>CP136880.1:12235000-13585000 GCA_033000465.1 Sciaenops ocellatus | reverse complement strand
GATAATTTAACCATTTCCTCATTTGCCTTCTGGGACTATATCATCCCTGCAATTACCCTAGGGTTCGTGGCCTCTCGGCTTTGCAGTGCTGCACATCTGGTTCATTTGTGTTTGTGTGTATGACGACAGATTGTGTGTGTGTGTGTGTGTGTGTGTGTGTGCAAGTGAAACGAAAGCAAGAATGAGTGCGGGAAATAGCAGGGCGGTTGTTGACTGACTGACTGACTGACTGACTTTCCTCCAAGTTACAGTTTAATTGGACAATTGTTCAATTCAACCTCGGGCGCTCTGGGTTCACAAAGGCATACAAAGCTATCCAACATGGACTATTGAGCAAGGGTGGCAGAAGTACTTGCTTTGGCTCTCATTGCCTTCTTTTTCCTACTCTTATGTTCCCTCATGCAATATGACACACCATTCACATTCAGTCTGATGAATCAGGGATTAGCTAAAGCTCAGTTGGCAACAGAAAGTCTAACCTCCATAACTTGTTAGTCTTGAACTTTGGATAATAGGTGGGGAATCCTGCAATAAACACATTCCATATCGAGACACAGACTTCACTGAAAAATAATAAATTAAAACACACATTTAACCTGATTCACTGCTCGCTGATGAGAGCACAACACAATCTCCCCCAGATTCAGAGGCAAATCTCCACTTGACCCAATGGAGGCTGTCCAGGCACAGCATTAGGGTTGCGCCGAGCTTGGGCAGAAGCCTAGTTTCTCTTGGGACTGGGGGGTGGGGTCTGCTAGCACAACAAATGAGGAGTTATGTAGCATTTACATCTGGTTCTGTGGCAGTCACACCAAAAAGGTTCATGGCGATCTTCATCCAATCATCAACGTGAAACCAAAGCTTATCAACCGTCATTAAATAATACCAACACTGGCCAGAGTGCCCACTGCTGAGCTGCCACAGAAGCGCTCAACCAACACACCAGTGAAACGTACCCTGCAATGACATGTGGAAATTATGATGTAGAACTGTGAGACACAAAACCACTTTGGGCAGGCAAAGGAAGCACCCAAAATAGACCAGTGTGGTGCAGTGTATTACCTCACCCCCACTCAGATCAGCAAATTGTGTCCATCACAATCATGCATCCTAAGCTTTGCTGACATGCCCCGCTCTTCTAAGCTAGCAGCTAACAGTTCTTCTAGCCAGTTGCATGCTGGAGAGAGTCAGCAGAACAGATGCAAACTGTAGGCCTATGACATGACACTTTCAATTTTTTAAAAGACCCTATTACAGTGAACCATGTAGTTCTAAAAATACCCCTGCCTAAGCCCTTTCTGCTGAGCTAAATTAAGCCCTAGGCCCAGGAGGGGTGGTGGTAGGCAGTGATAAGACAAGTCAGCCATCAGCAATGGTGATGTCTCTTTGGGTGATGATGATGATGGCTGCAGCCATAATTCCCCAGCACTTCAACTTGGCCTAGTCATGGAATAGCAGAGAGAGTCTTGCAGATTTCACACGAGAGCTGGAGACAGATGTAGCCGGACATAATGGGGGTTGAAAAGAGGGGGGTGGAGGGGCAAACTCATGGTCACAGCTGCAACCTCGCCAGAGGATTGGAGGCGCGCTTCTAATGAAGGGCTGTAATCAAGTCGCTCATGCTAACCTCCCACACCCAGTGAGGCTGACTTGCCAAAATGCCTCTCTTATGACAGAGGGTTTAGTATGCTTGAAGAAGAAAACAATGAGGGGAAGAACAGTCTATGTAATGCACAAGACAGAATGACGTATTTAACAACCAATCTGTTCTGCATTTCGCTATATAACATACCAGTATTTTGTGCGGTAAACAAGTTAAACCAGATGTCACGCTAACGCGGAGCCTGTGAAAGGTGTGAAAAAAAAAAAATTAAACCCGCCAGGTGAACAAAAGCTGGGATTTGCCTCCAGACACAAGCCTACATTTACAATATATTATTAGTATTCATACTAAATGTATTTTAATGTACACAGTATTTTCATTGTGAAAATGTCAATGGGTGACATCTGGATCCTACCGTTCACCAAAGATCTAAACCGTTTGGTCAGACAAAGACAATTTTCAGCAGTGCAAGGTGGCGAGTGAACAACAGAAGTGGCACACTCGCTAGGGAGGCATTTGTTGATGAGACATCTGTTGGGCCGTGACTTCCTCCCCTCCGAGACAGCTTTCAGTAGACCAAGGCCATGACTCAGGTCTGCACCAGCTGCTGGGCCATGACTAGATCCATCTCACATTTTTCCCTGCGACTGCTATCACAGTCAGTTGCGCAAAGACACGATGTCCATCAAATACAGAGGTAAATGCAGATGAAAGAGCTTCTGATTGTGACTTGGACTTTTGGGGCTTCATAGACATGGACCACCAGATGGATTATAATGTTGTCTTTTTACGAACGCACACATTCAATTAAACTGAGAAGATGCGTGGTTGAGTCTGTCTTGGGTGCAAACTCTGCCCCAATGTCCACCAGAAGAAGGCTTAGGGACGTCCGCTCTGAACATGGGTATGCAGTCCTCATGATGATGTAATTAAATAAAGTACTACTGCTACTGTAGATTAATCCTGTTACCACATATCTGTGTTGGTTCTTTCTCTTGCTGGCTTCATAAGACCATGATCTTGCAGTAGTGCAGAGTTTTGCTGTCTTTTGAAATCACCATTAAAAAGCAGTACATGATAACACATCTGCTCGTAGAGGAGAAGTGGGGGTAGGGAGGGCATAATTCTCCTTGTCATCTGAGACAGCATTCCTATATTAGACATGCTAAACCAGATCACTGCAGAACATTAAGCCTGACAGCAGGGCTTTAATATTTGATGCGCTCTGCTACCATGGCATAAACCACCAAACTGCTGTAGCACCGGCTAAACCGACAATTCTTTAATATATTTTTCAAAAGTCAACCTTACATCACATGAAAGTGGAGAAAAGTTCATCACTTTTAGTGTGAGATGAGATGGGTTAGTCAGCAGGGAGGAGAAATGTACAATTTTCACTGGTGCTTTCAACAGGTGGCCCTGGATACAAGACAAAATCTGCCAAGAAGACTTTCTCCCCAGGCGCCGAGGGTTTCAACTTCAGGAAAATATCATAATGGCTGTCTAACACATATGTGGAGCCGACCTAGCACACAGACAGTAAACTCATTACAGTCTTGGTGGCAAGCCATAAGACATATGGGCCTACCAGTGAGCCTGTCATGGTTCTTCGACAGCGGAGCAGGTAAACTTGTTAACTTTGACATCCACATGACCCCAGAGAAAAGGAGGGAGAGGGAGGGAAGCGTCACAGACTCTGGTAAGGCATAATTACTTACTAGATCATAGTAAGACAAAGGGGCTGTCCAAAGGTCTGTTTTTAGTGCTAATTAAAATAGACCCAGGTTCTGTAAGGCCAAAGCCTGTCTGAATGCCTTCTGGTTGTTCTTAAATTAGACAAATCAGGATCCAATTGAGTCTGAAAGAGATTGCATTAGGCACTGCAACACATTAGAAGAGCTGTGAAGCAAACCTAAAATCGGCACATAGAGGTCACACCGACAATTGTAACTAGTGTAATCTGTTTACATGTACATAAACTGCTGTAGCCTTCAGTAAATAACAATGAGCTGCAGAACAAGAAATGTTTGTGATTGCAGAGTAGAGATTGAGATCTTATTGGGTATATTTCCTCTTTGTAAAGTTAATATAAGAATCTACAGCCCCACAAGGACAGATTCTCTCATCAAACAGTCTGCAGCATATTGAGTACATGCAATCATGTGGGTTTGAATCTGGTCTATGACCTTTCTACTGTTCTATACCATGCAGATTTGCTGTCTTGCTACGCAATCTGAAAGCTTTTCGTGGATTTACTGCGTCGGCCTCCACAAACAAATCCACTGATTACTATTCAGATTAAATGAATTTGGTACAAAATGTTGCCATTATAAATTCTGTTGTGAACGTACTGTAGCTACTGCCCTCCTCAAAGTTTTTTTGGGGGTGAGGAGTTGGTGAGGAGAGGCACCCACCTCCCGTTCTGCTTTATATTTTAAACTTTACTCACACCCAGAAAACCAAACCCCTCTACAGAGCATGGCATGTATTAAGCCTGCTTCGTGGGGTTAAACCCTCCCAGCGTCAGGCCATGCCCACACTAAGCTGGCAAAATCTGAAAACGCACCTTTTCTTTTCACCTTCATTTTGGCCTTCCACTCATACTACGGCAGATTTTTTCCCCACCAAAAAATGGCACATCTTGATCATGCACTACAGATTTGTTACAGATTTTAAAAACCCTTGTTTGGACATTGAGAATTATGCATGCACAGACACAGTCAGGAACTGTGTAGCAATAATGATAAGAAGCCAACTTTCTATCACCGCTCGCTCTTTCTGTGACTGCTCGTTTTGAACACCAACAGAACAATACAGGTTTCATGTATAACAGAAACATAAATCTTTCACTAGAACAAAATACATTGTGTTAATTAAAGAAGTTTACTCTTGACCTTGAGATCATCATGTCTGTCAATAATCACATTCTAGCTCCTCCTGAGCTTTCTACCACATCCGTGGCACGCATGTGTAAATTTGTGGCATTCCCTTTTTTTTTTTTTACTTTCCTATTTTAAATATTCTTTTTTGGTACAAATGAAAATTACGAGCTTCAGATCTGTCCTACACGTCAAATACAGAAAATCTCTACAAAAGAAATAAAAATAAAATAAAATAATAATGACTGAAACAGATGTAGGGCAAAAATAATAATAAAATTCTGTTTATCATGTCATCATCATCATCATCACATCATGGCTTGCCAATTTACTGACAAGCCTTTTAGCTTTTATAGTCTAATTTTTATTGGTATGTTTTGGCACAGCAAGCTCATACAGTCCAGTAGTTGTCAGGACAATGCTCTCACTCTGCCTCAAGCTCTCTATGGCGATCACTGTCCCAAATCACCCTCTGTTGTGGCTGACAGTATAATTGTCACATCATCTTGACCTTTTTTTCCTTTTATTAGTAATAGACTGCTTTTGTTTAGGAAGGCATTTTTGGTGTTTTAACTTGTAATGTCGAACGGTACTGAGCTGCTCTGATGACACGTCATAATAATAATGTGACTACCGACACCATTAAATTGGTAATGTTTTTGTCTGCTGATTTATGAAGGCAGGACTAGTCTTCTTCTCACTCTTTCATACCATTTTTATGAATGAAATGAACAGAGGGAAACACAGACTTACATAGCAACTTTAGAAGCATTGATTATGCTGATTTAAAATGACCATTGACTAGGGTGATGTAATCGACAAAATCTACTCATAAAATGGGTAATCAGACAATTTGACACAAACCTGATATTGAATCTGATTTAAACCAGTCCTGTGTGAAAGTGGGCACCTGTCTTTAGTGTGAACATGGCCTCATGTCTGGCTCACACCCCCTGTCTCTGACAGCCACATCAGCCAATTGTCAAGCGCAGCTGATGTGTCCTTTTCCCCATGCATCCATGTGCGCGCGCACACACACACACACACACACACACACACACACACACACACACACACACACACACACACACACACACACACACACAGTACTCGTAGGGATTTGTGCAAATTCACAAGAAGACCCCTGGCTAACGCCTCAATAATCTCTCACACAGCTCTATAAAAAGACATGACTGTTAGCAATATGCTTATGGCTGCCTCCGCATGTCTAAAGGAAGCTTGTTGTCACATTACATACAGCGACTTGTGTCATCCAGTGTTTACCAAAGGCCAAATGAGAGCAGAGGAGAACATGACAAATCTTCCAAAACACTGAACACTAGTCCGTTGAGTATGTGCCTCACATATAAAAAACTTTTACCTGATCAGATGTGGCTAACCTCACGTGGGTCCACATTAAGCACATCATAACAGTGTTATTTATATCACGAGTGAAACATTTACCTGAAAATGACACAGTCTTAACTGCCCTACATAACCATCACTAACAAGGAAGTGTGTCACTTTCTGTTCCCTCTCTCGCTTGCATGGTGAATAGGTTGCATATGAGGCTGGCAGATATGGGTAATGTGAACAAGGGAGGGGATTTGCACAACAGTCCCGTGCCCTTTGAACAACAATCGTGTTGGCTGAACTGACAAAACTGAAGCAGGGCAGTGAAACTCTTGACTGGAGACATTGTGACATGAAGATTGCAAAGAAGAGCCCAAATCCTCATAACATCATACTTTCATTATCTGACATCAGTTTGACACTGCTTACTCAGCATTATCTCAAGACGAGCCAACTCTATTCTGCAAAACAAATGTGTGAGAAATTATTTCATGTTCAAGCCACAGTCTACACTCTTCTTCTGTGCACCTCTGAGTAGAAGAAGTCAGAACCTACTATAAATTGGTTTAAATAACATTCAGGTGCGATGTCATATTATGAGATTAAATGCTTTTACATATAATATATCTTTACAAATGGCAAAGTTTAGCAGTGAAAACACGGGTCTGTTGCCTCTCACTCATGCGCTATACACACAAGAGATGACATCATGTTGGGTCAGCTTGGGTTTTGGTGCTCAGCTTGCTATCTGCATCTGCCATTTCGAGCGCGTCATGTTAGCCTAACATTTACTTTTAACGCTGGTTACTTAACCAAGCAATGCCATGCATGCAGGTGGTGAGCTGTTGTAGCATTTATATGGAATCATATAATATATATATTTCTATATATACGCGCACACATGTGTATTTATCTTTGCATTAAATGAATGCAAGCCTATGTTACAATCGTATTCGTAAAAACAAAAGTGTCAATCATGCGGATAATGCTCGATTTGTTAACGAGTGCAGAGACGTAGTACATGTAGTAAAATGTGGTTCGGGTCATGTGTAGTGGACGTTTACACCGTCTCAACCGAGAGCCATTGTGACGGTGCGTTGATAGTAAAATCTCACTCACAACAATGTAGGATGCAATGGAAGATACCACAGTCATTTTAGATGTGACACATTCACGCAGACTGGCCCACATTGCGTGACAATGCTAAAATAACACCTAAGATAAGTTTACATAGCGTCCAGCCGCTTCGTCGGCTCTAACCCCCCCTCTTCTCAACTGTACACTTCATTAGCTACAACCTGTCATCCGTTTTTTTTGTTTTTTTTTGCTCTCCATACTCACCCCCTGAGGGACAAACCAAACAGCAAAGCGTCTTCCCCGTCAGTTCACAACGTAAGTCTCCAAAATATCAGCGTAGATTTGAAGCAGGTGCAGAAACACATCAATCAACAAACATGCACTTCGCTCAAGAAGACGCTTAAAAAGCAAACCTACGCACTTAACCCCGGCGAGCTGATGCTGCTCTCTGTACTCACCACCTCTGAGTGGAGTGGCGTTGAAACAAACAAGCCGAACAACGTCGAAAGCAGGCGATGGTGGTCATTTACAACTTCAGGTGCAACCTATAAGCACCGCCACTTATTTGTATCCACTTTTACTGATGTTTTTTCTTTGGCGTTTAGCTACAATAGCTTTAGCCGTTGAGACAAGAGGAAGTGTCATTTCAGCTCGAGAGCGCGAGGCTAGCACGAGCTGTTAACCGTTAATGGGGGGGGGACAAACAACAGTGTAAGCGACACAACAACAGAGAGAAAACCCGCTCACCTTTGGCCAAACTCGTCGTTGCTGGAAAGCGCACTCACTTCAGGAGCATTTATTCCGACTCTGAAGATGTCGGTGTGACTTTGCGAAGTGCTGTCAGTTGGTCTGGACTTCCTGAATGACGGAGCAGCAGGAGCACAACCCCTCGCTCGTGTTTGACAGTTAGTTTGACAGACAAGCGGAAATAAAGTTGTCTCGTGTCTCGTGGGTCCGCTGATGAACGTGCACTTTCCAGGTGTATTTACTACAAAATAAACACCAACATTTAATTCTTTTGCAAGTATCTTATGGTTAATTGGTTTCACCACATCAAATGCAAAAAGAAAAAAAAATCAGTATCAAATATCTTCACCGCAATGCTGCTTTAAATAACAAGTTCTAATGTAAAAGTAAACGACCAACAATGATACACCTTATTTCCTTTGCAAATCATTAAAGATGCATGGACTGTGTCATCCCGATTCTGTTGCAACTTCAGGGTCTGTAATCCACCTCGTCTCCTGAATGTAGTCAGTACAATGCTGCCACCAGCTGTTAGACTTCTGAAGTTCAGCTGTGCCTGTAACTCTCAAAATAATGTACTGTATGTTTATCAGTCTCAGGGATTCATTTTTAAAGAAGCCACAAACTATAACCAATATATCGTTTTCACAGTAGCCATTTTGACATGAAATAGTAGGGTCAACACAGGTGTTTCCAATGATACTAATTAAGGCTCCATTCCATTTATTTGTAAGCAGAGACTTTTCAGTGAACCAACATGCATTACAGCAGCATCCCGACTCTGTTTATACTGAATGGAACCAAACCTTAATTAGACCCATTGGTAACATCTGTGTTTACCCTACGAGTTTATGTCAAAATTGTGCTGTGGAAAAGGTCTATTATAGACAAAAGTGAGTCATTTGTAAAAATAAATAAATAATAAATAATAATAATACATAATAATAATAAATAAATAATAATAATTCACTTAAAGAGAGTTATCAGGTTGGGAAACTATTTTATTTGTGCAACTTTAGAGCATCACATTTTCTGTATTAAGGCAAATGATAGCAGTAAGAATTTGAATCTTATAGGCAACTGAATACCTCATTGTGAAATGTAACCACTGAATACATGATTGTGATATTGTCCCCACTGAATCAGATGAAAAACATATGTGTCCAATGTTCAAACTGCCCAAATTCAATAAGTCAAATACTGACCTAAAAATTCAAGTCAGGTCTAAAAGTCAGGTTGCTCAAATTGGACTGAAATAAACTCAAGTAGCTGGCCTCTCCTCTTCCAAGTTATGTTTTCTGTCAAGTCCTCCAAAGGTCGAATCTGCCTAAATTAAAAGTATCCTTGATAGTGGTGGGCATCATGCCTTTCAATCTGTGCTTGTTTATGTCGCCATGATGCTACTTCAGTCCCCTACATGTTTTTCTAGATTTTGAAAGACCATATATAGATTTAACCCTTACAAACTGTTCATATTCAATGCCTTCACAGTATGGTCCAGGTCAATTTTGACCTTGTCTATACCAAATTTGAACTACAGATCTATTTAGAATACATAAATAGCCTATCTGACATTAATAAATTAATTATTAATCCTTAATTTATGATTTAGATAGCATGAGAGTGTATCTTCTAGGTTCTACACCACTTGTGTTTGGAGAAAAAACACCTATGTCACACTCTATCATGTCCTGTTTAATGTCATAATGATTTAAATATATTTTATTGATACTGAAAATGGCAAGAACATTCTGGAACTGTTATAATATAACCATGTATAACCATTGCAACCATATACAAAGTGATTCTAATTTGTCTATTTTTAGATTATGTTGTTACATTGCAGGTGCAGGTGCGAGTGTCTGTGTCAAGGCACCCTCTGACCTCTGTATGACCTTTGTTCACCATATATAACCACTCCTATGCTGTTGAACTATTTCACTGTTTCGAGGTTCCCCCATGACCCTTCAAAGAGCAGCAGGTGCCTGTCCCTGCGGGAATCTGGCCACCTGTGGTGGGAACACAAACAGTTCTTGTGACAGTGTCAAGGCCCCCCCCGAAATCTATCACCACTGTCCCATACAAAATACACACATATAGACATAGAATATACAGTTTGACAGTTTCAAGGTTCCCTAGAACAACCATCTTCCGTGATTTGACCCACACTAGTGGGTCTAAAATCCATCTCAATAGATCCGGGTCAAATTTGACCCAGAACAGCCTCTATGTACAAAAATGTGTAGCAACTGTGCAAAAGTGTAAAATTTGAAACATTTTAATGTTTGCATATTTTGGGTCACTTTAGGAAAAGTCATAAAAATTACATGTATAGGGTATTTTTACTGCTGTCAAATGTCAAAACGGGTCAGTTTTGACTTGAACAGTATGTAAAGGTTAAACACACTGGTACTGACAACTAATATACTAATAGGGACTCTGTCTCAGAGTTAGAGACAGAAGTCTGGAAAATGTGAAAAACTCCTGTTAGTTTCCCATAGCTCAAGACGTGTCTGCAAATGTATTGTTTTGTCTAGCCAGCAGTCTCATACCCAAAGACAGTTAGTTTATTTGTAAAACTGCTGATGAAGCAGAGGTCAACCCATTGACCTTTGGATCACAAGCCCAGAACACACCCCAGATGGGACTCAAACCCACAATCCCTGGCTTAGGAGGCCAGTGCCTTATCCATTTGGCCACTGAGGTTTTTCATGAGACATTTGTGATCATAACAATGACTATAATCCTTTTCACAAGTTCAATTTCTGTGACCAATGATGGCAGCCTTTGTGGAAAATAAATTCAGGGAACCCAGTGTGTCATGCTTGCCTGATGTTGTCCATTGTAGCCTAGTCTGCAGACAAAAGTAAAAAAAACACCATTTACAGTTTCTGAAAATATCTTGTGTATCCAAACAGTCCAAAACCCTGAGATCTTGAGTTTACTATCACAGGCAACTACAAGACAAATGGCAGATAATCATATATGAAAAGCTTTAACCAGAGATTTTTTTGGTTTAAGAAACAACTTAAACAAAGAATGAATTATCTAAATAGTTAATAGACCAATTGATTAATCATTTATGCAGTCTCAACAGAAAGTTCCTAATAATCACACACGGTCAGCAGGCTTGGGGTCTACATTTCCTGAAAATCCTCAGGAGGCTTGTTCATGAGCAGAACAAATGTACCAGGCTGTTACCACTGATGATTATGTTTTCATTGTTTGTTACTAATATATGTACCCAGTGCTCCATAGAAAGCAGTATTGATATAAAGGACATAGTTGTGTTGAAATAGTAACGCCATAAGTATGCAAGGTATGTGGTAATTGCCGTTATTATACGCTGTATGACTTTGCTTCCTTAAAGGCAATATGCTGAAAAAAACTCTGACCTTACTAACATTGTCTCTGACAGTAGTTTGTTGCAGCTGTTCCTAAGGTGTTGTAGGCTGCACAGTATATTGTCTAGCTCATGTTGTAGTGAATGATTACAAATGTAAGAAGTTTACGATGCATTATAGCAAGAATTGAAAAACTTATTGGAACTTATTATTAAGAGGGTGGTTGAGTGTGATTGGGAACTTCAGACAGAACAAACAACAGAAAGAAAATACACCAAGATTGGTTGTAAAATCAGCTTCACTATTATGAATATCCACTATAAATAGAGATTTTGTTGAAGGGATGCTAATCTCATGTGACTTTGCAATTGGACCTCAGTGTTGTCATACCACCACAATAAGTGGAAGTTGATGTTTGTTTGTTTGTTTGTTTGTTTGTTTTTTAATGGCATAATGAGACTTGCAGTGAGCATTAGTGCACACATAGTATAAAGGTGGGAGAAGGGTGGTTAAATACAGGAAAATACGCGGGGTTGAAAAAAGATCCTCGAGTGTAGAAAAACTAAATGGATAGCGAGCCAAAACAAAGACACCGATGCCCCGAAATATGCCTGTTTAAATACTTTAGTATATATTTTAATGCGCACTTAAAAGTACACTTTGATTATTGACTGCAATTATTTCTCTAAACGAACATAGATTTTAATTGTTTGAATAAAAATATTTTTCACACATTACACGTTAACATTACAGACATTGCATACAGGCATAAGGTGAGACAGCTTGATACTCCGAGGTCCTGCCAGTTGTAGGCGCTGTTCCAAGCAAGCTGCAAAACACAAATCGATTGTTTATTTTGTGTTTGTTTACATTTTGCAAGCGAACAAATGGCTTCGACTTTGTTATCACCCATGGTGGATTATTACAACGACGAAGAAGAACTTGACAGCGTGGATGACGACGACGATCGAAGTTTCAGGGGGAGAGATTCAGAAGAAGGTAAACGTTAGACGGACTGAAGCTCCGGCTCGGTCTACTTGTTGGGGAAAGAGACGGAAAAGCGCGATTGTGGTGTAAATTCAGCCAATGTTTTGATTGCAACGTTTAAAGTAATATACTAATTAAGCAGGAGCGGGAAGAGATGTCTCATTCAGTTGTTATGTGTACTTCTTTAGTCCACATTTTGACCGCTTGTTCCCAAAGGCGCCAGCCACACGTACTTAGCTTGTTAGCTACATCGGAAGTTAGCTCCCCGATTACCGCCAGTCAAGAAACATTTCAGAAGCAGGTGATGTAAACTCGCTAAATCGCCCACACGGAGTGAACCGTCTCCGTGCTCATGGAAATTGGAGCCCACCGTTAACGACTGTGTAATAACCTCACTTTTGTTTACATGCTAAATAGCTAGCACGTCAACACTAACGTTACGCGTTAACCACACAAATGGTCAGACTGGTTTTTACGTTGTTTCATCGCCAACGAAACGTACCTGTAACACAAGTTAAGCCAACTTTTTAAATACGTTTCAGCCCGCTTTTGGACTACAGCTTAATGAATATTACAAACACGGCGTCAATTAGCCAGCTAGCTGCGTAACGTTAGCTTCGAGCATTGACAGGTCGGCAGGCAGGCGAAACCCTGCGTGCTGTGTCCACTGCACTGCCCTTTTCACACTATCTAGTGAGGCAGGACGGGTTGCAGTGAAAGAGAAAGAAAGACAAGAGGAGAGCAAGGCGATGACAGCACTACAAGGTTAGCTAGTTTTCCTGACATTGACTTCCAAACGAAGAGCTGGACTTGTTTTTTCCTCCCCCGGTCGTGTTGACGGCGTTCTGCCTAACTACGTGAGCTAGAATCGGGTTACTCTCTAAACAGTGTACTAGCTAACTTGAGCTAGCACGTTAATGCTAACCGAAAATGAAAGCTGCTGTGTCAGCTTAACACGACCGGGCCTTACCCTTCTCCTGTGTCGGGTTCTGAAGGTAACACCGTCTGACCCGGGTCAGCTGGGTGCTTAGAAACTTGACTCCCAAGTTTGCCACATCGCACTTGTCTAATCATGTTAGCTTTGCCTACAGAGAGTTGCCGTCGGGCTGACAGCACGACCAAGTTAGCCGGGGTCCCGTTTCTGATTAATCCTACCATGCGGCAAATGCTTGACACACAAAGTAATAGCTACATTTTTATCGCTAGTTCATTTTTATGTTATTGGATTAAATTTGCAAGCCTCTAGGTTGGTCTACCTGAACTTTTAGGCTGATGTCGATCCGAGAATATAGAGCGTATGATCTGGCAGTCTGGATTTTCCCAGGTTTACTAATGTAACAAACCGGAGGGCATTCCCAAGCAGGGTGTTCACCATTACCTTACCAGTGCCACGCACGTCTTTTGATCCTCTGAAACCTCTGCTGTTTGTCCGTGGGCTCAACTTAATTATATCAAGTTTGTGTTGGAAAAGCTTAAAAAAGCCTACACGGTTACAGCATGCTGAAAAAAGTATTTTAGTTGATGAATTGTTTTGAAATCTGAGTCCATTCTTCTCCTGTCATGCCTCTTTTTCCAGACACTGAAGATGCCAGTGAAACAGATCTTGCCAAGCATGACGACGATGACTATGTTGAAATCAAAGAGCAGTAAGTGTTTTGCCAACCACGACTCAGCTGTTTTTTAACCTTTGATAAAAATCAGTCAGAGGTGAAAGCTTTGAATGTTTGCCATCTTGCTGCACACAGTAAAAGCAAATGTGATATTAGCTCCTGTTTATTTCATCGCAGGATGTACCAGGACAAACTGGCCTCTCTGAAAAGACAGTTGCAACAATTACAAGAAGGTAATCGCCTTTTTTTTCTCTGTCTTGTGACTGAAGTGTGAATGATTTTACTGTTCTTTATCTCATGGGATGTCATTTGTGCGAGCGTGGGGATAAAGGACAAGCCAGATCCTGACCGGTTACTCATGGCGGTGGTGAGGGATTACATCATCAGGCCATGAAGGGCGCTTTACAGAAAGTTTAAAAGTGCAGCCTCTGTCTCTGGCCAAAAAGAGAAATCAGCTGAGAAACATAACTGCTGACAAGCAGCCTTCCGCCATAAATGGTCCATTTTGAATGGCTTGTCTGCTGTTTACTGATACAAGCAGTTTCTGAACAGCAGGCAGGGCAATAACAGCATCAGCTGTCTCATGAGCTCTCTAATGCTCAGACGTGTCGAAATTGTGAAGTGACATGCTGTGGGTTCTTTATAAATCCAAATGTAGGTGCAATGTCAGTGTAATCTAGTCTAGACTGTAGGTGGATGATGGGAGTAACAGGTCAAGGATGCCAAAAATGTACCTGTGTGTTGTCGAGGAATATTGATGATGTGTTTTAATTAAACAGCATGTATTAGGGTTTTTAATAATGTCAGAATTGACTTGTTATCGCCCTGCAAATGTCAAAGTCATACCTACATAAAGCAAAAGTTGTGTTTCCATAGATGTTCCCTTTTTCTTAAATGACGCATTCTCTTTGCAGGTACACTGCAGGAGTATCAGAAAAGGATGAAGAAGCTGGACCAGCAGTACAAAGAGAGACTCCGAAATGCAGGCAAGTTCTGCAAGATTTAAACACTTGCTACCGATGCATTCACACCAACTGAGTTTGTAGTGGTTTATTAACATTTTGGAGTGCTTCCTGCTGAGTTTGTCTGGCCAGGGGAAGGGAACATTGGCAATAATCAACTCTGCAAAACCTTTGGGGTGAGAACTAGGAAAAGGAAACATATCCAGATGCAACGTGTCCTTACTAATTTTAGAATCAGGCCAAACTGTTCAAGCCGTTCTACTATCCAATTTCCCACATGGCTGCTATCAAAAGATTTGTTATGAACTTGTTTCAAAATCATTGCAGTAGTATTTTGTGTTGTGTTGTGATTGGTTGTAGTCTTGTCTTTTTCTTGTTCTGTCTGTTCACATTAAAATTGCATAAAGTAATGATGCCTTTTATTTTTTAGTCAATGTTTTGAGGATGAAGCTATCGTGTTTAAATTAAAGTTAATTAAAATTGGAAATGACATTGAACTGCTGTCTGTCGTACATGAGCAGTTACGTTTTTCTTTCCCTTCACAGATCTGTTTCTCCAGCTTGAGGTGCGTATAATTCATCTTGCTGACTGCCTGAAGTACTTCATACAGAATTGGCCTTTTACGTTTTTTTAGAATTACAAGGAATACATCATTCAAGGAATACATTCATTTTTCCATCATTTATGTCTCTCAACCTTTTGCAGACAGAACAGGTGGAGAGAAACTACATCAAGGAGAAGAAGGCAGCGGTAAAGGAGTTTGATGATAAAAAAGTTGAACTGAAGGAAAACCTAATTGCAGAACTGGAGGAGAAGAAGAAGATGATTGAGAATGAAAAATTAACAATGGAGCTCACAGGCGGTAAGGGAGCCAAAACCACGTTATTAATACGAGACTTAGCAGAAGGGACAGAACATGTTCTTTCTTTCTCTCTCTCTCTCTCCCTCTCTCTCTCTCTCTACAAATCTTAATATTAAATTGTCGGGTTAAATTATACTTTCAGATACCATAATTTAATTTATTTAAAATGTCAAAGGTTGTGCTTTTGATAAATTGGATGTTATTGTTTGATCTCATTATTTCTTTCGTGCTAGACTCAATGGAGGTAAAGCCCATCATGACTAGGAAGCTGAGAAGACGACCCAACGATCCAGTCCCAATACCAGACAAACGGAGAAAACCTGCACCAGATATCCTTCACATAGATGTGCAGTCACTGTCACTTTACATGAATCTGTTAGGAGTACTTTATTCAGTATTATTTGCACTGGCAGTCTATGTATTCAGTCAGAGGTCAGTGTCTGCTACATCTGTGTTCCTCAGCTACGTTTGCATTTCTTAACTCTTCAAACCTCAGCTAAATTATTTGTTAACAGATGAACAGATAATGGAAGATCTAAGAACACTTAATAAGGTAGGCGTTCCCTTTTTTTGTAAATTATTTTGATATTATGCATGTTCCTGCTGAATCTTTTGTCTAATAATAGTAATAATAATGTCACATCGTCTCTTTTACAGCTTAAATCACCAAAACGGCCAGGTATGTCATTGCTCATTTTCATTTTACAGTTAATTTTTACTTGTCATGCACAATGAATTCTAAAAAAAAAAAAAGTAAGTGAAATATACTTATTTGTTTTTTTTTGCTGAGTAAGATGAGTAAACCAACACCACTCTTGTGTCTGTACCCTACAACCAACAGCTTCGTAGCTTAGCTTAGCTTAGCCACTTAGTTTAGCTAAAGACTTGGAAAAGCTAACCTGGCTTGGTCAAAAGATAAAGGCTGGACTATTTCTTGGCCAGGAGCAGTAACCTCCTGAAGTCTTGTCATAACCATGAGATTGACAGGCAACCAGCAGAGACTTCAGGGAGTCTCCCTCCTTACTCCAGCATATACCCCCACCTCTCCAATGACACCACAACATGCTGGTGTAGAAAACGACAGATTAAACAAACAATAATATGTTAATTATTGAGCTAGTAGGTGGATTTTGTTACCTGCTTCCAGTCTTTATGGTTTGCTAAGCTAACCGGCTGCTGCTGTTGACAGAGTGGTGTCAATCTTGTCATCTCCCTTTCCTCTCAGCATGAAGGCAGATAAACACATTTCCTAAAATGTCCCCAAACTATTCCTTATAACTTGAAATAATTTGTACTGACTTTTTGCTTGGTCATACTCATCAGGTGTCTCTCCTTCTTCAGTATCTCCCTCGTCTCCAGAGCACGTCCCGTCTGCTCCCATGGAGAACCCCTCGCAGCGTTACGAGGCCCGCATCGAGGAGGGAAAACTTTACTATGACAAAAGATGGTGAATTTGAAGTTTTATCCTCAAAATCTCTGTTTCTTTTAACATTGTGTCGTTTCCCACGTAGCCTGACTTTGCATCACCACTAGATGGCCACATTGCCATGGGTAGCATGGCCACGGTGTTTGGTCTGGACATTTTATAACCACTTTGATGGCAGCCTCTTTTATCTACAGAAAGAGATATTTCTTAGGAGCCAGTGAATAAGTGCGAATGCTTGAAACCACCATAAAAATACATATTCAGAGAGGGTGGCTGCAGTGGAACCAGTATCGCATTCTGCTGTGATGCAGAGATAAAGCGAAAGAAAATCCATGACCAGTCATGGCTCTGATGCCCTTCTGTTGAATAGCAGAGCTCTGCATCAGACGTGTGTCAGAACAGGTAAAGGCCATTTGAAGAGGGGTAAAAATAAGAGAATTTTGTCTTATTAGCTGCTGATATAGACAGGAGAAGTTGCGAGGAGTGAGCTGTGAGGTATGTGCACTTTTCCTTCAAGGCAAGGTCTCATTTATTTATTGCCAAAGAAGACGCCACCACTGTAAAGCCTCCTCAAAGAGCTGCATCGAGAAACATACGTCATTATTCTTCAGTGGGTCCTTAATGATCAAATGCTTTGGCTGTCAGTCCCTGGTTTGGCTCGGTCCTCTGACAGTTTGAAGCCATTAAAGAAAACAGACTTTTTTTTACACTTTCCAGTCCAATTATCTATTTAGTGCCATCTCAGTGGGAATGCTGTTAATTCAGCTGGGTAAAATTACATATTATAAGTGCCTCTCCTGTCTGCACATATGCCTATCTGTCATACTCACCTTGAATGTTGAATTAATGCTGTTTTGTTTTGTGTTTTTTTTTATGCTGACAGGTACCACAAGAGCCAGGCCATCTACCTGGAGTCAAAGGACAACACAAAGATTAGCTGTGTCATCAGCTCAGTGGGGACCAATGAGGTGAGCTTTAGTACTCATCCAGCTCCTATCACATTTAGAGCTGGGTTTACTGAAAAGATGAGGCTTGTTAATGTTCAATGTCAACAAATCCAACGAAAAAGACATCAAATGTCGTCTGTGCAGGCAAAGCCTGATGTTCTTTATCTCTGCCATGGAGCTCCATTGTTGTCCAAAAACCATTAAAAACTCATCAATGAGCCACACCATTACACTGGGTGATGTGTTACTTCATTACCATGAACACACACACGCACGCAGCTTTATTTTGACTCAGTGCCACACACACACACACACACACACACACACACACACACACACACTACCATGCTGCTATAAATTCTCATCAGACCACTAAATGTATATTAATCCACAGCTGAAAATAGTCTCCAATAAATGCACTACTTACTCCTGTTGATTTAATTTGAAATAAAATATTTGTGACCCATTTTTAGAAGAATTATGCATTCAATAAAAACAAAATGGGCTTGGATCCACAGCCAGCTGAGAAAGTCGGTCATTGTCAGTTTTAGTCTTTCAATGGGATTTGTTCATAATAAGTAAATTACACAATGATACCAGTTTTATCCCGTTTAAATGTTGGTTGTGCAGTGGCGAGCCAGACAATAGCGTGGTTGAGTAGCAGAACAGGAAGAGACACCAGCCTGATTTATTTTTCTAGTGTTTGACTAGTAATGAGTGCCAAGACTATCACTAAGAAGTAACGATCACTGAAAAAGTCAGAATGCAGTTTGGCCCCTCACAAAGTGTCTCATAGTAGCTAATGGTGTTTATATTGACATGTCTTACAGCTACTTTGGAATGCATTCTTTTTTTTAAATGATTTGTCTCTGTTGTCGTTCTCCAGATTTGGGTGAGGAAGACAAGCGACAGTACAAAGATGAGGATCTACCTGGGACAGCTGCAGAGGGGAGCATTTGTCATCCGTCGACGGTCGGCTGCGTGAAACATTACTCCACCCATCCCAAACCCAACCCCCATCTGTTCAATTATCCATCCATCCATCCATCCACACGCTTGTTCATCCACTGTTTCCCCGTTTGGCGCATCTCAGTTGAGTTTGAAGTGTGGCCTCCTTTTCCCTCACCGTATACACTACCCATAATGCAGCCCTCCATGACCAATACACCCAATGCAAGTACGGTATAAGTGGTCATATACATAACTGACTGTTTTCCAGCATTATTTGTCACTATGTGGCATGTATGTGAAGGCGGTTGGAGGTCATAAAGGAGCATATTTTGGTTTTTGTCTTGTGCTGTCAACAACAAATCTTTTCTACACCACCCAGTCTTATGTACATGTATCATTAAGTTATTTTTCCTGAACAGCCTCATGTTGACCCACAGAAGCTGTCTTTAAGCCTTTCAAACTGGTCTTACTGGAGACGTGTAACAAAGCAAGCACTGAAAAACAGATGAGGAATTGAAAATCGTTGATACCTTGACTTAATGAGTTAGTTTCCTTATATTGGAGCCATGTCATTTTCGAAAGAATACGCCTTTTGCACTGTCATCAAGAAATGGAGGCTGCTTGCTATACTGATGTTTAAAGGTCCTATGTATTAAACCTTTAATTTGTTATTTGGAGAAAAAATATTTTGAGGTTTTTATGTTATTATTTGGCTGTTTTATGCGATCCTCTCCATATGTGAACGATCTGGATCAGTTCAACTGTATTTGCATGTGGAGGATTATGTTGACTTTTGATTTGTACTGTGTTGCATTTTATTAAAATGTTTTCTGCGTTTTATTATTTTGATGAACATGTTCATTGCTTTAATATTTCCCAAATACAAAAACGAGTTAGCTGACATTAAACTAGTTTTGGTAATGCATACATAAGTTAAATTTAGAATTTTCACTTAAATTTAACTTAAGCATCATTTATATCAACAAGAAGAACAGTCTAGGGGCTCTGTGAGGATGTATTTCACACACAGTGGTGTTGATGTTAAGCAGGTATGTTTTTCATATTTACTGTATTAGTTAAGCTTGTTAGCATGCCAACATTTGCTAATTAGCACCAAGTAGAGCTGAGCCTGATGGGAAGTGTCATTAGTATTTAGTCATGAGTCAAATTATTGGAAAAGTAGAAATTTACTGAGGGAAATATCTGGCCCTAAATGCTCAACTATGTTTTCTGGCTGGTAACTAACTTTGTGGTTTGGTCCTGAGCAGCTAGTAGACAGTGGATTTGTGCAGCTTTTTGAGAGAAAATTGCTGCACCGTGCCACTGGAAACAAGTTTGATGAGTGTTGAGTGTTGAGAGATTGTTGTAACCTTGCAAGGCAGCTGGATGCTCAAGCTCACATGAGAGTACATCTCGCCAGGTTTCAAGCTATGCACTTGTGTCCGAAATTGAACCTGTCCTCTGAGGAGCTACTGGCAGCTAGGTGTGGTTTTTGGGCCAGAAACAAAACAAAACAAACATGGCAGAACTGGAGAGACCGGTGGTAATTCTCTGAGGGTTACTGACACCTTTCACATACAAGACTGCTATATAATATATGAATGTATACTTCAAAATGTTCCACTGAGCCTCTGCAACACAGACAACACATATAATCAACCTGACCAAGTCACCTCATAGTTGCACTACACTACAATTATTTGCTATTCAGCGCTGGTCTCCGCCAGCCAAGCAACCTGCCGCTTCCCCCTTGTGTGTCCCATCACTTTAACTTCGTCTGACTTAATGACACAGCCTGACAAGGAGGGCAATTACTGTTTTGCCATGCTGCACAAAATGCAAGGCTCATCTCAAAAGGCTTGTTGTCCAGAAGCCGTCAGGTGTGATTGCTCAGTCTCTTGCAAAGGCTTAAAATGACCTGATAGTGAATGTGATGCCCGTCTCCTCCCTTTATTGCATCCCATGTCCGGCTTTTGTTTAAGGCCAGAATAACATAACACTGAAGCACTTAATGAGAAATAGGTTGGCATTAGTCTCATTTCCAACAACTGTGTTTCATCACAGTCAGCCCGTTTTAATTCACCTGGATTCAGACGCAGGGACAGAGAGTGGCCACAAGTGGATAGATTACTGAACAGGCCTTCCGTCCAGAACCTCCTTGTGAAGTGACTTAAAGTCTGTGTAAAGGCAATTCTGGGATTTCTTTCAAAATACATTAAATATGTTGGAAAATAGTTGCTGAAAACGTGAAAAGACTTTGAACGATGTGTGACTGAAATGTGGAGTTAGAGGTTAAAACAGTTTTTCACCAGTTTTCAGTCCAGGATTTTGTGGGCGGTCCTAAAGGGTGGCTCGATGACACGCTGAGGCCACCCTGAGCATACCCCTGCACCCCAAGCAGAGAGATAGAGATTAATTCATCTCGCTCAGAGTGTTTCAAAGTTAGTCATATCATTTTCTGAACTCATCTGACACATTTCATTCGCTTCGAAATTGCTGCTTGACTGCTCCCATGAGTTGGCATGGCTTCAGGGCATTCAGCGGAAATGCCCCCACAGTCCTGGAGCTGAGAATACTGCTCATTTTCACACAATTTTGACACCTAATTTCATAAACTTGTCGATATTTTTAATCATTCAAATTTGGCTGGGTGGTTAATAACACTTTCTTCTTACTTCACATGGACTTTAACATTTCTTGCTGGAAAATCAAATGACTAAATGTAAAACAATGACAAAAAGAAGCAAATCTACAAAAAAGAGATGCAAACTGACTACGAAGAGATGGAAAAAATACCTAATTGAGATGCAAAACAATTACAAAGAGATGCACAATGACTACAAAGAGGTAGGATGACAACAAAGAGACACAAAAGAGCCCCTGTTGAAGTCATTTTGTGTTTGCTCTGTGTCTATATCCTGTATGAATCGTGAGAGGCCTTCTTCTGTCTGTGTACAGGGACGCATTTTCTAATAATCTGTCCATGACTTTTGGCTATTTGGAGTTACAAATAGCTGCTATTTATTATGTCAGCCAAGGAAGTTATGTTGTCGGTGCCCCCACAAACATTTCTGAACCCTCCTCTATTTGATATCAATAGATTATCATGACAGTTTTCCCCAGTATATCACTATTAAATGGAGGGAATGTGAGCAGGTGCCTGAATGATTTTTCACAGCTGTTCAGAGTACTCCCACTTGACTTAACTGTCTTTCTTAAACATGCAGATTAAACACATTTAAGTGGTGTGTCGATGAACCATTTCACTGCCTTGTAATCTTCACATTTAGCCAAGCAGCAGCCCTCACTCTCCCTCCCTCCCTTCTCCACATCGTCTTCCAAATGATCCATTTGTTGCTCTTTGGGACTGTGGCAGTCCCAAGCTTTCACTACAGGTGGCTGTTTATACTGCCTTGAATCAATATGGTGAGTAAGCCAAGGTATAGGAGGAGAAGCACTTGAGCATGTAGACTGTTCTCTGGTGATGAATCAGTTTTTCCTCGTGCACCATGTCTATTCGCCAGAGCGTGTAAGACACCTGCAGACACCCACCATGTGCAAAACAAAAGGAAGTTCTCCAGCCTTCCATGACCAGAAGTCATTACAGCACTCTGGCTGCGGTTTGGGTTTGTTGGTAAGTCTCACTGGAGCTGTTATATTCTTTGGTGGTTATTGCTCGTGTGCATATAAAGTCACCCTAGGCATCCATAAAAATCCCCTTCGCAATCTCCCACCAACCCCAGTTCCGGCACAGTATTCCCTCTTTCATCCTCTTCCCCCTAAATTGAACATTCGCTCCACTACATGTTAGCACTTGCATGGCTACAGGGTGGAGAGCTGCATCCCACTCTGCGCTATCTGGTGGCTACCAAGTAGGATGCAGGCGGACTAAGATTTGCCTCCGGGGGTCTGAAGAGAGGATGGTAGCTCCTCGACAACCCTGCTAGGCCCTGTGAATGTGTCTGTGTGTGTATGTGTGTGCCTGTTCCTCCAGTTTATCACTCTCCAACAGGTCTGCTCTGGAAGAGGAATTCATTTACAGTACAAGCTCAACATTTGACTCTTGATATTTGACCCCAGGTTATGGAGAAGAGTTGCAGTCTCACTGGACCATTTGGAAATATTGATCATTTTAAACATTCATGTACTTAAGCAGCAACTGTTCATTACAAAACCAGGTCACCGTATCAGTTATTTACACACTCAGCAGTATTCTGTTTAGCTTCCATATTTGATTTTGCATACTAAGACAGCATAACATAAAGTGGGGCAAAGTTAAATAAATGATCTGTCTCGGAGGCCAGTGTGCGAGCCTCTGAAGTGGGTATACTGTATTTTAAATTATACGTTTGTGATAAAGATGATTTTATTTATGCCAGAACTGCTGCTGTCCACGTCCAGGTCCAATTTCAAACGAGAGCTTAACACCATTTACCATCTTATGTTAGTAGAACACATTTTCATTTGTTGTTTGAAGCATGAATCTGGTGCATGAATGTCATATTAAAACTATTGTTTGGAAGCAGTGTGTAGAGAAAGGAAAAGTTAAGCTTGTAAAAATAAACTTCTCTTCTGTGTGCTTTTTCTTTCTTTCTCAACCCTCCTGCTAATTCAAAGAGAATTACCAAATGATGATGGTTTCCTTTATGCAACGTCTATGTTTAGCTCCCCCATCACTCGAAGCACGTCTTGCAGCCTTTTCCCACAGTTTTAAGGGATACAGTGTTATCACAGCTCACTTTTATATTTGAGGGCTGTTAAATAAACCATATGATGTCTTGACTCTTGTTAATTTTGCGAACAATTACTGACAAAGTGTACATTATTCCTATGCTGTAATGAGTTTTTTAAAGTCTAGACAGGGTTATAATATCAGGTTATAAGAGCAGGAACTGAAAGCTATTATCACAGCAGTTGATAGTTTTTTTTAGTAATACATATTCCCAAGTTACTAAAGAAGTTTACAAAGAATAAAATTACCACAAGCCAATGACCACACAGTGGACACAGGGCTTTTGGGTGCCCTGCATACAAACCTGCAAATCTGCATACATGTTACTGCAAGGGGCTATTCTGAATAATTTACTTTTACATTTGCTACATTTTGGTACGGCGGTGGTGCAGTGGTTAGCACTGCCGTCTCACTGAGTTTGCATGTTCTGTCCCGGTACTCCGGCTTCCTGCCACAGTCCAAAGACATGGTCAGCTGGGATAGGCTCCAGCCCCACCGTGGCCCTGATGAGGATAAGTGGTTACAGATAATGGATGGATGGAATCTGAATGCTTATTCCACATATTCCATTTCTTCATTCACTTTACTAAAAACCCACTGACCTGCTCTGCCTTATCACCTCATGTATATAGCCATTTACCTATGGATGACTACAGGCAGTCATGCCCCATACATAGTTATCAAGCCTTGAATGAGCTCTGGACATAACAGTAGTCAAGGCCAGAATGACTATGAACTCCTTGATATATGGAGCAGGTGATTTCTATGAGGAATGGGAAGAGAATGGCAGGCAATTTCAAAGCAAAGATCCCCAAGAGGGAGTTTTTCACTGTCATTAGTGACACTAGTGATGAAACTGTGAGCTACAAGGTGTAAGATGAGTGCAGACAGCCTCTCTTGAGCATCATTTTTTTACACTTCAGGGACTAAGCCATGTGCTGTGTGGAAGGTAAGACAGCAAGAAAGATCTCACTGGATACCACAAGATTCAGCATGGCAACGATTCCCGTTTTTACAGCACAAATTATCAGCCTGTCTTTAACCAATCAGCTTCCGTCACTATAATTACCCAAAGAAGTGATAGAAGACACAATAGTATGTGACACAGAATCACAACATCATCTAGACATGAATAATTTAACAGGGGAGAGGATAACAAAGAGTTTAGGAATCAAAAGGAATAAGCATCAAGAGAATTCATTCATTCACAAGTGAATGAATTCATTCCCATGACTGTAAAAGTGTAATAAGTGCAACATGTATTCTGTTTGCATGAATACCAGCACTAATGGATGAGTGGCATTTTGTGTCATTACGCTGAAATTGCTATTCAGATTGAGACACACTACTTGAGACAACAACAAGCTTTTACGACCAGACCATCTAAGATGACCTCAGATTTTTGTTGCTTCAAGGTCAGTGAATGTTTGGAGATTTATTTCACTCATTATGGCTATTGCCTGGATCTGAATTCATTTTTGACACCTCTGACACCAGTTTTATTTTTATGTTCTTATCACACCGCAACCTCTGAAAACTGCGGGAATTCCACTGAGATTTTGCCGTTTCAACAAAGAGCACATCTGCTAATATCCTCTCAGCTCTAAGCAACAACCTTCACGCTGACTTTGGCGTCCAGTTGGAAAAGAGATCACTCTTCCACTGATAACATCTGCTCTGATAAGAGGAAGATATCTAGTGAGCCAAGGTCCCCAAAGGAATCAAAACTTTGCTTCCTCCGTAACCTCTCTAGAGGAGTCTCAGCTTTCTGCATATTTTATTCAGTGTTAGGCGATAAAGAGAAACATGGGGGAAGGTTGGAGGGGGCTTTCATGGATTGAATGATGGACCAAGCAATCATCTGTAAATAGCTATTCAGAATAAGTTTGTCATGCAATTTGTGCATTCATGGAGCTCCTTGAGGTGTTCCATCATCACAGGAAAGGGCCCCTACCTTGAAAAGACAAATTGTGTCATGCCTTGTGGGAGGCAGGCTGGCATATGGAAGATGTTGCTTACATAAAATTCATCTCTCCTTCAACCGGTTCTATATTTTTGGTGCAAAATAAGGTGCCTCCCTTTTCTGAGCCTCATGATGTGGATAACACACCTACTGTTATGGAATAGTTAGACATTTAGGCTTTTTGTTTTGTTTTGTTTTTTGAGAAAATGTATGCCACTCTCATACAATTAATATCAAGTTAGCTGGTTAGCATAGCTAGGCAGAAAGACTGATTACAGGGAGAACCAGCTAGCAAGGCTCTTCCAAAAGGTACCAAACTTCACCTACCAGCACCTCTAAAGCTCTCTAATTAACATGTCATATTTTATGTTTAATCCGCAAAAACGATATGTTGTGCTTTTATAGGTTATAATGTTTTGGACAGTTTCTTGGTCAGGTGCAGTTCTTCCCTCGATTGTCATTGTTACCATGAGGTTCCGATCGAGAAATAATCTCAGACAGAACCCCCCTTTAAACTAAAGCAATTTTAGACTTTGGTTTTTGTATGGATTAAACCATTGAGATTTGACATGTTACTATAGTTAAGTGAGCTTTACAGGTGCTAGTAGGTGGGTTTTGTTACCACTGGAAAGAGCCGGGCATGCTGTTTCCACTTTGAATGCCCAATTTGAACTCACTGCTGCTGGCTGTAGCTTTCACCTATTCTCATAGTAACTCTCAGCAAGAAAGTGAATAACACATTTCCCAAAATGTTGACAGAGACCTTTCGAAACAGGTCTAACTAAATCCTGAAAAGTGGAATCTGTCCTTCACGTGAATCACAATTGGGCTATCCAGATGTGTGTACATCCATCAAGTGTGGTATCTCTGACACAAAATCTGACTTTGATGAACAGAGACACACACAATGCTGTAGATGTCTCAGAGCACCAGTCAAAACAGCTTGACTTTTCTGTCCTTGACACATTTGTCAGAATTTCAATGTGTGAAGATGCACTGGATCAGATATTGATATGTGTCCTTTTAACCAAAAAAAAACATACAAGTTGAGGTTGTTTCCTAGATCACACTCTCACTCTTTCCATAAAAAAGTTCATTGGGTGCCAGCTGAGTTGAAGTTTTGTTCTCACCATATTAAAAGTGTAAAAATAACTGCTCCAAAGCCCAAATAGTCCAATCAAAATTTGGGCATACAACCAGCCTGGACTACTGAGGTAGACACACCTTCATTTTTGAATTCATAAGTGAATACTAATCAACTGCAGCCCCAGCAAGTGAGGAGAGCAGATTAAAAATTAACAAGACGGATGTGATTTAATGAGTAACATCATTGAGATTTGCCGCAGCAGTACGCCATATTAAAAATGAGTGTGATTGTGTTGGACTGATTATTTTATATTTTTAAGGTTGGGAAAAGGGTTGTTGGCATTGACACAGTGAAGAGATGTATAATCATGACAGATCAGTGTTCTCTCACAGTAGTGGCTTCAGATGCCCAAACTAAGTGAACTCCGCTCTGTGCGTGTACACATTCATGATCTCAGATCAATAGCTGCTCAATAGACAGTTAGAAGATGTGGTATTGAAATAACCCCAGTTTATATCTTGGTCACAGCTCTTTAAAGGAATAGCTCGATTTTTGGGGGGAAATACGCTTACTCAATTTCTTGTTGAGAGATAAAGAAGGCCAGCAGGTGGTTAGGTTAGCATAAAGATGGGAATCAAGGTAACAGCTAGCTGGGCTTTGTTAAAAATATCTGGCAAAAATTTGTTAAATTCTTATGATAAAAAATGATTGGCAAATAAGTAACATTAGGCTTCATGATCAAAGAAAGTTTTTATATCATGTCAACACTTCTCTCTACATTTGCATGTTCCCTCTCTCTCACTTGTCAACATTAGGCCTCTCTCTCTCTCTCTCCCTGTCCTGGAGTATGCATGTGTGGCTTCCAGCAGATAGGAAGTGGAAGCAGTTTTTTTTTTAGTTATTTTAGTTGGGATGCCGTCTTGCCCTGACATTTTGACAACAGCTCATACTGTTGGCCTGTGCAGAGAGCAGGTGTGCACACGCCTCTTGAATGGGGTTGTGGGTTGCCAGGTTGTGGTGACAGAAAATTGTATATAGTACGTGGACTGTGTGTAGATTGTGTTTCACAGACAATCTGACCAGCATAGCTGATGTCAAATAAAGTCTGTGTATGATTATTCATAAAATTTGAGGGCCTTGCTAATTACGTCAATTTAGCGGGAGAAACAACAAAACAGGAGGGTGCCGGGAGATAGCCTTGCTATAAAAACTGGAGTGTTGGCAGGTATGACTATGGGTGTTATATATGTCGAGCTCTTCTGCCCCGATGTTGCCAGAAAAATCAATTAGCTTACAGTGTGTGCAGAAACCTGACAACATTGTGGATAATTGCAGTATGATGAACTTATGACCCTCCACTTGTCTCACTGTTCCTTAAATGCTGCCTGCCCACCCACATCAACATCTCAAACGTTTTTAGCCTCGATTGAGCTTGAGACATTATCGCCCCTTTATTGAGGGGGAAAAAAAGAGGGAAAATGGACGTGATTAAAGCCCATTGATTGTGAGATGCCTTCACGAGGCATTGAGGAGCGCTCTGAGTGCCGGCTGATGCCTCATTTAGAGTGGTGGGGAGGGGATAATGGATTCCATCTCGCCGTTTCTGCCTTCTTTATGATTCGTGACAGAGTCGGGATATCATCAGTTTAATGGCACCGTTGTCGGTCAGTTGTGACTCCTCCGTCCTCACTTCCATTCGGGCTGCTGTAGGAGCCTTTTCAGGGTTGTACATTTGCTGACAACACAGCCAATGAATTGGTAACAAAGACACAGACCCTGCTTCCAGAGAGTCTGGCTAATAAAAAAAAAGAAATGTGTGAGACCATGATATGATACCTCTGCTTCCATTAGCTTTATTAGAACTGAGTGCAAAATTACTTCCAATTAGAGTTTCCTAGACAACATACTGGCTATGCATAATAATATTCTTTGTCTCTCAGCCCCCGCTTTTTCACCCACTGTTTTTGCACTTGTCAGGAAATTGTTTTGCCTCTCCCCTGGCCTTTCAGAGGTAATTTTGTGTGCAGCTATGTCTGGGCTATTGAGAAAGGCAATTTGTTTCTTTCTTTGTGTGTTCTTGCATGTGCAAGAGCAGTGAAATAGAAAAATGAACATGAAATCTCTGCATGGATTTCTTTGTGTAGCGGCGATATATTTGTAGAATCCTTCTTGTTTTGCACTTTGCCTCAGTTAGCGAGTAGGAATGTTATTTCCGACATTGTTCCTGAAAGATTATTTCTGATGTGTAGTGAGTGTGGAGATGAAAAGCAGCAAGATGTCTCCCGTGAAGCACGAGCCTGGCAACCAGCATGCTGTGCTAGAGATGCCATGTCCCATGGAACACAACATCTGTTTCCATTAGGTCCGATTATAGCAACATCCCGCCTCAGAATACATCAACTGAGTTCAGGCGTTATAGGTGTCGCATGCTGATGACTTCACTTTCCATCTGCCACGGTTTGAGTAATGGCAAAGGAAAATGTCCAATTCATTGGAGAGTGAAATGCAATCACATAACCTCTCACAGTGGAAGCACATCAAGCTGCAGTGCTTAATCAAAGTTTTTTCTGAGGATTGCAATACAGGGGCTCAAAAAGCTTTAAGTTCTCTGTTTGTGGAGTTTACAGTTGTCTGGAAAATGTTTGCACACTTTACACACACAGACTTATTTTCAACTCCGCTTGGCTTTTGGCTTTTGAAAAATATCTCGATGAGGTCACTTTGAACTGGCATTGCTCAAAGGGGTTTGGACAAATATACTAAAAGAATTCTCCGACATTTTATACTAATTAATTTGACTTTTTGCTTAATCCTTCACATGAAACAGCAATTGTGAAGTCATAGTTTAGCAATCGTAACTAAGCACGAGCTTTGGATTTCTCCATGTGTACTGTGCATAGGATTGTAATAAGAGCAATACTAATACACATTTGAAGTGCTTGGTGACTTTTTTTAGCCTTTACAAAAAAACAAAAACAAACAAACAAACAAAAAAAAAAAAACACATTGCATTTAACATTATGCTAATCCCCCCCTAACAAAAAGCTGAAATTGTTAGCTAAATAGCTGATGTAGCCTATGCTGTTACTTTTAAAGCTAAAAGTCTGATACACATCTATTCAATCCACTGTGTTGTATTATCTCACTGTGTGGAAGCAGGTCATGAGTTCTCTCTTGCTCTTTATTGAATATGAAGAAGTTTATAGCAGTCTTTGGCGACAGGTGCCAGCTAGAAATGAGATCCTTCGTTTATCTTAGTTTATATATTTATCTATATTCAATGTTGTTATCCTGAAAAGACTTAAATATATAATTTGAAAAGGTGGATCCTTTTATAAGCTGGATCGTTTGCTGATAAACTGTAGCTATAACCTCTGAACATCATGATGTTGTTCTTTTGTAGGACAAAATAAACATTGTCCAGTTGTCTTTTTAATATCTATAAAACAGCATTATGGCCACGCAAGGACAAAAATATCCACCAGCAGACCCCAGCCAGCTGCAGGCTTGAGAATATAACCACTGTAGCATTACGAACCCTGGCCAGAGGCTCTCTGTGGAGGTCTGATTGACTGAGGCAATGTTTAATGACGCTGGTGTGTAATGATGGTTGGCATGAAATGATGCTATTTATATGCAGCGGGAGCACTTACCTTGTGTTTATGGCACAAAGTGTCAGGAATATTTCTCTCCTCAACACTTTGTCTGCTGCAACACAGACGGACATAAGAAAGACGCATTTGCAGAGAGTCTTCAAAGTTACAATCCAATCTAAAATATGGTAATGCGATTATTCTGGAAATCAGCTGAATTTGACAGGCAGTTTTTATTTACAATGTATTTCCATGTCAAACGTCAACAGTTAAAGCTGTAGGACTACAGTCACATCATTTCTGTCTGTAACTGCACAGCAATTTTCTTCCTTCCAAACAATGTGTAGATTAGCTGGCAAAAGGCCCGCCTGCAACTTCTGTCTGATGATTTCATGTATCATTATTTGTTGTCAGATAAGGCTGGTGGTTAGCGAAACTCATTTACATCAGAGTTATTCAAACAATTTACACCAGTCTATTCTCATACACATACACATGGTTAGCAAGTTCATTTACAAGGCTAAAAAGGCACATTTTTTCTCACTTCTGCTAAAATGTTACTGTTAAAAACACTAAAACAGCTTGAGTTAGGATCTGAATAGGACATACATTTACATAAAGGAATTGATGTGGCAATTGAAGTTCGCCCTTAAAAGTACGAACACTCCCCTGGCTTACCCTCATCGTTAAGGATCACATACAAAAACCTGTAGTAAGGAACAGATAGCCTATTCTTCCTTTAGATATCATGTAGCTGTGGCTGTTTATCTAGAGACAGGAAGGATTCAAATCAGCCTCAAGACCCCCAAGATAAAGAGCAATGTGAGTACATGCAAAGCTATGAATGCATAAAGTTGGGATGCTAAGAAAGTATGCAAGACTGAATCAGTTTTGGACATGATTGTGATGAATATAAAGGATGTTAATTTTCAGGAAAGAGGAAAGGAAAAATGAAAGAGGAAGAAAGCGGAAAAGGGATTTTAAAGTAGAGGTAACCACACAATACTTTGGGATGAGTTGTATCACAAACTGCTGTTTAATCAAGAAACAAGAAATACAGGTGGGGCCAAAGCCAGCTTTTATATTTTCAAAGTAACTGACATGCAGCTACTAGTGGAGAGCTGTTAATTATGGAGAACAAACTGTTTCCTACAGAGTTTCTTCACTTCCAGGAGAAATTAGATTGCAATTATGTCAGCAATGACAGCTGGCATTCTGAAAGAGTACTGTACATCTTCATGTAAAACTTCACTCCAGATGTCCCCCCCCAAAAAAAGGTGACATAGTGAGCAAATACTGGAACTCCACTTTGTCTGTCATTAAGAATAAAACAGTCTCACAAATAATAGATTCAGAAACACCAATAGTAGCTGGGTTCATTGCTCAGTCAGTGGTTTTCAATATAAATGTGGGAAATATGTGATCTTAACCTTACCATTGTCATTGTGAGCATTTAACTCAATGCACTGCTGAGTCTCACAGAGCAACAGGCTCTCAGACTTGTTTTGCGCCTTGTCTCTATATTAGCATGTGACAATTGTTCTTGTTCGGGCAGTAAATGCTGTTTATTAGACTAATAACTAATTTTCTAAACAGATTTCAAGAAAAAGTTCTTACTGGCAGAATGATGACGCTGAATGATGAGGTGAGCCTGCACCACCCAACCCGTGAGAATTTGCTAAGAAGAGCCACTGCAGCAGGTGTATTGATTCAAAGGTTGAATAGCTGCCTGATAGGAAGGAAGGATTTCTTCAGTCATGATAGAAAGGATGCAAATCAAGACCAGGTCCAATTGTGATGCATTGACTGTAGCTTGCCTAATTTTTTTCCCCAGCAGCTTCATGAAAATTGCATGAAAATAACTGGAAAACTGTAAAGATTTCAAGAAGACAGGCAGTGAAATTCAGTGTTATACTGGAATTAGGTTCATGGACTGGACTGTAAACTCATCACAGACAATAAAAATGATGCAACAGTAAACATGCCATCCCCCCTATGAATGATAAGCAATTGTTACAAGACAATTAACAACATCATCTCAATCACAGGAGTGATTCGGAAATGCCAGTTCAAAGATAAACTATCATGAAATCTGCATTGAAATTACAATAATTTAAATCTGAAAACATATATATAAAACATTTTTTAACCGCCTGTGTTAACTCACTAAAAGAAAGACTTTGTGTGCCATGTCTATTTTTACATACTGAAGGTCACACAGCTTCAGAGAGCTTTTAAAAAGAAAAAGCTGCCATCAGACTCTATGAAAAACAGAGGGTTAGATGTTATTGGACAACAAGGTAAGTCCACTCTCCATAAACATGTTTACAAGAAACACACACACCCACTCACACTTACACTCACAGACATATACACACTCTACCTTATAAAAGCTTACAGCATTTGTTGTGTTTTCCTCCAGAAGTCCCATGTGAGTACGATATCGGATCTTTGTCTTGACTTTAGCAAGACTGATAGCATCGCAGAGACTCAACAAAGGTCTTGCTAATCACAGCTGCTGCATTATTGGAACATTTCTCACCTATCTGTGAAAAGAAAATCCTTCGTCAGCACCATTACCCCTTTGTCCAGGCTTACAGATCATGGCTCTAAGACTTAAGATTTTTTCTTCTTCAAAAGGGCGTTGTGAAGCGGAATGATTGTACTGTATCAGTATTGTTGCTTTTGTTGGGGGGGGTGAACCCAACTTCACCTCTGTTTTTAAAGGCGCACATTGTGTAGTGTAGATTCTCCAGATACAGTCACCGTCGGTTATTCTTATAAAGATAAGACATGTTCGTTATTTATATGGAGACACCGGTTCTCTTCCTTTTTTGGGCCTTTTCAACACAAATTGCAGTACATATATATACAAGTGCAAGCTGCTGGTTGTCTACAGCCAGAACCTGGTGTGCCGTCTAGTATATGTCCTTCCTCACTACTGGGTAGTATTGATGAAGAGGAACATGGGTTCATCTGACTGAAGGCATGTGGGAACCACTGACATACAGTATAGGTTGTCAGTTTGATGATCTGTTACTGTATGTAAAATATAAATCTGTGATCTCTAGAAATAGCTGCATACATTATTCACATTTAGAAAGGTGCTTTTATGGATACACAGGAATACATATCTACGAGCCAATCATTAATCAAAGACATTGATTGCATATGGTAATTCTAGTGAAATTATGCCATCATTACATGATTGGAGCAAATAACTTCTCTTGTTTGATAATGACAATTAGCACTCTGGAGCCCACCTACTATGCAGCCCAGAGGGACTGAATACATTATGTGATATATCAGATTAGTCCTTTCTGTCTCTGGGAGTGCTGATCTTTCTGGAAATCTGAAGCTTGACATTTTCCAGAAGAAATATGGCCCAGTCTTTGATAAACTGTGCAATATTCCAAGGAGTATTTCATTGAATTGTTGGATACAGCAGTAAAAAGTGTAAGTGACCATTTTCTTCAGACACTATGCATGCGTGTCAGGATAAATCATCCTGACTGACAACAGGCGTGTTTCCATTCACCCGTTTTTATGCACATTAAAAAACAAAAAACAAAAAAAAACAACCTTAAATGTCCACTGAAGTCTCCGCTCCACTGAAGAGAGGAAAAATGCAGCAGATTAAATCATCGAATCTGTGTGGGTGATGAGGACTGTAATGTAAAACCTGCGATTGTTCCTGTACAATAGCTCTGATGTCTGACTCTAAAGCTACTATGATGTAAAACATGTGACTTCTCTTGTATTTACCTCTATGGGTTATGGATATTTCATGGAAATCACACTGTGCATCGCTAGCAGCAGGTCCAGTATGTAGCATTAAGTTGCATCCAGTGGGGTAGTTGCTGATCATGCCTCAACCTCTCCTTCCTAGTATGAGGCAGAGACTACAATGGCCATCGAATGGGTGATAAAACACTACAGGCCCTATCTAGAGCCAGTGTTTCGATTGTCCATTTTGGGCCACTGTAGCAAACTCCACTGAAGAGGACTTGCACTATCTGATCTTATTTTCAGTATTACATTGCCATGTTCTGTAAAAAGAGCCCACACTGGACCTGTAATGTTAAGTCCTACTACAGTTAAATAGCTAAAATTCCTATATTTGCAATTTTACTCAAGGAAAAATCAACAGTTTTGCTGCTTTCAGAACAGTTGGGACATTAAACACTTGTCTACAGACAGTTCTGTAAAAATCGGAAAAACCTGGAACAGTTGGTGTAACTTGGTGTAAGTTGGTGTAACAGTGTAAACAGACTGAGAACGTGATGTGTGTGACTGAAACATGACTTGACGGAAGACAAAAACACAAGCTCTGTGTGGCGCTATGAGGAGACTTACACTTTTAATTGAAACCTTTTAATTATGTAATTTCATTACACCAGACTAAAGAATTAATGCCACTAGCTATTTGTCCTCAACTCCTAAAATTCACATAACAGTAGTGGATGGAAACACGCATTCATTTACATTTTCTTTTGCTGATTTTTTGAAAATTGTGCTACATGTATAAAAACAAAAAACAAAAACAAACTGACAATTATATTTTATGAGCTAAACAAAATACAAAAATGGCAATACCTAAGTACTAGTACCTCACAATTGATAAGGTACATCACTTGGACAAATCACTTTCTCCTCACCTCTGCAGATTAAAGACTATACCTCAACATGCATGAGGACATTAGTAGTTTAAGCTGCCTTTAGGAATGTCAGAAGATCTATGTGGGAATGTATTTCGAAAGAGAAAACGCCAAATGAACTGTTTAAATGTACAGTGGACTGCCCCGACGAGATGTCTCACCTACTTTTACGTTTCACCATAAAAACATTTCGACTGGAGGCAGAGGAACACTCTCTTCTCCCCTCTTAAGCTGAAGTGCTTGAAGTAATTGCAGCACCTTGGACAGTGACAAGGATTTGCTCTCAGCAGACTTTTGTGAAACGCATTTCTGCTTTGTGTTTTCACCCTGCTTTCATAAGTGCCTGGCTGCTTCCATTTCTCCAACTCCTCTACAGAACAGCGGATCAGCTTCACAACACCAGATGTTGTGGCAAAGTCTTGAAACGTGTTTGAGGTGCAAATCAGTGTTCATCAATAGCTACAGCTTCTCCTTCTCTTTTAAAAGATATCTGTGCATAAAGGGCTTCTGCTCTCAGTGTTTCTCTCCATTTATCCTAGACTTTTTTTTTTTCTGCACAGGTTTGAAGCCGCGCTGGAAGATGAAGCTGTACGTCTGGATCTAAATAACAATTTAGAGGTTAAAAACTGATTTTCTATGTTACTGGTTTTATTAAGAGGTTTGACTTTTATACATAAATGCAACAGTTGGCTTATTAATAAACATATGTTGACAATGACTCATTCCACCATCCTTCCACACACACACAGTTCACATTCATTTGAACCTATTTGTAATACAAATCTGCCAAACATATTGCAGTAATGATGATGCACTACTCCGCGGTACACTGCAGATATGTTCCTGCATAATAATCGTCATCATTTGTTGCTTTGGGCTATTTCCTCTGCCATGATCATCATTATCCTCAAGTTATCCATCAGATGACTTGTAGTCCTAATGAGTTTGGAGTGAATTAACACATGTAGTTATAGACTTAATGAGCACAGAGCCAACCCTCATGGGATGCATGTACTTTCTTGTTAACCATGTGTAGTAGGAGAAGTATTCAGATCCTTTGCTTAAGTAAAAGCACCAATACAATAACATGAAAGTACTCCATTACAAGTAAAAGTCCTGCACTCATAATTCCACTGAAGTAAAAGTACTATCAGCAAAATGTACGTCAGACCCTAGTGGTCTGGCCCCCTCTTAAGAGAGAAGGTTGGGAATCACTGGTTTAATCACTAACAATGCAATTTATGTTACTATTATTTATGAACCTAAAATCTGAGGCTGAAACGTAACTAGTAACTAATGCTGTCAGATAAATGTAGTGGAATAGGAGTATAGAGAAGCATAAAAAGGAAGTATTCAAGTGAAGTACAAGTACCGAACAGAACTGTGTTTAAGCACTGTACTTGTAAAAGGTCCATCCCACGAACATGGAGACAAACCTCTACAGCATTAAAATCAACCGTATTATACGTACCATATTTTTGACGACTAATGGTCACTGCAGAGAAATATTTTAATACATCTGTCACCTGTTCTGCCGGCACATGCACAAAGATATATGTGCACATCTGACTGGGGTAAATAGAAGCAAGCAACAACAAAAGAGTGGTAGAAGAAAAAGAGAAGAGAAGACGCTTATGTCTGAATGAAGAAAAAACAAAACAAAGAGAAAGAAACTGTAAAATGTATCACTACAACTGTATGACCCCACTTGGTTTCACACAGTTCCACATAGCAGCTGTTGGTGGCAGTAATTCGCCATATAATATATGAGTGCACCAATACAAAACAAGAAAAAAAAGAAGAAGACCGTCTTCTGTGGAAAACTATGCTGTCATTAGAAACACAACAAACTGTATTGCTATGCCATCATTTAAATATGTTATATAAAATCTAAACAATAAAACTGGTTTATACACATGGATTTCTGGTTTATATCGCAACACAAGTCACTTCAATCATATTGATATATTGTGTGAAACAATGTGTGCATGGCAACACCATTTCCAGAATTTCAGCTCACTGAGGCTAATGTCGCTTTTGATGCTGTCAATTATAACGCAGACAGGCTTATGGAGGATTTTTTCTTTAAGTGGAGAACTTGGACAGGATTTAGTCAGTGAAATATCTACCTGAAGCTTCATTACTTGAGCTGGCATCTGAAAGGATCATTGATTTGCTCATGCAGCGGGCTGACACTGACCTGAAGCCTCTGATCACTGACTGGGATCAGCAGGGCTCATCATTTATCCTTTGGCATACTGCTTGCGCTGCACTGCATTTCTTTCCTCCATTCCTCCTGAACACACCGCTCTGCCTCTTCTCGGCTTTTTTACAATGAAGAGGCAAGACAAAGACGGATTTTGCCTTCCACAAATATGCAGCTGCCTTCTCATCTTGTCCAGTGACAGTTAAAGCATAAAGCATTTATCTCATAGCTGAAGTGCTGAGTTACTTTTCAGACTAAAATTTTACAAACAAAAACATAATCAATTTCTATTATACGCCACACTTTTTTTTTTTTTTTTTACATAATTTTACTTTTACTTAAGTAAATATACTGTATGAGTACTTGTGCCTCCAATGGTGAGGAAAGACAAGGTAGAGAAGGTGAAAGGTTTTGAGAGACAGCCTAATGCATTATTTGTTTTTGGTCTTTTCATGGTATTAAAATAATAAAAACACAAAACAACACCAGCCTTGTCCTTTTATTTTGGTCTGCAGTGGAAATGCAACTTTTGTAGTACAATTATGAAAACAACTGAATACAGTGTGAGATTAATTATTCCATAAAATGGGTTACTCTGGGAAGTTCTTGCCAAATTCTCCATTTTCCGAGAAAAGATATTCAGTGAATTACTGAAATGTGGCTGAAATTTGATGAAAATCTGCAAAATCTGTAAATTCAAACTGGTGGTTCAACAAACAGCCAAACATGCAGGCCTGCGTCCCCAAATTGGAGTGCAGAGCCGATAAAACGAGCCCTGGTGATACAATTACATTCAAGAACAATCTTCCTCTGCTTTAAATCACCAAAATAAGTCATCACAATGGCTGCATGTGATGGATTTTCCCTCCTTGTTGCTGCATGCAGTAATAGCCTTTTGGCCAGCACTGCAATAATGGTCACACATTCCACATAAAACTAAAGATAGTGTACTTTCAAGAAGAATTGTGGTTCTACTCAAACACACTGTCCATATAATCTCACAAATAAGCAAGAACAAACACGATTTCTATGACTTGTTTTCACTGTGTTGAAACTAACTTCTATTCATGGAAAGAAATCCCACTTCCCTAAAAAAAAGAGAGAGATATTCTACAGGAAGTAACAACTTTAAAATCACAAGAAAACATTCATCCCTATTCCCACTTGCATTTTCTCTTAATTTCTTTGGTCTCTTACCTGCTGTAGACATCTCTCATCTTGCCTAGAAATATCATTAATACTCAATAAAAAAAGAAAAATATTTCTCCTTTTGCTGTAGCTTTTAATACACCCAGAACACTGATTTGATGGTCTGCACCAAAACTGCAAACCATGCAAAAGTGTAGGATTACTTTTTGCATTGTTTTATGTATTTCATTAGAGTTCGTTCCTGCCTGCACATGATCTCTGTGCTCTTTTAGACTGATGCCAGAACAGATCACTTCCTGCCAAATATGTGTTTGGTAAAAATATCTATTTTCACCGTGCTTAAAACCTGTAAAAGAACCACTCAGAGTAGCTTTCACCTAACACGGATTAAATGTCTGCTGGCCTTGCAGGCACCTAAAAGTGTCTGATAAAAACTTAAAGACGTTGTGAAGCCACGGAACATATATCCTTTTACAACTGCTGAGTGGTCTAGTTTTGAGGAAAGTTTTGGGCTTGTCACTCCCAAACAGGTGAAAAGACTCAGATGGGATGAAGCTCTATTTTCACTCTCACTGAGTTTGCTATTTCTTGCTACAGCAAATTAGGAAACAACATCCATGCACAGATAAAATCACTGCTTCCTTTACCTTCAGGGGAAAACTCACCCATCTTCAAGACTGCTATTTTGAAGTTCCAAACTTTATCAGCTATGGAAGCACAGCGCATTTTTGCACGCTTCCTGACACGACTTCTGATGAGTCGGTGATAAAAAGGAAATTTTTGTTAGGAAATAAAGAGGCTTTTGCTCACTCTCACTGCCTCAAATGTTTGATCAAAAAGCAACCAACTAGGAGAACTCTGTGCAACAGAAGCTGATTACTGAAAACCCTACTCATACTGATGACAAAAAAAAAAATAAATAAAAACCCAGAGACCAGAATCAGTAAAATGAGCACTGATAGTTTAAACACACCACTCAGAAGGTAAATTTGCAGGTGAATTCTGAGGTGAGGGTGATCCAGAAAGGTGCAGGACTGGTGGTGGCAAGAGAATGGCAGGCAGTACTCATAAAGAACAGGGCAATCAAGATTGGACAGTAGTCACAAAGACATATTTCCAAAAATCACGAGTTGTCCATAACACTGTTGGCACAAGGGTGACTAAATGATGTGGTGGAGAATGGGAGGTTGAGCCAGTTTTTTTTTTTTTTTTTTTAATCCTGTGCAGGTTTACTGGATGATGGTGTAGGGGTGATTAAGCCGGTGAGAGGGAAAACCAGAGGCCAGGCCCAGAAGCACACACAAACAGGAAGAGACAGTGAGTCATGATCGATTCATCGTGCGATTGATTGTTTGATTTGTAAAATGAACAATGCTTGTTTTGTTCAAGCCAACAGTCCAAACCTCAGAATTATTAAAAATACATAAAGATAATTAAACTAATTAAAAGCAAAAGTAGCAAATCCTCATCCTTTGTAAAACTGGAGCCATGAAATGTCTGAAATGAAAAATGACTTAAATAAAAATAGTTTCCAATCAACTTCATGTCAATCAACTAAGTAATGAATCGATTAATTGTATCAACTTGGCCAAACTCAAGGACAACATGGTTGCGACATTAGTCGGTAGGCTCTGCTGCCAGGTTGTCACATAAAATATTATTTCAGTTTGCACAAAAAACAGAGTGGCCACCAAAAAACACGGACTGTCCCTGCAAAACAGGGATGCTTGTTCACCCTGCAGCAGCTTCTGAAATGTTTGTCTTCACTCTGCTCTCTCACAGCTAATGGCTGCACCGTGTCACAGAGTGATTTGAAGAGGCTGGAAGCAGGTGAGGAGCACCAGCGGGTGTAAATGGAACTCTAATGTGGTAAAGTGAGTGAGTTGTTGTGTTAAAGTCAAAACAGGCCACTTACTTTGTGTGAAAAGCTATTGCAGGCGATTAAGAACCAGAGACTTTATTCCCTTCTGAAGCTGTGCACTGTTTTTTTCATTTTGTCACTTTGATATTATTAGTATTATTTTGTGTGGATCATTTGAGACTGTCGTCAGCAAGCCGTGGAGCAGGACAGTTGGGTTACTAAATGTGTAAATATTGCACTTAATCCATCTGATATGCTGTCACCTTGTGAATTTGTAAGTTGTTCTGTCTACGCATGTGCTGTCTCACTGTGTCTTGTTTTTGTGTTGCTTCTTATCTGAATCTTACATCCTTGTCACAAGGTGGCCATTGGTCTTTGTGAAATATTTGGTGGTAGAAGCTTGGTGACGTAGTCACTGCTCACAGGGCTAGAATAACTGTAGCCGGCAAGCTAACGGCATTGACAGAATAAAGAATAGATTTCGTATCCGTGACGTCACCCACAGGTTTCTGAAGAGCTTGCTGTGAAGCTCATAATGTGGTGGCTTTGGCCATCACCAGCTTGGCAGTATTGCCTCTTTCATCTTCTGGATTAATTATGCATAACCTTAAGCATTAATATAATTTGAACAGGTGAGTTATGATAGAAATTCAGACTCTACACAGTTGTCATGGATGAGGAAATTAGCTATAGAGACCAAAACTGTTTTTTTTTTTTTTTTGTACCAGGCTGTAAGCATGTTTATTTCTGCTGTGAAGTTTGACATTTTTATTGAATTATTGAACGTTTTAATATGGGGGCTTATGGAGGTTGAATCGTTTTGTAGCCAGCCTCAAGTGGTCGTTTAAGGAACTGCAGTTTTTTCACTTGTCCATAGGCTTTTTTTCACAGCCACGTAAACTGACAGGCTACTCCCTAGAATCTGCTTAATTTTGTTCTTACGATTGTACATCCCATCATCAGTCACTAACAGGACAATGAATTCACACAGCTTAGTCAAAAATGTATATCTACAATCCCTGCTTTTTTTTGATGAGCAGCTTATATTCCAACAAAGAAGGTTCCAGAAAACTGAATGGTGTAATACAGTTAAGAAGCTTTACCTTACCTTGCTTTGTTAAAAAACAGTTCAGTAGTGGACATTTTTCAAACTTTATTGAAGCACTAAGAGCAATGCTGTCTCTTTTAAGAACATTCTGCTAAAACCTCTCTTCAATGTCCAGAAGTCGTGCTGACTCTTCATTTTGTTCATAAAGTGTGATGTCAAGCCAACGTTGCAGGAGGGAGATGTAGGAAAAGAAATCACTTGAGATTTGATTTGAATGGTGAGACTAAAGTGCACTGCACTGACCTTTTAAACCATCCATTAATTTTGTTTAGATCTGTTGTTTAGAACATGAATAGACTCGATTGAAGTCCAATTATTCATATGTCCATATCCTGTACTTCAACTGTGCAAATAAGAAGTCAGACATTATAACTCAGAGTATGCTTTTGTGTTTGTCAAGTATAAGGCTGGTATTATTCTTTTTATTGTTCTGATTTTAACAAATCCTATCAAAACACCAACACAAACAATGACATGATCAGGCCCTTATACAATATGGGCTGCCTCCTGCACCAAATGTGTATTAATCCACATCTAAAAATAGTCCCCAACATTAAGAAGCAGAAAAGATCAGTTGAAAGAGTCTGGAAGATTTACTTACTTTACTAATCCATGAATACAAATTTAGCAAACATACTGCTACAGGGAATATATTCTATTGCAGATTTTGTAGAAAATTATTCCAGTTAGATTCAATTTAATAACTTAAAATGATCCTCTGTGGGGCAATTAAAAAGTTACTTGTTTACATTTATGAAACATTGACATGCCGTTTTTCTTATCTCTTTCTGTTGTTTTTGTTGTGATATTAAAAACTATAAATGTATAGAACTTTTGCAAATCTTTTTTTTTTTTAACTAAAAATTAAAATGTGGTTAAAGTAAAGTTGTTATTGAATTACACTATACAGTATATAATATATAAATAAACCAATTTCATTGCTGCTATTTGTCTCCGGTTTGACACAACACTACATGGACTTTTTGAGGCTCTAACATACTGTTAGGACACTGAATGTAAAGACACAAAATTTTGCATACAGTTTTTTGTAACGGCAAGTAAAAACATATTTAAGATGAAATAAATATTTAAATGTAATTTAAGTTATTTAAAAAAATAAACAATGAAAAAACAAACAACTACACTCCAAAAGTAATAAAAAGTCAGAGGAGTTCACGTTCTTACTTTAAGATGTAACAGGCACAATGTAAAGATCAAACTGGTGACGATCCATCAAGCACAAGCCCTTCATATCAAATTGGATTTATTATTCAGCACACACACCAAAACACTCATGAGCTACCGATGTTGTTTAATAAAACAATCTGCCGCCTGCAAAATTGATCACTGAAACCTCCTTCCTTTGTTTTGTTTGTCATTAAAGAGTATGGCAGCTGTCCCACGGGTGCTTGCTATTTAATCAAACCGTAGGCATCCAAATGTCAATTTCACCTCCAAATGAAACTCACACTGTCCAAAAAAATTGAGTTATTCGTTGCTAAAAAACAATAAAGCGAAGAGAAGAAAGGCAGGTTCAACCTCTTCTCCCCTCCGTGATTATATTTTATAATTCAGTGAGAACCAAAAAACATTATTTATGTGTTTGATTTTCTTTAGGGCTCAGTTTCCTGTCCATCACTCAGAGCGGTTTGAATCTCCCCTTTGAGCTATTTTGGCCATGAAACGGCCATGAACTATTTTTTGAGTCATGACTTTCTGCTTTTTATTTTGTGATATTTGTATTGGTGGAAAACCCTGTAATGGTTTTCTTTTGAAAGAACCTGCTGAAAAACACAATGACTTTCTTTTTTTTTTTTTTCTTTTTATTATTTCCTCTTTTAAAAAAGCAGCACACTTTGTCTCTTTTTGCTCACCGACAAGACGTACAAAGTCCTTTTCAAAATCTTTTCTCAAAGTGAGCTCCTTTGAAAGCCTTAAGTCATATTTCTCTCTCTCTCTCTGTCCTTTTACTATTAATATATATTTTAAGGACAAAACCATTATACACAGCTATGCAGTTGATTTCCCTCACCGCACAATTTAACTGCCCTGTGGTACTTTGAGTAGGCGATTGTGTTGATTGAGCCGAATGAGCCCCTGCCCTTATAAAAGAAACAGACAAATGTTCTTTTTATACTCTGACCTGTCTCATTTGAACACAAAAACACTATTCATGCCTACAGATGAAAATAAAGTAGATTTTCAAAAGGTAAAAATGCTTTCAGTGAAAATTTCTCTGTGTATTTAAGAGCTGCTGTGTCACCATCAGGCCAGAAGACGTGAACTCTTAATATATTGTACCAGACAGATGGGAATTTCTGCACTGATCACAAAGAGGACTATATATATATATATATATATATATATATATATATATATATATATATATATGTAGAGAGAGAGAGAGAGAGAGAGAGAGTATACTGTAAAGATCATTGATTGAGTTGAAGAAAATATACTTCAGGACACCTAATACCAATTCTCTGAGGTGGCTGGATATACTTTTCTATTTTGCATCATGTCAATAAAATCTAAAAGCATTGTTATTATTCAACATATTTCTGAGCCATAACAAAATAAACAATGTCTGCACAGGTTGGATTGTAAATCAGAACCAGCAGGCATCAGTGCACAGCATGTTCTGTATGAAGATAACACAATTGCGAAGGACAAAAAGGAAAAATAAAACCTGCCACACCATGAAATTGTAATGAAAGAACAAGTGAAGGAAGAAAATGATTTCAGATGTGTGTCAAATACAATAAGGTCACATTATGCTTATAGCTACTTGAGTTATCGTGCAGGAATAGGTGCAACAGCCCAATCAAATTAGCTATAACAAGAAAATGACTGTTAGTGCTTTGCTGGAAAATGGAAAAGGATGAAATCCATCTCACTGAGAAATGTGGTGTAAAGAACAGCAAAATAAACTATTCTGCTTTTTCCCATCCTCTGCATGATTCATCAAGGTGGGTACACATGTGCTGGAGTATTCAGCAGGAGAATATCATGAGCTGATATCAAGAATAAGAACAAGACAATATTAAGGAGGATTTTATTGATCAGCTAAGACTTTGATCAAAACACATGAATCTTTTTTAGTGATGTAAGTAATTATGGATTAAAGAAATGCAATCATGCTGTATAGCCGCCTTAATTCAATCACAGTATGTAACTGATTATTAAAGGCACCCTTCACAATCGTCAAGCTTGAATGTTGTATGTTTCACTGTATGTGAATACACATACTCAACAGATTATTGCATTTGAAGGCCTATTCGCTGCCAAAATGACAAGGGATCTTACAACCCTGGAAAGTAAACACAATGTCAGTAATTTTATTTTTTGTTACAACAACAGCGAACACTAGAAATACAATGTTTATGTTACAAAGTAATCTAGCAGAGGACTGAAGTAGCATTTTGCCCACAACTTTGGTATACTATTTTCATTATAAAAATAAGGAACATTTCAAACATTTCCCCAAAAGTCACAATAGGTTATACAACTGAAAAGCATCTCTTATGCTATGAAATTGAAAAAAAAAAAAAAAAAAAAACGAAATAGAATAACCTTAGCTGACACACCGTCCATGTCTTATCCACAAATGTGAAGATTTGTACCCAACCAAGAACCTGAATTTTTTGCAGGCAGGTCGTCATTTGTGCTCCCCGTAGTGTGACTCGCTCTCACAGCAGTCATACAGAAGCATACAGATAAAAGTTTCCAGATGGAACCATTAAGAAACCTTCCTGACTGTGCAGTGAAGCTACTGCGGAGAGAGATGTGCATGTATGACGTTTATCATCACATGATTTTGGAGAATACTCAGTATTGAATGACATGGACCTCAGACAACGACAACAACAACAACATCAGCACATCATTTCAATTAGTGTCCTAAAAGGTGCGTGATTACAAAGAAACATGTTGTTTGCTTAAAGAGTTCAGATTCAATTCTTCTTATGAATGCTTCGCACAAAGCTCATCTTTTACTTACTTTTATTTTTTTCTTGCCTGATTACATGTTAATAAATCCCACAAATTAAAAGTTTTCTTCTTTTTTTATCCTTCCAAACCAAACCACAGTGACTGACTGAGGCAACACTTCTCTAAACCCCTGAGTAAAATGTATTTCTTTGGTCACACTTGGCCTTGGAGGCTAAGCAGAGGTTTGAAAGTGGAGCGCGAAAAGGATTCACGAACATCCTTCACAAACAAACCTCTCCCCTCCGGACCTGAGCCTCCACCCTGCTGTGAACTTTGTTAGAGTGAACACATTACCGGCCCGGCTGTGAACCTGTGATAGACGCTCTGCTAATTCCTCATTCCGGCTCAAACTGTGTGACCAACAGAGACAAAAAGAAAAACAAGGATTCAACGAAACACTGAAGTAAATCTTTTACTCTGTTGGAGGAATCTGAGTCTTACCTCTGCCTGGGTTCATGACCAGTGGATGGTTGGCATTAGTTGCCCCTGAGAGTTTTGATAATAGGAATTTCTCTCTGCAGCTCTTGATGCATTTAGTAGAAACTTTTGTGACATTGCAGTAGACAGGTACTCATGGTCCATTTTGATTTTGAGCTCTGTCTATGATAACAGAATTAAATACAATATTGTTAAATTTAAGGTCTAGTCTGATGACTAGCATTGGCCATAATGTGCCCCTTCCACTTTAAATATTTTAATAGATTCTCTGTCAATGTTCAGTGTTTCAGCTATCAGTTACATTGATCCAGTCAACCCACAAACCAGGGCACCAAAGTGCGACATTTTTGGGGCGTATTTTAATAATTTTTTTGCAGTTACAATGACCTTGTACCTACCAATGTAATTTCTGACATCTGGGAACACAGAAACATCCTCACAACAAAGACAAGTCAGACAGGGCAAGAAATGAACCGTGGCACATTCTGTGCTGCATTTTTACTGATTAGTGCCTCTCATGCAACAACAATAGCCTAATTTTATCATTACCTTTCAGCTTTCAACAGGACATGAAATCTGTGTGAGGTTGAGAGGCCCCCACCTGAGTGTTACTGAGAGGTCATGTTTATTCGTGTGCTGTGTAATGGGAAACCCTTTGTTGTAACGTTAGAATCTTGGCCAGCCTGTTCCGTCAATACTACTTGGACTACAAACAGGAAACCCAAGTGCGCCTGCCGTGGAAATCTCAGTCCCTTTCCTACAGATTTTGCTATGCTGATATCTGTTTATAGAGATCACCCTGAACTAACTTTGTGAGGACAATTTTATTATTACAGGAATAATGGCCAAAGTTAAATTTAATAGAAGATGCAGACTGTATAAAATCTGAATTTCCTTTAACCATCATCTGCATTAAATATAAATGAACTGCAGTGAATGATAAGTGTGTTGTCTCTCTTTGAGAAGAGGATAGAGGGTGAGTGGTGAACAAGAATACAGGAGCAGTCTGTGACATGTATTCTTGTGTATTTTGTATAGAAAGCTGTGTGACCTTGGTTAGCTTTCAAACATATTCTAAATAAAAGCTTGCTGACATAAGTCCCTGAAATGTTTTATCACCCATGAAGCCTGCCAACCAAACCAGATGGGCTGAATGAGAGTTAGGTTATCTGCTAAATGCAGTAAAGATAGATTAGGATGCACTTAGACACGACCTGTTTTTGATTGACAGTCTTCCTCTGAAACTAAATGAGTCTTTTTCCTTCAGGTGAGGGATTAGGAAAAACCTGAACGAGAAGTGAGTCTGCTGCAATGTATGCACCTAAACTGTATACAGAAACACACCAAGTTTATAATTGCATTGTTTTACATAAATACTTGCAAATGGGTAATTCGGAAAACTTAAGACTCAACTTAAGCTCTGTATTTTTATAACTCTGTTCTGTAGATAATAAACAAACTACAGTTACTCTTTGAATAATATTCTTGCATAATATTCTCACATGCAAATACATGCAATGCATGAAGGAACACAAACAATCCACAACAATGTGGAATTCAAAGAAATGTGATATGCATCCAAAATCACTTATTTATATGAGTATTTCCTGTCAGTTTGGTTTGTGATTCTTATTTTTAGTTTCAGTTTTTAATTGCACTTCTCCATTTTTCTGAGCTTCATCATTACAATAATGAGTCAAGGGGCAGACATCCTGTGTGGTGCGCCGCTGCTGCTTTTATTTAACAGGAAAATGTGTTCAACATAGTCCACCATATTTAAATTTCTCCAGTCATAATGTCATCATGGCAGTCCTTCACTGGTCAAGTTACACACCACGAACAATGTCACTGATTTTGTATGTAGAAGATGTTTTTTTTTTTTGTTTTTCCTTTTCATGTCCTCCAGCTGCTCCGCCTCGACTCTTCCTGATGGACAAAGCTTTACTTGTTGCTAAAGTAAGTTACCTTTTTAGCTGGACTGCTGGCTGCTAAGTCTTCTGTGTCTTTAAGATTTATTGTGGGTTTTTTTTTCTCTTTTGGCAAATGCGTGTATTTTTAGCACAAAGTCAGTTATACCTAGTCCATATTTACAACAGCTGTGTATTAGTGAATTTCCCTCTGAAACTAGGGGCACAAAATCACAAAAAATACCAATTCTTGCATAAGGTTGCTTTAAGCTGAATAAAAATAGATAGATAATGGTTTGACTGCAAGTTAAATTAAATTATTACTTATTGTTATTTAATAATTTCCACAAAATCAGTACTCAAAGTGTCATTTATTTCAGTGACCTTGACCAAAACCATGACCATGACAAAATCACAAAAAAGAAAAATGTTAGGAAAAACAAACTTTACATTTAATTTTTTTTCGGATCTGTCTCTGGAGGGCAAGTCCCCAAAAAATATTGGGCCTGAACCAGAACCAAGTCTGACTTTCCCTCAGATCCTGAACACACCATACAACAAGTGTCAGTTACAAAATCTCAGTCTTTAGCAGATTTCTTTTAACCAAATGTAGCACATGTGATAAAACATGGAAAAAAACACTAGTTTGATCCATAAATCCAAAGGGGAACAAGAGAAAACAATGGAATTCAGTGACTGGGTACCAAATGCTCAGCAGCTCCAGAGGGAGGCAGTTCAAAACAGATGGACAATATACTAAATTATTAAGGAAACTATTTGCCTCTGCACATTCTACAGTGAACAAGTCATTATGTTGTTGGCTGACTGTCTCTGGTTTTCAGACAGCATATATATATATATATATATATATATATATATATATATATATATATATATATATATATATATATATATATATATATCCAGAAATACTTCCTTATACTGTACACCCACACATATTCTGTTTTTTTCAAATTCATGCTACTGTTGACTCTACTGTTGCATTTCATTTACTGCATGGCATTAAATGACCTCACCTTGGTAGAAAGAATTATTTATTTTAAAAAAGTGTTAAGAAGAAGAAGAAGCATTACTTTTATTAAACCCTTTATTGGGGAATACCCTTAATTGCTGCCTTGCTGAGAGTTAGATGAGAAGATCAATACCACTCCAATATCTGTCTGTTAAAAATGAAGCTGGAGCCTGCAGCAATTCAGCTTACCTTAGTAAAAAGACTGCCAGACTACAGCTCTAAGCCAATAAATAGTCCTCCTACAACCTCCTAAAAAAAACACAAATTGTTGGTTTTACATTTTGTTTTTGATTTTTGCCAAATGTTAATTAGAGAGCTTTAGGAGACGTAGAAGACAGATTTTGTTACCTTCAGACAAAGCCAGGCTAGCTCTTTCTCCCTGTTTTCTAATCTAACTCTCTATAAAAAAGTTGACAAGTGTATTGTGAAATGCCAAACTATTTCTTTTATAATGATTGTATTACTTTGATTGCACAGTGAACTTAATATTCACCTCAGTCTACCAACCACAGTCTGTTTCAGTGAGAAATATTGGTCTGTGCATGTGCGAATGACATCAATCCTGCCTAACCCTGGATTAGATTAAATGTAAAAGTATTTGTCTACTTCAGGCTCATCTAATTAATCCTCTGGGGTCTGGGCAACGGGACTGAGGTCACCCATGATTGCAAAAGCCACTGATAGGGCCACTGACACATATTGAGAATTAAGTTCAACATATTTGGAAATACTTCTATTCGGGCAGAGGAACAAACAGCCAGTTAGCTTAACTTGGCATAAAAACATCTGCATGTCAGCATTGTCATTGTGAGTATGTTATCATGGAGAGTTATCATTTTGCTCAAAGCATCACTAAGGCTGGATTCAGATGAGCAAGCATTGGCCGAGTGACATAGACAGTGAGTGAGAGTGAGGGAGTGCCAGTACCAAGAAAGACGGCGAATCAATAAAATAAAAGGTATTTTTTTGATTATTTCATAACGGTTACATTCAGCACAAAACACGGCCCCAGTAAACCCCCTCACTCTCCCACCACCACACAACCTTGCAGCGATTCATTCCAACACCTGATTTGGTTTAGCCTAACTACTTATCAACACAGGTGAAGCATCGATGCAGTCTCTTTACAGTACAGTAGCACTGGTAGTAACTGAACTTGTCACAGAATGGAGCAATATATGTAACATCTAGCATTAGAAGTATGTATTGTGACACTTGTTTTTCAGGTTGTTTCACAAAGTCACCGAGCATCTTTCAAACATAAAGAGAGACAGCAAAATGCTTTCAGTCTGTTTGAATATGTTTCACTTTTCTTCCCCTCTGAAATTTCCATTTGGATGGATGAATAAACATTAGGACGTGACAGACAGTCGACCACTCTGTGTACTTTTCCTGTCATGTCTTTCCGGGAATCTGCTGCAAAAAAAGCTGCTCGAAATAATGACTGCAAGTTTGAATAGTTGATAATGGTGATCTGAAAGAATGTCAAACTATTAAAGAGGCTGTGAAGCGTGTGCAGCTTTGATGGGTTAAATGCCACACATTCATTGGTTTCATGACTAATAGTACAACACGGATGCTTTTAAGATTCTTCTTGTACACCCATTTGTCAAACACAGTTCGCACGAACAGACGTATTGTTTGGCTGAACGCATTCTGATATGAATCAAGACCAGTATGTCATCTGAAATTTAAAAACAATTAAATCAAACAACCCATTACTTACTGCCACACAAATGCTAATCCTGAACAAAAACAAAATGACATGAAAAAATGAACTCACATTTATTTTATTGCTCGAATTAACATTGCTACTTCAGAGTGCTTCTCTGAAGTAAAGATTAGCAGCACTCAGATCCTTTGTGGATCACTTATTGAATTACTCAAAGCATCTGTTTGTTTCATATGAATCAGACAAAGTATGCATATAAAGCAGGTGCTTCAAACAATTACAACACTTGTGGAAAAGAATACAGACATTAATTTTTTTAAAAAAGGAAAGTATTATAAAAGTTAAGGAGCTCAGGTAAACAGACATACAGGCAAACACACACATCCATGAAAAGTGAAAACACAGCATGCATGTTTATCCAATCCAAAAATCGATTGCTGGAAAGGAAAAAAGTTAATTGTGTGCCAGTTGATTTTGTTTTTCTGGATAATTGGGTAGAAAAAAATCAATGGTTTTCCTTTCATTTACCCGGGAAGGTTCATACAACTTTAATCCTAAAATGCAAACAATGACCCTAACACGTTTTCCCTATTAGTGTGGACTCTAGGCCCAGACATTTTACAGATTTGTACCTTGTAGAGCACAGGAAAGAAAGGAAAGGAATTCAAGTTGTTGTTGTGTAAGTCATAAATAATTTGATTTATGATTTTAAGTCATTTTGATTTTACACTGATGCCTATGCCGTTCCCATTCTGCACCCCCTATGCCTGTTCTCGCACTGCGTAACTTTGTGCTCACCCCGAGAATTTATGGAACTAAATCACACACCTCAAACTATTTAACTTAATTTAAAATAAAATGCTAAAAGACAGACACCGAGCTGGGCTTCTTATAAACAATAATAAATAATACTAGCTGGCTTCTATGTCTTTTGTTGTTGCACCTGCTTGATGTTTGGCTGTGATAGCAAAATGGCTGACTTGCTAGTTTTTGATCATAACTAATGTACTCAGAACAAATACACATGTGTAACTGTCCATATTTACCTCAGTGGTATTGTGCTCTGAAACTGTGTGCGCTAAGTTGCCTTGACTTGAGAAAAAAAGAAAAAGTACTAGAACTTGACATGCTTAAATTACATATTTTTTAAAGGGACCCAAAGCTAATTAAATGTAATTACACCTGATACAAAATGCACTCGACCAAAACAGACACAAACAGAGCTCTAGTTTGGTATGAAGCAGGTTGCAAACACAGATGCCTGATTAAAAAATTTAAATTCTGCAGTCCTGCTCCTCCTCTGCAAATTTGTAAAGCCTCGTTTATGCTTTTAAAGTCCAATAAACAAGTCTACAAGCAAAATATCAGTCCTTATTTATCCAACAGGGACAAAAAAAAAAAAAAAAAATTAAAAATTAAACAGTCATATCTTTCAACAAACAAATGCTAAATAGGGTTTGGTGCTGCATGGTGTGTAGAAACGCTCAGAAAGACCAGATATTTTAAATCCCTCGCTGTGTTGGCAGATTTAAATAATTAATCAATAAGGTACACATGCTGTGCGTAAAGTGGACAGGATTTTGGAAAGTTTTTTTTTTTTTTGTGTGTGTGTGTGTGTGTGTGTGTGTGTGTGTCTGCAAATGAGTTTAACTTGTTTAACATGTTTTTGTTTATGACGTTTATTATGGATTACTTTGTGGAGTTACTGATTAGCCTATGCCTCTATGCATATAAATTAAAACAACTGCAAATATTTATAAATATGTTTGTAAATCAAAAATGGGAAAATGGAAAACTGCAATAATCCTCTGGACATTTTGACTCCAGAAGAATCAGTTTGGACTTTTTCCCAAAAATGTCTGGGCAGATGTGATGGAGCTCATCCTGAGGAAAGCTGCATTACTTAAATGACTTTATTGTTAAACTTGCAATTTGTAATAGCTTTCCAATCTGATATTCATAAAAAACACAGAACATGGATTACCATTAGGTCCTGACCCATCCTGTCACCATGTCAAGCAGATTTAAATAATTAATAGAGTTACTGCTACTACCAGACTGTAGATAAAACACACACATTCCTGCTGTGTGATGATGCTAGTATTTAATTAACTGCACAGCAAAGATCCAGCATGCTACATGTTGTTGTGGGAAACTCAAACAGAACATCACTGATGTTTCTGTGGATCTCCAGGTCACTGGATTACACTCATGTGGATGATATTGGTAAGAAACCAAACCAAAATTGCACTGTGCCGCCTAATCAGCATTAACACAGCCTTAGCTGCGCCTCTGCTCCCACCTCAGCACAAACATGTTTGTTTGGTGCCAGGAAATTTCCAAACAGGTGCCGATGCCCGCGGAAAACTGCGTTTGCTCTAATGCTGACTTGGCTCCTGCAGGAAAGTAGAGCGCCAACACTGTTAGCAGCATAACATGTGAGCAGCAACCGAGCAGTGGCACACAAAGAGCAGCAAAATACGTAATTTCCCCAGCATTTCAAAGAACAGACTTTTCGTCTTGTCTTTTTTTTTTTCATGTGAAAATTATGACACCCAACTTGATCAACTTGGGACCTGGGTTGGTTTGGATCTTTGTTCACTGTATCTCAGTGGACCTCTGTAAACCTCTAGTGGGGAGCATAGGTGGTCAGTCACATTGAGATCTGGTGACTGTAAAGGCCAAAGCGTTTGATGTAAATCATTGTTGTACTCATTCATTCACTAGCGAGTAGAATTTAGTGGCATCTTGTGGTGCAGCTGCTGATTGCAACACCCTCACCTCATCCTCTATTTAAGATTAAAGTCCAAATTGATTTGTCTGTTCTGGGCTACTGTAGAAACATGTTTAGTCAACATGGTGGACTCTGCATATGTGTGCTCTCTCGTCCAGCAGGTTCTCATGGATCGTGGCTGCTGCTGTGGTCCTGCACGACGTCCACTACTTATTTTATTACTGTCATTATTGTTACCATATCTCTGTGTACTCTGTATACTGTAATCATTTTATCATTCATTGTAATTGTACAATATGTCTCTGTTGATTTGTTCTGTACATGTGACATCTATTGCACGTCTGTCCGTCCTGGGAGAGGGATCCCTCCTCTGTGGCTCTTCCTGAGGTTTCCTCCACCTTTTTTCCCTGTTAAAAGGGTTTTTTGCGGGCAAGTTTTTCCTCACTTGAACCGGGTCTAAGGACTGAGGGTGTCACTCCCTGTACAGATTGTAAAGCCCTCTGAGGCAAAATGTGTTTTGTGAATTTGGGCTATACAAATAAAATTTGATTTGATTTGATATGTAGATATTAAAGGTAACAAAAACGTAACAGTTCTAATGAAAACATAGTTTGCAGTTGTGTAAATCCCCCAAAGACCCCCAAAACTTATACACTGGACCTTTAATGCTGCATTAAGCCAGTAGAAAAGCATTGCATAGGATCAATTTGAGAAGCAGGAATACTCTTCTAAGCCTTCTCTTGGAGCGCTAAGAGATGGTTTCACTTCTAGTAAACATCATTTCTGTACTCATCATGAATCACTGCATCACTTTGATTTACAATTCCAGATTCAATGTTTTGCACACTGAGGCATTTTCTCTGCATTAGTTTGTCCTCTGAGGAGATAATCCCATCACTAAACCAAAAGTACTAAACACTTCTTCTCTTTGCACTTATTCAGTTTGAGCTTCTGTTGAGCAATAGGAAGGATTCCCCTGCCAAAGCATGCTTCACACATCAGTGTCTTAACATCTTTTTGGCAATATATAAAGAGCTTATGAAAAGCACCCTGTAGAGGCTTCAACACTAAATCAGAACTAAGAACACACATCTGTAGAGAAAACAGTAACCTAATCAAGCGTAAATGTGTCATAGCAAAGCACATTCCCCTCTTAGAACGGCTGCCAAACATAAGAGGAACCGTCCTCTCACCCTCAGTTGCAACTGGCAGTGAACAGCCTCAGAACACACTGAGTGGAGCTTTAAGGGAACAAACTGGATAAATCCTGTCTCTGTACTCGCTGTCACTTCGGGCCAGTGGAGGGATTTTCTTGGGGGAGTGTTCGGGGCTCGGCCACAATCCATTGTGGGGGTGCTTGTGAGTCACGGCTGTATGGAAGCGGTGATAGAGACGGCGAACAGCTTTCATAATGTCAGCGGTAATACCCGGGCAGACATCTAGGGCCTAATCGAGTATGGCACTTCCCAAAGCACCAAAAGGAACAAGGACTACCAGCTCATCTTTTCATCATTATACATTTGTTTGGCCCTGCTGTTGTGCCCGCAACCAGGATTAACAGTCCTCAGATGCTTTTTCTCTTTGTCAGTTTTATTTTATTTGACTGTGCCATTTTCTGTAATATTTTCATTTTCAAAGATAGAAAAAAAAACTTTGCAATCCAAAGACAATATGTTGCTGAGCAAGAAGGACCTTTCCAATGTGATTTAAAGCCTGTGGGCATAACCTTCTGCCCTACTGAGTATGAGAGTGAAAACCTAACCAAGCATGAAGGGGCTGTCTTGTCCACTCACAGACTGACACATTGCTGATTCATAAACAGCCCTGTTTTCACTTTTTACCTTCAGGTTTGAATGCTTGACATGCCAACAAGCATTTAAAAGATAGAGAAGTTTTTTCATGATAAGGCATAGAAGAATAATATTCTACTTTCACACTCATCTATCTTCTAGATGAGTGTGAGAGTAGAATATTTTTAAAGGTACTGATCAGGTCCATTTCTGCTTCCTGGAGTGATCCAAAGACTCTTTTATGGTTTCAGAAGAAAACACATTTATAAAGGGAAGAAACATAAAATTGGATTCTAGAGGAGGTAAAGTTGAGCCTCTGTGTCTGTCTATTTCTGATAGTGACATAAGAAACTATGCAAAATTATACATGCAGTGGTGAACAACCAACACTCCCAAAAGAGCAGCTCATTTGGAGTACCACAAATTCAAGACATGACATTTTTAGCCGTGCTAGCAAAGTTGGTTGCCATGAAAATTGGTATACACACATACATCCCCCTCAGAATGATCAATAAACACTTTGTTCTTGACTTTTCATCTGGTGCCACCAACATTTTGTTCAATACTTAAGTTTATGCAGACTTATTGCAATTTCCATAGCCTGTGTTGTACTTGATGTTTAATGGTGTTTACCAAATGTTATTATGCTAACATGTTAAACAAAGACATGGTTCAATATTCAACCTGCAGACTTAGATATTATATTATACATTATTTACCATACACTACGGAAAATAAAGTAAATAATAAAGTATCCTGTACCATAAATGCGTTTATGCATTTGTAACACATCAATAAAATTGGTTGAAGACTCAGTCCCGCTGCCTTGTTAGACTTAAATGCATTAGGAAGTGCAGCTTCCCTATACCAATATGGAAACTGTGTTGATGCATTGCTCCAATGAAAAGCAGATATGGTATCTAGACTTTGTGTATTCATCTATGATAAGTACTAGTCAGTAAGAAGTGGCTGTAGACTCTTTCTCTCAGTCTATCTTGACAATTGATCAAAGCATATGTTCATAATTCTCTGTGTTTTCGGGGTCAAAATATTTTCATTTGCATGTCATTTCTTCTTTGAAAGGATTATTCCAGCAGTGCTCTGAAGTTAAAGAAAAGGACAATGGACAGGACTGAATTGACTCTTGGCTTCTGACCAAAGATTAAACTGAATGACATGTCGTGACAGTCTGAACATAACTCTTTTTCAAATGGCGTCAGCATAGAAAATGAGTTTTAGGTCTGTCTGTGAAGAAAGAAAAAAATAACAGAAGAGATTTCCTTTTAAATTCTGTGATTTGACCAATTCAGAAACTTCCCACACGACATGCCGTCACCCACGGCCCAGACGTTTAAGATGACAATTATTGACATGTGAGAAAATGGTTCCAGATGAAGAGCGCTGTCAGTAATCTGCCTTAAATGTTTTTCTTAATCCTCTCCAGCCTTCAAATATGATTAAAGTGGACAGTCACAAAAGTCTCATTCATGAGCCTTTAGCACTAAGAAGGAGAAAGATAAGCAGAAGTTCAGAGCATTCGGTTGGATTTTCTAATTTGAAGTTATCAGATGCATCTTTTGTTATATTTATTATATATAATATATGACTATATGACAAATATATGACAACTAATTGCTGCATTGACTCACTTAAATAAAAAGAAGTGTCAATAACTGAATGGAAACACTTATCTAGGAGAGGAGCACCTTTGCTCACTCTGCGCCCCTTTTTTGTCTCATCACATCTTCTGGCATCAGCATGAAAATTACAAGTTATTTGCATTTGAATGCACAGTCTGGGGGGAATTTCTGAATCGACGCAAGTGGGAACATGATCGAAGACAACGTGGAACAACTGTTGTGTCGTGTATTATTCAATGTTTGCTGATTATTCTTAGTAACCACAGCACGTTAAGTGTTTATGATGGGGGAGGAAAAAACCCTAAAGCACTATGCAAATGAGACTCCACAGAAAGATATTAAACTGTATTACACACACACACGCCAGTCTGTTTTAATTTAAATTAGCTGGAATGCAAAGTGTCGGCCATTTTGCTTCATGACTTCTGGAGCCTCTATCAGCATGTTCTTCACCCTCTGCTTAAAAAGATAACAGTGAATAAAAGTTAAACAAACCGTTTTGGGCATCAGTGTGAAGTTTGTTATTTTTTTAGCGTGTGAGCTCAAGTGCCTCTATCTTTTGTCACACATCCCACATTGTTAAGTGCCAAGCAGCAATGAAAATCACATTTCATTCCGTGTCCACTCTCCTACATGAGAATAGTGGATTATTGTAACAGTGGTTCTCTCTCCTCTTGCCACTGCAGTTTTTGTACAGTAATTAAATCCTCCCTTCAAGAGGTGACCCATCAGCCTGTTTCTTCACTGTCAATCATCCAACCTGTTGTCTCCAGGGGATTTACAGTAGAATGAGATGGATTGGAGAAAGATGAGACCTCTTAGGAAAAGGTACAATAATTTATCAAGGTGGCCTCTTCGGCAAGTAATTAGGTTCTTGGAAAGTAACAATGAGGAAAGCCTCTCTGGTAAATTAAGCTGGTTGAGGCTGTGAACATGAATATGAAGAAGGAATTCTCCATCAGAGCATCAGAACAAAATATTTTCACTCAGGGTTGTACATGTACAAACTAAAATGCAGTTCTATATTTCATTCAGAAATATTTGATGGTTTGATTTTAGCTTATCCTCTTATCAGTTTTAATAAATCAGATACATATAATAAATGTATTAATATGGGAGCTTGAGGTTATTGCTGTGTGCCCTACTGTAGAAATATATCTGCAATACAACCTTTTGGGCTTGTTGTTTGATACATGGGAACATATATCATGGATGTCTAGCTGTAACGTTATTGCTATTTTCTATTGATCACCTGTTAAATGCTGCTCTGCACTGTGATTTGGAGAGGAGGGCCTACATGTCTGATTAAGCCAACTGTTGAACCATTTTTTAAAAAGAGATATTGCACTCCCTTTCATTTTTATCGATCTAAAATAAAATCTAAATGTTGTGTTTCTCTTGCCATGTCACTACCAGGTTCAGTATTTGTATCAGTATGCATGTTCCTCAATACTCATTAATTACTGCTACACATAGTGTGTAGCCTTTATTATCTAATGCATAGATTTTCGAAATTGATGGACTCCGAACAGTTTCAGAGGAGACTCAGTGACTGAAAGTCAGAAAATATGACAATTTAATAATATTATTACATTAATTAACACATGAAATAGTCTAAATGTGTATGATTTGGTCCAAGAGATGGTTCAGAGATACAATAGTTTTGAGGGATTTTACAGTTTTTTTCCCACTTTCTCAGAGTCAGTCTATGGGATTAAATAACATAATCATGATCATGGAACCATAGACAGAAAAACTAAACATTTACTTCAGTACTGTAGTACAAAACCTAATCAACTAATAAATGATGATGTAATATTACAGATTAAAATCTGTATTGATCCTCAGAAGTGAAATTCTACCAAAACTCCCCAAAAGTATATCAAGAAATCTTTACCAGATCCAAAATCAAAATGAGGTACAAAAATATAGTGCATCAATAATCACACTTCCATTTTATAATTAGCATGTTATTGGTAGGAGTATTTCTAGACCGTGGCATTTCTACTTTTCTCCCATCATTGTTGTTGTCTGTCTATAATCCCCGCTTCCATTGCTGTTAGATGTTTTTTTCCTCAGGCTACTTATAACAGCCTGCATACAAGTTGCAAATGGAGTCAAATTATGTTCATATGCTACTAATTTGCACTTAATATGTTTTGCAGGACACATAATGCTGCCTGGGTTACACTGACTGGCAACATCTTGTTCCAAAGCAGGGATTAAAGTGACATTACAGCTTTTTGAAAAACAATACAGAGAGGTGGCTGCTGGGTGGCTGAATGGGAATAAAAAGCTCTTGACTTGGACGCTGGAGACTGAGGTTTATATCCTTTCTCATTCTTCAAGTTAGTGTTTACGTAAACTTTTCCTAACCTCAACTAACCCTTTTTGGGTCTTCAAACTAGTCATACTAGTCTTTAGCTACTTAGTGAACCTGATAACCTTACCAAATTGTGCATGCTATTACCATAAATGGCGGAAAATAAGTGAATGAGGTCATTTACACAATTATTGCCAGAGCAGCACAGCCTGCCTATGAGAAATGTTTGCGTCCCTAAAACTCTATTTGCACAGATTATTGGCATCTGATGCTTGATCTCCTCTCAGACAAAATGATGCTGCCAGGACACCCTGACCAGTCAGACAAATGCGTGCACAACACGCCATAACGCCAACATATTATTCTGGCAACCATGAAATGTTTGGTCAGACATCAATCTTTCTTTTTCCTTAATGCAGAAATAGAGGTCATGGCTTCTGACGTAATATGTAGCCTGTCTGCGCTTCTAAGATGGAAGTCTAGCCCGATTTCAAGGTAGACTGCCTGGCTAAATTTAGGAGCTGTAATTCATTCATCACCCAGTTAGTGAATGCACCAGAGATGCCCATTCTTCTTCCTAGGTGTTAAATCTGTCCTTCAGGGTCTCTGCCCATGACTTTGAAACAGTCTGCTGAACAAGGTTTCCTCAACAAATCCACCTGCCACATGTGCCTGTATTGTATTCCACAAAGGTCTGTCACCACATTTGATCTGTCATGATAAAAAGCTTGCAATAAGCAAGAAAATAAAAAATGACATGATGAGTTCTTTTTCTTTTATTAATCAATATTAGAAATATTTTCCCCTTTACTTTGTAGGAGTTGCAACCAGGCAGCATTTTCCGCAGTGTGTGCATGTATTATGATGCCAATTCGTAAAGACCAAACACTGCATTCAGGGTCAATGCTGGGTATCGATCTGAGACGTGGTGGGGGAGTGGGCTTATTGCTGTTGTAAATCAACAATGGGGCTGAGAAAAATCAACTTTAAAGCTCCTTACATGGAGCCACCCTGTCATGTGGGGCATGTGTGAGAAGACAGCTGCATTAAATTACAAACAAAAGTATGTCATCAATGAAACAAACATCAGCCCTCAGAGAGGAATGTGGGCTACATTTTGAGGAGTGAAAACGATGGCCGTGGGCTACAAATAAGGGCAGGTAGAGACCATCCGAGCAGGAATCATTACAGGTCGACTATCTCTCATAAATTCTACTTCTTCATCGCAATCCATTCATCAACAGCAGAGAAATGTTGGACAACAAGGAACTTATGCTGTTTAGTTTTTTTTTTCAGTGTGGGGAATATTGTTCACTCAAGAGTTTTAACAAACTGACTCATTAATACAAAGAAAAAACCAAGGTTATTAGCAACACTTTGAACTCAAACACTGGGTGACGAACAGAACTCTGAACTTGCCCACACATCCACTTCAGTGTGAGTCTTATCAGTTTTATTTAAGCTCAATGCAAGAACACTCTCATTTAGTATCTAAGACATTTGGTCTGGACAGTTTAACCAATTCATTTGTCGCTGCAGACTGTGTGGAGTTACCATACTGTACTGTACGGTTTCACATTCAAGGCCCGCTTTCAATGTCAAACACTGAGCATGACAATAAATAAAGAAACTCTTTCATGTGTGCTGCCACAGTTTTTTATTGGTATGGCACTCACAAATGGTGACATTGATGACAAGAATGCAGTGATGACAGACAGATGCAGATTGTGCCATTTATTCTTGGAGGTGTTGCGCGCACACAGTCCTCTCCAAAAACACTTTTCATTGATGTTGAGTTTTTACATTTTTTTTTTTATTATTTACTTATTTCATATTATCAAAGATAATACATTTTAATACATACAAATGCATACAATTGAAGAATGTCAATAAAAATCCAACTTTTAATGCAATTAATCAGAGTATGCTACTGTTTAGATCAACAGTAGTGTCTCTTTATGCCCATCATTCCATCCATCCATTATCTGTAACTGCTTGCCTCATCAGGGTCACGGTGGGGCTGGAGCCTATCCCAGCTGACTTTGGGTGAGAGGCGGGGTACACCCTGGACAAGTCGCCAGCTTATCGCATGGCACATAGACACAAACGACCATTCACACTCACATTCACACCTACGGGCAATTTAGTGTCACTAACTAACCTATTAAGTGCATGTCTTTAGACTGTGGGAGGAAGGCGGAGTACCTGGAGAGAGCCCACACAGACACAGGGAGAACATGCAAACTCCACACAGAAAGGTCCCAGCCGAGGTTCGAACCAGGAACCTTCTTGCTGTGAGGTGACAGTGATAACCATTGCATTGTGGTCCCAATCAAGGTTTCTTTGCTGTCATTATCTGGAGCTTTCAATTGTGATATTAGTTCTCATCAGTTGGTCACGTCTATCCAATAGCAAAATGACACACCTGTATTGTTACCCTATCATCCTGCTGCTGTCTTTATAAATATGATTCTCTCTCTCTGCCGTCAGTACGTTCATGTTGCTGCACAGTCTTCGCAGATTGATCAGCTTCATCATTTCATCAACCGCCACCACCACCACCAGTGTCTGGACTCTATGGGGAATTTTTTATCTTGCTGCTGCTGCTGCTCAGGGCCGACGCCCCTTAATTACAAAACTCTCCCTGTAAGAGTCTGAGCGCCAAAGACTTTCTGTCAAGACTTAATCATCACATATCATCTGTTATAAAAAACAATTATCTTTACTTCATTCACTTGTATCTCCTGATTGAAATAAATATTTGTAGGTGTAACAGCAGTAGGATCAATATCAGTGTCATCAAAGTGTAAGAGCTGCCATGTGTATTTAGGCAGAAGTAGAAGTAGAAGTTACGCCCTGTCTGGTCTCAGGTCTGGCTCCATTCATTTTTTCCTGTTGAGCATGACTCAGCTGTCATTTCCTATTTCCCAGACGCAGAATTGAATGGGTGTATAAATACATACAGGAGTTAATTTTCCATTTATAAATGCAAAGATTCCTGATTAAGATTTATGATGAGATCTACATTCACAAGCACTTAATTGCACTGAAAATGAAAGCAATATGGTCGGGTTGTGTTAGTGTAGCAGCAATCAATTATTGGGTTTTCCCTGAATAGCATTAATTGATGTGAAATTAGCATCCACGCCTTCAGCTCTGAGCCCATTATCCAGCGATTACGTTGCAGAAATAAAAAATGAGAGTCAATTCATTTGAGCGATTTCACACTCCAAAAAACACACTCACAGATTTGGAGGGGAAAAAATGATTAAGTGTGGTGCTGAGTAATGATAAACTTCTCAAGTATCCTGTTAATTAGACGGTTTGAGAAGTTAGTCAGTGGGTGAAGCTTGTGATTTTTTTTCATGAGCTTTTGAGAAAGCAGGAAATGAGGATACTGAGGCTTTGTCCTTGTAGCTTAAATATTACACCATTTAAATTTAAATTAAATCAAACGATGCAAGATGAAGGGAAAAAAAAATAACATTCACCTCATAGAAGAGTCAACCACCTCTTGGCAAGGAGAACACCTACGGCACTTTTCTTTTCTCCATCCACCGGGCAGGATTGGGCTAACAAGAGGGTCAGTGGCAGTGATGGAGGAGATGGGCAGCGTTTGCTCCTGAGGGATGCATTACTCAGTGCTTTAATCGTCGCAATGATAATCATCTGTGGCAGGAACTGCAGGGAGGCGGTTAGGGCCTATTTGCAACTCAGTCGTAAGCGCACACACTCAAATTAATGATCTTGGTGGGAGAGGAGGAGGAGGTGAAGGGGCAGGGAGATCATAACCACCCTGTCGTCCTTGATGGTGACCATGTCGACAAGTGTGATGACTTGGATGGAATCATTAGACTTCATTTCATTTATAAATCGATGCATGACAGATGGGTCTGACCTTAAAGGAGAGTGTTACGCACTTTCTTTTACATTAGTATTACACTCATTTCAAACAAGTAATCAATATATTTGTGTTGCATTTCTTTGCAAAACCACAATTAAGAAAACACAAAAATGTACAACAATTTCTTTAATCAAATCAAATCAAATTAAATTAAGTCAAATCAAATTCTCAGCTTCTCGTTCAAACTCCTTAACAACACATCACTAAAAACTTTTCTTTTCCACTTGAGGACGTAATCCATCTTTAAGAATTTAATGGTGTCCACTTCTGGGAAATAGTGTCCTCGTTCTTTTCAAGTAATTACTCTAATAGAGCCATCCATGAAATTTACTACTGTTACTAATCCCTACCTGCTGCTTATCAAATATACACGAAGCAGCTTTGCAGGCAGTGAGTTCTAAATGGCAGCAGGATTGAACAATTCAAGCTTCATTAACCAAGGTGAAAAGTAAACTTACTGAAGTAGTGCGGTTGTATTTTACATCAGAGGGAATTATTAAACGTTTTACTTATAGTGGTTCCCAACATAAAGATCATGATCCCCAAGGGGGTCCCAAGATTTGTGGGATCACAAAATAATTAATGGGCATTCTTTCAACATGAGCTCATAAAATGTGTCAGCTGTTGCTAAAAAAGAGTCTACAGCCGTGCTGTCAGCTCTATGATACTGTACCTGCAGGTGTGAGGCTGAGATAATGTTTGCCATTTGTACCATCTTTAGTTCAGCATGTTAGGATGTATTTGCTAATTTGCTGAGGCTGATGGGAAAGTCATTCATTCTGAATCCAAAGTCAGAGGATCACCAAAGTTATTTGGATTCATCATCTGGGCACCATGAATGTCTGCACAACATTATATCACAATCCATCCAACATTTCACTCTGGACCAAAGTAGTGGACTGAATCTAACCCAGAGAACCACACTGTTAGCGTAGCTTAACAAAAAGTGTTGCATTTCTTCAAAGACAACTTTTCAGAAGGTCGAAACAGTGTTTATTATTTCTCTTTCTCTCTTGAGCCACAAGTCTAGTTAGGAACCAGCATTTCAGCAAAGTACTTGCCTGTTTGTAAAAAATTGTACGTTACCCGCAATTCAAATATTATGTTTCAGCACAGCGCATACATAGCTGTGCACTTCGGCTGTTTGGCTGGTTGGTGGTTCTTTGACCTGAGCACATAAGTACTGCTATTTGAGTTTATAATAATAAAAGGCCTGAACAGCAGGGAAATTCAACCTGAACTTAAAGCAACATGAATATGTCATGAAGAAGCCATTTCACCAACCTACAGTATATTACACCACAAATTAAACGGTGAAGTGAAAAAGGGCTGTATGTTTATGTATACTCCTATGGTATAAATATCACTGTTCCCTGTGACATCTTCTTGTAGCAGCACCTAGCCATTAACTCTACTAGAAACTACTCTTTACATTGTATCCATTACATTCTTAGACACTGTGTAAGACTGCAGGCTGAGCTATTTGGTTTTGCAAATACCAGAATGTCACAATGTCATTACTGCACACACTGTAATGCCTGCCTTGGCCAGTCAAACAGTGAAATGTATGAGCTTTTACCATGATAAGATGACTGAAAGCCTCTGAAACAATTCGCTGAGTAAGCAACTGATGGTTTCTAAATGAAAGTATTGTAACCATCAGCCATTTTGGACCATTGGCTAAAATGAAGCACTCAGCTGTCTCAACAGTGGTGTTTGTAAGTGTTGCTTTGGCTCCTTACACCAGCATAGTAGATTTGAAATGAAAGAATAACTGCAAGTTAAAGTGCTGACTATCAGCTTTACAGTCATTGTTTGAGGGTGTTCATGTGTACAGTGTATACATAGTCCCCAGTTTTAGGACAATGCAGCAGAAAAAATGTCCTAAACAATCAGACAAAGCAATCAAAGAGCTGTAAGGGCCAATTAGCCACATGTTCATAGTGACCAAGTCCATGCCATGATCTTAATCCAACTGTGTTTTACTTTTTAAATACAAGGCGCCCTCATTTACCAACCCCATCGCCTGGCAAGGATGTCAAAAAACCACAGACATATGTAAAATTCTCTCTACACCAGCTAGAAAACTGGGGAACTACATATGATATGGTTAGGATTAGGGCAAAATTGTGGCTATTCCAATTGATTAGCACTGATACACACTGACGCAGAAACTAGCAAGACTGAGTCAGTCCCGAATTGTTTAGGTTAGGATGTCACATGGCTGGTTGTGTTTTGAATGTTTGAGTCTCGGTTATTAGCGACTGCACGTAAACTGAGGTTCACTGTACGATTACTGGGATCCTGTTGCTGCTCCTGGGTTTAACTTTGTACGTGTGAGCACAGGGTGAAGCCAAAAGCCCCACAAAACAAGCTGCAAAAGTTCATTTTTGTCTTTTTCTTTTTCTAGTATGCTGATTGTGCAGTTGTCTGACTACAAATACTTTTTTTGCATTTTTACCCCTCTCTTCACATCAGTGTTCTTTCAAAAAACATACTATTAAACATGACAATCAGTATATATAATTACACAAAAATGTAAAATACATATAGACGTACAGATAAACATAAACCAACCAACCAACCAAACAAACAAACAAACAAAAAAACAGGATCAAACAAACAGAAGTAGTTGTTACTGTTTTAATTTGAAATCCTCCTAGTACAGAACCAAAACATAAATATCACTGTACAGCACTATATAAACAGAATTTAATACATACTGTACAAATCTTTTGGTAAATATAAAAATCCAACCTTTCAGTTCAACAAGTGCCAATATATCATAAAAACAGGGGATATCACATTCTTACTTTGTTTTCCAATGCAAACATTTTTTTGTATTTCTCAGCAGAAAGATCATTTTAACTATATAATATCCTGAACTCTGGAAATATTGACTGTTGTGCGGGGAACAGTTTGGATGCAATGACAAATATGGCATGTCAAAATGCACAGGGAGCAGCTATATTGTGCCTCACCCCAGCTCAATCCCGTAATATTAAATCTGTCAGGCATAATTGGTTTCCTACCAGATAAAAACATAAAACTGCGGGGAAGACACTGTTCCCAGCTCACCACCATCTGTGCTCTGTGATGTGACACTGCAGCAAGACTTAATGAATTATTAGGTCATTAAACTGGATGTGTTTACAGTCAAAGCTCCATCCACCACCTTTAACTCTTGGTGTCTTGCCTCTTTTGCCTCCTATTCTGCACCCTAATTCACATGTGACACCCGTTGGCAACCTGCCTGCATCTGTCCCCAAAGATTATAGAAACAAACGGTCATCCAGTAACTGCACAGTTTTCTTCAGGAGCTATCAGCCACAGGACAGCTGCGTTTCCCAGTAACAGCCAAAGCCTGGCAGAAGCCCCAAAGCACACTTCAAACACCGCTTGGTTGTAGACACAGATCCCCTACACCCTGCATATGTGCTGATGATCCAAGCTTGAAGCCATGTTTCACCTCTGCCAATGAGACTGGAGGGAATTTTGTTTGGTTTTCAGGCATATTTGGCTAATTGTAGCAACATATTTTTAAAAGTTTCACACAGATGATATCCTTTGGCCCAAGGATCAGTTGAAATTTGGATGTGATCTGAATGTGAGAATTCTGTCATGAGGTGATCACCATAACACACACATACTGGCCAAAGCTTTCAAAGTACAAACCTGCCATCTACAAAATATATGTTGTTAATCTATACTGCAAATTTGAGTTGGCAGAAATGTAATTGCTGCCTGGATTATGCTCATGAGCATAATATTCTTTCAAATCCAGGAAGCATGAAATTACAACATGACACAGAAGTCGAGGAAGGGGGTTGCAGCAAATATTTGGGCGTACAAAGTGCAGAATTTTACCGTTGAGGGCGTGGTTTGCATCCTGCATCTAAGACACCAGGAAGAGCACCTGGGTTTGAAGCCAGTTTGACATAATGGCCAAACTGTGTAATGACAGCAGTGGTGTCCACCCCGTAATACATTACATTGTGAAAGAAAAGGTTTTTGAACATGAATCACCCGCAAAATGACTCGTTACACTATCACAATTTGATCCATTAGGTCTCGATAACATTTCAAAAAGTCGAGAAGAGCCGCATGATTCAATCATTGTATCCCTGTTCAAGTTCGTGAAGGGCTAAACTGGAAGTTAGTGGCTTGACTGGTTGAATTCTCTGGTGTGTTTGATTTATGGGCTCCACAATATTGAAGCATATGCAGAATATCCGGCTAATTGTTCCCGGAAATTGAGCATTTTTTTGGCTTCCTGCACCACTGATCAGCTTCCAGAAGAATGAACAGAGCCCTGCCTCAAACACTGTATCCAGAATCCTTATATATATCCATGCCTGCATACCATATGTTGTTAGTATTTTTGCTGCTTGGTTAAGGCTACAGAAAGATTGTGGTTTGGTTACACATTTCAAAAGTCACATATAACTTCTTGTGTTTCAAGTCAGCTGTAATGTTTTTAGCATTTAACCAACAGGATGATCTGCCTTTGACCTTAAATGAGTGCTCTTCTTGCCAGGAGTGGATATGACAGAAACCTAATTAAATACTTCTACAGTGAGTAATAAAAAATATTTCCACATCATGTTGATAAAAAAGCATGTTTTCTACAAAACGATTGACAATATAAAATATGATTTGGAAAAATTTAAGGTTTAGATATTTTATCTGTTGAACCTAACGGTCAGATAACTGTGTTGTACACACAGCTACTCTTTTGTAAGGCTACGACTTACATTTACATTTAATCAGTTGCTTGTTTTGTCTGATTCACTGTCCAAAATACAAATATAATTAATTAATTTTCTGTTGGTTGACTCACTAATTGACAAATTGTCGTTTTTTTTGGCTATAGTTCAGATTGGAGTTTGAATAAACATGAAAGATGATGAACAAAATAAAGGAGTTGAGCCTGCCAGGACGACCTAGGCAGCAGGATCAATGGCAGATAGCCCTAGCACAAACTCATAGCTCTTCAATATGTGCAAGACATGGTCTCCTGCAATTTAAAATAATGCACCGTTTACACTGGTCAAAACAAAAAACGACCTGCAACACTGGGTCATATGTTCTGGAGTTGCCAAAAGCTATCAAATTACTGGGACTATATTTTTCAGACGCTATCAAATATTTTACATAGACCTATTAATATAGACCCATTGGTGGCGGTTCTAGGAATTATTGATTCAAGTATGACGAAAAGCAGTATGGAACATAGTATGGTTTCGTTTGTCAGTTTACTGCACGAAGATTGATACTATTTAATTGGAAACATAAGACAGCCCCAACTTATTCAAATCTTATGACAGATGTTATGAGACATTTAGAGCTGGAGAAAATCAGATTCTTACTGAAAAATCAGGAAAGAAAGTTCTACAGAATTTGGCAGCCGTTTATTGATTATTTTAACCACAACACATAGTCTGATTGCAAGTTTTAGAAGTGCTCTAAACCCCCAATAGAAGGAAAGAACTTTTATTTATTTTTTATTTTATTTATGTATTATGTTATGTCTTTTTTTTTTTTTTTTTTTTTTTGTGTGTGTATATATGTTTGGATATATATAAATATGTATAATCTTGTTTTTTAAATTGATCTCCTTCATCTGTCTATTTTGCATTCTGAGATGTAAAGTTAATATAACTTAAATTACTTTTATATGTAAATGTGTATGTGTAAATGTGTATGCTGTCTGTATGACTGTTATGTTTTATGTTCAAAATGAGAAAAATCAATAAAGAGAGTTGAAAAAAAAAATAAAGGAGTTGATGTTTTAACATGAACTCCTTTGTTGTTTTCATTTGCTTTTGCCAAATGTGAACAAGTTCAATCAAGCGAATTATTTCCGATGTCCAAAGCTTCAATCACATTCACCCACTAGATGGGCACCCCAAGCTTGTCTTTGTGTGATTTATGCTTTGGTGTTAGGAGGATTTGTTTTCCTATCAGAGTGTTTTTGACTGCAGAGCTTTTACTGAACTATTTGCAATAAATGGTCAATCTCTTGACTCAAGTGTGACTGAACTAGCTAAACAAAAAGGTTTATCTCACTTTTTCTTATCTGAGTTGGAGAGGCAAGCAAATTACTTCTTGTTTTCCCAATGCCCTTTCCCTTCATCCCACATTTCCACTTCTCAACCTTGATCGTAGACAACATGTTTCACTTCAGTTGAAGAGGACTGTGGGGGAGGATTGTACCTTTCACAAAAGGTAGAGAAGACACAAACACCACAGTGACAACAGCATTCACAAAACATAAGCTGTTAGCTGGACATGTGTTTTCAGTGTCGCAGAGAAAAATAACATCCTGCCTGAGGCTTCTTGTTTGTTATGAGATTTGATAACTGGCAGCAGGGATGCACGTCCTACTTCATAAAAGAAATAGCCTGAAAGTACGGCAATCAGAAAATCCAAAAATGACCATGTGCTGGTTCTATTTTCTGGTAAGATATTTTTATGATTTTTTTTTGTCTGGCTTGTGTTGTGTTGAGATGATGCTGGCACCATGAAGGACAGATGCCTCTGATTAGCTGCCATTATTCCTCTGTGGCGTCACACAAACATATTCCTGCTTCCTCCCATGGGCAATTGCAGGTCCAACATTATGTTCTGCCAGTGATGTACATGAGTGAATGTGTGTGTGTGTGTGTGTGTGTGTGTGTGTGTGTGTGTGTGTGTGTGTGTGTGTGTGTCAGAGAGTGATAAACAGGGAGATTACAGACAAAATGGGACAAGGAGATTCAGGATGCATGACAGAAAAAGATAGAAAGAAGTCTATGTGAGGAGAGAGTGGAGGGTATCTACCCACACCTCCTGCACTTCTTCTGTGTCCACTGGGAAACAAATTCAGGTTGGATGACATTGTCAGGCCGATCCTCACAAGACCGGTCCAGACAATTAAAGCAGGACAGCTGGCTTTGATGCTGGCGCTGCTCTGTGGTGACTGGAGTGGAGAGCTGGGATTGTTGTTTTGCCCAGTACTCGAGTTTCTTTTCCCTGGCTGCACAACAGCAGCTCTTCCATGGTTTGGACACAGAATCAGCACTCATCTTACACTACTGTGCGTAACAGGAGCCTAGTATTAGAGACAGGCCAAACAGAATTAACTGTTAGATGGAGTCACCTGCCTGAGATTTCATCATTTCAAATAATAAAACTCAAACATAACTTGTTGATGTTGAATTGATGTTGATGTCACGTCTTGTGTCAAGGCGAGGGAAGAATGAATGGAATGACTCACACTTTGTAAATGCTGAAGCAACTAAGATTCTTTACATAAGCCTTAAAAAAACATATTTGAACAACAATGATAAGTGAAGTCAAATAAAGTATGAACTAAGAGCCTGTAGTTTGGGTGGAAGGGCAGATAGTCCATTGCTTGGTGGTTCAAGCAGGTGGACCGTGTTATGGCAATTTTGAGATTACTTTCCAAATACGTTAAATATGTTGAAAAATAGTTGCTGCAAACGTTAAAAGACTTGTGTTACTAACGATGTGTTACTGAAATGTGGAGTTAGAGGTTAAAACAGTATTGCACCAGTTTTCAGTCCAGGATTTTGTGTTTTAAGGCGGCTCGATGACACACTGAAGCCACCCTGAGCATACCCCTGCACCCCTAGCAGAGAGATAGAGACTGATTCATCTCGCTCAGAGTGTTTCAAAGTTAGTCATGTCATTTTCTGAACTCATTGACATGTTTCAGTCGCTTCAAAATTGCTACATGACTGCTCCCATGAGTTGGCATGGCTTCAGGGCATTCAGCGGACACGCCCCCACAGTCCTGGAGCTGAGAATACTGCTCATTTTTTACCCGATGTTGACACCTAATTTCACTGTTGTTATTTTTAAGCATTCAAATTTGGCTGGGTGGTTAATAACACTTTCTTCTTTGGTAAGACAAACTCAGAACACATATTTATTCTTACTTTACACAGACTTTAAAGTGTCTTTGAGCAAAACACTGAAGCCTGAAATACATCTGCACATATCCAGATGTGAGGGAAAATGTAAGTAGCTTTAGAGGTGAACGTGTCTAAAGAATACAATGTCAATGTGTGCTGGTGAGAAACACTGAATATAAACAGTTTGTTTACAGTTTATTTGAAAAAAAAAAAAAACTCCATTTACCAATCCAACCAACTGGTTTTGGATATATTAAGAATTTTGTCTTAACTGCCCTTTAAGAGCCTGCATGAAAATATACTGTACATTTGTATTGATTGTAAGAAAGGCTTGACACAAATGGGAAAGATATGACATCTCATTTGTATATAATTAAACTTGCATAATGCTGATAGATTTCTGAGATACCTCTCTTTACGAACATTCATGTTTCTTAATATACCAGAGTGCGACAGAAAATTAAGAGAAAAAATGATCAAAAACAAACTCATCTACAGGATATAAAGTGAGGGACGCTTCTCTGTGTTTGGTTACTACATGACATTGTTTACTCGGTTCTTTATTTAATGCATAATGAGCTTCTCTAAATGACTGAATACATCTAAGCATGCCAAAGATGGATACTACTTCCAAAATATCAGTGCCTGATAAATTCATATGCTGTCCTTATACGACTGCATGAGTCACCACAAGTTATATGCATTAGACTTATTAATGAATGATGCTTTGAGGAGAAAATTGCACTGAATGTGTCATGATCCAGTCGTATATTAGTGACAGAATAAGCCCGACATCTGTATCTCAGTGAAATCATCAAAGGCAGAAAAGACAAATCAGGATGGGAAGACGAACTATGGTGGTCATGTGATAGATTTTATGGTGTAGTGCACACAGTGTGTTTGGCATGGCTGACTGAATCACCACGACATCATTGTAGCGGACTAATGCTGAAAGAATGAATCACTCTTTTGTTGTTAGCAGTGTTTATTTGTGTGCTCTTTCTCCTCACTGTTGATGATCTTGAGGGGCATTGAAGTCTGAGAAAATTAAAGCCATCAACGCATATGCCATGCAGAGTGGCTGATTGCAGAATTCCCACATCAGGGAGCAAAGTCCATTATCATTAGTTATCCACAGATATGGGCTGCTGCGAGTCAGGGATGACAGAGTGAGGGGATGGCAAGGATGAAGGAGACAGAGAGAGTAGGAGATAAGCCTGGTAAGACACAAAAGAATAAGAAAATAGCGCTCAATAGAGCTGGAGAGATTGAAAAGAAAATGCACAGACACATACACAAGGAGGGGAAAAAAAAGGAGTGAAGGGACAGTGAGGGGAGAAAGTAAGAACGAAAAAGAGCTATTGATTGTCGCCTCTGCACCTGCCATACTGAAAGAAAAAGCACCAGACAAAATCAAATGTCATCATTTGGGAAGAGACTGGCGTGTTCCCTGACTCATCTAGCACGAGGGCCACTCCGGCTGTCATCTTCCATTCCCTCCAACATTCATCAAAATTCATCACCACTGCCCAGAGTGAGATTCATCTGAGGCAAACACATGCAAAGTGTTAGTGGACTGGAATGTGCATGCATCAATCACAGTACACAGAGAAGAAGCCGGTGTAATGTCTTTTCAGATAAACAAAGAGGCTGACTGAAGCTCTCTGAGTGAGTTAAATTACAGTGAAAGAGATTCATGGCGCATTCAGATACATACTATTTAGACTAGGATGTATCCTGATGACACCGCAGGAAACCTTATTAGTAGCCATTGGCCATTATTGCCCCTCTGTCTGGCCTTGACGCCTTAGTGAAAATCGTATGCCTATCAGCTACTGTGGCCTTAGTGTACAAATTAAATGATTTATGAATTGAGTTAGAAAATCCAAGCACCATTTACATATTTGGGAACATCAAAACAGCGATTTGGAGAGAAACTTATGGATCTTACATAAAAAATCACCCCTAAGACAGTAGTTACGAAGAGAGAAAGTAGCTATAAAGACCAAAAATTATTTTTTATATCAGTCTGTACTATTCATTTGGTGAAAAAAGACACAAATGACACAATTAATAATTGTTATTGTTAATTCTTTTGGCCATGTAAAAATATGTAATGTAAAACATGTAATGTCACCCTTTTGCAGTTTCTAAATATTTGTATCATCATACAGTCCCACTTCTTTCCCCATGAAAAGGTCTTTGGTAGGATGGTAAACTTTTTTCACCACTGTTTTCAAGGACCTCTACACGAAAAGGTGTCTCTTCATTATCAGAACCAATGCAAATGTCTCCTTAATCTCTGCAGGAATTAAATTGTTTTCTTAGTGATTCTGGACCCCTTTCAGCCGTCAGATGTTTAAGCAAGCTGAGTTTTTGTTTCTAACTGCACGATTTTCACCTGACGTTGTCATGCTGGGATGGAAAGATAGTGAGGAAGGGTTAAGGAAGAAGAATCAAACGTGCCCCCTGTCTGCTTCACTTGATTTCTATTTGGTTTCCATTGGAAACAGACACTGTGGTCTGATAATGATGTGTGCATTTTACTGATATCTTCAACAGAGTAGACGCTGAGTCCCTCATCAGCACTAACTCATTCTTAGTAGTGTAGTACATTTTATCTTTATACTGTAATTTTTCTTTACATAGTGCAAGAACAAGTCTACAGGGTGAAAATGATAGAGACACCAGGCACTTCATTACACGTCAGTGTAACATCAAAATGATTTCAAATGTGTTTCATACATCACTTTCACTTTCTTGAGTTTTTGGTTTTAGCATAACAACAACAACAAAAAAACACACCCAAATCTTTAAATGACGTGCATCCCTCTTACTATAGCTGCCTCTTTACGTATGTGGAGAAATCTAAAGCCTGACAGATGCTGCCATGCTGGAAATACACTGCAGATGATGCTTATGCTGCTGCATCTCTCTGGGTTTGACATTTTCTTAAGTGCTGGTTGGGTGGTACCAACCTTTTCTTCAAATTTTGGCTGTGCACCGTAGTTTTTTTTGCTTCCGTAAAATGCACTGGAATAATTTTCTGGTCATGCAGCCTTTCACAACTGTCTTCAACATCCTGGACAATAGAAAAATCAGAATACTTCTATTTCTTTACAGTTTTATATCCATTACTTTGTAAGCCTTTGTGTTAAGTATAAAGTATCTCTTAACCTCACTTCTGTGTGATCTATGCAGCTAGAAGTGAAGGCTGTTGGCAGGTACAAGGAGTTATACTCTCATTAAGGCCTCCTTGACATCAAGGTGACAGGGTGCTTGAAAATACTGCTGGTCAACTTCCAGTTGATCTTCAGTAACGCGTGTTTCCAACACGGGTGCCACATAAAGGTCATTTTATACAGCCAGAGGACAAGCGGGAGCAGCAGGCCGACTTCCCAGATCATGTTCTATCCATCAAGGATACGCAGCACAAACTCTGAGACCTTGGTTTCATTGTTCAGCGTTGAATATGATAACATAGATGTTAAACAGTATTTTACAACTCTTTTAGCTCAATCCTCATGGAGCATTTAGAAAATGTGCTTTGCAGGTTCGGAGTTTGGGTTATATACATATACATTTGAAATATGACATATATGATGTCCTTTCCTGTAGGCTATTAGTGTTTTCTTCAGTTGCAGTGTGTTAAGCTCTTTTGACACTATACAGTTTTGCTTCCACAGGTTGCTTGGGATGACGTGGTTGCTGTGGGTGATAATGAAATGAGGGGAAGTATTGTCCCAGGGAAAATTGGGACAACAAATCTTCCCAGCACCTTATTTCAACCTTCAGTCACTGATACACAAAAAACACAGCTTGTGCTTATGTGTTTATACTGTATAAATGTGAGTGTGCAATCATCCAGTTCACTTGCTCCCAGAGGCCAGGGGTGGTTAGGGAGGCGGGGCTCTGGACAGCCATTGATAAGGATGCCCAGTGACGAGAACCGCATGCCACTTGTAGATAAAATAAAAGGACAAAGAAAGATAGAGAAAAAAAGAGAGAAGGCTACAAAAAACACTGATTTTGTAATCAGGGCGACTCAGTGTCGCACTGAAATCAAGGTTACAGCACAAGAGAGCAGACACATTTCCAGACACTGTAACAGGATTAGTTTCACCAGAGTCTGATGCAGCTCTGTGTGTGTTGCAGCTGTGTGTGTGTGTGTTTGCCTGACTAAGGACGCAACCACCCCCACCACCCCCAAACACACATACTTAGACACACACATACACACTGACAGGCAGCTTTCTTCGCCTCACTCCACAAAGGACTTTATTCAGATATGCAAGGATTTATTTTTTTTTGTTTGACTCTAAAGTGTGCTTTTACAGGTCATTTTCATGCAGCGTGGTGGTGGTTTTTAGAGAGAGAAAAACATTACATGAATAAATGCCACATTACCATTCCCTGCAACGTGTCGATTTGACTGTTACCTCCTCTGGCTCTGCTGGGAACGATCCTGACCTGTGGCAAAGAGCTAAATTAATCTACAGTGTCAAAGCAGATTAGAACATTCTGGGAAAGAATCATAACATACCTGGAAGAAAACTAAACTCATGACATTTAAGTAATTGTGCGCTCTTAAGAAATTGCACTGACACTTGGTTGCTCACACACAGTGATAAAATTATTAAGACAATCCAACTGACAACAGTTTGAGAGTTTTTACTAGAAAGCACTGTTTAGGGTTGGCTCTCACATCTAAAGCTAGAGCCAGGAGGCAAATAGCATAGCTTGGCATAAACAGTGGAAGCAGAAGGAAACAGCTAGCCTGTAGCCTCATGTTTCTGCTCTGAACCGCTGTTCATCAAGAAAGAGAAAGGACAAAACTTTCTAAAACCACAACTTGTTGTTGTCGTGATATTTCTGGTTGAATGCAGACTAAACAAACTAGATATGTGTCAAATAGTGCATGTTAGACATGTCAGGCTAGCTGTTTCTCCCTGGTTCTAATATTTATGCTAAGGTAGGCTTCTTGCTACCTGCCTTAAGCTTCAAATTTAACAGACATGAGAGAGGTTTCGATCTTTTTATCGCTCTCGTCAAGAAGCAAATGAGTACTTTTCCCATGTGCATAGCAGGGGTTCTCAGTTTTGATGACTGAGTGCCTATATCTGAGGGCTGCAGAGGAAAACCATAGACTTATCGTAGCATTTGTGATTGGTATCATAACGGCATCAAATCACTTTCTCTGTCCCCGTAGGTCCTACAAAATAATCCCTTTCATCTCAGCCATACAGCTTTTTTTTCCACCATGGCTTTTCATCTTACTTTCACATTGAACTGCTGAGTTGTCCACTGAAATCACTAACTTTAGCTAACAGCATTAGCACTGATGACAGAACGTAATATCTGAGACAGTCACAAGGGGCCATGACTTCCCTTGTTAGCCAGTAGCTTTCTACAAGTTGTCTTTCCTAACCTGACAGATGCTTGTTAGCGGTACAAAGTAGTGTTTTAAATGTAGGCTACAGAGAGTGAAAGTAATGAAATCGGATTAAAAATATTAATCCTTCCATTTCACAACATGTTTGGGGGCGGCACAAAATGATTCTGCACTGTAGGTTTATCTACAGAGTCAGTTCTCCTTTGGGTTGATGTCCACCTCCAGCACACCAGTCTTAGTTGGTGGTGGTATGATTCAGGCAATGAACACAGTCAAAAGCTGCCCTCAAAAAACATATCACTTGAGTCCTAATGGTTTATATAATAGTGTAGTAATGTATATCACTTTCACTCACTTCAGATTGAAAAATGTCCACAAGTATCTCCATATTCCAGGATGCCATTATTATGCCTGTACCTAAAATGCTTTTATAAATATTATACATTATATTATATTATATTATACATGGTATATGGTCTTAGTAGGGTATATTAAAGATGGACTGATCTTTAACTGTTTATATAATGAACATGTGTATGTGTTCCTGACATAACACACATTACCACATCCTTGCAGAAATTCCTGTCATTTAATATCTGCACATTCCAGGAAATGTAGAAAATCAGAGACCAAACAGGCTTGCTACAGCTTGATTGACACAGCTGGATTACACTTCATCTGTGTTCCTGTTCAGCAATATCACTTATCACTTTCTTTTCATAGAAAGATTCATCTCAAAGTTCTGTTTATGTGTTGATGATATGCCTGTGAAGTGAAACCGACTGATATCGAAGTTGCACATGACTTATTGGCAGCAGCATTTTAGATTATTGATACACAATGTAATGTATTTGGCTTTTAGACCACCAAGACCAATGATGAAGCAAAGCAGGAGACAAGGCAGAGATATTGATGCAGCACGATTCAGTGGAAACTGGAATTTCAACCTCCTCTGAATTCAGCAGATCAAAGCGACAACACCTTGAGACACATTCAACGAGGAGACACTAGAGGATGGCGCCTCTATGACATTAAGTCTCCGAAACATATTTTGAAGTTAATAAGAAGTGATAGAGATCAAATGGAAAACCTCAAAGGTGTATAGAAAACCGGGCCAGGCATTGATTTTCTTTCTCTCCCCAGGTATTTCCAGGCAGCCAGCAGGGCTGATTGAGATTTGACTCCAGTGATACGAAGGTTCTGTCGGAGACGAGGTGGTAGGGAGCACAGAACGCCTTATCTTCTCCCAAAGAACTCCCGGTGAAGATACGACTAACTCGCTCCCACACAAGGGCACTGAGTCACTTTAAGAGTAATCTTTGGTGTTTTCACTGACACTGCAATGAAAATCTTTTTTCAAGCCCCATTGAGCTCACAATGGTTGGTATAAGAACTAAGAAGAAACTAATCTGTGTCCGAGGGTTGAAAATGGTGTCATTGTTTTAAAACAAGCTTGTGAACAACTCACTTATTTTTCATGGCAATGTGAGTTTTTTTTTTTTTTTTTTTTTTTACTGATATTTATCTAATGTACAACTTTGATACTGACTGTGGCATCTGAGAATTAAATACATCACATGAGTTGTTTCTGAGGAAAACCAGTCTGATAGTTACAACGCCAGAATTAGTATCAACAGTTTGTTTGAAATAAATACTGCATCAAAAGAACTGGACTGGACAGAATAAGAATTCAGTATGGTTGAACACAGCGGGCATCAACAACCCAAGGCTTCTGAAATTTCAACTTCAAACATGTACTGCCCAACCACAGGTGTTTTGATGTGTAAAATAGGTATTTATTTATTCAGTGTTTATTTTTAGATGTGAACTAAGAGCTTACTTAATGTCAGTAACTTGGAAGGAAACTGTATTCACAAGAAAAGAAAATGTTTTGTAGGCGGTAGGTTTTGTCACTTGAACATAAACATATGTAATTTTGCGGCACTTGCTCATTTGTGATATTGTGGAAAGCAACAACAAACAACATATTTTAATCTTGCTGTGAGGTGAGGTGCGTTGCAGAAACACCAGGGGACCAAACAAAAAATAATCAATATTTGTTACAGGAAGACTGTTGGTTTTATGCAGATGCTCTTATGTTAATATGTTTCTCTGATGTGCACTTAAATGGAGCAGGTTTTATCTCTGCTAATTTATTAGCTTTATTGGTAAAATAGCAAAAAAAGAAACTGAAAAATGAAGACACACAATAATATCTATTCTTATTTGTTCTCATGAAAAATATACTGTCGTCATACTTTCACTGATTATGGTTACAGGAAGACAGAAAGAGAAGGCCACAAATCCTACTGATGACAGTTGATCCATACTGCTGTATGAGTTACTGTGTCTCTGGAGGTGGGATGGGGGGCCAGATCGATCAGTTTCTGCCCTGTGATTGATTTTAATGTTGACACCCCTGTCAACTTTGCCCTTCTCTAGAACAAACTGTGGGAGTGTGAAGGGAGCCATCTCTTGTTTACTCCTCATGATCCAGCAGAGTAATTCATTATTATAGTCATCAGCGGTGTGGACACAGAGTCTAATACTGACCAGTATCCTGCGATTCATAGGGAGCATTTAGAAAAGAAAATGTCATGACAGAAATTGAGTTTCACTATAACGCAACACATCTTCAGCTCCAGCGAGAGAAGACTACTGCTGCAACCGTCATTACCCAGAAGTTTTGTGTAGTTTTATATGCTGTACATCTTTATCTTACCACGAAGCTGATGTGTATTGTCTTGTCTGAAACATCTCAACAGGTAGCTGATGGGTTGTTATGAAATCTGAGACAGACATCCATCCTCTGAACTCTAGATTTGTGAAACTCTTTGTATGTACTTTTCGGCTTCAAAATATACCTGTCTCGCTGAGTTTGACTACAGCTGTACTCGTATGAGGACTGCTATGGTCAGGGTGGATGAATGAATCATATACAAGACCAACCCCTGACAGACTTCATATCCCAGTTGAAATGCCATGTTGATTTTGGATTTTTATTCTGAGACTTAGACTTTTGACTTATTTTTGATTTTTTTATTGAGACTTGAGAAAACTGAATTGTATCTGATGCTATAAGGGAATGGACTTGTAGGTTTCCAGGCCAAAGCATTCTTGTTTCATCTTCCCTTCTCCTGAGCATCTTGACATTTATATTCCACCTGTTATTACTAAAGAATAAAGTAAAGGCAACTAAATGGACAGAAATGAAAGCAGAGGGACCATTTTTTATTGCAGCTAAACTTTGCAATGTCCACTTGTAAAACAAATGTAATTCACATTAAAAACTGTACCCTGTACACCTTTGAGGTATTTCATTTGATCTCTATCACTTCTTATTAACGTCAAAATATTTTTCAGAGACTCTCTTTGCTCTTTCAGACCCAGTTTGACTACAAAGAAGCTGAATTATGAATAACCTACTTGAGTCCATCTGAAAGTTCATAGCCTGAAGAAATAGGATGGTTACTTACTGGTGCTGACTTTCCACCCCAGTACCACTGACCAAAGCATAAGCACTGGTGAATGTTTTCTGTTGTGAACATGCCCCTTCATCTTGTGTAGCCTGAGGAAAAACACTTGGATATGGACATATCAAGGTCACAGAAGTTTTTTTTTTTGTGGGTGATGAATGTTGATGAATTGTGTTAGATATCTTTAGAGGTAATGATAATTTTTGACATTGCTCGATTGCAGGGTTAAAGTAAGGCATTTTCATACATTCATTTTTCATTTTAAATTCGGAATGCTCATTTTATTCAGTAGATCTCGTGCTAATTCAAAATGCCAAAACCTGTTTCATTTGGTTCTAGTCTCTTCAACAGCTTTTTAAGAGTTCATTTTCAGTCGTACAGTACAAATCAACCACTTATTTTACAGTCAGGTTAAAGTTATTAACTTAGAAAGTAAGCAGAGAGCTATGCAAATTCACGAGGGTTAAAACTTACTCAAGTATTTGAAATTCACCATTGTGCTATTTTAATTAAGGACAGAGAGACATCTTATCTCTGTTGTAATTAATAGGAAAGAACAGTTTCTGCTCTGCAGAATAAAACTGATGTGCGTGTGTGTGCATGTGTGTGCGTGCGTGTGTGTGCGTGCATGTGTGTGTGTGTGTGTAATATGTGCGATACAATAATAAAATAGACTACTCATCCCTCCAGACCACTTATCTCCTACTTTCCCCTCAAACCCTGTAGTTATTTGTGGTGAATGTTTCCTTGCTATCAGATACTGAAGGCGAATATATTAAGAGTTTCTTTTCCAAAATGTTGCACGCACACTGGAAAATAGTGCTCTGTATCTATATAATTCATTTTTTCACAGTAGAGTATACACGCTACACCATAAATTAGTGTTAGTAAGGAAGTCGTGCACAATCCTGTTTATCCTGTTATCTCGAATCACGAGTTAATCATCTTGTTACATTGAGATTACAATACAGTTTACTTTACTAAAACTCACACCAAATCACAAAATAAATAACCAGCATACTGTATACTTTGCTGCTTCTCCTGGTCACCATTACTCAGTTGCATTATACCATTAAATTAGGGCTCAGTAATGTTCTCTGATAACTCAGTAATAATTTCCTTCAGTTATAACCGTATGACCCTTCAGGCAGGAAGATGAATCATCCACCGTGGATTGCAACAGGGATGCATTCCAACCTTCCCCTTCCTCCCACAGTCACAATTACAGGTGCATGCAGTAAATACTGCTCCTAATATATGCAGGATATCTTATAGCTTCTCATATCAGCCAATCGTCTAATTTTGGAGAAATACTTTATGACTGCCAAGAAATAATAGAGCTGGCCCCTGTGTTAATTGCATTTTGAGATTCAGAATTATACAGCAGTTGGAGCCTGAATTAAGTTATTTCCAAGCAGCTAGTGTGAGGATTCCTTGTGAATATTAAGTTTGTATAATGTGGGACACAAATGTGATGCATGGTATTGGCAAAGGTAGCAGTAGGGGAGGTGGTATGATATTGTGGATGCAAAGATTTGCCTAATCTCTGTCTGACTTTAAAAAATTGGTGACGTTTGTGCTAATTTCAGGTCAGAGTGGCTCAGATGCTTCATTAGACGAGGAATTTTAGAAATATTTGATCACTCATCCTTGATTTAATTCTCAGTGGATACAGTTTTGAGAAATATAACTGGCTGCATGCAACTCAGTAGAGGATTCTTTGCAGAAACTCTATGTTTAGAAAACCAAAAAAAGCATTCACAAATTGTTTAAGGGCTGAGTCATCACTGTGTTTTATCAGTGAGCAACAGTCACAATACAGGTATTTGTTTGTATGAAAATGTGAAAAAGAAAAAAAAGCCATGCAATGCAAATATGAAAGAAAACAACTGCAGAGTGGTGTTGAATTTAAAGCAGTCAATAATGGCAGGTCACCAAGAGAGTATTATGAACTACAAAGGCTTTGGTGCTGGACTGGTGGGCACATAGGCCGTTAAAATTAAAGAGGAGTTGATCCAGCAACCGTGCAGTTCATAAAATGTTCAATAATTAGGCTCCAGAGTCACTCGCCACCTGCCACCCCTGCTTCCTTTAAACACATTACAGAGAGGAGCAATGCAAGACAAACTGGGAAATACTTTTTTTCTTTCCATTATCTGGGATTTACACTGGGACAACAATGAACTGCTTATGCCAATTCAACAGGCGCTCAGCCAGGCCTAAATGTCATAGTGACAGTTCAAGTTACAACTAAAGGATTTCCAAGTTATGAGGAATGAGAGAAGCTTGGCAGGATGTATTAGGTTAAACAATGGTATACAGAGTGTTTATATTATGATGTCCAAGCAAAGTTATGCTCTGAACAGTGAGTTGTCAGGTTAAAAGCTTGTGATTTCTGTTCCAAAACTTTCCAATTTTTTCAGAAAAAAGTAGAAGTTCAATACAGAGACTGTATCTACAGTATCAGTGATCCAGTTGTATATATTGAAGGATCCTGAACACCGACTCTGGCTGATTAGGCCTCTGCTCAGTTTGAAGCTGGGCAGGGCTGGTGGGGACAAGTTGCATGTTCAAGTTGAATGTTCATGTGAACAGCATTCACAAGTCTATACTACTGTAATTCTTGTATAGTGTGTCCTCATTATAAATAACAGATGGTGGTGCGACAGCTTTCAGAAATATTACAGAAATGAAAAACATTGTGCCCTTTTTTACTGAAGGTTCATTGGCAATGGCATTCAAAAGTTGCAATTTTATTGATGTCAGTTGGTGCATGTGTTGCATCACGTTGTTCTTATACAGTACAAGAATGATAATGTATAGGTACACATGCAAATAGGAAAGGTCATTTAAGCAGAATAAAACCTCTTGTGTGGGTGGCTTAAATGAATAAAGGATGTATAATTTATATTTTTAAATGTTTGTTCCTTGGGGGATTCCTGATCTATCATTGAATGAATTATGAGTCCTCAAGTCAAGTCCTCAAGTTTCTTTTAAAAATGATAAACCACGGCTGTTTTTAGCCCCAGATTGAAAAAAATATGTGACAAATAAGCATGAGGGTTATGAGAACACTTAAATGAAGCCATAAGTGTGCTCACATACATATTGATATATCTAAAACTAAATTTTGTTCAGGTTGTGTTTGAATGTCCAGTTTTTTTCATATAATTTAATGCACAGTTTTTTCTACAGTTTGACATCCATGGCTGTGTTTGTTAAACTGTTATTTTGATCCTTGTAACTTCATGGATACACTTATGCCAAACCCCAAAAATAAATAAGATTTAGTGTTTAAATTCCAGATTATAGATTTCATATCAAAGACATCATATTCATTTTTTTATATTAAGTATATAAGCTCATTGGCAACAACAACTGGCTGTTTACAACTCATTAATAAGAAAGTCCTAAATACAAGTCAAGTTTTAGTGCATATGTGAATGCACGCTGTGTCAGGATAAGTCCAATTTATAAATGTCAGATTGGCTAGAGGCACCAGCTGACTTGTGTTTGCTCTAAATGACCTCTTTAAAGATCAGATTCCTTGTTAGTGTCATAGATGGATGAAATCTGGAATAAATGGACAGTTGAATTGTTGTTGTGGCTTTTTAATTGAATACAAATATTTTAAACTTGCTGGTAAATCAAGACAAAACTTTAAATCCTACAAACATTAGCAAACAAGCTCACTTATTGGACGATAACTCTGTTGCTGTAGATATTGAGTTAACATTCCCTGTTGCTGATAACAATAACAATCACTTTATTTGCTCCAATTTGTTTTTCTGATATCCCGAAAAAGATTTCAGTAAATTTTGGTGGAAAATGTGACAATGAACATTTTAAGCACATGGGCAGGTAGGCGTATGATCACAAGCCTGGACAGCAGGTGTTTTCTCTCAGGAACCTTTTCAGTGGCTTTGATAAAAGTGAAGGACTTTCTTTGTCATTTAACCATCATTGTATTTATATGGACAGCTATGTCCTCACTTGAATTCTAACAGTAAGTAAATGTCAGTTTGTGTGGAAGCTCAGTCTACCTAGTGGACATCAGATTAAAAAATAAAGAGTATTACCATGTGGTCTCTGTTGTGCCACCTCGAGACTGAAAATGATAAATACTACTGAGGTAAGTTAGCTGCTGTACTGACCTCAAAACAAACAAACCTCTTCAAGTTATAAAACAACCAGGAGAGTTGGCTAGGTTTTGACAAGTTAGCTAGCAGTACCTTTAACAGCGATGGATAATGTAGAGCAGCAAAAATCATTTCAGCAACAAGTGCAGTGACATGATGTGAAATAGGAATTGACCACTTCTCCTCCACAAAGGAAACAACGGACTCTTGAAATGTGTGAGTAAAATAAACATTCTGCCTGTCTTTGCTGGCTGTGGCTTTACTGATGCTTAATGTCCCGCTATGTCATGTAACAATTAGTGTTAACTTAATGTTATGAACGATATATCAGTCAAACGTACCTGGTTTGCTTGGACACTGACATTTTTGTGTTGGTGGGTATTGTATTTAGTGTGTTGAAATTGATTTTGTCCATTTTTGCATTTCTTAGTTGTCAAGTAATTGATTGATTGATTTGTGAATGTCGTGCAGACTGTGCAGATGATTTGAAAGTTTCTTGCTGGGTGTATTATACGGCTTTTGTTTTTAAACCACAGTGAGCTCCAATAATTTAACTACAGTATTATTGGCATCATAGGCATACTTTTTTATTGTAAACATAAAGTTATACTTTCAGTTCACGCGTTCATTTGAAAATAATTGGTAAATGTGTGTAAGGCCATTCAAGTGTACTACTGTACATATTATTACATTTAAACCTTGTTGAATTTAAAATATTGTTTGACTAAAAACACCTCATATCCCTTTTTTCTCTCCGCGTTTGTATTTTTGATATACTGATTATCATCTGATTATAAACATATAATCACTTAAGAAATACCACAACGCTCAGTGAACACCTTGAAATGTTGATTGTGCTTTGAAGTTGATACGGCTGATTCAGGCAGCAGCCACATTTTGCATTTCACCGAGTATGGATAATTTGATTCAAAGCAGCAACAGAATGGTGTTTCTTTTTTTCTTCTGTATGTGTTTTGTGTATTCAAAACACACTTGCACAAACAGCAGCTATAAAATCTCAAGAAAAGTCTTGTCTGTTATTTCTCAACTGCTGGTAAAGAGAAGTGAGTGCTTCAGCGTCTTTTTGGAGACTTCCAAATAAATGCAGAAAAGATTAATCCACCACTGAATGCTTTTTTCCATGTTGAAAGAGTTATTCTTGTTGTTAGAATGTTGTCAGCCATTAACTGTCAGTCCCATCATGTCTGTGTGTCTGACTTTGATTGATCCCCCCAAAAAATGCAGCAATGACGTTATGAGCTCAATCCTGCTGTAGTCATGACATGACCACAGTATTATAGTCATGTGGTTATTGTCACAGCCCCAGTCCAAAACTGCATGCTTGAAACCATCGGGGCTTTGTGACAAATGACCCTGCAGTATTTCTTGCTGCATCACTTTGTCTTGTCATCTTAGACATTTTATACATTTACATTTTAAGTGTTATTTTAGTCAAAGGGATCAAATAAAAACAATGATAGAATTAAATGATAAAATGAAAAACAAACAAAACCAAAGAACATTTCTTAAATACTCAATAGAATAGAAAACCCCGAAGGAACAACAAATAAATCACAGTGACTGTGCTGGTAGAGTTATCTGATTTGTCCAAAATGAATAATGGCACTAGTGTTGGTTATGGAGAAGGGTAGAAATTCTTCTTTGTGGACGGGAAGTCACAAATCTAAACTAGAAGTTTAAACAGCAGGAAATGTAATGTACATTACAAACCAGAGACACAGGGCATAATGTTACTGGATGAACATGCAGCTCAGTTGAGAGTAAAATAAATAATCAGCACCAATCATTAACCAACATGTTAGCTAGTTGAAAGGCTTCTGCGAAGAAGAAAATGCAAAAAGGAAATTGCTGAATTTCTTTTATGATTATTAGAATGCTTTGAAGTGCATTGCTCATTAAACACTAATTTTTCATGATTACTAGTGTGCATACCATTATTTCTTACTGTATACTATTTGTTTTTATAAACACTACTGGTCTTCAATTAAAGCAGGGGCATATTTAAGTGGTTTGTATTCATTTTGCTTTCATATCTTTCATGTGAGCTCAGTAATAGTTTTTGCAGAGCTGTCTTTTACTGAAGCACGTCTTTGTGATGATAAGTGCCAGAAAGTAAAAGGACTTATTAATTTGCGCCTTGCTGTGTGAGGACAAATGGGGCCAAAAAACAGTATAAACAAGGTGTTTGATGAATAGCAAATCAAGTTCCTGTGAGACTAAACACTTTGCAGGGTCGGTTTGTGTACTGCTGGCCTCAAAGACAAGATCACAGAATCCAGGCGATTCATGATCTGAAGAAACTCAGGATGTGGAGAGAAGACAGCATGAAGATGTCTTTCAAGGGACAAATCATTTGTCTTACAAATGTTTGCTTTTCGTCTCTGTGTGAAGCAGGAACAATTACTGGGAACACTTCAAAGCTATTTTGTGCATCACAGTTGGGAGCTCGCTTCAGGGAGGCACTATATACCTCTCTACCTGTACTACATGAAATACAGAGACATTAAGCTCTTCAATAAAGGAGCTACACATCCTCTCACATCATTGGCTCAGGTCTGTGGCCAAATGAAAAAAAACATAACCAGCAGAAATTGAAAATACTTCTACACACCTGCTTCTAGCTGACCCGACCCAAAGAAACAATGTGTAGTTAAATAGTTCTCCTCTTTATTGCAACAGTTTTAAAACTGCAGATTCAAGAGTGTTCTGTTACTTTTCAGGCCGAACTTCCTCCCACTCTCCCCTGTTTGACATTCTCTTGATGATAAAAATTCACTTACTTTGCAATGCCCATCCAGTTTCTTTTTGTCTATTTTATGGGTTGTGAAACTAATTATGTCTTTATATATATATATATATATATATATATATATATATATATATATAAATATATATATATATATATATATATAAATATATATATATATATATATATATATAAGTTGTTTCATATTGTGACTTTGATGCTTGGTGAAGGTGACCAAAAGTGTTGCATTTTAAATAGGTTTACTGCTGACAGTGTGAGTTGTAAAAGCTTTCTTTGCATTACTTTATTCATGACTATGCGCCCGTCTCCCAGTTGTGCAATCGACAACACAACATGGTTTGAGTGTAGAAACAAATCGAGCATTCATCCATGGACTTTTGGTTGAGAGTCATTAATATTCAGATTTCACTGGTCATCCCGCTGATTTTACTCATTAAGTTCAAGATTTACTCTTGTACGTTTTCCTCTCCCTCCGTCATTTTCTTCCTCCGTCAGCGTCCTTTTGGGTGTCTTTGCCTCTGCAAACAAGTTCATAGACGCTCCTGAGTCTGGTTACTTTGCACTACTTGCACTGAGCTGCATTACTAGACCTTACCAGTTGAATATTAGTCAATTGACTTGTGTTTAATAAAATGTGGTCTAATTATTGGTACCTATTATATAACCCAGGAGGCCAGAAGAGGTAGGGAAGATGCCAGAGACGTTAACATTATTTTTGTAGTTTCTACAAGTCTCCGATAAATAAGAGTTCTAGATGATTTAATGCTTATGGTTCTGCAGAGTCAAAACTACAGCAATTTACAACAACAAACATTGCTTTTGTCATATGTGCTTTTGCTTCTCCCTCAGTCCATTCTCTGTAACGTGCTGAGTGCCTGGAACAAGAATATTTATATACACACTGTTATTATCTGTGCGAAGAATAGGCACCCTGCTAGCCTTCTGTATCTGTATTTAGACCTCAAGTTGTGCAATTATCCATGTATTAGAATGAGCCGAGCAGGCAAATCAGTCTTTTAAAAAAAAAAAAAAATAATTGGAATTATTTAAAAGGTGTTGGTTAGTTTTGCTGGCTCTGTGACTAAAAATCCTTTTATGTTACACAGAACATGGCTTAGGCTGTAACCTATTACAGCATCAGTCTTCTGTTTCTGTGCACAAAAACCCTAACAAATGCATCCATATCTAGCCCAGCTGTTATGGTCTTCTCATGAGCCATATGTCTGACACCCTGCAGTGCGGCTCAGGTCGTGCAGCTCGTTCAGATAGCCCACCGGTATATGTGGGTGGGCGTAGATGTGAAAGGAGGATGGGAAATTTGGTGGTGGGGCAAAATGTAGGTTTCTTTGTAATCTGTGAAGTAATCTGTGACAATGCAATTTTTTTAAACAGCGCTATAAAAAATAAATCTTGAATGATTGATTGATGCTATATTATTGTGCACCACTTTCTCGCGCTTCGGAAAGTTGTGTGTGCTTGCCGGGGTTCCCTGTTTCTCCCTGCTTGATGCCAGCATCCTCAGATTAGCCACTGTCGGAGGCTTTGGCCCCAGGAAGTAAACAGTGGCCGGCGACGCTAACCTGAATTTACGGGTAATGGAGTCCCCTATCAATAACGTGTGTTGTTTAATCCTGTCGGCGGGGGTGGTTGAAAGTTGAAACCTGCTTCACAACCGGTACGTAGCCTGCCCTTGTGAGGCTTCCCATGCCGCGGAGCGGGACATAGACAAACTCCGCAGCAGCTGTCGGTGGGACTATGCTACTACTAGCAGTTGCTATTTTGCATATTAGCTAAATATTTAGTTTCACCCGAAACATTTAGATTTAACATTTAGGTTTATATTTATATTTAACATTTATATTTATATTTATATTTAACATTTAGATTTAGATTTAGCATTTAGATTTAACATTTAACATTTAGGTGTAACATTTAATATTTGGATTTAACTATTTAAAATATCTCTAAGTTGACAAATATTAGTATATATATATATTATATAGTAAATGTGCAAAAAAGTGACTCTCAAAAATTCACACCAGTTTTTTAAACATTGTTTGAAGCTAAATGTGACAAAATGTTGCTTTAATTTTCACCCCATAGTTGCTAGCAGGCATGCTAACAACTATCAAGGCTGTGGCTAAAACTATCTGGAGTGCCCGTGGTATCTGTAATTTATTTGAACACTTTTTTTTTTTTTTTTTTCGGAATGAAGTGGGGTCGGTTTGGTGGGGCAGTCGAAGCATTTGGGGGGCCCCCCGTGCCCATGCCTAGAACCGGGCCCGAAGGGTAGTGTTTAATGGTTGCAGTGGTTATATGTGGTTATATTATAACAGTTCCAGAATGTTCTTGCCATTTTCACAATCAGTATAAAAAAAAAAAAAAATAATAATATATATATATATATATATATATATATATATATATATATATATATATATTTATTATTTATATTTTTTCTACAAAAACGAGTGGTGTGGAACCTAGAAAAATACACTCCCATGCTATCTAAATCATAAATCAAGGATTAATAATAAATGTATTAATGTCAGATAGGCTACTTATATATTCTAAATACATCTGTAGTTCAAAATTCCGTATAGACACTTTTTAGGAGGATTTTCTTGGACTGGGTGACTATGAACAATTTGTAAGGGTTAAAAAAATGACCTATTTTTTTAACCAAGCCTCCTGAGTCTGCACTGAAGTGTAATCAGTTGGTTTTATCGACCCAACATTTTTATCAATCCAGTTATGCTGAAATTCAATAAGGCCGGGCCAAAATACAGTTTATAGTGCTCAGTTGATCTAGAGCCATAGACTCGATTGGTTCATACAATAGTATTTCTGTGGAAAAATCTAATGGGGAGTATTTGGTGAGTATATTTACAGTATATTTTCTTTATTCTTTCATTTCTCCAGCTTCACAATCCATGTACACTCCTACTGAACCTTTGGACTCATATGATACATATGTATCACTGGTTACAGACAATAAGTATTAGTACTGTGTAGAAATACAAGTCATATATATATGTTCTGACAAGCCTTCCCTACATACTGTACATTTTGACTGTAATCTGTTTTTACAGCACTGCAAGCTCAGCTACTGACGGTTTAGCATATCATGCACCAGTCTGAAGTCAAAGGAACAGATAGGCTGTGCTTATTCTTATGTTGTGTCACTGTCGAGATATATATGGGATATTAAAGCTTCTGTTTAATTTCTGTTTGTTGCAACACTTTGATATACAATATATTTAAGAATTAATGTTGTTGCTTTGAATTCAAGCCTCATGAAAAGCTGTTAACACCAATGCTATCCATCAGTGGAAAAAAAAAACCCCTCCAAAGCAGCTCAAAAACACTCCAGTTCCTTCATGCCCTCAGAGAACAGGGAACCAATCTAAAGCTAATTACAATGAACAGCGTGCAACAATGGCATTAGAGTGTTTTTTCTTTTTTTGGGGCGCTACAGCATATCATTAATCCCATGGCAACCGATGCGGTGGCAAGGCTCAGCAGGTCCCCACTTACGTCTTTGAACCAGTCACAACACAACAGTTGAAGTCAAGTGAATCCCTTCATGGCATAACCAGAAAGTAAAGTAGATTTTTTCGTGTTCACACATACAGTACAGTGCACATTGCAAATGTTAAAAACATTGGCTGTCATGCCAGAATAACGGTATATGAGCGATTGTTGTCTTCATTGTAGGTCTCTTGTGCAGTCAAGTTGCAAGTCTCACAGAATTAGCCTATTTAGGTTAAATTCAGAGTTTTAATATTAATACTACCAGTCACAAAACAATATAATATTAATATTCTGCTCACCACATCACTGTAATAATAGGTAACATGGCTTTGGGAGGTAAGACAACAGGTTGGTTTTTCCATTGCATTAGTACAACAATGTCTTCATCCACATTGCTTCTTTACACTCGGGTGACTCTCGTGTAAATGAAACCTAAAAATAGAATGAAACAAGAAGCCTTACTGTCACTGGGTGTGTATGAGGCAGACGGGAAAAGGGCCCGAATGCAGACAACCAGGCAGACAGGAATAGTTCAGTGATTTTAATAGTAAAATAATGATACATAAGTTTACAGGCAAATGCAGCAAGTCCAAACAGAAGTAACTGAGAATCCACTTCACTAGCATGGACTTCACCATCAACAAGATACGTTTAAATGATTTATTACCAAAACAAAAGATTGTAAGTGAAGTGTGGACTCTTGTACTTCTTCTGTCCGTTGCTATGTTGTGGGGAAGCTACGATGGGGGAGCAAAAGAGGACGAGACGGTTAGGAGATTATTTATGGAAAGTGGCACAGTTTAGGTGTGGTCCTGCTCCTGAAACTCTGCTTAAAAGCTTCAACAGGAATGGGGCAGGAAAAAAAGTGCATGGTTCCAGTTCACGTTCATGTTCAGGTGGCTTGGCCTGAAACAACACTGAAATCCTGTCAACTGACTTGGGAAAAGGGGACTTCTTTATATACTGGGTACAGGGTGATCGAAGAATGTGGAAGTCAGGTGGCTGGGACAGGTGGGGAAGTCTGAGGGTGTTTGATGGACGGATAGAGAATGGCAATGACTGCAAAGCTTCATAGAAATGCAGGAGCATGGGGTAGAGGGAATGTGGCTGAAGAGATGCAGAATGGGCAGTATAAAAACAACTGAAGCACCTGCTGTGACTGTTTCATAGCAGTTTGGGGGCATGAATTACGCTAATAATTCTAACAAACATGCACCTATGTCTGAACAGGTGGCATTCATCACTTTAAAACAAGCAAATTACAACAAGTTTGCACAGTTAAAGACGGTTGGGAGCTGACTTTGAATACTTGTATAACAAAACTTCACAGAGTAAAAGAATAAAATTATAAAAATGTGTTTAAGGGCATTGTTCAGTAAGAGAATCACAAGAGAGATAAAATACTTTTTTGAAAAGCAAATCCTGTAGTTAAGCTTGTTGTTATGATTCTGTTGCCGTATCTGTTATGAACCTGTTCAAATATATCAGCTACACTGAGTTCACTATAACTCAGTTCTCACTATTATTGAAACTAATTCAAAATCACTTAAATTGCTGATTTTGCCTGTGTAAGCTATTGTTTTTATTAAAAGACCATTCTGGAAATTGCTACATACTCTCACTCTATATTGCTTTCATTTATCATAGCCCATTTATGAGCAGCATGGGATATGAAGGGATCCATGTGGTACATAAACACTAACCAAAAAACAGCCTCCACAACTTCTCCATTTCAGCCTTAAAACTCTCAGACCCCACAATCCTTTCTTCAAGTACTTGGAAGTACTGAGGATGAAATAACGGTGAAATATGATGGTGAAATAACCATCATATGTTTGTTTGTCTCCCCCAGCTGGCAAATGCCTCGAGTGTGGAAGTGAATGAAGCTTAATGATATCAGAGAAGTGCTGATTCCACTACATGGGCATTTTTGCAGCTGCTGTTAAATGTATTATATTTAAGGTTTTTCTGTTATTGTGTCAATCTCGTGTTAATATATGTGGAAAATAATAGGACAAAACTCTTGCACACAATCATGCAATGCCCTCATTTTGACAGGAGCAAAACGTGCAGTTTCAGGAAGTTTCAGATACACTGCATTTGTTTCTGTTTTTTCTTTTTTCATTAGTTTCAGTGTAATATATTAATTAGAAAGCACTCACATTTGTTATTTTAAAAACCTATTTAGAGGTTTTAATCTGCTTGTGATCTAATTACCTCCTCGGCAGAGGTGATAACCTAAAAATAAAATTGTATTGCGTGAGTCTGTGGGAGAATATTAACATGATGTGTTGGAACTGATACATGTACAAATTATTCATCCCAAAATGGCCACAAGGTGCATGTGAGTGCAGAAAATGACTTCCCATTTTAGTATGATATTTCATGTGGGAAAACGATGACTATAAACAAGATGAGCATTGATGAATTCACAGAATTAATTTTATTAAATAAACTGTGTCAGATAACTTCACCAGAAAAAACAGGTCACATTTTTTTGAGTCACATGGTCACCTTCCAAACAGATGTTGCTGTCTGAAGTTTATTAACCACATTTTTTAAAAAACAGGATTGACACACCATATCCACCAAAACAGACAAGACCAAAAACAGCTACTGCTAATAAACCTCAGATATTTTCTGTCATGTGCGTTGAGGCTCTTCATATCAATTACACGAGCAGTAACATGCTGTACATGTATGACTAATAGATTGCATGGCTAATATGTGTATAACAAATGTATAAGAAGCTGCACAAAGCTAACGCAGCTTTACAATCGAATGTTTGTTTTCCTCATCTCACAGTGTTTATCATAAATGCCCACTTCTAGTATTTTTCTTTCCTAATCCCTCATCTCTCAGTGTGTATGGAAAAAAGCGCAATCTCCACAACAATCTGTAACACTACACTGGAACGTGTTGTCACCAGAACTGTGAAGCATTGCCAAGATATTTATGGGAATTTGTTCATGAATGTATTTAGAAAATGATCTGCATCTGAAAAAGGATTATCATTACTTTAACTATGCTCACACTACCTCCTGTTTTTTAACCTGCCAGGGAACATTTCATCATCATCATTTCATCGGTTGAATGAAAGTTGCTAAGCAGTCAGAAAAAAATGCACCTAAATTTATGAAATATTCTGATTTCATGTCATCAGCCATTTTTGGTGAGCTCATTAATCACAGCAAGAGGCAGGTTGAACTTGCACTTCATTACCTTAAAGTTGCCCTGTGGCATTTCCTTGTAAACAAAGTTTCTGTTTAAATTGTTATTCACTAAAACACACTGCGCGTACCCTTAAGGTCTAACAAACCTGTATTAAATTTCAAGTTGAACAGGACAGGTTTAGGATTAGCTGTTCTCAAAGTTACTTATTAGGAAATGTCTCTTTTCTCTGACTGGCTGTGCCAATCGTTTGCAACCATGCAGAAGTGGAATGAGACAGAGTGTAGCAATAGTTTGCTGGCATGCTAACAGTGAGTAATGAATTAAATATTGGTTCAGAATCTTAAATAGTTTACACTTGTTTCTGTTTTATAAATCTCAGTCATTGTGGAACACAGGCACACAGCCTCATTTCCTCTCCCACAGTTAGCCATAAATGGATGTAGATGCACTGTTTACGTATTGATACTTGCGCCTGCTCTACCGCTCATTAGACCTGTCAATGAAAAGGACAACAAAGAAGTGTAATTTAACCACCACATTGATGACCACATGATTATTTGATTACCGTTATTTCAACATATGCTGTTAATTATCATTGATGGTGATATCTCAGTCACCATCGTTGAACTTCAGGCAGATGATCAGTGTTTAATTTATAGCACTCATATTGAAACAGACTTTACAATGTGCTTCACGATGAGGATAAAATGAAAAGACCATTGAAAGTAAAGTACGACTAAAATTCATCACATATACTTAAAGGTACAGTGTGTAAGATTTGGGGCCTCTATTTTCAGAATAAGGCAAACATGGAATATAATATTCATAACTATGTTTTCATGCATGTATAATCACCTGAAAATAAGAATCTTTTTATGTTTGTTACTTAAAAAATATCCTTTTATATCTACAGTAGGAGAGGGTCCCCTTTCATGGAGGCCGCCATGTTGAAACACCTTATTTATACACTAGTTCAGAACAGACAAACTAAATACTGACTCTAAACAGGGTCCTTAATGTGTTGTTTCTCCTTTACATTAGGAAGGTGAGGGTGATGTGAGGAGATTACAATGCAGTGATTGGACCACTAAATGCAACTAAATTCTACACACTGTACCTTTAATTTAAAATTTAAGTCAGTAAATGCACCTTTAAGGACGTTTTACACAATACTGTGTAAATTGTAAAAATAATAATGAATAAATAATAAAACACAATCAGTGAAACCTAAAAAACAATATACTTACACATCTGGCCCCAGGTCTTAGTTAACGGTAAGTTAATGGCAGTCTATCCAAAGTCATTTTCTGTCTACATTGGGTAACCACGTGGCACAAAAGCAAAAATTTTATAATTTTACAACAGTACACAATTGTGTTAATGGTCTCTGTAAATAATGAATGCAATTCCTGTAGTCTTAGGTGCCATGCTGAAGACTCTAGGAATGGTTCTGCATGTAATTATATCAGATTATATTAGGGATGACACATGTACGATTATCGAAATCAAAAGCAGGATCGACAATACTGCAATCTCGACTCTTATTTTCGTTTGTTCCCAACTGACTAGTGGCATATAAATTATTATTACATTTTAAATTATTAAATTAAATTTAGAATGATTGACTGTATAATTTAAAGACTGAAACCGTCAGCTTCTGATCCAGTTTAATGAAACATGATTTGCCTTTGAGGCCTTAGAGACCAAGCTTGTGGAGAATTTGCCAAAGCATAGCTTAATGCTTGCATCCCCCTGTGTTACTTGTGTGAAGTAAAATGCACATCAATACACAAAGTAATACATATTTCCTTTTAAGCTGTGCTCAAAGAGATAAAACACATTTTCCACCGTCAACATTTCTAAAATCTAATACTGTTAAGCAGAAACTCATCTCTGTTGGAGAACACCAGTGGGTTCCCAAATCAGATTTTCCCCAAGATATAGTGATGAACTCACTGTTAGTACTTTTCGTCAAGCATTCCAGTGATTAGTGATATCTGGCGGGTAAAGGCCATTTGAGCGCGAGGAACAAAACCCCTCATTGCCCATGATGCATTTCAGTGAGAAACCACACATAAAAGCGATTTGCCTTCAAATGATTTTTCTTACGGGGCCATCTTCTTTGAGTGTCCTCTCCCATTGAGTTCTTCTGGCATAAGAGCTCCATTACAATGATTTAGCCTCGACAGAACAAGCGTGCACTTGAATGAGTGTGCACACACACATATAGAAGCACGCACACACTTGTGCCTCAGGCCAAGGGACCCATCAATTAGAGTGGGTTCAGTCAAGTCATCATCATCTTCCTCTTTTCTTTTTCTTTTTTTCTCTCTCAGTGCACAGACGTGGTACAATATGGACTCTCAACCCCTCTGAGCGCTTTAAATTTGCAGCACTTGCGTAAGAGTTTATTTTATAAGCACGTAAACAAAAATAAATCCCAGATTCTGTCATGGTATTGGGAGTGGATCTTGTTTTATGCCAAGCAGGTGAAGGTGTGAAAGTCAGAAGGGTGTTTTGGGGAGCACGGATTGGCAGAATGAAGCTGAGGCCATCGGATTGTGTTTGTCTGCTGGTGTCTGTTTTGCTTTGTACCTCTGCTGTTTCCTGTCCTGGAGACAAAGACTGGTGTGCTCATCAGGGAGCTACATTTACCTTGTGCTGTCAGATGTCACCTCAGTAAGATGTTGGGCACACACACACACACACACACACACACACACACACACACACACACACACACACACTGTGCTCTGTCCCACACCACACCTGTCTTTCATTTCAAGTCCTATTCACTGTCCACAAGCTTATGCATGTAGAGGTTATTACCAGCGGTTGTGTTAACTTAATATTTTCTGTCAGTGACTTGACTGAAGGACTGGTGTACAGGATTTAGTGGCATGTAGCAGTGTAGTTGTGGATTACAATCCCCTTCACTTACCTTCCTGTGAAAGAGAAACCGTGGTTGCTGCCGAATGTGTGAATAATGAGAAAGAATAACAATAAAACAAGAAACGCCCTGTCTAGAGCCAGTGTTTGGTTTGTTCTGGGCTACTGTAGAAACATGGTGGTGCAACATGGTGGACTCGAAGAGGACATGCTGAGTCTTACTTTAGCTAATGTGACATGAGAAGCAAGTGGCAGCAAGTAAGCAAAATCATTCATCTGATTCATGTGATGTGAACATGAAAGTGGTCACACAGTCTCTGTTCATCTTTTTCTCCATGCCCCTATAGATTAAAATGATGGGAAATTATTAAAGATGAGCACATCTGTCAAAATTATAGACAACGAGAGTCTAATGCAACCTCTCGTCGTTACTCGGGCTGTTGCACATGCAAAAATTATTTTGAGCATGTTAGCATGCTGATGTTTAGTTTATTCCGTCACAGGGCTGCTATGGCTGTAGACTTAGTCTTTTTTAAATATAAAAGTGCACATTCAACATCTAGTTTTACTCTCTTTACCCTCAGTCATACACAGGTGTTTTTTTCTTTCAAAGCAGACTGTTTTGAGTGTTTTGAGTGCTGATGCAATACAATACATGCCTGCACAATTGAATGCAATCCACAACAGCAGCCCTGCAATAAAGCGCTCCTTTGAAGTTTTCAGTATTTACTTTTTGTTGACAATTTCAGAGGTGTTTGCTTCAATTTATATAATATACATGAGGGGGGACCTCAAGCCAAGGTTTTGCTCAAGCCATTACCATTTGGCACCACTTGGCATGAAAATTAGTACTTTAAATTAGCACACAAGCTATTAAAGGGACAGGTCATTTTTGGGGGGTATTAGTGCTTATTTAATTTCTTTCAGAGATTGACACTAAAAGATCAATACCACTTTCTTGTCTGTGTGATTAGTACAGAGCTAAAACCAGGACATGGTTAGAATAACTTGCCATAAAGACTGGAAGCAGGTGGAAACAACTTGCCTGGCTTTGTCCAAAATAAAAAAAAATTTTAAAAAAGTACAAACATATCTGAAGCTCACTAATTTACACATTATGTCTCGTCCGTGTAATCTGTACAGTACCAGAAATGTAGCAACAACAATTTGTGATTTTAAGGGGAGGAAAATCACAATTCAGGCATGCGATTGGTATAAATAAAAGCAAATAAGCTTAGCTACAAAATGATGAACTATTAAATTTGAGGGTAAAAAAACAACAACAACAATTGTATTCAGCTGCATGGCATTCACATTGAAGAAGTCTTTATGTAACAATGTTAATTTGAGAGAACTACTATATCAACTACAACATACAGCATATTATTTTAAGAGCCTCTCTGAAAACTTACTTTGGCCTGTACAGAGCGTTGCCCTTCCTGAGCAACTTGTTTTGTAAGTAACTCCGCTGATGGGCTCCACCAGCCGCAGGGTCAGAGCAGCGGCCATATTGATTTTGCTGTTTATAAAGACAGTAGCAAACAGGGCAGACTGTGAATGCCAACAGGGGTGACTTGAAAAAGGCATAGCCTGGAGGTATTTCTCCTTTCCCTGCCTCTACTTGCATCCCTGTTTACCTTGAATGCATTTTATTCTCTGCTCTCAACATCACTGTCTGTCTGTCTATGTCTCCCTCTCTTTATCTCTCATCCACATATTCTATTTTACATGGATGAGTAATTTCAAATAATATAAACAAGAATCATGATGATCAGACAAACAACACAGCTGTTATAAAATTGGGCTCCATGAGAGACTGTTTGTTGTGAGAAATGCTGTCCAGCTATGGATTTTTCTGACAAGTTGATAAGTAATGCACTTAAATGGACTGCATGCTGCAGAACATGGATTATGTATTCACAGCTAAAGCTCATTAATTTGTTTTCCTCTGAGTCTTTTTATGGCATGTGTGTTTCATTTATATATACAGTATTTCAGGGTTATAGACAGTGTATGAATTATTTCATGGCATCTTCATTTGCGTCCTCATTTGTGTGTATGTCTCTGAAAGGAGGTTAACTTAGCACAGACAAACAAAACAGACAGACACATAGACAGCAAAAATGTAGCCAACCTACCCTGCCAGGCGTACACAATCTGATAAATGAGGAAAAGATATATTATAAAGATATATTTGTAACTATACAATACACTGTGATTCAAAGCTGATTTGATACAATTTGACTCAAGCGTAATTAAGACTTGAAGTTTACCTAAAGTGGCTCTAATTATTATAATGCAACAATGTGAAATTATAAAACAATGTGACAACGTAAAAAGGGTCACAAGCTGTGATCACCAAAATTGACTTTACAGAGCTTTACGGTAAGTTTTAGCTCTTTGTTGATCATTTTGAGTCAGGTAGCTGTACCCACTGTACTAGGGATTGTGCTAGTTTGTATACATTTGAAATGACACACAAACAAATAGTCAAAACCTATAGCACAACTATATGACATAAAGACAATATAAAAGCATAAGACGGTGTTCTTACCACACCAGTGGGCAGTATATCAACAGAGCACTGGCCTGATTCACAGCAGGTCCCCTCGGGACAGCGGAAAGTCTCACTCTGCAAATGAACATCAGACACATGGCAACACTTTCCATCTTGTCTAAATTGCCAATTATATTTATAGATAGAGGACTGTGTGTAAATGTAAAGAAACCACTAGAAAATGTTTTCCAATCATACCTCATTCATTTGGCTGCTAAAGATTCTCATTTATAACCAGGAGGTATCCTGTAGTAAAGTATAAATGCATGTAATCAACAAGAACAATAAGACTGTAGACTGTTTTCTACTAAAATATTTTTTTCTCTTTGTGCCAGAGGTCTGTAAATTTTGGGTGAGCCTCACAACATGGTGCTGTCCTCTCTGATGACAGCTCATGAAGTGGCCCCTCAGCTTGTCAAAATTTCCACGGCCCGCTGTGACACTCACCACGGATGAGCATTATTCTGTGTCCCCGGGACTCAAGAAAAAAGCAGATCTGCTACACAGCGTTGTCCCCCAGCCAAGCAAATTTTTTACCGTGACTTGTAATTTAATTTGGCAAGATGGTAGTGTCCTCTTAACCTTGACCTGTGCAGCTGGGTCTTACCTTCACACGGCCCTCCCTGACCACTTCCTCACCTGGCTGGCTTACTTACACTGTGCTGAATCACCAAATAAAATATTTACGAGTCTGCAGATCAGTTATGATGAGCTAGGGAGGGACTTGCAGATGTTTGTTACCCATGTTTTCTTTTTTACCGTGACTTTTGACCGCAAGTTAAGTCTGACTGATGCTTTTCCTTTTTTTGTTGCTTATGGATGCATTTCTTGGTGTAGGTATTGTTGGAATGTGCAGTTTCTTAACGACACTATCGCCTTTTTAAAACGAGGAGAATTAAAATGTGGTAACTTACTGTAATTGTTTCACAATAAAGTTTGCTATGAATGCCAGGGAGAGTGAACTGGTTACAGTGCTGGAATTTGAGCTCAGAAATCATCAGAAAACATCTTGCGATGTGTCATCAGTAAAGTGAAAAACGCAAAACGCTCATGGTAGCAGAATTATTTCAGCACCAACAGTAACAGTGATAACCAGTGCACCTGTGTACAAGAATAAGGGCAAAGTCATTAATTTGGCAAGCACAGGACAGACATTGCTTTTTTTTTGCAGCATGCTGTGGAAAAAACATCTGGATAGTTTAATAAAAACATCTATTTTTACAAGACTGACTCACAATCACCAGTGTGTAACTTGAGCTGAACACACCTTTAGGCAAAGTTTACTTTTCCCAAACATTTGTACTACATTTTGATGTAATATTTGTGATATACACTAGTAACCAAGAATATCAGCATCCTTTGGTAGATGCAGGCATATAGACGTGTTTACCAAGAAAGTTTGGAGTCTTATGGCATCATTACACCTAAACACACAGTAGAGTGCACATATCTGCATGTCACATGCTGTGTGAAAAGCACTTCAGATTTCATACACTTGTGAGTGAAATGAAATAAGGTTCATTTCTCTGTAGTACTATCCAGAACTAATATGCAAGCTTCAACAAAATTAACTAAATCAGTTAAATGACTTTCTAAATTAATACTGCTGCAAATGTGTGCTTGGTCAGGGCAAAAAGATGTTCTGAGCACATCTGGAAAATGTTACCTCTTTTGGTTTGCAGTGATGGTTTCATGTCTTACAGCTCATGATTATTAAACACTGATATGTGAAGGTTAGTCCAAAGTCATATGCTTACTGTCATAACAGAGTCAATCTGTTTACCTGGGCAGCAGTCTTTGCTTGTCAGGGCAATAAGATGTATTGATTACTGATAGATGTCAGTCGTGGGAGGAGGATGCATGTGAGAAAATAGGAGTCTTCATGCTGTGTTTTATTGTACTGTCTGTTTTGGAGTGCATGTTGTACATTGTGCAGTCTTTTTACGCAAGTTGCAGCATGCTGTGAGTGATTTATAAAATAGATTCATTCAGAGCTCTCCAAAATTATATTTTTTTATATATAATCTTTTTTTTTTTTTTTTATGTGCCATCATAAACCCAGAGGGACCTTTCAACTTTTCACTCTATCAGTGTAATTTTCACCTATTTGTTATTTGCTTTTTGGTTAAAGTACAGATCAAATTGGGCAATTTTCACACTTTTATTATCCTTTTGCATTAATCTCCAAGTTTCTATGGTGACAGCCAGCACTGTGAGGTAGAGTATGAGGGATTATCTTCATTTTATCTCTTTATACCTAGAGGGAAGAAGATGAGCTATGAGCTATGGCGTGATGCATAATTACACAGCCAGAGTGACTGCTTTGCTGGTTTTATCCAATGTTTCTAAAGCTGAGACACTTTTCTACGTGTATCCATGTATCCACCCCTCCCTCTGTGACAGTGCAGTTAGAGAAGTAGAACTGGGATGGGCTCCATTTATTTGGAGGATATGCTAATAAAAAGACGCTATAATTACCATCAGTCTGGACTGATTTTATCATACAGCCAAATCAAGTAATTGTGATTGTAATGCTGTTATTTCTCTGTGTTTAGACACACTGTTTAACAAACATAGCATCTATATTAGCTTTCTGTAGCAGTGTCATTTTTGTAACTCTCCTTTTTGTTAATTCTGCTTTTATCAGACATCCTCCTCACACCTCACAAGCCAAACTCCACCACACACACACACACACACACACACCCGTGCTATATGTCACACAATAGAATCAGGCCAGGTCTATTTACTTTCCTAAAATTGCACCTGCCTGAAAATGGAATATCTTATCAGGTTTGAGCAGCCTGAGCCAAAGCACCTACAATTTGGGGTTTACATGTTAATGAGGGGTTCTGAGTAAACTGTAAAACCAATCAAGGAGGCTGTGTCTTTGTTGGCAGGCGTCCTATAAAACAATAACACTGTATGCCTGGCTTTCTTCTGTAAAGTGTTGGTCCTACTTTAAAGTAAGAACGAACAGTTGAGGAAAGTAACTAAGTACTCAACAGTACTAACTATCCATTCCACTTTCTGCTACTTTATAAATCCAAGCTGCTATAATTATATTACATAATTTATTGGCATATATTGTACTTTTCTTAGGTTACTTTGCAGATTCAGATTAATTGCGGAGAATATAATAAAAGTGAATGCTGATTTATAATTATTTAACGTTACCTCAACATTAAAATGCTGTACACTTTAGCGCATCATCAGTCATAATCCAATAATAGCTACATTATTCTGAAATAAGCTTTAATCTGCATAATAAGTACTTTCAGGTTTTGTTGCTAATATTTTTGTACTTTTACTTAACAACATTTCTGAATGGTTTCAATTAAACTAGATTTTATGCTATTCTATGGTGACTACATTTACTTAAATAAAAAGTCTGAGGTCTTATCTCTTATTTTCTATAAAGCTAAGCAACTACTGGAAGTTGGATGGTGCAGAAAAAAATGGGTCACAGATAAACCTTTCATTGACGTGAACAATTTTCTGAACAACAGTTCTGCCTGGTGCGTGAGCAGTGGACAAGAAATCGATTACAGCTGTTCAAAGCTCTACTCAAGTATCTAAACATTTTTGAATGAATGGGTTGAAAAACGAATAGGTTTTTTATTGGTGATTTCAGTTGAGAGATTTGAAGTATTTTTTTAATGCTACATACCAATACACAGTCACTGATAACACACTGACATCGACATGTTAGAGATCATGTGAGTTACTTTAACATATTAATGCATATTAAATACATGTTAGCTATTTTATCACACTGAAGCAAATGGTGGGGAAAATATTTAGATCTTTTACTAAAATAATAATAACACAATGTAAAAATACTCTTACAAGAAAAAATCCTGCATTCATTTTTCAATTAACAATTAAACTTAATCAATTATTAACCCCCAATTGATCAGGCCATTGATGAGACTACAGAGGGTTAAACTATTTTGTATTGGACTGCAACTGATGATTATTTTCATTATGGATTAATCTGCTGATTATTTTCTCCATTTAGCGATTGTGTTGTAAGAATGTTGAAAATATTACTCAGAGCCTTTCAGAATCCTTGTTTTGTCCATTCAACAGTCCAAAACTTCAAAACTAATAAAAATAAATAACTAAATAATGTAAATAATTGAAATGAAAAACTGCAAACCTTCACTTGCAAGTAGATGGAATCTTGAAATTCGTTTACAGTAGCCCAGAATGGACAAACTAAATGCTGGCTTTATATAGCCTTTTACGCATTTCATGGTCACTGGATGGAGAGGGTAACACAAGGGGGTTACAATCCGCAACTACACCGCTAGATGCCAATAAATTCTACATACTGGTCTTTTCAGTACAGTATTTTAGTAAAAGTTATATTCGACCACTGGATTTTCACACTAGAGATTTTCAGTGAATAACATAAGTATCTGTTGTTGGACATTGATCATCAGAAAAATGAATACGTCAAAACTCACTGAATACACAGAACAAACCATTTCTTTATTTTTCTATTTTTTAAATCTAATACTTATTTCTATTGCTGATTGCTGATCTGGAGGCTGCTTTACTCCTCCAGGCACTGCCATTTCTCCCTGGCAGTACTTTTATGGCATCATCTATCTATTTTGTGCAAGCAAAGGCCTTTTCAAATTACTGCAGTATACTTCAGCCTCATCTAATATTCTCCATTTTGACATCTGTTATACCTTTTTTCTTCTCAGAGAACGATGAGACAAGACGTAATGCAAAGCTTGAGTTGAGATGTGTTTGTATCAGACTTCCTAAGGCAGAACCCCGACTTGGACAGATGCACAGCTGCTGCGATCAAGCCAGTGAAAATAAGTCAGGAAAGGCACAGGAGCATTCAATTAATCAACCTGACAATAACGTGAATTACAATGTTAAGAGACCAGAAATGGTCAAATATGGAGGCTTTCAGGGCTTGTTAGCTCAACTATAAAGTTTATGGCTACATGCTAAACTAAACAGCCAGCTCACAGATAAATAAAATAAGAGTATCAGTTAAAAGACACAAAATGGGGTTAAAAAAGTCAGTAATAGAAACGAAAAACAGTAGTATATTCAAAGATACCATTTCATATTATCCCAAAATGTTATTACTTTCATTACTGCACGTTATTCAGAGATATACAGTGTGAAGATGTGTTGCACACACTGTTCTTCACTGTGTCGAAAACTGTCCAGTTTTTAGTCTTGTAGTGTGAACTGTTGTGATGATGTTGTGATGGTGGGCAGTGATTTGTAAAGTTCAGTTCAATGATGGCTCTGTGGTAAAAACTCTTTTTGAGCCATGAAGTGCGGGTCTTTAAGGTCCTGTAGCATCTTCCAGATGGCAGCAGAGAGAAGAGGTGATGATGGGGGTGAGTTGGATCAGAATGCTGCTGGCTCTGCGGAGGCAGCGTGATCTGAACGTGTCCTCCAGTCAGGTGCAGGGGAAGTCCAATTTCCTATCAGCTGCTGAACAGCTGCCCTACCATACTGTAATACAGTATGTCAGTACACTACAGAGTGGTGATAGAAGAACATGAGCAGCTTTGCGGACAGGTTGGATTTCTGATGTGTCCTTAGGAAGTAGAGCCACTGTTGAGCCTTCTTTGCCAGCACCGTGGAGTTGATTGTCCATGTGAGGTCCTCTGTGATGTGGATTCTTGAACTTGAAGCTGGAGACCCACTCCACTTCACCTCCTGTGATGTTTAGAGGAGAGCGGTCCTCACAGGTTAAATAAATGACAACAGGCGGGTCTTTGTTGCTGCTGTACTTGGTGATACGCTGACCTTACTCTCTCTCTTTTTGTGTATGCTGCCTTAGAACATTTGATTCCTCGGTTGTGTCTTGCAGTGCTGTCTTTTTCTCTGTCCCAGATCTGAATGCTGTTTTGTGTTCCTTCAAGAGGAGTTGGACCTCCTTTGTTATCCATGGTTTCCCATTTTGGCGAAACACAGATGTGTCTGTCATTGGTGACATTATCAACACAGGTCCTGGTGTAGAAATGCACCATTGGTGATATACATCTTGATCAGAGAACAGGTCCCACATGGAGCATTTGGAAACAGTACTGTGCACCTTCAGGCCAAGTTGAAACATTTCTGATGGTGGGTTTCTGTTTCTTAACAATGGAACTACATGCTGGGGTAAGGAATAGCGATAGCTGGTCAGATTGTCCAAGATGTGAGAACAATGATGCTCTGTGTCATTTGATGATTTTAGAGCAGATACTGTTGTTGAAGACTTAACATGTTGATTGAATTTGGAAAACAGTTTTCAGATTGGCATGGTTAAAATCTCAGTGCTCGTATAGGTATGCATTCTGTTGTTTGTTTAGTGCTCTTAGCTCATAGCCGAGTGCTAGTTTAGCATTAGCGTCTGGTGGAATAAACACGGCTGTAAAAACTTATGCAGAGGATAGAAGGGCCTGCACTTTAATGTCATAAACTGAGCAATGCACTGAATGAACAGCCTGTGAAAAGAAAAGACTGCTCAGGAATTTGAACTTTTTTTTTTCCACCACAACAAAAACTTTCAAATTATGCATCAGTGGCAGAAATACAAAGCCCCAAAAGAAACATATTGACTTGAACTCTCATTGGTAAAGAGAAACATTACAGTCCTGAAAAAAAATCTGCCTTTTCCCTTTAGAATAGATTTGTGATTTAAAAAAATCCATAGTGTCGGTCTGCTCTAACTACAATTATTGTCAGATCTGCTAGTACAAAGCAGTTGAGCCCTGTCAATAACTTTTCATACAGTACTAGTCAAAAGTGTGGCACACGTGTTGCAATGTTTTTTCTTTATTTTTATCATCTGCATTATAGATTAACACTGAATACCTCACAATTAACACATTAATTATGCGCTGAACAATAAAAGTGCAAACCAAGTAAAATATGTTATATTATAGATTCTTGGTAGCCACACTTTGCTTTGATGACAGCTTTGCACTCTCTTCAGTTGAGCAATGTCAGCATACAGTTTGACACTCATCTTGGTCCATTTTAGCTGAAACTGCCCATGGAATGCTAACAATGCTAACATACAGTAGATCTAAATGTCATGGAAGGATCGTCAGCTGTTCTGTGTGGGCAGTAGAGATAAATTAACTATTTTGACAGTAATTGTTTGGGTCACAGGGTGAACCAAATGGTTCAGGGTGAATACACATAGTGTTTCCCCCCTGTAGAGCTACATATGCAAAGTTGCTCAATTAGAAATCATTTCATCTTTTCATGTCATATTGATGTGATGTCTTTATCATAGAAACATTAAGACTATTCATCATAATTGGTGCTATTAATTCTCTTATGCATGTGATGCCATGTAACACTTCAAAACCAATTACTGTCACTGGGTGCAATTCTCTCCATGAAAACACCAAGGCTAAAACATGAAATGATTGTCTCTCCACAGTTTAATGACTTTTTCCACAACAGCTCAGTGTCCTTCAGCTCAACTTTCCATATAAAACCACTGCTAGCAAAAGCACTTCATAAAAACACTCAGCAGGAGGAAGTCCACTCCATTGCCCTCGGCACAGCCCTCCAATATAACCTCAACTTCAGCTCACGGCAGAAACAGCTGTTTGATATTCCTCACCATAAATGAAACATATTCTGTGTTTTGCCGGACTAGCTCGTCTCTGCCCTCTGGTTTGATTCAAGAGTGCCTCTGCTCCATCTTTATGCAAAGCACACTGATGAAGCAGCCACTTATCATTAGGTGAATGCCGTTGTTATACATCACGGTTTCATGTTATCAGCTAATATATGCATTATTAATCCAGACAAGGTGCTGCACTATGTCTTTATGCATACCTATTAGCAGGGAGAGATATTAATTCCTGCCCACGCCTACAGCTCCTCATCAGAGGATAGAGAAGTTCACATGATAATGTTGTCAGCTAGGAAATATTGTGGTATGATGATCCTGCTTCATCCTGTATAGAAACAAAGGTTGTGCATTCATCTGCATATATAGAAATGTCCAATGACAGTCACCCAGAACAGATGAATTTACCATCAGCATTCAGCATGTGTGAGGAAAAACAAATTAAGGAGGACCATAATAATATTTTGCATGATTTCATCTAAAAATAATGTATTATGCTAAAACCCATTCCCACAGAATATCATACATTTTTAGATGAGAGCTAGATTTGTCATGCCATATGAAATGTATTCATAGCTCTTCATCAGATTTCACTTATTGATTGTTGGAGTACCACTTGATGAATGTGTCCTACATTATAAGGCCGTGTTATACTTTAATGATAAATATTTCTAATATTTCTAAGTTATGCAAGAACATTAAATAATGAAAGAATATTTTCATTCTTGATTCTTCTGTGGATTATTTCCATCAAACCATTTAATTATTTAGTTTTAAAAAAGTGTCAATAAAGAACGCCACGATCTGCTGACAGCAATGTCTTCAAAATTGCTTGTTTTGTCTGACCAATAGTTCTAAAGATATTCAAAGAATAATAATAACACAGAGAAACCTACAACCTGTCACATTAGAGAAGCTGAAACTAGTGGAATTAATTATTAAAGTTTTTTGTCAATTGATGAAATGATGACAAATTGTTTCCACAATCCAGAGCAACAATGGGAAGGCTTGTTGGTTCAATCATGAATACCAAATGAACATTCTTTTATTTACTGTGATAGAAAGTGTCTATTGATTGAGAGTTAAGGGGTTATATAGAGAGGGTTTGCAGAACAAATACTTTGTATTGTAGGTATGTGTAGATCACGAAATGACCACTGAATTTACACTGAATGGTAAGGCTCAGCTTAGCTTGGCTCTTTTCATATTTTCAAACGGCAAAAGTCATGGATAGTGCCTGGTACCTGGTACTTTTTTGACCTTGGTTGATGCGAGCTGTGTCAATGCTGTGGAGTGAAAACACTGCAGACTATTGATTGATCAGAGAGAGTCATTACGAGAATTGTCATTTACACAGCAAGGACATCCTGCACACCGACAGCCAATTGTGACCATAATTTAATCCACTTAACCTAGATTTTAAAAAATGTCAGCCTGCAAAACTATGGCATATTCAATTAACAAAGTCATCGCAGTTACAGATGAAAGAATCTCAAAAGGAAAGAATATCCTCCATTGTCTCTGTCTGTTTGTGTCACCTTGAAGATGTCACAGCAATGTAACTAGAGATTCCCACCTACACTGAAAAAAATAGCAAAGTATCTTGTACCAAAAGGGTGCTTTCACACCTAACCTGTTTTGTTCAATGATGAATGGACCCTGGTGGATTTGACTGGTTAGTGTGGTTTGTTTGGCCGCTGTGAAAGATGCCAATCAAACCTTGGTGAGGACCAAACCACTGGACCAAGACTACTTGAAATGTGTGGTTCATTTGAGGTATGAAAGCAAACAAACCAACCAGTGTATTATATTATAGTAGATATTTGATTTTCGCATGATACTGAACTACTAATTAATCTGTCCACTGGTTGTGAAATCAGTTCAGCGATCTTATAATCGATTTTGTGGTGGCAGTGTACATATTTAAAAATCATTTGGTAACAGATGCACGTCAGCAGGGGTATTTTCCCTGATTAATAGGTCAGAAGTTGTTAAAACTGCTGTGCTTGGATCCTACTCCATGTACTTTGTCAGTCCATTACGTACATTAAAAAGTGCGTGACAGTGATCCCACAGTAATAAGCCCCAAATAATTGCTGTGCAAGATGCCTCCTTTTGGTCCTGTCTAGACATCATTATTCATATCATACAGTTGATTTGCAGTCTAATAACACTAATCACGCTTATAATCAGATATTTCTTCATAAGCTCATTGTGACACCAAAGAATATAAATATACACATCATAAACATTAAAGTGCTGCATAAACAGAATTTGATTTTCTTAACTCAGTTCTGAAAAAAAAAAAAAAAAGAAAAAAAGTCAGTGTGAACAGGAACCAGTCCAGAGCTAAAATAAAACAATCTATCTATTTCCTCTTGGTCCGAACCAGATAAACCAACCTACAAGTGTGAAAGCACCTTACTGACACATCTTTTAGACAGCCACTGGTTTCAGTTTATTTTAATAATCCATATAGCAGAGAACTGAAACTTGCTTGAACAAAGAAATCTATCAAAATGTTACTTTAATTATATATTTTTTCACTCTAGATTCTAGTACTGCTGTTCTTTGAACTAAACAAGCAGACTAGTTTCGGGAACTTAATGGTTTCTTTGACATTTCATAGACTAAAAAAAAATATATACAAATAAAAATTGTAAAAGTAAATTAAAAATGAAACACAGGAGTCCTTAAATGCAAAATCCTTGAACGTTTTGAGGATAGCTCCTGCTCACAAGTGCTGCGTGCACAAAGGGTACAATGTGACCATTACATAAGAAAGATAATTATCCATTGTGGTGGCTTTGAAGGCTGATTTTTATTATATCCTGAAATTAATGTAAGTCAATCTAAAAAAGAAAAATCATAGCTTTGTAATATGGTTGACAATAATGAAAAGAATGCGATTTATAGTTAAGATGGGTTAAAAATGTGAAACCACAGATCGGGGTAGGCTTTAAAACAACTTTCAAATGATAAAAATATAATCTTTATTGTAAAAGATTTAGAACAGCAAATGTGTAAAGCTGAATTGTTTTACTGTGATTTTCTTTTATTATTATTTACACTTGCCATGTTACCCCAACAAAAGTTGTTACTTGTTCTACGTTAACACTGTCAATATATTTGCTAGGTTTGCTGTCTCATGTGACACATTGCAAGCAAAACACAAGTATATAAATAGTACTTAAACTTTAAAGTATTACACAGGCTGTCTGTTGTAGCTTAAACAGTGGTGTTATCCCCGTAGAATCCCAGAGTCCCACGTGTTACAGCGGTGGCAAAGAGCCGCTGAAATGCAGCATTAGAGACAAAGCAAATAAGAGAGACAGAGAGGAAAAGAGGGAGGGAGGGTTGCTCTGTGTTATGTGTCGTGTAGAAGCAGACTGGAGAGGAGAGGAGAGGAGAGGAGAGGAGAGGAGAGGAGAGGAGAGGAGAAGAGAAGAGAGGAGGGGGTATCCGACAGCAGGGAAAAGCTGAAACCCCTGAGGGGGGGTTATGTCAGCCACATCCTCGGGCTGGTCCTCACTGAGCCAAGCCTTTTGTTATGCTGATTTACCCGGCCTTTTGTCCAAGACACTGATGGAGTGTGTGTGTGCGTGTGTGTGTCTGTGAGGCACAAGGACAAGAAAGCGAAAAAGACTGACAGAGTTTACAACGTATTGCAGACTATATGGAAAGTAAACAAATTGCATAATCACATATTCAGGGGATAGAGACAATCATACCATCCTCTATAAGAAAAAAACTGACAATGTTAGAAAGTTATTAATCACAGTGTTTAGTAATCTTTCAGGATAATCTTTTGTAGTATTCTTATGCTTGATTACACCTCCTAAGATTTCCAAACAGAGGCTCATTTGCAGCTGCAGGTGTACAGAGATGTGTTGACATCACATAAAGCTGCATGATGACAGTTATTGGTTCTCGCAGAAAACTGAGCTTGTTCAACATCAACATTAGTCACAGACATTAAAAAAAGTACATCACAATACAGTAATGAAAAGCAACACAGAAATGAAAGAAAAGGCTGCTGGGAAATAACAGGTCTGTCTTCTGTCACTGACAAAAGAAATGAGAGACAACTCCATCCACTGTATACTCACATGTGCCCATAAAATAAAATGTAAAAGATAAAAGCAAGATTTCAGTTTGGACAAAAATCTTAATTTCCTGAGAACACCTAAAAACCTTGAAACTTCATTCAGCGAACATTTTTTTATTGATTAATAGTTTGGCCTTTAAATGTCAGGAAAAACACATCACAGTTTTCTAGAGCCGAAGGTAACATCTACAAAATGTCTTATTTTGTCTGGCCAACAGTCTAAAATCCAAAGATATTCAATTTACAATGATAACAGAGGAAAGCAGTAGAGGGGGAAAAATGACTCAAGAGATGAATCAATTGCCAAAATAGTTGCTGAACATCTTTCTGTTGCCTAACTCATTGATTAATTGACTAACTGTTGTAGCACTAGTGTTAAGTAAGGGGTGTGGAGGAGGGCAGAAGACAGAAACAAAGAATCAAAGGGACAGATAAAGACAGAAAGAGAGGAGCTGATGTTGGCACTGGCTGGATGAGAAGAGAAAGAGAGAGAGAGAGAGAGGTTGACAGAAGGTGTCCCTCTCCCCAGCGTCCAGCCCCCAACTTTGACGTCACAGGCTGAGAGACACAAAACAAGCTGCACTCAGCTGAGCTCCTCACTCGAGTCTTCACTCACGCACTCTCCAACGCACATTCACGCATGCCCTCAGACACTTGCTTTGACGCCCGCTCAGCCTTGTGCCGGGCTGCATGCAATCATCACTCTCTCCAGCGCAACGTTATACTCCAGCATTAAGAAAACCACTTGGTCTCTCACTCCTCTGGACTGAAACATGCTCCGTCTCTTGTGAGTGATGCCTGGATCTGTGTGAAGCTGCCGAGAGGAGCGCACACGGGAGAAAGGAGTGCTCGGCAGCCCCCCTCCAGACCCGGACCCCACGTCCCAAAGAAACAGCAGATGTGACAGAAGAGGAGAGGCGGAGAAAGAAACAAAATCTCCCCCACCCCTCCTGCCCTCATCTGGGAGAACAATACCCAGCCTCCAGTTGGAGAGGGTCAGCTTTTGTCCCTCTCCCCACGCTCCCGCTCAAGAGCCAAGAGCAGACAGACGCGCTGACACACTGACCTGCTGCTGTGAGAGGAGAAGACAGCACGACAACAGTTGCTGCGCTTTTTACGCAGTTTTGATTCAGTACTTGGACAGCTCCTGAGCGACAACCAGCCTGTGAACGTGTGTGTCTATGAGTGTGTAGACTGTTCTGCTTTGGTTTGGAGACCAAGAGCCGCAGATGCAGCCACCGTGTTCGTTCCAGCTCGGCCCCTGTGGCCCCTCTCCATCCCTGGAATCACAGGGCAGCAGTGCGGGGCTCCATCAGCTGGAAGAGAAGCAGCTCTTTGAGAAGTTTTGGAAGGGAACTTTCAAGGCTGTGGCCACCCCGAGACCAGAGAGTGTCATCGTGGCCAGCATCACCGCCCGCAGGAGGGTGACCAAGTGAGTTCTCTACTTTCTGATCACTGTCAGGGAACAAACACATCTTGAAACGAGTTCACTGTCCAGCTGCTTCAGTGAGAGTTGTCAAAGATTATAAAGCGTTTGTTTTTTGAGCAAGTAACTCTCTGTTATTTGTTTAAAACATCTGAAAGTGGTTAAGAAGTGATTGCTAAGAGGGACACCGATTATTTGTTGATGTTTTTCTAAATGTACTGATGCCAGAACCACCAAACCTGCCTTCTGTGTTACATACAATATCCTTGTTGTGTGCACATGCCAAGACACTAGCATACAAGACATTCAGTTCCCAGGTTCTAACACTTACTGTAAGATATTTTCTTTGAGAAGTCAGGTCCTAAATGCATGCATTTAGTTATTTACAGGTCAAAAGACATTTAGTTGTCTAGTTGAAAACTGCTGGTCAAAAAAAATATTATTTTATTTTAGATATCTTGGCCTATAACCATTGTTTCAACAGCATTCACTAAATATGCTGCTCCATCCAAATTCAGCCCAGTTTTCACACGGGCAGACCCACAAATCAACGTTTACTATAGGGCATGTAAGAGGTTAAGAACTCAAAATATGTCTCTGGTCTCAATTTATCACCAAACACTCATTCATATAATCTCTCTTTGCTTTTGCAAGCAGTAGGACACATGCGACATACAGCCAAATACAGCTGGCATGAACAGTGAAACGTTCAGTTAATTGTCCCCTGTAAAGGTCACATGGCGGCATCATCATGCCTCTAATGTCAGACTTGCCCCATTCTTCCCTCCTGTGACATGGCTCTGTGCCAGTGTCTGTTGAAGGAGCAACATGTCACATGTTTGTTCCCCTACTTTCATCCCACTGACCAAAGGTTAGCTGCAGCCCTTACAGCCTCAGAGGGGAGGAGAGGAAAGGCTGAATATGTTGCCCTTTCTCCTCCTTATCCCTTCATTTTATTCCATCTTTGCTCCCGTGTGCACGGTGAACCATCAGCCATCTTTTATCCTTGCGTTGCTCTGCTTGTTTGTCAAACACATCAGTTGCAATGACACTGCTTCCTCTGTGTAAGGTGTACAGTATAAAAGAAAACCTAACAAATGGTCCAACAGGTAGAAGATTTACACAAACATAGTTGCAGACACATATTTGCGCATGTGTACTTCCATTTCAAATTGTGTAGCCTGCTTGGATGACCTTTGAATGGTTTTGACACCCACTATCAACTTTCTCTTATGTGAAATTAGCTATGTTAATGAGGATTAGAATGGCCCATTTCATCCTACATCGGCACAGGCAGCGGAAAGACACACTGAACCAGATAATGTGTCTTTAATGGGTTCTATTACAGCAGGACCATAATGCTGCACATGGCCCTGTTATAAAGGATTTTATTAGCTTGTAGGAAATGACAAAAAAAAAACACACTTTACTGCAAGAATATGACCAAACATGCCTTTTTTTCTCCTTTGTCCCTCAGCTCAGCGATCTAACCAAATAAACTGCAGCCTCAATTTTTCTGTCAGTCAACCATAGCCTGGTACAGACAATAGACTCATATCTATTTGGGGAAACAAAGCAAATGAAGCCACAAAAAATGTAATGTGGCCGGCTTGGCTGCCGTGAACTGAGCAGCCTTTTTTTTTTCAAATAGCCGGAGACTCTGGAGCTGGGCCCAGCTGTCTCTTCAGCTTCAGCTTCTCTGGGAAGGAGCCTCTCCTCAAGTGGCTTTGCCCCTCCACGGGCTCTGTCCGGGTGACAGTGACGATGATGGCAGCATGGCAGGAGCAGGCGAGAGCAAACGTCCCCAGAGAGTAGCCATAATGTTGCTAATACGCACGGGTCTGTTTGAAGGCCACCCCTCTCTCCCCCCACCCCGACTCTGTGTACATTTGCAGAAGGGTGTAATGCAGAGGGACTTCTGGGTGATACAGATTGTAAATAATGAGTAAAACAAAACAAACAAAAACAACGCCCAGAGAATACGGATGCAGGAGGAGGCTTCCTCCATGCTGCACTGTTGATTCTGCCCGAGCAGAGTGTGACTGGGGAATGCTTACACCATCAGAATGCATGGCCTTAGGCTTGCTCCTCTGCCTCTTTCTCTCCAAAAGGAAACATCATTATTCACTGTGGATAACTGAGGGTTGATGAACAATTGCAGTGAAAGTGAGGGGGCATTATGTACAACAAGCAGAGAGGGGAAAGAAGAGAGGAGATGGGGAGGGGGGCCACAGGGAGACATTTCATGTTCAATCAGCACAAGTCTTTTTTCTGTGTTCACGCCGTGTTCGCCTCTCCTTTCTCTTCTCCTCCTTCTCCTCCCCATCTCTCTCTTAACTCCTGAATTAAAAATGCTGGAAGGGCCCGAGAGCCACAGAGGAGTAATTAGAGTTTGTTGTTCTCCCTCTGTCCTCTGCTCTCCGTCCTCCCTGTCTCCTCCTCTTCAGGCCAGTCACACTGTGGAGGGGAGGAGTTCACTGGCTCTGTGCAGCAGGGTGGGGCTCTGCTCGAAACCATTATGACCCCGCAAGCTGTTTTGTTCACGGGGGGCTCCTCATTAAATATTCAGCCTGGCTAACTTTGGGTTGTGTTTTGTGTGTGTGTGTGCTTGTGTGCATTCATGTGCATCTGTACTGGAAATGTTTTCTACCAATTGCAAGGGTTTGAAATGAGGGTATAAGCTTTGTGTGTGTGCGTGTGTGTGTGGCTGCTGTGTTAGTGGGGTCTTGTCCAACTCTGTGGCAGATGGCAGGCTCGAGTGAATGCAATGCAAGGGAGGGTGTGTGTGTGTGTGTGTGTGTGTGTGTGTTTGGTAGAGGGTTTCAGGCCTCTTACCTCAGCAGATGCTGGTTTAACGAGGAAGAGAGGAAAAGGGTTTGGAGGGGCTTGTACACTGACAGCACCAGTGGGAATATACAGCGCGCTGGACAAAATAACAGAAACACCTCAGAATGCAGTGCAATCTAACCATAGCCTGAAAAAATATCCATAAAGTGGAATCAAACAATCAAAGGTGGACTATTTCAGCAACGGCTGGACAATTGCATGCTTAAAACTAGATGGGAAAGTGCCAGTGTAAAGATAAAAGTTAATAGTGGGCAGAATATTGGGTCCTATGGTGTGAAAAACCGATCTGAAGTGGGTAAGATGATCGAGAGAGCAGAGACAGGGATTTCATGTAGGTCAACTGAGGGTTGACAGACCGATCGTTTCAAAATGAGTGACCAACGGAGCTGGATCAGGAGAGATGCAGATTTCACGTGATGTTGGATGAATTTGTAGTCTTTTGCCCTTTGTTTTTTTTATTGATAAAATGATTGAGGACATTTTGCTGTGGTGACTTCAGGGGAAGGGGGAAGGTTGATCACCTGGTCTGAAATAAAAACCTGGGATTGTGGTTTTGAGAAGCAATCAGGTAGGGAAAATATGAGTTCCTTGCCTGTTTTTTTATTTTTTTATTTTTTATTGAAAGATTTTCATTTCACTTCAGAGGGTAAATTAAGAGTCATTTTGTTTAGCTTCCTACTTTCCTTTAATTTTGCCAATGTGATCATTTCACTAGAGATCATTTTAATGTCTTGTCTTTAAATGCTGCAATGTTATCTTAAATGCTGCAACATGTTATATTAAAACCATTGCATTATATTGAAGAATAACTCAAGTTTATTACAGTTTCGGTGTAAAATATTTTCACAACTAGACATTCTATCAGTCATAATAATACTACAATGACAGCTGCAATAATTCCATGCCAGATCATCCTAACCACTTTATTTGGATTTATCATGAAAGTAAGTATATCCAGAAATATAGTAACAGAATAGATTGGATGGATTTTGAAGTAAAAGTCAATGTTGGATGACTGACAATTAGAGCTCTATCTCCCCAATCGAAATATTTCTACCAAATATGAACAATTGTATTAGAAAATATCTGTTTCTTTTAGAAAAAGTCAAAGAAATTAAGAAAAGAAATGCACTATGATGCCCAAGGTGCATCTCTTTAACAAGCATTCAATCATCATGCTCAAGAATCTGTTACTTGCACTGCTAACGGCTAAATATTACACTGTCTGCAGTAAAATGAATTCACATCTGGATTCTGGATCAATTTTGGATGAATTCTCAACTATAACAAGACATATTTTGAATTTGCTGCCCCTCCCAATGCACAGAAAATCTATGTGCAACAATATAGTTGAACTTGTATGTCATTCTGTAATAATTAAATAAATGTCCACCAATGTTCACAAAATGAGTTTAGCTAATGTGGTGGTTTGATTTGGCAACCTGATGGTTGTCAGACCACTAGTGTTCCTTTCTCGATCAGAATTAATTTCAGCAAAGTTGCCAAATGTGCGAGTGGAAATGATTTGCCTTGCGTTTGAATTACTATGGCTTGTCATAAAGCATGCTGGAAAACATCGACAAATGCACACAAATGCAGGCATAAAATGGTTCTGAGCGTGGGAATAAATTAATACAGGATCTACAGTCTCAAAAACATCAAGCAGTAGCAGGCAGAGCTCCCCCCTGGGACGAAGCACCTCTCTCCCTCTCATTCTTTCTGCGAGAATGACAAACATGATTTAGTGACGGACGAGGGGTTTGTCTGCCGTTATATATCACTCTGTCTGTGCTTCTGCTCTCTTCATTGCTGAGTATCTTTACTCGACTTCCCTCCCTGTTCTCACATCAGTATCTCTCTCCTTCCTCCTCGCAGTATCTTTTCAGTGTGTGTTAACTCGGCCTCTCTGTGTCATATTACTCAATGCGGCTGCTAAGGCATGCTGACAAGAGAGTAGGAGATGATGCCGACTCCCCAGGCAGGAATCAGACTTATCAAATCCAAAATGGATTCACACTTGATATTGGTTCCTGCACAGCCAATCCATTTGAATCAAACCCTGTTACAGTGTCTTTTACAGCAGGATGCATTTTATATGTCATGGGAATAGGAGCTATAACAGAAATACTAATTGGTGTTGATTTATATTTGACATTGATTTTTGCATGGCTGAGCCATTTGAATCAAACCAGTGTCTCATGATTAACACCTTTTAACAGTCTACAATGTGCAAGTGTTACAAAGTACAAAGTACATACAAACATACATGATAAAAACTACGCCAATGTAGAGACATTAAAAAGGTACACATATGTTTTCTCTTCTTGTTTATTGTTAGTAGTCTACCAGCCATATTCTGGACAGTTTCTGAACTGCTTCTGAAGTATGCCTGTTAGGCGACCATTACAGTAATCCAACTAATTTGAAATTCTTTAATGAACTGATTTTGTCAACATTCCTCAAAGGCTGAAAACAAGATTGGACGGCCTTGCTAATGTGCACTTCAAAATGAAACATCAAAGAACATACCCAGGTTTCTGACAGAGGACTAGTTGAAGACAAGACTTTTAAGACTGCATATTTGTTGTTTGGGTGAAGACCTCTCATGAAAACATTTCAGTTACAAAAAGAGAGTTTTTAAAGCTTGAAGATCAAGCATTTTTTGAGTTTGTCCAATACAGTGATTTGAAAGGGTTATATAAAAACTAAGGTGTGCAGAATTTTGCCAAACACACTGAATCGCTCAGCTAAAAAAAAATGAATTTAAAGTTTATAGGCAATTCTGAGATTCTGAGATGGGAAAATAGTTGCTGAAAACATGAGAAAAGACTCTGAACGATATATTACTGAAATGTGGAGTTAGAGGTTAAAACCCGATAGCTCGATGACCCGCTGAGACCACCCTGATCATACCCCTGCACCCCTAGCAGAGAGACAGAGATTAATTCTCATTTTCTGAACTCATCTGACACGTTTCAGTCCCTTCAAAATTGCTGTTTGACTGCTCCCACGAGTGGGCATGGCTTCAGCGCCTTCAGCAGACACGCCCCCACATCCTGGAGCTGAGAATACTGCTCATTTTTACACAGTTTTGGCAAAGTTAAAGCCCTAAAACTACTGGTTATACCAGACCAAGTAAGGCTATAGCAGCAAAACTAGAGTGCATTGATTTAAAAACAAGGGCATTTTCCGTCTATCTATAACTTTAACATCAGTTTTTGGTGAAAATGAACTGATGCTGTCATGTAGTTTGTTAAAACAGTGAGGGCAGAGACCAGCCACTCAGGTTGTTCCTGCTGTTTCAATTAGCAACACTGCAGCCATGTATATTTATTTTTACCTGCAGTGCACAATTGTACCAAGTCTAATCCCTTTCATGTACTGCTGCATTATTATTGGAATTACAAATGTAAAGTTCACTCTGTTGACATCATCATAACAAATGTGTATTTTTTAGTCGATTCTGTGATGAGGATTTGTTCAGTTTATTAACAGGCCCAAAAAACTGAAAGCCAGAATGTCAAAACATTAAAGGAAAAAATAAAAATGACATTCACTGGTCAACAGCACAATATGACGGCAGGTTTACTCAACAATTAACTCAAAAGGTAATATTTATGGCTTTTAAATCTCACTTTGACATTTCCAGATTTCACTCTTGTCTCTGCGTCACAAGGGCTCAACCTGTCAGACAGCTTTAGCTTTAACGACAGTCCTATCGATTCTGGGAAACAATATGTATGCTGCACTGGAGTATTAACTTGTGATAGATGTTTAATGTAGCTTCACCATAATGGGGTAATATAAGGTGTTTGATATCTGAATCCAGTTCATCACTTTCTTTTTTGTTCTCTTATACCAACCCGGTGTCACTACTAGCTGGTCAGTGGCCCTGATCTTCAATGTAAGATGCTGTAGTTACTCCTGTAGTGTCATTTCTGGATGTTCCCGTCCAGTGTAATGTGCCATTTAAGTCAGGTCACAAAGTACAAAGAACGAGAAAGTCTGCATGTGGAGGAGGCTAGGGTAGATAGATGGGTCAAAGAAATGCAGGCGAATGACCGAGCTGAGACTGGTGTTGCCTATGCACGCTTCATGAAAGGATGTAAGACTGTGTGCTTGTTTAGGGTTATGAATCAGAGGATAGAGCTGCTCTGAATCCTTTTGTGTGCACATGCATACGCACATATACTTCATATGGATTATTATTATTACTTTATTCAGTGGTTTAGTGCATCAAAACCCCTGAAGACATCAACGTGCAATGAAAAGGAACAAAAATACAAAATAGAATCAACACTTGGACAGATCTGTGTGCAATCGTTGCAGTTTCGTATTGTTCATTGTTCAGAGAGGGTGCATGAAGACGAGGCTGTAACCTAGAAAGAAAAATAGAAATGAGATTAACTCAGAATTAACAACAGCTGCTGTGAAAGAGTGACAAAGAAAGCTTCAGTTGAGTTTTATTAGTTATATGTGGGTTAAGGAAGGGTCAGTGGTACTAGGAAATGTGTTAAAATCAGGTAATCTTAGCAGCAAGAGGACTAGCTGTATATGAAGTTATACTAAGATAAAGAAAAAGAACAATTTAAATAAACATGGAATGAGATAAATATTGACAATTGACTATTCAGTATGTATGAGTCTTGGTACAATCGCAGCAGCTTGGGTAAACATGAGACTTTAGAAGCAGTCCAACATGAAGACAACCTGTAATTTGTTCAGCAGAACACTTTGAAGAAATGATTAGTAAACATTAGTGCTGAAACAAAATACATAAAGACAGATATTTTGTGACAAGAAAGAACATCTGATATTGATTCTGCAAAGATTTGGAGTCACTGCGGCACATTTTTACTCTTCAAACAGCACGTTGGTCTGTATAAGTTGAAGTAGCTATTTATGTTTGTTTTGGCAGCAAGTATACTGTTGACTTAACCTAAACCTTAACCCTCATCACAATATAATCCAATACAGTAACCATAACAAACCTTGAGGAAGTGAGGACCTCAATATGGATGATCTCTTTTGTGCACGAACTGCTGGAACGCGCAGTTACCTAGCAATACGCACATGAAGGCAAATACATGGACGTACAGCATATGGGCATGAACGTGGAGTATATATGGAGACCGACACACATAGCGCTGTCGGGGGGGGGGGGGGGGGGGTTCAGCATGATAATTCCTCCAGAGCTGAACAGCAGCAGCAGCATTTTCGAAGATGAAAGCAAAGAGCTGAGAGTTAACCCTTTCCGTCAAGCATCAGCTCAAAGTGGCTGTGAAATTTCTCCTCAGGGATCACAGTCCCCAGCGTGTGGTTCACCTCTGAGAGGAAAATGCCACACACTGCCTTCCTCCTGCAGCTGCTGGCTACTGTGAAGTCTCATACCCTGAGTAGCACATTAACATTTTTTTGTACAATCAAGAAATACTTTTCTAGTTCTGAAGGGGGGGGAAAAACTTTTCTTGCAAATCTGAAGGTCAAGTGTAATGACAATCTGACAGGGGCCGGCCTGTTTCTGGCCTTTTTTAGTGCCTTAGGCCAGACATCAACTGGCACTCCTGACCTTTTCATAGCCAGATAAGTGAATGATATTTTAATTTTGATTGGACTCACACTAGTATTCCTGTTTTGCGCCTGGTTCATACGCAGAATACAATTTACATGGAACATAGCAGCCTGGATAGTTGTATGTACCTGTTATCCAGGTATGTTATTACCTGTACAGGCATACTGTATGTTTGACTCCTGCACATCTCATACACTTTTTCACTTCTGTACCGAGGTCCTGGTGTTACCTTATTTCATTTATGTGTTTAGATCTGCATTAAAACATAAAATAAAATATAAAACAAACTACATTACAGCTCATTTTAAGGGTTTCTTACTGTAGAATGTAATTGTATCCTGAGGTATTTTATATAATATAATCTGTATAATGTACTGAAAGGAAATATTGTATATCTATGCTGCAGAGCATTTCCTTGCAGGGTATTGTCATGTGATATGTGTTTCAAGGTATGAAAATAAAGTGATTAAAACTAGCAGATCTAACAGACTGTACATTAAAAATATGCCAACACATTTCTGATTGTCATCAATTTAAACACAATTAGTTTATTTTATAAACACGTAATTTTTCGTGCTGGTAACACTTTGTGTAAATTGCAGCAGCAAAAGGTAGAATAATTTGTAGAACACACACACAAGGTAAATACTCAAAGCATCAGTGCTCCTGAGTTGTTCAAACTCTGACACTGACACTAAGACAGCAAAATATATTTATAAATATATACTATATAAATATATACATAGTTACAGCTATGTGCAAAGATGTAGATGTTCAATCAGCATCAGTAAAACACAAGGCAGGAATGTAATCTGTCTGCTGTAAAGAGAAATTTTCTGCTTCAATGGCAGAGAAGGGTGAACCCATTTTCTTTGAGCTCAAGTTGTTACGCCTGAATTAATTTATTTCCCTAATCATAACAAGAAAAAAAAGTTAGGCCTTTTTGAAAGTTTACTTGTCTTGTTCATTAGTTGAACAGTTCAACTGTTTATGCAAACAAATCTAGACTGACGCAGAGCCGTATGGATTTGTTCTGCACCTGGTTGCACTTACTTTATGTTAAAATCGAGTGCACTGACATTTAGGAAGACTCATGGCATTTAAGTCAATTAGCATAGTAAATTGTGTTAGTTGTGTGTGTGTGTGTGTGTGTGTGTGTGTGTCAGTTTGTCAGTTTGCCAAGTGCAGACTCTGCAAGAATAAATGGGGCCACAAAAGTGGCGAATCATTATTAATGTGTGAAACATCGTTAAAATGTAAAAACTGATTTCTCCCAGAAAAGTGATTTTTTTTTCTCAGTATTTGGTTGACACAGACTCTGAGGGTCTGTGTTTTTTTTTTTTTTGTTTTGTTTTTTTTTTACAGAAATTGTCAAGAATAACTAGCTTTAGTCTTTCAAACCTTATTAGGGGCTCCTTATCTCCCGTAATGTTCTGGCTACTTTATTTGGCATGTGAGTAACACATACAGACAGATGTTGCCTCAAGCACTTCAGTGGACTTTCAGCTTAGTTTCTTCTGGCTGATGCATAGCTTAACCTTGTTCGACATTGAAGAACCAGTACGCAACAAGGTTAATGCTGACTCAACTGAATGGGCTAAAAAAAGTCAACGAACACAAACTTTTGGTTCTTACTTTTTCTCTTATACAGAAATGTGTACAAGGTTTTGTGCAAAACACATAGTGGCGTGTCCAGGAACAAGCAGCATCATGTAATTGGCTTCTGTATTTTGTGAAAGAGAGAAAGAAAGAGGGAAAGGAAAATGAGAAACAGAAGGGAGAAATAGTTATTATTTTCAATAAAGAGGTGGGATGGAAATCAATAAAATAGCCGTGCAAAGGATGTCTGTAATAATCTGAAAGAGAAAAAAGAAAGAAAGAAAGAAAGAAATAAGGACAGAATGACAGAAGGAAGAAAGAAATAAAGAAGTGAGAGTGGAGAATTTGAGTGACATTTTGAGATTGTCCATTTCAGGACACTGGGGCAGCCAAGGTTATTACATTTACTGAATATCATATTCCATCCTATGAATAGAAATCCTTTCTTGAGTCTTGGCCAAAGGGAATTGAATTATATGTAGGCACATAATGTACAACATTGAATAAACTCATAATAGATGAGAAAGAAGGTGAAACACTCCTTTGTCCTCTGCTGGCTCTAGATGAAATGGACGGTAGTAAATCTTACAGACAGTCAGAGATGACCTATTCCTTTGAGCGATTCATTACCAATGAGTGTGGTGGCTGAGAGAGAGGGACGGCTCGCTCATTACAACCTATTAGATCTTCACAAACCAGGGATGTCCCTCGCCATGAAAAAGATATGAGTCAAGTTTCAACTTTTAACTGCTAATCATCTGGCCTGAAGCAAAGAGGCACCACGCTGAAGCAGAAATACAAACAAAGAAGATAGATTTTGCTTCCTAATGTCATTTTTTTAAATATATATATATATTTAAAGCCACTGCATATCATTTGTAAAAGGTATTTGCATTCTATCACTGTCAAGTTTGACTGAACAGATCTGCATGTTTAGTGTTTGTCATTTCACTGTAATTATTGATGTACACAAACAGCTAAGCTTACTTTAGCAATGGATTTGCCAAGCTAAGTTCTTACACTGTGTGCTCATTCACAAGTTACCCACTGTAAAGAATGGACGCCGTGTGTGTGACGTCACCTGTAGGTTTCTGCAGCTCAAAATCTGTGGCGCTTGCCGTCGTCATGTTGGCAGTCCTGCCTCTTCAGCCTTCTGGCTAATCTAAAAATCAGCAAAGAAGTGTGTCATCGGCGGACCTAAAGCAGGCCAAATGATGCCTGGGTGCTCAAACAAGCCATCTGTAACGGCACCCACCTGTCAATCAAAGCGGCCTCACTGTTAATTATGCATAACTTTAAGCCTTAATATAACTTGAATGGGTGGTTTAAACAAACTCAGTAGAGTTGGATATTAGCTACAGAGACCAAAACTGTTTTTTGTACCAGGCTGTAAACATGTTTATTTCTGCTGTGAAGTTGGACATTTCATTATGGAAACTTGTTCTGGAGTCAGCCTCAAGTGGATGTTTTAGGAACTGCAATTTTTTTGGCACTTTCACATAGGCTTCACTTCACAGCCACAGAAGTTGTTGCTTGTAGTTAGCCCATCTAACTGCCAGATTTTCCTGGTGAGATTGTGGCATGCTTTCAATGCTGTGTTTGGAGAACAGTTATATTTCCTCCACCACTGTCTCCACCGTGCATGCATGTGTTGCTTCTATGCTATGTCACATACAGCTGTTATCTCATTGGTTGTGCTTTGAAAGGTCAGCTGCACCCAAGGTCAAAGTTCAAAATAATTTGACCTTTGAGTGCAAGCATGAACTTGACTTAACAGATTTGTACATTTTAGTTTCAAATTATTTATGGACAACAATTACAGTGAAGCAGCGCTGTTCTCCCTTCACCAGCGCTCATAAAATATTTATATACAAAATAAAATACTGCAAGTAAATGAGGAAATAGAAAAGGAGAACCTAAGACATAAAATAGTGCAAGTTATAATATGTACATACTTCGCCCCTGCAAGTGGTTCTACTGAATACAGCATTTCCAATAAATTGAATTCATTTGCTGCAGTTTTTATTGTCTTTGTGCCTTTAACATACAGTATGAACTCTAACTTACACCTCCATGCATACTTACATGCATAATACATGTACACTCCTGTGTGATGAACTCCCAAGATTGTAAAAAATGATTTGATATAAATGATATCCGACAGATTTTTGAATATACAGCAGCTGAAAAAGTCATAATCATAATAAGATCAGTGGTGCTTTGGGGGTTAGACAGATAGTTATTGCCACATCCAACTGGAATGTGCCACGAGGAAGTACAATCACTCATAATGACAGAAGGCTAGAAATCCTTCTCAGTCTAAAATCACACTAAGGCAAAGGCCTTATTAAATATGCATACACACCCCAGAGTTGGTATATTGGAAAAGCTGAAAAATCCTACATAATAGGCTGAAGCCTTTTCCCCCCCGACAGCAAATTTAACTCCACAGTCAAAAAAACTCCCAGGAGCATCTTATTTACTTTAGATACACACACACTAGCACAGAGACACTCAAACATTGAGGTTCAGCCTCAGTTTTGTCTTACAATGACTCACTGTCAGTCGTGTTGGTCTCTTTTTTTTTCTTTTTTTTTTCTTTTTGGCCAACTATGCTGCATCTTTGTAACTGGACCCCTGAAGCGGTCATAGTGTTCATTATTAAAATGCAAACTTATCAAAGTCAACTCCTCATCACTTAAATTAAATCATTTCAAGGCTGGCTGGCTCCAACGTCTCAGCCTCCTCCTCCATATTTCATTTTCGCTCCATGCCCATCCTCATTTCAGGAAGACGATCTGCCATTCATGCGAAATTGCCACCATTTGCATAACCGATGCGGGGGTAAGGGTGCAAACTGTGGTGGTGTTGATGTCACCAATGCAATCGGAGATGGGAGCGATGGAATTAATTAGCCCACTGCATTACCTCCTTCCCTCCGCCCCGATCTCACCTCTGCCGTCGCTTCTTGACATGAAATGTCACACAATGACAAGCGATTGCACACTATGACACCTTTGAGGTGAAATATAGGGTTGCGCTGTAGAAACTTTCATGTGAAGCTGCATCAGAGAACGGTTGCTTTCTTGAGAGTCTGAAATGTTTGTTTTTAGTAGTGATGGTCCTTTTCAGTCAGAACAGACAGAAAATGTCTACATTAAGAATTTATGCCACTAAACCTCTTATGATTCCTGTTAAGTAGTTCTAACACTTTAGCCTCATTACGTTATTATTCCTGTTTTCAATATTGAGTCATATAATGAATCCATTTTGCCTTGTGCTTTACCGTCCTTATAATGTGCATATAATTGTATCCACCGACCAGGATTCATTTTTGCTGCATGCTTAAAGTGATAAAGTCATTTTTATTGCCTCTTTGCAGTAAAATTACTGTATTATATCTGAGGGGTTGACAGGGTTGTTGATCAATACCAGTGTCTCCCAATTTTAAGACACTTCCAGCATATAACAGCTAGTCATTAGTGCAGTTACAGCTGCTCTAGGGAAAATTGTAATGTAGCAAGGACACACAGTGTCACACACATTGAAGCACCCCTCACGGTTTAGTGTTTTAACAGAGATGATAGTGTTAGTTGTTGTGTTGTGTAAGTCCACAAAATGTGTTAGACATTGGCTCGTTTTCACAAATTGCTGCTGGATTAGTTCATTTGCAAAGTTAGTTTAAACTGACTTATGTTAGCATGTTCCTTGCTTGCTAACATGATAGTCATTAGCTTTCCAGCTACAGTAGTTCACCAACTAGCCCTATGAATCATTTCCTTTTTTTAGAGTAAAACAAAACTTTGTTTAAGACAGATGACACGATTTCTTGATATTTAAGTTCAAATTCATTTTAGCCCTTGTTGCCGTTTTTTCCAACATGTACCTTATAAAGCCGTCAGTCAAATTTCACAGGCACATCAGATGAACATAGATCAGGTAAGCAATAAGCTGATTCTGAGCTGCCATGTCAAGGTCAACACCAAGGTCAAAGAGTGACAGCGTGGCAGGCAGACGGTACAGAGTTTTGTTCAAAGGCTCATCTTCCCAGTGTGCTACTTCCAAGTGTGAGTGTTATTCCTGGTGACGTTCCAGTAGCCGGCACATCCCACTGAGAACTGATTAGGACAAATGGAGCTGACAGGTTTGTCGCTGTTCCCAGAGTAAGAGAGACATGCTAGGCAGTAGAGTAGAAATGTCCTGTTCTGTCAGGCCAAATCACACTGACAGGAGATGGGAGATATGATCCTCTATTAGACTGTTTGATCCTCTATTTGACTGTTTTTTTTTTTTTTTTTAAATAGTCAAAGAAATATTTCTTGACAGAGCCCCAAATGACGACCACAACATTTGTTTCTCTCTGTCATCGATAAGTGGATGATCTCTCAAATTATAATGACTTCAGCAAAGTGTAGGTCTACCATGCAATTTTATATTTGCAGACTACAGAAAATCATTAAAAAAGTTATAATTTTTACATGACATCAGCATACTGCCCAAATGCCACATGATTGGTGTTTCTGTTGCTTTGGCTCCTGGAAAGGGATCATTTCTTTCTTTAATTAAGTTGAGCAACAGCCTTGTGAATGGCTCAGTCATTAGACATATGTTAAATGTTGTCAGTGTAAGCAATTCAGTAGCTATTGATGCAGAAATGACTTTGCAGATGCAGTTTGGGAATAGCATTGCTAATTCATTCACTCAGTGACCGTTTTTTTGTTTTTTTTAAGTAGTTTGAAGGTTTGATGAACTAGCCAGAATGAACTAATGTTGTTCTGATACCAGTATCGGAAATGCCTCTGATACCGTCTTAAAATGCTGGATTGGGTACAGCGAAATCATGTACTTTATTAGTCCAAAAACCTTTCCAATCAGAGTCTGAGTAGGGCGGGTCATGTGTTGTGCTGTGCTGCCACTGGGCATTGGCAACTACTGTTTTAGAGCAATGAAGAACAGTTCACTTCTGCTAAGTTAGCCAGAGCTAGCTAAATGTCCTATATCATTCATTCTCTGCATGTATTTGTTCATGATATCCTGAGCCAGGTCATACAACAACGATAACAATCTTTGTGAGGGTAAATTAAAAGCCAAAATAAAATAGTAATAGTGTAAAAAGCAGTCAGAGTTGGTACAAGCAGCATGGCTCTATTGATGGCAATGTTTGCTCATTATTTTGTTCTAGACTGAAATGTCTCAACAGCTATTGAATTAATTGCTTTTGTACAGACATTACTGGTCCCCAGGCGATGGTTCATAGTGACTTTCGTGATCATCTTACTTTTCTTCTCATTTGTGGTTGTGAGTGAAATTTCTTGACAATTATTTTGAATTCAATGCTCAGGCCTCAGGATGAATTTGTTCGGCGTCTTATCTATTCCTCCAGCATCTATCATCAGGTCAATTTTTAATTGGTCCAATACTTAAGTTTATGGCCAAATACCTGCAAAACTAACTGCATTCCTATCAGCCTCATGTTACATGTTGTTATCATCTCCTTTGTCATGTTAATCCATAAATAATCAATGAATCGATTAAGGGTTTTGCCATCAGCAAGGCCAATACTCCACAATCCAAGTTTAATTAACTTTTCAGCCCTCAAAGTAAGCCTTATTCCTCATCATAGAAGCGATCTGTTATATATTCAGTGCCAGTAATTCATTAGCTATAGGCAGCCTTCATGAAATGAATCACAAACTCATTCACTCAGTGACAGATTTGCTCTGACAAGCGCAGTAAAAGTCACCGTGCCAGAGTGCTGTGAATATTTCTAAATTAAAACATTTGAAGATGTTATCGAGTGATGATCACATGGAGTCATATACATGTCTGTGAAATACTGCTATTGTTTCATATTTTGATTCAGACCTTCAAAAAGAATTGGTCATTACAAATCTGATTTAAAATCTGCAATAACATGCAGCTTTATTGCCTGCTGTGGTGGAAATTTGTATTTGACAATACCTTGACAGTAAAACATTAAAAACTAAGACATCTACCAGCCTCAGAATGACTGATTTACAAAGATATGGACGCTGCATGTGCTGTTGAATTTGTCCACTAATTAAATTTATCTGGTAGGGATCGGGGTGATCTGGGGATATTCTGACTAATTATAAGAAATATAATTAATGTCTCTGGCATATGAGCTCATTTCAGAGGCTTCCTATCACTTTTCATAGAAGTGAGGAAGACGATTTTTTTTCAGTTTTTCATCGATGAAAGAATTGGTTATCGCACTAGCCCTGATTCATTTGGAAAACATGAAAGCCCCTCCGATAGCCACATAATTAAACTGTTATTTTGGGGCATTCAATTTAAACTTGTGCTCAGCAGTGCCCTTGTAGGAGAAATAGAATTGCTTTGTCTCAGCACTCTCTTTGACTCTGAAGACAGTTTAAGGAAATCTAGTCGCAATAAAACACCAGATCTGACTACAACAGGAGGCTTAGAATTAATGATTTGCCTTTGATCCGGCCAGGGCAATGCATGAGTGCCTTTTGTCCTCATCTAAATGAGTTCCTAGTTCTGTGGATGACTGCTAAATTATTAAGGCTGTGCTAGAAATTTAACTTTTTGATTTAGCCTTTCTTCCATTGCACCGAGGGGACCTTGGGGAAAGAATTCCGAGGTTTAAAATAGAAAGAAACTGAACCGTGTTAGCAATAATCCTGACGCCTCATAGGCTAGAGTTACAGAACATGCCTGGTCTAATCAACTTCCACATTAACCTACATTGTCTATGTTTGAATATTATATCAGAATTTACTACAGCAGATTGAAGCACAGTACATTATATCATGTGACAGACATGAAGCTGACGGTTACAATTTGACTGCCCTCATCTTGTTTGATGTATTCAGTTAAGGTTGGGGGGCTGGCCTATCAAGTGATGATTTGCATAAACAAATAGATCTTGACTGGTGGCATAATCCTTCTTATGATGGCCAAAGGGAAAATTTAATGCACTGACATATCATTGTCAAAGTCATAGAGCAGAATAGAGTCTATTTTTAATCCACTTATCTAAGTCCTTGATTTTCTGCACATTTGCCTCGTTATTCAACCTGATAAAAACTGCTTTTGAAATGGAATACAGGTGGCACACATTACTCACAGTGTGTTTTTTTGTTTGTGTGTGTGTTGTTAAGGAAACATTATTCATTCTGCATAACTATCCGACAGACATGTATTCTGGTGTTGTAATAAGTCTGAATACTTTGGATGTAGAGGCACTGATGAGGAAGAGAGTTGGCTTGTTGACGTTCCTCTCCTACTCTTCAAGAAAACCTCTCAGCACTTCGAGTGATTGACATATTTACTCCTTCTCCAGCAAAGTCCTCCACCATCCCTCTCTCCATCTGTCGCTGCCCTTAACGACACCTCATCCTGTTGAGAATGGGCTGAGAGAGGCAAGAGATTAGGGGCTAATATGGTATTGGAAAGGAGAAATAATCTCACAGACACCCTATCTTTTCTCATAAAGTCTGAAGTGAGAGTAGAGTCCTCCAGCCTGACTGACAACCACCAAGGTTAGGGTACGTCAGATTGAAGGAGTCAAGTCTAAAAGCCAGTTAGCAACGTACCGTCTTAGCCCTCAGGTCATCATTGTGGATGACCGCCTGTGCTATCAATCCTGGCCTAAAGCTCTGTTCCCCCATTCCCACAGGACCAATATTGCTCAGGATTGTGAGATGGTTTTGAAATAGTTTCAAAGATTTATGGTAATTTTAGTTCTGTGCAAATTTTCCATGTTAATAATTTGTAAAATTAGAGTTTGGGGGTGTTTAGAAGAAAGGCAGATGTTCTCAAGATATAATATTAATCAATTGGGAATCTACAGTGTTGTTCTCCTTTTAAAATGGGTGATTTTTATTGAACTCCCAAGTCCCAAAGTCCTTATCAGCAATGTAACTCCTTGACATATATTATGTTTATTATGGAACACGGCGGTATATTTGCTGTCGTGAAAAATGGAGGCAGATATGAAAACAGCTATTTATTGTGCAGACACTTGAGTAACTTGAGTAATAATCTGAAACCATTTTCTGTAACTGGGGTAAGGCATTAAAAAAAAACCCTGTTAACAGTACAGTATATGCTAAATAAACCTGATTTCTTTGCAATGTATGCATGCAAACTGGGTTTGTAACAGGGTTTTTACAAGAGTGAGAGAGAGCATGATGTAAGAGGCAATCCATTGATGTGGCAGTAATATGGTGGGATAATATGAAACCTCATCAGAGCAGCACATCCCTCTATACAAAATAATTAAATCCAAATTCTCATTTAAATTGAAACTAACACTAAAATTAAAAAAAGTTTGTCTTACAGAAGTCAGCCAAACCATGGACTATTTGTCAAATTCACACATTTACATTCAAGGAAAAGCTGTGCTTTAAGATCATAGTCAGGAAACAGCGTCTTATATCGCTAATAAAGTAAAACATGCTAGTCTTGTAACCATGTTTTGTGCAATTACCCGATTTTTCACATAAATCTGGCTCCTGAACATACATGTAAGATTTTAAATGTATTACAATTACTACTACATCACAACATATGTTGATTTTTGTAGTCAGGGATGCAGAGGTTGACAGGGTCTTTAATTAATTGCATGTTCCCAATGTACAGTACCGTACTGTAGTGGCCCCATGTGAATAAGGTTTAAGTCACTTTCCATCGGGCCTCTTCTGTTTTTCATAATCTGCTTCCACTCAAAACACTGCAGGATCAGACTCACCTTCCTTTAAACTCTGTCTCCTCCAGTTCCCCTGAGAACAGGGAGTGGACTCCCATCTCCTGAGTCACTTTTACCTCGCCCTTCCCTCGCTATTATTTCCTCTTCAGAAAATAGGCTTATAGGATTTCTGTGACAAAAGGGAGGGATTCAAGTTTACACCTATACGCACTCTTCACAGGCACAGATGCTCTTCTGTTCACTCAGAGAACGGCTGCGTTTGCCAGCTAAATGACAAAAAACATGCTGTCAACACGCTGAAGACGTTTAAAGCAGCTGACAGGCTTTACGCCAGATGCCTTGTACATGCCTTAAGGGATTATTTTTTAACATATCTTATTTCCCAATATGTCCTGCACAGTGGATAAAGCTATAAAATATGCAATTTATAATATTATGCCTGTTTACTATCTATGTCTGTCTATGTTATGAAGCAGTGATGCTTTTCATAGAGCTCTCAAAATAGATCTGAATTCAATATGCTCAGTATGCCTACACGTCTTGTTGCTCTGATGGAATCAGTTTCACCTTGAGAAATATTGCATGAGGGGACGTGTGCCTACTTGGTCATTATAGAGGAAAATACTTACTTAAATATATTTGTACTGACCTTCAGCAAAACCTAAGCTAGGCATGAGAACAGGTGAGAGTCTAATGGGACTATTTCTTGGTCAGGAGCAGTGGTGAAAGAGGTCATTGCTCCAGAAGTGTTTTCTGACCTGAGGAGGGCAGAATTTGTCTCTGCCTTCCAAAACAGAAATCACAATAAAAATGTTTTATGATATGACACTGTCATGGTTTAGTAAGATTTAGTAAGATTTAGTCAATAGGGAACAAGGCTAGCGGAAGATTGTGGTCATGGTTGAAAGAAACCAACATTGACTGGTGGTAGAAAACAGGAAGTGAACAGCTATATTAAATCTAAATTTTCATTGTATGATCAGTTTTAACATCACCTTCCTTTGTCCCTGACAGACGAGAGAGAGAAGAGACAAGAATTTTATTTCCTACAACAGCTATTAGAGAGCTCATTCACATGAATATAAAGCATATGTCAGTTTGGGGCACTCTTGGGAGGACAGTCAAGTAAATCTAAATCTGTAGTTTTTGTAGGGATGAACCAAATGACATAAAACAAGCAACAACACCACGACCTGGGTGGCCAGAAGTAGCTGTTTCTAACAGTATTGCTGTAGCTCTTAAATTTGATTAAATTCTAATTTATATATTGTTTAAATTATAAAACCTTCCCACAGTGGGTGAAGTTAGTTCTATAATCACTAGCTGTAATGGTCAGACAGCTGTGAACCCTACAAACTACATTTATTTTGGTTCTATGCAAACTAAGTGACATTACAAGACCATATGTGCATGTTACTTTACAGTTTATGCCACTCATTATATCCAAATTATTTCATTACAGTACGTGCAGCCTGACTACACTGCATGGTGAATCCTTTAAACACCACCTTTGACTTTGAGGGGGATAATCCTTTAATAAGGTTTAAGCCAAATATAAGAAGACTCTTTAATTAAGCCAATCATTTCAAGCCATGTGGCTGTGATGCTTTTCAATTAAATGTCATTGCAGTTTTCTTTTTGTCACATCAGCCTGGAATAAATACAAAATAAAGACAGTGTTCTGAAGTAGTTTAGTAGACATTTACATGACATGGCATGTCTTTAGGTAGAAGCACAGAAAAAAAATGAAGAAAGCTCAAAGCTAATTTTAAAATCAAAGTTGCATTAACAACAGCTATAAAATCATTGATTTTAATTTGGCTGACAGCACAATAATACTAATAATATTGTAAAACTCTTATCTGGAGCATGATTAAACATATTTAAAGGAAGGAACACATTCTTGAATAAGCATGAGGGAGCCTTTTTGTGACTTTGTTTACTCTCATTGTTTCCTCTTGGGGAACAGACATTACATAATAAATCCCCTCAGGACCTTGACGGCTTTTGCCTTCCCACACATTAAAGATAATGGAATAATTCACTTGCCCTTGAGCCCCTTGCCGTGCATCCACACAGAACTTCTTATTGGGTCGCCAGCAAATTGAATGAACCTCCTTTCCATAAAAAAGTAATGGACTCCCTTAGATAGCCCTCTAAATAACATGGACGGTAGGGGAGGTGAGATGAACCAATTTATTATCTGACTTTGAAGGAGGTGCGTACGAAGGGGAAGGTCACACTCTCATTGATCACCGCTTTCCCTGTAGGGAAATGGTAATTATGTGTACCAACATGGACTGAGGTCACCTCCAGCCATCGGCAGGAAGGGTTAGAAACCCTCTAGGGAGAAGTAGAGCTGTGTTGTGGAACATTATTGTTTTAGCATACATTAAAACTGCTGTGTGTCACTAACTTGTTTGATTTTATGGTGATGTGAAAGTCTTTGCTTTACTGTGAGAATTTATCACAACATATTTTTAAGGACTTGGTTTTAATTTAAAATGATGTGCTAGCCTAAATATTCTGCTCAAAGAGATGCATGGTATCTAATTTAAAAAATAAATGTTAATTATGCTCTTTGACTCATTCTGCATGATCTTTTCCATGTAGTGCGAGAAGGACAAAACTAGAATGTGAACTTTAATTAAGAAGTCTTTCAATTGAAATTTGTCTTTCATTTTTAAGAGTGAATGGCTCCACATTTGGTCAATTAATGACGCAATAAGCAATTTTCTGTTTCTTGATCTGCGGGCCACAGTTCAGAGCCAACAGGGAAAATGATCAACCTATCATGGAAAACCTGCAATAAAAACATGCTTGTTATGCAAACTTGGTCTCATCTTGATGTCGGGCTGCAACACAAATCTCACAATTAATTGAGAACCCAGATAGGTAGTAAAAAAAATCCATCTGCCATTTACCTCTGCTGGTAAAGCTTTAAGGAATAATCATCAATTAATCTGTGATTTATTTCTCATCAGGTTTTTAGACCTGTCATAAAACAGTTAATGTTGCCCATTGCATTTCCCTAGAGCTCAAGTGGTGCCATCCTAAGTCTTTTATCTGTCTGACCAACAGTCCAAACCCAAAGATGTTCAACTTACTATCACATTAGATGAAGAAAAACAGCAAACCTTCACAACTGAGAAGCTGCAAACAGCTAATTCATGCTTGAGAAAATTACTTTTTCTTCCAAAATGTATTAATCAACTAATAATTTCAGCTCCAATTTAAACAGTGTTACAACATTGGTTTACTTTCTATAGGGTTCCTTCTCAAATAAAGGTCAAACGTGAACACCTTTTCAGCCGATAGGGATGAGTTTAGAAAAACAGACCCGCGTAGATCACTGGACCACTCTGATTACAGTATATCGTGTAGGCTGCTCTGCTCGTCTTTTACAGGCTAACAGCATTCTTACTCAAAATCAGAACAAGCTTACCAGACAGCCAGCAGCACCCACACTGATTAGCATCGAGGGGGGAGAGGTTGGTGGAGGAAGGGGAAGTCAGCGGGTGTCTTGATTGCTCTCTGTAGTCGTCGCATTCTGCATGCCCTGCTCCATTTTTAAGATGATTATTTTAGATGTGAATGCCAGGTTGCATAGCTAATGCAAGTCTCCTCAAGAGCCAACAGTGATATGTGACATTTGTAACTGGCGCCTGCACATACTCCTACCTACATATATGTACATGCACAGTCATCTAGAGTGGGCAGTGTGGTAATGTTTTTTGATCACACCCTTCAAATGGGTAGTGGACATGGTGGGGTGTTTGGAAGTAACAGAGATGATGCAAAGCATGCTGTGAGATTACGGCAACAGACATTTAAAATTGTTTCTCTGAAGACACTGGAGTGAGGTATGAGTGGAGATGTACCACAGAGATAAAGACAAAAAGCAGCAAGATGGAAAAAGGGAGATTACACTGAGGATATGACACCCGTGGCCAATGAAAGAGCCCACAGGGTGTTGCAGCAGATGTGGGAGGAGGTCTTGACTTTGATACACCACAGGCAGCGGGTTGTATGGAGACTGTGGCGCTCTACTCACAAAAACCAAGACTCAGCTTCTTGGACGCGACTCAAATAGACAGAGACAGAAGGTTAAAGCAGCACAGGAAAGGAGACGAAACAAGCCTGGGGATCAGATACAAGCATATGGGGAGAGTGGGGAGTTAGCTGGCAGGAGATTGCATATGACGACATCCACTAAGGTACATTTTTAGCATCAAAATGGTGGTAGATCTGCTGGATCTGTTGGATGCTGCGCTTCCATCTGCCCCACGCACCACACCTGGTAGGTGGCAAAGACAGAGCAGTGATGAGAACACGAGGAAGGAGCATGGGGATAATTTACCTGTTCCTGTCTCTGAGCCAAAACCAGCACGATAAAACAAAGTGCATAGAGTGAAAACTGTAATGGGCACAGGTGAGGGGAAAAAGGACATGTGTCAGGTAATACAAGCTGGAGAGTTTGTAATGCTATTTATGTCTAATGTTGTGCAGCTTAATGCTAATCTCAATGATAGTGCTGCATATTTCACGTTTCCCGAGCAAGTTTCTTGGCTCGAAAAAAGTTGTCTTCGTTGATTTCGTTCCCGTAGGCACGCAGCTCAATTTTAGGTATAATTTAGAATAAACTGAATTCCATGAATCCAATCATCAACCTCGCTGTTAGCCATTTTCTGGCAGCTGTGTTATTTATCATAAACATTTGTAATTTATAGTGGATACTGTAGACTGGCGGTTCTCAAACTTTTTCTGGCATGCTCCCCCTCAGAAGCTCGGAAAAAAAGTTCCCAGCTTGAAAATCATTGATGTCGACTGACATGAGAGAGAAGAGTGAAAATATACTGTTTTCCAGGAATCCAGGTGTTACCTGTGACATGATTTTAAACCTCACCCCTCCCTGCCGGGGTTCACACTGCTTCTATGAGCGCACATCAATCAACAGGCAGGATAAAAGCGGGGGAAAATTCTCTTTATTCTAAATTCAGGTCTACTTTCTTTTATACTGACACTGATTATCTAATAAGGGGACAGATACTGTGAAACATGGTCATAAGTGGGCCTTCGTGAATTATTCACATGGCTATTTTGCATAGGAAAGGGCGTCACAGCTGAGGGTGAGATAAAATAAAAAAAGAAAGAGAGATGGAAAGTCGAAGGTACTGGAACATGTTGGTCCATTCTGAACACGTTCTCTAATTAAGGGCATATATCCAGATCTTGTCAGGAGTTCCCTGACTCTTTCTCCAACACGAGGTGTCAATTGGCCCATTGAGTTTCATTCTACCTGTCATGGCCAGCTGCATCGATATGTTTACTGACACAAATTAGTGTGAAACTCTAGCAGCTCATTATGGCGGGGGGGGGGGGGGGGGAGTAATAGCAAAATGTAGGGTCCCAATATGTTCGCCCATCGAGATCTGTGCATCTAGACAGGTGTGTGGAGAAACCCTTGAGTTAATACTAGGAATTATTCCCATAGACCTATACAAGGAAACGTGATGGTGGATAATTGGACGCAGAAGTTGCAAAAGGCAGCTCAGAAGGTCCTTATTGCACAGAGCTATGGCTGCTGGTCTGTCAACACAGATTCTAAATTAGCTTCAGTGTCATGGAAAAAGTTACAGTTTTTTGTTGTTTTGTTTTTTTTGCAGTTGCTGGTAAATATTACTTGCTTAATTGGCTTATTAAGTTTCAGCCAGATGGCAGTTTTATTTTTGGTCTGATCTCTCAATTAATTGAGAAAGGTGTGCTGCAGAAGTTGAGAATGTTTGTTCTCAGAAAGATACTGCTTCTTCACACAGGCCCCAAAACTCCCATTTAAAATGAAGCAGCTGAAATATCCAATCCTGAACCCATCTGTCAGCTGCTGTTTGAGTGAGCAAATTAGACTTCATTGGGGAAAGAGAAGACCCTTTTCACAGCAAAGACTTGCAGGCCCATTTCCTGATCCAGCTTCTTTTTGAAAGGATTGACTCTTTGGTCAAACTCTTGTAGGATCACCCTCTGCCAATCATCCACAGGCTTTTTTTCCTGAGTAGCTTCCTCCTGGAGCATCGTTCATCTCTGGTGTCATAGTTGTGCTAATTAAACCCAGGGTGCGCAATAATTATTGCTCACTGCACTCCACATACATTAGCATCTGCAGAAGGCTCTTCAGTAATCTCCTTCTAACAGGAAGAAGTACAGCGAGGAAGTGTGCCTCACAAACAGCTAATTAAACCCAACTATGCCCGCTTCCCTTCCTCCGCCTTCACACAAAGAACTCTCTAATCACTCCTAACTCGATTTGGAAGCAAGTAATTGATGTACATATAAGGTTTATGATGCGTAGAAGAGGAGAAACACTACCAGTTTAGATGTTAACACTATGGGCTCAGAGGACCATGTGACGCCAGAGTTACTCCTCCTTTAAATGCTTCAGAAATAGGGTTGTTGATTTTTTTGACCACAAAAAGCATAACAGCAATGATGACAGTAATGTTGATGATGATAATGATGATAATGATGATGATGGCAGCACCACAGTGTTGGCATTCAGATGAGGTTTTGGGGATAATCGAGAGTCAGGTGATCTCTGTTGTGTATGTTATTGTTTGCTGTTGGTGAAGTCTTTGCGCCCATGTGAAAATTTCATTTCTCTGCTGTTGGAGCTGAACTGCTGCTGATTACCCCGCTGGCTTTGGCTGCGTGCTCCACACTGGAATAAACTTTGCCTAACGTCTTTTCTTCTCAGTCCAAAGCGGCTTGTAACGGGAATGAAATGTAAAGCAGCAGATACAGGGAATGGTGCCATTTTTTTTTTTTTTCACAGCCTTAGGCTTCAGCTTCCAATTCACAGGGAAGTGCTGGTGCTGCCCTAACACTGACACAAGCTCACTCTGGCAAAATATTACGAGGCAAAACAGCACTAACATGGTTACATGTGACCATATCTGACATGTCACCATCCAATGAGACATTTTCTACTCAAATCACACACACTGTGCAGCAGCATGTCGGTTGAAGATGTTATTCAAATGTTGACATTCCTACAAGTTCTGCCCTCCTCTCAGCCTGTAGTAGCTCCCATAATGAACCACAACGCTAACAACTCCTGTGAAACTGAGCACTAGCGCTGTGATTTGATTTTAGCTCTACAGAGGGTAAGCAAATAGAAAGAGCTGCCAATGAAATCCAGCAGGTTTACCCAAGTCAAATGAAGCCTTTAGGCTATGATTCACTGGCTACAAAAATGAATTTATTTTCCAAAAAGGTTCATCCTTCAGTTCCCATTTACATAACTCTGGAGAGGAACATCTAGAACTATTTTAATATATATTTTAATGTTCTGCCTGTAGTGCTAAAGCTCGGAGACCAGCGTTGGTGGTAGAATGATCTGAACTTACTAAAGTATTTTTGAGGTAAAGATTTACTTATTTCAATATAGTGTATGCAAGTTCATACTACAGTTTTAACTTTTAATTAGTTTTCCTCCTCGAATTATGGATTCATTAATATAACAGGTGATTAGCTGAAAACAGACCTCCAGGCTTTCTGTTTAAAGAGCAAAAATATGCCTCAGTACACCTAACTTTAGAAGCACCCTACCAAACATTGCAACTTTTAGCAATATTTTTAATACAGTACAGTTTATTTCAAATCAATAAGTCTAAGGAGCCATGTTAGGACTGAGTGCTGAAGATAGAGGTCACGGTTTCCCACTCCAGCCTCACCTGCTGGAGAGCTTCACTCAGTCTCTACTCAGGAAATCTACCTAGCAGTGAAGGTAACAGAAGCTATAAACCCCTTTACACATTGTAAAAGCAAAATATTAAAATAAACACTCTTGTAACCACTTTCACATCATAGTTCCTCCATTGTGAATGCCCCTTTGTGGGGTTGTGGTTATGGATGTGACTGAAGGTCATGGAGTTGCTCATGTGTTATTACGAGTTGACATTTGATTGCAGTTTCACATTTACGCAGTTTTCCTACAGGTTTTGGAGGAGCCAGTCGTCAAGATTGTCGTGGGCTTTAATGTCCGCTTTAGGCAAATGAATTAACTTGGGTCCTGCACTGCCTCGCGCACACTGGCATTATAATTGTGCATACACAATTTCTATTAAGATTTCTGACATGTTCAGAGCTTTCTAATCACTCTGAGTAACCTTTGCTTGGAGTTACAGTTCTTAGGTAAACACTTTCCTGGCCGGAGACGGAGGTCTGAGCCAATCGACTCATTTGTTCTGTTTGAAAGTGATTGCTGCCGAGTGGAGACTGCTTTAATTTGATTGATGTGTGGTTCACCAAGCGGTGGATTTGGTTGTAATTACTCTTTGTGCTCACCGTGATAAGGTAATTAATCAAGCCATTATGTTGCTCCCATTTTATCATCAGGACACAATAATTGAATAAACCAACCTCACTTGTCTTCAAAGTCAATCTGGCTCGCAGCATACTCACCCGCTGGAAGGGGAAAGGGCTCGCTATTGCTGATTGGTTGATAGTACGGCGAGGATGTTCAGTTTAGACAATGTAGTCATTCTGATTGAAATAATCAGGGCCAGTTGTTGTCCAAATTTAATCACAAACCCACATTATCAAACTATAAATAGTATGTACAATCAAGTAATCTACTTTGTTTTCAACAAATACCATCAAGTTCACAGTGGCGCATCAATGTATACGCAGCAATTTACTGTTTGTGGAGTTAGTTTTAAAGGACCAGTGTGTAGGACAATTGCTAAATTGTGAATTGTTTTCCTCTGAAATTAAGTCAATTAGAAGTATAAAGTAGCATAAAATGCAGTTTCATCTTCTTAAAAAAAATACAGTGTTAAGGAAATGTATTATGTTACTTTCCACCATTGTTTGTTGATACACTGTACGAAGATCTCCAGTACAAATTGTTGAGAGAGTTCATTTACAGATAAATCATGAACCTTGAAATTAAAATAGAAAGCAGAAAACTTCCCCCACCGTTACATTATTGCAGGCTAATGTACTGTCAAAGCTTAATGCTGAAGTTGGATGTTAGATTTGGAGCAAACTAGCGCAGACGGGAAATTGCCTGAAGCCACTGATACTTCCTAACTGGGGCTGAACAACCATTAAATCTTTGATGTTCACTTCTATCATTCTGCCTTCCCATCATGCATTGTAAGGAAAAAGAGGCGGCCAATTTAGGGCTGATCTGAGCCGCCCAAAAGGATTTGCATCCATCTTTGCAATTTATTCTGGCAGCAGGAATATCACCAAAAATGTATTATCTGCGCACGTTTGGGAGAAAGAAAGAAAAAAAAAACCCTCTGCGGGGGAGGGTGATTTTCTTACCTACAAAAAAAAGAAACAGCACATGAACAGACTTGTTCCAGGGGACATGACAACCCCCAGAACATTTTTCACAAGAGCAGCAAATCAAACTGGATTCATTTCTTGGCAACATGAGTTCAGTGTTCAATTATCAGATATCTTAGATTATACTTTACTAAACATTCAGAAGCTTATTTCGACCTAAGTACCTACTTGAATTTTTGAATGTCATTCCATGAATCTTGAGCTTTTAGTGCAGAAACCTAATGACATTTTCCTCAAGTTTTGATGGCAGCTCTAGTGATTAAGTGCTTGGCTCTTTTTGCATATGTGCCTAATTGATTGGGAACGCTTGATTGCATGCCTGTATCCATGTGGGTCTTCAGCTGAATGATTGCCTCAAAATCTCTTAACATTTAATCAATAACACTTCTCCCAAAAGTATCTACTTTGCATTGAAAAGTTTGAACAGGTTTTGAGTGACTTAAGAGTTCGCCTTGTGAGGGGTGCTTTGATTCACTTCGTGTGGGTTTAATTGCTCGCTTGTGTCCTTTGGGTGGTGATGAAGTTGTTCTTGACTTGAGTCTGAAACTTGGATAAACACTCTGAGCGTAAATTAAAGCAAAGTGCCTTGGGACCACCCTGTTTGGGTTTTAATTGTGGTAGTAGATCATCTTTCCCTGGTAATTATCTCAACTATCATCACTCCTATAATAACGATAATCAATTGTTCCTGGTGGCTCTGACAGGGATAATGAAAAGTTTATTAGCCTCCCTGAACCTCACGAGTGTCTGGGGAACTCTTAAATCATCTGTGGAAATGGGGAGAAAAAAATAAAAAGTATCCCAGATCTGCATACTTTACTGTCACTTATGCACATTTCTCCTCAGAGGATGAAGGTCATGTAAATCCTTCCTCAGTCTCTGTTATTAGCTCTGTTAGCCTTGACGTGTTTACAAGCTTGTAACTTAGAACTCTTTAAGTGCTAATTTGGACAATTTGGCAACCCTCTCTGAATAATTAGGATGTTTGGATTGTTAGACTGAGGGCCGCTCCGCTGTACAGACTAATGACACTCTGAGGAAATCTTTTCTCCAATATACTTTAACTGCAGAACTCTTGAAAGAAACTTTACTCCAGCATAATGTCAGCCCTTACTTAACAATTACTAGCATGTACCAAGCTAAACATTTAATCCGTGTTTAAGTACATCATTGATTTGCTTTACAAATATTGAAAGAAAATATTGAATGGAAAATTTTCTTCATTTCTTCATCCTCTTGTTAGTGACGCATCATCCATCGATCGCCTGATGTTGTTTTCCTGTTTTTGCTTTAGGGTAGCAGTATTGATTCTTCCGTGTATATCCCCCTAACTCGTTTGCTACAGTTTGTTATTCACTTGCTCCATTAGGTGTGAGTCTTCTCAGCACACAGCAGGACAGAGTAGCTGTGAGGACGACATGGCAACCGAAATGTATTTTTTGACACTGGAACCGATATCAGTCGTTTTGAAAGGAAGTCACTGAAAACAAAAATCAAATATCTCTTACACCTTAAAGATCGTGCCTAAATGCAAAATCTATCCACTGAAACCAGTATTAATGAATTTTTGGCACATCATCTATTCCAGACGCCAAATCAGGTCCTAATAGAAATCTAAGGGGTCACAAGATGATTAAAGGGATCAAGGACAAATAACTTTTGTCCACATACAGACTGTGATGTCCAGTCACAAGTAAATATAAAAATATTAAAGGTTAATGTGATATTTTTGGAAATGTGCTAGTTATGCTGAGAGTTAGATGAGATCAATTCCACTCAACCTCCAGCAGCTGGTTAGCTTAGCTTGGTACATTGAATGGAATAGAGGAAACAAAAACAGTAGCCTGGCTCTATCAAAAGGTAATAAAATCCAACCAGCACCTCTAAAGCTCACTAATTAACAGGTTGTAGCTAGTCATTTCCTGTCCAGTCCACACTGGTTGCCTAGTGACCTCATGGTGAGAGCAAGACCTCAAGAAATTGCTTCGCAAAGCTAGCCTAACAAGCTGCTGGAGGTGGCTTTATATTTAACATAGAGGCATGAGATCATGTATCGATCTTGTCAAGAAAGCAAGTAAGTGTATTTCCTTTAAAGAGGTCACTCAAAAGGAGTGGGAACCTCAGACAACCTCACAACATTACCACCTTAAAGAATAATAATGTAATTCAATGTATATTTGTGATGTATACGTGTATAATGAAACAAAATTAATTAAACTAAATCCACCCCAAAGGTTATGCTGGTACACTGAGAGAGCAAAATACAGTGGAGAAGAAGTGCATTTGTCTGTTTGTGCTTTCAGGAATAGATGAGATCACAGACTAGAAAATGTACAAATGCCCCTCGAGTGTCTCTTAACTTGATCTTGTAAGATCTCATTCTGTCATAGTAGAATATCCACAGAAACAAGGGTTAGAAGGAAAAGGTTGCATTTGAGTGCTGTGTGTTTTGTTTTGTCTGTATAGATGCTCTACTCTCATCCAGCACACACTTGAATGCCCCAGAAAGCCTGCAGAAGCAAATTGTCAGGCAGTTTTCTTCACTCATTCTGAGTAAACACTTACTGTAATTTGTAATATCAGAGAGCAGATGAAAACATATCTTGCAGAATGTAATTGAGGCAGCTGAGAATGCAATCTGCGTTAATCGCTGGTATGATTTTGACACATTTTTAATGCAAACACCGGAGCTGTGAAGCACTGTTTGCTGGTTAGTTTAATGGCTGCCTGCATGCTTCTTGCACACCTGTACGATGTCAGCTGATGTGAGTTTGAGCCCTCCGACAGCGAGCCGGTGTTGTGTAAAGCAGCTGGCAGATTACAGAGCAGCTCCTGGCAGATATTGTAGCAGTTTATCTCAATTTTACATCGTAAATGGGGTGTGGACAATGAAACTGTACACAAACTATGATGGTCCTCTTGTGGCTTTGGCAGTCAATGATGTTTTATGAACATCTCAGCACAGAGCTGGAAGTTCAACAGACAAGCAGATGGTTAGAAAAAGAGAAAAGACCAAATTGCATTCATGCACACATGTATAAACCAGCATGTTCACATATAACTCATTTATGCCTGCAGCTAAGGTTATTACCACTTATTATTTTCCTGATTAATTGTTTGGTTAACAGAAACCAGAAAATCTGAAAAAAACAAGCCTAAGCACTTCCTAAATGTCCAAGGCAACATCTTCAAATTGTTAGTCATGTCCAACATCCAATGATATCCATTTTACTTTGACGTATATGAATGAAAAGCTAAAATCATCACAACTGAGGAGCTGAAACTAGAGTGCTCTTGTCTGCACTTAGTGAGAGCCCATGGGTCTGATCAGGTACAGAGGCAGAGAGTCGCTCCCTGTCTGAAAAGACCTCTACACTTTTTCAATCAACATAAGAAATCATTTTTAAATTGAATATATCTGCAAGCCAACACAAGATGCTCATATTGAACAAACATTGTTTATTGTCATATTTGTTTTCCATGCTATATTCCCTTGTAAAATCAAAAGTATATATATATATATATATATATATATATATATATATATATATATATATATATATATATATTATACTTTTATTTTTTAAAACAGCTGGGCACTGTAGCTTTTAAGAAATTCTTATTTTTAGCTTTAAATTTGGGATAGACTCAAAATAAACGACAGTGCCCTTTCAGTATAATACAAGAAGATGTCACCCGGTGGCTCACTGATTTATTTTTGACAACAATGGAGCTCTGTGGCACAGAATAATAAATAAATAAATAGATTGACCATATTTAGCGTACTTAGTTTGGGTATTTTCATGTAATTTGTTAGCCTAATACTAACAAAATGTGGTCAAAGTGGCATGATTTGTTCATCAACCCTGTGTCAGACTTTCTGGGTTGGAAAAAACATTGTCAGTTAAATGAATCCAGGAAGCAAAATATAGTCATATTTTGTAGAAGTCCATTGGCAAACACACACACCCCCTGCACTGCATCTATCTCTCGATCCAATTTTGGAAACGCAGAGAGGTGAAAATCACATCATCACCCTCTTTTAAACAGTGCTTCCTGTTCGCAGTGTGTTTTTGTGCACCATCTGTCAGTATTTGTTACCCATCCACGTGACAGTGAACAGCAGAGGTGTGTGATGGAACAGAGGAGCCCCACGTCGAGAGGAGTGAGACGCTCCCTCTGTGACACAGACCCAAACAAGAGCTAGTCGCAGCGTGGTCACTCCTCTCAGCCTCTAATGACAGAATTATTCAATAACCAAGCATTCATGTTCAGAAATGATGAGAGAAACAGGTCAAAAAGTCACGAAGTGGGATGCTACCTGTATCTGCAGTGCTGTTGTACACAGATAATGGTCTCAATGGGCGGCATTCCCATCATGTCATATTTCAGAATGGATTGCAATGGAGCTGATCCCAGCCTATAACTCTATTTTACCTGTTTTATGGTAAACAAATCAAGTCAGGGCTTTGGAGGATTAGTGTCCACATAATTCTTCGCCATGAAGTATTCTCACCTAATCCGCTCTGTATTTGCATTTTTTAAAGCTTTTTGCCAGTCTGGTGCTTTGAATTGTCCCTTTAAATACCTTCAGGCACTGCCTGTATGAATTATGACGACAAAAGGATTGTCCAAGCTTGAGAGACAAGAAGTTGTATGCATGTGTGTAAGAGAAGGAGCGAGCAGTGTTGTTTGACAGATACAAACAGCTCTGCCATAAATCCAGGTGTTTATAGCTTAGAAAGTTTTGGCCATAAATCCCAGGACAGGATCAGGGGAACATGCATCTGAGATGGCGAAATCGATTTCATTTAGAACTCGTCAACTGCAGCTCGTAGAGTAACAGAAAGTAACAAAGAGGCAGCGAGGGGGCCAGTTAAAGGAGCTTTGGGGCACTTTCCACTCCGGCCTCCTCAAAGTGGAGTGTTCAACACTGCAAATGTTTCAGCCTTTTGTTCTCCTGTGTCAAGTAAATTGCTTATATTGTTCAGATCTTTGCAGGATGTATTACTACTGGCTTCCACATCAATATCTTTTGTCCCGTTAAACGTGTTCAGCAGCCAAAGACCTTTACGCACAAGTGAATTGACCGGGATATAAATCCTTGTGTTATGTTGGATTTCTTGTGATACATCAGTTCAGTAAACAACTGGAGTTTGTTGTTTTATTGGACTGAATTGTCTGGCCACCTACAGAGTGAAAAAACGTTGATTCAGATCAAATCAAGTCTTGCAGGATGCCAACTGAGGAAATGACAAATCTGCATGGTTTCCGAAGGTTTCTATATTCTGCTGTTTTGAAAAGGTCACAATCAAGTTACCTGTTTGGTTTTTCTTTTTTTAAAGACATGTATGCAATGAACATGACCACGTATTGAAAGAAATATTGAATTTCATGTAAATCTAAATGCTAATATTAGAGGAGATGGAGGAGGTTAAATTTAAGGCAGACAGTCGTGTAAAATGCAGTCTTATTGTTAGTGTATGCAGAAAGAAGGTGTGCTAAAATCACTATTCCGGGATCAGTCTAAAAAAATATTTTCCTTTGAGACGGTCACTGTTACAAATGGTGGAGAGACATGGCAGACACGTTGGATGCTGACCAGTCAACTGCGAGGTGCTCATAATGTACATAGGTGATCAGAAAAGAGGTGCCACAAACCGTCTTCATCGTTCCACTTGACAGCACCGACATCATTCCTTTTTCGCTTCACCGTGTTTACATTTGTGCAGGGACGAGAGCTCTGTGCTCCTTTGATTTAACATCATGAAACACGTCGTACGGGTTATCAACAAGAGACGGCAAAAAAAAAAAAAGAATTATGTTGCGAGGTCGTGAGGCGTCTCAAATGTTGCGTCAGCCGTCTTCCTCTATGACACATTGCGCAGGATAAAACATTTCATTCCTGTCGCCCCAATCATATCGTCTGATCTCAGCATTAGAGATTGGTCGTTGTCACATATGATCGGATGATATGCAGAATGGAACGTGTGACAAGTAAATGATTTCTGCACCTGTCTGTCACAATACTCTGTTATATCATGTGTGTGTATTGATTGTTTGTACTTTTTTATGTTACTTGCATGAAACAGTTACCTCCTTTGTAGAGGTGGGGCCTATACACTCAGTTGTCACTGAGGTTTTTTATAATCTCTTTCAGAGAGGTGCTGATTCAATTTTATGATCACAGAGGACTTAGTGAAGGAATGTATTAAACAGCATTAGCTAGGCGTGCCTAATGTGTATCTATTAAATTCTTGGGATAAAGTTGCAAATCAGTAGATTATTGAAGGCCATTTTATTTGTACAGCACAGTACACAGAGCAGTCTTATTGTGTTACAAACATACAAACTTAAAAATGACTTAAAGCAAACTCTGACAAGACTGACTAAAATATAAAAATATATGTGTATAAATTCAGAAAATAATTCAGATAAAGGCATAACAACTCAATAGCTCAAAAGCATAATCCTCCTAGATAGTTATTTTATCTATCAACAATTGCTCAGATTTTCCAGAAACTGTATTATACTGTATATATCAGTATGTTACAATATTGTGATATCAAATTTTATATACTATGTTCGAGAATTTTATCCCACTCCCACTCGTACTGATTGGTCAGTCTGGTACATAAATGAAACCCAACAATGATGAAGAAAGATTCAAGCTCTCTATCAAGATGATTTGTCAACCACTGTAAGAATAACTGTAAATCATTTGTCAGGTTGTCACTTCAAACTCTATAAATTACATACAACGATCCAGAAAACAACATAAGAAGACATTTGAATGCATGTCCAAACGGACTCATAGAACATTAGACAAATCACCTGGATATTTGAAGGTTCTGCTCCCATCAGCCTCCTTGATCAGACTAATTATCCTTCCGGTGGCTGTCTTTGTCTCCCCTATCACCTTTGAAATACTCGGTCATGTTGGAGCACCCAGTCTGCCGTTTTACATTATTAGTTCCCTGCCGGGGGCACTCACTCTTATGCATAGAAGCAGAGGAAACGAAGGTGAGGAAGATAGAAAACGACGGCTCCTGCCTGCTCATTGCTGGGGGAAGAGGAGGAGGAGGTGGCGGCGTTGATGGCCTAATCTGTGGCTCTGATTATCTTCTCATTACAATCAGACGGGAGCCACTCGAAGAAGAGGAGAATGTGTAATTACGCTCAAATCTCCCATGACTAAAACAGAGGATAACAAGCAGGGCTAGAACTGTGTGCTCACATCTAATCATTCAGTTTATTTAGTCATTCATTCTGCAGACGCATTTGACTATGGATGAGGATTTTCAGGTGGTTCAGGTGTAAACTAAAAACAGCATAATTTGGAAGCTAAAAATGATTTTCCTCAATTTTAAAACTACACAAAATATGTTCAAACATCAGCTCGAGTATATGGCCTGTAGTTTTTCTCGCTTTTGCTTTCATTCCTGCGTTAATACATGTTAATAATTAAAAATGAATAAACTCTGCTTTATCAGCAACAGGGAAAAAATTCAAGGAGAACTTCAACTATTTTTATGACCATGCATCTCCTACAGCTGCATCTGCCCAGCACGAGATAGAAAACACCATTTCCCAAAATGTCAGGACAACTGAAGCATGTAAATAACTACATTTCAATTGACACCTCGATTTGAATGGTAAATGGCTGACCTCCAATTTTCCCGGAGAATGGCTGGCAGGGAGAAATGGAGGGGAATAAAACACATATCCAGCAGACCAGAGGGAATAAGGTTAACCAAGCATGCTAAGTCCTCCTCACTATTGTATGATGGAAGCGTTAAGTGTGTAGACAACTAGAAAAAAACTTAAAAAGTTCTCATTAGAAGGGACAAGAAAGAAAACTAAATCATTTTCTTCTCTTCTGTTTGTTTCTTTGTTTTTTGCCTCCCTCACAGCTTCGACACAACAGCCTGCCTGCCGCTCAAGACTGATGAGAGGAAAGCAGAGGACACTAGGGTGGACACCGCAAACAGAAATGGCTGCATCAAAGGAAAAGGACGCAAACACCACAGTCATCGTAGGGCTAGGAGGTGAGATAGTCTTTATGCACTTCACAAATGCCAAGCAGGAGCACTTGAAAACCATCAAGAAGGTCTCAAAGTCGGAGCGCTTGTGAAGTCAAGAAATCAATGTCCTTTAAAGCTGTAGGATCACAGTGAAGCATTTCTGACGATGAATGGTTTAAGTTTTTATTTGTTTTTGGGTTTGCTTTGGTAAGTTTAAGTGCTGGTGATAAAGCCTTTTAACAGTACAACAAAACTCCCTCAGGGATCGACTCTTAGATAGAAAACAGAGCTAATCTCTATATTCTGGTGCCGGGAATGTAAACAGTCTTATCGGGTCGGGCCCAGTGGAGAAATACAAACATGTTGTGAGGAATTCCACACTGAGTGACTCAGATCCTTTCTTTTCACCAGCACCTTCAACCAAAAGTCTCCTTCACACTCCGAGGATAATTTTCAGGCTTCTGATTCTGAGGCAGGAAAAATTAATTTAGCAGAATTTTTTTTTTTTTAAATTAATGACACCTTCAAAGTCCTTACAGTCACAAAGCCAGGAAGCAGACAGTGATACAGTATGTAAACCACAACTGAAGCCACATCTGGGGTGTGTTACAGGGGATCATAAACATGAATCACTTCTCTTTGTTTTTTAGTTCACAGCGAGTGCAGGGAACACACAGTTTAAAGACAACACTCCACTTTACTGCACTCCTACGAAACATGATTTTACAACTCTGAAAGGTCCATTAAAAAGAGTTAAACAAACAGTAGAACTACATCCTTCATGCTACGAAGTAATGTACCAGGAAATGTGTCCTGATGGTGTTGCTGTGCGTTGCCACAGTAGTTGAACCAGTTTCAACTTGTTGCCAAATGATCATGAGTCTGCTGTGCCACAGCAGTGGTCTCATCCAAATCATTGACAGAGATTTATTTTTGATGCATGAATATTGTTGGTTCGAATGTATCCTAAAAATGCTGAACTCAAGACACCATCCAGGTGGATACTCCTTGAATATCATCATAAGCATTATAGCAATAATAATTGCTGATTTATACAGCACTTTTCAGGCTAAAAAGTAGAAAGACATAAGCAAAATTCAAAACAGCTGCATGAGGTAGAAAACGATTCATTTTACAGGAAAGAAAGAAAGAAAGAAAGAAAGAAAGAAAGAAAGAAAGTATAAATGGAAACACACAAAGAGCCTTTCAATAAAAAATTGGTTTTAAGATGAGCTTTAAAAGCAGAGACAGCATTAGCAGACCTGCTGTTAAGAAAGCTGGAGGCTAGAAGGCTGCTCCAGAACCAAGTTATTTCCAGAACCAAAACCAACTGTAGTTTTCAACTCGGGAATATTTAAAGGAACAAAATTGATGGACCCCAAACGCCTGTTAGGACAATATGTTTGGGGATATGCTCTGGCACCAGACCATGCAAAGCCTTATGTGATTATTAGTACTTTACAATGAATTCTAAAAGACTTTAACTTAAACTACACCATGACAAATTCTGAATACAAATCTTTTCTCATAATCACAAAGAGAGCTTCTCTTAAACACAGATCAAAACCACAAAATAACTGTTAATCAACTTTGACCACAAGGTCAGTCAGTAGGAGGAGAGACAGCAGCTACATCCAGTCGCGATTTAGCTTCTGCTGCCGCACAGATGCATCACAGCCACCAAGGTTCACTGGCTGTAAGCAAATAATTAATAGATCAGAGGAGACCAACAAGGAGAAATGCATGAAAATATAGTGCTTGTGTTAATCATTTCTACTTAGTATAAAGTGGCTAATGAGGTTTATTCATTTCCCAATTTTTTGTCTCAATAACAAAGCAACATAAGTTGCTGCCTGAGAAAGTTCTCCAGCTTTGTTCTAGAAATAGTATGTTAGTTAGTAAATAAAAAGTAGTTTTAAAGTTAGGGTTAGGGCTACCTGGTTCACTAGAAAAAGAACCCACAGAAATAAACCTTTTCCATTAAAGCAATGTTATACAAAAAATGGTATTGTTTGCAACTTGACTGTTTCAGAGTGCAAGTCATTGTCTCGCCAGTGACTAAAAGCCAGACGGAGATTTACTCTTGTCCTCTTTAAGTTTTGTTGAATCAGTGAAAACATTTAATTAGCCCGAACTCGACTGGAAACCCAAGAAAACAAAATCCAACTGATCACAACTGCACTGAGCACAATCCAGTGCCAGATACCCAGCATGTGATGTATGTTTTATATAATGACATATTTGGGATGTAGTTACATGTATACATTTATGGTATTCATGCATGATTGCAACACCGAAAAAAAAAAAAAAAAAACATCATGCTCTTCAGGAAAATAGGCCGCATTCAGCCTTGAGCATATTCTCATCAGATGTCCCCCAAATCCCTTTTTCATACACCATTGTTTCTCGCAATCACCATTCGCAGTGTAGCTGCCAATTGACTGCTCTCTCATTCTGCCTTTCATTTTCTCCACCTCATCAAAAGAAACTGTTTCTGCTGGCAAGAAAAAATGCAAATGCTTGCCTTGTGCGCTCTTTCTACAAGGCCAGAATGGTAGAGGTGTTAATGAGTGACAAAGCATTCTCATTACCAGGAGAGGGTACTTGGGTTTGGTCTGTCTAATCAGCCCTAATGTATTTCAGTTCCTAATGCTCCCAAACTGCCGACTACACCAAGCAGGGCCATTTATTATAGCAAGACAGTCTTCTGCATCCAATGAAACCGGCACATAGTCTCAGATCTCTGTGGTCGCATATAACAAGACGGAGTGCAGTTTGTCACTGTCTGGATCACTCTCACCTGTTAGTGTGACCTGCTGTTTGTGTAACATAAAGGTATGTTTCCTTGAATTTTGACGTGTATGGCCAAAAATTACCCTGACAGTGACATTTGAATATATCCTGCCTAGAGCTAAGCCAGGCGAAAATATAAAAATATTTATCGATATCTTTATACTGATGATCTTATTCAGAAATGTACTTTATCTTTAATGCTTTCATTCTGAGTAAATCCAATAAAATAACAAAACCTGTTATCTTTTATTGTATATAGTATATACACACTTAATATTTAATCACAAAGGGGTCTACTAAGTCACAGAGTTTTGTCACTAACAAGGAGAAAATTCATTTTTTAATAGTTAAATTTCAAAGCACATTTTTGTAGCTTCACCCTTCATTCACACATCTAAATTCAAAGTAGCTCTCATGAGCCTGAAGCTTGCCAGCATGATTGCATTGAGCAGATAATTCAGTCTCCATGCATCATTTTTCTTATTCAAGTTGAAAAACTGGTTAAAGTTACATGGTAGGAAATTGAATTAGGAAGCCGTCGATCTCAACAGTCAGGTTTTCCTCGATTTAGTTAAGATTGAAGGTTGTTTTTTGTTTTTTTCATTATTCAGTGAAGAAGAAGACAACGAACATGATTGGTTGTCAAAGCGGACAGCGCCAGATGTATTTTGAGGTTTAATTCTCAATCTCCAGAGAGACAACAAATGGAGAAGGTCATAATAGACACTGTTCGTAAAATACCCACATTCTCCAGAATCTCAAGGCACGGACCCAAAGCAACATAAACAGTCCATTTCTTTTATTTTATTTTATTACTTCTTTGGACAAGTGGCTTCAGGACAACTCTCAGCATTGAAGTCATTTCTGCCAGAATGGTTTTGCTGTTCTTCCCAAAGAGTTTTGGAAAGATTTGACATGTCTATACTTGGGGAAATGGTTTGGGAAGATTCAAAGCTTAGTTTTTCCTTGACGGCAGTTTGGAGTGACCAATAAAATTGAAATCGTAAATAGTTAAAGGAATATTGCTTGACTTTTTACAAAATGACATGTGGCTTCGATTGTTGTGATAAATCCAAAGAGTGGACAGATAGTTTCATTTATTCATTCATAGATATTCTGCATGTACCCTTATATTTCTTGTTGAGTTTCTTTCTACCAGCCATCATTAAAGATGTAAACACTCCATCACTCATACATGACATGACTTATACATACCACATCAGTTCTGATTTAACCTGCAGATAGATATTCTTTTTCTAGTTTTCCAAATAAAACACATTTTTATCCACATTTTTACGCCCAAGTGAGTTGCAGTCAAAAGCATCTCTCTTTTACCGTGTATCAGCCTACACGCTCACTCTCACGCTCCTCCTTTGCTTCTTATGAATTTCAATCTGTGTGGACATGAAAGGCTCATTCGGTGAGCCTATGGTGCTTCAAAGGCTTTCATCTCCCTTTACACATCTGTCATTTTCAGAGAGCAAATTAAGTGGACCTCTGGACAGTAATCAAGCTGGTCAGCAGATGGAATCTGACAAGTTACTTTTCTTTATAATGATGAATGCACACTTGACAAGGAGAATGGATAGAGGACAAAAATATCACAGGCTTGAGGGGTTCAAGTGCATCATAAATATCTTGAATCCACCTCAATGAAGTGACACGTTCCCTGAGGTCAATTTTAAAACAAAGAGAGTCTGAATCAGTCAGTTTTTTGTCATTGTTAACTACAACTGTCAATAAAGCAGTCTGTGTATCAAATGTCCTTCTATTACAATAGAGACTACAAATCAGATGTACCAGCTTAAAGACAGGAATTAATGGAGGTTCTTGGTCCTCCTCCTGAAAAAGTTTTGTCTTTTTTCCCCATAATCTACACCTGAGTTGGTGCAATGAGTTTTTTTTTTTGTTTTGTTTTGTTTTTTCTTTGACTTGGTGGGTGTTTTGGTCCATATAGGTTCAGTGGCGGTGCTGTCTGTATGAAGTGGAATATAAATCAGTGTCTTCAAGCTCAGCTTGTAAAAACAATTGTCTGATGTCTTCTGTGGTTGTGGCAGAGCTTTGTCAGTGAAAAAAAATTACACAAATGAAATCAAATCTGACATTGGGCTACAGAGTTTTAACACAATTCCTGCTTTACATACAGCTTGAAAGATGTCGGCATTTCCCAAGAAGACTTCCTTATTAAACAGAAAAATACAACCATACACCTTCTGAATTCACGTTTCTCTCTTTTACCAAACTAAGATTAGCTTATAATCATAAAACACACTTCATTCAAATGTGACAGAAACAAAATAAAACTTGCCAAAATGTCTTGGTTAGTCATTCCACTGTTCCACCAATAACCACCTCTGGTTTGGTCGATATAAATCCTCAGTTCAAGTGAGATGTGAAATAATTCTGGTAAAATTACTGTTTTTGAAAAAGGAGTCTGGTCTGGTGGCTTTTGAAGAGAGTGTACATAATGGCTCCAGCTCTCCGTCTGAAACGACTGTGATGGCAAAGTAAAGCTGTGAAAATATTTAAACTGTTATTGATTATTTTTAAAGTGGTTAAACTAGTTTTGCTGATATGCTGGGAGGGAGCTGTCAAACAAATGTGATCTGTCACGCCTACAGAGTTCTGAGAAATCGTCTAAACAGCAAAATGAGCTGTTTTTAAACTAGGTTTTCTAATATTTATGAATGTTTATTTTCACTGAGATTTTTGTAGATGATTAAGGACATGCTCATCTTTGATATCATATATGCAATTTTACAATTTCAAGCCACATTTCCAGAGGTTTAAAGTAAAATCCTACCGTATATGTACTTGTATAATAGTATCTATCCTATTCTACAGTGTGTAGTTTAAATAGGAAAATAAGTAAATAGGATGCCCTGATATAAGTACTGTGAAGTGAGCCATGTGCATTGGCAGTGGATGGGATCTTTCACAGATCTATCCCATGTTGTCGTCAGTCCTGACTTCAGTGAAGCTCACTGGCATGCGATCTGTGTTGTGCTTTGTACCAGTCTGGATAGGATTTCATCATCCTGTTGTGATGGGATCATCTCATACAGGACATTTGGCTCACAGATAATCTTGTTTATGTGTGTCAGGATCAATCGAGATGCAATGCATGTGCGGTTATGTAATGCCAATGATGAGTCATGTGGATTATTTCACCCCACCCTTTCTGTTAGGATTATTTGTTTGCAAAGATTTTATGGAGAAAAAAGAGGGAATTTCACACTTTTGCACAGAGAGAAGTGTAATAAACACTTCTGTGAGATCAGATAAATAAAACTAGGTGACAAAAATTCCTGTAAATTCTCACACAGTAGAATAATATATTAATGTCGCTGTCTATGCTGCTCCACTCTGTTTTACCTCACATCAGTACTTTGAAACTGTGAGCATGAGTTAACCAACACATTTCCTTATTCACCTTTAGTGGTGTGTAGTTATTAGAAGCTGAGGCGGGTTTATTGTCAAGTAGGTTTGAACATACAAGGAACATGGCTTGTTATTTTGTTGCGTACCAATAAACATAGTAAGAGAATATGAAAAGAAAAAATCCTGCAAAAGAACCAAAAAATTAAAATAGGAACAATTACAATAAAATGTAAAAAATATATTTAAAACAAGTTTTTTTCATCTGTTTGAATGAAAAACAATGAAAATAAAAAGAGCTGTACAGTGTGTTCAAAATATTGACTAAGGAATGCACAATGGGCAGAGATAATAATCCCAAAAAATGCATTATGTATAGACTTTATTTAATGTAGATAGATGGGTTTTATTTGGAAGTAGAAATCTCAGGGACAGATATCAAAACTGTGCAAATAAAACTAGAACTATCTGCATAGTTACGTGGTATTGAAAATAAATGAGACAATAACTTTTTTAAAACTCTTCAGCACTCAGCAGAGTCCAAGCTGTAACTTACATCCCAGAAATGTGCTCTTTACCCTCCTGAATTCTTCCAGCTGAGACTTCACATTTCACTTCCCATCACTTGAATGAATACAGAGGTGTCCCCCTCTGCTCTGTCTCTGTTTGCAGCCCCTCCTTTGATGAAGAACTCTCCCCTCGGCCCAAGGGGAAGAAGAAGAAAAGAAAGTCTGAACGGAAGAGGAAAAGGAAAAGGTCAGTTCCCCAAAATGAGATGACTCTGCAGTGGAAGTGTATTGTTGGACAACTTTTTTGTGGTCCTCTCTAGAGTTCAGGTTTATTTGTTCTTGTGCTTTAGGTCTCCATCCCACAGTTTGTCACCACTGAGGAAAAAGAAAAAGAAGAAGAAGAAGAGCTCCAAGAAAAGCAAGCGGCATAGGTAGATCTTCTGGATTACTATGACAATATTGGCAAAATGGCATGACATTTATTTTTAGGTGACCTGAGTAATTTATTTATTTTCTCCTATCTCAGGTATACCTCCAAAAAGTCAAAACACAGGTACGTATATCGTTATGGCAAGAGTTGTGTGTATAATTTTAGCACACAGCTTGTGGCTGTGTGTGTCTGTAATTTCTAAAGGTTAAAGTATATTAATAAAACAGCACCTGGATACATTTCTTTCATAAATGTGGTGTAGCATTTAGCGTCGCCTTTCTGTAAGATATCCAATTCTTTTTTACAGTATGTAGCAGTATTAAAGCAGGCTGTCTGTGGAGGGTTTGACAGTCCTAATACTCCTCGCTCATATTTCTATTCTCTTTTATCCCGCCAGCTCTTCAAGTTTAAAACATAAGAGAAAGGATGAGCGCAAGCACAAGAAAAGGTCAGTCTGTGATTGTTGTTGATCAGAATCATGTACTCTTCCTCCACCATGGTAAGCCCATCCACCCTTTGCTGAGGGAGAAAGAGAGAGGATCCTCCAAAATGCTCTCATGTAGGGGCACGATGGGTGAATACAGAAACGTGCAGCTTTTATTTTTCTGAGCAAAGCGTGAAAAAAGCCTTGTAAAGAAGAAAACTGATTGAAAGCTTGAGCCACAAAGAGAGGGGAAAAAAGGGGGTGAAAGAGGCTAAGAGAAACCAATTTCATGCTGTGATCTTTCAACATTTTATAATTCGACTTTGGATGAGCGGCCTGTTGTTTGTAAGCACAGAGCCAAGTTCAGCTGCTGTTTACTACGACAGCTTTCCGGCTCACTACAACTCTCTCCTCTCGCCTGTTTTGTTCTCTTCAAGCTTTTTCTATCCCTTTATACTCCTATCTTTACACTGTTCATACACATCAGAGGTGGACACTTGGAAGAAAAACTATTTGTATTATACATTCTTGAAGTTACAGCCTTGATTTGTACCTTAAGCACACTTAATGTGTTATAGCGCAAATAATAATCATTTTAATGTTTGATTAATTAATCCATCCAAGAGTAATAAATCCACTATCTATAGTAATATAGATAGCAATAGCAATTCTTTGTAAATCTTATTTTCCTAGTTTTAGATCTTATTTTGACATAGAATCTTCTCTAGCACTTGCTGGTGCAGTTGACTAAATGTTTTTCACGTTGATCAACGACATATGTCAATTTAAAAGTTGTTATTTCTGTAAGTTGACTGACAACAACTGGTACAGCTGTGCCAATCTCATCCACACTTGCCCAGGTAGCTAGCTATGTAGGAAGAGTGCATCACTATTAACTTCTACTATGCTTTAATTAGGGTGACCAAACGTCCTCTTTTGCACGGACGTGTCCACTTTTTACGTCCTGTCCTGGGCGTCCGGGTTTTTTTTTTTTATAAATTCATGAAAATGTCCTGTTTTCACTGTTTTTCATGGGACCATTAAGCGTGTACTTAAATTGGCTGGCGCTTTGCACAGAATACTACAGTACTTTGTTCATTAACCTCTGAAAAGCCTGTCTGAATTTGTGTCTCGAGGCCTCTTTTTTGGAACTCAAAATATGGTCACCCTACTTTAATAGGGGTCAATTGTTTCTCCAAACAAGGGACTGAGCTACAATCCCACACCTATTTCAAACGATTTGAAAGTTTTAAGTACAATGGATAACAGAAACAGCAGGTAGACCAAGATAAAATACAGTTTTATTTGACGTCCAACTCCAGAATGTATGTTTTTATTGTAAACATACTCAAAGATCAGCATGTATTCTTGCACTGGCGATGTTGACGGTTAGGCAGCAACCCCCGCACACCCTTTCTACTGGTGGAGCCGCTCTAATATGTTATGAATACATGAATATGATTATACTATATGTTATCTGTGGAAGTTTCTGTCTCTACCATGAACTGACGATGGGCAGGCCAAGTTATGCTTGGGGCTAGGAAGGAGGCATTCAATGCAGCTAGAACCTTAATGTAAATTTCTTTAATAAATTATTTATTTTTGTTTTTTCATTTAATTTGTAACACACTGGTAAGGAATATTGTGCATTTTAGAGAAAGACCCACGGGGAAGGGGTAGGTCAGGGTTAAGGAGCAAACAAAGTGTTTATGCTTTCTGTTGCATTTCTGTATCTTTTCTGCCACCTCTTCTGGATCTACTGTCTTAGTCATGATGTCTACTGTATAAAGTCATAATAGTATTGTGACTGGTGAATGGGGAAAAAATATTTAGTTTATTATCTGCTTTATGTATTGTCCTGTCTATCAATGCTTCTGTATGTTTTTATTGACGGAGGTTACTTGTTGATGTACACCTGCAAACCTATTGGAAATTTTATTTTTTTTAAAATGGTAACACAAAAACAAAAATTCTGTGATGTAAACACCTTACAGACTAACTTCTTGGTTCAACTTTGACCTACTGTATTTTCTGCATTTGCACAGTTTTCCTGTGCAGTGAGGGATCAGTGCTCTTAGCCCCTTATCCACTTGTGTCTTCTCTCCTCTGCTCTCCTCGTCACCTCCTTCAGTTCACGGACTCACTCACGGCGGAGACGACGCTATCGGAGGTCAGAGTCAGACAGTTCTTCCTGCCAATCTTCTGCAGAGGGCAGGTAGGAACCCATCCCTCCCCTTCCTCACCGCTCTCACTTCCTCAGTTTATCTTATAAGCCCGAGGTGTCTGCCGAGTTCCTGGCCACACCGCTGCGATGACTGATAAGGCAGAGGTGACTTCCTGATCTCAGACACGACCAGTCCTTATCACAGTTTCACAGGAAATGGCCCCATATTCAGTCCACAGATCAATGCACTCAATTAAGATGACATGTTGCAAAACCATGGCTGTGTAATAATGTGAAAGATGTTGTTTTTCACACGATTTATGGATTATACTGAGCAGAGTTGATGGCATGATGATCTCTTTGTAGCCACTGGTGACATTTAATCACTGACTAATCATTGATCACCACTGAATACAGAATAATGCAGTCAGAATGACATTCTCAGGAGTTTCTTTGGGATATTAATCGGAGGAAATCACAAATAATAGCAAGAAATATTGAGCATTAAACTACATTTTCCATTTTTATACAAATGAAACTCAATCCCTCATCAGCTAATCTTCTGAGATAGAATAACATCTATACATTTTTCAAGATGGACAAAACAAAACACCAGAAAAAATAATGTTGGTGATATTTCACAGACATCAAATGTGCTCATGTGCACATTTTCTGAAGTGCAGAATTGGCCGTGACTGAAAGAAAGCATTTATGTCGTGATGCTGTGTCATGAAAACTAAATCCAACATTTTCCCACAGACACCATCTGCAAAAATCTGTGGTGCATCAGGCATTAGGAGACCTGACAGCTGTAGTAGAGGAAACCAATGGAGTGCTTGACCACACGGACTTGAAGTGGAGACCTGCAACCAAATCAGTGTGTAAAACGGCTCCAAAATATCGTGCCATCCTCTCAACTGCTACCGTAAGTACACTTTAGGACTCTTAACGGTGCTGCCGCTTGTTCAGTTTGATTTCTCAGTTATGGCCATGTAAAACAGCGTATGGTCAGTGCCTAAAGTGAGGCGGTTTGGTTTGGAAAATCATTCTCAATAACATTTTCTTCTCTAGTTCACTATTAAGAATTGAATGTCACATCATGGTGTTTTTAAAGCATTCTTGCCAATAATATTAAACCGAAATACAATATTTTTCAGTATAAAACCTGTTTATTTATCTTTTATCCTGTACATGGCCTTACTCTGAGCTCTTTTTGTGAATTCATTATTTTGCAGTAATTTTATCAGGTCTTGTTTTTCTGTTTTTAAGACAAACAGCATCTAGCACTTAGAGAGCAGACTTTCCATGATGATATTGCTAGCACATTACACATTCTCGAAAGCTTATTTTCCTTCCCGTTGAGTGTCAAATTCAAACGTCAGTACACATTTGTATTCCTTTATTTAAGGTATTATTGAAAAGTTCTGAACATTTTGTTCAGAGATGATGTTAATGCATATTTAGGACCATTGTTTTAAATGACTTATTTAAACAAAATCAATCGAGATTCGGGGGAATAAAACACTTGGTTAAAACTTTAACATTTAATGTTTACTAGGTCTGTTGTTGACTACTACTGCACTGCGTAGTTCCCTAGTTCAAAACACCTGCGCTGCACAGAAAGTTTAGAATGTTTTCCTTATAATGAACAGACACATAAAAAAAACTGTTGTGATCGTTCTGCATTTGTTCCGTCAAACCATGATCTGCAAGCAGCAGGCAGGAAGCGCTTGTTTATTGTCACCAAAAGTGTGGCAAACTGTGCTTAGTGAGAAGCTTTAAGGTTAGGGATGGTTTGACAGAAGACATGAACCATTGGTTTCTGCTACACTACATAAACGTCACACTGCTTCCTGTACTGGCACCCAACGTTGACATCGTGCTCATTTAACACCAACATAAACATTAAGGAGACCAGGCTGAAGCCGGAGACTGACATAAGGAATAGTCATGAATTATTAGCATTTTCTTGCCACTTTGGACCAAAGAAAAACAGATATGCAGCTCAGAAAATCAAAGAATACATTTTATTTAATTTCATGGACTGACCTACTGAAACCCTTGTGGTTATAACAGTAAAAAGGACTCAGAGACTCTTGTCTTGCTGCCCATGTTTTTTGAGACCGTACCACTATTTACTAGTAACATTCTTTCAAGAGCTTCTTTCAGGACTCACATAATACAGATACAGAAGCGTGGAAAAGTACTAAATTTTGCCTTTTCACTTCTCAGCCCTTCTGAATCCCCTCTGGTTTGCATCTGTTTATGTTGTGTGTATTTACTTCAGGCACACAGTTACACTTGTTCAGACTGCAGACCTGACTTGGAGCTAAAATTAAATTTAAAAAACAAACATATTTAAACTTTGATTGATGACTTCTAGGTGACTGATTTTTTTTTAATTATTTTAATTTTTTGTTAGTGATGTTTCCCAAAGAGCTTCATAAATACAGCTATGTCCTTAAACTCATTGTCTCATGCTTATTGGAGCATGAAATATATTTAATTTCTCTGCAGCAATCATTAAATTATGCTAATTGCACAGACGAATGTTTTTAATTACACACCACAGGGTTTTAATTGAAATTCAATAAATTAATCCATATATTGAATCTTGCCTGGCATTCAATATCCCAAAGACATCCAGGACTTCACAGTTAGTCACTGAGGGGTAGCCTTACTGTGTCAAAATTATTCAGTGGTGTTTGCATTTAATCATGGGTTTTAATTTGGTGATTAAAAGATACATCATTTCAAAAGTGATGCAGAATGAACTTTGCTTGATATTTCTTTCCCAAAAAAGCAAGCCATAAAGGGAAAGGTAGGTATAACGGGACAGACAAACCCTCAAAAATCTGAATAATCAACATGAATGTGGTTGATTGTAAATATAATTAGTGAATTTCTTTTGTGCTGGAAGCAAAAGAAACGTTGTGTCAACAAAAGGAAATAGAAAGCAAACAAACCATTAGCAGAGATGAAATGTTAGCCTTGTCAAAATATCTCCAGGTGACAGTGAAGAATGTCTCTGTTTAAAATCTGTTTTTGTGTAAGTGAAATCTTTTACTCTTGAGTATTGAGTACGCACAGATTGTGCGTAGATGCGAGTGGTAAATTTCCCTCAGGGTTGGTGTGTTGTGTCAACTTAAGACTAGATAATGGCAAACCTTTTGGGAGGACAGACTGGATAAACCTCTGAGTGTCTCGCAATCAGTAAGAGAGATCATAATTTTAAGAGATTAGTCAACTATGATCCTTGGATAGTCAGAATCTTATGATCCATCTCTGGCAACTTCAGTAAAAAACAAAAAAAAAACAAAACAAAAAAAAAATACTGTCTTTGCGTGTGCAGTAGTTGTACTCATATACAAGCACACTTTTAAAGTATTCTGAGACTATTCGCTCCCGAAAAACTCCAAAACAATGCACCATTAAGGAAAGAAAAAGGAACATGCCAATATAAGTCTAACTGGCTCTGGGTTTGAAGAGAGGGTTATTGTCTTTTTCTTGCAATTTACGACTCTAATGATGCACTTATGTTGCCCGCTCTTCCCTTTTTCTTACACCTTACCTACTTAAGGAGGAAATCTTGATTGGTAAGTCGATGCTATCCGCAGATTTAGGGATTTACTTGTAGGTCGGTGCAGGCTAATTATTTACTTCTTACAGGAGAAAGAGCACAGTCATCTGTCCTATTCTGAGGGCTTTCTTAGTTAGACTGATGGGATCTCTCTTTGTCTGCAATCCTTTTCATTTCTACATAATACCCATTTTGTGATGTTTGTTCAATGTTCTTTAAATGAGGCTTTTCAATGGGGCTATTGTTTACTCTTTTTCTCTTCACTCGAGTTAGAGTCGGTAGATTTTTCCACACATAGTTTTTCTTTCTTCTCTGCTCTTTTGTTGTTCCTTTCATATAATTGTTTTAGTTTAGACTTACTTTATCTAAATTTGTTTCTTGTTGATTTCTTTGACTTTAGTTGAGTTCAGACTTTCTTTTGAGGTTAATCGCATGCTTCAAATTTGCATGATGTCTTTATCTTTCAAAGTTTTCTGAAAAAAAAAAAGAAAAGAAATCTCTTCTCTGTGTTTTCAAGGGAATATGTGCCTTTGTACTAGAGTATTCACAGTGCATCAAAGCAGATAGCAGGTTCCATTTATCAGCTCACGATTGGTTTTAAGCTGCAGCCTATTTGTCTGTTTGCAGATTTTGTCGTCAAAACCTGGAAGCGAGCTTTTACACGGAAAAGGGTCTCAGCATTTTTCGAGCCAGACCGAAGGTCCACATGATTACGATTCTGGGAATGACACATCTTCACCGCCATCAAGCAAAACTGGCGTTTCTCGGGCGAGTGTCACTGACAACAAGAGGAACCACTGTAAACGTCTGGCCTCGCCAGAAAAGCTGAAGTTCACTGACAGAGACAATGTCTCTGACTCAGGAAACTCTGTGACTAGCTATGCTTCCTTGTGCAAACCTTATGGGGAGGACGGCTTGTCTGCAACCATTTTCAGTGGAAATGGCAAGAGGTAATGTTGTGTTATACTAAATAATCCATCTGCGTGAATGCTTCCCAAGAAAATTGCAAGTTGTTTATCTTCTGTTTCCACGCTCTGTTTGCTCTTTTGAAATATTCATTCAGGAAAGTATTTCTTAAAAACAACAGAGGATACAGTTTTGGCTTCATCACTCAAAGCAGTGAAACATCTTAATGTGTTTTCTTTGCAGAGGGCAGATAACCTTGGGGTGTCGGGTTGAGGTTGTGAGATCTCCAAAGACCTCCAGCCGTTCACAGAGGATGAGCAGGTCGTCTCGAAGGAGACTGAAAACTCGGCCATCCAGCAGCAGGAGCAGGAGCAGGAGCAGGTCCTCAGGGAGTTCCAGACACTACGGACGGTACTCTCGAAGCCTGTCGCTGTCATCTTGCAGGTGGGTTAACTAAGTTACATCAACAACAGAACAAGTTTCATCATGTTCGAATACACCTTGACCGTATTCATGTATTTGTGTAGACAACATTACACACCTGCACTTCAGGTTCTTGTGTGATGTTTTAGTATATTTATAATATATTTGCAAAAGGAAGTTAATAAAAATGTTCATTCATATTGTATTTTGTTAAAAAAAGTAAGATAATTTTCATTTTTTTCTGTTGCCAGCTCGTACTCACGCTCGCCGAGTTATTCAGCTGATCTGAGGCGGCGAGGCAGCGTGGCCAGCTTGAGCTCCAGAGGAAGCTACTCCAGATACAGCGCTGACAGGTGAACTTTATGAAATCTTTCAGGTGCTAATGACGCCTCATTAGTTGTGTACAAGAACAAATATATATATTAACATTGTTGGTGATTAAATTGTCCTTTTGTTTCCCAGACTGCGAGACAGAAAGAGAACACCTAGCTCCAGAGAGACAGATGTGAAGCATGCACATAAGGTTAGTGGGAAGAGACGAAGACGCAAATCCTACTCTCCTATGAAGAAAAGAAGGAGAGACTCACCAAGCCATCTGGAAGCACGCCGAATTACAAGGTACATCTTTCCTAGCCTGGTTATTTATAGTCACAATATACATTTTTATGCCTAAAGGCAGCTAAAATTTACTGCTGGTCCCACCCTCCACCCTCTCAGTTGGAAGATTCCCCAACCTGAAGTCTTTTCCCTTGTGTTGATGAGCTGTGCACCATGAAAATGGCATTTAGCCAAAGGATGAGATAACTGTCAGCTCTAAAGCCGCCACAGGTGCTAAAGAAGCAGATGGCAAGCACAGGCAATCTGAAATATAAAAAACAGAACAAGCAAGTCTGATCGTCACTTTTTTCTGCCTAAACAACACCTTAATTTCAGCAGGCATTTATTATATAGTTATTGATCCAATAATCTACATTGTTTTAAAGCTGCACTTTTCAATATTTGTATTTTGATCATAGGCCAAATGATAATGTGTAATATAAATCTTGCTTGTCACCTGACTCTATTGTTCCCCTCAGCTCTACAGAGGGTTTTAACATCTGTCAGGTGGGTTCGTCACTACAAGCGACCCCTTTCCCGTTACACATGGTCATTTGACACATTATCATATAAAAATATTTATTAGTGCAGCTTTAATGTTTAGCAAAATGTATACATTGCAGCGTCAATTTTCCTAATATTTGTCAGTTTCACACCACTTCCCTTTTTTGTCTTTCACAGTGCCAGGAAGCGACCCATCCCTTACTTCCGACCCAGTCCTTCCTCCAGCAGTCGGTCCACCAGTGTGTCGTCCTGGAGCAGCCTCTTCACCCGCAGCCGTAGTCGCAGCCCAATCCACAGCATTAGCCGGAGCAGAAGCCGGAGCCGGAGCCACAGTTACTCCTCCTACAGAAGCTACAGCCGCAGTTCATCCTGGAACTCAATTTTTGGGACTCGGAGTCGCAGCAGGAGTCGCGGTTCGTTGAACAAGCGCAACAAAACAAGGCATTAGGTTTCTCAGAGAACATTAAGGGACTGAAGCGCTGTCCGTGTTTCCAGTTGAGAGCAGGGACAGTGGATGTTGGAGCTATCAACTGTGTACGTCTCTGTGCTCCGCTTTGATGCTTGAGTAGAAATGTCCCAGCAGGGATCTGACTACATCTTTCATTGATGTAGTCTTGTTCAGTCTGCCCACAGAGATCTCTGGAAACTGAATGTCTTTTTGTTTGTTTGTTTTGTTCTTGTACAGCATTGTCTTGCATCAGCACCCGCAACGGCCTGAGACTGTTCATCTCTTACATATTTACAATAGAAACTGCACATACGACAGAAAAAGTATTCCTGTATTTGGTCAACTAACATCAACGCCCCAGTTTCAGCAGTACTGCAATACCACTATCGTACGTGCTCAGTTTTTCACGTGCATTTGTTAGGATTACATTACTTATGATCAAAAACTAGCGAGTCTAGTTAAGCATCAGTAAACATCAGCTGTGCAACAACACAAGACATAACAGCCAGCTAACCCAACAGCTCAGCATCTGTCTTTCAGCCTGATATTTCTTGAAGCTTTCACTAACGACTAAAAGCCAGCCCCAGCTTTACACTTGTTAAGCAGCCTCTTGCTCTTTTATCTTCTTAGCTGCCTCCGTCAGCATCCCCTTCCGTCCCTTTGCCGTTATGTCCTGCCACGCCTGCTAAGCCGGGTTGTGCTGCCCGCTTGCCCAGCTCCGATTCTGGCATAACACCAGCTCTGCTCCCCGTCTGCATTTGCTCACATCCAGCAGCTGAAAAACCACCTCTTTCCACCGTTACATGCTTCTTGCAGGTGATAGTACCCAGAGCACAAAGTTGCATAGTGCAAGAACAAACGTACGGGGCTAGAATGGGATTGACCTTTCACCCGATTACACGTCAAATGGATTTAAAATCTGTTATCTTATGGTAGAAAAGTTACGCAATGTTACTTATAATTATTATTTTTTTTTAAATGAATGTTTTGAAATGGTTTAACTCTCTAATGTTTATTTGAAAACTTGATGGTTAAATGGTGCATAATAAAATCTGAGAGTACCAAGAAGGGTTGAAATGATTAATTTCATTTTTTGTATTTTGTTTTGATAATATACAGTACATGTTGGCTAATGTAACAGATAAAGTTTCTTAGGACATTGGACGTTTACTGCTCCATGTCAGGCCAGTATGTTGTAGATCTTGTACAGTGAAATATTGATATGACATTCAAGCCGTTTAAGCCGAGTGTTTACGAATGGCTTCAGAGGGATCGTTGTCAGGAATAAGGAAAAGGTTCATTGTTCTGATCTCAGCACTTCACAAGATGGAGAACAAGCGTGTTTCCTCTGAAAAATGAATCGGTGAGGGTGGTCTGACGGCGAGCAAACTGCCTGTCAACTCAAATGTCAAATTAATTTATCCTCTGATCAGGTGGAAAACAATTGAAATGTCAGTCCATGTAATACAGCAGAGAGCAATTGAAACATTACACGGGGACAGGGAGGAGGATTTCTTTTGACAAAATCCTCATGGTGTCAGAGGAGGTATTTTCCTTGATAACTCATGGCGAATAAAACGTAATCAATTTGTTTTGGGAGAAGGATACTTTAAAGGTAAATATGATGGGCTTTATTATGTATTTTAGTGCTTCAACTGTCATATTGGGCTGTCTCTACTTACATATGTGATTTTTTTTGTTTGATTTCAAAAGATGACACAAAAAGAAAACGCTGTACCTCATTAGGTTGCAACATGCTGAAAATAAGTCTGAACATATGAATAGCATTGATTCTCAATTTACTTGAATGTTGTTTTCTTGCTACAACACTGGAACCAAACATAATACAGTTTGTCAACCATGTTTTTGTTCTTGAGTTATATTACAGAGCAAGGTCAAGTTTTGAATTGTGCAGCATTATACATATTTATTGCTTATTTAATATTTATTGGTTTGTTGTCCCTCTCAGTGGTGGTCTTTCTATGCAACACTGTCAGTTTGGAGTTAATATGACACTGCTGTAATTTATTTTTTGGTTTGTTGTAAATTATTCTTGGGTTTTGCTCAACATAAACCTCAAAGTAGAAGCAGATGTTTAAAAGATGGAGGAATTGGACCTGAAATGGCAGAAAAGATCCTTCCTGTCTGACATTTTGTTTTGGGACCTTATTTAAAAGTGCTGAGAAGATTGATTTAACTCTTGTATCTGTCTGTTAAGTATGACCACCTTTAAAGCTCACTTTTTAAAATATATCTTATGTGTAAATCTGGACAAAACCTTTAGTGTAAAAATTACAAGTAGCCATATTTATGCCACACTCAACCAGGTGATAGAAAATCTTAAAATCTCCAATGTTTGCCTGGAAACCTCAGAGTCACTGCATCCAGTCAAGAAATAAACATCCAGTAGGTTTTATGGGGAACTTTTTGTTCCTACATTTTGGTTTTTGCACAGATTAACAAGATTTAACATGTTTGTATGTGAGTTTTGGACTGATAACTGGATTTTTTACCTTTTAACAGAACCAAGATAGCTGTTTCCTCTTGTTTCCAGACGTTATGTTAAGATAAGCCACCTCCCTGCTGATTATAATGTCATATTTATCATACAGACATTAGAATGGCGTCAATCTTCATATCTGACTCTTGGAAGCATATTTTTCCAAAATGTCAAACTATTCCTTCAAAATTATTTTCAAGGCTACTTTGAATTTTGTTATATCTGCAACAAAAGTTTGAAACTCCCTATAATTAAGAGAGTTATATTCCTTGATCATTTCAAATCCCTCATCCTGTCTGTGTAACTGCTCCAGGCCTGACAGACTGCTCTCTATGCACTCAATACTCTCAGCCTATTTCCCTGAATGTCAACTAAATTGGACAAATGAGGGAAATATGATGCTGGAAGATGAAGGAACTTGGCACAAAAGTCATTCATAAACTTTAAACTGATAATGACTTGTGTCAACCAGCGCTGACTAGGTGCCAGTGGAAGATTTGTGCAGTCATGTTGATAAATTTTATAGATGGGCACCAGGGCGGCCAATGGTCCCCATCTCATAATGTAAAGTTTACACCAGTCCTTGTGCAAAACCATTTTGAATATGTAATTACTGTGGTGTAAATATGTATCTGCATTGTATAAATTATACAAAAGGTTATTATTTGATTTACAGAATGTGATTTGGGCCTTGTTGGATGTTTAAATGTATGGTATGGATAATAACGCATTGACTAGTGGAAGAGGAGAAGAAGACAATATGCCAGTCAGGCATCTATCAATAGACTAGATGTCTTTTGTTATTTTTAAAAATCCCCAATAACAAGATCATATAGCAATAGCGATCCTGTGTTTCAGTGTTAAATTATGCACACTCTCCCTGTTTTCCACCTGAATGAGCATATGTTTTTCATACTGTCACATTTTATCAGTGTGAACTCCACATTGTAATGTCAACTGGAAACTGAATCATCCCTGGCATAACCCCATGAAATCAACTTTCCCTTTCACTGCGTGTTTAGAATAAGCTATATAAAAATCATGTTATGAATAAAAACGCCTCTGCAGTCTTGATTTATGTTCTGATGTAAACACACACACACACACAGACTTTACAAAGTTCATTTCTTAGCTGTTTTGTTTTATCCGTACTGTGACATCAGTGTTTGACCTGAAGCTCTGCGTTATTTTCTATTAAAAAGCCAATGAGTCACCAAGAGGAGCGCGGCTCCAACTCTGTATGAGTGACATGTGGACAGTAACTTAATTTGGTAAAAGGAAGGGGAGGTCTTGGGTCAGCTGTTGCGCCTGCACTGCAAAAAAATATCCACATTAGCAGTTATTTAATCTCAATTTAAGTCCTAACCTACGTTTTGACCCTAATAAAGAGCTGTAAAAGATAATTTGGATGAGAGCAAGCTATTATTTTACCCAGTTTCCTCTACTTTAAAGATTTGAAGGCTCTGTACAAGTTGTTAGATGGATATTTTTTGCAGTGCGAGGTCTCTCCAGATCCTCCCAGCACTTTCCCGACACTTGCTCTGCGTCGACTCACCGTCTGGGAAGTCGCCGCAGTATAAAACCCACAGCCAGGAGGATTTACTTGAAGATTTTAGGAAAGGCAGCGTACATTTAGGAGTTTGTCGTTGGATCAGCGGTTGACTGATTGCCTAACGGTGATGCGCGTAATCCAAATAAAATAAAACTTTTACCACACAAACAAATAAGCAGTTCCTTTAAGAAAAAAGTTTCGGTTCAGCTTGTTTGGCACAGATAGCCGAACTTTAACTGGTTTTGAACTCAGCGGGACATGGCAGAGGGAGACTTCTACACTATGGGAAGCCGGCAGAGGTTTCCCAGGGACCCGTTTGGAGAATCACCGTTCAGAGATCAGTCTCCGTTCAGGGATCAGCTCGCATCTCGGTTTATAGACGATGACTTTGGGATGCCACCCTTCCCTGATGATTTGGCAATGGACTGGCCCGGTTGGGCTCGGCCGGGTCGGCTCAGCTCGCGAATCAGTACCTCGCCTTTCAGCAGCAGTTTACGCACAGGTTTCCCCGCGCGTCAGTCCACGGGAGGCCCTACGCTGTACACCAGCAGGTACGGCGAGCCTTCCTCCCAGAGCTCACCCATCACCACCGGCGGAGAGCCCTGGAAAGTTTGTGTGAACGTCCACAGCTTCAAACCAGAGGAATTAAACGTCAAAACGAGAGACGGATTTGTAGAAGTGTCAGGTGAGTTGGGATGATTTTGCAGAGGCCTACACTTTTTTCAGGAGTACATATGACTTTATCATCAAGCTGGGAAAAAAAAAAGACTTTGTACTTTTGGTAAACGTGATGGCTGTGGTGGCTTATGATCAATGACTGGAGGTCAAAGTGAACCCACCTGATCATTTTCCACTGTGACAACCGTCAGTTCAGATTAAAATGGCTCTTATAATTCATAGAACCAATTTAAACTGTTTTAAAATTGGGGTTTACTGGGTCAAATACATGTTTAGAATGATAATAATAACTTAAATTTAAGGTGTATTGCGCAGAAAATAATAGAAAATGGTATAATCTGCTTGTGAAAAACTAGGACACTGAGGTCATGTACTGAGTATTCCTTATGGGAATTTGAGGGTTTACATTCTGTCATGTATAAGACGGAATAAATAATAATAAATAGGTGTGACTTTTTAGATCAAAATAGTCAAATGAAATAAAGGTTGTTTTGTCTAATAGAAATGTATGTCTGGCTGTATAGGAAAGGGTTTGCATTTAGACCTAAATTTAAGGAGGTAAAAGTTCAAAGAAAATGTAATTTAACGGTTGCATTATATTCTAACAAAATAACTGGAACATTTTACAGTTTTTTTTGGTGCCTCATCTAGTTTTCTTCGGACTTCACAATTTGGACTGACCTCAATACTTCTGAAATGTCTCACTACAGCATTGTTTATCCCTTCAATATATGTTTTATTTTAACATGCCAGATGACATCCATATATTAAAAAATTATGTGATCAAAAAGCAGCCAATAGCAGTCCAGCCAAATCAACCAAGACCTCCATGAAACAAAGCATAAACAACACCTCTCAGGATCCTCACTCTAATCTGGCAAAGAAATGTCAGCTCTTTTACTTTGGCAGCTGATTTAAAGCACCCTCTGTGGTGTAACATGGTCTCCCCATTAATGAGTCCTGATGTGGAAGCGCTTGACAGATTTTGGGGACTGGGAGTTGCACGTTGGCAGGCAGATCATCAAGCTTAGACACCTGTTTCAGATTCCTGAAGAATCACTCCCTCAGTCACCCATGAGCTCGATTTAGATTTAAAGCAAGGCAAGGCCCGTGACAACAGTCTCTGTTTACAATAAGACAAGCCGCTCGCTGCCATTAAGCACTGGAGAGAATGTTCTGGAAATAGGATCACACTTTTACCCAGCAGTGCTTGTGCAAGGTTTTGTATCTGCTGGTGTCACGTTTTAGCTCAGCGCTAGAAGTTATAGAAATTGCCTCCTCATGTCTCTGCTTCAAAAGACAGATGGATTCCAGGGATACCCAGGTCTGAAGGGGGCACAGAGGACACCAGGCCCCCCAACTCAGAGTTTTTTTTATAAACACATTGTTGGTATGCCAGTTGGGTCATTCAATCAGCGCCATGTTGGGCCAGCCTGCCACAGTGACTTGACCCCGTTCTAAAAGTGTGACAGGGAGTGTGATACAAGCATGTTTGAGGTGTTCAGTACATGAATGAACAAATGTTTAACATCCTTCAGCGTTGTCACTGACTGAAATTAGTCACTTTGTGTACCTGAGTAGAGCAATGAGCATGTTTGCCTTTTGAAGTAAGTTAAAATGTTGCTGAATCTTACTGAAAGTTGGTTAAAAATAGCTGAATAAAATCTTACTTTATTTAACAGGAACAGTAGAGATGTTACATAGGAATAAGTAATGCAACAGATGTAGTGTATATAGGGCATCTAACTGAAGCTAATTTGCAGCCCCGGTTCCTGTAAACACAACACTGACATATTATCACCACAACACAGCACAACATCAGCATATGTTTACATGTAGTCATGTTTATGGGCTCCCTGAAAATTTGTAATATTAAATTGCTATTAAATTTGTATTAATTATGTAATATTCACCCTTTAGCTCACCAGCAAGTTGCTATCTTTGACTGTCTGATGTTTTTATGCAGGGCACATAGCATAGAGTGGACTTATCATAGCTTTTTGCTGAAAACAGCTGCCTGGTGCCATTGAAAATGAGGTTCATGAGAGTGAATCAAAACACTTGGGGGAGGTCCTTAAAACCAAGACAATGAGCTTAAGGACGCTAAAATGCTCTGTAAAGCTGAGGGGAACTTGGTGATGATTCTCTGTAGGTTCAGAGCAACACATTTTGACAGTAAACTTTTGATACTTTGTTTATGTAAAAACATTGATTAGTAAAGCTTGAAAGAAACAACCCAGTTAGTGACTGGGATATTTTATTGACTGGTCTTAAATCATGGCTACAGTCTTGTCCTTGACACTAGTACAGACAGAAAAAACATTTTAGTATGTTATCCATTACGATAAGTTCTCCTCCCAGAACATCCAGTATTACACAGAGCATCTGGAATTTGGCATCTCTGTCATGAGAGACATAAAAACAAGGAGAGGCAGTGCCTTGTTGGACTACTTTCTGACCAAACCTCTATTATTCATGACATATCTCAGAGAGGCAATCAGGGGACCAGTTTAAAGTCTTAAGTCATGACGAAGTCTAAATAATTATCACATGACTTCACCGGTGATCTTAGCACAGTTCTCTCTGGAGTTTTATTCCAACCTCGATCTCTGTTGGAGTCCAGTGCTTTAGGCAGGCAGAGACGTCACTGCGGGGGTATAAGGTAGCGCATAGTCGAGCCTGAAGTGCAGACGGGGAGTTGAGGGGTGGGGCAGGCTGTGTTGCTGGTGGCGGCAGTGATATTTAACAGCCCCAGAGCAGCTGCTAGCAAGCCCTAGAGATAGAACAGCCATAGACAGAGCGTGGTGGAGAAGGTGGAGGGTGGGTGAGGGGGGGGGCTTTCCAGGCATAGTTGTTTTCCCCAACTTCAACATGCCTCAGTGTCTTTCGTCAGGAGAGAAATTCTTGGAACAAAGTAAAGAGAATGAAAAGGGTGTTTCATCATTTCACAACGCTTATTGCAACCCACCCAGAGGTCCCACAGCAAAAAAAAACACTGCTGGGATTGAGCAATGGAAAACTGTGTGTGCCAAATGAAATGTATTCTGATCTCAGTGTCATCAACACCTTTTTTGATTTACATTCACACTGAAGCTTACAGATGTAGAGTTGGTATATGCACATGCATTAAATGAATGAATAAATCCTCTTTAACTGGTGATAGGGACACTCATTTATGCTTGATGACATCTATTATTGCACAAAGTTGAGCTTTATAAGTTATTTAGGGTTAGTTGACTCACTCACTTCTTTGCTAATGTTTTTCTTTCGAACAGGAAAGCACGAAGAGAAGCAAGAGGAAGGAGGCATAGTGACAAAGAATTTCACAAAGAAGATACAGTGAGTATCATTTCAGTGAACTGTGTATGTCACAATGAAAGATAATAACACCCTCTGCTCCCACACGTCATTGTCCCCACTGTCTTTCTTCACATTATCGACACAAAGGACTTTTACTTTCATACTTATGACCACATAATCCAGAACAAATCTGAGTTCATTATGAAATATCATTTTTTAACACATATGGCAAATGTTAGAGAGTTGTTTGTCCACCCTTTGATCTGGTATGACTGAAGTCTTAAACTGAAAATGGTCTCAAATAGCTGTGGGCTAAAATAAATATTACCAGGGTTGATTTTTACAGTGGCAGTGTAAAACTAATCTGACAAGGATACTGACCTTCCATTTTTATTGACTTAAAGGTGCCTTGTGAAGTTTTCTAGTAAATAGACTCTGTTTACATTCAGTGTTACTCACCAAAATACATTGAGCTCCTACAAAAATGTGTTGCATGCATTTACTTCAATATAAAACAGTTGCACAGCTTATTTATCTTAAAAACGAGAAACATCCATGTTTATCTTCTAGCTATCTTCCCTGCCTTTGCTGCATTTCTGTGTTCCTTGGTGTGTCACTGTTACATGTTGATAGTGTGAAACCACTGACTGGAATGTGTATCGCTTCACCAGTGTACAAGTGTGAGTGCATGTGTGTCCTTGTACACAAACAAGATCCAGATGTAGAGCATCGCTCATACCATGGCAACTAGACAGAAACTCGACATGGTAGCCTTTGAAGCCGAATAATATGAAGTTGTTTCTTTCCTCAGGGTTTGTGGACCCCCACAACGAGTCATATTAAGATAGATTAAATGGGATATTACATGAATATTAGTGTAAAAATGAAATGAAATGAAACACTGTACAGTTTGAGGAAGTATTTTGGGGTCTAGTTTTAAGAAGTTAAATTGTACAGTATGTGATCTGAAATCACTTTTTTAATTCAGCTATTCACAAACCATACACATGCTATACACATGCAGCCAGTGTCAAGGCTGCAAGCCAGGAAACAAATAAACTATTAATAAATCTATTCGTATCAAGAGGTAAAAAGAAAAAATGCAGTTGCAATTGTTTTGGAAAGTTCTACATACTATATATTGGCTTTGCTTGTTCATTGAACATTAAAATGTACATAAACATGTTCAACTTATACTGTTTGGTACAGTAACAGATAGCCAGTTAGCTTAAAACACAGGCAGGAAAGATACACTAAATACTTGTTGATCTGAAGCTAAGAAGGGCAGGACACCAAACTAAATCGAACAGATGGACAGAATCATTTCTCAACAACATGACAGCATCCTGCAAGTATCAAGTATCAGTGCTCTTTGTTTATTTCGTAAGAAGTGTGTAAGTCAATACTATGTTTGTTTTTGTCCACACCAAAAGTTTTGAACAGCTGCTCCAGAGTCATATCAGCTCTGAGTGGACAAACAACTCTCCAATCAAAACTTACCAACTCCAAACAGTTGCCACCAACAAAATCACCACTTACTAACACAGGCACTACACGGAGGAGTGTTGGTGTGTAGCACAGGGTTGCACAGATGTCTTGCATATTGCAGACTTATCATATTGTAACCCATCCAAGCCAAACAGGCCACAGAAGTTTCCACAACCTGCCCGGCTCTCCGCCTCTGCTCGTTTAATTGGGTGGTGGGAAGACTTCAAACAGCAGTGCTAATCGCTGGTGCGAATCGCCGTCTTGCTGGCGCATCACTCCAGTACTGCTAATTTCCTGTTAGCTAATTAGTAAGCAGTTGTGCTAGTCCTGCACTGTCCATATCAAAATCGTTTTAATTGGTAAGCTCCCAGATCAGGGCTGTGCTCCTTAGCTTAGCAAAACCTAAAGCCACGGACACACTGAATATATAGAGAGGGGGTTTTGGAGGTGGAGGGAGGGTCATATATAAATAACTGACCTCGATACCCAAATCCTCTCTAGTTATGAAAGCAAGAGATAGTGCAAAGATGTCACATTACTAGTTTGTATGGCTTCGAATGTACTTTTAATTGAAGTGCTGCTACTTTTCCATTCTGTTTCTTATGGTAATAATAGCAGCAAACCTTATATGTATTACAGTTCAAGGCAACAGGCAACAAAGTGCTTTAAAGATTGGTAGAAACCACCACATCACACATCAATTACCGGCAACATGTAAAGACAAGACAAAGGCAGTAAAATGTAGAACTTTTAATTTGTCAGACAAGATGATAATTTCATGTGGTCCACTAATGACCTGAAAGGTTTTAATGAAACCCCACATGCTGAAAAGGACTGTTGACTCTTCCTAGTAATGCTACCATTATTACCGTCTGTGCCTATATACAGTGGTGGAGGAAGTATTCAGATACTTAACATCAGTAAAAGTAACAATACCACACTATAAAAATGACAAGATTAATTACTTGAGTACTTTAAAAAAAAAATCACAGTTGTGCAAAATTGCAGCATTTTGCAGATGTCACCTTACATTTAATAACCTGTATTTTCTGATATTTTATAGTTGAAACAACAATATTGATTATTCTAATACTTGGCAGATTAATTATTATGAAAATAAACATTACATACAGCCCCAAAGTGAAGATATGCAACATATCTATTTTCACCAAAATGCTTCCTCATTATGCATAATGGTTCATTTCAGAGTGATTTATTATTATATTATTATAAATTCAATTCAGTTTTATTTAAATAGCACCAAATCATAACAGAAGTTATCTTGTGACATTTTCTATATAGAGCATGTCTAGACCAACAATATCATGCAGTGACATGTAAGTAGTATTTTAATTGTGTAGCAGGTTTAAGTGGAACTTTAATTACTTTACGTAGATTTTTATGATCTAAACATACAGTATGCTTTGTGATGCAGTCAATCCAGTGGAGAAAAAAATGCAATATTTCCTCTAAATGTTGGAGAGTAGAAGTGTAAAGATTTGAAGTACCTCAAATTTATACTCAGTGTTGTAAATATTACTTGCCACGACTGCATGTACAACCTCCAACTGTGGGAGGTTAAGGTAGATGCTCTTAAAGTACCAGCACCAACAGTTAATTACAGAAATGATTGATAGAATATGCTGATGTCCAGTGCAACAGGGTCCAAGGGTGGATTTTGTTGTTAAACTTTCAAACAAGTGAGAAATATGTCAGTTATTAACCAAATATGTTGTTGTTAAGTCAGATCTAAGGTTAAAGGTAGTTTTAAAACCCCCAGGTCACGTAGCCCAGTGACAACACAGTAACTCCCATCTGTTTAAATGTGGAAGTCTACGGTGTGAGTTTGTTATTTAAGAGACTTTTGTTCTGCCGCTGTTTCTATTCTCATGAGACACGTGATACTACTGGAATGACTCGAGTGCACTGTGTTTGGACGTGTGGAAAAGGGCATATGGGTTATATGTTTTACAGACTACACACACTCCATGAACACATACTCACCTTGTCTGGTCTCACTGTCTTGTCTCTCTCTCAGTATCTCTGTGGCGGGAAAGCATATTGGACAGGTTTTTGGCAGCTGTACAAAATCAATGTGCGAGATAAACGTGCGCTTGCCAGAGGTAAATAAACTCCCCAAGCTGGACAGATAAGGTTTCTGCCAGAGTTCCACGTAATGGGGCGACTGAGTGATTTGACTTTGTCAGAAAGGGCGACTTCGCTTTGCTGCAATTGCATAGATATTGACATGTGTAGACCTCTGTGTGTGGCTGGAGGGGTTTTGATAAAAAAATATTTAACATTAATACTCGCTGACACCAACTTCAAATACAAGCTTTAAATTTATTTTTTTTGTCAGTATATTGACAAAGTATTAAATTCACCAGTGGATTATTACACCACTTTGGTCCAGACTCTCAACAGCTAATGAAATTATGTACAGATATTCATGATCGCCAGAGGATGAATCCTAATGATTTTGGTAATCCCTGACATTACACAAGGTTTTCATTTGTGATTTTATCTACAGGATGACAACTTTTCTTCCATTGTGTCATCAGTTCAAAATTATAATGTTTCCAATACTTAAGCGTACAACCTAAATACCTGTGAAGTTAAGGATATAGTCCCATCAGCTTTAGCTTTAGTTTATTTTTAGTGCTATTTAGTAAATGTTAGCATGCTAACACAGTAAACTATGATGGTGAAAATGCACGGTACAAAGAATGGATGTCGTATCCGTAACGTCACCCACGGTTTTCTGAAGAGCCGCTGTGAAGCTCAGTGTTGTGACTGTATAGGAGCTATAGGTGAGAAAAAGCCTATTACTAAAATAAAGAGAAAGTTGCTATAATGATAGAAATAGGATAAATTCAGCAGCTGCTGCATTTTTTCATGTTACGTTTGCAAAAGTTTTCCTAAAGTAGAATAATGTGATTCTGTGTTTTTAGAAAACCCTGCCATAAAAATAAATCTGTTCGATGTTACAAATTCAATATTCTGTATGAGAAATGTGTATCTTCAAACCTCTAAATGCACCGGGCGTAATGCATCGCGCGCATCCCCCGGGAAAATGGCCAAATCTGAGCAAGTAAACAAAGTCTGGCGGGCTAAATGCTAAACGGTGGGGTTTAGGAGCGTCCTCCATCCATTCCATGCTAGCCTTCCCCCTACACATCCTCCAAGCTGCCCCATCCACACCCAAACCCACACTTACCTGGTTGCCCATGGGCCTTTAACAATATGAAGACATTTTCAGCAACCTATTTCCTGCAACTTATCTCTTTGGGCATATCACATTGGTCTTGTTCTATTTAATTGGATTTACTGTAATCCTACTGTTGGGCTCTGTATTTCGATTATTGTTACAGCCTTCTCTTTATTATTTTGTAATTGCCTTTTTCAAACGTATGGCTCCTATTGCATTCCTAGCCATTTGAGGAGGGGGATCTCTGGTTAATTCCACTTTTTTCCCTTGTGTTCCTCTTGTGTTCCTGTTTTTTTCTTCTTCTTTGTGAACTGGGGCTGGGTGTGGAGGTTGATTTTGAAGCTCAACGAGACAATGCATGTGATGTGTGGCTACACAAATAGACCTGACTTTACCTCCCTGTCTGTCTGCTTCTGTGAGGTGAAGTCAATCCCTTCTGTCTTGTATTTCTCAGTGGAGTGAGAAGCCAGTGGAAGGTCCTCTCTAATTAAATGGAGGGCAAATCCACAGTCTCCTCCTCTGAACAGGGCAGCCTGATGTTTATATTAACTCCCTGAGACACTTGGCTGCTCTCACAGAAAACCTACAATACCCATATTTGGCCACACTGTCTGACAAAGAACAGAGTTTGCCTGGATCTCTGTGTTTGCATTCACAGCAGGTTTTGGAGGACATTCAATCCAAAGAGAACTGTATTATTTAGAAAATAAACTTGATTAACCTAATATGTAAATACCAACTAGTTTGACATTTTAAGATTATCAAATCTAGTTGTTCCTAAAATGTATGTACAGTTTTATGGATATAAACTCTTACATACTGCAGCTCTGGCTGATTTTCCATCAACATTTTGTATCTTCCTGCAGGTTTTGGGAGCCAATTATCCCACTCTAGTCTGGAAAATATATAATAATGAACATTTTCAGCATGAGAAGTGTCAGAGAATTAAGTGAAGAGGCACAAAAATGTAGCTATTGTCTATATGACAGATGTGAGCAGCAGGTTAGGAAAGTATACACCAATGGAAATTTACAGGTGTTAAATGTCTGCAGAACGGTACTCTCATTAATTGGAGTCAGATTTCATTTTTGCAAACCTCAAACCTGGATCCACCACATGTTTTCTCTCCTCTTCTTTCTCACAGAGCTGCATGATTTTAATGAAAACTCCTGATGGCTTCCAGTTCATCTTCTAGGTGTGAGATCGTTTTTGTGAGTGGTAGCCAAGGAGGACAGGGTGAACATTTTTAATAACAGTCAAATCCTGAGCCAAGTTGTTGTTCTTTTTTTTTGTTTGTTTGTTTTTTACTCCCGTAGACATAGAGCGCTAAAATAATCTGACTGCAGGCTGTTTATGAGTATTGACAAAGTGTCAATAAAAAATCTCAGGATTTAACAGTGTTTTACAGCAGCTGTTATGGAGGAAAATGTCACAGAGTTTTGCATGACCTCCAAGAAGGAACTGAACTGTTTCTCTAGGCTGTTTCTCCTCATTGCTCTCCTTATTTTGTTACTCCCACTCATGCTTTTAAACATGCTGAACACACACAGCTGCTTACAGATTTTTCACCAAGTAAACTTCTGCTACTCTTAACATCTAAACTTCTATCCTCACACAACAAAACCTTTCAAACCATAAACTCCTTCTTACCTGTCTTCTTCTATGTTTCATCAGGATCCCGATAGATGTGGACCCTCTGACCGTTTTCGCCTCCTTGTCTCCTGAAGGCGTTCTTATCATTGAAGCTCGGCAGACGCCTCCATATTACCTCTTCAGCAATGAGGGCTCCCAGGGTGGTGACGCACTGGAGGTGGAGGCACCCAAGCACCAAGAGGCCCCTATGGTCTAAACCCCCAACTTCCTACCAACATAACAAATCATCCTGCACAACTGATTAGAAGTTTGATATGAAATGTGTGGCCTTCAGCTTCATGTTGTTAGACACCTGGAATTAAAATGTGTAAAATAATGCAAGGAAAACAGGTGAGTCCTGTTTGATATCCTTATTAAAGCTGCACAAAGCAAAACTGAGTCCAGCTAAGCATCTGATTAAACAAAGTAAATGCCGGCTGTATGATAAGAATAATTTGAACCTGTTCCCTTGTTGCATCTTCTTAATCCATACAGAGATGGTTTCCCTAAATCACACGTCGTCTTAATTAATTTGTACAATTTGAACTAAACTTAAAAATATATATATTCAAGGGAATATTCCTATGGTGAAGGGGATGGATATTGTTTTCATCCATATGATTAGATGAATTTGAATAATTCAGAAATATCTTCAGAACAGCAGTAAAAGTTTGTTGGTTGTTTATCTTTGAGAAACTCAAAAGCTTAGCGCTGTGACTTGACTGTAATAATGACAAACTGAGGCTTGATAGATTTTGTTTTTACTGAATATCACAAATGTTCAAACAGCTACAGTTTATGGAGCCTCCAGTGTGTTAACTTTTCTTGTGCAGCTTTAATATTATGTATGGGTACATCTTGAGGTTATGCAAGAGCTGCTGAGCCACTGATTCATTATAAGTCATAGCATTCTCAATAAACCTGTAAGTTAATATGACACTGTGTGAACTTCTCAAGATCAAATTTATATCTGTATTTATATTAACATGCAATTCATTCAATGGAACAGTCTGTGGAACAAACAACGACAAATGTGCCTTTGACTTCCTTCAGTTCCACAGTTATTTATCATTTTGAGTTAATGAATGTCACGTAAACTGACAAGAAACGAAAGCTACCTTTTGCGGCTTCATTAAAGGGTGAATTGTGTGCATTAATACTGTATTCTACCAAAGTGTATTGTAAATATACTTTCATATGTACCGATTCATTATAAATATTAATCTAACGTGTTCCAGGTTTTGAAATATGTTTGGATTTTTTCTTTTTTATTTGAGCATTCAGAAAGATGGCTGCATGATTGTTGGTGTGGACAGACTGACTTGTATGCCAAAAACGTTTGTTTCCTGCCTTCTTCTCTGTTGATGTCTTTGTATTGGCTGATGCAATAAAAATGTCCAGCCAATCTCCTGGTGTGTCTTAACATCTGTGTCTTTTATTGAGAACCGTGCCACTCATGGGCCTGGTTCCAGGGATCCAGGGAGCCTGTGGTGTTATTGTTGGCTAACAGAACGAATTGGGCAGCAGATTAGCAGAGGGCTTAGTGCTGGGTGAGATTGGCACTCCTGTGTGCTGCAGAATGGGCCGAACACACAGAGGCAGTACCGCCAGAGCTTTTGTATGCAAGGGCAAAAATTGGGGCGGTTTCATTGCATGTTGTGATGAAAACTAATGTAATCTTCTCTGTGTGTTGGAATCAAGAGGGATGATCGATTTGAATTTAGAAAGTTTTCAAACTGGAGCCACACTGTGGAAATAACAAAAGGCCTTTGCTGTTTTGGCTATGTGAAGGCGCCGCTTTGTGTGATGTGCCAGCTTCACATAAACTGTATTTATTAGTATTAAATTATATGTGTGGACTTGTGCTGCCATGGCAACAGCATAATTGGAATCACGCCAGCTTCTCCTTGGGCAAGTTACTCACGTAGAAGTGACTAATGCACAGCTGTGCAAACGTATAGTATCTGATTAATGTCAAAACCTCTTAGCTGAAACAACATGATAATTAATCTCTTTTTTAATTTTGCACTCACATATTTTTAGAGGTAACTGTGAATATGATCCTCATGAATGTGATCACTTATTCATAAATAGTTGCAAAATTCATACATACAGCGACCACAATTCATTTTAAGATGGAGTAACACCAACATAATATTTAACATTTTCACATGCTATTGCTTTATTGGAGCTCCAAAGACAGCATGGTTATAAAGCAATTATTTCTATTGACTAGAGGGCATCTGGAGAACTGGTGCAAGGCAAGCTATGCAGGCTGTTGTCAATATGTGGTGTGTGCAACATTTTCGAGATATTTGCGTTTCTACTCTGTTTGTTCTTGCTTTATGTTGGGATCCTCCAGCTCCTGGCTCAGGACCTCACTTGGTGGACTCTTGCCCAGCTCTGGCTCCTCGGGCTGGGTGATCTCCTCTGCAGCGTGCCCTGAGTCTGCCATTACTTGGATCTCTTCATCCACGGCTGGTTCTTTGTGTTCCGGCTGTTTAGACATGTCTGTATCCGGGCTTTCTTGGCTTTCCACGGTTTCTTGGTGCTCCGAAGAATCTTGAAGACTCTCTGTACCTTCGCCATCTGCAGGCACTGAAGGGTGAGACTCTCCAGCTGGCTTTTCATGGGTCTCCTCCTCCTCTTCCCTCCTTTCTTCATGCTGCTGAAGCTCAGCTGTGGTGCTGTCAGGTTGGGCCTGATCATCATGGACCTCTAGTGGAGACTCTTCCCCTCCATCCTCTGCAGATGGAAAATCTGCAGTCTCTGGTGTTCTGTGGCTATCTGGGTCTGCATCAGGGGCTTCTTCTTTCTCCTGTTTTTCTTTTGTCACCTCCATCTCCACCTACATTTGTGCATAAATATGTCAGAAAATGTCAGCAAGGAAACGAAATGAACAGTTATGATTTAAGGTTTGCTAGCTCCACTTTCATGCCACACCTCAACACTGAATTTCTATGCCAATCTTTTCATAAGTGGAATCTCAAGAGGGATATTGAATTGGATACAATCAGCAGATATTGTTCAGACTGTATCTTGAAAATCAGTTTAAAGGAAAGGTTTGACATTTTGAGAAATGAGCATTTTTTGCTGAGAGATGAAAAGATCGATAACAATGTCAAATCTGTCTGGTAAATGCTGCAAGGCTACAGCCAGCAGCTGGTTATCTTATCTTAGCATGAAAAAGACTGGGAACAAGGGGAATGGCTAGTCTTTCTCCTCCCAGTGGTAACAAAATTCACCTCCAAAGCTCACTAATTAGCACATTGTATCTTGTATATATAATTAAAATAAGTACAAAAACCAAAGTGTAAAAACGAGAACTGGCACGGGACTATTTCTTGGCCAAGAGCAGCCTCCACAACTTGTCACACTTTGTTTTTTGGATGGATTAAACAAATGAGATATGTTTTAATTTCTCAGGTACTGGGAGGCAGATTTGTTACCTTCTGACAGAGCCAGGCTAGCTGTTTCCCACCGTTTGCAATCTTTATGCTAAGCTATGCTAACTGGGCTATATACTTACATTTACCAGACAAATAAGTGGTATCAATCTTCTCATCTAAATCCCTGTAAGAAAACAAGCGCATCTACCAACATGTCAAGCTATTCTCTTAATTGCAAATAAACTTCCCAGATGTGATCACCTTTATGGGAATGATGATAGCAGCAGGAACGGAAGTTTCAGGAACTGGAGCTTCCACAGTCAGGATACCATCGACAGAAAGTGTGGTTTCAATTTTAGTAGCATCAATCTCAGCTGGGAGCCTGAAAATGACAGAATGGTGTTTACTGTGTCTCAACATGAAAAGTGCCAGTGTTTTATAATACTGAGGCTGATGTACATAATATCTAATTTTTCAGCTCAGTGAACATTTTAGAGCTTGGATAGCGTCAACATCAGACCTTAAGCGCTGCATTTGTTGCTGCTGAGTGGTGTTTAGCATAGCTTAAACTGTGGATATCTCATCGTCTGCAGGTTAATATCAGTGTTTACTTTGCATACCTGTATTTCCTTGTGAAACATCTGGCAATAAATCCATGCTCGTCTGGCCTCTCCTCGTGTTTCCCTGGGGATGGATTACAGTTTATGGGGAAGAATGTGAGGACACACAGAGGAATCAAGCAACACAGAGAAACCACTCAACACAGAAATTAATTTCTGCCACAGAGCTGTGATTTCCCCGAGCACATTATTTAAGCAGCTTTCTAATTTTGTTACATTCGGTTTTCTTTCCAGGCTTGTTTCATTTTAAGGCGTTTATTCTGTGAACTATGAGAGAAGTCTATTTAGATAACTCTGTTACTCTTTGAGATAATAATATTAGATAGATAAGATTATTAATACTTCATTAGGAGTAGAAACTATCCTGTGTGTAAAAGTAATTAGCAATGTAAAATAAAGTGAACTTTTAGAGCTGTTTAATTAACAGAACTGTAAGCCAATGTTCTGTACCTCCGACCTCCAGGAATCCATCTCTGATGCTGAGAGAAATCTCTGAGGGGGAGAAGTGAGCCACGTCCAGGTTGACCCTCCACTTGAACTGCTCCTTACTAATCTTCTGGCCGGGATGATGCATCGACCCAGAGATGTAGGGCACAAACAGTGGAGCGGGTATGTACCCTGGCCAGGAGAAGGCTGCCAGACTCCTCTGGAGCCGGTCCACATCCATCCACCGAGGGTCCCATGGCTCCAGGAAAGGCGGCAGGCCAACATCCTGATTGAAAAGCCGGCTAGACTGCCACCATTTTCTCAGGGGGTACCAGGGGGTACCCCTGCCGTACTCACCACATGATGGCTCTGTTTTGGCCTGTTCACTCATATTTCAAGAAATTAAAAGACACAGAAAAAAACCCGGGGAGAAGATGAAAAATAGCACGCCTTTTTTTTTTTTTTTTTGGATGAAGTAACTTCTGGACTCCTGAGATTGACTCAGTGAAATTTCAGCAATTAAAATCTCCTTAATGAGTAAGGGAGTGATAAAAGAAAGACTCGCCAAAGCTAAGGGTGGTGAGACAGAGAAATCTCAGAGGGGCTTTATATAGTGCTCCTGTCTGTTTTAGCACTTATTAAGCACTCATGCCAATCCCATGAGAAGTATTGGTGGGCATGGGGTGATGGGTGTGGAGAGGAGGCTGTTACCTCTTGTTGGCCTGAAGAAGGCGTCTCACTAATTAGTTGTATTTATAACTTTTTAAGGGCACGATGGCAAATAGCGGACAGTTGGCCGAGGCTAGTTTGTGTTTGAACTGTTGCATCTGTTGCCTGAAGACTGTTCTTCTCACATCCCAGTGAACTCTATTCTGTCAGTGGTGACTGGGCTCCTCAGTCTTGTCATGAGCCAGTGATAGTCTCTCTTCCTTGTGTGTTTCACTCCTCAAAGGACACACATTGTGGCAGCTTGGCAGGTTGTCTGGAGCATGAAATACCTCTACTAGAAGCTGAGGACACAAAATGATATTTTTTTTGTGTTATCTGAAACGTTTCAGTGGCATTTGTGTGTATTGAGTGTACAAAGCTCACTTCCACTCCATTTTTCTTTCGCTCTGCAGTTTCAACAGGATTATTATTGTTCCCTCTTTTATCAAGTGTGACAGACTTGTCAGTGTTTCATTTTTAGAGCCGTGTGCCCTGAGATCTTGGCATACTGTCCACTGGAGCACAAAACAGATTGAACAGATGTTTCTGACACTTTGTGTGATGCCTCACCCACCGAATCTGTCTGTAGGATATGCTGTGAGAGGTTAAATTGGGATTCTCTGCTGCTGCTGCTGCTGCTGCTGCTGCTGGAGCTGCCTAAAAAAATGGTTCCTCTGTTTCAACCATCAACAGAGACTTCCACCCTGTTCACATACAAAGCATATGCCCACGTTGCACCAAGATGTTCATGCTATACTGCAAAACTAGTTTGAAAGGCAAAGGCGGAAATACAATTTAAGAAACTCTCAGTCTTGTTTTTTCCAGCTGCAAAAAGATGACCCTGGGTCATTATGTTGTGAAGATGTGATACTACTCTGTCCCTCCTCCTCCGAGTGTGTGAGCAGTTGCCTGTGTGTCTCTCTGTGTGTGTGTGTGTGTGTGTGTGTGTGTGTGTGTGTGTGTGTGTGTGTGTGTGTGTGTGTGTGTGTGTGAGATTGACAGCAGGTTGGACCTGCTGATTGGCTGTAGGTGCCTGATTGCTGCTGCAGGATTGGCCAGAGTGAAGACAGGAGCCTTTTTGAAGCACTGACTGACTGCAGTCTTCCTCTCTCTCCACCGATTCACCCACAACCAACTGGGTCTAGTGTCTGGCTTAACTGCTACTTCTGTGTGTAAGAAATTAGTTGAATCTACAAACTGAGTGTTTCGTAAATATTGTGAAAGTTAGTAAACTGTGTGTGGTAGCCCTGCAGGAGAGAGAAGCCATTTACTTTAAACCTTTTTCTCCTGTTTTTCCCTTAGGAGTTAGGAAAGCGATTGTCTTTTTGTTAATCTTGGTTTGCATACGGAAGGTAGGGACATAGATTCTTTTGTTTGTTGTTTTGGCTTTTGTTCTCCCTCTGAAGCTAAATAAAAGGCTACTTTAAATATAAAATTCCTGTGGACACTGGCCTTCTTGGGTGTGGGAGAATGGGGAGAAGCAAACCATGTTATGTCTCTGATTCCCACAGACCAGGGGCGTAACACACCATTTTACAGTAAACAAAGCCCTCTTGATACATGGAAGCTCAGAATACTTCCACAGAACTTCCAAAGAACAAACACTAATTTGCAATAGCAATAATAATAAAAAAAAACTCCACGACAATGGGTCTAACAGGATGTAAATAGTTCTGGGACTTCCTTTATATTCTTGCTGGCTGCTGGAAACTGTCTGATTGGGCTGCGGCCTTTTCTCTTTGCTCAGCTGCTGCTGTATGACCTTGTTTTCAGGCGAGGCCTTTTTGTAACATGGCAACTAAGAATATAGGTAAAATGTAGCAGCCCTTGTCCCTTTGTGATACCACAGCATAAACACAAACGCGCACATTTGATCTGGTTGTAGCTAAAATTTGGGAAAAAGCACAATGAGCTGATGATTAAATAAAATCACAATAAATGGTTAAACATTTTTTTACCCTTACCCTCTAATCTCAGCTTTTCTTTGTGCTTAGTGGGATACACATTTTGGAGAAATGTACATGTGGGCTGCAGTAACATTTAGACACTTGCTAGCAGGCAATTTCACTGATTGGTTAATTAGTGGCAGAAGGTCAAGTCAATCCACTTCAACTTTTTCCAGCTAATAACATGCTCTTTGTAGTATAATAGATAATTGGTCACAAGGTGATTAGTGTACCTTTTTATTATTAGGCTGAGAGTTTTCCAGGTTGATCTTGAAATGGTACTGAAGAGATGAAGCATGAAGGTATAAGGTATATTAATGGACTGGGGGAAAATTATTATTGATTCTGCAACATTATCTTGATTTATTAATTTAGACTGATTACATGCAATTTCACACAGACTGGTGACTTTGACAAAAAAAAAAAAAAAAAATCACAATAGCTTTGGCTCACTTCAGCCAACATCAATAAAGTCACAATATTTTGAGTGTGATTGATGGTTTCATAACACATATTATCTCAGTGATGAGTGATATAAATCTCACAAGTTAATGCAGCCAAGTGTTCACTGTTCACTCCAATGAGTAAAACAAGTATCAGTAAAGCACAGATTGATGGGAGGCTACTAATTGGTATTGTGCACGTTGGTTTACTGTCACTCTGTCAGGGCTTACTGAGGTACTTGAAGAGAACAGAGGCATTGCTAATGTCATTCGATGCACCTTTCCTATTATGGCCTTATTTTGGCAAAACAAGATACTGGGCTTGTCTCCACTCAGTCTCTAGACACTGCATTAGACATTTGGCATTATGCAACGAATTAAGTCATTACAACCTTTCTATACCTACTGTGTGATATAAATAAGCATTGGTCTGTCATGATACTGTGCCTCTGTAAAACACTTATCAGACTGTTAACCACCTGTTAAAACCCCTCATAATAAAGTGGTATAAATCACAATCTGCATATAATTGGCTCTCAACTTCTCTCAAAGCCAACCAAGAACTTTATTTATTATAAACTAAGCAAACAAGGGCCTCAAATGTCAATAGCTTAATGGGGCAGCACGTCAGCTGATTTTGGGTTTCTTGTATATATATACAATGACATATAGGAGTGTCCACATACTTTTGGCCATGTTTGTGCACCTTTCACCTCCTTGTGGGCTGAGCTTCACTAATCATTACCATGAGAAACGGAGGTCACAGGACCAACTTTGCGGATGTGGTTTTACACTTTAACATATTAACTCTGTTTATTCACTGCAGCGATATGTCAGTGCTTCTGTGCAACTTTGTTCTCCTTCATTACTTACCACGACTAATCGAAATTCAACGCTGGTTTCGCTTCATTGTGTTGTAGTAAAACTTGCCTGTGAACAGACACCTGGAGCTCGTAGCAGTCATCATGCCCATCTAAGGCTGCAGCTGAGCCGGCAGGGCTGCCTGGAAGCCCCCTGGAGACTTATGATCCTGGAGAATATGCAATGACAACACATGGAGACAGTATTTCAGCAATTACCCTACATAAACTGCAGTCAGATTCAGTTAATACAAGACAGTTTGTTTTGTTTGTCTCTGTGTGTATGAAGGAGTAAGGGAGACTTTATAATATCTTATCTCAGATGACTTTCGCCACCCCCTGTAAACATATGATCACCAAATGATTTTGATGTCTTGAATCAGGATTAACTTCAAAAATGGCTGGCAGTTTATTCATCACCCAGAATAAAAAAAAATATCACAAATTCCATCATTTTTTTCTCTCTCTGCTATCTTTTCCGATTTCTGATTCAACCCATCCCATCTGGTAGCTGCTAAAGATCAGAAAGTCTTCATGGACCCTCCTGCTTTTCCTCCCTTGAACTGCTAATGCCCTTCTCAAGTGATATTTTCACATCTTTCTGTGTATGTGTGTGTGATCCCTTTCATTTCATGGCAGTGCTTCTATCTCTCATTCATTTGTAACCTCAGCTGCCCCCTTTGGGCTTCACAGAGCGGTCCCATCCAAGACCAGTCGCTTCATCTACTTTGAATAGACACTGAACCCTCCACTGTGTTCAAGCACATCAAGTGTGTCGCAAATCAAATTTTGTAGCCCAGATGAAAATACATTTTGGACTGGCAGTCAAAGGATGGGAAACACACCCATGACCCCGTTTACTTTAACCATCCTCTCGTTGCAATTTGAGTTGGAGAGGATCTTCAGAGATAGTTTTGAAGGCCCGACGGGCTCTGCAGAGTCAGTTTTCCTAATCAGCAACACAGATGCTGTGTCTGATCCCCGCAAGCCTTTTCCAACTAAATGCATTTGAAGTAAGACGTTGCCATTTGTAAGATGATTACAGTCACCTATGCTCAGGGGAGAACTCACCAGAGGCCAGTCACAGCGAATCATGAAGCTTCAAACAGCCCGCCACAAATCCACGGGATATTAGCAGCTAACGCATCAAGGGGGATGAAGTGTCAAATGGCTGGTTTGTCCCTGTGGACACTGCATTCATCATAGTTATTGTGAGGCTGGCTCAGTCGCTGAGGCAGGCTGGCTGGCCAGCGAAAAGGGAGACGTGGTACCTATCAAAACTGACACATCAGAATGGAGTGCCCTGTCTATGGAAATATATTTTTCAGAAAGCCATTTTACAAGTTATTGCAGTCAGCAATGAGACAGAAATAATGCAGAGTGGTGCTTGAACCTCGATCTAACATAAAACGATGCTATTGGTTGAAGAAATTCATTCGCTGAATTGCTTTAGCCATGCCTGTTGCCAATCCATTGTCTCTATGACTACAGTGAGAATAACCCTGTATAGACTGTAAATCACCAAGGAGGGAAAACAAGGCAATCTCATCTTCTGCAGTTTCCTGCTCTATGTTATTTCATTTACAATGCCTTTGATTCAGCTCTCTGTGGTGCTGTTAAGACAAATGCAATACTAACAACATTGTTGTGGTGTATGCGTGTATGTATGTGTATGTGTAACTCCTCGGTGTGGAAAGAAATACAGGGGCCACTTTACAGAGCATTTCTAAAATGAGTTTTCCACTACATGTACTGGAACGTGCACTTTCTCTGTGTGCTCATGTGCAACATACGGTATTCATACGTGAGGCCTCTATTTTCTGTCCACTGAAGTAGCAGAAAGGCAGCAACAGTGTCCCGGTTTGACTCGAAAGAGATTTGCAGCAAATGAGCTCATCCATCAGCAGAAGCGTGTGGGGACAAGGGGATGATGAGGAGAAGGAGGGTGAGGAGGAAGATGAAGAGAGACGGTGGGGCGGAGCAGGGGCAAAGCAGAGGCAGGACTGCTCAGAGAGAAGCCTCTCAGTGACATATGACGGCCGTGGCATTTCCATGCTCTCCGGCACATTCTCTTGTCCTTTGGATGTTGCAGCTTGAAGACCTGAGCTCAGTTTGGTCCTTGTCCCGTTCCTCTGTAGCTTTGCCAAATAAAGCCATGACATTTAAGGGGAGTAGCATTTATAACTGCATTAACCACCAAAAATTCAGCATTTACTCTCTGGAACTCAATTTTCTTCACATACCTTTTTCTCCAGCTATAAGGTGGGACAAATCATTCTGTCCAAAAGTATCATATATATTCAGTTTGTTCCAACTCTTCTTTAGGTATAAACTGAGTGACCTCTTTAAACCCAAGGCTCATTCATGGCTGCTCCATCATTAAATGGAAAGGAAAGCAATATTTGATGTCTTTGATATCTCCACAAATATAAACGTTTATGAGTCTGAAGAGCATTTGGCTGCACAGCAGGTAACAATTGTTAACAGGTTAATTTTGCATAGCTGCAAAGGCATTTGAGACAGAAGGCAAGAGTTTTTAATGCTGTTGGTCAGCAACAAAATTAGTTGTTTGTTTTCTTTTTAGCTAAAAAGTTAATCTTGTGTTGAAGATTGAACAAAATGAAGTAGACAGGAGACTGATTGGGAACAGCAGATAATCTTTGCCTTTGGCTTTTCGTCATTGATCTGCAAAGAGATTTGATTAAAAGTTCTGCCAGCTGTTATCAGGAGGGAAGAAACACTCTCTTGAGTAGACATTACAATAAGGTCGAATAGCATTCTTAGTGATGGTGCAGCAGCCAAAATGGCACAAAGACAGAAGTGTTTTATTTAACTTACCGATACTTTCGATACTTTAGTAGACTTTACAAATCCAGGGACACTTTTGTAAGTAACTTTTGTAATTTTGCAAAACAAGATTGACTTCAAATACAAGGCCTTCCCTTACTATTGTAGTTACTGTTGCAACACCTGTCAATCTTTCTGTCAGTCGATGTATCTGGAAAATGTAACACTTTCTCAGGCATCATTGGCTGTGGTTGCTGCAGTGCAAGTTTCCCACAAAAGCAGAGTTACTGACAGTAGCCTAAACTTTGAAAGCATCAAGGACTAACTCCCACACAATAATACAAAGTGGATGTACCATTCACGAATAAGGTTTTTCAAAAGAATTTAACCCGACAAACTGTTAGTTAGTTTATAATGTGTTGCTCAGTTACTGCTTTAAGCTGGTCAGCAGGGCATGCTAATGATTGAAGACACAACCCTCCAAACTCTTAAGATGGTCAGTAACTTAATAACTCTTAATCACACAGTATTCAGCATGTGGAGAAATCCAAACCTGGACAGACCTGCTGTGGGTTGCTAAGCTATGACAGAATAATCACCTTTTTCTGGGAACAGTCAGTTGTTGTATTTAAACTTTTTGATGTGGATATTAACTTCATACTGATAAATGTTGGCTTTATTCTGTAAATCTCTTTTTAACAGTTTGAAACCATCTTGGGAAGTGTTCTCAGTTTATCCTGCTATCCGTTGGATTTAATGTGTGTGTTTTTTAAATGCGAAATAAATCAAATGAAAAATCTGAAGGTACAAAAACCTCATTAATATTCAATCCAAGCTAATGTCCCTTTTCCTCCTCTCTGATGAACTATTCATAGGCGGCTACAGATGACCCACCAAAGATAGCCGACCAGTCCATTAACTGCAACCCTCCAGATTCCACAGGAGGAAGCAAGGTGTGACTGTTAATCGTTAAGCCCACATTTATACTCCTCTCACACCATATCTAATTTATACTGTAAAAAAACATCAGTTTATCTTGTATAAGAAGGTTTTTTTACTGAATGCAGTTAATTATGTAAAGATTAATTGCCTGATTATCTGTCATTTCCATAAGCAATGTCATATTAGAGACACAATTTTTACTCTTGGCCTGCTGCCCGGTTTGCCTCTGCAGAGGTCACATGGGGATGCGACAGTCTTTCATGGGTGAAGAAGCGTTCTGAGCGCCAGAGCAACTCGGAAGACAAATAGATAATACCTGCTTCCCCTTTGTTTTTATGTCTTTGTTTTTATGCACTTTTTGCCAGGCTGGAAAAAGAGCAGATATCATTTCCCTGAGGAAGCATCTGTGCCACACCAGGTGAGAATTACATCTGTGTGTGTAGCAAATATGGAAAGAATGAATCCTGTCTGTTGATATAAATATGTGGCGTTTAACTGCTGTTTCCCTTGAAACAGAACTGCAGTGGCACCTATGTATGGAAAAAGTCACATTTAACGATAACATAGCTCATAAAAAAGGGAAAACTGCAACTGTTTGCTCACTGCAGGTATGCACAGCTTTCAGTGCTTCTGTGTCCTGCAGGCAGTGGAGTCCTGGCACTGAAAAAGCCGTGGCATTTGGTCCAGGGTGTGTATGTGTTTATCTGCATTTGTGTGTGTGCATGTGTGTGTGTGTGTGTGTGTGTGTGCGCAACCTCCTAACCCCACCACAGGGTGTAGAGACAACATCCTCTGGGGGCAGCCAAGGGTACTTCCAACCGGCTGACATTTCTGACAGCCTCTGATAGAGCCCAGAGTGTTGAATTATTCATACAGGTGTTATGGGGAAAGGTTGCCATTTTCACAGGAAAAACTAACCCCCAGATGAATTGTGGCTGTTTATCCCTGCAAGTGAATACAGTAGTAATGATTTGGGGCTATGATGCCTTTTAGGCCAAATGGCAGCCCATTCTCTGTCAGCTCACATGTCGAAAGCTCATACATCTCACTGCTTCTGTGGCCAGAGTAAACCTCTTAATCAGCCAGGGTTTGTTTTTCAGCCCGGGCAGTTAGGTGGAAACATCGGACAGCGGTCTGTTTTTCAGCAGTATACCACATTTCATAATGGATGTCTTAATGGAAATATGAGCCATCTGATTATAACCATTATCTCCTCTTATATCCTCACATATATCACACTAAAGGGTCAGTTCATCCAAATCACACACACACACAAAAAAAAACACATTTTATCAGCAGTACAGTAGAAGTTAATTGAATTTGATTTTATCTGAAAGACTGAAAACAACAATCATTTTTAATAAAATGAATAGTTAAGCATCTTGGAAAATATGCTTATTTTTGGATGAGAAGCTTGATACTACTTTAACGTCTGCCTATTGAGTATGAAGCTAGAGCCAGGAGGCAGTTAGCCAGGACAGAGAGCAGCAAAGAAATAGTTAAAGCATGTTCGTGTTGGTATGTGTATTGTTGAACTTTGGAGAGAGCAAGGCAAGCTGTTTCCTCCTTTTCAGCTTTTACACTAAGCTATGATAATTGCCTCTTGGCTTCATTTCCATACTTAATGGACTTGAGAATTCTATTGATCTCCTCATCTAACTCTTGGCAAGAAAGCAAAAGAAGTGTATTTAATTACATAAAATGTCAAATTATTTCTATGAACATAGTTGACAGTGAGGTCTGTGTATTATGTAAGACTGTATCTGTGTAAGACACACTGCTGTTGCTGTCATTATAGTGTTGACATCTTTGATTAAAGTCATAATTCAGAAAAAAAGATTCTCAGATAAAAGTATGAAAATATCAGAACAATTAGATGGTGATTATATTATTGTTAAATAATGTATTTCAAACAGATCCTCTGTGGGACAGGGATACGATCCCAAAAACACACAGTTGTGGTAATACGAGTTGGAAATTATGATACACATTTAAATATTCCAGCACCACAACATATTAATTACATAATATGTACATAAGATCTTTGCATCTTTATCAATCCTTATATACCCAGAGCATGGAGTCACTCACAATATGGAGGTAAACTGTGATAATCCAAGAAATGATCTGGTGTAGATACCGTAAGAGTCCAGTTTGGTGTCGTATTTCCTGCTGTTTCCTTCCTGTCTTGTCTCAGTAGACACTGCAAAGCCCAATCAGTGTTTTGGCTCTTACTCCCGTCTGTGGTACTCTGTCATTTATGACTGCGCCAGCTTGTGTTGTCGCAGTCTGCCATTTGTCTCTGGCGATGATGACATGAAACATCCCATGTTGTCTTGTCAACACTACAGCGACTCCTGTTTCTCATCACACGGTAGCTGACAAAACTTCCCAAGTAACATTATTCTGCTAGATTTATAATTAGGATTTAATTACAAAATGTGTTATGAAGTCGTTTGCGTCATGTTGCAGTGCCTTGCGTATCATACCCTACAAAATTCACCATGCAAATGACTTAAACTTGCCCACTGAAAATTGACAGATAGGAATTTTTGATGATGTGAGAGTAGAGCCTATGAGTAGATTCGGAATACACATCTTAGTTTGTGTAATCACTATAAAGATTTTTCACCTACCACGAAACCTTTCTCTTTTGTTGCCTGGCAACAAGCTGTCACCCAAGGGCTCCCATGATCTGATCTGTTAAAAACTGTCCCTTACCACCTCTATGCTCCTCCTCTGTAGAAATGTCTAAATTTTTTATACTGCAATCAATTTTTAACCACCTATCAAGTCCTCCTTCCAAGCATTGTCAACTTTAATGAGCTTTTCAAGTCAGTCTCTGATTTGTGGTCATCATTCACTCTCACAAAGAAGAATCACTTGTTATTGACTGGAAGGACAGACAGTGGTGATGAGAAAAGGCATAATGGGGTTTCACTTCAGAGCTTTTTGGCTTTCAGACACAAAAGTTTCATTGTGTGTTTGCGTATTGATGATACATTGCTTCTTCTCAATGCCTTTTATTTTCTTGTCACATCAAATACTGCAGCCTGTCACTGACTCTGCAGCTTTCTTCTGTCTGCTTCTTTACACCGCCCCCCACCTCTCCCTTTTCTTCAGCATATCAAAGTTCAGCCTTCATGTTAGACTCAGGCACAACCGGTGCCGTTGTCATAAACATTTGTAAATGCGCTGCATCAAACACAAGCAAAAGACACCCACTTGTCTGCCAGTTAGAAGATATTAATCAATTAAAAAAAAAACATTAGCTGAACCAAAGCGAAAGAGCCACTTTAGCACAAAGAGCTAACAAAATTAGTCACGTCTGAGGCAAGGTCACTGTACCACCTCCCACACTCTTGGCAGCCGGTAGCTACTCCAGGGAAAAACTTTTTGCACATTTAAAGCTACGAGTCATTAGCAATGCTGATAGAAATGCACTTTAATTAAGACTGCTGCATTTTGGACTTAGATGTCACAACTGTAGATTAATAAGTAATATCAAGGGTGTGATGATATGCAAATAGATCAGACATGCCTCCGAGCTAAACTGGTGCACTCGTTGTATCACCGAATAGAGCCAAATTAGCATGCTGGAACACAAGTGCTCGGTGCCCCCCTCCTAGGCTGAAGTGCTTGGCTCCACTTGTGGGCGAAATATTACCAGCCAGCTGCTCACTAGATAACAAATAAGAACTGGAGCAGCAGAGGGCTGGAACATATGCAGGCGTTTGTGTCTTTGCTTGTCTGCTTTCACCCTTGCAAAAAAATCTACTTCGCCTCGAAAGGTAAGGTCACAAGAATATTGTAAGGTCACTGGCTACTTCTTCCTCCTGGTTGGTTTCTTGTCATGTTTATAATCAGGAAATTACAGTTGCTTTTTGTACATTCAGTGTAAGTCACTCTGGATTAATTGACTAGCCAAATAATGTATAACAAACCTAATGAGTGCATTTCACTCCTCATCAAACATTTGCAAAACTCCATGTTTTATTAAGAAAACTGGATACCATGTTGTAAGATGTTACCTCATGTTTCTCACTGTGCACATACTCAGGCTTCTGCAAATTTGGGCTCATAAACACGAGCACTTCTTCTGCAATGGAGCCAGTTGAAGACATTATTTTCTCCAGCTAGCCCCACCTCACCTTGTTTGAGCCTGGACTTTATATTGAGATGACATCATAAAAATGACTTAATGCTGGTCTGTAGTTGAAGATATCTGTGTGGCCACCATCTATCGTTTACATCCAGATTTCCTAGCAAGCTGTATTCTGACATCTGTCGATCAATGCAATAGCAGGCACAGCTATACTGTAGTGTGTTCAAGTAGTGCATTATATACAAAAAAAAATAATATAACATGCGTAAAAGCTCCACATGGCATCTTATAAGTTACTCACAATGAGTTTTCTATATTACAGTTAGCTTGAAATTGGATGGATAGCAGAATACTGATAAGATAACACTAGGTTCAGATCATCTCGATACACTGAAAGTACAATAATATACTGAATTGTTGCTCAACCATAATATACATTCATCTCTAGATACTGCCTCTGCTTGCCTCAGAGTCACAGACATATTAAAAGTCCTGATGGCTGCTGTGCTTCCTCCATCATCAAGAATGTCTATATAAACTGAACCACAGCCTTCATGTCATTTTAAAGCACATACCGCCCTCTAATATTTCTTTTGAATCCCAGTTGATCTCAACAACAAAGATTCATACAGCCGACGCTGTGTGCGCCACCTTGACTCTCCATTCTAGCTAACTATAACGAGCTTGTAGCGGCCTGCACTTTGACCTGCTTTTGTCTGCCTACTTCACTCAGAAGAAGGCAGACTGCTCATGTGAAATGATGATGAAACACAGGGGTGTTACCTTGGTAGGTCTTCTGGCAAAGTCACCTCGACAGTTGCTTCTGAGAGTGTGTCTTTTAATTTTCCACCACAGCATTAATGCAAAGGTAATTACGCGTGCAGTATGAGAAAAACAAGCAAACAGTATTTGAGGAAAGGTTATGGTTGGAAGCTAAACCGCCATAATTAAGTCATTAATCTGGCCAGACGTAACACGTTTCTCCCATAATGCTCTAGTTAGGTGTCATTTGTGCTTGCCTGCTGCTTTGGTGTGCTCTGATTTGGATGATTTACAGCACACTTGTGCATGCGTGCGTGCGTGCATGCGTGGTTGTGAGGGATTATTGTAATGGCATGCAAGCACTTTGACTGTAACTCATCTGCTTTGATGGTTTTGTTTGTCTCTGATAAAGACAGGAGATTAATGTGTAGGCTTGACATTTGTGTGTGTTTTTTTTCTATTCTATCATATGGGTTGTTTGGGAACTGAAGATATATCATTATTAAAGAATGCCGGTGATGCCTTTGTATTTATGGCTCCCGCTTGTGTCTTTCTGCTTTGAAGGCTTTTGGCATCAGCAATCAAGCGGGGCCAGAGCTACTTCCACCTCCTTGAAGGAAAGAGGAACAGGAGGAGCAGGAGGCGGAGGAGAGGCAGCAGATGAGGAGGGAGGAGCAGCAGAGAACAGAGCCACGACCTCCCAGTTTCTCCTCCAACTCAGACAGCAATGCAGAGGGGTGAGGCAACAACTCACAACAAATCAGTTCCAATTCATATACTCTTGTGCCATCTCCTTTGTGACACATATAGTGTAGTGTATGTTTATACTGTATGCACTTATTTTTCTTTAAACCTCCTAACTAACATCTTCACTTTCAGACTACCTAAAGCTGCATTCATCTAATTTTCATATTAATATCAAATGACATTTTACAGCCTGAAACTTTACTGTTCTGATTCACCCTCTCACCTCCCATCAACCCCGTTTCCAGCAGCAGCAAGCAACTGTTTTTAGCAAACAGGCTCTGATAAACCCACTGTACATGACCTGCCCAGCTCCAAATGGCAGACAAAGTTAATGATTCCCTGGTGATCATAGTGGAACATTTAGCAAGTACAGAGTCAGATATATCCTTCAGGTGTTTATCCTGTTGAATATTTATAACAATATCAAACAAACCTTGTAAAATCTGTCCTCCTTTCAAATTTTGTCATCTATGTATGCATTTCACTGTAAATCTGTAGAGCCATACGATGTATGTATGAAATATTTGCAGCTTCAGATTTAAACCATTAGTATTACCATTCACTTCCAAAACATCCAGATATTGAACTCTTGTCAAACCTACATGCAAGATAATAGAGCAATTATGCAACAGAGCAGCAAAGCTAATTGAGGTCATTCTCTTTTAATGTGAAAATCACTGCTAACAGCACTGTATCTCTGCTGCGTTCAGGTGGCCTCTGCCTGGAAGTTGAAGCAAGGCCCCGCAGGAGGAAGAGCCAGTCAGTGCGACCTTTCACTCCTGTCCATTACTCTCTGAACTCCCCTCTGCTGAGTGAAGCACCGAGGTATAGTTATTGTACTGTTCAGCCTATTCATTCAAGATGGTGGCCTTTAAACAAGCTGTTATAAGTGTTTCAAGGTACTCACAGCTAGAATCTGTCTATGCATTCGGATCTAAGCCACACAGACCCTAGAGAGGCTGAGCTCGCTTTTGGTTGGTCTGCGATGCATTCACATACCACAACATGTCTGGGAACACATCATGTGATTGCTCTTGCTAAAACTGCATAGGTGGGTGCATGTATTTTGATGTGTGGTTCAGCGATTCTCTTACATAGAGAACATTGTTCTACCAAACCGCTTCTGTGTTAACAGATGGAGACGGTTAGGGTTACTTCGCACCCTCCACCCAAGCAGCAGCTAGAAAACAGCAACACGCTCGTTACTTCCAGTGATGTGAGAAAGGCAGCTGCTTTGCTTTGTCCTTCAGTCTGTCACTTTCTGTTTGTAACCTTCAGATAGACAATGTTGTGTTGTACTTCACCATATGCAGTTTGTACAGTAGATAGAGGTACTGCAGCGTACACATAGTGTGTTGTTTGCTGATTTTCATGCAGCAAGGTCTGCAAGGTAGCCGGAAAGATTTTGACCTTCAAAATAAATTGTTTGTGGAATCAGAGGATAAAATGAAGACAAACTTAAGCATCAGAGCTAAGAGGATCGATTAGTAACTCTTATTTAAACCATTTAGCATCATTAGGTTAAATATCTGAATATTTTGCTCATATTATTATGATCACACAATTAACTCGTTTAGATAAGGGCTTCAATATAATTTTCAAAAGAAACACCACACCCTGCACTGCAGCTAAGACAAAGGTGAGATGTTGAAAAAACATTTGATTTTAAGGAATCATTGCTCTTATTCAACCCTCCATCCTCCGTCAGTCAGCGTTCATCTGTTTGATTCATGTCAAACAGATGTGTTACTACACCTCAGCAAACATCAAACAAAGAAAAAGCAAACAGGCAGATCGCTGAATATTTAATGTAAAACATCTGACAGTGAGAGATACTCCTGATGCATTCATTTTGTATTTCTTTTATACAGCTGACTCCTTTGATGCTGTGTGAGCCAGAGCTAACCTTTCTGAAAAATGTGTCAGAAAAAGTTTTCTTTGACAAATCTGCCTGGTTAGAAACTCGGGTGTTAGCTGACAATAAACACACCCAGAACTCACGTTCACAAAAGCAACATTTAGTGCTTTCTGCTCTGCAAGTGTTATGCAGTGCTTTGATCTTTATATAGAGTATATGATGGTAATGCTGCCTACAATCCACAATGACTAGCTATTGAACAAAAGTACAGTACAGTATGTGTCACAATTTATGCCTTGGCAAGTGTATAGTGGTTGAAAATGATTCGAAAGCAGGAACATTTTAAAAACAAGGACATACCTGTCACACCAGCAATTTGCTAAAGACCTGAGATATGTTTGCACCCAAACTGGTAAGACTTGTTCAATCCACATATTTAGAATTTATATAGTGTAATAATTTGGTTAAATTGCCATCATTTCATTATAAATTTCATTACTGCACACTAGTCGAAAAGAAATAAGAAAAAGTCGTGAGCAGGAAAATCTGGAACCAGGCTAGTATTTATCCATAAGTAGGCTATAAAATTTTAATATGGCTTATAACACACTATAATTTAAGTGTAAGAGAGATGCAAGGGCCTTTTTAAAGTGTTTATTTAAGTTTTGTTTGTAACTATAACTCTTATCTCTCTAAAACAGCCGTAACTGGTATGTTGACAGTTAGTGAATGAATGAATAATGCAGAATAACATTGTATAAACACACATATAGTAGTATGTCTGCGGTATTTTCAAACACATTAACTAATGCCATTGCATTGTAGTTATTCAGATATCTATTTTTGTTCATAAATAATTTATAGCAAACTATAAAACTTTAAAGGCAATTTATATGTATATTATAGGTATCAATGATTTAAATGACAAACACTAAAAATTCTATTCAAATTCACATATAAGAATATCTTTAATTTAGATATTCCCATTCAGAAACAATATAGTCCCTTAACGAGCCTGTAAATGATGCAGACACTTTAAATGTCTTCACATAATAAAGTTGAGCTGTCTTTTAAAAGAATTTTGCATCAAGTTGAAATCAAGTCATAACATTACTAAAATTACAACTCACAAGTCAATCAGGTTTCTTATTAACTTTCAAACTTTCTTTTTTAATCTTACATAATTCATTTTAGTCTCATTTCACCAGATCAAAATGTGAGACTCGAGTCAAAGTCTCAGGTTGTTCAGGTTTACTATGAAGTAAATTAGGACCTGTTTTAAGTGACATTTAGAACAAAGGCCTTGCTCATTTGTCCACCTCCCATGATCATGAATTACTTTGCAGCATATTGGACATTGAGAAACAAATATATTATATTATAGTGTGTCATAAAAATTCTTACATTCATTAATAACCTGCTGATTATGAATGCTAAATAGAAGAGTGGGTGCTCAGGTATTCTTTCAGGCCTGCTCCCTCATCCTTGTGGACACAGGAGTCCGCTGTGTTTTACATTTGTCTGTGCACTGTTCCATGGGGACAAATGTACAGCCAGTGTTCATGATACATCACCTCCAGCTCAACATGCATTTCCTCTGGCACTGCATTATTGCCACTGCCAGTATACAGCCTTGTTTTCTGGCAAGACCTCTGGAAAAATAACAACCCCATTCAAAGGCTGTTACCTGACATATGACAGATCCTAATCTAGCAGACTATCTGCCTGGCAGACAAATGGCCATGTCGATAATGAAAAGAGCTTGGAGCCACTCGGGGCAGAAGCATTTGTGGGCAGGGAGGAGCAAGGCAGAATTCATATTGTGTTGTTTGATGTGTTAGGAGAGATCATGGGAATGGATGTGGTCATAAAGCCTCGAAGCGTGAAAGGGTCGGGGTGATGGACGGCACCGCTTGACTGCAGGTGACACTGTAACCATGCTTTTAGAGAAATGACATGTTTTGCATCTGTTCCCCCTATAGCTACTCCAGTATTGAGCCCTGTTGATATTTTCATCCACTTTTTTTTGCTGGCAAGACGATTAGTTTTGCAGTGGCTATTTATGGCCATTGGAGGGGGCACTACACCATTGCTTAATGCCATGCTGTTTAGCCCCCTCCCATGGAAAACTTCAAAATCAGAAACACCTTAATAAAACAATAACCTTGTCTTGGTGATATTGATGTAGAGCACCTAAAATTATTTTTCATACAGCGTAATAGGTCTGAATAGCTTCATCATTTCAAGAGATTGAAACTATGACCATAAGGTACAACCAACAATACAGATACAAAAATGTTATATAAAGAAAACAGAAATTCATAAATATATTGCCTTAAAAATAAAGACTCTCAATTCATTGTAAAGTGAGTTTTTTTTTTTTCAAGCCTCAAGCACAATAAAGCACTGCAAATCTGGGATATAAATTACATTGACATTGAACCCAAAAAGTGTTGTATGAGATATTTATGTCAAATGTTCCTCCCTAAAGAAAGAAACTATTCTCAGTCCACCTGCTCTGAAACATTTTGTAGCTATCGTGTTTCGCGATTTTCTCGGCCCTGAAGCTCAAGACCACAATAGTGCATCTGAAATGTTTTTCTCCTCTTGCGTTGCCTGTGAGTAAGAAAAGAACATATTGTATTTGAAGCTGCGAACAAAAGCAATCAGCTAGGCTGTTTTCAGTTTCTATAAAACTGTGTCACTTTGAGAATGTGGTGACAAATCATCTTTCAGAAAAGTGTTCAAGTTTTTCAAAAAATAGTTCTGCTTACTGTGACCACAAAAATAGAGACTGTCGCTTCTCTCATCTGTGGCTTCAGCTGCAGTGGCTCTGACCGTGGAATGATTATTATAATCAATAATTTACTGGTCCTTATGCTTGGTTGTTACCCCTCCTTGTGTGTTGTTAGTGCGACCCAACTAAGATGTGTCCCACTCTCCTAAAGCAGGGAAATAACTTCATTAATTTTTTGCAAAGTTCTACATGTTGACCTTTGACCTCCTTGAAGATAGTTTAGTGGGTCATAAAGGGTGGTTAGTTTTGACAGTGTCTACAGGGTCTACTGTTTGTTTCTGGGCAGATTCCAATAACATGAGACACATATTTGAAAAGTGTGTATGTGTCATTGTGGAAATATGAGTAGTTGCTTGCTGAATGTATGAGTTGGACTTATCATGATAAAAGCATATTGTTGCATTCTTTGGGCAAACAAACGTCAGATAGATGTTGAAGTTCATTCGTGTGTTGTTGCAGGAAGGTCATCTACCGCCAGCTCTGCTGTCTGAATTGGCTGCTGGAGGCCTTGACTCTGGATCGCTCCGACATAGTCAGCCCCTCATCGCCTGCTGGGACCCCAAGTAAGTTATTCTGGGGTCAAAGGTTCTTATCACCTACACACAACTAACCAGTGGTCAGTTAAAGTGAATACATGACTAAGAATTTGCCTTTTAAAGCTGCCAAAGGCAATAACTCCATCTAAAAAATACACCTAATCAGACAATCCTCCTTATAACCACAGACCGTAGTCTGATTTGCTCAAATGTCCTAAATAAAAGCACACTTTTTTAAATTTATGCTGGTGGAAAATGTGAATATGTTGTGGAGATTTGTTAAAAACTGACCTGTGTAACTTATATGCTAATATGTTTATGAATTAATAATCCTTCTATTATTTGACAGGTTACTTGCAATCAAGTTGAGCAATGAGACAAAAAAGCACATAGAGCTTTAGGATTATGACATCTTAACTCATACTTTCAAAAAGCCCCATACATAATACATTAACTGTCATCTATTAAAGAATGATTCGACTGCCTGCAGCCCCAATCCAGAGGCTAAAACACAGCAGCATGAGTGATCCATCAGCAATCGGCTCATTAAGGTGCTGACCTCTGTGCGCTGACTGATGAGTAACTTCTGTCAAATCCACACTGTTTTAAAGCGAGCCACCTGAAGAGACGCTGCATCTGTGCTGTAGAGAGCAGGTGATGAAGGGTGGCGGTGATCAAGACCTGCAGGCGTGAGCTGGCAGTGCTGGATGAAATATCAAGTCCAAAGCTCCAGAGGGGGTCCAGGCTTAGCGAGAAGATTGCATTCTTCCATCTTGCCCTCACCCTCTCCCCACCAACTCCTCCAGGTTTCAGCTCCCATGATATTGACCCACCACAGGGAGTTGAGAGTGAGGAAATGGAGAGCAAGTGCAGAAGCAGCAGCTGTGTGGTGCTTAAACTTATATGTTTAACCCTCAGGAATACACGTGTGTTGTCTGCTTTAATTTCTCAAAGGAAGTTCTGTCCGATGTTTCCTCTTTACATTGTTTTTCTTGCCTTGATATTGATGTATGATGATCATGATGGTCTCTCACCTAGTGTCAGAGGAGAACTGGACTGGAGAATAGATGAATTCATAAAGTTTAAAGGCGACTGTGCCACACTCAGTCACAATGGTTCCTTGTAGAGTGTAGTACAGGAATATTATTGCACACCACTGTAAGCCTTAAATAATTGATGGAAGGATGAAAAAGAAAAGAAAAGAAAAGAAAAGAAAAGAACGGAAGGATAGGGAGGAAATAAGCTACAAAGAGAATTTTTTTTTTTGTACCCAAACGTCATCATGTTACAGCCTCCAGGGCCTTCGCTCAGCTTCAAATCCAATTTCCCAGAAAGTCTTAAGCTTTATGGGCCAAATGATCCAGCTGAGGTATTACTGTACAGGAAGACAAGGAGAGGATGAAATGAAACATTATCACAAGGTTACAACACTGCTGGGCCCTCCACCAGGCAGGCAGCCCTGATGTTGGGCATCAATCTAAAACACTGCACAGTTTTTACGATAAGATGAAGTATGATTTTGATAATGGCCGGAGCGACTCTCGAGCTGTCTCTGCCTCGAAGGGCGGTGTCGACTTGTGGTGAGTCGCAGAAGGTCACCAGAGTGATGAATGTATCACAACAGTGGCTATTATTTTCCATTCGCAGAGGCCCTGGCCAAGTCAGGACCAAGATGGGAGAGAAAAATAGGAGCAGTTTTCAATCAAGGTATCCCTCATTCTTATTTCAATTATTATTTTATGTATATTTTGTTTATTATACAGTCAAAAGTACAATGTATGTGGACACCTCTGTCTGCATATTTCTGTGTACTGTTGGAGAGGGCCCTTTTCCTTTTCAGCATATCAACACCCCAGTGCTACTATGTGAGGTCCATAAAGAAATGGTCTTCCCAGGCCCTGACCCCAACCCCACAACCAACACCTTTAGGACTGGAACACTGATGCAAGCCAGGCCTTATCACCCAATATAAGTACCAAACCTTACCAATGATCTGGTGGCTCAATGGCAAAGAGCTGAGAGATGCTCACACAAACATGGAGGGGAAAAAAAGGAAAAGTCAGAAGCATTTACTCTCACTAATGCTGGAGCACTACACCTAATAGACTCTAAACCTTAAATCGTGATGCACAGGCACACTTAAACAGTCAAGCATGCATGCTTACACCCACAGACTGACTCAGTTAGCAAAAAGCATCTTTGTACACACACATACACACACACCCTTACTCCTTGGGGATGGCAGTGTGTGGCAGTAGAGGACATTTGGAGAGCTGTTGCTGCTGTTGCTGAAGTCTTGTGCTTCCTTCCACCCTGATAATTAGGCTGATGGCAGCGTCACACACACTTATGGCTCGGGTCTTCTCTGACAGACAGGCAGGAGAGAGGGAAGGACATAAGGGAGAGAGGGGGGAGGTAGAGACGGGAGGGAGAAAGAGATGTGCCTGGCTCTTTTCTGTTGCTCATATGTCGGCCCGAGTTGAGAGATGGGTCTACCTATTGGTGTGTGCCAAGATGTTGTCTGTCATCTTGTCTGTGTGTGTGTTTGCATATTTCTGCACTTAGGAGGATCAAACATCTCTCCAAGGAGCTAATAGAAATTTAACACATTGCTTTAGGCTCCTTTCTTTAAAAAAAAAAAAAAACTACTATTATTACATGATTTTTTTCACCATTTCTTCTCTTTTTGTTGTCTGTTGGTCTTCCTTACATTTCGTTATGAATAACTGTCCAAACACAGATGGCTAGACATCACACTGAGATATTTCTAGCATGACGAAAATGGAGCTTGATGAAAAAAAAAACTTTCAAAGATCTAAACCATCTCACTTTACTGCCAAGTTTTGGTCCATTTCTCACAACTAATACCAAGAGCCTCTATCATGCCCTGACATTCAAGTTACACAGAGAGAAACTAGGCAATTATAGCTTACCAGATTCTCTGCTGACAGTTGCTTCAATACATAACAGTGTCAGACAGCCATTAGAGATTAGTTAGGGGTGTGGGAGCCATTATTGACATGTTTGTGTGGCTAGCTATACTGTGTTTACATGAGTCGTGTCTACTTTTGACTGAAAGCAGTAAGTTCATGACCTCATGGAGGTTTGAAAAGGCAACCTGGGAAATGTAGGAAATGACTAATCTAAATAAATGATGCAGGCTGGGGTACACCAGGAACATAAATTACAGTGCCTAACCACTAAATACTACAGCTCAGTTATATGTTGAATTATATTATAACTATAAAATTTACTGTACTTACTGAATCTAACATGATATAAAATTATCTCACAACTAAATATTATTCAAGGGTGGATTTCTAATTTAAAACTATAGTTAGGACTCAGTTTAAAGATTAGGATTGGATTATTAGGTTAGGATTAAAGAAGGAATTCCACAGCAATCTTGTATGGCAAAAAAGCTTTGTTGTACTGACCTCTATGGGTTGAAAATCTTAAGTCTTTAACACTCATGCCCACAACAAACAATGGTTTGTTGTATCAGTGTGTGTGCATTCTGTCTGTAGGCGATAAACTAAACACATGCTGTCCTTTATGAATGTACACCCATGAACTACATTTTATCTTCCTCCATTTTCCCCTTCTTGGAAAGCTCATCCCAGGCACCTTGAGTGTGGCTTCCCTCTCTGCCCTTACTTCCACTACTGTGGGCAGCAGTGTGTCCTCTCTGACCCCAGGCACTGAGGAGGACACAGAGTTTCCAGGAGCAGCAGAGCAGGCAAACCAGCCCCCTTAAAGTGTAAGTTGCATTTTTTTTTATGCAAAGGTATTGTCTGATTTAAAAAAAAAAAAAAAAAAGCCCCCAAACCTTTTGGTTAAACAAGCAAAACACTTCAAAACGGAAAGGGTTGAAAGAAAAAATGGTGAATATTTTGACACTGAGCGCTCTCCATTGCTGACCATCCAAGCTCATACAAACAGTACAGGCATCTCAAAGACTAACATAGGCTATGTAAGACAGAAATCAAATGTACAATCACACGAGTGTTTTTCTGTCTATGCTCACAATCTTAATCCACTTTAGACCTGAAATTCGGATCCTGACCCTTATTTATAGGACATAAACGTGGTTCTTGAATTTCTGAATAAAAGTTTTCTGAATGTTATCTTTGAAATTTAAACCTCTTTAAACCTTTCCTTGTTCCTGGTATGACACTGACATGTTAAAGAAAACACCAAATAATTAACTACTATTAACAAATATATTCTAAAGTCGACTTCTCATGTTGAAAAACACGTCACAACTTTTATTTTAAGGCAGCGATAACCTAAACTCAAACTTATACCTACCCAATAAAAAAATCTAAACTAGACCTGTAGGAACAAAAAAAAAAAACAAACAGCCAAATCAATGTCTCCACAAAAACTCACTCTGAAGATAGAAAAATAAATTGTCAGGAAACCACAAAAAACTCACATCTCTGTTGTCATAGAAACAGCTGTTTGACATAAACTAATGATCACAAAGCCTTAAAAAGTTACTTTATTCCTGTGGACAGAGACAGCTTTGGGAAAAAAAAAAAATGATGGCACCTGAATTCTCTGTACAATCTCATGAACACACACACATACTTACCCACCACCTGCTGAGTCTGAAATGAAAACCAAAATAAGAGTTGGGTCTGCTCGATACACTACCTAGCTGAGTGATCAGAGCCCCTGTGCCAGGGCTCAGCCCTCATATGCCCTGTGCTGCTTCCCAGAATGCACTGCTTCAGGCTTCAGAACACAGTATAATTAGTCATCTGATCTCTCCCACCACCCCCGCCTCCTGTAGATTACAGGTTTCATATCATTACCTCCTGATGAAAGACTGTTCAGATAGCTGTCGCTGCCTGAGTCATTGTCAGGTTGTTGTTTCTTCTTTTTCCTCTCAATTACTCTCTCTCTCTCTCTCTCTCTCTCTCTCTCTCCCTCCCTCCTCTCTCCCTCACTCCCCCCTGCGCTCTCCCCTTAATCATAAAAGGAGTCCAAAAATCAAAGGATTAATTCAGCGTCATTGGTTTAAAGCAATTAACTGCTGTTCAGGCTAATCCCCAGAGTTATGTCTCAAATCCAGAAATTGGCCACTGGAGATGTGCAGCTCTGCCCACGCTGTATTGTTTTGCTTGGTAAATGAAGTTGAAAGAGGAGTTCTTTACTTTGAGAAAAAATAAATCGTTTTTCAAACTCTTTGATGAAAAAAGGAATTGTAAACTTTGAATAATTAGGAGGTTTATCTTTGCATTTCAATGCCTCCCCCAGTAGTTTTTAGCAGTACAGATAGTTAATCCGCCGCATTCATTTGGGCTAATTAAAATAAGAACTCTATTCGATCTAAAGCCAGCCAATTTGCAAAAGTTATTGGTTATTACAGTTTTGGCTGCAGGTTTTTTATAGCTATTCCTCGTAAGAAACCGTGCTATACATTTTAATAAGAGCCTCATCTGCCTGATTTGCCACACTGTGATTAATTTTGTCACAGCTCATAGAAAAGTTGAATCATTTAGGCTGGTATTTAACATTTTAATGAGTGCTTTATACTCTAAGGAAGCTTCATGAAGATTTATTCTGTCATCACTGCGTGTGACATATGAACTACTAACTGCTGCTTCAGTGGGACGTATTAGGATAAACTTTTTCAATTTATTGTCTGATGTAGTAACAACATGTGAACACCAGGAGGAGCTATGAGCTTATAAATTAACACAACACAACATTGCTCTCAGATTTATCATTGAACTCATTTGTGCAGTCTTGAGAGGTCATGACATGAAATCTTTAAGGCAAAATAATAACCATTGGCAACAAGTCCTGACAACAAACAGGAAGGACTATAGTTACACAACGATAAATACATTACATTGATTTATATCTTGAGGCAGGGTTACTTCAGGATACTCAAATCACAAAACATAAACCTGCCCTAGAGACCCTGCTCCCCTTCACCTCCACAGCACATGAAAAATCTTCAGTTGTTCAAACCCTTCTAATCACAAACAACGACAAAATTAGAGGTAGAGAGAGTTGTTGATTCGTAATAAAATGCAAGAGCATAAAAAAAGTTGTGTTGCTTATGTTTTTATGTCACATGCTCTCAGATGTCCACCAAAGAGTCAAGAAAAAGAGCCAGAGACCACAAACTAGTTGTTCAACTTGCAAGGATCTACATTTTAGCAGCACTCCATCTAATGACTTGTGTTTCAGCAGCCTGGAAGATAAACATGGTATAAAGATTACAATCGTGTCAAATCTCCTGTCATAAATCCTTGATTTTTACCCCTGACTGCTGTTGTTCTTCAAGGCTGTGCTCCAATTATGATTTAGGCACTTACAATAACTGTAACAGTAGCTAAGGCTTTATTTCCTAGATCAACAGCAGCGTATCATAAAGAGGACAAAAGTCCAAGTCCTCACAGCCAGGGCAATATTCCCGTGACCCTGGAGTGACTGTGTAAAGAAAAGAAAACTACAATGGCAGCTCAACCTGTACTCTTCTCACCCGCTTTGTGGTGACAGCCCTTCAATTTGTGTTTCTATTTTTAGTCCCCTTCATCTTCATTCCTCCTCTGGTCTATTCACAGTTTTAAAGGCATTGAAAGGCTATGTCAGGAATTTGCTGTAAAACGTCAGTGGAATTGTGTTGTGGATAAAGGAGACAAAAGGGCATGTTGTAAAATGTTATCAGGAACATGTCACTGGTACTTTATACTACCTGATATTTACCTTGGCTGTTGAAGGTACGACAGAATGATTACCACCATTCATTGAATGATTACATTTGCCACATGACATTTTTATGTAGACTTCCAGGATTTATGTATTTGTGCCAACAAAGTTCGCATCAACAATTGACTTTGAATAGTTGAATAGTTCAAAATTTGTAACACTTGACCATATGACCACATTTTTATTTCACTTGTATTCCATTAAACGTTCTTCCTGTAGCCAAATACATATGAAGAAATGCACAGAAAACAAAATGCAAATGTAGAACAGCACATAACATATAAAATATAATAAAAAATCATAATAAACAGCATAACAAACAGGGCCCAGAATTTATGCTATATCTGACAGAAATATCTCAGGTGACACACTGTAGTATCAAGTCTCAGTTTTAATAGGCATGACACTTTCACCCCATTTAACCTATCCCTGTTTTAACAGTCTCTTTTATAAACGAGTCTTACTTGTTTTAACTGTCCTGTGTTCCAGTTCGACAACACCAATCCAGAACTCAGCCTTTACCCTAAAGGACAGATGACCAAACCGGCTCCTACACCTCAAAGAGTTTTTGTCCCAAAAGGTGCAACTGAAATTACACCCATAATTAATAAGTATCAAAGAACAAAAAAATAACCCCAATTACTGCAATCAATACTATAATTATTGTAACCTACACTTAGTTTGTTAACTGATGCTGGCAAAATATCAAAATATTTTATTTGAAAGGTTTTCGAGCATCCATATTGGTTGAACCATGTCAAAGTCACAGCTCTTTTTAAACATAGTCCTCCAAGAGTTATTCTAAATATACAGACAAAGCAAGCTTGTTTGCATGAGTTAGTCACATGACCTCATTTCAAGTGAACATGCTGCAGGCCAGATGTAAGGCAAAAAGACCCCTAAATAAGCTTGGAATAAGACAAGTCAGTGACTGCAAAGAATTTGCCACCAAATTTTGAAAATGAGTTTATTTTTTGTATTTGAATGAAATTCATTCACTCAGTACGCTTTGTAGCCTATTTAATTATACATTGTTTGCATTTTATATGCAATTAACCTTTTTGTCAGAGACTTTTTATGTGCATGTGCTTGCTGATAGCATAATCATGACCAACCTGCAGGAGCTGAAAGCTGCCTTTAACAAAAGGGTTGAGGAGATGGCTCAGAGCTACGTCAACATCCTGGAGGCCAAAGCCAGATCTGGCAAACATCCAGTCCCAACAATCTCCTAACTTCTTATTGGTTTTCCCAAATTATCACTCAAGTATCAGCAGGATGGTTACCTGTCATTAAACACTGCAAGTCTTAGATGCATCATTTTCTCAACAATTTGAACTTCAAGAGATTAAAAGATCATCAAAGGTTTTGTTTAAAGGTCCAGCATGTAGAATTTAGCAGCGTGTAGATGCTAATTGCAACCCCTCATGTGTTACCTGATGTGACCTTATCACATTTTATCATGTTATAAACTTTAAAATACTTACTCTCTACGCCTTTTCTTTACTTTGACTCAGTGGGTAAACATCATTAACATGTTGTATCATCAGACTGGTGCTACAGCTTAACAACCATGTTTGCTCTGTTGTATGACTCATTGTGCTTACATATTTAAATAGAAGTCAAATACAGTCAGTGTATCAGTACAGTATGGAGCATGTGCTGTGTAAGATAATATAAGCTCATACGGGGTCATCCAGTTCCTTTCTTTCTTTCGCTTTTCTTCTCCCATCCAGGGAGAGCTTGAACAGGAGTCTGCAGTGGTATCGAGCCCTGTGTCACATGACCGAATTCCATGGCCATTCTCATCATGTGACCTGCATGTCCCATGAGACAGAAGTTCCAAATAACAATAATAAAAACAACTAACAGTATGTGGTATGCAGCCTGTTGAAGACATTATCTGGTGTGGAATGTGAAGCCAGGGGGGGATGACGGGGTTTATTGAGGCGGGGGTCAGACACATCTGTGGAACTGCATGCGCATGTGGTACGCGTATGTGTTAACACACAGCCATATGTGTTGTAGCATGATGTTATAAGTGAATCTGACACTGAAGTTGGTTTGTTCTGTCACTTTCTTCCAGGCTGTTCAATCTGCTGAGCAACTTGCCTTAAGAGGTGTGCAAGGGAGCTGACGGTGAGCTGGGTGCTGGAGAAGCTGAGGGATTTTGCAGAGCAGCGGACGCTCAGGGTTTCGACCTCAGGTCTTCCTGAAGGTGTTGGGGGGTCTGGAGCTGTGTGTGGCCATCCAGGTACACAAAAGACCTCACACCACATTTCAGAAAGAGCGTTTCCAGAAACTGGCACAGAAGTGATCATTTATCTCCCTCAAAATTAAATTAAATAATACAATAAAAAAATGTAGGCTTTATTATATAAATAATAATGTCATATTATTGTCAAAGCTTGAACAAAGGTTCTTACCAAGGGCCATCTACAAATAAAGGAGATTTGATTGTAACTCCTCTGATCTTCCCACATACTTTAAACCCAACAGTAAACTCTTGGTCACTCCCACCAAACCATCAGTTAGGGATGATCTCCACAAGACTAACAGACTCCAGGCCCTCTGAACACGCCCCTACCGGTCAGAAATGAGGGGCAATACATCCTTCCCAGACTGCAGAGCAGACAGCGGAAGGTGTAATGACAGGACGCTGACTGTTAAATGACAACAGAGGACAGTAAAGTTGGCTCACTGATTTAGGGGGTCAACGGGGAGGATCGGTCACTGGCCTTTTTCTCTCCGTGTTCCTCTTCAGGAGAGAATGTGGCAGCGTCCCTCTCTGGAGTTCTGGGGTGAATGAATCAAACACCACAGATGACTTGCTTTGGTTTTCATTTGTGGCTCAGTAGGAAGACACCAAAGTGGGCTGGGTGGGGGGATGTCCGCAATTGCTGGTGTATGAGTATATTTAGAGGAGAGTTTATTCAAGAAGTGGGGCACCAAAATATCATTTGGTTTGGTTGCCAGGGGATTTTTTTTGTTTGTCCAGTATCTTCATGTCAGTAGCTCTGTGGTTAGCAGTGTCAGTTGGATATTTGTGTTTTATTTCTGGATGAGGTATCAACACACATCTCCATTTGTCTATTCTGCCCCTGCCTGTTTCTAGTAAAATGATCCCTCCTTCATCTTTCTTCTATTTCGGATTGCTACAAAGCATGAAGTCCAGATGCCCAGGGAAGAGTACGATGCCTGGCTGCACAGTACAACTGTGCCCTTTAAACACAAGGTAAACCACACTCATGAAGACCTGGAGAAAGGCTAAAGGCACAGACAAGTATATAAAGAGAACACAGGTACCTCAGGGTTAAAAATAAAATGTGAGTTCAAGGCTGAAGTAGATTAAATTAGGCTTAAAATGAATGGGGCAGAAATGAATAAAGGTGTATGGATAGCAGATGTTGTTTGAACCACCAGTTGCAGTTCTTCTATTTTTTCTAAACAAACCACAGTGGATGTCATCTTGTGTGAAATTCATCAGAACTACCACCTCTTCCTGTTCACAGGAACATTTTTCCAGGAAGGACATACTTGTCTCACTGTTTGCCCTAGCAAATGTACTGCAGAAGCAGAAGTGGTTTAGTTGAATCATTCCCCACAAACAGTATTATCTGTCTGTAAAGAGCACTGAAACAGACATTACATGAAAATATAAAAGGCCCCTATTTGAAATGCATCTGTTTCTCCTGAAGTACAAGCCGCCGGTGAGATAAACAATCCAATGTGATAATTGAAAAACAATCTAATATATTGACACTTCATGATGCTGTTGAACCCAACCAAACAGTCACAGTGACCTTTAACCCCGCCTCGCCTCGTGATGGGGTTGTGAATAAAAGAGGCGTGCCCTCAACTCTGCCTGTTGAATAAGATAAGACCACTTCTCATTGCTTCGGTCAGCATTTCGGAGTAATTGAAAGTGAACATTACTGAAATCATGTCTTGTGACTGTGAATGTTTGAATGTGTTGTTTAGACATGAAATGTTTGTCAAACACGATACATAACATGCATGATTAAAAGAAGCAGACAGTTGGTTAATATGTGTTATTTTAACTACTGCTCTTGAAAATGACTTCTAGCAACTTCTAGTCCTCCTTATCAATTCATGATAAGATGTACTGTATGTTTTTCCATGTTAGATGGCAATCTACCTGAGTCTGTGTGTGTGTGTGTGAGAGAGAGAGAGTACTGGTATTGCAGCAGCAAAGGGTGAAAGGGGGATGTGTCTTGTCTGGAAGAGGAGGGGTGGCATTGAGAATTGGTTTAGCAGTGAGCTAGCACTCATTTCAGGAATGCCACACAGGCTGGGAGCTGAGCTCAACCCTCCCCCACACCCCTTTACTTATCCCTGGCCAGAGGGGGGATGGTGGGGTGCAGGGCAGCAGAGGAAAATATGAGGGGGAATAAACGGTCTTTCATGTGAACGTTTCACTCAGGTTTAAGAGCTCATGCCTCTAGACCAAAGAAAGTGGTAGATACTAAACAAAAGTGCAAATAATAAATACAGCCGTAAGTCATTGGATTTAAACTTGTACAGTTACGCATGTACGTGAAATATAAAATGGGGTTTGAAGCTAAAAAAACAGTCAGAGATCAAGAGCTAGCTGGTATAAATAGAAGCTGTCTTCCAAAGGACAAATGTTTACTGAGTCATGTCAAAATTACAAAAGGTTTATGATTACAAGTTAGTATCCCACTGTTTAAAGTACCAGTGTGCAGGACTTCTAGTGGTGTAGTTGCTGATTGCAACCACCTCACCTCATCCTCTCCTTCCTAGTGTGAAAGAGAAACTAGCATGGCTGCGAAACATGCAAAAGGTTCTATCTAGAGCCAGTGTTTAGTCCAGTTTTATCCATTCAGGACTACTGTATAAACATGGCGGTTCAACAGTGGACTGTAGAGGAGGACAGTGTCTGTAGATAAAAATGGGCTCATTCTAAGGCAACAAAAACACAGACAATTCTTGATTTCAGGTGATTATACACTAATGAAAACACAGTTATACATATCACATTCTATTACCATATATTATAAATTGAGCCCCCCAAATCTTACACACTGGACTATTATACTCACACCATTTAGTTGGCTATGATGCTTTCAGTCCATAAATGGGTATAAATACAGCTGATTGCTCACACAGTAAAGGGAATCTCCACTAACTTTCCACATGAAACTCAGTTAACTCATCATGATCTAAGAAGTATTACCTTCATGAGATCATAATGATTATGTCACGATTATCTTAGTTTTGGCTTCTTCTTTTTTAACAGAAAGTCTGTGTTACAATTGGGCATGTTGAGTTTGAAAGATGTGGGGAATGTTTGACAATTTTTCTCTTGTAATTTGTCTCTCACAAGTCCCTAACTATCTGGAAACACCAAATTAAATTACTGGAGTATCCCGACATTTAGATATGACTTCTCTGTTTCCGCTTTTGCCTCTCAGCTGTCAAGTATATGCAAATTTCATGCAGTAAGGTGCCAAACATGTGAATGATGCAAGATGTAAGCAACAGCTGAATGGACATGAAGTCAACAGTGTGCAAAAACAGCTGCTATTGCAAGGCTGGTCTGCTGGTGGCACATAGAGTGTGGCCGTGACCATGGTGTGGCCAGCCCAACATATACTGCATGTCTGACATTTAGTCGCTGTGGAGTCAAGAATCTGAAAAAAAGCTTTTTGTCATGAATATAACTAGAACAATCTTAAATTCCACATCATTGCAAACAGTCAGAAGTAAGAAGAACTGACTAAATAATTTCTGTTAAAACATGACAGAAAATATGTTTAATTAAACATGACAGATGTCTTCTGCTTCAGGATTCAGATGAGGATGAAGTTGCGTAGGTGTCCCAATCTTAAAACCTTGTGTTCTTTCCAACACATTATATCAAAAGTATGATGGCCGCCTACAGGAAAATTCAATATTTACTCTCCAGTTTACCAGCGGCAGGGTCTCTCAATGCCTGTGTAGTTGTGAAAGTGAATTTGGCTGCATGGAAAGGAACAGAGAACTGTTTGCTTAGTGGTGAAAAGTTGTGCAATAACTGGATCTCTAAATAATTGCGTAAAAAAAGGCTGCGTTGTCGTGAAATCAACTTTAAACTGACACATCAAGAATTGTGAAATTCAGGCCTTGTACTTTTGCAGTAGTGCTGCTGCAATTTCACATTTAAACAACTATATATGATCATTCATTCTTCATAATCCTTGTTGCCGATGTTGGAAAATAAGACATTAATCTTGTATTTTAGTTACACTCACTGTGATGTGATAACAGACTTCCTGAAATATAAAATGCTATAATGGCTTCATGACCTGTTTTTATCAGTTCCTTTATTGTGTCTTCCTACTCCTGCATGTTTTCTTGGTTAGCCTTTTGTCCCACTGATAAATGCCCTGCAGTTGGCTCTTTGCACATGTAGACAGTCTCTTATCACTGCTCAAACAGCAAGGGGTGCCTACGCTGTTCACAAAGTCATGTATACACTTGAATTTTCTACCCAAATATTGTGTCCACAGGTCCAGAGATCAGGACAAAAACTAGTGATTCATTGGATTTTCCTATCACCATGACAAATGTCATTAAACCCAAGTTCAAAGTGACTTGTCACACTGTCACTCAAGCTAGGCTAAAGGCTGTTGTCACGACTGACCAAAATAACCTTGTCGCCTTAAAGTACATGCGTATGACACATCCACAGCTGAGGCCCCTGGGGAAAACCACCTGTTGTGGGGACAGTGGTGAAAATGAAATGTGCCGTTCCACTGTAGCTATGGAACATCTGACCGTGAAATCAGTGTGTTCAGAGATTCTGACTTTTATTGATCACATGATCTTTCTTGGAATATGAAGTAAATTTAGTAGTTTCCTGTATTTGATCATCATTTCCTTTTTTAGTAAGGCAAATGTTTTTCAAAATATTTGTAGCTGTTTCTTTGTGAAACCCTTGTGACTTCAGTTCTGATAGTTTTATTGATCAATTACACAAGTTCCTATGGGCTGAGAACATTCTCTGACCAAATCTCCAAACTTAAGGTTTATGGATTATTTAAATGTGGTTCACAATTAATCCTAATGACTTTGGTGATCCCCTGACCAACATCAATTTTCAATTTGTCCAATACCTTAAAACCAAATACTTACAAAACTACTGTATTTTGATGCTAATTGGCAAATGTTAGCATGCTAACACACTAAGATTATGAAACATTTCTGGTAAACATCTTCTTTTTAGCATTGTCATTTTTAGTATGCCAACCAGTGTTGTCAACTTGGTGACTTTCTTGTGAGATTTAGCAAGTTTTCAGACCCTCTTAGTGGCTTTATTTCTAAAAAGGGCCTAGCGACAAATTTGGAGACTTCAGACCATTAGGCAAAAGGCAAGAAATATTATATATCCCCATGCCTGCTGCACGACTCTAAAGTTTTCTCTATTTACCTTTTGGCTTAAAGCGATCACTCTCTTACTGCAGCCAACACCGACTAAGTTTTATCCAAATGAGCAGCATGGCATCATTGATATGCAAATACACATACGGCATCATCTGGCAACTATTAGCAACTTTTGGAGTGCAATATACTACCACTGGAAAATAGTAGGCAATACTGATGCCAATGTCAGCATTTAGTTTAAAGGTCCACTGTGTCTAAGTACAGCATCACAGAGCAGCTAGCATGGCTGTGGACTCTGACTTGTTTAAAGCATTACTGATCTATGAATCTTACACCTGGTCACTGCGGGAGTGTTCAATATTACAACAGACGCAGTGCAAGCTGTGACAGTTAAGGGCTGTTTATTGTTTATTGAGCATAGGGGGTCCTGATGAGAACACACGGAAGATGAAACTCCACAAAGGAATTACTGTACTTATCTTGTGTATGTGTGTGCAAGGCTGTCTGTCTGTCTGTGCTCTGTGATCAAGTTTTAGCAGACTCTGTAATTGCTGGCTGACACAGACTGACGCATGAGCCTTTAACCTCAGGGGTCTGGTTTGACTAGGCAGTGAAAGGCCATCCAAAAGTTCTGGCTTGTGGTGTTATTGCAGCTCTACTCTAAAAGTTGTTAGGACCTGAGAATTTGAATTAGGTTGCAGATGGAGTAAAATGCAAAGCTGTGTCATGGTTATGAGAGTTGAAGCCATTTAGATGATATCAAAAGATATTCATCATGTGCAGTTTAAATCCCCTTGATCCACTCTGAATCTTTGTTACGTGGGCTTTGAAAGAGCTTCAAAGGAAGAATCTGCCACGCTGTGTAGGAGGAATCCAAGTGATTAATGTTTTCTTCCAGCAGACATGCCGCCTCTTGCAGACCTGCCACGACTACAGGAAGTGAAACCATGGCAATGCAGCCTTGTGTAATGCCACTGCGTCAGCTGCTTGTATTAGCTTGTGCCTATTAAGCATTACTCCAGGAAGCCATGATTAACTTGATGTCATTCATTGTACAAAATGTCTCATCGCCTCATTTCTTCTTCATTGCTAATCTCAAATTTTGTTCCAAAGAATATGTTGTCGATGTCAATTTTTAAAGCAGAAGGTGTCTATGTGGTCTCTCTTTAAGATGACAACAAGCACATTTATTAATGGATTTGAATATGTGTGTATAGTCATCAATTATTAGATTTGATTAATACTTTTGATATGTGTAATTTCTGAGTGCACAAAACTTGTTTAGGAAATAAGTTTTGCTCCTTTGGAGTGAATAAGTTTGATACTAAAAGGCTGTTTTCACATTCATCTACTGTAGGGGCAAAGTTTGTCTGAGTTTAAGACATGTATGTATGTACAGGCGTTTCAAAAAATCTCAACTACTTTGGAGTAAATTCAGGTCCAAACAGCAACTGATTTTCAGGAACACATGTACCTCCCATAAGTACCCTGTTCCCTCAGTGGGCTTTGGCTCAATGCCGTGGATCAGACATGCATTAACACACTCGACTGACCGTCCTTTGTTGCCACTGGTAACTCAGGATAACGATCTCTCTCACAGCCAAAGACTAAAAGCCACCTTGACTGAGCACAAGAGTGAAGTGTGCGTCTCTGTGAGTGCATGCTGGTATGTGTGCGTCATTGGCCACATACGTCTGCAGCTTCTTGTTTGCACACACGTTCAAGGTCTGATGCAACAAAAAAAACGGTTGATGTGATCTTGGGCATGACAATAGGTTTAAGGATTTTTGTGTTGGTATTGTTTTTCTTGTAGTTCAGCTCAAAAAGAACAGCTCAAACAGGATGATGCAGATAATAGACTGATGACTGATGGCTTTTTCTGTGCAATGATTAACTGGGTGTTAAATAATCGTTTGGAATCCGGAAGAACAAGCCAGGCATGAAGAGAAATCATAAAAATATAAACACACCTTTTAACAGGGAGACAGGATAAACAAGCCTTTTTTTCCAGAACATTAACAAGCGACTGACTGCACCAGTTCATGTTTTAAACATGCCGGTGAGCCGCGTTTTTCCATGTCCACGGACAGATACGGACAGATGTTGTTTGCTGGCAATGACGGGGACCATGACTCACTTTTCCCCAGCTGAATCATTCATAAAGTGCCCTAAATACAAAGGCTATGTCCCCACTGCACGTCCCAGCTTGTGATCAGCCACTCATTAGCTTTTTAATAAAGAAGGCCAAAGGGAGTCATTTGAGCTATTCTCATTCCTAATTTGGTTCAGGTGACTGAGCCTTTGAGGCCCTACGACTGCTCAGAGTGTGACCACAGCTAACCCATATCCAGCAACATCATTATCATTACCTCTCACATGAGAAAACTGTCACATGAGCCACACTTTGTGCTTCTGGCTACCTTGACCTTTTGTTTGCTTTACACTTAGCTAACTGTCTTTAAATCCTGTTTGATCAGCTGGTACTTGCTTGTTTATTTCCCAGAATCCTTTTTGTAAAATTAAGTTAAACTAATTCAATACTTAAAAGTATTTCTGTTATTGTATCAGAGCAGATTTAGCCAGTTGGTCTAAGTTTAAATGAACATTTTGTGCACACACACAGCGTGAAAGCTTTAATTGTAAAACGTATATTTACATTGAAGTGGCAGTTGCCAGTGTAGGTTTAGCAATCCTCTTTATAATACTGCTGAGTGTAGTAACTCGAGGCCTGCACTAAGGTTTATCCAAGTCCGTGCATAAGTGACGACAGTGTCATATTAGCACGACAGATCTGGCTCTAATTTAAGCATGAACTTTGACATCCAGAATCAGGTTGGTTTCATTCTGGTTTACAGAAACACACTGAGCAGAAGCCTTCCTGTTCCTGTGATCCTTTGTACCCTCATCAAGTCTTAGGCGACTCATAAAAAATCTTTAAGGTCACAAAACATCTCACATCTCAGTTTTGACGGTCGGAAAAGGGAAAAGGGAAAGGGGTTGGAAAGATTCAGGTCCTGTTTATACAGATAAAAACAAGGATTTTTTGTATTTCAGGGTAAAACTATATTTTATTTATACCAGACTTTGTGTACAAAGTCCGGTCTGAAGTAATTTGACACTTAAAACATACAAACAGAAGCTGAGAAATAAAATCACAAAGCGCTTATAAGACGTAGTAGGTGGCATGATCAGCAGTTATATTGATTAGATCATTTAAGAGTGATCAGTGGTCAATTGACTGTAATACATTGTTGACCTAGTTGACATACGATAATTATTTGGGATGCTTCCAAATCAGATTTGTACAATTTAACTATAGTCAAAAACAAAACGCTAAAACTCTGACATGTAAAAATGACCATAACCAATAATTAAAATTATTGATCAAACATCATACAGGCTGAGTTATTGGACAACACACAAGAAACTACATCATTCTATTGAAAGACACTGAGTTCAAAAGATCTGTACATCCGCAGGGGGATTATGAAACCTCCTCGCATCCTTAATGTGAGAGTATTGACAGGAGCTCCTGCACTCCTCACCTCACCTGTCTTGAATGTGAACATGCTCGGATGTTTTGTTGGTTGAATGAGCCAATTATGGCCAATAGCGAGATCCAGATTATGTCCAGAGATGACATGGGGTTGGTGCTGGGGCATAACAGCATGCCATTTTACTGCTTAAATAAGATAATAATAAGGTACTTCGAAGAATAAATATGAATATTTTAGGTTACATCTTGATTTTGTTACAGCACACATGAAATGTTTCATAGTTTTTAGTTTACAACTGATGATTTGAAGTGGTGCTTGATATTGAGTGCTTGAAGGGGAAATATACCTTCAACATCTCCAGCAGTAAAAAAACACACTTATTTTACCTAACCAGTTGGTGAAAAAAATGACTGAAACTGTAACTGTGCACAGAAACAGAAATGAACCTGCTGTCCCCAAATAAACTAGAATCTACAGCCTGAAATCGAAAACGGCCTGCTTCAGCAAATATTTTTCAGTTTCAGCTTAACAGCTGTAAGGTTGATTTCATCTTTGCTGTGGTTTTCACCTAGACAGGAAATTTGAATTTCTCACCGCACTCTTTCGGGGTAGCTGAGGTAAAGCTACGTCAAGGAGGGCTGGTGTGGTTTCTTTCAACCTACCACAACAACATAAGATGGAGGTAAAATTGCAATGAAATAGCTGAGTTGTATTTTTTTTTGTTCTATTCACCCGCCTCCAGATAACTTGCTGCCGTGCATACCAACTCCAAAACAAGAGTAGCTTCTATGAAACATAATGGATGATGTCACAACGAAGACTTTGCAATGAGTGAACAGAAACTATGAACAGAGACAAGCATGTAGGCCCTGCAGAGTTAAGATCAATTACATCGCTGTTGCTGGAAAACTGCATCTGGAAACCTGATCTAATCAGCTCATACAACACCAGGGACTCGAGGGCTTTTGTTCATTGGGTGGGTTCTGGTAATCACAGCCTCAGGAACTTAAAAGAGGCAACTGTCTCCTCCTAACTTACAAAATAAGATCTCATTGTGATATAAATAATGGCCTGAGGAGAAAGGTGTGTTCCCCACTCTGCCTATTCTTTTCACACCCGGGCCAAAACACAGCTGACCTATTTCTGCCAGGAAGTAAAAACTAAAACTGGCTCAGGTTAGACTCCCAGGAAACTCCCAGTTACATTAGAAGTGTTATGCAATACAAGCAGGCCTCGTTCTCAGAAAAGCAAGGCTGTGCTGCCACATGAGAGATAGGGAATATAAACACGTTGTCCCCACATGTATGAGATTATTTCACAAATGATGATAGGAGAGTAGGACACCTGTGAAAAGACTGCAATTGATCTCAAAGGACCTGTGAAAGGAAATTTGGTCATGAGATTCATGAGTATGTTTAAATGATGCATGTTGATTGCTCATAATTAAGATAACAGAACTTTAAAACTTTGACAGGTTTATCAAGCTCATAAAGAAGATAGATAGATAAACCTGTTTTGTGAAAATAAACCTTTGCCCCCTCATACTGAACTAAGAGCTCAGTAAACATCCAACAATCTAATTAATCCAATTTGCATACTTAAAAGTTGCTGAAGTCTCGATCATGTCTGAGGAGTAAAACGGATTCCACTGATGAGATTTAAACTGTAAGATCACTGATTGAACACGATTCAAATGAGGCGTTTTATCAGACACTGCTACTCTTTTATGAAACCCTTTTTGTAGGCAGAAAGATGTCTTAATGGTTAGCCCTTTAATCATCTCATGCTGCTTTCAGTTTATCCGGACCTCTTGGTCCTCTCCAGTCCTGAAACCCATATTGGGACACTCGGATAGTCTATAAATTGTCTGAAATTAGTGAAAATACCCTTCAAGTTTCCATGGGGCAGTAATACAATGCTTTGAAGGGACAGTTTTGTCAAGTTGGATTTAGTATTTTCCTTGATAATTGACCTCAACAATTGCTAATGAATTTTCTGTCAACATAGAAATGTGCCGTCCTACAGTTTTAGCTTCATGGGAGATTATCCCATGTAAAATTTCTTCAAACGACTGTTGCTCCTTTTTATGTCTTGTCAGAACTGTACAATCCTCCCAGTCTAAACAGTTGCAATAACTGAAACGAAGAGACGAGGTGCAATGCAAAAAATTTTTTAATGCAGTAATTAGACTACATAGAGAGCGGTCAGCAAAGTAGAAGAAAGCATTTTTACATGAGGACATACAGTGACTCCGAAGCAGAATACACAAATAAATAAAATATTTAAATGATCGGTTCCATCCCCCTATTAAATTTACAGAAATACTGAATTCCAACCACATTTCATCCTGAACGGAGAGTTAAAGATTTATAATCAATCTTAAATCCTCTGCAGTAATTACTTGATGCTAAAATAGAGCTATCATGAACTCCATTTCCCACAAGTCAATGCAACATTACCAGTGGTACAGACCTGCTGTAATCAAACGGAGATTATGTACTTAACTTTAGCAGATATATGAGCGGGCTCAGTGGAGTTCTAAGCTACTATGAAGCATGTGCTCATCTGTAGTTATGGAACACATTAGCTCTTACGTGTAAATGTATATATATATACACTGTATATTATAACTTAGTGGGTTAGGGGTTGGATTCAGACACTGATAAGTTGGGGGAAGAGTTCATTAGCGAACATATCTTCCCAAGTGCTCTCTGAGCACAGGGGAGAGGACATGTCGCTGAAAGGGGAAGGGGACCCTTCATATCCGGAGTCACTGTAGGTGTCCGCCAAGCAGGCTTCCTTATCCAGACCTCTGAGGGCAGGGGAGGAGGACCCAGAGAAAAAGTCATCCACCTGACTGTGACTGTTACAGCTGGGGATGACCACTTCCTCCGGCTCGTCTTTGATGCAGACTGTCTCCTCCTCAACCACCACCTCGGTAATGGGGAAGGTCACCTCGTCAATCTTCTCCTCTGTGTCGCTCTCTGAGTCGCTGCACTGCCCGCTGCTCACCTCCTCCACGGGCTTGGTGTAGATGTGGTCAAAGTGGATCAGTTCATTAAGGGCTTCCAGCTTAACTGATGGGGACCCCAGAGTCGCAGGTGTGGTGGCAGGTACTGGGTTCCCCCCTCCGACCAGCTGCACCTGCGGCTCCTGGCACTCCTGTTCACAAGACTTGAGGAACAGCTCTGGGTCAAGGATGTCCAGAATGCCCAGTAGCAAATCAGACTAGTGAAGAGGGGGGAGAAAACAGGAGATTAGCCTAGTAACCCATGACCTAGCTCTGGTATTATTACAAAGCTTTCTTACAAACGGGATTTAAACCTCAACACATGCCTCTACATTAAAAAAAAATGAGCCATCTTTATCAGAGACTTACCTCACTGTCTGTAGAGTCAGAACTGTCTGTATCCATTGAGAAGTCTTCAGATTTAGGGGCTGCTGGGCCTGCACCTGCTGCGGAGGCACACGTAGCCTGAGTGCTGCGGACTCAGAAGACCCGATCCCCAAACCTGCTTCATTCCCAGTGGACAACAGACCATGAACCTGTAACAAAGAGAACGGAAAGAGGATGAATGACGGTTACTCAGCTCAACAGATTAACAATTACTACTCTGCAAACCCACCACGCTTCCCCTTCCATAGCATAGTGTTACAATCTCACCTTCTCTTTTGAGTCGAGGGTGTCCAACCCAAGTCTCTGTCTCAGTTCCTCATTTTCTGTCAGTAGGCCACTTGTCTTTTCTCTAAGCAGCCTGTTCTCAATGTGTAGTTTCTGGTTCTGCAGGAGGGGGGGAAAAGAAACAGATGTTTGTACTTGAAACTTGCAACCGTTTATTGGGAAGTGATGCATGAAGTGTTCTGGGTGAAACCACCTTGACCACACAGGGGGAAACTTTTTTCCTCTCTGTGCAACAGTAAAAACATTAATTGTAGTGTATTAAATAGTATTATAGCTGATATAGCTACATTAATGTGGTATAAAGTGGCTGGATCTAGTCATACTGCACAACATCAGATGACATATTGATGACATGATGAAAGGTGGGATGGTGTTAAACATAGTAACCTCTGGTATTAAGGACCTGGCATTTCTAGCTACACCCCTGTATGAAGATGACAAAAAAAAGAAATTACCTCCAGCTCCAACTCTATGACTTGCTGTTCCAGCTCCCCCATCTTGGCTTTTTTCCTGTCTCTTGCTGTCTGAGCTGCGACTCTGTTCTTGAGTTTCCTGGGGGAAAAAAAAGATTGAGATGAAGGAGGTTTAAAAAACAAACAAAAAAAAAAACAGGAATTTAACACATCCTTTCCATGATGCTGACTAAGCGCCCTGACATGACTTGGGTTCACAGTACTGCGCAATCACCCGGCCATGTTCCTGCCACGCAGGCATACCAGGATATCAATGTCCTGCTCTGTAACGGCAGAGCCGGGCGGGTCCACGGACTCAGATAGCAGTTTGACAAGCTGGGTTAAAGTCCAATGAAGATACAATGAAGACTCTGAATGCTTCGTGGGGCAATTTTAGACAGCTTAGCTAGCCTAATTATAACTTAGATATGACTGCAGTACTCTGAGCTGCGATTTTAACGTCAAATCAGTTCACTATTGTTCAACAAATGGATCAATATCTTTGGGTGTGTCCCTATGGTAATCAATGCCTTAAACAATGGTCGCGTTATCGCTTTAAAAATTAACCAAAACCCACATATATGATGGTAAATGAGTGACATTTTTAATAAACTAACCTGCGAAGTGCTTTCTCCTCTGGACTCAAGTGTGTGAGCCTCTGTCTTTTTCGTATTGGTGGCCCCGCAGAGGAGTTGGAGTCTGAATCCGACGACGCCTGGCTAGCCGCTGACGGTAAAACGACAGAGATGGGCCGGCTGAAGCTTGTCTGTGAGCCGGTCTGTTTTCCGGATATCAGGAGAACTTTGTGGCTCCCCCCGCTCCCTGTTACCACCATGTTGATATATCCTACTGGCGCTGCCTGAAATCAGAAATAACCGGGTATCCTTATTGAATTCAGTAGAAACCTCGAGGTTTCCCTGGCCTGCCGATCCCCGGTAATACTCAAATGATGAACAAGATGAGCTGCGCCTGCGATCTTTTTCTACTATCGTGGTGACAGCTGATAGGCTCCCGGCTGCTGTGACGCAGTTGGTTTGCGGCCTGTGATTGGCCACTGAGCTGATGTAATTTGCATTTGAAGTTTCACTCTTCCTGCAGAGAAATATTTCGTGCAAGTTCGTTCTAAGTGTAATTTCCCGTCAAAAACTGAAGGTGTCAGTTTCTGTGTCACATCAACAATGCGTCCCTTCAACCATCCTATTCTGTTTTTGAGCAGTTAACTGGGGCGAACTGAGGTTTGCCAGTGTATTGCAGGGATTGCATCAGACTTGCATAGTCCACAGTCCACATCAATACACTATACCTCATGAGTACTTTCACTGTATTGATCACCGAGTTGTAATTGGAGTTCCCTGGATCCGCCATTGTTCCTGTTATCTACGGTATGTGTGGTATTTGCAGCCCCTCTATCCTGTAAAAACAACAACACTGAGGATTTAATATTGCTATTAAAGGCAAATGTTACTTAGATTTCATATGAGCTGATGTCAAGAACACACATGCTCCATAGGATATCAAGTCATACTTTAGTTTTTTACCGGGATAGAAGATATTCTCCATTTTTTTTAAATTAAAGAATATAAATTTCAAGATGCTTTGAGTTACAATACTTGGAATAGTTGACCTCTGACCGTTAATGCTTCCCGTTCTTGTCTTGTACAGTAAGTTATGATGTCCTCATTCCTTTCTTTAAAGGAACAAAAACAAAACAAGCTTTACCACTCTGATGGCTTTCCCTGAAATGATCATTTCCTCCTTCCTGTAAAGAACTGGAGTGTTTGCCAGTTTCTTGTCTATCAAAGGATTCCTTTTATTTCTTTTCCCTTAGTGAAAGTGCTTTCACACTTTTGATAAATGATTGCATTATTATCATTATGTCATCATCTGCATACAGAATCAAAAGAACAATCAACCTTTATAACCTAATTAAAGCAACAGGACTAATGGTACAGTCTCATAGACGGTTGAGTCACTGGTTGATTCATTTATTAGATTCAAAAATTCACATTGTGATCAAATGCCAAATTATGCCAACACTGCAAGTTCAGTTCAATTATTTTTGACATTAAACATCATGTACAGTGGATATAAGATTTTAATCAAAACTGGTTTGCTTGACTTATAAAAAAGTACTACAACACAAAACAAAGAGTACTTTAGAATACTACAAAAACAACCGGATATGATCACAGCAACAAGACAGTTCAGCAACCACAATGTTGCTCAACCTTTGTTCAGTTCACCACATGTTTATTGAATAGAAAGCCTTGTAGGTGAAAGATTTGAGGGCATAGTTTACAGCCTTAATACAACTATATACTACAAGGCCGTGTGTAGCAATTTATGCCATCACAATAAAACTTTTCAGGTGTCTTTGAGCATTTTGTCAACAAATTGCCACCCACTGTTTCAAATGAAGGTGTCCCTCCCAATGTAAACATGCATGTCTTAACAGACACTGTTAAGACGAAACACATCAAGAAAGTTCACAAGTACGCTCTGTTCCCCAAACTCCTATTTGGCCTCAAACAGGAATTCACATTTTTACAGTTTGTGGCCACCATTACTGCTCGTAGCCCTTTGCCCCTGACGTCTGTCACCTCAGCAGGAGTAAAACTGCAGCAGCTAGAGCAAACAGTGGCCTGTTTGCAGAGCTTTACTGGCACTACTGAATCAACATCTGAGAAAGTAAGAGCAGTTGTTTATAATGCTGTGTGTGTGTTATATTGCAGGATTTGAATACAGGGTCACCTTTATTCAGCAATATATCAAATAAGTCTGTGGTCACATGAGTCAAAGTATACACTAACTTGCAACATGCTTTTAAGCAAATAAGGAATTAGGTAAGTCTTCAAACGTCCCAGTGAACATTTCCTATTTTCAAGTTTCTATATGTCACTCAGGAGAGAGTACACGCAAAGATAATTAATATTATACATGCCATAAGGTGAAACACAGTTAGTTGTTTTTGAGTGGGAAAGTTAGTTGGGGATCTCCCATCGTGGGTGAGGCAAGTTCTCTCAGTGACGAAAGTAACCAAGTACTCAAGCACTGTACTGTCCAGTTGAATTGAATTATTTGTACTTTGAATATTTCCATTTTCTGTTACTTTATATCTCTACTACAGTTCAGAAACAAATATTGTACTTTTTACTCCACTACATTTATTTGACAACTTTCGTTACTTGTTACTTTCAGATTTAAATTAACAATACAAAATAAAATCAACAAATAAATTATGATGTATTATTAGGTTAAGATGAAACATTATAAACCCAAACGATCATCTCAAGTAGTTAAAAAGTATCCCCACCATCACCGGCTGCAATATTAACGTGATGAACACATGAATATATCAATAATCAGTAACTATAATCCAGTATATCGTATTCTAATAATGAATGGGTACAGTTTATTTTGAAGCCATTGCTTTGGTATTTTTGCTTATGTACACATGACTTGTATCTGTAACAAAGTATTTCTACATGTGGTATTGCTTCTTTATTTAACTAAAAGGTTTCAGTACTTTCTTCCTGCACTGCTTCCTATATTTGTTCTATACTAGGTATGCAAAACTTAGAGTGGGTGAAGGTGTAATCACTCTCAAATATTCAAAACTTTCTGCTAAATAGCCAGAGGGATTTTTCCTTTTGTGTCATACTTCAGTCTTAAATGCATTATCTCTTAAATACATAGCCAGTGGGTATTTGTGTACAATGAAACTGTGAGAAAATGTGCAGGGTGGTAGTTAACTGTCAAAGGAATTTAGTCCTGTGAACTCTGTACATTTAAAATGCAAATCATGTATTCCAACAGTGTTTTACAACATTTCATAGTAAAATGCTTCATTGGACAATGGACCACCACTTTAACATCTAGAGCAGAGTGTTGTAACGACAAACTAATACCCTGTAAGTACTTTATGTAAATCCTCTTAATACTTGATGTGCTTACATGGGTGTAACTACACAATATAAGCAATTACTGCTCATTGAACACAGTGTGAGGTAAAGCCAGAAGGAACTCTTTAGTGGCATCTAGAGTGAAGTTGCAGATTGCAACCAAATGAATAACCTAGCCTCACCCTCCCTTCCAAGCATGTAGGAGAAACATCATTTGATCTGTATTGCAAAGAAGTAGAAGTAAGTAGTAGAGTCGAGTTGGCACGACTGTTTTTTTAAGAGTAACTGATATGTTGAAACATGAGACAAGCTGACTAATATTATTTGCAGTGTCGGCATTAAATCATTGGTTACACATCCTGGATTGAGTTGATCTTCCTTGAAGGCTCTGACTGGAACTGTGTGCACAACTAAACCTATGTATGGTCCGCCCGGGCTGCTAGACTCGGCTCAGCCAGTACTTAGACACAACTCACACACACAGGCAAATACACACTCGCAAATGCAGAAATTGGGATCCTCCCTGGAGCTCAAAGTTGAAGCCTGTGATTAAGGTGGGTGGATCCTCGAAACCGCAGCTGAAAATGGACCAATCCCAAAAGCATCAAAAGAACATCTCAGGGTGTATAAATCACATTTATTTCTTCCAGATGGTGACATAGCTGTGATGTAAGATACAACCAGACATTCTAGATTAAAACTGCACCCTTGTGGTTCAAACTGCTGTGCTGAATGAGGGTGTACCTAATATTCTGTCTAAGTACATTGTTTTATGCCATTTGTCTGCAACTTTTATGTTTGTCTCAGTGCTCTTTTCTCGGCCAAGTCTCCTTTAGAAGAGAAAGCTATGCCAGTAATTTCCCTTCTGTCATAAACTACACATACTTTTTTGATCATTTTTGGATTGGTTATGTAACTTTAACCTTGCAAGGGACTTAACCTGAAGGCACGAGGGCAGTAATACACATCAATACACTGTAAAAACGAATCAATTCAATATGTTTTGGGCAAGGTGCACAACTTGTTAAAACCTTAATGAACATCTTATGGTTAGTATGATGTTTACCTGCCCAAACAACCTTCTAATCATGACACTATGGATTAATTAATCACCTCACCACTGAATACCATGACTGGCTGATATTAAATATTTTCCTGCTAACAGTTACATAATTATTTCATTATTTTTTGTATTTGGTTCAGTTTTCCTGGAAAATTAATGAACAGGATTTGGTAGGGTGAACCATCAAACTTCATCAGTGACATAGAAACTTTGGGATCGATACTGACAGCTTCAGTTAGCGTCAGTAACATCCACTCAATATCTCACGCTTTATCAATGGCATTCTCTCTGAATTATAACCTTACACAAACAATATTATTAGATTGCAGCATGTCTCAGCTCCAGCGCTAATGTTATAATTAACAGCAAAATACTTGTGTGTTTAATTAGAGGCTGCTGTCAACTAGGAAAGGCCTGGTTTCTACAGCGGGAGCATGGCATGCAGGGTAAACAGTAACGCCCGTGTGTGCTCAACGGGGTGGGCACTGGTGTAAATGGTGGTGCTATAGAGCAAAGCTGGGCTGGACAAAGGGGTGAGAGGGGTCACACCCTGGGACAGCAGCCAGCTGCAGGGGGCGGCTGGTCAATGTGTTTGCCTATACCTACTTCCCATCGCACATCTCATCCCCTGCCCACAATCCACTGGGGTGTTTGTTTGGCCTGGAGACTTCCCACACCCTCCACCTCTATATCTTTGTCTGACACTTTTTTCTTGGGGATTTTTTTTGTTATTTCTCCATCGTCAATTTCTGCAGGTCTTGATCTCATTTTCTCTACCTGCTTTTCTTTAGCATAAATGTTGAAATATGCCTTTTTATCTCTGGTTGTCCTCATGTGAAATTGTCATTTGTAGTGTATTTCCACTAGGCCTATGCAGCCTTGCAAAAGCTACACTCTTGACTTACTGCAGTGTCATACCATTTTTACACAGAATAATGATGCTGCACTGACTCATTCCTCTGTACACCAGTGACTCTACCATCAGTTGTTTCTTTATCATGTGTGTGAGAGTGCATGTGTGTGTGTGTGTGTGTGTGTGTGTGTGTGTGTGTGTATATATATAGATAAGGTGTCCGCTACTTTGCATACACATTTTCTGTGTAAGCGGGCAATAAAACAGATTAGAGAGACACCAACGGTTCTTGGTAGGAGATGAATCTCCCTGCTCTTGAGTCAAAGAAATGCTCTCACATTTTAATTGATCCACCCATCATACAATTCCTGCACCAAATGACATTTCTGTTTTTAATTAAGAGACACTGTGGGAACAAAAACGGTCAAGCCAAATGCATCTTTCAGTATAAATTAACCTAAATCCAACCAATGGAACAGTGCTTGTTGTCCATCCTCTTCGTAATTGTCTTAGAGTCTCTGCAAGCACTTTGTTCGCCCAGATAAGCCATGCTTTGTTAGTACAGAGAGCTGACATAGCATTCTTTTTGTTTGATGGGTCACATTTGCTATCACTGTACTGACAGACAACAACAACACTGTTTGCCAGCGACAACACTGTAATGTTTTGGTACAGCAAGGGAATACTGTGTAGCAGCCTGGTAATAACCTGTTGATGCTTCTGTGCTCACTTCACATCACTCTTGACTTCTTTAAATAAGATAAGATAGAACATGTGAATATAGGTATATTCTACATGCACATGTACATGACTGATTGACCTCTGGATTCCTTTAAGAAAGCACATTTAATGCCTAAATCACATGCTCCATGAATTTGTCTCAGTGGCACAGAAGAAGCATAGTGAAGTGCAAGAAGACTATCAATCATCAAGTTTGTATTTGTAACAATGTAACAATAACATGCATGATTTGGTCGTTATGTGCTGCACTATGATGCAACTTTTATCTGATGCAACATAAAAGCAAGAAGGAGGATGTTCGGCCACAAAATGATGAAACCCACGCTTATCTTACATTCATCACAAACTGCATCATTCCTTATGACTGCTACTTCCTCTTTTGTGACAATGAAAGACAGTATGTATGTGGTACAAACACCCTATAGCAAAAGGCATGATATTAACCTGTGTTGTACCTGACTTCTTTCACTCTTGTCCGGTAAAATTCGGACAAGTACTGTATCTGCAGAAGTCATGTGTCATGCTTCCCTCTGGTGTTTGGACCTCAAATTGCACCCAAAAAACAAAACCTTGACGTTGAGCTGGTTTTTAAACTGTAGAAACGAATGCTTTCTCTGAGAGCAGTTATGTATCTCTGCTTCAATCTACTCTCTTTGTTTGTCAAGAGTTTTCATCAAACAACTTCTCATATCAAACTAAAATAAGTCATTTCATTTCCTCTTTTTAATCACAAATCTACTACAGTCAGTCAAACAGATACTGAGAAAACGTTGCATGACTAGCAGCTCATTTCTGCCTCACTGTGGTGAACTGAAGAATAACTTAAACCCTAACCTTAAACCCTAACCCTCCACATCCAGCAAGTTAATCCAATGTACAGTATCTAATCTTAGATAGTTTATGTTACTTTATGAATAAAACAAATGATTCTGTTTCCTTGTGCTGTTAACTGCATTAGATCTATAAAAATCATTAAAAAACTCAGGAGTGTGTGGGTGTGGTTTGATCAGATTAGATTGACAGAGACCTGGCAACATAACTAAATTAATATTTTAACTCAAATGCTACTTCGAACCATCACTGCTCAGATCTCTTAATCTCTGTAATATCCAATTTTGCCATCCAAAAAAGTAATTATGTAGGACCCCATTATATAAATAAATATTATTATTACTATTATTACTACTATTCTTATATACTGTTATTTACTGTTATTAACAATAACATTACCATCATATCATCAGTACTATTACCATCATCTTGCCACTGCACCTTATCTACATATGTATCTTGTGTTTTTTTTTAAGTGTCCTTGTCCTATTCTGTGTTTTTTATTTTTATTTTTTCTACCTCAGTATTATATTCTATTGTATTTTTTTTATTGTATTCAAATATACCGTACTGCTATGACAACCTAATTTCCCTTCAGGGATAAATAAAGTCATCTATCTATCTATCTATCTATCTATCTATCTATCTATCTATCTATCTATCTATCTATCTATCTATCTATCTATCTAAATACATTTCAGGGTCTTTAAATGATCATAAAATATTGGCTTAAACTGTTATAATTGGTGCAGCCTTTTTGGTAATTTGGCACATTTTAATTCAGCATCATTGCTGCTGACAAAATAATCTCATCATAAGGAGTTTGCTGCTCAAATAGGCTATCTCCATCTCCTTATGAAGATCATGTAATATCACTGCAAGCTCCACAATAGCTACTGAAAAGACCTTGTGGTTTTGTCATCTGCTTTTTCCAGGGTTGAGTGGACTTTTAATCATAACTAATGGTGTTTACAGTCAGACTTTGTATGTACTTCAGAGTTTTGGCCCACATTTGAGCTGAAAATAACAGTAAAGTCATAATTCAATTAGCTGGTGCTTTATACAAAGATCTGATTCTCAGGGGAAAGTGAATTTGTGTCTACCGGCTACTAGTTTGAACTGAAGTCTCTTTGATGTCTCCTTTAACTGGATCCTATACTGTTGTGAGAGTATGTGTGTGAGTGTGTGTGTGTGTGTGTGTGTGTGTGTGTGCACCCATTACCACAAAATCAGCAGAAAACAAAATAAGTCTCTCAGACATCAAAGAGACCCAGGAGGGAAGATGATCTGTTTTCAGTCATGGTGAACCACATTTAAGATTTTCTCCAACCAGTTCTCCAGTCATCCCTCACTCCAACCCCCCATCCTTACATCTCTACTGCCACCCAACCACTGGGTGGCACATGTGGCAAAGTGTTGCACTATGTCAGCATGTCCTCTCACGCAAACCAAACATGCCTTCTTTGAGACTAACACGTGATGTTCAGACAAGCTTTTCATTTGGGGATTTAGTTGTTTGGGATTTGATGCTCTGACGCATTATTTTCCTCCTCAGCGAGATGATCTCTCTGCAGTCTGAAGCAATCGAATGGGAGGCTTGGGAATATGTTGAACCATCAGAAAGAGTGATGGGGAGTTAACGGGGAGAAGAGTGAGAAGAGATGGAGACAAAGCTATAGAGGAGACGAATGAAGACATGAATAAGGGAGACAAAGTGTTAGAAAGACTGAAAGAAATAGTGAGTGTGAAAGAAGTCACAATTTGGTATCTGCAACTTGGCAGCAGGAGATAAAACCTATGCTTTACTGTCTATAAATATAATTCTTCTTATTTATGATGACAAACAACTTTCTGTTTCAGCAATTGCTGGTGAGTCCTGCTCATTTACTGCTATGGGGATTTATCCATCCATCTATTATCTATAACCACTTATCCCACTTATCACTGTGGGACTGGAGCCTATCCCAGCTGACTTTGGCCAAGAGGTGGGGACAAGTTGCCAGCCTGGGAGTCTGTGCATATGAAGCTACAGCAGGCAGCCAGTTAGCTTAGCTTAGAGAATGGAAACAGGAAACAGCTAGTCTAGGTCAGTCCAAAGGTAACAAAAATCTGCCTATCAGCACCTCATGCACAAAGCTCACCAATTAACATTTTATATGCAGCTACATATAGCTATATTTATAAGACAGATATGACAGTGTTTTCAAACATTTTGTCTCATTATTGGCAAGAAAGCATATTCTTATAATCTTCTAGTCCCCATTTCCAACCCCTCATAATTTATGTTAATGATACAAATGTATAAATATAGATATAGATATATAGATAACAATCTTGCCCACTGTGGCTTTAACAGTTCAGATTGTGAAGTGGAAGAAGTTGCCAAACATGAAAACAGACTCGCTATTGTGCATGTACACATACATACACACACACACACACACACACACACACATAAACATCCACACACCCACACACACACACACAGTCCTGAGGGGTCGTCATCTATATCCTGTTTCCAGTCTAGTTTCCTCATCCACTTTACCGTTATGTCGCCACAAGGCAAACCCTGCTCACTTTTTTACTCTTTGATCATTGATGAGGACATCAACCACTAACCTTTTTTTCTCTTTGTGATGTATTGTGTTTCCATTTTTTTTCAGACTAAAAAATAATATTGTTTCTACAGTTTTCATTAGTTTAGCTGCTTCTTTTTTTACACTGAAGGAAGCAAAGCCAGCAACTGCATTTGTTAAACTTCACTGTGTTTTGTTTTTTTGTTTTGTGGCTTAATGTGTGAGTACGTGTGTGTGTGAGCACAGATATCGTCCATCCATCCATCCAGTCCTTTGAGAACATGTTCACGCCTGTGTGAGTGTATCAACATCATATCCCCCCTATCCTCCTCACTTCTCAGAACAGATTATGAGCATTGGAGCTGACTGAAATGACTTTGAATTCTCCAAAGCCCCTAACCCCTGGGAACATACCTGTTCTTGCAAGCCTCAAACGTACAGGTGCCTCATTTCAAAAGAATCCAGCCCTCCTCTCTTTCTCTCCCTCGCTGCTTTTCCTCTCTCATTTTCTCCCTCCCCCCTTACGGCTGCAACTTTACCCCTCAACTGTACTAGAGGCCTATTGAAATACCTCCCCCTGGTCTAGTCTGCACTTCAAAGTCGACTTTTACCCTCGAGCCAGATCCGAGGGGGCCGGTCCAACCAGGAAAGGGCCCAGCCCCTAAATAGTTAGGACTTCAAAGCCTGTAACATTTAGTTATGAGCAGTTTGAAAATTGGAGAACACTTTTTAAAAAGTAGGTGATTAATGCTATCGTTTGTCCGCTGTAAATTTGACACTGTAATTATAATTATATAAGAACACTTTTACAAAGTGCTACTTAATTAACTTTAAAGATAGAGAGAAGTAAAAGACACATATTTGTGTTTTTTGTTTGTCAGATTGTCTTCTACACAAGGTGAAACTGGAGGAGTATGTTTTTTTTTTCAAGATAGTGATACAAATATGTTGTATGAAGGTGTAAAATGTCATGTTCATCATGAAAAGGGTTGATTATTGTTAAATATTATCAATAATGCATAGTAAACAAAACAATTACTAAAGAATATTACTTACTAACCTTACTAGCTGCTAGTTTTAAACTACATCTTTTATCTGCATGCAATTATTAACATAGTCTGATTCTGCTCTTTAACTTCCTTTGCAACATAAAGAACGATTCTAAACACATATACACTTGGACTAACTCAATTATGATGTTAATATTTACCCATTTGTTTTATACCTGAGGTTATTTTGTATGTTTCAGCTTTCTTTGATTCTGTTTAATGTTCTCATTTAAACCTTTGCCATACTTTAATTAATTAATTAATTAAATTATTACAATAATAGGTTAATGTTTCTTGGTATGTAACACCAAAAATAAGAGTTATATTATCAGTGAATGCACTAAATACTGTCTGCTGTAGGTTTACAAGAATGTCTAGCTAAGCTTTCTTAATGTTAACTTAAAGCTACCATAAGCTTCTTGTAGCATCAGATTGTGCATGACTGCAAAACTCTTGAATGTATCGTAGTTGCTTATAATTCAACTTTTTATTTTCAATATGAGGAATATGTAATATCCTTTTTCAAAAGTTACACACTCACTTTAAGTGAGGCTATTTAAATCTCTGAACAGTGGACACATGTAGTGGCACTTGAAGGTAAATGGCACATTGCATTCCCTTTCACTTCCCTCCTTTCTAGATTCAGTTGACTTTAAGATAATGATAAGGCAAACTTACCGAGATTAAATGCTGAATCATAAGGGTGTACAACAAGAGAAAAGTCGAACATCAGTTCCACGGCTATTTAAAGTTTACGTTGATATGGCGAACTTGTTGCTTATTTATACAAGCAGCATTATTGTCATTTTAGAGTGCTTAAGCTCTGTTTTTGGTCTCTACTAACTTCTGTGGATAATTTCTGGCTCTGGCTAAATGATTCAGTGTCGAACAGTGGGCTTTTACTGATTTGTCTGCTGAAACCAGCTGCCTGTGGCCAGAAAATAACAGTATAAAAACAGTGAAAGTGATCCAGATGCAGAGACATTGTTTCACGCTGTCATTTGGTACATTGTTATTATAAAAACATCGATTATACGGCTTTAACTTAACATCTTTATGAAACCTTGTTTGTCTGGGAAGGCACTCCATAAATAATATTTTTATTATTATTATCAAAGGACTCTCCCTCCCTCAGTGCTGGTATTTTTCCCCTCTGTCCTCTCAACTTATAATTCATTGCAGAACATCTCATGAGAGTTTCCCACTGGGGTTTGTGCAGTGACATCATTGCAAACATGCAACATACTCTGAGCTGGCTGGAGTCAATAGTCATCACCATACTGTGTCATCATGGGGAAAGCATCTCCCATAATCTGGTGGCTGTGGGGCCCCCTAATTGCTTTATGTAATAATATGCTGCAGAGATGCACTCTTCTGAGAGCTATGAATGTAACTGCTCCCCCTCCTCATCATCTCCTTTCTTCATTAAAACATAACGTCAGCACCATGCCAACAAAGGGGCGATTCACAGAGGCTTGGAGCCTGGTTGGTTTGCATAGTGCTGCACTGAAGGACTGATCAAAGACATTCAAATGTTCCCTTTGGGTATTATTAGTAACTCGTGATATTGTGTTTATTTCATATTTATTTATTTATCCAAGGAAGTCATTTAAGGGCAAATTCTTATTCATAGTGACAGGCCGGAAGGGGGGCAGTTGCAGAAAACAAAAATTGCAGTTATAAGATAATGACGCATAGAAATCTGTCAAAGAGTGAAACAGCTTAGAGATAAATAGAACAGACATGCAGTAAACAGCACAACAGATACATTTGCAGGACAAGGATACCATTACGGCAAATATTACATTTTGATCTATGGCTGAAAATGATCAAACATTCACCAACACTCATAAATTAGATTATCTGCTTGATATGATCTCTCATAAGATAAATTCATCTCCTTCTCCTTCAAATTTGGATAAAATTTGGTGAAATCTAGAGTACGACACAAATGGAGCAAACTGAGTTCAGGGATGCAGCTAGTCAGTAGCTGCATCCCTTTGTTATTTATTATTAATTAGAGCATTATTTTCAGGATTTGTGTAACCATGTAGCCAAAAAAAGAGAGCAATTCCCTAAAACAGAAGTAAGAAACTGGAAACATAACAAATGACTCAAACGTTGAATCAGTTATCAAAATAGTTTCCTATTGCTTTTTTCCTTGATTAACCAATAGATTATTTGACTATTTATTTAAGATCTAGGTTTACACAACAGAGTCAGGGGAGAAGAAGAAGACTCAAAAAAGAAGAGATGAAACACTATCACATGAAACACTGTAAACTAACCATTGAATCCTACTTCTACAAGTTCAACTGGAGAAAGAACAACTCATAGACATCGAGAGCCTGTGGGGAGAGGTGGCACATTAATGCACAGAGCTGAGCCAGCTATCATCTCTCAAGTCGTTCTCATCCTCAGCACTCTCTCAGCCTAAACAAGTGGACAGCTGATTCTTCTCAGGGTGGCCTGAGTTTAAACACTGGTGTAGAGAGAGACTGGAGTGTCAGGAGAGCCTCCACAGCTGCTGTCGAATGAAAACCACAAATATGGAGGAACGGGGGAACAATTTGTCAGGAAGAGAGTGAGAAAATAAGGCATATTTTTGAAATCATTTTCTCTGTAATAACCTTTAGGGTCCAAATGATTGAAGTCACCAGACTCTCTTTAAATAATCAAGAAAGCAAAAGATATATTTGAAGTAAGTTAAAGGAACTACAAAAGTGGAGTTGCAGCTTTAATAATCTCCCATGGATTGAAAACTTGCAGCAACCAGCAGAGGGCAGACATGCAAAATAAAAGAGGAACAAGACCTTCCGTGAGTAATTGGATCACTATAACTTGTTGCCCTAATGCATTTTGTGGTTCATTAGTAAGCTGATAACATAAATCTAATTTAATTTCATTATCAAGCTTGCAGGCATTATGCCTTTAAAATCCCATTATTTATGTATTTATTCATAATGTAGCTGTATTTCATATGTGTGTGTGTGTGTGTGTGTGTGTGTGTGTGCCAGAGAAAAAGAAAGTGTCACAAGGCAGATATAGGACATGTGGAGTGGATCAACATTCATAAAACAGAGTGACGTCCAATGTGATCTGTAAATTATTGTCATGCTGGAGGCACTGAAGAACTTCTTAAGTTTCAGCTTTGAATTGTCCCCCCCCCCCCCCCCCCCACTTCTTTCTTTCTTTCTTTCTTTCTTTCTTTTCTGAGTCCAAACACATGTTGACCATCACGCTTTCTTCCAGAGGCGGCTGCATTCTTGACCTAAAACGTCCTCACAGTTGGTTTTCATAATCACACTGCCACACAGCTGACAGCAAGATGAGACCTTGTTTTCTGGGCTTTTTTGGACATCTATCACAGTGCAGAGCCCACCCTTCTTTGCAAGAGGCCAGTTTGGAGGAATTATTGGAAACAGGCCTTTGGTTATATTCAATTTCAATGCATTATTGTAATATTACAGCTTACTTTCAGATTCAACTGCCACCTTAAAGTCTTGTATCCTACATTAAAGTCAGAACAATGACCTACACTATCATCATGAGCTCTCTCCATGAATTGTTTAGCTGCACAAAGTTTCAAATCATCTTCTTTTTAAAGAATAAAAAGAGAGTGTGTGTATGTTTATCTATTCTTTTAGTGTCAGCATTTGCAGACACATAATGAACAGTCTGACACACTGAAAGAAAAGGCACCAGGCAGAAGAGGTTCTTAAGGAACTGGTCAGTGCGGAGGTTTCACAATCTACTCTTTATTCTGAACAGAGAATGATGGGTAAATAATTGTCTTCTTCTTCTGCAATAAATAACAGTTTATCTAAAACAAATGCAGATTGCTGCATATTTTAAAGGGCAGATAATGAAACTGATGTTTATCAGAGTGCATGATGAATCATAAACTCGCTCACGATTATAACTTTTTCATCCAGCCACTAATTTGACGATCAGCAGATAGAAATTATGTCAAATTGCATTTCAACATTTAGAGGTTTGTAAAATACCTGCAATGATCTATGATTAGCTTGTCAGGTCTGTCTTAAAGAGGACGACTACTTTGAAGATCAAAAGCGAGGCTTAATTGGAGATCCATCCGTCTGAAGAATTGCTTTTTCATGTGGCATACAACAGCTTATGACAAATAGGGTGTCATGGAGAGAAATGAGAATGATGATCAAAAAAATTCCTTAGATACTGAAAGAAATTGAAAGGAGTTTCCCTCAATCTTTATATAGACATGAAGACATTTTAAGATAATTTTATGCCAAGTGTGAAATCATCATCAGTTGGCTATGTGCAAGTCAATGCATCATGCAGAGGCTCAGTGAGGAATATTGATTTTCCCATAAGAAAACTTGAATTAAAGTTCCATATTTCTGTTGAAACAAATCAAAACAAAAGGGGATACAAACATTATATATATCTCACTCAAAATGAGACTCAACAAAGTGTCATCTGTAACCTGTAAGTGATCACATTTAAATCAGATTGAAAAATTAGCCCGGTTAAATCATGAAGCGTCCTGGTGAGGGTAGTGTTTGTTTTAAGGTGGTACGACTGCCAAAAAACGTATCAAACTCAGGTTAAAAACGCCACTGCGCAGCCTGGGGTTACAACAGTGACTGAAAACAAGAATTTTGTCTTACAATCAACACAACAAAACTGAATCAACCAAAACTTTTACGCGTAACGTGAAGGTTTTTTCCAACAATAAGTCGCACCCCCGCCCCCCCCCCCCCCCCCCCCCGACACACACACTTCAACCCCTTTTTTCAACCGAGCCTACGAAGTCCGCGGTGCCTCCTTAACTGAGTGCTGGCACTTCAGAGTGGGGAGTGCAAAAGAGAGGGTCAGAAAGATTGGTGGGTGGGGATATAACCCTTTTGGGAGAAAGAGAGAGAGAGAGAAAACTAAAAAAAAAAAAAAAAAAAAAAAAAAAAAAATCACGTGTTTGGAGATCAAAGGAGATCCGCTTTGTAGAGGGGGAGGAGGAGGAGGTGGGTGAGAAAGAAAGAGGGAGAGAGAGGGAGGGAGGGAGAAAGAGAGAGAGAGAGAGGGAGCGTTTGCAGGCAATGTAATTGACAAGGCTTGCAGTGGTGAAATAAACACGCTTCAGCCCAGGCTCAGCTTTTATTGCACAATTCTGACTCTTTTGACGCACCGCCTGTAGCGCGCATAGACCTGATTTCAATTACCTTCACCCGATTAATTAATCCGTGTGAAATTATGTCCCGATCGGCGCAGATCCAGCCGGCAAGATGATGATTTTACCAAGGAGAGGCTCAGATCGTGTACTCGACTCGGTGGTCCTGGTGATCTTCGTGGTTACCGCTTCTCTTGGTACCGTTTTCGCCAAGGATACTGCCTTTGTGGAAGTGGTTCTGTTCGAGTCCAGTCCCAATGGAGATTATACTACTTACACGACTGGCTTGCAAGGACGGTTCTCCAAAGCAGGAGCCACTATCAGCGCGGAGGGGGAGATCGTTCAAGTACGTGTAAAGTGTCTTTTTTTTTTCTTACGGAGGGGGAAGAATGACAAGCGGCAGTGCCGAGCAACGCGACCGGAGCACGGGGTGTAATTTTTTTTTTTACCAAGCTTCCCTTCTTAAAACTTTTTCCACAGGGGCTGAGGGGGATTTGACAAGAGTTGTATATAGTGTATGTGCGCGCGCGTGTGTGTGTGTGCGTGCATGCAGGCAGTGTGAGGATGGTACTAAAGCTTGCAAGCATATGCGGTCACAAGATGGCTCCTATCTTGTGGAATTCATTCACAGGGAGAACATGCTCTTGCAGGTTATTTTGTTGATGTTTGGAGCTCACTCGAGTCTTCCTCATGGTTAATTGCCTTCATCCTGAAACAATCCACTGTGTTCCTAAAACAGTTTCAAATCCACCAGCGCTTCCAAAAAAGTTTGTAAACTTTTTCTTTTTTTTAAACCGTGCAGACTTTTACGCGTTTCACAACAGCAACAAGGCTACACTGTGTGTGCTTAGGTTTGACCTTTTATCCGTTTCAGCGGTGACTTTTGGCCAAATATCTACCTTATAAATCCGAAAAGTGAGTTTTAATAGAGGAATGCGTTTTTTATTGACCGTACCAACGTGTAAACTAACCCACACGTCCCGCCGCTTGTAGCCTGTTACTATGTAGCCGTCATCAGCGCTTGCTTTTGAAGTTGCATGTTTTTTGGTTTAGGCTTACTTGTAACTATTTTAAGACTTTGGAATTACACATAAAGGAGAATTGTGTAATCATAGAAGAAGCCTCCATGTTCCACATTTTATTTCCTGGCTCCGCACAAATGATAAGTGCACTTGGCAAGCGCTGGTTATGCTTGGATCAACCATCCAAGTCTTGATCGAGTATAAGTCACTAAAATATGAAGCTTTTTCTCCAGGGCCAAGTGTTTATTTGAAGTTTTATAATTCTTGCTTAATCTACTTGACCGCTGTTTGTAAGGCAGCTAAGAGTTTGGGGTCCAATCATGTGCCAGAGATTTAATGTTTCATGTTTTATTTCCTGACCTCCTAACATCCACTGTGTTATTGGCGCTTTTGATGGAGGGACCAACAGCTCTTTCAGCTCACTGTGAATGATTGGAAGCCAGCAGATTTTTTTTTTTTTTTTTTTTATGGCTTGTCCTCCCTTTTGAAGTTTTACCAATTCATTTGGACTGCATCTAATGCACATCATTAATCTGAATGAAGTTTGTGGTCCAGACTGTTGTAACTGATTGGATCCTGCTTCCCCGTGAAGGGTGTTCCTGTTATTAAGTTAAATTTTGGATCACCAGGAGATGAAAGCTGAGGTGTCACTGCACGAACAATGCCTCACGAGTAAAGATGATGGTTGAGTTATCTGTTTTCATTTGTTGTGTAAAAGACAGTAGCTGAAGTGTGACCTCAGACTGAAGAAACCATTGAGCTCCATGAGATCATTGGTCTGTGGTGGGAGGCCAGGTTACAATGCAGCCTGTGGAGAGACAGACAGAGAGAGACAGAGAGAGAGAGAGAGAGAGAGAGTTGAGGGGCGGGGGTTTTTTAAATGCTGCAAATATGCATTTGAGTTTAATCACGTTCTCCATGTTGCATCAAGTGTGCACCGCTGGGCTGCATTACAAGAAACCTCAATTATGTTGTCGAATTTCTGCAGCTCACCATGATTATTTTTGTTAATAGCAGCATCCCTCCATCCCTTGCCACTTGCAACAATATCTCTATCAAGAACTCCCAGCATCGTTTCTGTGCACATATGCGTCTTTGCCCCCCCCCCAAAAAAAAAAAATGCAGACTCTAACTTTGAAGGAAAGATGATATGTGGGATCAAAGTAGGGGATACTCAGCACAAAAATGGCCCCTGTTTATACACAGTGATGGCCATTTGGCGCCACTCAGTAACCACACAGAAATGTCGGACCTCAGCTTTACATTGCAAACCACATCTATTTAGGTTTGCTTTCTTTGCTAACATAGCTTCTGACCACTTAGAGGCAGCTTATATTTTGTCAGGCTATAATGAGGGGCAGTTTGTCCAGCAAGGCGCACTGTCTTAAATTTCTAACAGCTTATATTCTACCAAAGATTTATGAAAGTTAAAACTGACAATGAATGACAACCATACAACCTGAAAAGTATCATTTTGAACTGGTATCAAATTCCCAACTAGCAAATACTATACCTGAAATAACATTGCAGTAACACGTTGGTACATTGCTGCGGTGTTGTAACGGATATAGTTTTACACTGGAACTGGGTTGAACACAAATATTTAGGTTGTGCATTCAGTTTTCTGCAGTGACCTCTGCAACCACTGCACTTGTCTACCTTTGCCTTTCAGCGTGTGAGCCTTGAATAAGGTGCTTGATTAGGTCTGCCTGAGGTAAATGGGGTCTTCTAGTCCTCTCTTCTGCTGTTTGAACAGAGTCCTTAGGGGTTTGCATTACCTTGTGTATACAGTAATGGCCAGACCTCAGCAGGTATGGGTTCAAATACAGGGGAAAGAGGCAGCTTGGCAACGTTCCTGAGCAAAGACCCAACCACTATCAACGCTCATACACTTCAAACTTGCCTTTGCAGCACTGACTGAAGAGTGTGAAAAGTGGCAAATGCAGCTGGTGCCAAAAATAATAAATTAAGTTAATTTGCTTCTCGCTCCACTCTAAGGGGGGAAGCATGACGACGCAGATCTGGCCACAGCGCCAAACCCCAGGCTTCCCAAGCCAGTTCCCTGATTGCTACAGTTCAACTCTGTAATAGTAAAGTAATCAATGTCTCCTTAAATCATTCTGTCAAGACATGAGACTGTGTGTGTGTGTATGTGTGTGTGTGTATCAACAGCCATTTCCCTAAGACGACTTTAAGGGTGTATGTACAGCAGTGGCTCTTAACTCTGATTCTTGGCGACAAGACTGCTGCAGGTTATGCATCCTGCCAGGTAGTTAATTGTCCTTGCCTCCTGTCCCAGATTTAAATACTTACCGATTAAGCTGCTACAATGAACATGGCCTGGTAAAATGGAAAAATCAGCAGTGCTTTGGGCCCAGAGAAATTGATTAAGTGAAGAAGCCCTGATTTAGAGGATTTGACTCAGTGCTTTGGCTTCATATTTTACATGGCTAACAAGTTACAGTAGTCCTGCTTTACTGATCCACGAGCTAGCGGAAGTTTTGACTTGAGTTAAGCCTACTAAGCATGGCCCAATTGTCCCCTGATTGAGTCACTGAGGTGACACCTAGATTGGCAGGGGCTGACAAAGCCGGCTGATACTGAAAGTGCTCCTCTAGATGTAATCCAATTTCTGACGTGGCTTTACAATGCACGACCCTCAGTCAGACTTGCTAGCCGGCATGTTTTTCACGTTCACATCATTGTTAACAGCGCACACACAGCTCTCCTGATTAGTACACGTTTGATACAAAGGGAAACACCAGCTGCAGCTCATCATTCACTATTGTCTCCCCGACGCCAAATCGTCTTTCCTGTAGTGAGATGAGCTGCGATGCGCTGCATGAGTGCACATCTGCCTCTGATTTCCAGCGGGCCTGTGCTGTCAGCATGTGAGTGAGGAGCTGAGGCAGGGACGTGGCAGGGGCACAGAGAGGACCAGATGGAACTCACACTGTCGTCGGCCAGAACCAGAGGGAATAATGTGGCTTTTGCCTACTTCCTCTCAGAAGGGACAGAGACGGGGACATCCCCTGAATCCAGCATCAGGAAGAAGAGGATATAGTTTCCCAACACCCATGAACTTCATTTCCATGCACATGGAGTGCCAGTAACTATAGCTGGAAGACTTCATGATGTGGTTCTTTGAAAGTGGCAGTTTTTTTCTGACTGGATGTGCAGGGGGGAAAGTGGTGGTTTTCAGCTAAGACAACGATGAGCTTAAATACTGGAGCTCCTACCTTGGTGCTGGCAAGAGTTGTGTCGCGCTGCATTTAGACTATAATGAGAGCTTTAGTGGTTTAAGGCATCCAGCGCGCTTTCTCACCACAGGCTGGAAACCCCAAGAGGCCATAATGGGCCGGTCCCAGACGGGAGGTGCCAGGGACTGGGCCACTCCCAGCGCCAAAGCAACAGAAGCAGTACACAAACGCTGGTTTAAAAGGTTAAAAGTGCTGCTCCCTACTTTTTTCCATTTATTGGCTTGGCGGTCGCAGCTGTATTTTAAGTGCTATCGTCTCTTAACCGCCACCCTGTTTCACTTTCATGTCCCAGCCAAAGTAATTTGAGGCTGCGTTTCTCCCCTTTTCGGAATAGAACAGACTAAACTGTTTTTCTCTTTCTCTTGCTTAACACCCCCCTCCCACACACATTCACCCCCCACCACCAGTCTGCTCTTTTTGATGCAGCCAAATTTTGTCATCCATTCTGTATCGCATGTGAATGACTTCAAGCGAGAGTAGCGCCTTTTTAAAACTTCATTTGTATTGGGGTGCCATGGTGACCAAGGAGCCGACTATGAACCGCAAACGTCCCTGGACCTTCCTTGCATATTAGTCTTCATTCTTCAATTTAGAGTGGTTATAAATGAGGAAAATCTTTGTGTTTGAGAAGCAGGAGCAAGCAAATATCTGGCATTTTTACTCGCTAAATGATCTTTTATAGTTAACTTTCTGTAAATGACTGATCAAGTAATAAATGAAAATCAAATGTGTTGTTTCAGCAACCATTTCTATCACAGTCTCACAGTAGATATTTGAAAACCTACAAAGGAAAACAATAGAAATTCTCATTTTAGCATTAAACTCACAATGATTATTCTAGGGTATCAATTTCAAAACCTGTTGTATCTCTTAGTACTTGTCCAGACCTTTTTTAATTGGCCACACTATTTCCCAAACCAGCATCTTGTGTTTTCCTCACCTGCGTTTTGCTCTTTTACACTGTCTTATCCTGTTTTTCTCTCTTGAGCTTTTCATTCAAACTCACTGCACAGCTTCACCTATGACAAGTGCATGTCGGTACTGGTGGCCCCAGTAGCTATGTTAGTTTCCACTGGGCTGAGTGGCTGAGCTGATCTTTGATGTTCCACTCCAAGAGAGATTAGCAGTCAGCGTTGGTGCTTGCTACTGCTTTCTCTCTTCGGTATCCAGGCCTCCTCTCTCAGGGGAACCCTATTCCCACATGTCGCTCTCTTCCTGATCTGCTATTGATTATGTGTCTGAGTTCATTTGTATGGATGTCTTGTGTTTGTCCTCTGCTTTACACTCTAGTGATGAGGAAATGTTAATTCAGCTTTGCCCTGAGGCTGTGATTTTTCTATGATAAGTTCTGGGAAATGCACCATAAGGGAACAGCACACTTTGACAGGTGAAAAAGTGATTTTTCACACCGTCTGTCTTAACTCTGGTTATTTTGGTGTGCCTGTCTGCGTTTTATGAAACAGCGCTGAAAGGCCCAGTCCATCCCCTCAGCCCATATTTCTATCCACTTACATAGAGGGTCTGCAAAACAAAGACTAAGGGGTCGAGGGTTATGAAATGACAATGCTCACAGTGGCTCATCCAGGCATAGGCATGCTTTGTTGTCAGCCAGGAATGTGCTGACTAACCGTGGAAGGCCACAATGCCAGCCTCCCCTTTTGTTGTACTTTTTTGCCAATAGACTAGGAAGGTAGCCGCACAGGAGTCCATTTTATTCTGAGCAACACAGCCCATCTGCTTCCTTCTCCTCCTACCTTTTCAATATACTTGGATCCTTATGCCCTCAGTCCTCTTACTGCTTGCATTCATTGTGTTTTCGTGAAAGGAGAGGTCTTATCACAGTTCTGTCAAACTCACCGAAGTTCAAGAAGACAGGGTTCAGAGTTCTTTCTTTTGTGTACAACATTACATAATTATCAGCCTCACATGTCTAAAAGAGCTAATGTCATTTTTAATGTATGAAGCTCCTACCCTCTTGTCATTTTGATTCATGCTAATATGTTTTAGCCCTTTTTGCAGTTTTTGTGGTTATTGTTCAAAGAAGCCATTACTGCTTTTGTGCACATGATCACCCTCAGACTAATGCATCATATTAATGTTGTGAGGGTTCTCCTGACAGGCTCTCTGTTAGAAACCCTGCCATTTTTCATTTCCCCCTCTTTGTTTCCTTTAATGGATTCCAACACAACCGTGGCAAAGGTCATTTACAGGGGTTCCAGATGGGGACAAATCAGTTTCAGGTGGAAGCGCAGACCCCATCATGTTCATCTCTGCACCAACCCTGTCATCCTGCACTGGTTTCTGGAGGCTACTTTGTGTGTGTGTGTGTGTGTGTGTGTGTGTGTGCAAGAAGGTGTTCGAGTAATGAGGAAGATCTAGGCTATAACACAATGGGGCCAGAGGTATGATGGATTGGGCTTGCTTGGTCAGATGAGAACAAGCTGGGTTATCTCTGCACATTTTTTTTTTTTTTTTGTCTGGTAGAGTACTGAATGTCTTCCAGCTCCACAGTGAAAATATATCACTGCATCTTCCCACCTCCTCCTCTTCCTGTTGCTAAAGATGCGCCCTAGATTTTTCAAAATGAAAAATTGGCTTTCTTTTTATGTCGCCCCTGTGTCATGGGTATACTGAAGATATTGGGGGCACAGGCATTTCTATTTTCTGTTCAGTCTTTTTTTTTTTTTTGCGAAAAGACTCTCTCAAAGTTGAATATTTATTTTTTTGGAAGATAGCTCATTTTGTGCAGAGCTAAGCGCAGTCACTGCCTATGGAGTTGTAAAAGTATCACCTCGGCCAAGGCATTCTGATTGGACTGTTAAGAAAAGTGACCAAGAGTCAGGTGTAGGCTTTCCTTTCAGGGTTCCACAAATACAGTACATTCACTAACACACCATGCCAATAAAAGCTCTGTAGTGCAGCCTTGGGCTTTGATCAAACCTCCACAATTCCTCCTGTCCTTCCCCCTGACCCCCATTGGCAGCTCAGGCCATGCCGCGTCCCTCTTCAGCCCCTGGACCCTGATCAGGGAGGGGCCTGCAGGGCTGGGTGAATAGCTGCTGGGAGTCGTGCTGCGGGTGTAAACCACATGAATGTGCCGCCTGAACAGATAGGATCAGGCAAGGCGGGGAGGCCTGGGAGGCCGCGACGCTCGGCGCAGCTCCACGCGCTAAGATCAAAGGCAGTGCTGAAGGGGGTGGTGGAGGGGAGGAGAGAAGAAGAGAGAGAGAGAGAGAGAGAGAGCGAGGGCTGGGCCAAACTCTTCAAAGGCCTGTCTGAGTAATGCCGCCCTGATATGCAGCGCTGCAAAACTGAATGATGATGTAATTGCAGGCCTTCGAGCTAAATCCGCTCCCATACAAATAAAGGTGGAGGTGTTCCCTTGCACAAGCACAGTGAGAAAAATACTTTAGAGTGCAAGGTTGAAGCCAGAGAGAACCTCCCAGGTGAAGGTGTTGGGTCACTTCCTATTGCTGTGCTAATAAAGATCCTGGAGTTTTATTTACGTTTTTGATGGAGGACTTGGTACGGGAAACAGTTTTTATCTGATTTCAACAGATAGGTTAATCCACTGGGCGTTTCTAAAGTACACAACAGGTGGAACAGAGTTGACTGTGTTCTTTGTAAAGTTTATACAGGACCTGTGTGTATACAGTATGTGTGAGGCAAAGAGTCTGTACATGTGCTTCCCTTGTAATGTGTGTTAAACCAAGCATGACCGCAGATTCTTTCAAAATGCCCCTATGATCATCAGACTGATAACTCATTGACAGCTCCCATGACAGTTTAGAGGCACACGCTGCACAAAAGTATCTCCTCGTCGAGAGCGCGCAGCAATAACTCACTGTTGTCGATTCAGTTTGCCAAAGGTTATTTGCATGCCTGTGATTGAAGTTGTCTTCTCCTCGCCCTTGTTTTGTCATGGTATGTCCCTTTGATGTTAAATTAGCAGTAAACAGCTGCAGTTTTATTTATTGGGAGTTCATGCGGAGGTCATCTTTTTAACTCCTGCATCCCGGGGTGAGACTCAGAACTCATGATTACCGTACAAATCTTTTGTTGCTGGTTGTAAAGAAGAGAACTCCTTGCTTTCGAACACGTTGATTGTAGCAATTCATGACTACAGCAGGACTAATTACTGTACTTGAATGGATAGATGGAGACAAAATACAACTCATAACTAAACTAGGGCTGCATATAAGTATTTTCTTTAACATTTGACCTTTTGATTCTGTTTATCAATTAATTGTTCTGCAAAATGTCAGAAATGAACGAAAAACGCCCCAAATTCTTCAAATACCTTGCTCTGTCTAACCGTCAAAACCAAACCCAAAGGCATTTAGTGACGTGACAGAGAAAGGTGGCTTATGTTTTTCATTGACATTTATTATTACAATTATTATTTATCGTTTAATTATTTAACAATCAAGCAATTATAAGCAGTACTTCTAAGTAGGTGTTAATTAAGTTTGTCAACTAACTTATTCATTAATGATCTAATAGTTTCATAACTATGTCCGTGACTGTACATGCAATGTTCTACAGATTGTGCTTTTGGCAATGAGTTTTAATTGCTTTAATTCCCAATTAATTCGGGTGATTAAAGTCAGTTAATAAAGCCTGGTTCATCTGCAGTTCAGATTTTTATTCCAACCCGATGTGCAACGAATCTGTCAGCAGTTAAAACGCTCAATTAAACTGTTAAAAACACCTCAGGTACCTGTTCCGGATGCAGAGCATCGTGTCAAAATCAATCTTACCTGGCAGTTTCATATAACTGTATTCACACTGATACTATGCATGAGTGAAATAAGACCACAGACAGACCACTGCGAGTTAATCCAATCGTCTCTATTTTAGTGTCAGTTTGCAGGTCCATCGCACCTCTAAAGTGCTGCTGTTAGGTGAAAACTGCAATTGAACTTCATGCCACGAATGAGGAAAAGCTGTCTAAACCGTCTAGCAAAAGATATTGTACAAAACAACATGTAAAGATACAGAAGGAAAGAAATACAGATCATCTAAATGGATTTACCTTACAAATATTAATATAGACCTTTTTTTATTATTTGCAGCATGTAAAAAAAGGAAAATGTAAATATTGGGTTAGGTCTACTTGCAGGTATATATAAATGACTCATATTGAGACAGGGGGTTAAGAAAACTTGGTACACAGTTGTGTTAATTTATACAATACATAATTTAGATCGCATCTCTTAGATAAGTGAGATAGAAAGGTGCAAATAGAGTGAAAATGTCTAGACAATATCTTAAAAGATTTAATGGATATGACATTTTCCGTCATGCAAATTGCCCTGCTGCCCCACCCACCTCCACCTTCAAAACTGGCTCAATGTGAACCTGAGTGTATATGAAAAGGTCAGGACAATTACTCCTGGCCAGCTGTGTCCATTTCAGTCCCCTTGCAATCCATCTGTTCACCCCTCATTGCCCATGCATGTTGCTGTCAAGGAAAAATGTCAAGATATTTTTCTTTTTTCTTATTTTCTCAGCATACATTTTGAAAGGAAAAAAATACAGAAACATGAGGGGAAAATAGGAAGGAATGATCGAATTATTTTTTGTGTAGTGAGACGAAGCACATCATTATTTGTGTCAGTGTGCTTTCTCACCCCTTCTCTATTTATTCAGAGTCGTCCTTCTGTCATACGTCACTGTAAAAGCTGTACTTTTCAATTTTAGCAATTTTAAATGAGGCACGGAGCAGATCTTGGCTATTCTTTGCTTGACAGTGTGTGTGCACTTTGTCCAAACACACTTGACTTGCTAATGATAACTTGTCCTCGGACATGTCAAGGAATCTAGTTTCTCAGAATGCTGTTTTGAGAGAAAGGATGGATCGAGTGGGAGAAGATGGGAATGACAGAAAAAGACGGGCCAATACAGCCCTTTGTCACATGCCTGTGGGATGCAGACGGAATAGCAAAGTCAAATTGTCACCCCCGGGGTGACATGCATCCCGCAGGCATTTCGAAGTAAACACATCCTAGGGATGTGGCTCTGAGATTTGGATAGTGGCCTCACCAGTCGGTTTGAAGCATCATTCTCTGTCATATAATGAATCCAGGAGGATCAGAAATCTGTACGTTTGTTTATGCAAAAGATAGAGATAGATCTATCACAGTATCATTAAAGGAATGTATAAAATTTTGGGAAGTACTCTTATTTGCTTTTTTGCCGAGAGTTAGATGAAAAGATTGGTATTAAATACTTTCATGTATCTGGTAAATATGAAGCTGTAGCCAGGAGATAGTTAGCCTAGCTCGGACAGGGGAGAACAGCTAGCCTGGCTCTCCCTGCACAAAACCACAAATTATCATTGTTATACTTCAATATAGTGTGTGAATTAATTTTGAAGTGCTGATAGGTATCAGTTTATGTTAGCAGAAGCATCTATAGTTATCATGGTCCAGCAGATAAAGACTGTCATACAGAGGCAAACTTCATCCACAGACATTGCAAGAAAGGACTTCATGGTACCACCCACGCATGATGTAGGTATTAGCTCCGGTAAAATGCTTTGTAGTGCAGGCATACTAGTTCTGTGCCTGTCAGACACAATGGAACTCAAGTACCACACTTTTCTGTTGAGGTACAGTATAGTACTAATGTTGATTGCAGCATCAGTACCACAGTAATTCCAATCTGATCTGACACAACATGCTGATTTTTATCAAATCTCAGAGGAGAGGAGTAATATTTAAAAACTCTGAATCCACTCTTACTAATCAAAACCCATCTTGAGGAAAGATGTGTTGTGTTTCCTGAGTCAGTATATCTTGCACAAATGGCTTCCAGTAAAAATCTGCAATAGATCTACTCTGAAAGGCCTTTATGTGTATATTTTACGGGAATGGCTTAGAGAACTTTTCTATCGAACTACTACCAAATGCTAACAACATGTCAGGGCCAATTTTACAGTAAGTAAGCTTGCTTGTTCAGATGGTTAATACATTTTCAGGATTCGATTTTACACCAAACCATCCTTGTGCCTAACTTTAAGCCATTTCCTATTGGCAACCACTTGTAGCATATTTGGATCAGCTTTTCTGCAGCATTGCCTCAAGCTAAGCTCATGGACAGAGGATTTGGTAGGCTACTGATGCATACGTTCGTCATAATTATTGTTTTGCAAAAGCTGGAGTTAGAAGCGCCCAGGCAACGGGAAAGCTTCAGAATTCAAATTAGAGTGTGGGATTGAGCTTTAAAGTTGTGGCTGTTTTCAGTCATTGCGTCTGAGAAAACTCCGTCATTTTGCAGTCTACCCCCTGTTGGTTGGTCTCGGTTTCCTTGTGTATTAAAAGCTTGAGTTGGCATGGTGCATTTGTTCTCCGATGAGTTGAGGTGGCATGGGAGAAAGGTGGAGGGGGGAAAACCCCTGAGTATACACTGCGTTCTCCTCACAGGAAGGAAAAACAAGAAACCAAACAAAGCTTTCAGTACACCTTAAAGCGATTTCACTTTTAATTGCATCATAAAGAAGCACAAAGCTGTGAATGCAAGTACATTTCTTTGTCTCATCATTCCTTCCCTCCCTTTCATAAGTTCTTTCTGTTTTCTGCCCTCTTTCTCTCTCTGTCGTATCTCACTCTGTTAAGCATGGGAGGGGGAGGGGGTATAAATGTGAGACCACACATGCTGTGTCAATGTTTGCTAGAATAATTAGAGACAATGTGGGCCAATATCGGGAGGAGTGCAGTAACCTGAACTCACTTTGTTCTGCCACCGGCAGCAACACAAAAGCCATTCACAGATGCACAGATCTGCGGCCTCAGAGCAGGAGCAACTGCACTTTTAGCCGGCACAGTGCGCGTTTCCGAGGATCTGCAGGAAAATGGATTGGTTTCTATGGAACCTGAACAGGCAGCTCTCACTTCACCGCTTTGTGTTAGCTCAAAGTGATGCTGATGTCACCCTAAAAGCCTTTTAAGCACCGCCTGTACATCCCTGCCACAACCACCACCACCCCTCAAAAAAAAACAAAAAAAAAACCCTACCCCTTGTCACCCTCTCCAGTCGACCAACACATGGCCCTGGCTTAGAGGGCCCTCTTTAACTAGAGGATATCCGGCCACTCGGTATGCAAAGAGCCTGTGGATTCCTAACACGAGTGCTAGAGCTGGACTCAGAGGTGACTTTCAGTGTAGCCAGACAACTGTTGGATTAGCAGAACACTTTATGTTGACTCTGAGCCAATAGGAGGGAGCCTGGCCAGGAGCAGGGCATACTTGGTCAAATGCAGGCTAATGGATTCTTTTGAGCTATATATATTAGTTTACATTTTAAACATGCCAGTGCTTCTTGTATCCAACATGACTTAAAGTAAGCACAGCAGAGTAGAACTCTTAAAACAGCGTAATTCTCTCCAAAACAATATGTAAAAAGGAAGATAAATAAAACCTAAGAGAGAAACAGAAGTGATTTTTGTACTTAAGCATAACACTGAAATATTGTCTCTAGGTATGGGAGGGACAGAAATGTTACTATATACCTGAAGATCCCCAAACAATGCGCGCTAAGTGTTGCTTAAGCCACGGGTGTTTCCCGGGCTGTAGCAGAGTGACCCGCTGCTGTGCTCACACCCTTGGGTAGACCAACTGGTTTGTCCCCTCCGGTGTCCATCTTGAAAGGGGACACCGCTATGGGATGCATACATCCCCTGGAGGTCGATGGTGTCATTGTGGCACCTGTCCCCTCCACTCTCTGCCCGTGTCAACAGCTCAGATTTATTTACATTCACTCTTGTTTTCCAGAGAACTGAACTGGACACGGCACAGGGTTGGTTGGTGTCTTCTGGAAATCTGTCCAGTTGATTGGAGTGATTGTTTGTGATCTATTATTGTCACCCTTTTAAAGAAACAATGTTAGGTCTCTACACTTCCTTTTAATATACAGTTCTATGTATCTATGGTACTTCTCATGTCAGATTTATGGGTACTTGTCTGTGAACTTGATTGCAATTACTTTTTGTTTTTGTTTTTTTGCATCCCAAATCTCAGAGGGAGCTGGTTTGATTTGAAACCTATTGTATAGAATAACTTGTGCTTTAACTCTTTGGCCGTTCATATTTATCAGTTTTATTTGACAGAAACTCCTATTTTTTTTTTTTTTTTTAGCCTGGGTATACACAACAGCTTTCACTTTCTTACTCTACCCAGCATTCTCTTCTTTAATCATTTTCAGATTCTCTCTCCACCTTCTTCTCATTCTCTTCTCTCACCGCCTTCTCTCTTGTCTCCTTGCCTGAGTTACCCCCCCCCCCCCCCCCCCCCTGCTCCCTCTATCTATCCTTCTCGTTCCCTACCACTGGGCTGATGTTCTGTTCTGTTCTCCTGGCGGCAATGTGTTCCTCATCACAGCTTGTGTTTCCTCTTATCTACAGTTCTTTTATCAGTGGCCGCCACACATGCCCGAGAGAAGGGATGGGGAGGGGGCAGCGGTGAGGCAGCTGATGCTATCAGCAGGTGGCGATTTCACTACCGAGTTCAGGGGCCCAATGTGGCCAGAGGAGGGCCAGACCGGAAGGGTCTGACATGTGAACGTGCAATGCGAGCCCCACTGTCATTTAAACTTTAATTCTCCAGTCAGAACACAAAAGTGACATAGGTATTCCTGTCAACCATTGCGTGCAGAAATGTTTCTCTTTCCTTGATTTGTTTTTGATGAAGCTGAAGCTTTATTAGCTCATGATCTTTTCCTCACATGCTCAGCCATGCTGGCTAGCACATATGCTCATGCTATTCACTTTGAGTTGTGTTCAACAAAATGTTGTTGAAAACAGTTGCTGAATGTTGTGAGTAAATCTGTTGAATAATTTGGTTCTATCAGCTTGCTGTGTCCTGTCCTTGTCATGGCATGTAAAAAGTATCCCTTCTTATGCATCCAATAACAGCCTAGATACTTGACACCTGGTGTAAAGCAAATTTGTAAAACCTTTTTGGGAATTTGCTCTAGGGATGTGTACTGCATGTTCAGTCCTTGCACTACAAAACAGGCAAGTCCTTGGCGCGGACAGAACGAAGAGCAGGGATAGTGGGGAGTGAATGGCGGGTAAACCAAAGCACAAGCTCACAAAAGCCTAAAATGATATCGCTAGTGGATATCTGGATGCTTGGGATGCCTTGGATGGCTGCTGTACACTTTTGGCTTTGTCTTTGCAAGGATGAATAGAGGCCTCTGTGGTAGTGATGACAGGCTTCTCCGGGCTGGGCCCTGGCTGGCTGGCAGACTAGGTGCTGGAGGTCGGGAGATTTCAGCTCTCATAGGGGCAGAAGCCCGACAGGGGATGCTGGTCGTCCTGGTTCTCTCGACAAAAGACACTCTGTTCTCTGCCTACGACCAGGCTTTGTTATTGTGACATGCCAGGTACATTTATACACACAGGTTTAGATGGGAGCCAAGGGCCCGCCGTGCCAACTACACCCCTCACCTTTTTGTTTGGATGTTTTGACATGGTTATAGGCTTAGCTGGACAGTTGGTTTACAGATGTTGTTGTTTCTGTAATTTTGAATTTTAACCAGTATTTCTCAATGCTGACACGATCAAGGTGAGCTTGTGGTTTGACTCAACAGCTACAGGGATGTTTATCTTACTATTAAATGTTGGCAGAATTAATCCAGAAAGGGGACAAGGGGACACACATTTAAGAAAAGTACACGTTCAGTGATCAGTGATGCCATTATGAGCACACAAAGATGGGTTAAGTATAAGTGTGTAAAACTTTGGTTCAGCACAGATGTTAGAAAGTGACAAGTAAAGAGATTTGAAACAGTGAAAGGTTTGATTCCTGACTGTAGGCTACAGTTAAGAGCTGATTTAGAGCCGAGACAGCATGCAGATGCTACCTTTGAGACTCATGCTCACCTAGTGAAGTATTTCAGAAGAGAAAGAGCTGCCATGGCTGTCACAAGAGTTTTAATCATTCCTCGTTCTGCTCTAATACAGCACAGCACAGCTGGCCAAGACAAACGTGAGGTAAACACACTGCTCACTGGACTGTGTGACTCACGCTCTAACATGCTAGCAGCACGCCCTGGGGATTCGAATGGCTGAGGCTAGCTGTGGTCTTTTCATGTTTTTTTGAATTATTAATGAAACAACGAGAAGCTGTAAACGGTCTTAGGAGAAGATGGAACTTCCACACGCGATGCATGAGGAGTGGGAGCTCTCCCAGACCCTTCACATGCCCTCTAAGTTTATCCCAGTTGCCCCTCTTGAAGATTCACAGAGCCTCTTTGATCCGTATGCTGTCCTCCCAGCTGGGAGGCCAGGGGATGCGAGCAGCCCTTTTAGTCTCCTATTTCAAGTCACACATTCTTTCCTTAAGGACCCAGAGGTCCTGACCCTTAGTTGCAATGGAATTTCATATGCAAAAATAGGCCAGACTTGCCAGGCTATTTGAATATCTACTCGTCCTCTTATAGCGTTCATCATCTTCCTCACAATTGGGTGTTCATCTTCAAGGTATCATGGGGAGGTGTATAGTAATTTTGGCTAAAGCAGCAATGGACAGACATTCCCAAACCATCTGTCTTCCTCTGTCCTTTTTAATATTTTTATTGTGCTGATGATGCATTTGAAAAGAAATGCCTTGGTGTTCAATACAAACATGGAGGTTGAGGCTCAAAGTAACTGCCCCTGCAGACTGGGTTTTAAAAAATAAATCACACAATCACACTGCAGTATAAATCAGCTGAAAGACATTTTTTTTATATATCAAGCTTTTAAAGAGATGGTAAATTCTGCTACATTGCATCGCTCATATTTATTATCATATAATTAGCCAAATCTGCAAATTCCTATGCACCCAACGTTTGCCTTCCAGAAAAAGCTCTAGTTGGCATTTTTGTGACATCCTGTCTGAATTACGGTAACTTTGCATAGTTTATCCAGCTTGTTTCTGTCTCCAGAGGCAGTATTTGCCATGGCCGTCCCTTTTTCAGAAAAAAAAGGCTTGCAACCTGCAATCCTCTTAGATGTGGAGCCAAATGCCCCAGAGGTTACAGTCAGCTAAGTGGTTCCTTGTTTCTAATAAAAAACAAATCAAATAACATGGATCCCTAGGGGTTTATAACACTAGAGTCATGAACTCTTGGGCAGATAAATCTCTTCCAAATATCTCCATACAAAGGCATGGATGTGGGAGGAACTGTTGGCTTTGATTGTATAATTTATAAGCCACAATGTGCTGAAGAGAGTAGAGGAGGGGAGGGGGGAAAGCTCTGACCACTCAGTGATGGAACAGCCCTCTCAAACAAAATGACCTGATCTTTAGAAGCTGGCCATTACCTTTTCAAAGAGGTCTGCTGATGACAGGAAGTGCTTGTGTGTAAAGCGGGTTTGATGTTAAACTCTTCAGGGGTGGTTATCCCTAGGGTCTGCTTATGCCCAACCCTCAACCCCACAACTCTCCTTCCCCTACTCTCTCTGGCCCCTTCAGCTCCTACCTCTGGCAGAGCGACCAGCGAGAACGGGAGGAACAATACTGCATTCGTGCACCACTCTGCACTTGGCCTGCTGCTAAACAAATGTTCGGAGGAGGAATTCTGGTGGCTGGCCTTGCCCCTGGGCCCAGGCTGATCCTACAGTGACTTCATAAACAATCTCTGGGGTGATCAAAAGAACAAATCACCCTTTATTGGCAGCTATATGGTAAAGGAATTATTTCCAAACCGATTAAAGTTTACTTTTCTCCCCCCCTTGCCCTCATGTAGACTATTTATTTATTTATTTTGCTCCTGCAGCATAAAGGGAAATGTTCTGTTGCCCAGGGCACAAACATGCATTTTTGGGGAGGTTCGGGCTTCTGTAAGGGGTGGAGTGAAGAAGGCATGTCAGTCTAGTTTATGCCACTTTCTCTGCCTGTAATTGCCACTGATGTTGTAGTAATATTTACAGAGTGGTTTGTCCTAAAAAAAACTTAGTTTTTATGGTGGTTGGGGGTATGTTATTTTACATGTTTTTTTTAAATCCAATTTTCTCAGAGGTGACATTACAAAATCTTGTGAAATACTTGAAATCAAAACCACTTAAATGGGAGAATCTAAAGCGTATTCCCTCCCGCAGTGGAATGTATGAAATCCACAGACCCTGTCCTCAGGCAGTGGTGTGGGTTGACAGGGTTGGAGATGAGGAGGATTGAATGGCTGGGTGACATGGATCCACACCCAGACCTTCGGTCCATGTGGCCCTGAGGTGGATAGTAAAAGGATACACACATGCAAGATAACTCTAGGCTTTATGCTGTTTTCTTTCAGGAATAGAGGAGTTTATAGTTAAAAAGGTTGTTTACTCCAAATTAAAACTCCACATGAGCTTTGAACAAGAACAAATCTGGGTATTTTACCAACTTGTAATAGTCGCAAATGAGCCCCGATGTACACATGTATGTCTTTTGTCTTACCCCGCCTCACCTGCTAACACCTGCCACTGGGAATCTTTCCTTCAAATCATTTTCCATTTTCGGCCAGGCCTCAACTTGGCCCAGCACCTTTCTGCCTTTTATCTCTACTGATGGAGCCAGCCATTGAAGCAACCTCGACGCCACCCCCACCCCTCCCCAACCTTTCTCTCTGTCTCTTTACCGCGCGTCTGCACAATGGCCTTGCTCGGCAGCGTTCCAAGAACAGTGTTTGTCCGATCACCACTGCGGCCCCACCCCCCTTTTTATTAGTGTGTGTGTGGAGGGACAGTGAGTGAGCGTATGTGTGCACACTGTTTTTCAAGCAGTTGAGAAGGAGGTGTGGCTGGATCGTTATGGTAACTTAAATTGCAGGAAAAAAAAAAGGACTGCATATCTGTGTTCATGTTGCAAAGTGGGTGGAGTTATGTCGAGCATCCAAGATTCTGGAAGTCTGCATAGATAGTGTTGGATGACTTGCAGTTGGAGTGCTTCCAAGCCTTTGATGGGAAATAAAGTCTCCCGATTGAATCATCAGTACAAAGATGAATATCTGTGTTAGAAAATGTCTGACTCTTCATTTCTTCATCTCTTCATTTAAAAACTCAACAATACATGCCTTGTTTGTTCAAAAAGAAAAGTAGTAGTTTACAGCTTCCAAAGTGCATTTGGGTATAGGTCCAAACACTAAGCTTAAAATTCGAACATTTACACCACTAACAGTAATCAGAAGTAAAAGATTATGGCTTGTAGAAATCTGATAAAACGGTCAGCAGCTTGATTCAATTCTCTTTAGGATTATGGGTCACTTTTGGATCAATTCAGCAACTATAGTGTCGTGCTTTTTTTCCAATTGCAAAGATGAAGTTACATGAATTCGCTACAGCTCTGTGAATCTGTGACTGGCTTCCTCTCCATAGCAACAAGGGCTGAGGCTTACGGAGAGTGTAGTATTTAGAGCAATCTGACATACCAAACTGACGGGAAAGAGAAGATTTTTAAGTTCTCTCAGGTTCTAATAATAAAAAATCGATAACCGTAACATAAATCTGTTGCATCATTTGTATAGGAAACCCATTTGTTTCTATGTTGTGGAACATTGAAGGTTTCAATAAGAGAAAACTTTAAAATGGGAATATACAGACGTGGAAAAATACTTCTGAAACGAGAGAGACTCATTTTGCAACTCAGGAAATAGAAATTTTGATGCATTGAGAGATTTGAAAGTGTACTTCCTCCTGTGCTTGCTTTCTCTTATGTACCCTTTCAGTCTCTCCAAAACACACACACACATACACACACACACACACACCTCTTAAGTCTTAAGCTTCTATACCCTGAGCCCAGCTGCTCTGCCAGGGTAGGGCCGTTTCATTCCCTTTTGTCCATGCCACTGACCTCCGAGCGCACAGGGAGCACACCTCTGCGGGGCCTGGCCTGTAGCCGGACGCTTGATGTGGACATTTTTGAAGCAGCGGGTCCCCCTCACCCGGGCAACCAGGCCCCTTTGAGCCCTTACCCCTCACTGTTTGCCCAGCCACTCTTCCCTCCTCAGCCAACTCTTCTTCTTTTCCCCGTCGTTGTGGGACTGGAAGAAAGCTTGAGAGACAGCATGTTGTTTTGTGCTCACTGCTTGGTTGTGCTGCTGGTGGCCGGCTTCCTATGGTGCACCAAAGCTCCCATTCACTTTCTCTCCCTGTCTTTCTTTGACCTCCCCCAGGGAAGGAACCCCTGTTTGATCACATTAGGGGAGAAAGAGGGAGATCAGTGGTGCTTTTGACATTCCCAGTAGCTTTTGACAGTCTATGTGCTGCTGATCAGTTTGCCCGGCACCAGCAAGTGGCCTCTTTTGAATATCTCCTTTTTTCTTTTATGTTTTTTAGGCCAGCCATTGTAAAGCCTTTTGATTAGAATGTGTGGGTAGAGCTTAACAGGACTGCTGCATCATTTCTTATTTCACACTTTTCTCTTGATTCTGCTCTCCTTCTTTTGAAAAGCTCTTGTGTTGACCTGCAACACTTCTGCAATCATATGTAGAGAAACACTTGCTCTTAAGTGAAAGCGATCTCCAAAGCCACAGCTCAAGCTTTCTGATATTTTGGCCAATCAAAAAGCCAAGATGCAAGTGCTGCACAGTTGGTGGGAACTGTAGAAGTTTCTTCAAAATCTGAATCACCCATGTGAGCAGTTACTCTCTGTGAGTAACTGCTCACATGGGTGTGAGCAGTTACTCACTTTGATATTGTACCTTTCTTATTACTACTCAGAATCATCCTGACATTTTATCCCCTTCCCTTTTGATCTGCAAGCATAATTGAGAAAGCTGACGTGGTTTTGGGTATGACCACTTTACATTCATTGGAGGCTAATGCTTACAAAGAAGCAGAATTCACAGAAGGCTTAAAGAAGAAGAAGGCCTCTGGAATCTTGTTTTATTTATGCCAAAAATGCTTGGCCACAATTAACCAACCACAAGCACACTGAATGTCAATTTAGGTCATTTTCTACCCTCACAAAAGCCCTGGACTTGGACCCCATGAAGCAGAAAAAAGCTGATGTAATGGGTTTAAGAAAATCTCCAAGGGGAGTCAAACCTCACCCACACACCCCCTACTACCCCCTTTCCCTCTTTCTCTGTCCAAAATCCCACCCCTTATCCACCCTCCAAACCCCTCTGAATTGGTCACCACCTTTGGTCACAACTCAAATATGGTCACTTTGATCCACAAGTACAGCAGGTTTGAAACCTTTTTTCCGGAAGAGTTTGAGCTCTTAGATAAAAGTTTGTGATGGTAATCAAAAAAAGGGAGAAAAAGTTTATGATTCACTGATTTAGTGTTTGGGGTGGGGGAAGGGGGAGCAGGAGATGAAGGCAAAGGGGCGAGGGAGAAAAAGAAAGAAGGAGGGAGGGAGGGAGGGGGGGGGTAAAGAAAAGAAATCCCAGCCTTGGCACACACACACAGACTCTCTGTGCAGCGTAAAGCACAAAAGAAACCTGTAACGCCTCCAGATTCCTTCTAGTCGAGTATCAAAGACATGCTTTGCTTTAGAACAAGAGACTAGTGGGTAAGATAGGACTGAGTGAGCCAGTGAACCCAGCACTGGCTCAGTTGGGTGCTGCGAGTTAATCTCTCAGATAGGATTTTTTCCTGTTCTTCTTCTCCACCTCCTCCCTCTCTTTGGGGATATCGGTATTACTGTGTAGCCCTCAATAGAGGGACTTGTCTAACCTGATCACTGGTCAGAATAAACGTAGGGAGAGGCTCTGAAAACAGATGCAGAGATGGTTGCTGCTTTCAAGTTCAGAGGTGGGATAAACCTATCCTCAGACGTCCTGTAATTAAAATAAACAAATTAAAAGATGCAAACGTCACGAGCAGTGTCTAATCAAAGTTTAATTCACTTTGCATCTGACATAAAGCCTTGAAAAGTTTGCTGTATGCTTACTCGACCCAACACTTCCACCAGGAGCAAGCATGAATCCACTATTATTAGTCCCAAAACTCAAAATTGAATTAACAGCGATAGCAATTCCTCACATTTGAGAAGCTTGAACAGATGATCGACTGATCATTTCATAGCATGTATCTATAGTAGAGCCTGGCTAATACTGAATTTTCAAAGCTGATAGTAATATTGACGTTTGAGAGCGTTCCTGTGTAGCAATTTCTTTACTTGTCAGCAGTCAACTATGTCTATTATGTACATGTCAATGGACCACTGGACTCTACTAAGCCTCTGCAAACTAAATTGTATATGCATTGTGTCGGTGTGACAATCCTTGTCCTTAAAGCTACATCAAAGTAAGTAATTTTGGAGAGCATCCAAATAGCTTCCGGTGCTCCTGTTCTTGCCATCCAAGTTCTTCCCTTGAGGAATATGAGTAGGAAGTCCAACGATGAATCCCTCTCTCTCCATCTAGCCACACCTAATTCTACCCCAATCCATGTTTCTCCATAGCATTATTCCTGGAAATGGCCCTGGCTTTGTTTATTTTCATTTCCTCTGGAATATTGTTGGCTCCTCAGAGGCTCTTGAGCTCCTGGATTGAGCTTTCCTCTTGTTTCACCCTCCAGGTTGTCATGAAAGGTGATCGTGCAGCCATTCACAAAATCAAGAAAGCAAGGAAAAGAAAGAGAGGGGTAGGAAAAAAAATCAGACACGAGCAAGCCAAGAAAAGTCTGAGAGATTGATTTTTTTTTTTTTTTTTTTTTTTTTTGAGAAAACTGGCACACGTAGAATCAAACACCCACTCACCACTTATTCTTCTGTGTTTTCTTTTAAGGTCAGTACATTTGAAACAAGATCATTAGGTTAATTGCTGGTGATGCCAAACACATTCCTCAGATGGTTTTATGGTGCCCCCACTCTTCTTCTCCTTCCCCTGAGTGCAGTGTGACCTTAACCATTCGACCTGGAAGTGATGTAGGTGAGCACTTCCTCTGGTGTAGTTGGAGCCCCAGTAAGTGTTTCCTAAAGAAAACAAGTTAGAGGCGGCCGAAATCTAAAACCAGCGCTAATGCTGGCTGCCTCTCCGCCTTGCCTCCCCTCCCTACCCCCCTAAACTTTGTGGCCAGGGGCAAAGCAGAGGTAAAGGGGGGGGGGGGGAGTAGCTCTTACTGTACAAAAAACCCACCGTCTGTGTGCACTTTCATTTAAGTGTGTGAACATGTGTATATACTGTAAGTCCTGCTCACATTCCTCTCGGCTCTCACTGGTGGGGAGCTACAATCCTCAGCAAACACACCGCGCAGCGTCAGCCAATGTTCCCGTTAGCCTAACCTAGTCTAGCCACTCCCTGACAGACACTGGCATGCATGGCCAAAATGGGTTGTTTGTGCAGTTGTTGTGTGGAAGGTCATTCACTGAGTTGTATGTGAGGACAATATGAACCTGACCTTTGCAGAAAGCCCTGTCGGTCTTCCCTCTGAGGAGCGTCGGGATTACAACACTCTCCTGCTGTAACTGTCACACACTCGCTGGCACTCTGATTTCATATTGCGGCTCTCCACTTTGATATGCCAGGGCTACTGTGCATATTTGACAAGTGACTTTGGTTATGTGAAGTGTTTGCCATTCCCTTAATCTAATATCACAAAGCATCTGGGTTTAGGTGGTGCAGCTTCTGATTACCAGCCAGCTGCTCGCCTTGGACATGTTTGATCTCCACAAGCCACCTTTGCCACCACTCTTACATACTGTAAATCCAAATACTAAAATTTCACATGGACTTGCCACACACTGCTTTTTTGACCTTAAGCATGAGTATCTTTGGGTTTTGGTCAGGTGGTTAGACAAATTGGGATGGACTTTTCTTAATTTTATGACATTAGACACTACAGTTTTTCTGATTAATTGATAATGAAAATAATAATTAGTTGCAATCCCATCAGCTTGTTGGTAAGATGCATTATGTTTTCTGTATGAGGAAGTGCAAATTTCTGAATTAAGCTGCTTGTGCTGTATAGCTGATTGAGTCAACAATGTTTGAGACAGACTGATTTAGAGGAAGAGAGGCTAATGCAAACAACACTTAGCAATATATCCTTCTCTTCTTCCCACCATTGGTCCAAAGTTTGGAGTCTAAACAAGGTTGCCGCCATGCTGTCCACTCCAGAGGGCAGGGTAGGAGCGAGATGAGGGAGGGGCTGGCAGGGCAATATGTCCCGCCTATGCTCTAATCCCATTCCAGTAGGCCGAGCAGCAGCAGCATGCGCTGCATTCCACAACTCTGGGGGCTTTGGGGTGGGGAGGGAGGGCGAGCAGCATTCCTCCATGGCCGGGGCCATCAAAGACGCCGCGCAACATCAAAGGCCACTCAGAGCCTAGGTGTTGATGACTGCAATCCTCCCCTCAGTCCACTTTTAGCAACCTCAACCCCTCAGCCCTCTAACACACGCACACACACAGAGCGGGCTGACTGCGCCAGGTATGTGCACCCTCCAGCGTCCGTCCTTCCTGCCCGGGCTCACCAGCAGTTCTGCAGCAGCATTAATCATAGCTCATTAAGTAGTGACATTGATTGATTGATTTGTTTTATGGCAAGGGTTTGAGAGGAGTGGGGTGGGCTGGAGCGGAAGGTGAAAAATTTGGGGCGGTGCTGGCAGTTGACTTGATCTAACTGCACAAACACTGAATATGCTGTTTAACAGCAGAAAATTATTGTTTGAAAAACTGTAGTGCATTTGGCAGTTTCAGCTTTTGAAAAGTTTTTTTTTTTTACTGTTTTCTAACAATTTATAGACAAAGTTTAACAATGAAGTGGTTGATTTGTCATTTTTGTTTCTATTTTTTGTGATTCAAAGAATACCTCATGACTTGAGTTGATGAAATCTGAAATGTGTAGGGGGACTCTGCTCTTCAGTTGTGTGATGTATATGTATGATGTATAGATTTGTTTATTAATGAGCCCCATTTCCCTTTGCTTGTAACATTGTTCATCATGCTAATGAATTCGCCGTGGCACCTTGATGCTGACAGATAATTTATGCATGTGTTCACCTACTTTTGTAGGACAGCAGCCTCTTGCACACGGAGACAATACGTTTGTTTGCTGTTGTTACTTTATCTTTGCACATAGATGCTGTGATCTCTTTAGGGAAGGTGGGTCTGGTAGGAGGGGGACAGTTGTTTCCACTCCCTCCTTCTCTTTCCAAAATGGTGGCATCCAGCCCAATGTTGACCCATGAACTTTGCCGGCCTGTCCTTTGTTCGTATCACTCTGGGTTTTAAAGACTGAAGAGCTGAAAGTGACACCGGGGAGAGTTTTGAGTGTGCGCGCACACACACGCCATTGACTGTTTGGGGATGCACTTGCAGAGACTTAATAGAGTCACAAGCTCGGCGTCCTGCTCAGTGTTAAAGCTGTCAACCCCAGAGCCTTGTGCTACATATCAGGACATTTACATGATATTAGGTGTCCTCTGCCAGCGTCCCCTACTCACACTGAAACCATGACACTTGTTTGCTTTGCCCGTTGCTATGAAGATGGCGTGGAGGTGATTTTCGGGGGAAGGTTAAGGAGGGGACAGCGAGTAGTGGATGGGAGGGGGGCAAACAGACAGATGATGACTGCACTGAGGCTGGCATCACAAAGCTGGCTTGCTTATGGCACGCCCTTGACTTTAGGAAAAGTTTTCTTACCCACGTTAAGAGTAAAAGCGAGCTTCTGCCTTCAATCACTTGAATCTAATTAAATTCTAATTCTTGAATTCTAATTAATTCTAATTAATTAACTTGCCAGAAGTGTAAAGTTAAATTGTTCACATGACAAAAATATAATTGATGTTCTAGCATTGGTCCCTTTTCTCCTTTACATTGGTTTAAACTGCCAAAATAAAAGATGGGCGCTGGGCTAGCTTGGCTAATTGTTCCTTTAGTCCCAGTGGAGAAGACAAAAGGGAGGAAGTCTTCATTATTCGAGAGGAAAAGCAGAGGGATCCCTTTACGGTGATAATGTTACAGGAGGTGGAGTGTCGGCCCCACCTGTAGGGCCCTCCCAGCTGCTCCACTGTAACTGGATCCCGCTCCTTCTCTCCTCAAGGCTACCAGCCCTCTTTGAAGTTATTCCTAGTGTTGGGAAAGAGGGGCAGAGAGCGACCGAGAGGGGCAAAGAGTGACTGAGAGTGAGAGGGGAGATGTGTATAAGTGTGTGTCTCTCTGTGTGTGTGTGTGTGTGTACAGTATTTAGTGTGTTCGTGCATGCATTTAAGTTTGTGAGTATTTTTGCATGCTATACATAGGAGGCTGCAATTCAAACTCCTGCTCCGGTCTTGTGCTTGTTCACCCTGTGCAATCTGACATCAGACCTGTGCAGGATAAGACGCATCGTGATTATGGAGTGAATGAATCAAACTCACAACAAGCCCTGAAGAAAACAAACCACACAATTCCTTGACTGATGTTTTTTCAGTGTAGAAAATTGATTGAACAACTTAGAGAGCAGTGCAGCAACATTTTCAAAGTAAGAGTCTGGATGTGTAAAAGAATTATTTCACGCAGATTTCTCTATAGAAGAGATGTAAAAGAACTATGCGTTTTCCCACACATTTCATTCATCCCCAAAATGTTTAATTGTGTAAACTAAATGGATTATTATCTTAAAGTAAAGTGATTTATCACTGAACAGGATGCACAAATCTCAAGTTAAATATAAATTCAAGTTCAATATTTGAGTAAAGGTTTTGACAGAAGGCGCTTTAAAACGAACTTGGTCTAATTTTTTGTCAAGAAACAGACAAAAAGGCTGGGACAGACTTTTCATGTCTTAAAGACTGGCGGTAACCCTACCTGTCTGCAGCCAAGGACACTCACTTTAAATCCTCCTGGTGAGGTCTGAGATTCTGTTAAACACGCGCATCCCAATTTGCACCCGAAGCTTAACCTTACAGAGCCTGCACTTAAATTACTTTCTAGAGAAAGTCCTTGCCTGCTTCATCAGGGCTTCTTTAAGGCCATCTTTTGGATTAAGGCACTGTTTCAGACTTTGGTTTCCTTCTAACATGATGTCTTGAGTTCTTCAGGGTTCAGACAGTATATTAGTCAGTATACTATAGTCTATAGTCTGTGGGTCAGTGGGGAAGGTGTGATAATGAAATACAGGAGATGTGCAGGGATGAAAGCAAGAGGAGGCATTCCATATGAACAGATGGCGACAAGACTTTTTTGACCTTTGACCTATGATTGTCAATCAATCATGACTTATCACATACTTCTAGCAAAATATGTACTTGTGTCATAATGGCTAAGATACATTATGAGTGAAAAGTACACCTCACCTCATGTGTGTTCAGTTTATTTTTGTGCAGTTATGTTATTGGGAGCAAATTACCAGGTTTGTAGATGAGAAATCACTGTATGTATGTAGCGACTGATGAGGCTATCTTGTAGACTGGACAACTAAGCATTCAGTAGTGAGTGTATGTGTGTGTGTCTTTCTGGGTGTGTGTGTGAAATTTCTCTCACCTACTTAAAATTAGGATGCCACTTTGACCCACAAAAACCATGGCTCATCTAACACTGAAGAAAACACCCTAACCTCGTCTGTTTCACCTTCCATATGTTTACTGGAAGTCTGAGGAGCATGTCCTGGTAAAGAGAGATCATTTGTGTCCTTATTACCAAGAGTGCAGAAAAGGGTTGGGGGTTAAGTGCAATCAGGTTTGTAATTGGTTAAAGCATGCTCCTACGTCTGCCCTGCCGGGCGCGGGAGGGTGAAGTTGACTGCGTCCTGACCGCGCCACAGTTTGCTGTCAGGGAGGGTACAGCAGGGTGGCTGGTGGAGAAGCTGGTGATAACATGGTGTCGACATTTTGCTAGTTTGTGTGTTTTGGCCAACAGTTTTATGTTTGTTTGCTGGCTGTTACATAATGGAGCATCCATGTTATGTTCTGGTTTGCATGAAATGCTCTGCAGTTAATACAAGAAGTCATTTAGGTGTTTTAGTCTGGTCCATTTATTGTTTCGGTGAGATCTTTGGTGATAATGAAATTTGAAATTTGTTGATAATGAAAGTGGTTTTTCACTTCCTGTGCAATCTTCCAGCCATCACTAACAAATGTAGCTCTTTAGCTCAAGTGGAAAAGAATCAGCAAGCTTTAATGTTTTAATCATTTCTGTAATTCATTCAGCAAAAAATGTCACCAGTTAAATTGAATACCTAAAAGAATGTGTGGAGCTTGTGATGAGCACTTTTTTCCAAAGTTTGAAACTTTACAGACTAAGCTGATGGACTACAACTACAGGTTCAAGCAGTGACAGAGCACTTTTCCTTTACCCACATGGCTATATCAGTACTTTGACTTCAGGATGACAATCATTGTATTAGCCATACATATTTTCTCTGGGAGTGAACTAGTGTTGATTGAAAGGTAACAGATTAATTTGCAAAATAGGCTGTTAACTGTGTGTTAACTACCACTTATACTGACATGCTGATGAAAACTGACATTTCTTTAGTGGACTACATATATAAAAGGTATTAGTTGTTCATATATATATATTGCCAAATGGTGTGAAAGTCTGCAGATGTAATATAAGGCATAAGGATGTGTGCTGTGGGTGCATATGTGCTTGTTAATGTCTACTCCTGAATGTCCGGTTGCATTACCACTCCTGTGTCCTGTCCTGGTCTGAAGTGCTGCCATCTTTTTTTTTTTCTTCCAAAACAGCTCTCAGTGTTGTGACTGCTATGAGGCTCTGAAAGACATCACAAGTCCCAGGGGAGACTTTGTCTATGGCCTGTGATCAGACATACCCATCCAGCCATCCCATCCTCACCGCCCTCAACACAACCATCCGCCACCCCTCTTGGCAAGGATAGTGTTATTCCAGGAAGTTGACAGTACCGCCCCTGCCTTCATAGAGAGGGATGTTGAAGCTCAGTGCTGGGGAGGGGAAAGTGTTGGTTGAGGTGGCAGTTGGAAGGGGTGGAGGAGGTCGGAGGGGTCGGTTGAATAAAAGGCAGAGGGAGGTGGGCGGGATGCTTCTTCACTGGGGTGAATGAGTTCACGCCGAGCGGATGGTCAGTGAGAGATCCGAGTTACCCCTCGGTCACCCATGATGTGTTCCAGGCTACACACTGACCAATACACATACATGCCTGTGCTCAAACAGTGAGATACGTAAATACATGCACAGTGCTGGGTAAGCAGGTGGGTGTGAGGACTGGCGTTGTGCCCAGGTTTTTCGTCTTCTAGATTGTGTTTGCATGTGAAATAGGTGCCAGCTCGTCTTCCAAAATTCATAAAGGAAACCTATGAACAACAGATCTGTCTAGTTAATCATTTAGCCAGCCTCACAAAGAACATCTTGTAAAAATGGTCTGTCGTGGCTGGGATTGTTACGACAGGAACCCTTTCTCGGTGTGACCTAAATGCCATCTGCATCCTTTATAGATCAGTTTGGCTCAGGGATAATTCTCCTCTCCAATCCGCCTACTTGTCTTTTGATGTCTGCAGCTCCTGGTGTGTTGTAGCAAGGATGCCTTGTTGTAATTCACAGCACTGTGTTTCAGCAAGACTTTGTACCCTGTGAGCATCATTATTCCTCAAGTTCACAAGGCTTTCCTGGCCGTTAGTTTTAAAAATAAGAGAGGAACATAATCTTTTTGAAATTTCTGCTTTGTCACGAAGAAAGCATTGTTTTTGCCTAGGGGATGTCTTGTGCAAATACAGACATTTAAAGAAGTTCTGAAAATTTCAAAGGGGTTTTAAAGAATTAATTAAAGCGGGAAAACAAACTTTCTGATTATTACTTTTTATGTAGACCATTGCTGCTTTTCATGTTGAAGTGGAACTGCAAGAGAGTGTACTATTGAACTATTAAGAGTAAAGATATAGCATGGTGAGGGCAGGCGAGGTTGACTGCTTTGGAGTCGGGCTAATGGGGGTTTGTAACCGGGGCCACCTCTCTTAGAGGGAGAGAGAAACGGGGTGAGACAAGAGCAGGGGGGAGGGGGCCAGAAAAAGTGGTTGTTGTATGATCAAAGGCTCAGTGAATTGTGTCACAGACAGACGGAGAAGAATGGCATAGGATGGTGTGACTTGCATTTTGATTTCCTTTGAGAGCCGGTGGGAGTCGGTGGGGGAGAGTTTTTAGAAGTAGCTCCTTGTTTTGATCCCATTACTAACTGTTATCAGGTCACTTGTTCATGGAGGAGACAACTTAAAAAGGACTCTGTGTGTTAAGTTAGTTAAATCGCAAAAAACATTTCTCTCAGCTATACCGAATCTTTGCCAAAGCTTAATTTCATTGTTCAACTCAACTTCTAAATTACAATGAAACAGAAGTCATATTATACTAAATATATTTTGGTACTAAGATGGTTTCACATTAAAACGCATGCATCCTGTGTGAGCAAGAACTTTCTCTACAGGTGGTTTTGCAGAAAGGGGTGGGGGTTGGCAGGGGGTGTGGTCAGTTTGAGTGACAGGTGGAGTTCAAATCCCCGCCAGGATTTCATTGAGAGTGTGGCCTCTGTAATGGGATAGTCATGTGAAAGGCTGCCTCCCCCAGGGGCAGGACAGGCAGGGCAGAACAAGAGCTGCCCCCTTGTGGCATTTCAGGGGTGCCAAATGCCCTTTACCCAAAACCCTGGGTACAGAGCAGAGCTAAGTCGAGCAAAGTGGAGCAATGGGGTGTTTCCAGTGTGCTGAGCTTGTGTGATTTGGGGCCTAGCAGGGAAAGCTAGCATTGGAACACAAGAGGGGACAGTCATTTTGTGTGTGTGTGTGTGAAGGCACGTTTGCCTATGTGCTTGTTACTCCTTTGTGTGCATGGCCAGTAGCTGTGACCCACTTCAGTAGAGCACCATCTCTCATCCAAATCAAGCTCCTTTTCCTTTTGCTCCCCATCCCCACATCCATCAACGCCTACGTCAACATCTGACAAAAAAGAAAAATCCCTGTGGTGGAGATAATGGTGCAATGGCCAGCCTCTAAAATAACAACATGGTCCACAACAACAACACTGCCCCATTTGGAGTGCAAGAGCCCCTGCACAATGGCCCAGTGTTCAGGACCCAGGGGCGCAGGCGAGGCTCCCCGCTGCCACACAAGCTGTTAGACAAGCAGGAGAGAGAGGTCATAATCACACAGCAAGCACAGCTCCACTTCCTGGTCCTCCTTTTACATTGACTGAGACACAAACACAGATTGAGCCTCTCTTTAGATCCCCTCCTACACTGACTCTCTCTGCTTCCTCCCTTACAGCCTGCTCGGGGGGGTGTCGCATAAAATAAAATGCAAAATGTTACCTCAGTTGACTGGGATGTGCAATATGCCTCAGAGAATTGTTACAGTTTTAGAGTGATGATTTGTGGGAGGGGCAAATCGGGATACGCAGGTTGAATGGAAACCTGACTAGGTTACACTCTTTTTTATCTTTGTCTTTCCCTTCAATTTTGGCTTCCTCCAAAGGCTGAGAGGGAGAGCGCGCTCTGAAATTATCATACCAAATGTGTATGTAATGTATACCTGTGCTGCCTCCCTGCTTCTGCCAGCCCCAGGCTAATATCTATCTTCCAAACAGTCATCCAGAGCATGGCGGTTCTCTGCTTACTTATGTTTGCAAGAGAAAAAAACAGCTTTGAGAACATGTGCAGTGAGGCCATGCAATGCAGGCAGACAAGGTGTCTGCATCCCGTGGATTCGTTGAAAAGGTGTTTTGATTCAGCGTAGCCTTGATTCACGATGACCTTCTCTTTACTCTGTTGAGAAAATGATCCATTTTGTTCAGAAGGACAAAGGTTGTGGTTGAAAATCGGTGCTTAATCTCACGTTTCGTGTGTGTGGGAGGTTTGAGGAGGAGGATTCAAGGATGAACGTTCTTTACTCTAAACGTGCAATTCAGTGTATGTAGAAAGTGTGTGATGCAAGTCTCTTCTGTATCAAATGTCCTTCCTTAAAAGCTTGTGATTTCTCCAATTCAGCATCTACTGTCTGTGCCTGTCTCTCCACTATTAAAACTGATGCCAGTCTCTTCATCAAATTTCGTCCCTAAAGCAGAAAGAAAAGATGCTGCACTGTTGAGCTCCATAACGGCACACTTTGTCCACATTCCTTCCCTATGACTCTACAATAGTTGACCAGATTTGCATTTGACCCCCTTATTCTGAGCTAAGTCCTCCCCAAAAATTCTTTAGGTCAGGGGCTTGACCCCTCTGCCTTGTGGCACTGAAGTGATGAGGCGCCTTCTGAATATCCCTTCAATTGGCCTGCTGCACGACTAACCTGCTCCCAATGTGATGAAGTGGGGTTCAAAGGTCAGGGGACACCAGAGAGCGAAGGGTATCTCAGGTCATCAGCAGTGGCCCAGGGGCTAGAGTGGCTGAGCGCTCGGCGCCACAGTGCTGGCTGATTGGGGTGCTGTGGTCATTGGGTTAATAGGATAAGTGGCCTGCAGGTCAGTTTGGCCCAGTTTTAATGCTAACACAGGAGCTTGTCTTTACACTGTTTCCAGGGTGCGGAATGGATCCACGATTGTGGGACTCCACTTGGTTACAGTTTTAATCCAACTTTGTTTGAGAAGATCATTACTTCATCTGAGTGAATGGTTGACAGCTTCAGTTGTCTGCAACTTTCATTTTCTTTCTTTCTTTTTTTTTGGTTTGTGTTTGTATGTTTCAAGTCTTTTTACTGCACTGTTCAGTTTAAGTGATGGCCTGCTGTGATTGCTAGCATAATCTGTTAACTTCCTTCATGATACAAACGCCTCTTGGGGATGTGTACTCACATACACAAGATTGATGATTAGATAACAGTCTCTTCATGTGAAAATGTGGAATACAGATTTGTGTTTTGTTTTTTTATTCCCATTCTGTGACAGCATGTCTCACTGCTCAAAGCCTTCTTCTGACAGTCAAGATAACTCAAGTAAAGCATTGAGATAAATGCCTTAAGATAAATGCTTCTGTTGGTTTGCACCTCTTTCTTTTTTGAGCCCAGTGAGTGACTCAGTGTATGTGACGTCTGCCATCCTTTAGCGTTAATCTTCTCTAAATATGTAGTCTAGGCGCTTGCTTTGGGGAGAGTGTTGGCACAGAGAACTGGGCCAATTTAGTGGCCTTAATTGTAATGAAAGGACAACTCAAGATAGTCTGATGGACACTGCCCAGACTGTGTATGTGCTTTGATGTCAGCATCCAGTTTTTAATTTAATAAGAGATAGATAAATCATTGTGCCTGTATGCACAAACACAATTGAAATGACAGTAGCATTAATCATTTGCAGAAGTAAGAGTGCAAAGTAGAAATTCTGTGAAAATTTGCTTCATAAGCAAATCCATGAAAGCACATAATTCCCTGTTTTGCTTATCTGCTGCTATTCTTTGAGAGGTCTGGTAGAATGCTGGACTGTATGTTTGGATCCAGCACGATTTTGCCGCACACAGCGAAAACTTCAGAGACGTCTAATGCTCTTAAGCTCTTATGTTTCATTATAGAAAACAGGTGACAAGTGGATTATAAATTGTCGTACTCCCTCAGATGGGGAGTGAGTTGTTGGGGGGTCGCCACTGGATTATTGTGGTGAAGTTCCCCCCCTCCCCAACTTGATGCGTCGTGTGCGGTGGCTTTTCATGTTTTCTTAGCATTTTGTGTCTTGAGTTCCTAATCCAACAAAAAGTATGTTTAAATGTGACTTGCTCGACAAAACTTTGAGCTAGTTTTTGATTTTCATTGTTCAAATCCTTACACCGATGGGTAACCTTTTGAGATTAAAAGTAATTTAGTACTTATAAATGATATAAATACTTATCTATCCCTTTTATCTTCTTGCAGATGCATCCTTTGGGACTATGTAATAATAATGATGAAGAGGACCTATATGAGTATGGCTGGGTCGGAGTGGTGAAGTTGGAGCAACCAGAGCTGGACCCCAGTTGTCTCACTGTGCTGGGAAAGGTAAAGAACTAGTTATTTATTCTTTCGAGTTTGTGTCCAATACCAATGTGAGATGTCCACATAAGTTGCACAGGTCATTTTATTTGCCACTGATGAACAGGAATTCATCTACACAGTACAGATAGAACAGCTTAAATGGTTTACAAGAGGTCAGTGAAAAACTACACTACACTCTAGACTACACTCATCACTCTGCATGCAAGACATTAGGGTGCTTCTATAGGTGAGTTGAGTCATGCCGTGAGTTTGAGTACTGCTTCATTCTTTGAGCATTTTAAAACTGTCTGGCAATATTGAGGGTAAAAATACACTTTTTCAAGATTCTTTTTTTCAGGACACACAGCTTTACAGCTGCCGTCTACAGCCAATTTTCACATCCTGGGACATGAATACACTGACAGAATAATAAATAGATTACTATTTGCCTAGAAACAACACACACCTTTGTCTATCAAAATATACAGTGATGCTATCAGGTGAATTGAATATTTGGGCGTGATCGACAAGCAGAAATGTGCAGACAGCGTGGTGTTTGTTTATACAGACAGTCCCCTTTGCTACACTCACATTAAGAACATTTCTTTCCCTTGTACTTAATTAAACCCTTTTAAAATGTTATCTTTGATCTTTTGTAGTCACAGACAATTCACGGAAGGATGATTTTGTCCCCATGCTCCCTCCCTCCTCCAGACCCCTCTGGAGTCTCTGAGTGGTATTTTATCATGCCTTAATTAAGTGTTCCTCTTAATGGAATGTACCAACATTCCCCCGGAGGATGGGGTGGAGGGGGGGCATCTATAGTCTCATTTATCCTGTGCATGTCTGGTGACAGAAAGAGAGCAGCCATTCATAATTTAAGGAGCCCTTGTGCTGTATAGTCATGCTAATGGTGCACTTTCTGTGGTGATGGCTGCTGTTACCTAGCTGGTGCATACTTATCCTGGGCCCTGAAAACTGACCTAATGTTCAGCACTCAATCTGCTCTTCGACTGTAACTGAGAATATATAAATGTTACTTGCGGCTTCACTTATGTAAATGTTTTTAGTGAGGGGATTTTTCCATGTTTGAGTTTGCAGTTAACACTTCCAGAGGGAAACCAACAAAACTGTAACTGGTTTAACTTGTTGTTTACCCCCTACAGCCTGCATGACGGTAAGACAGACATTTTTTTCAGTCTGTGAGAGGAGAAGAAGAAGGAATACTTGGAGTATTAGAGCTCATGCGGCTAAAATAAAGTTGTCTAAAGTTTGTATTATTGCTCAAGAGGGAGTCACTGTAGTTAGCACTGATTGGGACATATGCCTTTTGATATGATGTTAAGCCAGGAAGGCAGATTGAGATGCAGGTTCTCAGTTCGGTTTACTTGTTTGTCACAAAGAGAGACAAGAAAGATTAGAGAGATGGGATGGACGACTGACATGATTGAGGGATGGAATGACTACATAACATGTGCCTTAGCCAACTGAGCCACCAGGACACCCGAGTACCAGAAACCCACACCTTCCACTTATTGAAACCAGTCAAAGCACAGCGCTAATGAGCTGGCCATTTTTCTAAATTCTTGGTTTGATGTTTTGCTAAGGGGTATTGTAGTGACGATGGCAAGATCCTTCGCTGGTGACCTTTTGGCCTCTAGCCAGCCTCCCTAACCTCTAGACTACTCTGTTTCCTCTGTTTTTATTCACCCAGGACTATAATTAGAGAAGGGAAAGCCCATTGTTGCATCTTGACAGACCCTCGCCTGGGGCCCGAACACAGCTGGGTGCTTCGCATTGGCACCTCCGCTTTTGCCAGACCAGACAGTTCAGTGTTTACCCCCTGCCAGTCTGCTTACTCTAGCCAGCCAACCAGCCAGGTCATCATGCCCAGCCCCAGTCTGGATACTATGCCCACTCTTACACACTCACCCTGCCTGGTCTGGCGGGGTGAGTGTGAGTGTGTAAGCTGGCGGCCCCCCCACCCCCAGCCCTACCCAACTGGCCCCTGACTGAACCCAAAAGCCCACTCCACTTTTCTGTCACTTTGCCACCAACAGTGTTGGGGTCTTTGTCTGGTCATTTTAGATTCCATTTAATTACAGAATTCCTATGAATGCATAAAACGTAACAGTAGGAGAAAAAATGCTGTTTGCGCCAAATCATGTCTAAATATAAAGTGTCTGGGAACACAAGGCCCCCAGCTGTGCTTAGGAGCTGGTCACCATGGAGCGATGGGCATACTCTCCTCCATTAAGACTTGGTTTAATGTAAGGAAGGGGCATTTAAGTTCCAGTCCTAACTGACGGTCGTCCAGATAGTTCTTAAAGCAAAACATGATTGAGCAAGCTTTTCTGGGCGAAAGGGTCTCAAAAGCTCTCAATGTCCCAAGAACTAGACATGCAACAGTAGGAAGATTTAGAAGAAGTTCCTGCAGCTCTTTTTGCAGTTTTACACAATGCGTTCCTCTATTATTTCAATAATATATCAGTATAAAACTGTAAATTATTCAGCTTAGTTATTAGTTTAGATCTCAGACTGTTCTGTTGCAAAGATACACTTTGAAACTAGCACATATTAGCAGTAGAGGAAGAGGAGGGAAAAGCGGACGGTCATGCCGGCCGCTGAAGTCCACGTGCAAACCTCATATATATATATATATATATATATATATATATATATATATATATATATATATATATATATATATATATATATATATATATATATATATATATATATATATTAGTTTTTTCCTGCACTTCCTGTCTGGTTCCTTTGAGAGCTACAGAAGTGTTGAACCCTTGACTTCTGTGTGCCACAGCAGTAGCCCCTCCCCCAGCAACAGGAAAACATGTACAAATCGGGTCCTACTGTAGCTAACTGTGTTAGTACTGACACTCTTTGAAGTTAATTGTCTGAGTTATGGTGTCCTATAAGGACCAGGCAAGGTGCCCTGGTACTGTAGTTGCTTCTCTTTAAATATAGTTAGAGCTCGCTGCTTTCTTTGAGGTGTTTGTAAATGTCGTAAATCAAGCTTACACCTCTGTACATGTATCCGTTCTCAAGTTGAACTATTTATTGCGGTCAATAACATATTTGCGGTTGCCATTTCCTCCCTGCTGCCTGACTTATTCTAAACTGGTCCCCCCTTCCTCTCTACACTGTCTTTCACACACATACATTGCAATTTTTGGCAGCTCCTCTGGAACATGAAATCATGCCACAAGCTCATTGGTGGCCCAGGCTGATCGGGGTCTTTGTCACTGTGCCAGTGAGATATCTCTTCTTTCAAGTACCGCGGTGTCAGTCCAGTGGCCTCAAGGGGCCTTAGCATGCCGTCTTTTCCCCTTTCATCCTCCTCAGGCTCTCATGACATCAGCCCCCAACCCAGGCAACTGGGGGAGGAAAGGCAGAGAAGTGGAGTGGTGGTGGTGGTGGCGGTGAGAGAGAGGAGTGGGAGTTGGTGGACAGAGGGAAGGGAAAGAGGCTGGGGGTTTGGCTTCTCAAGGAGATGACGATGGTGAATGTGTCTGGTTTGGTAAGTGGGTGGCTGGGATTTGTGTCTCGCTTGATACAACTTTTTTTTGCATGCACACAAGCAGAAATATGCGACCCATCCTCCCACACAGCCCTGCAGCTTGTGTAAAGCAAGTCTCTTGGCTGGCATAGCATGTAAAACTCCCTGGTATGTGCTTGTTGTGTGTGGCCTGGCGCTGCCCTTGACCAGCTCGTCTCTGAACCACGATCAGTTCCACCTTAAACACTAGCCAAAGACAACATTTCATCGCAGCGGAGCGCAACTGGCCCGAGACCGGCCTCTACAAAGCACTTAAAAATAACTAGAGCAACAAGAAAAGTATCAAGATCTTTATTGACATATCCTCCCAGAAATAAAGCTAGCTACTTTAAAGTTGTTGCCAGAGGCACACAACCATAAAAAGTGTATCCTGTGTGGGAAGCTCTGTCTTTGACACACATACAAACACAATCCTAAAACCACAGTTGCCATGGAACAATGTGAGGGGGCAGAGGAGTGTGTCTCTGTGTCTTTTTCTACCATGGCCCTCAAGTTGGCACTATGGGACAGCAGGCCAGAGCAAACAGCTGCTGCGTCTTAGTGCTAAGTGGCTTTTGGTCTCTAACCGTGTCTGGCATCTCAGCCAGAGCTACAGAGAGGGTGTAGTGTGTGTATGTTTGTGTATGTGTGTGTGTGAAAGAGAGAGAGAGAGAGAGAGAGAGAGAGAGAGAGAGGGAGGAATGACAGGGATATAGAAAGTACACAAGGGCTACAAGGACTGTGTGTGTGTCTGAAGAAGAGAGAGACCTGCATTAAAAGAAAGAAATGGCAACAAACAGATGAGTGTGATATTGCGGGCGACTGGCTCCGAGCCTGCGGCCAGGTTAGCTGTCCTACACACTCAGGTGTGTGCTAGAGGTCGTCCCGAGGCCATGGCAATGCCAGTTGGGTGTCAAGCCACAGGGCTTGTTGTAAAGAAGCTTCAATGCTGGATTGAACTGGCTGCATTTTGGCCTTGTTCTCAGACCACTTCTAATACAGCATGTTGGCCATCATGGATAGGAATATTGTCTGATCAGTGGGTGTATTTGTTGATGTGTGTGTACGTGTATATGTGTGCACATTAGCTCACACACCATTTATCAGTCTGGATAAGAAGAACTAGAAGGCCCGGAGATCAGCTTGTGTTTTGATGCATGACTCACCATGTCTGTCTCATCACTCTCTTCTCACTCCTTTTCCTTTTTCATGCTTTTTCCTCTCTCTGCAAAGACCATAGTGAAGCAGAGAGCCTCGATAACCGAAAGAAAGAAAATTGCTGTAGTTTTACACTCCGCCATCTCCAGAATGTTTTGTTAAATTGCAGTAAAGACACAATAGTGATTGATTGACAATGGCAGCTTTTGCTCGATACAGATGAAGCTCCAGGTTTTAAAAGAAATCTTTTCCTTGCAGAGCCATAAAGATGTAGGATATTGATAAGACGATTCCCCCCCCCCCCCGATGCTTGTGCTAAAAGGATCAGGCTTACTTCCTTTCATTTGAGTGTGGCAAATTGGAAGTCAATTTTGGGTTGTTTAAATCAAGGCAGCTAACATTGGCAGCTCTAGCTTGAAGTATAATGGAGGCCAATGTTGCAGTAATTTCATAAAATTCTCTGCCTTGTCAGATTCCGCAAGTTGAAGGACTTTTCACTGAACTTTTAGTTTCCCATTTCTGGAGAAATGTGCCTTTCTGCAGGTGTTCTTAATTTTGTTTTTCAAAAGTAGTATTTTCCAAATGTTTTTACCACAAAACACTCAGTAAAGTACCAAATATCAGTTGCATTCATACCTTTTTATGCCACATTAAGTTATAGAACTGAAGCAAATTGAAGCAATGAGCAGCCTATAGCTACCCATCCAGTGTGATAAAATGCACAAGCTAACTCTTTAGCTTCCTCTCCACCTGCCCCTTGCCCCAAACACCCTGAACAAACACTTTCAAACACCGCAGCATGGAGGGAGGGATAGAAAGAGAGATTGAAAAAGAGAGGAGGAGCAGCAGCAGGGAGAGAAGAAAAAAGCTTGTGAAGCACGGAGCACTCAGGGGCCTGCCTCTTGGGCTCTCCTTTCATGTTTGTGTACGCCTCAACTTGCTGATATTATCTTGGCTGCTCTTCCTGGCGGGGTGTCGGGAGAGGTTTCCACTGTGACCAGGCAGGCAGGGGCCTCTCTCTCTCTCTCTCTGTTTCTTTATATCTCTCTCCCTCACTCAACCCCCTCTCTCTGTGTCTGTTGGAACCCTCACCCACCTTTCTACTTCAACACCCCCCCATCTTAAAGTCCCTCTCCTAAATCACCGCTTCACCACGTTTCATGGCGCTTGGAGGCGCCCGGGATCCCACTGCGCTCGTTTCCATGGTCACTGGGAAGCTCCTTGTGTCATGTGGCTCAAAGTGAGCCGTCCCTGGGCCGAATTACCCAGCTTTCAATGGGAGGCCAAATGACCATTATTAGACTTCACAGCTCGGGCCCCTATTTAAAGAGAGAAGAAAGGAGCCCTGGGGACTTAAGATGAGAGAGATGGAAGGAGAGAGAAAGGGTGACAGAAGAAAATAGAGAAAGAGGGACAAGAAGAGAGGAGGGGAAATGAGAGGAAAGAGAAGAAAATGCACTTAGCACCACTGCAGAGTTGTTCCTTTCTATTTTCCCCACCCTTGCATTGATTTTTGTTCTTAATCACAATTGGTATTTGCAAGTCAGACGCCAGCCACAAGTAAAGCTCTCCTGTCTGTCAAACAGCACCCGGAGAAGACAGGGCGGCGCTGGATCAAAAGATGTGCAGTGGAAAAAGTAAATCTTAGAAAAGATAGGACCAGACATCCACCCACGTCAACCAAAGCCCTGTCTTTTCTCTCTTCATCTCTGTCTAAGCCTGTTGCTTTGCAGGGGAATGTGCTTGTGTGCGTGAGAATCCTCATGTCCTGTGCCCCGCTGTGTATGTCAGGGCCATGTTGTCTTTAAGGCTCGGGCCCACAGCCTGGCACGGAAGCTGGAAACTGAAGCCCCCTAGTCCCCAAACAGCTAATCTGATGCCTCTTCCCACTACAGTTGATTCCTCTATTGGAGGGTTAGCAGGAGTGAAAATGTCATACTTCTCCTGTGGTTTAAACTTTCTTTTATGCTTTGCCAGGGAGGCAAGGTTTAGCCCAGCACAAGGAGATGCCGAAGAAGTGGTGTGAGTAGGTGTTTGTGTATTAGGGCGACATTGGAGCAGTGAAGTAATGGAAGAAAAGCATGGAGATGGAGAGGGGGAGAAGAATAGCAATGCACCTGGCTGTAAGAGACATTAGCATCCATTACTGGAGACCAATATAACAATAAATGTAGATGAGACATCTGGATGGCAATTGTCCATGTTTAAATGTTACTTTTTATACTGTTTATATCTTTGCATTAGTGAAATGAAGGGGAGTAAAAAAATACAGTAGTAGTAGTATTAGTAGTATTTCCCTCTGAAATATAGAAAAGTAAACGTACAGTAACTCAGATCTGCACTGCAGGATACTACTTTGTTGCCCTTGGGGATGATCTGGTAGTAGGTGTACCATTGTTGACAAATCTAATGACTAAAATACACTGCACCAGACAGATGACTTGCTAAGATAAGATAAAAATGAGGTGTTATATTGGAGTCGTGGTGGAATGAGGCAAACACACCTTAATATTACACCATCTTGCTGCCATGCTTTGTTCAACTCCTATTTACAGCCACAGACATTTCCTGTTTTGATGTTATCTTTATTGGGATGCAACAAAAGGAAAAGGTGCTTGTTCTGTTTGGTGACGAGATGGACTCCATTTCAACATTATTCCTTCAGTTTTTATTTGTATACCTTTAGGAGGCCTTCAGATAGAGTAATCTAGTCATTAAAAAGAGCAGAGATTAGAAGAATATCTGAAAGTAATGATTTTGTGAAGGAATACAGTGTGGTTTTGTGGATTTATTTCTTTAGCATTCTTCTAGATTAATTGGGATTACTCAGTCGATTTTTACCCATGAAAGTCAGTTTACATGTATTTGGGGAGTACTACGATTGATATGAAAAGTTATATAAAGCATTTACTGTCTATATATCAACTTTGACAGTGAATGGATATCATCAAAAAAGCGACACTCTGCTTTCTTTTGCATTTTTATCTGCTGAAATGAAACAAACACACAGTTTAAGTCATTCTCCTCTACTGGCTCGCTGCTAGGAAGACTGCGCAGAGAAAGACAAGAGGTACAGTAAGAAAGGAGGCAAAATGGTGGTAATAGGGCCGAGTCCCGACCTGCTCTGCCTTGTTTGCCCAGGGAAAGAAGACAGCAGGCAACAGCAACACCGCTCTACCAGCAGCAGGATAGAGTATTACAAGACAGAGAAGCAACAACAGCAACTTCTCTTTCATGCAAGCAGGGACATGGTCTCCTAAAGAAGCTTCAAGGCAGAGAGAGATTAGAGAAAAACTGTATAACTGCAGAAGAATTATGGGAAGAGAGAAGTGGCCGTTTTCGTGAGACTCCTCAGCTCAGGTTCCTGAAATCACTACATATGGATTATAGTGCATGTTCACACCATAGCATCCAAGGTAAAGGGGGATCAAATACTGCTGTGTCGCTGTTTTGTTGTAAAGTCAGATTCAGAAATGACAGTTAACCCTTAAATAGTCTAATTCAACAACTGTTGACGTTTCTGAACATCTAAACATGCAAATGATTCAGTCTACCATGTCAGCTGTCAATGGCAGGTGCACCTGTATGTTTGAATCTTGTGATGGGTCAGCTGTCTACACAAGTTGTTTCATTTCGTTCATGCTTTACACCTGAAGCATATTTTTACATTTTAATATCACTTAAACCCATCTTACCTACTGTTTTAATATTCAAGACTGTTAGCAGAGCTCTCTATATCCTCGAAAGCTGTAGAAAAACACTTAACATTTGATCTATTATGTGCCAGGAGACTTTCAGCAGGGAAGCATAAATCTAGCGTTTCACTTGTCTTTGCTTGCTCTCAACTTTATCATGTTCCCTGCCTTCGTCTGACAGCTCTCATCTTATGAAAAATATGGTAATTAAGAATTTTCAATACCAGCAAATGTTTTTCCACCTTTGGGTGTTCTTTTGAGAGCTGAGAGGCAAAAAAAAAAAAAATCTAATATCAAAATTTCATATGACTCTTCTTATCAGAAGTTATCTCCTGCCTCCACATATCAAAATCAGACATGCATTCGTATTTCTTAATTTTATGTTGTTAAAATATTCGCAGACAACATCAAGGGTCTTTTTGACTGACAGTAAGTCTCATCACTACAGATAATCTAATTAATTAACATTATGTTTTGCTCGCAACTTTTCCATGCATAAACAGCAGGTATCGTTATCACTGATCATTTCTAACCAAGACTTTTCATCACTTTTATCCAAACAGTTCCTGTTTAGACACTTTAAGGAGAAGAAGCACTTAAAAAGTAGTATTCTTGTCCCTAGCCGGAAAGCTTGTTTATTTTCCTGTGAATCACAAAGGGCCAGAGCCCAGAACCGGTAAGAAAACAACATGGGAGGGACGGAGAGGAAAAGTGGAGGAAATTTAATTAGTGGTTGTCCATTCCTCCGGCCCCAGCGTTTGGTCTCGGCAGGGCAGAGCAGTAGGCACTGCAGCGGGAGGAGAAGACTAAAAGTCTTCTTGATAAGCGGCGGTCTAAGTCAACGCACTTGTTTGCCTGACGCCACAAGACATCAAACCATGGAGAGAGACAGGAAATGCTGCCTGCGGTGCACAACAAGCAAGACAAACATGTATATTTAGAAAGAAGTTTGAGCCCAGTGCACGACTCTTACCCATCATTTGTCATTTAGCATATCTTCACAACACAAAAACTAACGTCCTGCTCTCATTTTAATCACCAAAGTACATATGCTGGAAAAGTAAAAGGAGGTTGAAACTTATGAAACTTTTAACTTAATGAAAGTTCTAAAACTGTTAGTTCATGAAAACCACAGTGTTTCCTCAGAAATCCCTCTTCATGGCCACATGATAAGTATTTAAATGTTTCAGAACAATTTACTCTGTTATGTAACCCCAGTGAAGATTTTCTACCAAAATATTTTGGTTTTTGTACCAAAAAAGATTAGTTTTATAGTGAGTGATCTTGCCTTGTGTCTCCAAGTATGAGTCACTGTCATTAGGGTCAGTCTGTACTTCCACAGAACTTTTTGAAATGGGTTCAAGTAACACATAATTTATTTTACTTTTTTAGAAGTCAGAAGAATTCAAAAATCACAGGTAGCCTAATTTATAGACCTAAGCAGCATTAGGAATCTTTTTTTCATTCCATTTTTACTGTTTTGTCTCCACTCAAACAACAGAAGTCCGACATTTTTTATGCTTTTCGGTATTATCAAGAAATATCAATTTTTTTTACTATAAAATTTTTATTATTAAGCAAAAGATAGCCAGTTTAGCAGCGGTAATAGTGTATGCACATTCATGGCAGAGACCAGCTCCAACCATGAGTCAGGTGATATTGTCTATTGGAAAAATGACTTCTACTTCCAGAAACAGGGGCACCCAAAATAACTCCTCCGACTCCACAACTCTTTACATGGACCATTTTGATTGCCTGCTGAGGTTTACGCAATGAAGAGATAATGTCAAATCATTGTAGCTGTACTCATACAACACTATGTAAATCTTTTTTTTGAGAGCATCAGTTCAGGGTGCTGTGCCATTTTCTCAATACTTTTTAACTATAGACGTAATCACAGTTAATTAGTTATCACAAGCTCCTGTTCTTTAAAGGACTTCAATGAAGCAAAATTTTGAGTTTAGCTAGGAAAAATCTCAAAATCTTAGAGTACCTAACGAGAGTATGAATCTGACCAGATATTGAATGGCACCTTGACAGTTCTCATTTCAGTAGCTACTACAAAAGATTTGTTTAAGGTTTATCGTGATGATAGACTATATATTCCATGCGTTTGTTCACGCCCTTTCTGTATATTTATAGATACTTGCAGCACATTTTAGGGATAGGATTTGGATTTAGGATAAAAATCATGATGATGGAGAGACTGTCTATATGGGTCTTATGAGGAGAGTGCTCCCCGGTACACCTCACTCTCTCTCTCTCTCTCTCGACTCTTTAATTGTGTCGGCTCTTTGCCAAGTTCCACTGGCAGGCCCCCTCAGAGGTGCCCCTTCACACACACACACTTTGATAGCACAATTCACTTGTATAATTCTGGTTATGCAATGGTGGGTGAATGGCCACCCCACATTGTGCACTGAGGCAGAGAGAGAAATGGAGGGAGGGGGTAAAGAAGAGGAAAAGAACAATCAGAGAAGGAAAAATTAAGACAACAAATTTGTCAGAAGTAAATGAAAAGATTTAGAGATTTTTTAGCTTTAAAGAGTCTTTGACTTGAAGAGCTGGATGATGGCAGATGCATCAGTTACAAAACCTCAGGCTCCTTCTCTGATGTGATGTTTTTGTCCCCCAGAGAGCTCTGTTTTTCTTCCAAAGCTGACGTTACCACCTCAAAAGAGGCTTTTCATACAAGTCTAGAAGATGCCCTCTTGGTTATAAACATCCCTCCCTAAAGGAAATAGATTCAGGGGACCTAGATACGGGCTTCTTTTCTTTTTCTATGTTTGCTCCACAACTCTGTCTTACATTTGGGGATTTAAACCAGTGGAAAGAAGAGACTTCACCCATGGGAACTGATTTTCCCTCAGGGTTGGTGACACAGTGGGACAGATAGTCATTACATACTGTGTCAGTGTGTGCATGTGTGGTTGTGTGTGTGTGTGTGTGTGTGTGCTGGCTGGTCATGTACATGATGTACAGCACAGAGGCAGGGTTGGGGATCAGTGTACCTGGGGCGGGCCTTGTCTTTGTCTGATAGTGAGGTCATTGCATCCGCCCCAAATCTCTCTCTCTCTTTCTGTTGGTCTCTCTTTCTCTGTCTTTCTGGATGGGTGTACGGTTTACCCACAAGCCCCTCTGTTTTTTCATATTGAGACAAAACCTAAACCTGTGAACCATAACGAGCACAGATACAAAATGAAACATCTTTTCAATGCCTGAGAAATGAAGTTTCATTTCAAAATTCAAACTTGTCAAATGTTAAATAAGCAGCTGTACAAGGATGTTGCCTAAATTTTAAGAAAAAGTGGTAACATTGTGATGTAAATCTGAATCTGAATTCCAACTTTAAAAAAAAGTTATTGACGGTGTTGCAAGTCCTTTATGTAGTAAGTAATAGAAGCCATTACCGACTGTGTATTTTTCTTTGTACGCTTATGTGCATACTTGCAGTATGTGCTTCCTAGTTTACCATCTAGGCCTGTGGCTCACACTTAATGTCTCATTTTAATTTTATAACATGTTGCAAGGACAGTTGTTACTTCAGGGACGCAGACTTAAGTATTCATTCAGGGCTGCGCTATTTCTTTGTGACTGCAAAGGAAAAATAAATCGAAACATGATTGCCACAGGAGCAGCGGTAAACTGAATTGGAAAAGTAAGAAAAAGCAATGTCTAATGTCTCTTTACATTGTGGATCCAGAGATTAACAGAAAAAAGACAAGTCTTGTTAGTTTGTTGCTGTACTTACTTCCTAGCCTCCATTTAAACTAGCAGCTTGAACTAAAGAGAATCATCTCATTGAACAAATTTTAGCTCTTTAACACAACTAAGATCAGCAGCCATATTTGAAGACACTTGATAGCAGATCTGTGTTCACTTCCTGACATAACCCCTCATCTGCAGTTTGATATTAATGGCAGTCACTGAGCTCACTGAGAGCTTCAAGTGATTCTTTCCCCTGTGTGTTTACGTTAGATAAACTGTCCGTTTATATGAAGGTAGCCCAATTGAGAGCAGCCCCTGTCCTTTGCCGGTGTGACACACAAGTGGATTTTTATGTGCTTCGTAAACATTTTTTTTTTTATGCAGCTCGAGAAATGGTGCCACAGAAGTCCCAGGACTCCTGTAAAAAGCTCCAGCCGGGGGCTTAACAGCATTCAAATGAATATTAAACAGGAATATTGGAGAGTTCAAAAGTTTGGGAGGGTGGAGGGAGAAAATGAACAATCACTTGTTTAAAACTCCAGAAAAAAACAGCACCAGAGAATGTTTTAACTTATTTTTTACCTCCTTTTTAATCTGCAGTTTCAGAGTGAAACTTCCTGGCTATGACCCAAAACCTTTAAAGATGAGTGGAAAGAGATTCAGGAAATGAAGTTATTGGCAGGATTAAGCTCAACCCGGTTATTTTAGTTCACATTGTACCCTTGTGCATTGTTTCAGGGTGGTTTGTGGGAACAGGAAAGTGCTTATTTTGCCATAGTCAGCAGACTTAGCATGGCAAGACTGTCAAACCAGTCGATTACATGTCACACAGCCAATTTAATTACGTCAACTATCTGTAAACAGAATAAAATGTTATGACAGATTAACTGTCTGTCAGTGAGGCGTTAACATCAAACAGTAGGAGATCAGGAAGATGGTGAGTAATGTGCTTCATGAACAGGGGGAATTACTAAATCCTGTTGTAATGCAAATGTCAAGATGATACAGATGACTTCATGTGCGAAAGTACAGTATGTACAGGAGAATTAATGAGAAAGAAGTGCCTCAGACATAGTTTTCATTTTTTTCTCCGGGCTGCACAAGCTTCCAATCAGATGACGCACAGCCACGTTGAAAACTTTGATTTTATTTTAGTTGAATGTAAATAATGTCTTGGCCCACATGGCTGCTCTGAGAGGGAGCGAGGAAGGAGAGAAAAAAAAAAGGGGGAGACCACATATAAGAAAATCCATGGGAGAAAAGTATGCCTTTATCTTTTAATAAACCGTAAAGCCAGGAGGCAACATGAAATTACAGCATAATAGCAGTGGAGAGTCTTCTGAAGACTTAATTGCCTTAATTATAGCGGTGGAGAGAGAGAGAGAGAGAGGGAGAGAGAGGCATGAAGAGAAGGAGGAGGGAAGCAGAGGAGAAGAAAGTAGGAAAAGAAAAAGGGAGTGATGTGATAGAGGAACTAGTGCGTGAGCCAGATGTTGCAGGTGTAATCCAGGTGTGTGGCTGTGTGCATGTGAGCACATGATCTTCTGTTTCACATACATATTTATACGCGTATTTACACATTCATTGTTTTGTAACTGTACGTGCTGGTGTATTAATGTGAGAATCCTCAGTCCACGAATGATGAAGTGAACGCTACGCTGAGAAAAGTCTCTTTCCAGACGGGTGAAAATTTCTCTCCCTTTAGATCTTACAAGCTGGCAGGCTTACTTAGGGATACTAAACATAGCTTTCATTTTCCTCAGTGTCTAGACTGGGTTCTCAGTACTTTCTGCTGTGGTTTTTGTTCACTCGGAAGATTGTACCCTAATTCTCTTGCCTCAGAGCCAGCGGGAAGTTTGTTTAGCCGGCAGTATTGTGAAGTACCTGTGAAACCACCCCCCTTCCAGTATCATGCAGTTCAGGTTGAGAGTTTAGCTGATTTTTAAGCATGGATGACTGATCAAGCGGGGACCAGAGCTCATGTCTGAGCTTTGAAAAGAATATTAGCAGTGCTCTTTTTGTAGGATTTCCAAAGGAGATAATCCTTGCCTTCTTTCTATTTTATATTGTATAAAGTTCAAATTTCAAATCAGTCGCTACTTGCCAAATCAGTGTTTGCACTCTAATGGCTGAAAAGGGAGCCATGACAATTTTTCATATTTTTGAATGTGCATGACTAAGCAAGCACAACAGATCAACAGATGGCAACCAATGATCATGTTTCATCTATGACAAATATATTATCAGCATTTTCTCTGGAGAATTTCAAGTTATTGATTACCTATTTTCTTCCCATTTGCCTCCAGTGGTAAGAACTACTCAGATCTTTTTGATAAAGTATGTATGCAAAAATACTCAGAGTAGAAGCATTATCAGCAAATGTACTGACAGTATCAAAAGTACTTATTCTGCAGTAAAATGGCTGCAGTGAGTGATAGATTATTATAACTGGCATTATTTGATACTGATTCATGAATTTGTTTGTCACATTTCACTTTTGTAAACTGCTCTGTCTTAAGTTTGGTTGCTTAGTCCAATGGGTCCACACCTAGGGGTCACAAGCCAACATTTTTGGAAATCACTGGTTTAAAATGTAAAAAATAATTGTTTTATTTCATAGCTTGTCATAGCCTTTTTTTTTCTTGTTCTGTAAAGTAACCAGTAATAATAGTTGTCAGGTAATTTAGTTGAGTAAGAAGTACAATATTTCTCTCTGAAATGTAATGCAGTAGAAGAATAAGGAGCATAAAATGTAAGACAACCTCAAAATTGTACTGTAAAATTACAGTACTTCAGTAAATTTACTTAGTTACTTTACACCACTGTGTGTCTCCACTTTTTCTTAAAGATGGTCTCTTTTATTTAAAGTTGCTGTGCACTATATAAAGCTCAAGTCCTTTAAACCGCTACTCTTCTTTGCACTTTGATGGCTGAAGAAGAAACGTCTGAATTTTCTTGGTACCTTATTGCAGCATTTGTTCGTGAAATATTGGATTCCTAAAATGATAACATGTGCATGTGTGTCTGGATCTCCTCTTAAATCATGAATGAGACGATCAAAATGTCATCTTGCACCGACTTCACCCTGACAAGTTTAATGAACAGACGCTCCTGAAATTCCTGTTTAATCTTGATGAAACTGGTACCTCTCCAGTGTGATCATCTTCTTCGAAAAGTTTCCTGCAGACGACTGAATGCTGTCTCGAATTGCTTGCACAATATCTCCTTACACAGGAGCTCTGCCACCTGAAACTCTATAGCCAGTTTGAGTCAGTGAAGTAAACAGTATTTCCCCACTCAAGTGTTTAGTTTGTAGGAACATGGCAAAGGCTGCAGAAGAAAAAAAAATATATTACAACAGTCACAAAGTAAGTATTTATCCTTCCTTTGGTGTCCAAGGTTGTAGTTTTTTATGGGGTTGGGAAGGAGATGTGTCATGTTTTTTAAGAGAGCCAGTTTGCCTGTGGGTGCATTTTTGTTGTCGTCAGGCAAGTCCCTGCACTGCAGCGCAGGCCTGCCCGAGTGGAGATTCTTTAGGAGGGAGATCTCTTTCTTCTCAAAGCATCTTACCAAGAGCTATTAATTATTAACTGGGAGAGCTAACATCAAAGGAGCAGACTTGTGCTGAATTAAATGGGGGCTGGAGCCTGGCAGTGTGGAGCTGAGAGAAAACTGGGTGAGAGGGAAGAGCCAAGCCAGATTTCGCTCCGCTCGCTTTTGAACTTTCCAAGTACAAAAAGTGAAAGAAGAAAGAAAAGAGCGATGTTAGTTTATGTAAAGGAGGCAGGACGAAAGAGAAAGTTGGAAGAGCTTGTATTTCAAGCGTGTCAATGTTTTTAATGTTTCAGTGTTTGACAAGGCTTTTATACACTGCTGGGAAAGATCGAATCAGTTTGCAGGGTTAATTAGTCTTTAATGAGCAATGAAAGCCAGATTCATAAACATCTTATCTGTGGATTAAACTACGGGCATATCTAATTGAGGCGAAGTAAAAAACATTCAGGGTCATAATGTTTGTTTTCCTGAAACTGGTTTACACACTAAGTTGAATTCAGAGTGTGATACATATGCCACCCCTTATATTAAAGTTTGATTGTATTTTCGTCCTGCTGTGATTTGCCTATGCAGCAGTAGTCCCACCAAAACTCAGGCTCGTCCCACACGTGCTAAAATCAAATATATTTAGTAGTACTATATTTAGTGTCATTATTGACTCTGTTATTGATTCTGGATAATGCAAATACCTCTGATTTTCTTCTTGCCTTGGAGGAAAAAGAAGACGACTCATTGCCATGAACACCATATTGAGTAGAGTGTTTGAATCCAAACTTACTTTAGCTACACATGCTACTATAGTTAGTCATTAACCTCTTTCTAAAGACTCATAGTGCACACAGGGAGTAGGGAAGATAATGCAACAACCCCGCTGAAAATAAACTCCAATTATTTCATATGATGAAAGTTAATGTCATGGTTACAAAACTGGATCATATTACACTGGATGCCACTTTCATCAGCTATACAAATGTTTCAGAAATCAGAACTTTGATATGAGGCTTAAAGCAGCAGGAAACAACTTGCAGAGCTGCAAAGTAGACGAAACCTCAACGATATTTAATACATCAGTCTTACAACACTCTTCTTGCCAAACAAACAGCTTCGACAAAGAAGGAATAAACGTAACAAGCAATGCTGCAATAAAAGCTGATTGACAGAAAAGTAGATACGTTTAAATATTGTCTGTTTTTAAGTATATATCTTAAACATTTGTAGTTTTATATCGTCAGCCCTTTTCACAAATTCCAACTAAGTGGTAACTTAGGTAAGAGAAACATCAGAAATATAGATGCATTCATACAGGGAAAGGGGAGTCACCAAATCATATGCTCAATGCCAATTGAACGCATATGGGGGAAACTATTTGAGTGAACAAATTTTGGACTGACATGTTAGACAGCACTCTGTGCCACCATCATCAAAATGCCAAATGAGTGAATAACATGAAGAATAATGATGCTCATCATTTCAGTAGAGTTCGCAAGACTTTTATCTAGTTTGCCAAGGAGGTGTGAAGCTGTTCTGGTGACTAAGGGTGAACCAACACCTTACTAAGATTGAATTTTGCTCCGTAGAAAATCCTAGCCAAACAAGCATTTGCAAGAGGTGACTTGGTCAGCTGAAGCAAAAGATGCAGGGACTTGCTCAACATCCCATTGTTGAGTGTTGTTATCTCAGAAATCAACATGATGTGTTGTGAAGAGAGCAATTGCGCCTCCCCCGCACATACCACTTCTCCCCATCTCCCTTGTCTCTCTGTGTCCTCTGTAAGCGCCCGCTGACTAGGGCGGTGACACTCTCCAGCCACTCGACAGCCGAGTCACAGCACTGTACATTGTCACTTTGATCTTCACCCCCCCGCCTCTTCCCTCCAGTTATGAAGAGCGTTGGCAAGAACCCAAGGGCACTTGATAATACCAGGATATGATCCTAGCAGCGCTATTTTAGATCATGTAGTGCAGACATCAAAACGTTGTCTAAATAGGGCACCGTGAATCAAGCGGGGTGAGAATGGGTTGTAGGGGAAAGCAGGAGTTAAGATAAAGGAACTTTTATTTTTTCTCTCAGACGAGGGGAAGCCAATTTGGATTCTGCAAGGAGATACTCGGGGTTCTGCAGATTCAAGCATTTCCTTTATCTTTTGCCTTTAGCAGTAGTCTTCAAAAGACCTCTATGCTCTGACTTTCCCCTGCTCCCACATGAAAGAAGCTCACATTTTTTTAGCAGTCAGAAATTTGTGATAACTTTATTCAACTTTTCCTGAGCGCGCACAGCAGAATTCAAATTCAGCTCCATGTCACGCAGAGTTGCATCACATGGAGCTATGCAGGCATTAGATCTTGACACAGGGATGAAACTGTTTTAGTTTCTGTCATACGTAATGCGGCGTGGATTCACTCAGAATGACATCATGAAGACTTCAGAGAAATGAAGACATGGACCACATGTGCATCCTCGCAAATGTTATAAATGGCTTGTTTACTTCTTGCTGTTGGGTTTCTGTCTCTTTTCTTTCTCATTTGCTCCTTCCAGATGATGTGCACAGCGTAACACTTAGGCAGAGAACTCCCTCTAGTGGCCTGAATTTGAATGTGAAAACTTAATCTGAGGAGGTTGAGGGTGCCATACATTCCCTGCCTTTTTCTTTGCACTGTTGTTGAATATATCTAATAATCACCTTGATCTGTGTTTGCAGGCAAAGAGAGCGGTGCAGCGGGGAGCCACAGCAGTCATCTTTGATGTGTCAGAGAATCCGGATGCCATCGACCAGGTTTGTGCGCACCTAAAAATTACCCAGGCATCCACGCACAACACTGAAACTGTCTGATCTGTCTCAGTCTGTCTGTGAAAGACACTCCGCTTTTCACTTCTGTAGAAAGCTTAGCAGCATGCCCTGCCCTTCTGACTGGATGTGTGTCTGTGTGTGTGTGTGTGTGTGTGTGTGTGTGTGTGTGCTGTTTGTACAAACAATGATCTTTCTATCTTTAGTTCTGTTCAAAAGCATGTGGATCAGCCTTGCTCATTCAGCCATTCTGTGCCTTTGAGCCCTCTAACTTGTGTTTGGAGGAGTGCACTGTGCTCTGTGAGGACTGAAAATGGATATCCAGGTTCAGCTTTCACTAGACCATGACCAAACTCTGTTGAGCTCATAATTGCACAGGTAGCACACATTACCTCATCCCATGAGACTCTGGATCTGTCTTTGAGTGCACATTTGGGCTACAGTGCACTCATAGGCTACAGTAAGAACAAAGTGAATTTCTTGTCTCACACACCCAGACGTTCACATTCCTCTTTCTTGCTCCTGTGTCTTTGCTGTTAAGGGGTATAATACACGAGTTGCTCCTCTGAGCGCCTTTGTCGAAAGAATTCTCCTGTGGTATTCATCCTCGCCACGCCAGGCCTGGACTTGCAGGTTTTTCTTTTTTTTTTTTCCTCCCTCCTCGCCTCCTCTTCTCTGCCGCTGGGTCGTAAAGCGCGTAGCTGAGAGATAAAAGGGATTGCACAGAGACCACATGAAAGGCATCGCTGGGCGGCTGTGTTAAATTCCCCCGAGAGGCTTTTCCAGTCAGAGCGGCCCGATCAGCAGAGACAGGACCCACAAGGCTGAGGGGCAGGGAGGAGGAGCTTGGGGAGAATTAAGGTCCCGGGGCTGAAATTAGGAGAAAAGCTTTATGAAGTTAATGTACTTGACCTCCTTTTTATCTCAATTAATACTGTGTGTGAGGCCAAGTGCTGCATGTGGCCAAAACACTAAGTTTGTGATTAACTTTCTTTAAACAGTAATCCACTCAAGTTTATTATAGGACTTATAGGTGTACTTTTTAATTGTGTATTGTTCAAACTCTAAGCGAGAGTCTAGGAGGAGTCATTTCTCAAAGCAGGAGCAGCAAGAGATCAAAAGTCTTAAAGTCTATACTTTTAAACCAGAATGTACAGTATTTCACTGGGGAACATGACGACAGCAGAAGAAATAGAAATGCGAATATCCTCGGTATTTCCCCTGGGCTTTTCAAATTACAGATTCCAACCAGCAGACGAGAGGAGAGACTGGAGAGGGAGAGGAGGAGTAAAGGAGTATGTCAACTGACTCGAAAGCCAGAACGTACTATTCATTGACTATTTCCCCCGGCTCCCTCTGGCAAACTGCAACCACAGTTTCCATGTCTTGAGCCTACAGGTCATTTTCCCAGTTTGGGAGAAGAGGTTAATTCAAGCCTTTTTGCAGTCACAGTCCACACGCATTGGAGCAAAGTTCCCAAACATTTGTTCTTAACGTTCCTCAAGGATGAAGCTAACGTTGGATTGTTACAGTTGCAACAACAACTTGCACTCTCAGTCCTGTGTACAATTAAATGGCTGGCATTGACATGTTTCTGATAAAAGTGGTCAGCCTGCAATACACTGATAAAGGCTTTTAGCCGCAACGTGTTCGTGTCAACCATGCAGTAATAAAAATGTTGATGATACGCAGAGCTCTGAGTGTATTTGGTTATGTTTTTTTGTTTGCATTTGTTGTGGCCCTTGACTCCAACTTTATTCACTGAGTGTGACTTTTAAAAACACACTTTTTTTAGTACTTTTTTGTTTGTGAAGCAAAGACAATCCGCGTTTTCCTTTTTTTGTATTACATTTGACTACTGAGGGGATGCAAAATGGTCCAATATTTTACATTATTTTTAAGTTATTTGTTTTTTTCTTGTTTCTTATCCTTTCAGTCATCTCACAAATACTCATGTTTATGTTGCGAGGTTGCGTACAGCTGTGTTAGGGTGTGATTTTTTTCCGTAACATATTGTGATTCATTTTATTGAATTTCATGAATATTTAACTTGCCACTGGCTATTGACATTGAAAATGTTTAAATATGACAAGACACTCATGGGACAATACAGAGGTTAGTTTTTTCTGAAGTCAGAACAACACTTACTCCTGTTAACATGTAAAAATGTATGCAGCAGAGGTCAAGATATCTTAACTTTTAGTCTCTAGTATGGGTCAAGCTTGAACAACACGGGATCCTACATTTCCCATAATGCCACAGAAACATCATACAACTATTTACTCCTCATAATGGGTAAAATGAACTTTTACTGAATCTGTAAAATCAGTGGAGAGAGCCTTTAACAAAAGTTTTGTTCATCTGTATTTGATGTATTTTTCTCTCTCTTCTCTTCAGCTCAACCAGGTTGCCGAGGATCCTCTGAAGCGGCCGGTGGTTTACGTGAAGGGTAATGACGCTGTTAAGTTGATGAACATCGTCAACAAGCAGAAAGTGGCTCGTGCTCGGATACAACACAGACCACCGAGGGTAAGAGCTAATGCCAAAACCCCAAACCACTCAGTGTCAATGACGTGCATGTGTGTGAGACTAATCTAAGGCACATGTGAAGAACATGAGGAAGAAGTGAACATGTTTGTGAGGCCCACGCACAAAATGCCACTAAGAAGTTTTTTTAGATGTGAAGACAAACGAAAATTCCAGCTGTGAAATTTGACCCTTCCCCTTTCTTCTCTGCTCTCCGCTGCCCCGAGGCCGAGGACTTTTTCGCAGCACTGTGGGAGATTAATATCAGCCATTCAAAGAGCTGTTTGTTTGCTTGGAATATTTGATAAGAGACCAGCACACTTTGAGGTCAAATGACTTGACATAATGAAAGCCCGAGAGAAAGGACTGTCAGATAAGAGACATTTTTCCGATGAAGAATAAAACAATCTGTTCACTCTCAGCGAGTTTTGAGCAGCTGTTTGTGGACTGAATTTATTGTAAATTATCACCGCCCTCGAAGCTGCAGTTTAAGATTACTTTCATCGTTAGTTAATTTTTTTTCTTGATTAGTCTGAGAAGTGAAAAAGTAGTGAAAAAAAAGCTTATATTCTTTCAAAACCTGAAGTGATGTTTTTTTAAATATCTCGTTTTGTCCGATCCAAATCCCAGTTTACAATTTGAAAAGAACAGCAAATTTTCACACTTGAGAAACTTGAACCATGTTTGGCATGTGGCTGAAACTGTTAACAGAATAGTTGCTGATTAATATTCTGTGACCATCTAATCTGTTAATGAAGTAATCTTTTCAGAATGATCTAATTTTTTGTAAAACGTGTAGCACTTACCTGAGTAAACTACTGATAAAGAAGAAAATTTATTTGCACAATGAAGAGTCAAATGAAGACTCACATTATTGAGTGTTCTGGTTTGCTGAGCAACTAACAATGCTATACTGAAATATCCTCAATTGTCAATAAATGGAAATGAAAAATGCAAATGTTTTCAGGGCAGATGACCCTTGTAGTAACCCCTTTTAACGAGATCCATGTGAAGATTATTTGACAATGTTGCCCTCCTTTTCCACAGCAGCCCACAGAATATTTTGACATGGGCATCTTCTTGGCCTTCTTCGTGGTTGTGTCGCTGGTTTGCCTCATTCTGCTCATCAAGATCAAACTCAAGCAAAGGAGAAGCCAGGTTAGTGTTTAAGATGCACACTCACCACCACTTGAATCTTTGGGACTTTATTTACTGTCCCAGTTTGAGTCACGTACACAAAACACACCCAAATACACAATGCCATGCCTTGTTTTTCCAGTCGGCGCAACTTCAATGGAAGTTGTAGGTGATTAGTTGTGTGACAGTAGCACTGCTGTTGATTGATTACTCTCGTATGTTGACAAAAAAAAGCTCTCGGTGGAATGTGACGTCGGGCACATGAAGCATAAGCATTTAATTAGCACTGATGAGAGGGTTGCTGCTGGAGCCAAAAGCACACAAATGTCAGAGCAGAAAAACAGTAGCAGCATCCCTAAAGACAGGTGTAATCCTGCCAGCCCACGTGTGTGTATGTGTGTGTCTACGTAGGTGTGTAATGGGTGTGTATGTGCGAGTCTCACAGCAGCAGATGACTTGGTCGTGACTTCGTTTGGTGATTAACAGCTCACACCAGGGGCAATTTTGGCACACGTAACAACCTTTCCTTCCTGATTTGTGAAAAATTAATGAGCTTCTTGTGAAGAAAATCTTGTTTATACAGTTTTAACATTTTCTTGCCAATTTAACTATAAATAGTAGAAAAACTTTGAGAATGCTTTTGGGTGTAGTGAAGGGTTTGCCCTTACAAGACTGCAGTTAATTACAAAGTCCCCATGTTTCATGTTTGTAAACCCTATGATGAAAATGACTTTCATGCCAGAATTCATTGCTCTCTTGCTGACCAGGATGTCCACATATCCTTAAAAAGTCTACAATTATCTAGTTGTGAGGCAACATAAAGGAAGAAACACCATCCAGAGACCCTAGTTTAGTTAAGCCTGAGCATAAATAACTTTGTACACGAGTGATGCACTAGCAGTCCAGGCTATAATTCACAAGGTCTGCTACACATGTGACTCATTAAGTTTAATTTGAGTTCTGTATGTGTCAATCTATCAGTCACCATTTTTTAATAAACAACATTTTTAAGGCGACACGAAGCAAATTAAAGATAAAAAGAGACCAGAGGGTCGGAGCCAGAGAGAGTAGCTAATGCATCAGACAGACATTGCAAAATTATGTACTGTGTCAAGAGGGAAAAATCTCAAATCATGACAACATCAACCCACTCAGATTAACATCAGCAAAGAAGAACACAGTTCAAAAGTAAACCCTTGCCAACACTGACATTTAATGGGCTGTTTGCTGAAAAATCACTGACTTCTTTAAATCTTTTGACAGTTGTGTCACTTTAAGTTCTTTTTCTTGGCTCCCTGAGTTAGAATTAAATGTGTCTCATCAAATATGCAGATATTCCGTATGACCCTGTCCCACCTTCCTCCCCACCACAGAGCTCCATGAACAGAATGGCCTCCCAAGCCTTGGAAAAGATGGAGACAAGAAAGTTCAAGGCCAAAGGAAAAGGCCAACGCGAGAGCAGCTGTGGAGCCTCTGATTCACTGAGCAGCAGCTCCACCTCTGACTGCGCCATCTGTCTGGAGAAGTACATTGATGGGGAGGTGAGGAAATAACCTTTGATTTGAATTTTTGACTTTCTTTTTGACATCTGCTTTGGTTTATTGATTGAGTCTTACAGTTTAGATGTGGAACTTCCCAAAAAATTGCGACAATTGCCATAAACTTTGACATAAACATTGCTGTACTCTATGGGTTGTTAAACCAGCTCTAACAATGAATACAAAGGCAGACATTTGCAGTTTTAATCTTTAAATGTATGTATACTTGAATCAACCTTTAAGTCAGTCCACACGTTACAAAGCAAAGACGCAGACAAACATTCATCATCTGCTGTTGCTGAATGCTTTTTATCCAAAGCGCCTTAGTTATACTACCATGTGTGCGAAAGTGGACCATGTGGGAGCCAAACCTCCTAACCCTGGCAGTGTTAGTGTGGTCATCTACCCACTGAGCTTGTTTTCTTTTCATTACATATTCTGTAGACATGAAACATAATGCAGTTATGTGGACAATAGAATGGAAGTTCCCCTGATGTGCTCGGGGACCGCAGTCCTGCGATCTTCGGTAACGTTCTTTCCGGCGCCTTTTTAGATGTTATGTTCAGTCTTTCAGAGCACCTGGAGAGATAACAGTACCCAGAGTGCATTGGCTTGTGATTATGCTTCCTGTTTTCCCAGTGTGGCCTTCTTTAATCCTTAAAGGAGTCATTGTCAAAATATGTATCCTAATCTTGGACTTTAAAGGTTTACTGTAACAATATTGCTCATCCTCGGACGCTGGAGGGACAAACCCCAGTGCCCAAGGGGGCATAGTTGGGGTGTGTGTGTGTGTGTGTGTGTGTGTGTGTGTGTGTTTTGTGGTTATGTGTCTCTTCGTTAAGCAGGAGAAGAAAACACAACAAAGCATGGCGCCAGTATTGCACAGAGGAAGTGGCGATATAAAAGGCTGAATGGCATCAAAGCAGTTTTTGAGCAGTGAACCAAGCAACAAAAGCTTGGGTGGAAAAGAGCCCAAAGATGAGTCACATTAAGCCATAGAGTAAAGTATTTATGGCAGTGAAAGAGCTCTTACTGGAAAATAATATTATAATTCATATTCATAGTGCTCCTGCTTTTGTGACTTGGAATTTTTCCATGCCAGTTCTCCATCTGAATACAAAGCGTTGCATTCTTTTCATATCAATCCTCAAGTGTAAGCCTCTTGTTTGTTTTCCTTCAGAAAGTGATGACATTGAGCATAAGTTGTATATGTACTGTAGTATGGTGTCTACTCAAGAGTTTTGTTTGTTAAAAACTTGATTAGACTCACAACCATCGCCACAACTGACAGCTCTGTGTAACTTTGCTGCCACCCTCTGGACGTTCAGATGCTCTCAACCACACATTTATTCACCTTGAGAAATGAAACCCTGTTGCAGTCTGTCATAGACATAATTTAAGTGGGAACTCTGTAACGTGTTTAAAAAAAAAAAAAAAAAAAAAGTACTTGTAAAAAGGACACCATACCTCTATTTAAGTTGACTCATTCCACTAATTTACCTATCTCACGTACAGCCACATCTGTAATTCGACTACAGGAGTACTGAATTTCTGGTGCAAGCCCTGAAAAATAACTGCATAGTTTCACAAAAATACTGTAGGTTTAGTCTACTGTATTTGGCGTTTGGAGAAATGAACGGACTTTACTTTCATAAAAAAGTAATAAACATATAAATATTCAATTAAGGTGCTACCAGGCTGGATTAAAGATCCTTAAATTCACAAATAATTAAGGTTAGCACAGGTTTTTTTTCCAGCATCTCTCTTGAACTAAATTAATAGCAACAGTTCAGTTGGACATTTCAGTCACGCCTCAGTGTGTGTATGCTGGACTGCTGCATTAATTTAATTAAGAATAATTCTCAAAGCCTTAGCTTGCCCTACTTGTTTTGGTGTTAGATGTTTTGTTTTTATTAATTGAAAATACTTTTGACATTTAAAAAAATATATATGTATCATTGTGCACCTTATTCAATCTGTCTTTACTGTACTGTCTGCTTTGGACTTGCAGATTGAACTACCTGACAATTAAATGTTTGTTTTTTTTTCTTTTATAGGAGCTGCGGGTTATCCCCTGTGCTCACAGATTTCATAAGAAATGTGTCGACCCCTGGCTGCTCCAGCATCACACCTGTCCCCACTGTAGACACAACATCATCGGTGAGTTGGTGCATAACCTCTATTTTGCTTTGATGTTTAGATAAAACACCCTTTGTCAGCAACAGAACACTTGAAACAAGGTTATAAAAGATGCACTCATTAATGTACTTTTCATTTGTGATATCCTAAATGATTTCTTTTCACAGAGCAAAAGAAGGGAAATCCAGGACCAGCATGCCTGGACCCCGGCAACCCAGTCCATGGCCGGCAGCGGGTGGTGCTGCCAGTCCATTATCCTGGCAGGGTGCACCGGGCTGGCCAGGTGACAGCCTACCCAACGAGAACCAGCATGGACCCACACGGCAACCCCATCACCATGCTCACTGTGGACCAGCACCCAGATCCTCAAGGCCTGTACCCACCCCAATCAACGTCTGCCTTTCTCCGGAGCTATCATCCCACCCTCCATCTGGACCACTCACTCAACCCCCACCACTGCGGATTAGAACACCGCGGACCCCCCACCTACCCAGCACAGCCGCATCATGCTGCTTTTAAACGACCCAAGTTCCATGGTCGCAATTTTTCCCGAGCAGCCTGCTTCTCGCAGTACGAGACTATGTACCAGCACTACTATTTTCAGGGGTTGACTTTTCCTCAACAGCCTGAGGGTGGCCAAGGGCCTGCTATGGCAGGGCAGCTTGGTGGAGGAGGAGGGGCCCACAAGGGCCACCACAGCAGGGCCTTTCAGCAGGGGCTGTTATACCCCACAGTGGTACACATGGCACCTGCCTCTTCATCGAGGATAGGTGATACCGGCAGCGCTTCTGGTCTGAGCTGTTACCACGGGCACCGTTCAGTGTGCAGTGGTTACCTTGCTGACTGCCCTGGTAGTGACAGCAGCAGCAGCAGCTCAGGCCAGTGTCACTGTTCCTCTAGTGACTCCATGTTGGACTGTACTGAGGTCAGCAACCAGGGGGTGTATGGTAGCTGCTCCACCTTCCGCAGCTCGCTGAGCAGTGACTACGATCCTTATGTCTACCGGAGTAAGAGTCCATGTAGGGGCTCCATAGGGGAAGCGGGGACTGCAGCTTGCACCACAGTTCCTGCCGAAGACTCATCATCCCCTGCTCCCTTGGGACATGACTGCCTCCAGCTCCCCCCTGGAGCTTCAGGATATAACTCGGGGGACCACCTCTCCAACTGCAGTTTGGAGCCCAACTACAGCAGTCGCTCATCACTGGAACCCAGGGAGAACAGCAACACTAGCACTACCTCAGCCGGGGCTCCAGAGGCTACTGGAGCAGACAGGGGAAAAGGGGCACAGGAGGAGTCAGGGGAGCTTGGGGCTGCAGCCTGTAGCTGCTGCTTTGAGGTGCTTCCTCCCACTGTGGAGTGCAAAGGGCAGGACTCGGACCAAGCAGGGCCTCTGGCCACAGGACGCTTTCACAGGGGGGTGGACTTTCAGAGTTCAACCTCCAAGAACTACTTTGCTTCTGAGCACATGTGCCCTTCCTCAGAGCAGGTGAGCTACGAAGGGCTGCCTTGCTGCTTCTACAAAGAGATGAAGGTCCACAGGGCCACAGCAGGGCGTTACACCGAGGACTATGCTGTTAATGTGCAGTATGCACATGCAGACTCAGAGGCCTGCTCTGGACAGGGCTGCTGCGAACTTAACCAGAGAATACCCATAATTCCCGAGGACACGGATTGTGAATTGGGCACAGGGACAGAGACCCAGAGCAGTTTATTGCCTATTAGTGTCACAGTGGAGGCAGAGGTGAGGACAGGGGAGCGACATGAGCCCAGGGAGGGGTATTTCACCACAGGACAGTTTAGAGGTCAATCATACCCTCAGGAGGAGGAGACCAGGGCTTTGTTCCACCCTCAGCTTTCTGCAAGCCCCACTGCATTTGGAAGCAGTACTTCAACAAACGAGGGAGGTCTGTGTTTATAAACTTGAGCCCAGAGAGAAGGGACTTTGTCAAAAGTATGTATTTGGTACCGTATCAGTCAGTCAATCATTGAAACCCTCAGCTGCCTTGTTCAACCTTGCTTTCTGAGCGCTGAATGTTATCATCCTAGATTGTGTGGATTTCTACTGAAATGGCCTGTCATCTCTAGATATACAGTGTATTAAGTTCATTCCTGTGGCCACAAATGTCTCAGCACTGAGACAAAGTGATACTATGTACAAATGTGGATGGAGGTTGTTAACTGAAACTAGAAGTAGGTTGGTACTGGCATCTATTTGCAGACTGTCTGCTGCCATCAAGGGTTAGTAATCCGGGCCAATTTCTTGTTTGATTTTTTTCAGATTTTGTCTAGAGCAAGATATCTAGACTCCATTTTTGTGTAACATCTAGGAATCTGAGATTTTTCTCTACAAAAAAAAAAGTACACTTAATTCACAAACATCTGTATCTACATGTACAGTATACGTGCGCACATGAACACTGACTGCCTATAAAGCTTCAACCACCAACTCAAATAGGTTGTACGGACATAGCTATACCAAAACAGAAAGACATGATTGTTTTTTGTTTTGTTTGTTTTCTTTAACTTTTTTTCAAGAGCAGGGAAATGGGTCTATTTTTTAGGTGTCTATGACCCACATATTTCTCTAAGGAGAAGAAGCTATATATTACAGAAAAATGCATAGAAATGTGAATGCAAGGCTGACACTGGTCTCTATTCAATTTAATACAGAATTTGTTTTATGCATTGCATTTCTGTCCAGTAGTGGCCTACCTGTATGAGATGTGCCAGAGCAACATGAAAGCCTTATGCTGGTAAGCTATTTGTAGCAATATCTGAAGACACTGCGCCGCTTATAGTCGAGCTCCAGACTAAAGCGACAGTGTTTTGGGGTCAGTAGATTTCTTCAAAAGTAGAGTGTAGCACTCTATCTCTTGTTTGGAAGCCCTTAAAAGTGTATTTTTGCTGTCACTTACCCAATTTCCTCAATGGGGCATGCTCTAATAAATATCTATAAAAAGGTTCTAGCGTGTATCAAAAGGCCAAAGGAAAGTAGCTGGAAAAGACTCATATTTCATAAGGGTTCCTTATTGTACTGTGACATTTTTTTTTTTTTTTTAAACGATGCAGTTATACATACCACAGTGTATCCGTTTGAATCATATCGTGCCATGCATAATACATACTCGCGATATCAATGCTTGTCATTCATGCCTTTCTGTTTGTCCTGCAGACTGTTTTTATACTGTTTCTATGAAATATACACATTCTCTACACAGAGGAAAACTTTCTGAAATAACCCTATTTATAAGTTAACCCAGTGCTGTAATCAAGTGAGAATCTAATCTTGCCTTTTGCATAGAGATATGTACCTACTGCAAATATAACATTTTGGGGTACTTGAGTCACTATTTAATTTTGTTGTTATTGTTTCTAGCACTTAAGAAGATTAAAATGTGTACAAAATTAATATTTTTTAATTTTCTAAGAATATAATTATTTTCTGTCATTACCATTACAAATGTTTAAAAAAAGGCTAGAAATCAATCTGTGTATATTTCTGTACCTGTATAGCAAACACATTTCATAAATGGAAATATGTTCTCTGAATATTTATTTACTAATATATTTATCTTTAAGCCATGTCTTATGTTCAGAGTGTATGAACGTTTGAGTTATTTGGTTGCTTTTTATTTTGAGAAATCACTAACATGAGACTTTGTATATACATGGTAATTGCACACAAGACGATTAAATCTTCTCTGACCAAAAAACTGATTTTAAAACTTTAGTACCATACAGTTTTGTAATTAAAGTGTACAAAGATCTGTAAAATATACAGTTTTATTCAAGTAACTCATGTTGTGGTGTCCTTTTCATTATTTGCATTCAACATTTACTTGTTTACTTATTGTAGTGATTGTATTGTATCATTAGTAGCAATAGTTTGTGAATAATCCAATCAGATATCAGCCTATACAAAGCTTTATTATTATTTCATTGTCAAAAAATATTCCAAACAGACTGTTTTCATTTAACTCACCAGTTGTCTTCAAACTGATACCACAGATAGTGACATTTTGATTTTTAGTGTGGCATTCTTCACACTAATATTGGTATAATTAACAGGAAAAAGAAGTCAATAAATATGTCCACTGACCACTGTGACATCTGCAGAGAGCTCTAAAATAAGAGCTCTGCAGACAGTACATGCAGAAATGTCTGAAACACAGGGCCAGTCGCTTTGCTTTTTTTTTTATATATATATATACACAAGGTGTTAGAAGTGCATTTCACAGCTTGAAACCAGAGTGAAGAGCCACAACTCCGCCAGTGAGGTTTTGGTACTGCACACAGTAGAAACCAGCATCTTCAATCATTCCTTTAAACTCTTCCTGCAGGAGAAAAAAAGCAAAGAAAACTTCAAATCCAAAAAGTGACAGTACGCCAATTAGTGTTTATCATTAAATAATTCAAATAGATGAAAACCTAATGAACTCGAGGGAAATCTAAGTTTAGTTTAGGAATATACAGTGGAAAGTAGTGCTAAAACAATTACTTCATGCTGTTCAGCAAAACTGATTAATTACACATCACAATTATCATGAATAAAAATCTCCAGACTCTAGTTTTCAGTTATGACATGCCCCTTTTCCTCTTTGTAATCTAATTATTAGATTATTATAAATTTAATATCTGATGGTCAGACAGAATGACAGTTGAAGGCATGTTGTCACTTCTGACGTGTTATGGGATTTGAAGACTTTAAAATAGAATAATTAAATTAGTCCTTAATTAGTTCTTAAAATATGCGGTAAAAAGAAAAAAAAAAAATTGACTAATGAAAACTAAAAATAAAACAAGTATCATCAAACTAAAATGACATCGGGGGGAAAACTGTATAAGGTCTGTACAATCAAAAGGGGTATAGAAGATACTTTAAAAATGGCTCTAACTTGGGGTGAGAGTAGCAATGATAGAAACAGGTACACCAAAAATAATTGTTCTCACCTGGTCCGGAAACTTGCGGATGCTTTCTACCAAATACTGATATGATTTCCAGTCTCCAGCAATAACCTCTCCTAAAACTGGTATCATCTGAAAACTGTATGCATCATAAAGCCTGAAAAAAATCAACAGGATACAAGTTACCAGTGCCAAAAGCTGCTTTCTCAAAGCTGGAAACTGCTGCCAATCCCTAATTTTTCCAACATCTTTCATACTACATATTACAAAAGAAAGATTTGTTTAGATAGCAGGTTTTACTTCAATAGGTTTGTACCACAAATTAATTCTCCACTCCACAAGTGCTAGTCACAGGATGGAGTCTTTGGTAAGAGTGAAATCTTCCACGAGAACTGGCCCTCTATGGCACAAGGTTGGTCATTCAGGCTCTATTGTACTATGCAGCCAGGTCACATTTAACAGGCTGCTGCACTGCTTTGAGGTATAAAACCAGAAGAGGGCAGTGTTTGTCCAAACGCAAAGCAAGAAAGTGTTTAGTTTCTCAAATGTGCAGATTATGGAAGGACATAAAAAACAGTCAGATAGCATCTCAGTGACCACACTTTAAAAAATGAAAAGTAAAAACATGACCCAAATCTAACAAAGTTAGAAAATCACTGCTGAAAAAAAAAGTGTTTTCCGATTGATTCTCCTTATTTCTTCTACAACAGCTTGGTTAACACTTTGCACAGCTTGTCCTTGGGTACACAACAATATCCAGGAGCAAAAACAAGCTGCAGCTGTGAAAAATGTGTTGCTGGATTTGTGATGGCAGTAATACGTCTACAGAGACCTTCTGAGATGAAGAAAACCGATTCATATTCACACCAAGTCATCCGCTATGAGTTAACACTCCTTCTCACCTTGCCAACACAGGATTTGTCACTTTGCTGAACTCTAAGCACATGAACCTGCCACCAGGCTTCAGAACCCGCAGAGCCTCCTGCAATGCCTGGAAAGAAAAATATAGAAGAATTTGTGCTGTGATTAGTCAAATAACACAAAATAAATTCTAATTTATCATAATTCATAATGCAACCTAAAATAAGGATGTTTTATAGTTTTATTTTCTTTCTTTGCATATTGTTCTGACAAACATTTCCTCAAATAGATCACAGTCAAATCGTTAGCAGTACTGGTGTCTATAAAGCTGTTAACTCTGTTAACTAACAGGCTGAGTTAATAAGTGCAGAGCTGTAGAACCAACCGTCTTTATGGCAACATCTGTAGCAATGTTTGGGTCAGTTACCTGATCTATATGGGTGACATTTCGAATGCCAAAGGCGATGGTATAAATATCAAACTGGTCATCATCAAAGGGCAGCTCCTCTGCATCCCCCACCACCCACGACAGACCTGATTCACATCAACACACACAGATGCTCGGAGTCAAAAACTGTCCACTGGTACCTTCATTCCAACTTTGCTTTCTGCTCAGATTCCAAGTGCAGTTGGGTGATCACAGTTTTGAGGTACTTGTGGCTTTATCTCCAATTCTGTATCGTAATCATGCCACAATTATTATGTCATGCACATGTCACTTATGATAAATAAAATAATAAAACAGAAATTCTGTATCTGCAATTCCAGTCTGTGTGCTGTCAGGAGTGTCACTTGAATGTTTGGATCTGAATGTCTGCACAAATTTCATTTATATTAATGTATAAAATTCTCTGAAGTTGATCAGATTTATTTAATAGAAGTGCCTACATGGAATATAAAGTAACCTGATATCTAGGATGATGAAGTTATACAAGTTTCAACTTATTGACATCCCCAGCAATTTGTTATGCAAATACTGACTGATGAATATGAACCCACACTAGTTAATGGCTGCCTGCCTTATTATTATTATTATTATTATTATTATTATTATTATTATTATTAATGTTTACAATCATAGAGCTTGTTTTTATGACTAACTGATCACATCGTCATATCCTCCTTTCCAGATCGATGACAATTATCTTTTTAATATAATGTCGATATACCGATAAGTTTAATTACTGATACTAAAACAACACTTTTATCATACTTTGCTTTAAAGAGTATAAAACCATTTTCTTCTTCTTTTTATTATTTTGCACTTTTTAGTCGGTTCTCACAAAAGGGGTTTGACACAGCCCTTCAGAAACCTGGATAAGATGTTTACATGCTACAGTATCCCAGTTTCTTTCAGAAATCCTGTAATCATTGGATCTTTACATGGACAGGATTGAGAACGGGACATCCCAAAAACCTGATGTGTGTACATGTAAACATTCTCACTAAAACCTCCGAGACCGAAGGAAAACGCAGGAATCAGATGTTTCGCTCTGAGACACTTGAAGCAGTTTTACAGTCAAAAACGTACCAGCGCTGATGCCCATGCTGTCTGCTTTCTGCTTGCCCACTTTCAGCATCTCTTTGTTGATGTCACAGACAACAGCCCTGGATTCCAGGGGCCCGTCTTCGTCCTGTGTGGAGTAGTTGTTGGAAATGTCCTGCCATGACGGCGTCTGCATGGACCGTGCAGCCCGCCGCTTCTGCCGCTCTTGCTGTGAATGAACGTACTCCAGAAAACGGAAGGAAATGTCACCTGTAGGTGAAGATCACCATAAAAAAAGAGAAATGTGACACCAGTTTGGAATTCAGCTTGACGTTTGCACTTAAGGTGCACATGAACTGCTTTACCTGTTCCGCCTGCCACATCCAGGAGTCGCGCCCCAGGTTGTGGGTGCATGGCATGCAGCAGGATGTCCTTCCACACTCGATGAATCCCCAGACTCATGGCATCGTTCATAACGTCATACTTCTGTGCCACATTCTCAAACACCTTATACACTGAGCAAAGAGAAAAGAGGAAATCTGTTTCACTGGAGGCTGTTTACTGTGTATTTTGTGTTTTTATTCAGCAGGTAACTTGGGCATACTCGTGTTTTAATGTACCAATATACTGTAGATGTTTTTCCTCTTGGTCCTGTGACATTTTGTCAGTTTTATACTATTGATACTAATATACTATTATTATATGGGCCAGGGAAAATGTTAGTTCAGTTTAACTGATTCTTTTAAATAAACTTGAAGTTGATGTCAATAATGACATGGCTCTCATGTGCTTAGATACCCGCATCCATAAAAAAAATAAAAAAAAACGTGATTAATGCTCTTCATATTTATGCATATACTCTGTGTTGTAATCTATAATGGGATGTCTAAAATTGCCAAACATAAGTACATAAGTAATCTAGATGGTCAAACAAAATAACATTTTAATTTGTGGATGGTTTATAGAGATAGGGTCTTTACTTCATCAAAGTGGTGCATGTCATCATAATTTGATGGTAGGACAAATAAATAAAGGTTAAATAATTTTCTATACTCATATAGACACAAAATAAAGTGCACATTCAAGACGGTAACAAAATGGTAATGTTAAAAAATATTAAGCAATTAAAAATAATACTGTGTCTGACACAGAATATGTGGCATGCATAGTGAAATACAGATACATCCTTTTTCTGATTCCTACAGACTTCATTAAAAAATATATTTATTTGGTTACCTATGATAAAAACACTGCAGGTACAAAATGATGTAAATCTGTAATTACTGTCTGCTATATATAATTCGGCATACATATAAGAGACAAAACACCACTAACTCCCACTTAAATTCACATTGCAAAGCGAAATGAAGCACATCTAAAACCTTCAGAGGTTTTGTTGAACAGAAGTGACTCTTCATGGATGAACTGTACGCCGAACTGTGCAGCACATCTTTACGATCCCAAAACCACCTCATAGCATGTCCATTGGGGTTTGTTTATTTACTGAGAGGCAACAGACTTTTAAAAAGCAATATTTTGAATGACGTTTGGTATCATAACGCTGTTCACACCAGCAGACTGTGGTCAGCTCACCTCTCTTCGCCTTCTCAGTCTCTGGCACCGTTTCAAAACCAAAATGTGTACTTCTGTCTTCGGCTGCATCGCTGAAACACCGACAGGCCGACGGTCCCCAACAGCAACCCGACCGACCCGAAACCCGAGCAGCAGCTGTGACCTGAATGTTTCTGTTAGAAAGGCGGATCGCCCTCCGGACCAGCAGTCTCACGGATGCCGCCATGTTGCCTGATTATATATAAATGTGCGACAGACTTCACGTCATTCACATGCGACACTGAATTCTTTAAAGGAGGACTGTTGTTATATATATATATATATATATATATATATATATATATATATATATATATATATATATATATATATATATATATATATATATATATATATAATATCATTTTTAGACATTGACTATCACGGAAATTTGACACACAATAGAAAACCTGAAACTGTTTTGAATAATTCAAACTTTCATTTAAAGCAGGAAGCAGGGATGTCCAAAGTATGGCCCAGGGGCCAATCATAGCCCACGGTCAGATTCCATGCAGCCCGAAGCTTAATTTTTATAATATATTATTTATGGCCTGCTAGGATTGTCAGATACTGTATGGCTGCCAGATTTGGCTTTTTTTGCTTGATATGATGAAGCATATGAATGTGCTAAACGTGAACCTCTAAGGACATAACTGCTGTTGTTATGTACATGTAGATGTGACACAAAATATTACTTTCTGAATGATCGTGTGAAAGACAAGAGCAAGAGTGATATGTTCTAAACTTAAATGTTAACAGACTTTGCATTACTCATAATAAGTCATGTTTAAAATGGACATGAGGTTAAGATTTGTATCAACTTCATGCAAGTTTAACATATTCTATATAATTTATTCTGTGTTATCTGACTTCAGATGTTTGGTTTTTAGATTTGTTCATGCCTGACTGGCTTTGATTTGGTTACATTACCATTTAAATTATTATTATTATTATTATTATTTTAAATGTTAGGGTTGGCCCCTGGACATCTTTACATTGTCTTCACATCTATTAGCAGGAGTGGAATACAGTATTTATAAGTATGCTTTAATTAGTGTATAATCACCTGAAAATAAGAATCAGTCAATGTTTTTGTTGTCTCAAAATGAGTCTTTAATATCTACAGTGAGAGTGGGACCTCTTCCACGGAGTCCGTCATGTTGAACTGCCATTTTTCTACAGTAGCCCAGAACAGACAAATCAAACTCTGATCTAAATATGGCCTTTTGCTTTTGATGTTAATTTCGCAGCAGTTTTTCCAACATAGTATTCTATTCATTTAGTTGCAATCTGCAACTTCACTGCTACTTGCCACTAAATCATACACACTGTACCCTCTTCATTATTATTTTGTTATATTTTGGTAAAGCACTTACATGTGCTTCTTTTAAGCTCATTTATAGGTTAGACATGGACAGTGGTAGAGGAAGTATTCAGATCTTTTATTTAAGTAAAAGTACTAATACCACACTGTAAATACTCAACTACTAAGTATCAAAAGTAGAAGTACGCATTACACATAATTTTATATGATGTTTGAACGCTGACTGGGGCATTTCTGCGTGGAGTTTGTTCTGTCTTCATCTGCGTGGGCTCCCCGGCTTCCTCCCACACTCCAAAGACAGACACTTAATGCCTTTTGCTGAATGCCAGCTGAGATAGGCTCCAGCCCCCACCACCCTGATAAGGATAAGTAGTACAAATTATTGGATGGCTATTACTGCTGCATTAATGTGTTTGTTGCATTTTACTGCTGTAGATGTTCAAGGGTGAGCTAATTACTACTACTGAACTACTTTATATACTGTTATTTAATTTACAGCAATACATCATGGTCTATAAGGTCATCATATGTTTGTAGCGTCACTCATTTGAGAACCATTTGTCTGAGCTCAGAAATAATGTGGAAAAAATCCAATTTACACATATAAAAGAGAGGAAAGCTGCTGATCCTCATGGAGAAGCTAGAAACAGTGAATTTGCATGAACAGTTTTTGCATGGCAAATGACTTAAATAATAATACAATTACATAAATGGTTTTGGTATTTTCAGCACTAATCAACTGTCCTCAAGGCAGGGGTGAAAAATTAGTGTATATAAACAGCTTTCAGCAGTATTAAGGTACAATAATAGGAGGGAAATCTCAAGCATTAGACAGGCCAATGCATGTACTCAAAACCACTGAAGGGCATGAGAGTTCCTTAATTGCACCAGGGTCATAGACAATATTACAGAACGAGGCAGATCAAAACAGACAAGTTCGTGCACAGCCACTAAACCTCTTTCACACACTCCTTTTTTTCAAATCTATCAAGGAATACCAGCTCTTTTTTTCTGACAGTACCTCTCTCCTGCACTCCTCCTCTGTGTGACTTCAGTTCCGTGAGTGCAGAAAGTGGCAGGTATTGTCTTCCATTCTTCTCACTTTCTCGTTCTGACAGTAACCAGACCCTGCAACGTATTGTCCCATTGTTGCCTCAATTACTCGTCGACTCCGGTTCAGAGGGATCAGCTTACATTGGTCCCTTTTTCCTGGCTATGGGAAGGTTGACCAGAAGGGTGTCTGCAGGCCAAGGCTTTCTCACAGGGACCCAGAGGAGTGCTGATAAGGCTCCGAGTCTAGTTTAGGATTAATGTTACACCTGCACAATTGCTATTGTAAAAAAAATTGTAAAAAAAAAAAAAAAAAAAAAAACACACATTTTGGGGTCAATGGGAGGGTGTGTAGAAGTCCACAAAGATTTGATATGGATAACATAACTTATAATAGAGTCCCTACAAAACCTAAGAAATCTTATAATCAATAGTCTTTTCAATTAAAGCAATTAAAACATTTTAGTAACATTTCTGGTTGTTTGTGGCCAATGAAGATGATTTTATTACCCTACCAAGCAAAAACAGATAGTATTGGTACAAAGCATCATAACTGGGGCACTTTTGAGAAAATGTGTTCAAGCATTAAATCACCAGTAGAGGGAGAAAGAAGATCAGCTACAATTTTCTACTTTCCTGTACTGGAATGTGTTTGTTTTATAAAACATTCATTCACTGAAGATATTCTGAAAGCAGAAAACATGTTTTGAAAAATCTTTAATTCTTTAATATGTTTGAAAAATATTTAATATCATGCAGTGGGCTATGCATCTGATCTTCTGCACATCCCTATGGTGGCATTGTCATGTTCCTACATCGTCTTGTCTGGTGCAAGATGATGGGCACCTTAGTTTTTCTTTGCTGTTTTGCTGGACTTGTTAATTTAGTCCAGATTTTTCAAAACAACTTAGTTTACAAAATGGTTAAAAAATATTGAGGAAGAGAGACTTATTTTCTGTAGTCTTTGTGTGTTCTTCTGTTTAATGTTTTCAGACTCATTATTTATCTGTGAAACTGGAGGTCATGCTAAGTGTGTCTAGAGTTAACTGAATAATTATTATTTTGGGGTTTAACCTTGACAAGTTGTGTGTGTGTGTGTGTGTGTGTGTGTGTGTGTGTGTGTGTGTGTGTTTGTGTGTGTGTGTGTGTGTGCGTGCGTGTGTGTGCGTGTGTGTGTGTGTGATGGAGTTGTGGCTGCATCCTGGAAACAGCTGTTTTTATTTATACTGTCATTGTTGATAGTGATGATGATGATGATAATAATAATAATGATTTTTTTTATTTCTGCAGTGAAACCCTGTTTATTGATAAATTCCGACTTGTGGCATGCACTCTCCTTGGTACTGAAGTGATGTTGATGCTGGCAGGTTATTGTCTTGCGTGGTCTGTTCTCGGTGATAAACTAGTTGAGGGACGTAGTGACCCTAATATGGACATTTTATATATATTATGCCTACTTTGCTGCAGCAGCACTTGTGAATTGAGAGACTCTGGAGTCCTTAAAATAATATCACCGTAAACTCACTGTTGAGTAGCTTCAAGAGGACATATGTTATCATATGATATAACAAATTAAACATAATATTAGGGTTTTTTAAAAGTCCAGACAGAGATATTACAGAGGGTCTAAAATGATGTGCTCCAATTTTTCATTATTCAGTTGGCACATTTTTGGCAGTTTTTCTATACTGTGTTTATGGACAATATTACTGATTATATTTATGACTGGGGGAAGAGGACCACAAAAAAAGCCAGTAGGTAGGTACTGTAGGTGTGTCCCACTTCTGCCTGAAGCTCTGTGTTTTCAAAGATTTCTGAGTAACTTTTCACGTTTGAGAACATCGATAGGATTATTATATTATTGAACAAGTTCTGCACAAGGTTGTAAAATGAGGTTTTATTCAGACGTGTCAGAGGTTCTCAGGTAACTTTATTTGGGATTTTTGCTAGCCTTGCAGCCAAAATAATTTTCAAGAAACCCTTTTTGTTTTCTTAATTCTTTTAATTGTGAGCCCTCATAATTGCAAATGCACTTTCAATAGGAGCAGGTTTGGAAGCACTTAAACATTTAATCGAGGATTATTTTGCGTCTTCATGGAGTTGCAGATGTCTTGCCAACAAATAGTGAACACACGCAGCTGCTGAGTTTCTCAGAAACAAAACCAGCCATTCAACAGTTTCAGAGCGAGCACTAGATGAAAGAAACAAAGAAACACCTTTCATGAATTAAGAAATCATCATTGCATATTATCCCATGTGTTCCACCTTATTACACATCCCTCCATGTTTGTTTTTTTCATGGTGTTCCAGTTGTAAAGCAGAGCTCCTGCTGTTTCCCTCTAAAATGTGCAGGTTGCATGCTTGACCTCATCCCGGAGGGGAACCAATAGGTTGCACATGGCACTCTAAATCCTCCCTCCGTGTGTGTGCATCTCCAAACAGTCTGGGAGTCATTTCACATATCTGATAAGTATTTAGCTCCACAGAAAAAAGAAAGCGAAGGGGGTGCAGATGTCCCACCATGCACACACACTGAAGCCTGAATCTATTTTTTCAAATGGAATGGTTTCAATTGGAAAAATGAATGGAATTAGCTTGATCCTGGTTTTGTGGCCCATATGCTTCTCAGCCACTTGGGTACGTAATATTTTGTGCGATTATGGAATAAATGGTTTAAGATGTAGCGACCAAACAAAAGAACAAGCACAACACAAGCTTAAGAAACATGCATACAGTGTTTATTTTGCAACCAGGACACATTAAATAAAACTACAAAGGTACTTCACTTATACAAAAGATAGATTATATCCCATTCACATACAAAATAACAATAATTTACTGTATAAATTAAACATTTCACTATTTTGCTATTTACAATTCCATGAAAACAATGTTTTGGCCCCTCCAGATCATTTCCCACAGGGCTTCTGGTGTTGTTTTCACGTCATCGAGCACTACAGGACATTCACATCAACTACAGTTTGGTAAAAGACCACCACTCAGAAGATAGTGTGGAATTTTCCGATTGAGCGGAGGATGGGACAGAAAATGTGAGTTTGCATAATTTACCAGGCTATCCAAACAAATATGCCCTTGTTAGATTTTAACTGTCAGATTTCATTAGCTTGTGTTTGATTTGAACACACATTAATTTCCCATCGTTCTCAAATCTAGGCTCTCTTTTCTCGCTCTCTCTACGCATGGTCTGCTCTGAACATCACAGACCCAGGGGCATGTGCTCTTGTCTTGCAATAATTAAGATGAGTTACAGTTGAGCAGACAGGCAAGAATATAGCAAAGTCACATTTTTACAAACGTCTGATTGGGAGAGAAATCATCTTCATCGTTTTATGGGTCTCAAATGATGTCTGATTCCTGAAAAACTATAAATCTTTTGACTTGAATGTCACTGTGAGGCTGCATCACGTGTAAAATAAAATGTTTCATCTCAAGTGCTCAGGTTGCTGCACAAAGTACATTTTAGTTGTTTTTTTTCTTTTTTCACTGAAACTGAATGCAAAAGTGAGTAAGTACTGTTTCGTCTTGTAAGTAGAAGCAAATGTAAGTGCGCTAAACCTCTTCTTTATTTATCCTGTAAGTGATTAGAAGATTTTGAGGGTGATAATCTGCAGAGACCCCCGCTAACATCCAGTCCCACAACAGGAAATCCAATTACTATGCCAATGGCGACCTAGTAGATTTTGACCTTTCACAAGTAGTTTAAATGTCATAGCAATGCACAGAAAACCGTTCAGCTGCAAACCTGCTGTCAGCTTGTGCATAGTACCATTGGGTGCTTTTGGAGTACATTGTTTTCGCTCAAACTTTTGGCCTGAAACCGAGGTGACTAGTAAAAGCTTCTAGGTCTGCAAAGTCTTGTGGAATTTAAGCAATTTACTGCTGTCTAATGAGAGAAAGAAATGCATTCCACCTTTGAGCTAAATTGACGAGCAAGTACCAAAAGCACTTTGACGGGTCTCTCAAATGCTTTGCCGAGTCACAAAATTAAAGAGTGGACATAAATATCATCATTCCCACACTGAATTACATAATATACAACGATACCCCCCCACCCCCAACCCCCCACCCATAATCAAAAGACAACTTAATGTGAACAATATGTTCAGTAGATGTCCAAGACTACACATAAGAGCACACAGAAATTAAAAACAACGCTATGTGTTCATTTTGGAAAGAAAAACAATATCATCCATCATGTAACATGTAAAAAATGTACTGTAAAAGATCCAGTCTGGAGAGGTGTTCTGTTGAATGTACTTTGTTTAAAAAGGCTACTATTCAATGTTTTCAATCACTGTACAAGATGTGGCATCATATTTTTACTTTACATTTAAGTGGTGAAAATCCTATTTTGGACTTGATGTCCATGCTGATTTGAAAGAAGTGCAGAATCTTGTAAGGGACCCCAGTCCGCTTTGTGAAAGAAACAGATGTGAGGAATCTGAGACAAGGGAAGAGGAGATCCTTAAGGCACTTGAACACCATCAAACCGGAAAGACTCCCACCCACAACCGAGCAGAAAAAGCCCTCAGATCTTCCCAAGCCTCCCTAAATGGCAGTTTGTCTGCAAACTGCACCACCCAACCCCCCCCCAGTGAATGACACTACTTCTTCTCTCCACCCAAATCCACATGAGCGCTGAGAATACGAGTGGGCGAGCGCGCACTCTTTCTCTCTGATCTTTTCATTTTACGGCGAGTGATTCATCCCCTAAGTGCTGTGATATCTACCTTCTGTCTGACGTCTCCACGTCCTGTTCCCCTCTCCTCAGAAAGCTGGTTGTCATGTAAAACACATCAAAAAGAAAGTCTGCATATGGAATCAAAAAGACAAATAAATACACAACTCTTTGGATGGGAGGATTCTGGTTTTTGGCTGCAAATCTGCATCGCAAGTCTGAGGCAGTTCGAAGAGTTATACAAAACTGTTAAGCTGTTATGTGTTACAGCATGCGTGTATCAAAGACTCCGTTTCTTCATCCACTCCTTGATAGTGATGAAGATTCAGTTGCCGCTCTGAAGCACCAGGAAGAGGTAAACCTCCCTGTTTCCTAAACTGAACACAGACAGTGAAGTTAGCCATTATTCTCCACATGGCTATGTTGTATTTTCACTGGTGAGCCTGCAGTCTGGATGGGTTTTTTTGGAGGTATGCTGATTGTTAGGGACATCCGTGGGTGATGGAAATGGAGCCTCGCTGAACGAGAGAAGCTTCCTGCATTGTTAAAAGCGTCCTTGAATCTTTGTCAGAGCTGCAGATCTTTCCCCATCTAATCCTTCGCTCTCCTCTACCCACACTGAGGTCACTGACAGCCCTGCCTGTCCCCCTCCTCCTTGGTGCTGAGCAGGATGGGAGGGCCCAGCCACTTCGGCCCACAGGCCATTTAGTAGCAGTCACTCAGTCAGTTGTCATTAGCCACTCAGTTTTTTTGGCTTGGTAGCGTAGCGCCTCATAGAGTTTCATTGTCTGAGGGCCTGGCATCTGACGGCCCTTGTACAGAGTAGTTGTGGGTGGTGGTAGCATTTGGTTAAAGGTGGAGCGCAGCAATGGCGCTAATTGCCCACCAGGGGGCTGAGGTCACCGTGGTGATTCTTTAGCTTCTTCTTGAAGAGGGAGATTGTGGAGGGTCGATACAGGATGATCCAAGGCTCAGAGGAAGCCGTGCTCTGGCTGCAGCTGTCTGAACCGCTGACTGTTGGGATGTTCGGGGACCTGACAGGGAAAAAAGAAGAAAAGAGACAGTAAACACAGAGAGAAGGAAGAGAGACATGCACCAAAGACTTGGCTTTGGGCCAATGTAAAACTTATTTGTATCTATTAAATTAATTTCATGGGGGAATAAGTCAGGAGTGTTTTCTCTGGAACAGGAACATGTTCTTTCATCTTTCTCCAAGATAAACATAAACCTGCAGATGTTTGTTTTGACATTTGATGCTTAGTTGATCATGCACACGTCTAACAACATCCTCATACTCACTTGACTGTGATGTGCAGCAGCAGCTTTGCCACCATTGCTATGACTGTCAGTATGAGGAGAGCAGCCAGAGCGTAAATGGTCCACACTACAAAGAGAGAGAAACACAGTAACAAGACATCAGATATCGAATCACGGTATTGAAAACAAACTGAAGCAGACTGAAAGAATTAGCAGGAAAATAATTATTGAGGCACTGCTGGTGCACCTGTTAGCTGTGTTCCGCCAGCAAATTGACATAATATTGACGCATTATCATTGCACATCTGTTTTCTTCTGGTTGAGAAATACATCAGATAGCCCTTTGAGACAGAGCACTCAGACTTTGGAAAGAATAATTTTTGAGTGAAGTAAAAAAGCACAGAATACGTCAGTCCAGCCTGCATAGCTTTAACAAGAGGCCTGATTGTCATCAGCAGGGAGACCCAAAGTAACTTCGGTTATGAGTCACAGACAGGAAAAAACAAGCGTCACGTAGCATTACTTCTATGTATGATCACAGGAAGTCACTCTGGGCCAAAACTTCCAGAAGCCTCTCGTCAAACTATAATGTTTTTAATACTTTTAGAGAAACCAGGTCATGCTTAATGGGAGCTCTAGTCAAGAAACCTCCCCTGCAGAGGTGGAGAGAGGTGCAGTGGGTGCAGTGTATCATGGGTGTTAACATACTAGCGCTGTGGCCGGTGGTCTCGCCGCGTCCAGCCCACTGACCTGGCATGTTGTGCTCCGGTTTACCGGGGCTGGACGTGATCACGTAGAGGATCTGGGAGGAACGTCCGTTAGAGGTGCTGTTGGATCTCTCGGTGACGCTGCCAGCTAGCTGGGGCCCCGCCGTGCTGGAGACGTTCTCTCCTTCATCATCATCATCATCTCCCTCAGCATCCAGTGTTCTGGTGTCTTGGCTTCTCAGTGCTGGAAATAAGAATAAGAACTGATTTAAACGGGTTCATAGATAGCTGGATTTGTCCCTTATTTCTTTTTTTTTTTTACACATTCAACAGGTAGATTATGATTAGGAATTTCTGGTTTCCTTGGGAAATTTCACTCTCTTTGATTTCACTATGTTCACCAGCTAAATTGCAGACTTTGTCTGTTTACCATTTGGTGCTGGGCAGGTACTGTACGGTGAGTTTACAGAGCTTTTTTCACTAAAACCAGCTTTCCGCTGTGGCCAAAAACACTACAGATGAGAGTGGTGAACCACAGCAGTGAAGTTGTGAGCCAGAAAACCAAAACAATACGCTTAAAGACACTAAAATGCAATAGCACTGAGGGGAACTGCTGAGTTGGATGATTATTTTTTGTGGGTTCATCAGTACAAGTGACCACTTTCACATACATGCACTCATGTGAGTACTATTGTTAATATAAAATGTATGTATTTATTTAAAATGTATTAGATACATTTGTATTTGTCCATAACAACAAGACAAACACTATTGTAAGCACCATCACATTTATCTAAATTATACTAAGACTTACACTTAAATCACTGAAAATGGTGGACAGTAAGCTCAACGTACATAATTACAGATAATTATGCAATTACCCATATTATTAAAGAACACAACAAAAGTGAAGGGGTGAAAATACATTTAGGTAAGATGGAATAAGCGAATCAAATGCTATTTTCTTTATTCAATATATTATTTATTTTTTTACATCTTGCAATGCAAAAATGATTTCTCAGTTTTGGTAAAAGGCCAGTTTTTCTAATTTCCTATTAATACTATTGATATTACTTTCTTTTAAAAACCTGTGCATCTGACTTAGTGGCATCTAGTGGTGCAGTTGCCAATTGCAACCCCCTTGCATCACCCTGAAATGCCCTATCTAGAGCCAGTGTTTAGTTTATCTGGGCAACTCCAGAAACTGGACTGAAGAAGGAAGAGGAGCCATGAGGTCTGTAAATATAAAAGACTCACTCATTTAATTTCTGCTATATTCTGTAAACAGATCTCTGTAAATCTTACACACTTTAAGTCATATTGTTCAGCCCTAATTGGACTACTGTTACTATTCTCTGTAATGTGACATATCACCTCTTGAAATAGGACAATTTCTTTGTATTATAGGCTTTCAAAACTTCCATGGAGAGGAGTGGTGAGAGGTGTGTCCTGTGCCAGAGACACAGAAAAGGAAAAACGTCTGCCATGTTGTTTTAATTTCTACAACTTGAGCACACATATCACTTAACGCCCCTTTAATTATTCCTGTGGGCAAACTGGGCTGTGGCAGCAAACATGCAGTAATAGGATACATCATGTTGATCATGTTGTTGAAAGTATATACAGCAGAGTCACGAGTGAATATTTAATACTAACAGCATTTGTTAAGAAACAGATTGACTTTGCAAAAACACTCAAGCGTGCTGTAAACATGTGGTGTTGAGAGCTTTTCTGTCCACCCAAGACATGATTCAAAAAGTGTTTGCAATAAATTCTGTTTATTTTAACCTGCTTACAGCACCAGATGGGCAGAGTTTGCTTCATAAAACAACAGCGCCAGAGAGCATGGACTATTTCAACTCATTTATGTGTTCCCAGAGGAAAGCAATATCCTAAATAAGATCTCTTCTGCCTTTCATTTACTTCTGCTAAACATAGATGTCATTTATTTAAAATCACTATGTGATTTTGAGATTTTTCTTCTTTTACTTCTGAAACACTGCTTCAGAGAAACAAACTGTGGAATGTGTCATGTTGATATTTCATGTGTCTCACTTTTCTCCTTCATTATTTTTCTTACATCTTAATTTGCAGTGAAGTTTAGTGAAATCTAGTGACATCTGATAAATCAGTAATCTGTGATTCTAGTCATCTATAATCTATCTATTTACCTCACTCATGGGTAAAAAACTTGGAGGCCCCCCAGTGGTAAGACGAGATACATACAGGCCTGTTCCCTTCTTCCATGAATGGTGGTTGGATGTCAAAGCGACACGTTTTTTTCTCTTTTCATATAATAGCTCGACCTATGACTGTAATATTCACAGAACTTCCCACATGTTCCACATTTGCAAACAAAATATCATGCTTGAAACCCAGGCTCAGCTGAAATGCTCTGCCGTCGTCATCTGAGAGCATTTATCCTGAAATTACTGCTGCAACCGCTCAGTGTGCCGCAGAGCAGATATTAAATATATTTGGTGCTGATACTCATTTTAACTGTTGTCTTTTTCTTTCAGTTTCTGTGAGTTCATCTTTCTGTAAAAAAAAAAAAAATCTATTACTTCAGGGGGTTGACCTTTTCTCATATCATGTCTCAGAATCCATTTCTTGGCTACATGATGCCTCGCGCAAAACAAGAACTGAGGTGTGAGCAGAAAGGATTGTGCCTGTCAAGAGGTCAGAGAATTTTGACCTACGAATATTGTTTTTACTGTAACCACCAGTCAAGAAAAATGACAAATGGAGGCAGAGTGGGAGGAGCGGGGACAATGTAGCGAGCTGTAAGCTTGAATGTCACCTACACTGAATTATGTCAGGGTGTGCTTCTCACATGTCTCCAGAAATTAATCTATTAAATCATTTTTGGTACATTTAGACTCACTGTGAAGGAACATAGTATGAAAACAACAGGACAGCTTTTCCCTTTTTCCACATTAGTCTTACTACATTTTCCACATTAGTTTAGAGAGATAAAAATAATTTGCTGTGAGGTCTTCAACTTTCTGTGAGCTATGGTCCCCCTGTTGTATTATTGCTTTATAGTGATATCATTCTATCACAAGGTGCGGTGCATACTATCACAGTATTTTGTATGTAGGTGGCATAAAAACTTGCTGTGCAATTCTCCAAGGAACACTCTCACTGGAGAAGCAAAGCAGCCTGCTGCAGCCTGATAAGAGAGTGAGTTCCTAGAAAAACAAAACATTATTTAAATATGCAGTATCACCCAGGGCTGTGAGACATTGACTAGCAAATGAAAAGAGAAAAGGACCTGCCAGTGGGGTGACAACTACCGCAACAGAACTAACAGGCACTGCTATGCAAAACGCCATCAAGAAAGCCATCAAGTCAGCACGCACCTGATCATGGAAATGTAGCTCTTGGTAGGTTTGAGGGAGGTACTGTAGTTCAATGTGTTTGTTAGAACTCAATCCAAACATTAGAAAATAGTCTGACAGATAGTCTGTTGGACTATAACACTTTTTAACACAAATCACTCTTCTTTCAATGCACTGCTAGAACCTTTCTAAACAGAAATACGAAAAACAAGTGAAATCCTACCTTGGTAAAGCAGAGCAAATCCCTGTGCCTGGTTGGTGCGGTCTGAGTAGAAGTACAGTATGACGAAGTCGCCTGTGACATTGACCAGTTCCCGTGGTGGGCTGCGCCAGTCAAAGCGTGCCACCACCTGGTTGGAGTAGCCGTCCAGTAGCTCCACCATGTCTGTCTGATCAGAGATGTCAAAGAAGGTGAAGTTGAAGAGGATGGCAGAGGATCCAGGGACCTGGATAGTCCAGTAACAAACACGACCAGCACTGTATTTGTCAGGGAAATCAGGGGAGTAGATTACTCCTGATGGAGAGGAGTAGTTCCCACCACAGGCCCCAACTCGGGCTGGAAGAAGAGGAGAAAGTGGAGAAAGTGGTCAGTAATATTTGCCATAGAAGCTGTTGAGATTGTGAACTGATTACTGGGTTATTTTTGATTTTGTGTACCTTGGTAACTGACATCATAGTACTTGAATTGAGATGCACCAATCTGATACACTGGATTGGTCACAATACTGACTTAATTAAGTGGATGGTGAATAAGCCATGACATAGTTTCTTTGTCCCAGTCATCATAAAATTCAGACACAAGATTTAGGTACTAATAATAGGTTAGTACTGCATAAAGAGATGTATTTGTAAAAGTACTTTGGAAATCTTAAAATTAGTTAACACTCACTGTCGAAGATGATGACCCAGCCGTCTCCACCGCAGGGCTGGGTGTGGTCGCCAAAGCAAACATGGTTACACTCCATGGTAGGTGACTCGCCATGGTCACGTGGGTCCACTTCGTTGCCGCAGAAACAGGCATATCCTGACTCCATCCCAGCAAGCTGCAGAACACAAAAGGATTTATGCAAATCATTGCATCAGCAATTCAAAGCAAACTTTGGGTAACGCTTCCCATAATGCTATTCATTATAAATCCATTTGGCATGGGTGACATCGAGGAAAACACAGAGGGAGTCCATCGACAGAGAGAACAAACTTTGTGGACAAAACATGAAGATTTTGGCAACTCTTTCGACTGCTTTCTAAATATTCAAAATGGCTACTTTTTCCATGAAATTATTCACAATTACATAACAGCTTTGCAGAGAAGTCAAACAAGTTTGCAAACACATAACACATTCAAACAAAAAAGTCATTTTATAGGTTACGGTTCTCATATCAGCTTAATGTGGAATTGTGGTAACACTTGGTAAACAGTCCACTGCATGGAGTTCCTCCTCTCTTTGAAATTAAAGCGACTTATGTCTAATTGCTCTTTCTTTCATGATTACAAGCTGCTGTAATCTGAGTCTGGACAACCACAACCTCTCAGCTGATTAGAAGCCTCCTTTCAAACACACAGCTGCACACAGGGTGTAGAGAATAAACCTCACAGAAATAGCACCTATCTATCTTGCAAATCAAAACTGTTAGTAAACTGTTCCTGAAAGTTTCGGAGCAGGAATGCAAAACGTCAAAAACCTTCACACGTCATGACCTTGTCACCAATGGCTGCTTGTTCTCAAAAGCGCTATTGTCCTTCATTCAGAAGGACACCATTGTCCAATTTTCAGGCCCTAAATGAATTCACACAACTGAAGGTACTGCATCATTTCCCACTCTGAGTCTTTTCTCATGGAATAGGAATTTATCAAGCCTCTGCTCTTGTCAAGATGTATCAAGCTACGTCCTTGTTGCATTATTCTATCTGATGAAGTAACACCAACGTGAATACTTCTGGCAGAGCAAACAAGCGATGGATCGCTGTCTAACTCATCAGGCATGCTCTTTGTCAAACAGTCACACGGGATCCGTGCTTCCCAGCACTGATGTTTCACATGCGCATTAAGGACTGTGACAATCCAAGGGTGGGCAGACGATGCCAATCTGCTGCCACATCCTGTAACATCTGCTGTATTGAGAGAGGAGGGAGGGGCTGTCAGTAACTGTCAGTGCAGACAGAGCTGAACTGGATCTGCTGAGACAGAAAATGAACACCTGGCACTGTTTATAGCTGAGGACAACAGCATGCCAGACTCTGAGATGAGGAAAATGCATTGAAGAGGAGGTGCCCACTGGGCTAATAACCATTCATTTCCAGCTGTCAGCCTTGATTGCTGTGATGATTCGTCATCCCCTGGTTGGTTTGAAACAGGAAGCTTGATGGCGGAATAAAGAGGGTATAGACTGCACTGGGCATCATGATAATAACTGTCAGGAAACTGCCCGTAAATGCAGATGATTTACATAAAAGCTTGACGATTGCAAGAGACAGCTTGTGTCCATTTTAGACATGACACGGGCAATTGAGTGGACGACTCTTCCATTCCATTTAATGAGGGGGTCACATTTGAACTTTCCATTATAAGTGCCAGGATAGAAGACACACTACGTACGTTTGAGTATTTTTAAAAATATGTTCGCCTACCAAAGCTGCCATCTTCAATCTGAATTAAAAGATAATGCCTTTTATGTTACTGGTTTCTACTTTAGATTCAAACTCACCTTGTATCTCTGCTTCCTACAGAAGCTAATACAGTTCTGGATTGTGAGTTTGTTGGAGGTCTCACTGGTGCCGGACAGAGTGGGTGGATCACCGCTGTCTTTGAAGCAGCCCAAGTTCCCAGGCACTGTAGGGAGAAAAAAACAATTAGTTACACACAACAATTTAGATGCAATCTGCATCACATGCACACGATTAGTATTTGCTGTACAAATTCAAGGGTGTTTTTTTGTCATTTAGATTTTATATCTAGGTTTCCATCTAGATCCACTGCAGGGATCAGTCCCTGCTCTGTATTTTATGAAACACATAATACACTGCATGCCTTAAACCCTTATGTGTCTCATGGCATCTTCTAAGCATTTTTTTTTAGGTTTTATAATCGTGTTTGTGATTAACACCTTGACTTATAGACCCATCCCTCAAAAAAGAATCCATGGTGACACACTCAAGAAGTATTCAGGCCTCTGTTTGAATGTTTTGGTGTGAATTGCCAACAGTCAAGCCAACAATTTGGCCTCAGAAGAATAGAGAAGAGTAGAACAAGGAGGCGGTGGAGAGAGGGAGAGAAGAGGGGTGAAGGGGACAGGGATTTTTGAGTCATAGCGAGCTGGAATCTAGAAAATGTACCCTGTCAGATGTGAGAGTAAATTGCGTCAGATTAGGGATGTAATGTTTTCTACATGTGTGACTGTGTGTGTATGTGTGTGTTGAGAGATTGAATTTTCTAAGATTGAGGTGCCAAGAAATGTAAAGAACTGTTATACAGCACCTTTCCAGATGGTATTTGACAAATAGCAACATCTGGAAGGAAGCCAAGTCCAACGCCTTAGGTGTACATTAAACACAGGTTGAATTTTAACCCGAGTAAAAATTCATGAAACAAAGTTTCCAGTGTCGGATCGCTACCTGAGACAAACCTTGGATAATCTTTCATAAAACAATATAAGCAACAACTACATACAACTTTGGCATTTCAAGTTTGCATTTACTTTTTTATACCCTCTTGGTTTTGACCCTTGTTGCAGCCAATCATATGAATAACTATTGAATATTAAAATGTCTGTTTGTTAGCTGAGACCTGGGGATGTATGACACAAATGGGCCAACAATCGCAGATGGATCACAATGCAGACAGATAGATGGAAGATGGAATGTTGATATCTTTCCAGCTCACATTAAAGTCAGATGGATCAGCCCACCTCCCTAATCCACAGTCTATTTATCAAATACAAGTTAGCAATCCTTTGGAATCCAGCGTAGCGATTAAACACTCAAAGGCCTTTAAATTCAATGTAATTGCTCAGGAAGTGCCAACAATGCCTGCAGCAGTCAATAGCCCACTTGTGATTTGTTTTTCATTGTGATTCAAAAAGGCTTACTCTTGTTTCATTTCCATGTTTTGAGGTGAAACGGATTTGACAAACAGAAGTAAATTCACAGTCTGAAAGTAATTTCCACTGCAAGTATAAAAAAATCTCCCCCCAAAGCTCTCTTCAGTCTAATTGGAATTGGTGTCATCCGACTGTAGGGTACAAATGAGCTCATTAGGAAAACACAAAATAGACAAGAGCAAAGACTGTGTCCAAAATAGCTGCCAATGCTGCTCTGAGACACAACATGGATGTAAAAAATCAAAAGCATGTGAACCTACAAAGGATTCTTGTTCTTTGTGAGCATCTGCGATTTCCAAATTCATTTTGATTTTCAAAAGCAAGTTAACTGAGGAACAAAGCATCTTTAATACAGAGCTCAAAGTGTGACTGATCCTTCCTGTTTTTTTTCAAATCTAATTTCTTTCGGTCTGGTATATAATGATTTTTCGGAAACTGGAAATCAGATCACTAGAGACTTTTGTTTCTCACTCTACAATATTAGAATTGTAGAAAATAGTGAGGTTACACCTCATACAGTAATAAAAGAGTTTCTTTGATTAGTAATAGAGAGTTAATCATATTTCTGTCAGGTTACTCTGCTAAATACAAATATGAATGGAAATACAATTTATTAGAGCACTCAGCAATGTTTTCCCCTCGTATTGATAAAAGAGAGGAATGCATTTATTTGATCATAAGTTAGTCAGGAGCATATCCCGTCTATTTCTATACAACAACTTGTGTCATACTTTGTGGATGCTGCAAAGTCTGACAACAAGCTCAGAGACTGTGAAGCGTTTGTCCCCTGATTCTGTATACCAACACTGTCCTAGAACTGAATATCTCTGGAGCTTTTCAGTTGGTGTGTGTCTTCTCTCCTCAAACATTTGCACATTGAAAACTGCCTGCTCGTCTCATGACAGCAAGTTCCACCAGTGAACAACTGGCATCCAGTTGTTGGCAGTAAAAAACAGAAAAACACATGATCCATTTATACAAGCCTGTCATGATTTAATTTTGGAATATATTGGTATTCTCGCCAAAGAGAGAAAAAAAAATGGATAAGCGTGCAACTCATATTTCATTGTAGAGGGGCATCAGTCAAAACTGCCTAGATGAACCGAAGTAACCTTTACAAAGACCACACACGTGCATTGTCTTTGGGATGCCAGTCATTGCCAGTGTTAACTTATTGGCTGGAACAAAAGCTCCTTTACATGCGCAACAGATGCTGCAGATTCTTTCTGTTTATGTAAGAATGAGACACAAAGGCTTTTGGGTAAAAAGTGTGACATGTTTCAGATTCCATGCAAATTGTTGTCCGCAAGAATGTCTGCCACAGACTGGAAAAGTAAAGAAGGGGAGAAGGGGAAATGAAGTGAAGTAGACAGAGAGAGGGCAGCTCCCTGCATTTTACCCACGTTTGTTGACCGTGAAGTGACCGGCGAGATTTTGGCTGCAGCCATGTTTCGCTGCCGTGTGGAACTGTGTTTGACCGATGACTCAACACTTGAAGACAAAGTCCTTAGATTCCCTCAGACGAGCGGGAAATCATGTGCAATATTCCTTTTTCAGCCACAGCCACGCCAAAGCTTTTTAAATGGATTAATATGGTTGTTTGAATCATTCAGAAAGACTCCACAGCAGACACTGTCAGAATTAAGGGAAGGATTATATGACAGGTCTGAGTCAAACATGATAGTGATAAGAATCTCCGAGCTACTTTTCAGGGTGAAAAAGGACAATGCTGTGGCAGCAGTTTCTTTTTTATCTGTCACTTAAGCGCGGACTGGATTAACCCTAGTGAAATGTGCAGGAGGGGAGATGAGAAGAGAGGAGAGACAACACCTGGCTGGGAACCCGCAACCTCCCTCCGAGCAAGGCAGTTAGGCGGGTACTACTTCAATGGAGCTTTTGAAAAGTGGAGGAGAAAATGCTACTGCAGGGCTCAATAGCCAGATTAAAGGCAGCAGTGCTCCTTTTTCATTTTGCTTTGACAAGAAGATTGCAGACTACAGTCAATTTATCTGTCTTTGTCCCCTCCTCATCCCAGGGGCTGTGAAGCGCTGGCTGAAGAGCAGCAGGTGGTGGGATCGTATCACACCAGAACATTTGTATGAAACCGGCCAGTGTACAGTGCATGCATACTGTTTGTCCGGAAAAAAAAGAGGAGAATTGTCCTTCCATGAACAAAGCGTTGTTCCTTTAAAAACACATCTGCTTTGCAGGCGCAACAAGTGCAAATACCTCCACGTACAATAAAAGAAAAAACACACAAATACACTCAACACACTTCAAAGCTGTCGGTGGAATTTAGACTTTAACGAGCCAGAGGGGAGAAATGGAGGAAACACAAGGTGCATAAATGCTCCAGTCAGCCCAGACCAGACCTCTGAAATCCTCAGGAGATCACAGCAGGAGGGGGGACTCCTACAAAATTAAAAAATTAATAATGATAATATTAATTAAGCGTAAAAAAAATGGGCACAGAGGCTCGACTGCAACTCATCACAACCTTGCAGCCCATGCTTGGAAAAGAGCAGCTAGTTAGCCTTCCAACAATGCAACACAATGCAATGCAGACAGGAGGCAGCAGGCAAAACAACATAGTTCACCGGTGTCTGTCTAGCAAGGAAAAGGAGACACCTCTCTCGACGCAGCAGACACAACAACAGCGCCGGCCCAAAACACATCAGAGAGAGAGAGAGAAAAGAACAACACAGAGGGATATAACAACATCAAACATGTGCAGCAGGCTTTGGCAAGTGCGCTTGGCAGGGAGCATGTGAGCAGGTTGATGAGCTGGGGGGGCAAACATGTTATTAAGGAAACATAATTACAGTTATAAATTTCTGTGCCATCTGGAGGGTAAAGAGCAAAAGAAATATAAGAAAAAAATAAGAGAGAGGTAAAGAAGGGTTTTCTTTAGAATGGGATGACGGCTGTCTTTCTTTTCAAAACAGCCACTCTGCTTTCTTGTTTTCACCCAGCACAGTATGTCAGATATTTCACTTAAACCATGAGGTAAGACAGAGAGAGAGAGAGAGAGAGAGAGAGAGAGAGAGAGAGAGAGAGAGAGAGAGAGCTATGAAGCCGTAAGGAACAATGAACATTTAAAGCCTCTGCTTTATAATCACAGTTGCAACACTGGAGGGTTTCAGTCGAAAAGCTATTCTCACACTCGGTCCTAATCCTGTAATCTTCAAGAAAAGCCACGACGACAATGAAAAATGCACATACAAGAGCCTGCAATAAAACTGAATACATCTAATAAAGCACCAGAATTTGGGCTGTGTATGAAATCTCAAGGACTGACTGCAATGTCAAGAACAAACAGCTGGCATCAGATGTCTATTATTGTAGTTAGTTAGAATAAAGTGTCCTTTTAGTATTGATTACTTAACACGAGTATCAATAAACTTCTACATGCAGTATACAGTCATTAGCTTCTGCTTTTATTGTTTTGTATAAATAGGACCGATGTTTTTGGCTTCCTTCCTTCCTTCCTTTCTTACGCCTTTTCTCCCTCCACCTACGTAAGTCATTATGATTCATATTATTCCTATCAGGTGATTTTGTTTCATTGAGTTGCTTGTTTGTTCTCTCAATAAGAAAACAGACAAAGGGTTGGCAGTTACCACCTAAAGAATTCTGGATGTGGGAACATGAAAGGTTAAAGGCGCTGACTGAGCACGCCCACACAAATCATTAACAAAATCTGTGGCCTGACTGTGTAGGTGATGGCGTGGGGTTTCTGTGATGAATGACGACAGTCATGGTGAAATTTATGGCCGCTTTCAGGAATAACCTCTCGTTTGCATTCCCATGTTTTTCTTGTTCGCACATCAAATTATTTTAAATTGTATTGCTATATTTGCTCATTGTTTGCCTTTGTATGTGACGATCCATTTTACACAGAGTGGCGTGGATTCACTGAATAGAATGAATTGTTTCTGTCGAAAGCTAAAATGCCAAACATTTGCTATCAATCTCAAATGTCAGGATTCAATGATTTTCTTTGTCATGTTTGATAGTAAACTGAATATCTCTGAGTTTTGGACTGTTGGTCAAATAAAGAAAAAATCTATCAAAGGGCTGTGGGAAATTTTAAAGGACATTTTTATTGCAGCCCTAAAGTTCTCCAGCTGAGAGGCTTAACATAGGCAGATGGTAACATCTGAAGATGTTTGCAATTGGTGAGACTTTTTGTCAAAGGTGTAACTTCCAGTAATTCCAAAATAAAAGCACGAACCAGCTGTGCTACATACCATGTCTTAAACTGATGAAAAACATATCTCCTCATGTATCTTTCCTCATCTTTATGCAATGCCAAAGTGCAGCTTTGCTGCTACATGTTTCTCCTTCCTCTTTTTACAGTGTCTAATATCACGTTTCGTCTCGTGAATGCATAAACATTTAAATGTTTTTTCTTTTCATGCCTCATTAGATCTGAAACATTTTTATAGACGCTGATTTTTTTATGGGTTATTTTCTTACAGTGAGTTTGACATCTCAGACATGATATGGAGTAAAAAGAAAACTAATTAAGTATCTCTGGCAGAAGCATGAGAAATCGACCAGGATTTTTTAAGGAAACAATAAAAACTTTTCATTCACTTTGGCCAAAATCATCCTTTAAACGGCACCACTGCTTCATTAACATCCAATTACATTGTAACCAGAGACAGAAAAGTCATTAGCGCTTCCCCATTAGAAAAGAGATGTTAAAGCCGTGAGGTCAAAAGAGGAGAAGCGGGATTTTAAAAGCACATTCCTCAAGTGCTAAAAGGTTTGATGCGAGTAATTTAACACAGGTATGCTGAAGCCTTGGAAGCTCTCCCACCAACACATTAATGCACCACCAGCAGATTAACAATTCAAATCTGATGCACACACACCTCCTGGAACATACACTGCTGCAGGAATGCTAAGTGCAACAAAGCAAGGAAACAACACTTATCACAGTCGGTGTTTATGTGATATTTTTTCCCCCCTCCATCACGTTCTGTCTCTCTGCCTTTATTCCTCGCTCTGTCTCCCTTTCATTGTGTCTCAGCCCCCATTTATTACCCCTTTTGTAGTACAGTATATGCAATACATAAACAAATACAGCTGCTGCATTTCATCTAGCCTGTGATTAGTCTTGTCGACTGCTCCACAGCCTGCAAGAACACAAGCGAAACAGAGAAATATGCCACAAAGTCCCCCAGGACGACCATTTCTGGAAAGTCTGTATTGTTTGTAAGGAGGTGGGAGTTGCTATTATGTGTTTTTGTTGAGTTTATACTTTGCTTTTCTATGGAGAGCATAAATTATCCAGTCTGTAAATGGGAACAATTTACAGTTAGAAAATAAGGCGCTTATTATTGGACAGAATGAGACAAGTATTTGTATCTAACAGACGGACTCTGCTAGTGGGATGTTCAAAGCACACTGCTGAGAGTGTGTGAAAGAGAGAGAGAGAGAGAGAGAGAGAGAGAGAGGGAGAGAGAGAGAGAGAGAGAGAGAGAGAGAGAGAAAGAGAGAGAGAGAGAGGGAAAGAGTGTATGTTGTGCCAGTATACCACGTGCATGTTGCATGACAACTGTAACTGTATGTCCTCATTTATCCCATTTCGACATTTCTGTGTGTGTGTGTGTGTGTGTGTGTGTGTGTGTGTGTGTGGGGGGGGGGGGGGGGGGGGGGATTGGTGTGTGGAGGCTGTGTTACAACAAGATTGAGATGGAAAAGATCAATGCCCAAGCCTGGGGCCCTGGGAGAGTGACTAACCATCTAATTAGAGGGAAGAGAGAAGAGTCGGAGCTTTAAATGAATAATTAGTGCCTTCTCAAAGATTGGGGAACAATGCGGTGGAAGAGATGAAAAATGGCCACCAAGCTGTATCACTCTACCTCCCCTGACAAACTAAATAGCCTGTGTCCTGAGGAATCCCAGGGGACTTGATACTGAGGCGACTGGGAGATGAAAAGATGAGCAGACACTTTGTGACCACCTTAGGCATCAGATAAGCACGGCGGTGCACTTCCATTTGTCATCATTCACTTTCAAAGACATCGACTCCGTGTTTGTCTGCTCTGGCAGGTTGTCCTGGGTATCTAGATGTCAATAACAGTGGCAACGTGCCCAGGAATGTGCAAAAAAACACATAGAGAATGTGTTACAATTACCAATGCAGCATGAAAAGTCCAGAGTTAGATACTATGTATAACTAACTCCATGACAAGCAATTTTCATTTGATTGTTCAGGCGCAAGTCACACATATAAGAATTGTAAGTGCATCATTCTTGCATCATTCAGCTGGGACAACTGACTACTTAGCTGATGCACTACCACAAAGACAAACAACAATAGTGAGTGCAGGTAAAATAAGACCAATAGCTAAAAGCGGCAGTAACAGCAATCAAAGTAATGAGCTAAATATGTTCATACTTGGATCGAACAGCAGAAAAAGGCATGTGGTCATTAATCAGAGGACCTTATTAAAGGTAGAGTATTAATGTGCTCCGTAAATGTCATGCCAAATCTGCCCATTAGATTATTATATACTGCATCTTGTACACAGTTGACATTTTGGTTTAAGGGTAGCACAAGACAACGATTAATGGAGTACTCATCAGAAAAAAGAAGATTTATCCTCTGGGAGCGTGAATAGCACAGTAAATGTAATTACTCTTTTGACTGATTTTAGGATTCCTTGTGCTTTACATTGAAATGTTGGCACTCGTCAGGGAGACACTATACATTTATCCTGTTTCGATCAATATCTAAAGCACATTTCATGGAACCCTGCATAGTTTTTGACACCTTATCAAGGAACACAATGTTGGTCATTGGAAAAATGTTAATAATCTGTGACACAAGAGTGAGGCGGTCCCTCTGAAGACCTTGAATCTAAAGTAAATTGAATGCAATCTTGACAGGAGTTGCCAAGATGACTGACTCTGGCCCACATTGTGGGACAGTCTGACCACCATGATTTTGGGCCATGTTAGCTTTGCAGTTCTACAGATGAAAATGTCTGACAGTCAGTGAGTTGGCCCACCACTTCAGTTGGCCCATCATCTCAATTATCAGCAAATATTAGCATGCTAGAATGCTTAAACTAAAATAGTGAACATTGTAAACTGTATAACAGATAAACATCAGCATGCTAGCATTGTCACTGTGAAAACACTAGCATGCTAATATTAGCATTTAGCTCAAAAAGCCTCACCTGGCTGCTTGCATGGATGTATAGTTGTTTTATTATGGCCTTACTTTAAACAATTAAAAATCTACTGAATACTGACTATGCAAGCACATTTTGATCAACATGGCTAAAAACAGGCAAAATGGCAAAATGCACACACACATGCACCGTGATCTCAAATTACACTAACTGAACAATATCCAATAACAAAATTACATTTATTGCACCTGTGCATGCTGATCTACATTTGGCTGTGAGCCCTCATTCCTGAGAGCTAAATTGGTTGTTATTCATCTCCTCCTCTTTCCAGAGACGAGCACTAAACAATGGCCATCTACTTGTTCTCATTAGCAAACATTCTACACAACCAGCTCGCCTCGTAATCAATACCTTTAATTCCCTAATGGCCCTGAGTGATTTAACCCCAGCCATGTTTAGAAAGGGAAGGAGCCAGAGAGAGAAGCTGAGAGATTAAATATACCTGATGTCTCCTGGCTTGTTTTTGTGTGAGTCTCTACTCTCTAGTTTCTGTCTGAGAGTTTCTTCACAGCACTGCAGGCAGGTATTTCCCCTGAGGGCAGGTGTGGGTGGAGCTATGTGAAGGTCAGAGGTCAGGGTAAGATAACAATGAGCATGTTCAAAGCTCCCCAATCCTCTTTGCCAGGTGAGGACAGGCCTAATGCAGGTGAAAGGGGACACGTCAAACTGACAGATGTCTGTGCAACAAACCATCCAAATTAGCACCCGTCAAGAGCCAAATACCAGTAAAAAATGATCTCAGCAGTCATGTATGGTCAAATGACAGACTTCTGATTCACTCCTCTAAATCTGTAGCACTTAAACACCTCTCCTGTGTGTGGTGGCTAACAAGTCTAATGTTAGTCTAACGTTAGCAGAAAGTTAACTTCATCCTGATGTGGAGGCCAGTGGAAAATAAATAAATAAATGGAAATAGGAAATAAGTAAAGACAAAAATTTCTATTGTATGCAGGTTTTAAATTAAATCTAGTCAAACAGCACCTCATTCTATACATAAATAGCTCTAAATACTATAAGAAAGAAATGGCATATTTATATGAAAAATCTATAATAATTAATTTGGTTGGTATTTGGTTGGCTACATTCATTTATTATGAATGTAGCTCTTTTATGGGAGCCACAGGGTAAGCTTACTAGCTTTTTTTGGTTCTATTGGATCATCTGTTATAAATCTTTCTTTTTGTTTAAACAAGTCAGTACTTTCTATTTTTGATATGTGTGGAAAAAATAAACAAAGAGTTACATCTCCTTAGTCGAAACCTAATCATCAGCGCAACATGACAAACTCAAAGAAAACCTCAGTTCTCATAATTTTAACCTGCTGCAGCCTCTACAATGTGTTGTTTGTTGTTTATAATATGTGCTAATTAGGACAAAACTAATTAGGACAGAGTACTGCTGGGCTACAAACAACAAAAAGTCAGGGGATAAACAAAGTTTGTGCAATTTATCCTGAGGGAGGAATGAAGGAATGGCCAAAATTAGCTCACTTCACAGACATGTCCTCACTTCGAAGGTCTAAATCTCTGACCGTTTTTACGCTGTCAAAAGTACAAGAACCAACATACATTCACAGTAACACACAGACACACACCCTTCTGCACTCAGTGATGCCTGAACCTGCCTCAGTATGCTGATTGGGAGGGCTGGTTGTGGTGAAAGCTGGTACAAGACCACCTAGGGGAAATATTCTGCCTCTGAAAACAATGACAGAGAGTGAGATGAATACTGCAAAAACAGAACCTGAAAGTATCGCTGGTTCAGGCAACCACAACAGCCACGAGGCAGGGCTGTGGTGCTTCAGTCTGGGCTTGGTTTCCAGACCACATGTCCAACATGTTCGACTTGTCTCGGCCTCTTGCTTATTTTGACTTGCACTTGTTCTTGTCTCAGGCATTCATTCAGCTGTTTGACTTTTCCTGCGTATTATAAAACCTTCAAAGATTCATTTTTTTCTCAGCCTGATCCGCATCCTCTTATTTTCCTCACAGTAATGCAGTTTAAGGAGTAACACTTATGTGTATTTTACAATTAGCCAGCGTATTGATTGGTTGGATGCAATAGCCGGTGCAGAGACAGGTACACCTTTTATATGTTTAAGAAGCTCATAGATCAATTGTTTTACACGCAATGGGATGCTTATTGCCTTATATTTGGCTCTGTGTTTCTGTCTGGTCTTGACTTAACACCCCTCTGATCTTTTCTTGTCTCCAGCTCCACTATGCCTGGCCCTGGAATTGATTTGGATGTAATGCCAAAACAACTAATAAATTATTCTACTGAAAGAAAATTAATCAACAACAATTTAATAACTGATAAATCATTTGTCATTTATGAAGAATAAATGGTACAGCTGAGGCTGATGTCTTGATTGTATCTGAATAAAATAAAATTCTGAGCTGATGTTGGGGTTAAATGAAAAGTCAGGGGAACACCAAAGTTATTACAATTTATCCTGAGGGGAACATGTCCAATAGCTGTCAAGACATTTCACTCAACCACAAATGTCACCCTGCTATTGGCGCTAAAAAAAAGGTCAGAGAACCATCAATGTCATCAGGATCTGGGCATGTCCTGGATAAGTGACAACTCTGACCTGCTAATGGAGACGAATAGCCATGGTATCATCAAAGTTGTTCAACAACACCTGAATTTTTGTGCCAAATTTCATGGGAAAGTTATTCAATAGTTCAATTGCAGTCCTATTTTGACTACAGCCCTGCTGTAGGGACTTTCATCCATGGTATTTCATCCAGGAAGAATCTCTATGCTGCAAAGAAATTGTGATATATTTTGCATTTTATAAAACTTCAAATTTACAGCAACTAAGGCAGAGGAAGTTAAAAGAAGACTTCCCAGTAGGTTGAACAAGATCAACGTGTACATAGATACATGATCAGATTCTTTTAAGATTAGCTGGCAGTTACTCAGGTGTCCCACAACTTCAAAGTGCCATTTAGCAGCTTCATAAATCACTCTTAATGAAGGCAATATCTCATCACTGCATATTTCCATCAAGCTTTAGTAATAAAACCTTGGGCTAAACACATAAATACTTTGTTTTAATATCTTCAAGGTGTGGGTGGTTAGCTTGCCAAATGGATGTGGTGCCTCTGGTGCTGAGACTATTGTTCCATGGTGACAGACAAGGTTAATCAGACATTCCCTCAATTGTTCGAATAGATCAAAGTACAACCTACTGCTAAGGTATTCAACTCATATGTCAAGTCTGTTTAATGTTCAGTGGAAACACAGTGACAGCTCTATAACAAAGAAACATCTTAAAATTTCACAAATTAGCTTACGGGAATTCTGGCGAACAGATAATGAGCCTCATTACAGAACACAGCAAGCATTGTCAGCTACAATAGCAACGTGTGAAATAAAAAGATACTGTAAACATGCGGTATTACACTCTATTAAATAGAACTTTAGTAGAAATGTTTTTTTCATCCTGTTAACAGGTTCTATCTTGTCTAACTAGGTCGCATCTATATTATATCATTCGCCTAATGACAGTTAGAGAGTATTTATAACATTTCAACAGCTTATTTGTTATCATTCAATAACCATTTTCTGATATTACACTACTGTGGTTATTCTTATCATTATGCTCCACATACAATATATTCCAAATTAGCACTTTTCTAAAAGGCATTGTCGTCTTAGGGAGAAACCTTACAGCTGCTGCATGTCTCTTTACTGCAGGAAAAAACAGTGGCATAACAAGTTTTTCTTAGTTATATGCTGTTGAGAGATGATCTCCGAGCGCACAGATCAAAGCGTCTTTGTCTTGGCAAGCGCTTGAGGACTTCACCCTGACAGTTTCTCTCTGTGTCAATCAAATTCAGCCAGAGCATAGCGTCAGCTTAAAGGAGTCTAAAACAAATTGTCCTACCAGTATGGAACGCTCTGAAAAAAGGAAGCGTTCAACTGGAACCATCACACGGTCAATGGACAAGAAAACAAATATTTTGCAAAGACTTAAGACATGCAGAACAGCTATTTTTGAAATGTAACTATAGCTTTTAATTGGATTCCATTTAAAATGTCAAAAACCAGTCCAACCAAATCAGTAATGTGAAGGGTTGTTGTATCGCAAGTGACTAAAATGAGCCTAAAAGACCTAGAAATAGTTTGACTTATGAACGTGTTAAACTAAAAACTAAAGCAAATTAATAATGGATTGAGCTGTCAACTTTAGTTTTGATCTTATGAACCTACTGGTTTAGCCCGAGGCTTCACTACTAAATTCCTCACACCCCATTAGAACTGGCATTGCTCAGTCAGAAAGTGTTAATCCTTCTCTGCCCTACGCAGTGAGGCTTGATGTAAATAAATCTATACATAAATAATAAACAGGACAGAGAAAACTGTGTCTGAAAAACAAACATATTCCTTAACCTTTTCTTTCAGTATAGCTCAAATTAATTCCATTAATGTTAGTTTTCAGCAGCTAGACAAGAACTGGACTTCAATAAATGACAACACTCGTCACAGGGCTATGCTTAGCTGAGCATTTAGCGGCCTGGGAATGAGAAGAGCCACAAAACCAGCGTCCACACTGACACACCGTGGAAATGTCAATTTGCGCCGTAGTCGATGTGCTTTGAAAGCATGCCTTCCTGAAATGTTTAGATAATTCTACCACATAACTGCTGCCATGAGGGATTACTAGGATCAACAAATGTCGTGACCTACACTACAATCCACCCTGTCAGACTATGTGTTTCTGGCCTCATGCGACCTGCCAGGCAGTGTGTGCTCCAGCAGGGTGTGTCATCCTCACCAGGGTGGCATGACCCTAGATGACAGGGAACCCAGCTGGATGACAGACCGACTGTTGGCAGGCTCCAGGTGCCTCAGCGAATGGCCACCAACTACCAACCACGCGACATCAAACATAAGCAAAAAAGTAGACAAAACCAAGGAACAGACAAAACAAAAACCAGACAAAATGAAAACAAAGACCACTGTTGCCCTTTCACTGGCACACCACAGTGTTTTTCAGCCTTTTGTTGCCAGCCACAGACGGAGAGCACTGACACTGAGAGAGCATCAGAATACTCTCACTTGGCAGCTGAAGCTTTGAAATGCAGCAGATTGAGAACAGGCACTGCCAGAAGGTGAGGCACCACGTGGCGATTGTGGTTTCATAATAAATGAGACAGAGCATTTGTGTCTGAAAGCCCCCTGGTATCCCAGCAGGGTGAAACGTCTACCCTGAACAGGCATGTTTTCATGACACTAGATGCCTTGCTCACAAACATTATCACCTTTTCTTACATTACAAGACACTGTATAACTTTAAATACCCAAACAAAAAAAAGGAAGGTTCATGTAAGACAGCATTTGATACGGGCGAAGCTCTCAGCCGTTAGAAATGGGCCACATGTCGCAAGGATGGGTTACACACTGCACAGTACTGGATCCATGACAAAAACAAGGCTGAACCAGCACATGGCAAACCCATCTGGAACAAAAGCTGGCCTAATTTCAGCACAGATAAGGGACGAGCTCGGCTCTGAACAGAAATGGTGTGGTCTGCTCCCCTCTTTCTAACCAAACCACAAAGGTTTGGGATATCGGCCTAGAAAAACGAAGCTAAATGGACACTTGTCTGAAATAGGTCAGTAAAAAGTCTAATGGGATATACACACAAGCTCCTATACACATAAACACACCATGGACAAATAAATGAAGACACAAGGGCCATGTAGCCAACAGGCCTTATTAGATGGGTTAATAGGTCCTGAGCTATTCAAACAGCAGGCTTTAGTCAAGCATGCTACTCAGACAGGATAATGCTGGGATGGCTAGAGGGGTTCTTGAGGCCTGCTGGTACCTAGTTGCAGCTTTGCCCCGCCACCGTTGGACAATTTACCGCAAGTTAAAAACATGCTGCATGTTGGCTTTTAAGCTCTTAGGTAAGGTTTGCGTCTGTTGTGGCAAAAGTATTACAACTAAATTCCTAGAATATTAAGGAATGCAAGGTTCAGACAGAGATATACCAGAGGTAAAAGAAGTAGATAAATGTTTGGAAAGGAAATAGAATAGAACATTGATAGAGAAGTAGGAGGAATGTTTAACCTCAGAGATACATAGCAAAGGAGGCGAGGATGATTATGGAGGAGGAATGTAACTCATGATGTAAATGAAATATTTGTTTTAGTTGAACAGAATATTTGAGTTCTGCTTGGCTAAATTGCAGCAGCAGCCTTTATCTTCCACATCGTGTTCAGTAACCAACACTTACCTAAAACTGCCTTGCAAAGGAAAGAATAAATTGAAAATGTTTAAGTAACATTTAGTAAAAAAGTAGAACTACCTGATAACCTTAGAAATATAAGCATGTGTGACAATTGCTTAAAAAAAACTACACATGCTTGCAGCAAATTGCTATATCTGAACCTCCTCTACAGGAATTCCTGATCGTTGGCATCAAAAACAGTGTCGGTTGATCCACCTAAGTCTGTTTTCAACAGTGCCGATTAAAAAGGTGGAGGGAATGAAAGTAATGGGATTAAAGACAGGCAGCGCTTTGTAAATGTGTGCCAAAGCGGTAGAGAAGACACACAGGCGCAAAATCTCCCAACCCAAACAGTCCATCACACACACACCATTCAATTACTGGACAGAGGCTCACACCCATGTGAACAAATCATACAAATACATCAGGTAACAGGTAGATGCACATAATCACTCACAAAAAAAAACAACAAAACATGTCAAAACAAGCTACAAAGCCAAAGGGGAAACTGATGAACACAGACAGAAAAACGCACAGACACACACACACAGCAGCAGTGATTGACAACTCGCATTAAAGTAAGGGCAGGTATGGGCATGGTAGGAGGAGGGGTGACGGGAGGCAATTAGAGGCATATTTTAGATGATAATAGCTGTGTACAAGCCATACAGCCTATAAAAGCTATTCATAGCAGACTAGCAGATGAATACAGCAATGTAAAAGGCTGGTTCTTGTGTCCATGATATGGCCCAGAGGGCATGGAAGGGCAGATTGGTGACAAAGAGACAGAAAGAATCGTAAAGGAGTGGCAATAATCTCTTACTCTGGCATGTTGGGATGTCACAGTATCTCCAATAGATCCCGTCTTCGTGATCTGCAATGTAGCACCACGGCTGCACGTCCCCATCAGGATTCCTGAAGACATAGAGGGTTATAAAAAAAAAAAGTTCACATCCACAGTACGCTGGTTGAATCTGATGATGTGTCTTTTTTTTAGAGTTTTCTGTTTCTGACCCCAAAAATTGAGGTATTTGAAAACTTAAAACCAAAAAACACCTGCATGGATTTTGGTGCCAAACAAGTTATGCAGACTCTGTGATCGCTCATCTTGAATTTCAATCTAACCAATCACATAATACAGGTGTTAGCCAGTATCTATGTTGATATTCTCACACTACTTTGTAATTAAAGCTGCTGATGATCATTTTATGGTGGTCACAATGGTCATTTTCTTTTAGCAAACATACAAAACATTTGCTGCTTCCAGCATTACAAAGGTGAGAATTTGATGATGATGATGATGATAATGATGATGATGATGATGGTAAACTGAATCTCTTTGGGTGTTGAAATGTTGGTTAAACAAAGCAAGACATAATCATACACTGAGGGAGATTATGGCGTTTTCCACTATTGTCTGACGTCTTAAATCAAATCAAGAAAATAATCAAGAGATTAATTGATAATGAAAATAATCATTAGTCACAGCCCTGTTTGTGATTATAAACTAGGGAGCAAAAAAATGACATGATGGATGATGGATGCACATCATTTTCACAAATAAACTGAATTTTCACATTTGTCAGCTTTAGTTTGGAAGAAGAAATGTGCCAGGAGGAGTGAGAACGCAGAAAAAGATAAATGGGAAAAGGGAAAGGGGTGATGGCAGAGATATGAGGGCAAAACAACAACTGAACATCAACTGAAAATGGCACTGCAGAGGGCTGAATACTCAATAATTTTTCAGAGGGAGATTATCTTGGTTTTGTCAATCATCCCCAGTAGCACCCTTTGGCGCTTGTTGTTTTGGCCTCCTTTTCTCTGTGCCCTGAAGGCCTGACCATGCATGTCAGTCAAGGGCCAGACCAATGGGTCTTTGATGGGTGGAGGTGGTTGGAAGCTCTTTGTTCGGGGGCCAAACTCAGACCTGAAAAAAAGGATGGGGCAAAGCTTTTGTCTGTGGCTGCGGCCTCTTTTGAACCTCATCAAGGCACTTTTAACCCATCATAATAAGGCTGACAGGCCCCTCGGTGCTTTTGCTTTTCAGTTTCACTTACAAAAGCGATGAGAAGTGGGAATGAAGATAGAAATACCTAAAAGCTTTGTGCCGGATTCATATCTCCAGGGTGCTCATGCAACTTTGTAAATCATGACCCTAATGGCAACTTCTAAATTGTTGATAAATGAAATCAAGCAGCTGGTATGTGGTTGAGGCTCATCTTAGTGCTATTTCAGCTCTATGAGCTCTGCATCTGGATTATTGTGAACTGAACAAATCCTGTTGACTAAAAAAGTCTTCTAAGATGACATTGCTATTTTCTTTTTCAGACCTGACTGTAATTGCCGGAGACCTTTTCTCTTCTCTTTTGACACACCTCATTGTAGCATCTTGAAAAAGCCCTGGGGCACAGCACTATCCCGTTTCGCCTTTTGTGAGCAAAGTTGTGAAGGGCGTTTCCATTTCTTTTCTTTTCCTATCAAAAACACTATCCAGAGTTTCCTCCTCTCTTTTCACACTCAAAATGAGGTATTGACAAAGATGTCGTTGTTAAGACTTTTTTGGGTTGAACTCAAGTTTAAGTGCCTAAAAGCTTTTCACTCTGAATATATGTTAAACAGTTATCGCTCTCTTTGTTGCAGCCTGTGAGCAACAGGACTATGTGAGGGAAGAGTTAATCTAGTCATATTTTATTTATTTATTTTACCATTCTGCAAAAAAGAGAAAAAAAAATCCATGAGCTTCTCGCAGTCTGAAATTTTCCCATGTTCACAGGAAACCAGCCTTGTTTTCCAGTGAATTTCAACACCGTATCATGAGCCCAGATCTGTTTGTTGCTCCACCCAGATTGGAGGCAGACACCTGTTTGTTTAGCCCGAGGCTACTGCTGAAATGATAAGAGCAAAAATTGGGTCCAACCATCATAACATTGGATTATATACCCTCTCTCTATTTATCTCTCTCCTTTTCTTTTTCATGCCTGTCAACGGGTAATAGCCCTATTTGAAATAAGACTCCTAAGAGCTCATCTATAGCCACTTATGTAATTTACTGCACTTTCCTAATCACCCCCTAAGGAGGAAGACATAAATTATAACCATCAGTATTAAAAAAACATTCTCAGTAGACCACCCATCCTATGTCTGACCCACCTATGATCAGTAAATGATGTGACGTCCCCCCCCCAAGCTCTCTTTCAAATCTCCAGGTCCCCGAATAGTGTTTTATCTTTCTCTTTTACACACACACACACACACACACACACCTGCACATACCCTTTTAGCAGAAGCATGGGAACATCATCCACGGAGCTAAGGTGAACAGGCCACATGACAGAGAAACATAATCAATCCTGCCTCGAGGTGCCACTGTGTGTGTGTGTGTGTGTGTGTGTGTGTGTGTGTGTGTGTGTAAGGGGAGGGATGTTGGAACAGAAGTTGGAAAGCAGACAGTCTCAGATTAGTCGAGGTGCCACAGTGCAGATAAGAGCAGACCTCGATGGATGGAAATCCATTCGTTTAACCCGGCAGCACAGAGAAAGACTTAGGTCCTTGTGGAGACACTCTGATAAAAGTTGCTGCCAGTGTGTGTGTGTGTGTGTGTGTGTGTATGTTTTTATGGGTATGTATGTTTTATAATCCCACACATATGATATGTGTGTCAGAGATGGCCCGCCTTGCTCTTAGTGCAGGAGCTTGTTGCAGGAGCAACACTCCCATACCCAGAGGTAGATCACAGAAGATGTTTGGACACTTAATTGGCACAATTATGTTGATTGACTCATTTTGCTCGGAGTGAGCCACACACGGCACAGAGCCAATTACAGCCACATTGCCTCGCAGGCTCTCCGGTCCTGCATTTGAAAGCAATAATGTCTTATATCTGAACACGGAGAAAAATAGCTGTTCTAGGCTGGCTGCTGTTCAAAAAGTTTCTTTTAATAACCTTTTTCCACATACCTTATTCAGAAAACTTATGACCATATTTAAAATGCCTGGCACTGAGAAACTATCTATAAAAATTTTAAATCATTTACATTAAACTATGTGTGCAAATGCGGGAAATAACATGCTTTGAGGTGTTTTTCACGAGTTAAACTAAACTAAGTAAGATTCTGTTTAGTAAAACTAGTAGATGCGTAAAAAAAGATGAAAGCTACACTTCCCTCATTTTTCAGAACTGGAGAGAGGAGAAATGCTGATTGGAAAGTGGTGGTGAGCGTCTTGTCTGGATCGGGATTTGAGGTCAACAGCAGATCAGAGTCTGGCAATTTACTGCCTGAGAGAAGACTCTTTAATTGACTTGAATGATTTAGCATGCAAACTGCTGCCTGCTGCTGTGCCGGATGAATGCATGTATTGAAGAAGAGGGCTTGTTGGTTGTGGACTGATATGTATAGTCTACTGTCTGGTCTCTCATGGTCCACTCGCGCTAAATATGAAGATGTGATGTTACTGTGTCAAGTATGTCTGGTAAACACACCTCTTCCTTCACTTCACATGTATTTTCTCACAGCATTGAGAAATTGTCCAACAGCAGCCGTGTCTTTCCAGAAAAACAATCCTGTTACTTTGGATAATCTACAGACCTCACTGTCTACAGTTTTCTTTTAAACTATTTTTTCAACAGAAAGTGGGTCCAATGAAAACTGTTGAAATTGAGGCTTGAGGTTTATCCACAGTAAACAAGACACTGTTTATGGAAAGAGGGGATGATATTGATTTTGTTGAGCACCACATTCAGTTTTCCCATAGACAATGCTACAATGGCTTGAGTTGGCATGAAATTCTCCTGGTTGAATCATCAGTACAAAATATTAACTACTGTGTTAGAAAATACCTGGTTCTTTCACAAAGAAAGTAAAAACATTTACTTTAAGTACAAGCTTGTGTACACAAAAACAGAGGCAGAAATTAACTACAACTCCCAAGGTGCATTTCAGCAAGAAACATCCAATCCAGAGGTTAAAATTCTGTGATATGCTCTGCTGACGGCGGATGAAAGATTATGCTGTTGAGAAAGCTGACAATTGAATCTGCAGCTTAAATCAATTTACTTTTGGATTTGGAGTCAGTTTTGGATTAATTCAGCAACAATGGCGTCCTGTTTTGTTCACAAACATCAAAGCATTTTGAATTTGCAGCCGCTCTGATCCACGCCTCTGACTGGCTTCTTCTTCATAGCAAAAGCAGCTGAGACTCTTGGGTATTATAATACTTTCAGCTGTCGGCCACAACAAACTGATAGAAAAAACATAATATCTCAGAGACAAAGTGAAAATAATTCAAACTGGTGGTCATAGCGTAAACCTATGAGAAACTCTCATATGTCTGTGTTCAGTGACACTGACACAAGATGAGAAAAAAATACATCTAAAACTAACGTCCCTCCCTTTGCAACTCTATTAGTTGGAGGCAGAAATCTCACAAGTGATATCTCAAAACCATGGCAAATAAAACTTACGGATGAAAAGCTGTCTGCATAACTAAAAAAACAAATTTGAAAATATTTGTAATTTAGGTCTAAGACTAATGTACACACGTATAAGCAGAACGTTTTATTGCATGAAATTGGTTCCAACTCTGATTCTGAGATTACTATAATGTTGATGGCTGATGCTTTAGTGCCACACAGTACATCTTCTCACGCGACACTTCTATTAACTTCAATTTAACAAAGCAGCGCACTGGGATTGTAATGTAGTCATACAAATGGTGGACAACTTGGCGGCAGTTTGCCTGACCTCAGATTTGCACCTGACATCATGGAGATTCAATTACAATCAACCTGGGGAACACTATTCACTCTGGCATTTCCATTATCTCATCTATGTAAGGGAAAAGCATTATAAGCCATAGTGGACACTCATAAATTGTACAGAACACACACACCTGCATATAAATAGCCAGGATATGGCTGGCAAAGCTATTCAACCACCCACTGAACCGTCATGCACTTCACACCCTTTTACTAATGCACTGGGGAATGGAGTCTGTAGGAACAGTAGATTGGAAGGAACAATAAACTAAATATAAATCAGGACTTCGATTTGTGCAATGTTCTTATGAATGTCATGAAGTATTCCAAAAAGGTCAAAAAAGTACTTCAGAAGTAAAAAAGCAGAGTGTTCAAGTATAAAATTGTGGAATGACTGCAAAGAAACATCCAAACTCAATATCGCACATAAAAGTAGATCATTTACTTCTTCTTTATGATATGAAATGAATTCTGAATTGAGCTGTCGATTATCAATAATGTGATATTCACTGTTGAAATGAGTCTTGTTAAATCTCTGCTTAAACACGAGAGCTGTTGTCCTTTTTCTGAGGTTTTGTGCTCCATTTTTTGCAGGGGAACAATGTGACATTTCCCCTCTGCCCAATTTCTCCCTGTTTTCACTAGGGTATTTTATAGCAGGCTATAAAGATGAAATGTGGGGGCTGTTAGGGCTTTTTCTTCAGTACCAGTGTGGTGCCCTCTCAACTAAATCACCACTGGGAGAACGCCAGTGATGGGACGAGTAGTGAGCTTGTAATCCCCTACTTTTCTGCTTCTCAACATCTGATATGTGCTTAGAGCCATGTGTTAAAGTTAAGACATGCAGTGATTCCCGGTTTTGCATTATCCACCTGTGCCCTGGCCTCAGCTCTCATCTCATAAAACCACAATTGGCCTCAGGGTCAGACATGCAAATACTGCCCTGGATCTCCTTTTTTACCCTTTCTTCTGGCTTTCATTGTGCTACCTCTCCCCTATTGTGGAGGTCTATCCAAAAACGTACACAGAAATGTCAGTCTCAGATGAAAGAGCCAGGGAAGGGAGATGAGAAAGCGTTTGAAGGTTGGAGGAGGTTAAAGAAATATGGGGAAACCAAATTTGAATTGCAAGCTGCACTTCATGTAAATACGCACATTTGCAATCCAAATTGAGCAACAATGTCCAAGACATCTCACGAGCCAACTTTCTGTGATCAAATAAATCACACATTACACATCTTTCTTAACCCACTCCTCCGTGGGCACGTACATGTTCACAGCATATGCACACAACACACACACACACACACACACTTGGGTGGACGCATGTACAAATACTTGACCCTATGCAGACATGCCATAAATACCATCCCTCATCTTTTCACAATGAACTAGCCACTTCGGTCCCATAGCACTGCTGATGGGTCACTCTTTACAAGGAGGGTGTCTGAGAGAGACTGAGAGTAGTTGTAGCTACAGTCCTAAGTGAAAGAAATCCCTCTGTCAGGAAGAAACAAAGCTGTGAGCTGTCAGTGAGTTGGAAAAGCTGCTAACAGCACTTGTGGCCAAGAAACCAGCTAAGTCCAAACAATGAAGATGTCCTTTTTGAATCGCTTGTTGGGCATAATGCACTCCTAATGTGCAGGGAAAGCCTTCCTCGATCCTCTGCATGTACCCTTATCATAAATCTTCCAAATTCCCATCCAGTTCAAGTAAAAACAAATCTGTCCTGTGCCACTTTAAAGCATTGCTACATTATGAGTTTACAACCATGACTTCGAGAAATGTTTCAGAGGCTTTGGGCAAAGGAGGAGGGGGTGTTCTGTTTCTTATGGCTTGGCGATCTGGGCCAAGCCACTGTTCTGGACGTCTCGGTGAATTTGAACTGGCTCACGAAAGAGTGTGGCTCTCTGCAAATACACAAGTTTGACAGTCGAGCATACAATGCTGACAGTCATACTTGGAGTGTGACTGACGGATAGAAAGGGCTTTCTAGACACTGAAAGCCACCATGTCCCTTTACATTCCAGGGATGAGGGATAGAGATTTGCTTACACAAACTCCTCAAGTGTGTTTGCATCCTTGTGATGACAGGGCTAAATGTTCTCTTTGGGTACCACCCAAAAAATTCAGGGATGAATGTCTCTGCAAAACAACAATGACCTTGTTTCCAATTATTAAGAGTCAAATACTTTGTCTACTAAGTTTGAAGCTCTGTCTGTCTAAGAAAGATGAATTTTAAAGGTGCTACTCAAAGCTTTTTGACATAAAAATGTGATGGCAACCTACACTGTGAGCCACTGTTTAGGATTTTATTGATTTCCAGCACAAACGGAGATTGCTATACAATAAAAACCAAGAGGCAACAGTTGTTATTCTTGCAATGCAGAGAGTGAAAAGCTTACAGCATAATGTCTTATTAATCTTTTACAGTTTCCCTCTATCTGTAGCCCCTGTAAAATACAAATGGATCTGGAGTTACAACAGATACGGTCTTCATTTCAGGAAACAATCTTCCTGAGTCTCATTTGCTTACAGGAATCATACCAACACACTCTAAATCAATTAATAATACATCCAACACATGTTTAAAATTCTACATGCAACTTCGAGATAAGTGTGACCTTCAAGGAAAAGTAATCTGATGTGGCATTTTAAATATTATCACTGACATCCTGAAAGGTTGCAATACAGCAATTATTTTCTATCACACATAGTTATATAAAGTTCTCTTGAAAAGACACAGCGGAGTGCTGGCAGTGAGTTGTTTTATGCAGTGTAGAATATTCATATATGCTATATATTTTCATGTGAAATACTGGATAGTTTTACCTTTGGAGACCTCAAAGAAGTGGGCACAAACCTCTGCTTTATTTTAGAATTATTTGTATTCTGTTTGATTCCATGTGTGCTTACATATCAAATGACTGAATGCAACCATAAAAAGTCCATCTGCCCTTGATTTAACATGCCACCTATAGACTGCTATAATTGCTAATAACACTTCACAACCTATGATTTTAAATTAAAACTCAGGGAAGTCGAAGTCTTGAGAGCTGGTTTGTTAACTTCTTGTATCATCATTTAAACAAGAAAACCCTCCATAGGTTATATTATCAGTAAACTTCCAGATCAAGAAAAGGGACTCACCTGCAGTAGTTGTGCCTGCCCAAGCCACCCTCTCCATTGGGGTATTTGAGGGTGTTGTAAGGATGCTGGAAGGTCTCATTCCAGAAGAGGCAGGGTTTACCACCATGCAGGCTCGTCTGGTTCTGGAAGCCCCTGTAGTCCTCTCCGTTGGCAGTGTAACACTCTAAAAAAGAGAGATATGAGATGGAGAAAGTGAATGGCGTGTCTGCAATAAGGGATTAGACGTATAAGATGGAAATCAAAAGCTTGGCAAGAGCTTTTAAACAGGCATGTAATAGCAGCCACATATGTGACCTGCTTTATTGAGAATCTGGAATGAGTGAAATACTCGTGCTATTAAAATGTTTTAATATGTTTGGAATGATCATAGACGATAAGTTTGGAATAATTGTATTCTTTGCCCAGGCTCAATTAATTTCAGCTCTGGCCAAACGTGCTAAAGCAAGATCAATCACGGTATTGTTTCAATTAATGTCTACGCAGGAGCGTAGAAAAAAAAAAAAAGTGCCCCACTGATATACAACAAAAGCAAACATGGCTTGAATTTCCAGGAAGTGTATGACAACCATATGGCCAAGTTGGAGAGAGGGAGTGAGAAAGAGAGAGAGCTGGGTTCCCAAGGCAAAACAATGGCTGGTGGAAGGCTTTTCTTCCCCGAAAGAGGGAATTCAAATAAACAATGGCTGATGGGAGCATGATGAGCCATCGCCGCTCATCGTTCTCAGCCTCGGGGGGCCTCCCATCAAAAGAGTTTTAACAGCTACAACTGAATTCCTCTTCTGATTGCATTACGAAGGAAAATATTAATTTATTATGTGAGTGTTGTAATTACTAGTGCTGCAGGTACTTAATATTGCTACGACTGTTGACAGAGCACCCATCAGTGGAACCAGTGGGGATAAAAAAACTGGTTATTCACTGTCTAGATATGACATTAACTTGCAAAGTGTGTATGCAAATAATGCTACAAGGGCAACAGTTTGAAGTTATGTACATACAGTATATCTACTTTCCATTATTAAAATATGGACAAATCACACTTTCTGGTGTTAACTTATCTACTTTTCAAACTGTCAAGCTAGAGCACATGGAAGTATTACAACAATTTCACATCATGCCTGTCCATCAAACATTAATAAGAAAAAACAATACTCGCTTGTTTGGCTCGTATCCATGGGGTCTTGTTGCTATGTACGCGGTAAGCCAATGACCGGCCCCTTTCATCAAGTCAAGCTGTCTGGGCTAAGCATGAGCTAATGCATTGCAATATGACAGTCATTATACCCCTTGGTGAGCCAGCTGTGCTCCAAGGCTCTTTCTCATTCTCTTTTGAATCCAAGGTTTCCCAACTTCCTCTCTCTCTCTTTCTCGCTCACTCTCTCTGTCGTATCTTATCGTCTGTTCTCCTCTCTCGCCATCCTTTACTCTTTTCTCTTCTGCTGCTTTTGCCTTTGCTGTTCTCCCCTTTCAACTTATACAGACAAACAGTTCATTGGGGATCGCTTAGCCTCACGGCCTTGCAATGCAACATTTGTAGTCTGTTACCGGGTCTGTCCTTAGATGGCTGCCTCTGGATACCGTTTTACAGGGCTAGAGGAGACAGGTAGCATCAATAATGGGAGTTGAAAGACTTGAAAAGTTGTTTTTTTTATATTCATTGGCTGATTACACTAGAAGATGCTTAGAAAGTAAATAAATGTAGAATTGTAGGGCCTAGAGTGAAACATTCATGTGTTTAGTAATTAGCTTCCCATACTGTCTACGATGGTTTGCAATATTTACAATCGTTAGCTTGCACGCAAACAGGCATTCCAGCCTCTTGCATCCACCACAAAAGTACTGCTAACAGTTAATTTTAAAGTAAATCAGAGGCCTGGTCTGTTCTCAGTGTGTCAGCCAACGTTGCTTTTAATTAAAGATGTTTCGGTTGTGTTGTTCAGTCAAGTTTATCAGCCATCCATCGTCTGGCTGACAGGAGCGGGGAGCTGCAGGGTGTCAGGTTCCTGCAATTATGATGGCACTATTGTCTGTAAATCACTCCCCTCTGTCTTAGCAAATTAATACTCCCTCAGTATGCAAGGATATCAACAACACATCGTAAATCCACTTGAGAGTGACTGAGGCAGAACATGACTCCATAAAATTAGAAAAACAGCTTAATGGTGTTACAGCAGGGGTCATGCTCTTGCTACCTTTACATGAGTGATGAGGGGGGTGGAGGAAACAAGTTATGGTCCAGTTGACACCCAGAGGACAGGGAAGGTGTGTTAAATAATGCACACTTGAAAGGTCTCAATTGTTCCATGTGCAAAGTACGCAGGTGGTCACCATAGAATAGTGTTTAACTATGTAGATAAAGGGGTGTTCTGACACCAACATAAGTGTCAGATGCCCTGGTATAGTTCAAGAATGAGGATATTTGGATACATATTGTATACTATGATATATACTTTGGGAAGACAAGACCAGATGATGAATTTTCATTGCATTTACATTTATCTGAATGCCAGCAGCTACGGCACAACAGAAAGAAAGAGAAGGAAACACTGCTATTGAGAGTTTGGCAGCGGCACAAGCACAATCATGAGTCACTGCTCCCCAAAAGCAATCACGACTGTTACTGCCCCAGTCAGAGAGGATAACATCAGGCAGGGACAGGGCAGCCGACTGCATCCCAAATGAGCTCACGTCCTTCAAATATCTTCTCCTTGAAAAGAGCGGGTATTAAAATGACTGAACTTGGCTGCGTGCAGCGCTGCTCAACACACTGTATCAAAAAGAAAGAGCCAAATGACTTTGTAAATGTCTCCTCTCTTCTCCTTTCCTCTTTCAGAAACTTTACTCTGGAGTTTCAGGATGAAGGAGAGCCTGTCTGCACATGGTCCGCTTGGAACAAGCTGCTGCTGGCAATCATTCCTCCCTGCTGCGGCCAAGTTAGCTTTCCAGGACGAGATGGTAAATATGGCAGCGTTTTGCCACCGGGAGGGAGATGGGGGGGTGTTCCATGTGGTTTCAAGGCACCATTTGCTTGTGGTGAGAATGGGAAGTAGCAGATCTGCAAGGACTCAGAGATAAGTGAGGCCATCGTAAAGATGAATGGTCCATTTAAAAGCCTTGTGGATGGCCACACATCTATCAAGCTAAAGAGAAAAGGCCAATTTAATGTTGGAGCAGTGTGAATATGAGCATTTTATCCTTGTCCTGGAGGAAATGAAGAGCTCATCTGCTGATTGGACCATCACCACTTCGGGCTTACTCCCCTCTGAACACGCCCAGCCCCCACCTCAGAGCTCTTTCCTTGTCACCAAGCAACTGTTGCACTCTCGTCACATGGGTCTGGGCTTTCTTGTGGTTTCATCATAGGCCGTGATGGGAAACAGAACCACCACCGCATGAAAGAAGGAGAGAAGGGGGAAAAAAAGCCTCCTATAAAATACATGCAGATCTACAAATAGAAAAAGTCCGGGAAAGGGAAGAGGAAGACTCGCCCTTGACCAAGCCCTGCGCTCACAGAATACTGCACCACCGCGGCAACGAGAGAGAGAGAGAGAGAAAGAAAAAAGAAAAACAGCAGAGCATCGTTGAGAGAGCGAGCTAATCGCCCTGTTATTATATTTGTTGGGATTTGTGGCTAATGACTTCCACATTGCAACTTCAAATGCACTGAGAAAAAAGGGGGGAGAGAGAAAGAGAAGAGTATGGGCTTTGGTCATGTGATCTCAAGAACACAAACAAACAAGCTCACAAACAAATGGTTTCTCTGAAACGCGTTGCCAGGTCACACAAGAGCACTTATTTGTTGTGTTTGCTACGAGGGATGAAAAGCAGCGATAATTACAGACGACTGCTTCCTCACAGAGGGCTGACATAAAGAGCTTCCTTCCATCTTTATTATATGCTTCAAACTCTGGGGACAGCAAAACTGGCATAGCGCATAAGCAATATTTCCACTATAATGAAATTATACTGAATGAGTCACAGATAGAAACATGCATGTACAGTATTATGCATAAAAAACATAATTTATGCAGGCACAAACACCACCAAAAACTGGAGGATGCACGTTAACTACATACAAGGTTTTAGAAACCTTCCAAAGTCTACAAACAAAGATGACAGAAATGGCAGATTATTAATACACAATCTATCACAATATGCTTCCCCTCCACTGTGTCCTGGTAGCCATTACTGTTGTGGGGCTCATTAATGTCAGCGTAGTAAGAACAGAGGCCAAGGACAGGCCAAACCAGGCCAGATGTAGTGGGTTACGGATTTCTTTTCTGGGGGGACACAGATGGCTGCAACACAAGTCTGGTTCCCTTTTTCCCCAATAGCATCTATTTCCACATCAAAACCACATCAGACTTCAGAGGTTCGTAGGAAGCCTGCTTCACATTTATTATCCAGGTTTCACAGATAGCCTCAGTGAGTCTCTTTTAATGAAGTCAGATGTTGCTGAGGAGATGTCAGTGATTTCTCAGGGAGGGGAGGGGGTTCTCAGCAGTTAATAGACCACACCTCGCCTCTTTGCCTCTCTGATCTCCTGTCCTGTAAGATTTTTTTTTTTTTAAAGTGTCCTCATGCGAGAGGGTCAATGAAAGTGCAAGAAAAAGCCTCCTAAGTGATGAGAACAGATGCCTCTAACTAGTTAAATCTGCAGACAATGGCTTCTCAATGGGATTTTACAGTCCTTCTTTTCATTTCATGCTTTTGTCATTGGTTGTAGCCCCAGATAACCAGCCCATAAACTAAGACCTCATTCAGTCCCAAAATAGCCTCCATCACCACCATTCTTGCTGCAAAAATCCTCCGCTGCACCACCTCCTGAGTTCACTACCACAGTAGCCACAGACCCACAGGACTCCCTGCCAAAGTTGCTGTGTAGCACCTATAAAACATGGCCCCATCTCATTCTAGTGCGGCCCCTATTATTTAGCTCCGTAATGGAAACAGTCTAATCTGCTGGAGCCAGTGGTGGACTATACCCGCTGCCAAAAAGCTCTGTCTGAAGTTGCTTGTCACAAAAATGGAAAGCATAAAAGGTATTTCGCCACAAGCTGCTCTCTGGCCCCTTAATTTAACTGTTATGTCTCAAGTAATTTAGAAAAATCAGTCAGCAAAACTACAGATAAAACATCCACCTTTGCAGGATTTCCTGTAATAGCCAGGATAATATCTGACACAGCACAGATGGACCAAGGGTAGTTTTGGCTCTGTGAATGGACAAGGATGGAACGAGGTGGGATGATTTTGAGTTTTGCTTGGCAGAGGTTCAGGGAGTGACTGATGGGCTGCGGACTCTGACAATGACGTAAAGGACAGTCAGGGACTCGCTGAAACCCGGAGGAAAAAATCCGCTGGCAAAATGTCGACATCATGGGCCCGCCAGCCAGCCTGACATGAGGGCGGATGAGGTGTCACGTTCAGTTACCTCCCTCTGGCACCTCTTTACTGTTTCTTCAAGTCATAATCAACATCTGCCAAAAAAGAGACCATATTTCCAAACATGATTAAAAGCTTCTTCACCTTCTAATACTGTCCTTGTTTTCCATATTTTCTCACACACATTCGCACAACCACACACCTCTCAATACAATAAGAAGACAGGGGTTACAGGGTTAAGCAAATAGAAAGGGAAATCTCCCGCATGCTCAACACATGCCACTGAACCGTCTCTAAACCAACTCTGACACCAGAGTAAACAAGACTTGCACAGCCAGAAGAAAGCAGGGTGAGGGTGGGAGGGAGCAGAGATAGAGAAGTCAAGATGGGCTGAGGGTGTTCAGTTTAGAGCTTTCAAAAGGTGTGCACCTGGGATCGATTCATCCTAAATTAAACCAAACTGCAAATTAGAGCGGAACACTGAGACTGAAGGAAGGATTGTAAAAGACAGAGCAATGGCAGAGGAAGCAGAATTAGGCAGAAAAGAGAGGAGGAAAACAGAGAGGCAAACACAGAGTGAGTCAGGGTGGGACAAAGACTGTTTTTATGATCCCGTAGATTGTTAACCCAAGCCCTAATTTTCTCCTTGTGCATAGCACCAATGAAGTGAACACTGGGTTTATTTCACATTTCCTTGTGTTATAGACAAGGCCGACAAAGCCCAGGCTTGTAAAATTAACAGCAAACACAGAGTTAGCGTCTCCAACGCCAGGGGTCTGAGTTTGAAGGTACAAATCTCATTCCAGAGGAGCTCTGTGGCACAGCTGCGTGCTGTGGCCCTTTACAAGCAAACAAACAACCGACGCAGGCCTTAAGAGAGAGAAAATATGTCCTGCTAATGCGTGTCTGCTGTGAAGAAAATAACACATCCCAATATGGGTTCCTCATCACATACAGCCTTTGATAACCAAAGGATCTCTGGCTTGTGATACAAGTCATGATGGCTCACTGTTGCTAATGGCTGTGTGTGCCTCGCATGGGGGTGTTCTAAGCTTACTCGCTCTTCTTTTTTGTTTTGCCTGTAAATGGATGGTAAAATGATCTCTCTGTCAACTTGCACTGTCAGATGCTTTGATAAACATATGCTGTGACAAAACATGCATTAATCTGCACTCCTACCCACATCATTCCAGCTCTTTTTTTTTTATCTCCTTCTCCCCCCCTCATACCCATACTTCTCCCCAGATGCACTTACAGTAAGAATGAAAGGGAGCAATTTTCATCAGTAGAACAGCCGCAGTATTTTAAGATGAATCCGATGAGGAGAGAACACACACTCGCACACACGTATTAACATGCACACAGGCTCCTTTGTTCCCTCTGTGGTAGGGTTAGGGTCATTGTGGTGATGCCATTCTCACCCACTCAGCGCTGTGCTTTAGATATCACCCACTGTGTGTGTGTTTGAGTGTAGATGTCTGTCAATTCCCTAACTCCTCTCCTCACAATGGGCCAGCCACTCAAAGGCAGTAATCAATTTGTGGTAACGTTATGTAAGCCACGCAGGCCAGCATGGCTTCTGCTTGCCTCCTGTTCGCTCTCTCGTAGGATGATTTCCACTTTTCATGTCGCTCCAATGAAAATATTTCAATTCACACACTGTGATGCGCCTGAGATCCACATGTAGGCCCTTTGCCCTGTACGTTGAGCCACTTTAAGCTGCAACCAGAAAAAGCCAGGCACATGGCACCTTAAAGAAAGGTGAACCATAAAAGAAGTTGCTAAACACACCTGTTTTCGATCGTCCTGTTTGTGCTCAGGTTAGCTGGTATCTGAGGAATGTAAATTATATGTGGTTTGGTTTGGGCTGAAGCTCTGTCAGTGCTGTTGCAAGGGATTGTGTGCAATCCCCCCACCCCCCACCCCCACCCCCCCCCCCACCCCCCCACCCCCCCCACACACACACACACACACACACACACACACAAACACACCACCTCTTCGGCCTCTTCTTTCTCTCTCAGAGGTCTTGTGTGATTATAGGGTCCAAGGAAGATGATAAATAAAGGTCTCGGGGATGAGGGGAGGGAACGATGTGACCTGCTCTGCTAATGCAGAAAAACACAGATGCCCTGGATAAAAAGCTCAGCATCTTTGCCTGTTTATTCTTAACAGACATCATCATTAAAGCAGAATGATGCCTCGTCTTTGAATCATAATGAGAAGCTGAAGCCATTGTGTAAAGCAGCAAAAAAAAAGATGTTTTTGTTCAGTTTTGATGTTATGAACTTCAGTTGACTGCACATTCCCATGTTCATGTTCAAGTGCAGTTCTTCGCTTTAGTAACTGATGAGGGTGCAGGTGCTGCAGAAAACCTTTCAAACAATATTTTGAGTTTAGAGAGTTTATAATCCCTTGATGTTTATAACTCACCTTTTGTCATGTATTACTGTATTACATGTGATTACTGTGGTTTTGGACTGTGTGGTTAGAATAAAAGAAAGAAAGGAGCTACAACCAAAGTCTGATTAAAAAAAAAAAAAAAAAACACTAAATAAGCTCTTCAGGCAGCTCTGAAGCTCCTTTTCAAAAATGAAACAACATGGTTACTGGAAATCGGGCTTAAGTTGATCAAATGTCTGAGTGAGACTTAGAGCCAAGTGTTCTCGTTAAATGTAACTAAAGCAGCAGTGGTGGATGGTGGATTTCATTCACTCTTTGGACGTCAGGAGTAGCCATCCAAAGACCAATAATAGATGTATATTGAATGGTGAGGCTTAATTAACTTTTACTTCTTGTTTGCTGTGGTGGATGCACAGACCCAATGTGTGGAACATAAACACGCTCCCATCTGCATCCAATGAATCTCCAGCATGCTCGTTTGGAGAGAGTGGCAAACACATCAAACACATTTGTTTTGTCTATCTTTGTAAACTACAGATGGAGGCATTGGTCTGTTCCCTCAGCATTCCTTGGCATGTTTGAATTTTTTTACACTTTAAATCCATGTACATTGCGGAGAAAATCTCCTTTGCGTCAATACATTTTGCCTTAATCTCTCACTATTCTGCATGTCTGCTGTTGGCTTTAAAACAATCCATGATCATTATCACCAAAATGCACATTTATTTTAATTTGTAACACGTTATTAACTGAAGTGTTTAAATCCTTCTTTTTTAAATGAGTGCCCTAGTAAGAGCAGGAACAGAGAACACATTTCCACTGTATCAAATCACAAAAGGTTGTCAGATAAACCGCAACAGAGTGCACTTCGAAGGACACAATAACAACAGCACAATAGGCTGCTGCAGAGGGGACCACAGTGCTCAACATTCAGACCCCTTTTAACCAGCCACGTCTCTAGTTCCTGATCTTGATTGTGAAAGCGATCCTTTTTCACTGTGGTTTGTGTGGCTGTGGGAAGAGCAGCAGTACTGGGAACCAGATGGCTCTGGTAAAAGACAGGGGGCATCCCACTGGCCTCCATGGGAAGGGGATCCATTACGGAGGATCTTTTGAGGGCCAGCAGATTCTGTTTCATGGCATCGGCCGAGTGTGACCACCCCTCTGCTGGCGTTGGTAGTGGGCTGGTGCCACGTAGGCTGCTGCAGACCCATCCCTTTTTGTGTTCACCTCGGGGAGCTGTATTCACCTTCGATGCAGGACAGACAACTAAATCAGGGCCTCTTGGCGACTTGGGTTTCACCCCTTTTCAGTTCAAGCCTCTTTCAAAGGACTTTGTATTGCAATGGGATATCACTGGCTCCACAGCTTAAGAGACAATGGTTGTTTGTGAAAACGGTCGTCTGAGATGTTCCTGTACATTTGCAAAAGTAGGGTCTATTAACTGTTAAAGCTCAGTTAACTATCGTTGGGGTATCGCAGCTCGATTTAATGGACATTTATTTCCATTTCCTTTCAAAAACGACCACACTGAAACATGTTGTCCAACCCTTCTTCTGTACTCTCTGATCCCTGTCATGGCTTCTTAGCTCTGCCCGCTCCTGGCTTTGTTCCTTTGTTTGCTGTCCACTTAGCTACGTCTGCTCCCTTCACTTGTCCAAATGTTTGCTCTGTCCACTTAGCCATGTCCACTTGCTTGGCCTTGTCAAATCAGTGCTGTAGGTGGGCGTTTCCTGCAAAGAGGAAAGGCGACAATTTGCCTCTTTGGCCACAAACTGCTGCAGCTGGACACTAACCAGACCCTGGGGCTCAGCAGCGAAATTACTCTCCATTTATTTAAAGTGGTTGCCATTACTCTACCGCAGTAGAGCACAGACTTTAGTGGCCCTGGCCCAACCATAACTGCAGTATAAAAAGAACTAGGTTCGCCGGACAGGTCATGTCTCACACAGTAGCAATTCAATATCCTCCCGTTATGTTCTTGGTTACGCTTCTCAAAACTCAGAATTGCATGTGACACCACAAAAATACATGGTTGCTTTGAAACTCAGCCTGTGGAGATTTTTTGCAAAAAACACCCAACCAATCACTGGCAAGGTGTTTGGAACATGTTACATGTTTGAATCAAAGAAAGAATAACAGCTAATTTACCTTAATCATACTATGTCAAAAGCTTTATTAATAGTATGTTCAAAAAGAGAAATACTGAGACAGGAAGCCAGAACGGTTTTGGGCTTGTACCAAAACAAATCAAACCAAAGTCTTAATCGTTTTTTCCTGTTCTCCTTGAAATGCAGAAACAATACACCAGCCAGTGAGCACTATTTGGGAATAGGAAAGCAGCACTTCCTTTTATCAACACGCCCAGAGCTGATAACACTCTACTTTGATTTCATGTCAGAGTATAAATCCAGCTCTGAGGCAGAAAGTTATATTTTGTGTAGTGTTTTCACGCATCAGCCATTTCTTCCCTGGGGCCTTAAAACCTCCTTTAAAATTCCATTCTCTGTGAATTAAATTAAGTTTTGATAATGAAAACAATTGTTTGTTTGAGAGTTAATAGAATTCATAGAAGAACATAAGGCTCTATGGTATTTCATTACTGTTCTCTCACTGTTTGATTTACTCCCTCGCCCTGGAGTGTGTTCCAGCTGATGGGCTCTGACTTCACCGGCAAAGCTGAGAGTGAATGTCATTCGGCATTGACTGGAGTGGGTCTTCTCATGCATACGTAAATGTCAAGGTACACGAAGAGGCCAGAGAACACAGCTCATGCATAATAGTATTAAAATGTGCAAAGGACGGAATAAGAAGAGTAGGGTGACTCAGTTACAAACCTGAAGAACGATCTAAATAGTGAGATGAGATAAAGAGAGTTGTGAAAAATGATGTTATATTGCTTTACAGAGCTCGGTCCAAAAACAACATGTCACAGCTCATTCAGAAAAATACTCTGACTGGTCTTGAATGACCTTTGAGTAACAAAACCTCACAAACCGCTATTCTGGCCACATGCATGCACTCTCCCACCTAAACATTGTTTATCTCTTTCAAGCCTGACAGTTGTGTACAGCCAGCAGTGGCTTGACAGCGTAATTCCATGTTGTCTCACAGGACCGCCTCTGTGGATCAGGGACCAGAGTGACACACTCAACCTCGCTCCACTTTGTTTAGGGACGCCTCTTTCTCTCACTGCTCTGTGCTTTACATGACTATCGCATCTGTCATGCCTCATCACCTCTGAGGGGGGCTACCCGTCCACCATCATCACACCACCATAGATCCTGAAGCTGGAACTGGCCTGGCTGCTTTGCATGCTGGGTCACCCAACCAGCTGCCTGGGCAGGAGGTGATTTGCACAAGGTCAGGGAAAAAATGAAAGAGTTGCACTCAACGGAAGTTCAAAAAGAGAAATGGAGAATGACACACAGAGAGGTACTTTGATAAAACAAATGTAAGCCTTTGAACACGACAGGACGAGAATCACAGTGGCATGATAATAAGCATGATTGTGTTTATAATAACTAGGTCTGTTTCTCCCTCTTAGTGGTTGGTGGTTTTAGGGGTGGTCCAATCCCTTGGCATGGAAGAACGAGGGCGTTGCCCGCAACTTGACCTTTGCAGGGCACCACCCAGAGGTCAACAGGAAGTAAATGGGCAGCAGCCTGACACAGAAGCACACATGTCTGACCTACTGTTTTTTTTTTCCCTTCTTCTGTTGCCAAGTGTAAACCAGATTCAATGTACTTTCGGCCAAGTAAATGAGGGAATTCTTCAAAACTTTGGCCTGTCTTCACAAGTCAAGACATGCTGAGTATCATGAGTGTTGGGATATGCAAAAAGGAAAATGCTCTGCTGTATTTTCTTCCATTTCAGACGTTCTTCTCTCTATGTCTGGCTTTTCAATGAATGCAACTCTCCCTGTCACCTCATCTATCACTGCTAGGTTGCTACTGTGAGCTACTGTCACTGGACCAACTAGATGTGGAGGTTTGTATAATCAGTTAGGCTTAGTTTTTAATCTACCTTATTGTCAGTGAAGTAACATACAAATGTACAACAAGATTGGGTGATGCTCAGACGAAGAACCTCTTCTTAGCCATATCCGTCCTCTATGTGAGCCTGGTAGCATACTTCTTTTGTGGAGGTAGTGTTTCATGTGAAATTTATAAGATGGCTGCAACTTCATATTTCTTTCATTTTCATTCAGGTAACACTGTGAGCGAGGTGACTTAGCTGCCTAATCTAGGGCATATGTTACTTCCTCTGCGAGGACAGCTAAGAGCAATGTAGCATTTTAGCATCTCTCTACTATAACTCTGTGACCTGGGCAGTTGAAGTCAATATGCATAGTTGGTTTTTGTTGCTCTGTTTTGTTGTCTACATAAACTTGGGGCATTCCATTGAAGATTCATGAGGGCTCCATATGGGTTGGTATGGAGTTGATTATGCATGGACACAACACAAAGGGAAGACAGACGTACTGCATTTACTGTGAAAACAGCCAGGACATACGAACTGAACCTGCATTAAACCTACAGGAGATCTAAAGGAGTATGAAGCTTTGCTGGGTGCACAAAGTTCAGGGAGATTACTCCATTTATCACCTTACTCATGATTTCAATGAGTGATGAGAAAATAGGCGGCAAAAGCAACCATGTGTCCTAAGTAGATTGTTCTGTCCTGTGATTGATGCCGACACTTTTGTGTGCCCTTGAGTGAAAGGCAAAGAACTCATAGTATCTTAAAAGAGAAAAAGAGAATAACAACACCAAAACTGATGTTTTCTCTTACCCAGCGTAATATTGTCAGTAGTTAACTTTTCGAGATGCTCTGGTCTCCTTGCTGGCAGTTGCCTATTTACACAACCAGCTGCAACAAGTTGTGTTTATCACTGCTTGAATAATAAAAAAAAAAAATCTTTTAGCTTGTTTTTGGTCTCCACCAGTTTAACTTAACTCATACCAACCAGTTGGTTGCTAACTTAGTTTGCTTTTGGTGCTAAGCACGTCATACATGATTGGTTTTTAGAGCCTTTTGGTGTAAAAAGCTGACTGCTGATGGGAACCAAAACAATAAGCTAAAACACAATAAAATGATATGCACAGCTGAGGGGAACTGCAAATATTTTGATAATTCCCACTGACTTTGTTACAAGGAGCAACCTCTCCATTTATAATTTAATCCATTGTTCATGTAGAATATGGATTCATTGATTTCAAGGTCCAATTATTACCCTTTTCTAGTGTTCTATACCATATCTCACAGTTGATGAACCTCCTTGTTGTAACTCAAAAAAGCAGACTGGTCATACACCCAACTAATGCGTACTTGTTCACTTGCTGTAAAAATTAAATAAAAATCAAACACTAACTCTAAAATCAAGTCCTGAGCCTAACTTTAACAAAATCTTAGACCAAGGAAGAGGTCAGGACCATAAATAACCTACTTTTCACTCTGAAAGTCTAAAACACCCACTGGTTTCTACACACAGTCACATCTTTAATCATGAACAGTTACTTAGATGTGTAGATCACCACACACACACACACACACAGTACACCAATCTACCCCAGTGGTTTGTCTGAACTTCTGTGTCTGCAGCACAGAAGCTCACCAGGAGAGGAGAGGCTCCCATCTACATCTCTGAACCGGAAAAGCCCAGGAGACCGCACAGCCCACATCTGAGACCCAGACCCCATGCACCCTCTTCCCATAATGCCCTCTGACACTCCCCACACTGAGCACAGAGGGTTTACCCACACACCGAAAAGCCCTTATGTTAAACTCTTTAAGAACCCGCTGTCTCTCCTCAAACCAACGCTCCAATGCGATCACCTCTGCCAACACAAGCTCGTGTTTCTTCAGATCTTGGCTGAAGATGGTCTGTTATTATCTTCCAAAGCAGACAATTCAAAGTATCTCTCTCTCTCTCTCTCCCTCTACTTCTCGCTCTCTTTCTCTCTCTCACACACACACACATACACCCACTCACAAAGATCCCTCTGTTTTAGGAGTTACAAAGGTTGATGGAGGCCAGTCATAAACTGCACTGTATGAACTGCGTTTACAAGTTGAAAGTGGATTAAGTCGAGACAGATATGGTGACCGGCTGTATGAGAGAGAGATGTGGACTGGGCAAAGTCAGAGGAGTCAGTGGTTTGTGTGTAGTGGGTAGAGGTGGATGGGAGGGTGCATGAGAGGATGGGCATCAGAAAGAGGATGTGAGACCTTTTGCAGCTGCCTCACATTTGAATTTAACACATGCTCACACGCGTAGTGTTGATTAGTTGAGTGACAGAAAATGAACCATCAGTTTTAAAAGGCAAGACATTACCTTTGGCTCTGGCCAACTGCCACAGATTCAACTTTGAACCTCAGTTTGTAATCCAACATGGACAAGAAGTCCACAAAGTGGAAAAAAAGAGAGGACATTTTAATAGTAATTACAATTCCATGAAAACTGAGCAAACTCCATCTGCCGATGAAGCTGGTCATGTGACATGATTAATGGACCTTGTGGAGAACAGAAATATAACTGATAATAAAAATAATTGTTAGTTTGCATCCTTACACATGTAGGTAGAGAAAAAGAAATAAATACACAATAATCCTGGACTTGCATACATGGAAAAGTTTCTGATATCCTTTCCACTTTTTTTCACAGAGAGGTTAGGGTATGAACATACAAACACACAGTCAACACGATCTGACTTGGTGTTAAGCCAAACATCTGAAAACACACTTTAGATTCCTACCAATCACACGTCAGCCTAGTGAACACAGACGCTGCATGACTGATGCCAGCATCAAAAGCTACAATCCAAACTTTTGAACGAGCTACTGTTCAGGAGTTCATGCAGCTTTTTTAACCACGCTCCGGCCACCTCGCCTCTCCTTCTGCGCCACAGAGCGACGCCCAGTTCCGTCTGCGGCCGACTGCAATGAATCTGAGTCCAGAATCCAGGCCAACATCATGCCCTGCTGGACAGCGATCAGACAGGGGGCAAGAAAGAGAGCAGGCTGCCAGATGAAACAGAGGGTTGCCAGTTTATGCAGCAGCTTATATGCATGTTAGGCTACAAAGAGAAATCACAACACATGCTGTCATTCATCCCCCCATCACTCTGTTTGGTTCCTGCAATGCTTCAAGGAACAAAGAAGAGTGGCCAGAGTGAATACGAGTAAAACGCTTAAAACTCTCCGGTTTGGTCTGGAAATAATTGGTCTAATTCACCTGCGGCAAGTCAGTTTGATAAGATACCTCAGTGCACAGCCTTTGCAAATTTTCCTAGTGTGGCCTTACAAGTTATTTCATGCATGTCTAGTTAAGTAGAGACTTGGCAAAGACTGCAGATGAAAAGAAAGCCCATAAGGCACCTCTCGTCTCCTCCGATCAGTCCAAGATTTAGTTGGTCGAACACAGTCTGATATTAACCCGATGTTTTCTTCATCTGGCCTCATTTATGACAGCTCTGTCTCCTGTGATCACATAATGAGAGCACATTCCATATTGCTTAAATGTCACAGCCTGCCCTTTTCAAGCCTCGGCTCGACACAGCCACTGTTTTCTTTTAAAGGTAAGAGAAATAAAGTCCAGTGATGCACAGGTTGTGACTCCACTTGTTTCATAATGCTGTTGTTGGAGATCTTGCTTTTGCAAAAAAATGGGAACAGACAGATCAATTGTTGCCGTATGTTTTGACTTGTAAACCTCTAAATTAAAGAAATGCCTTCTTACAATCCCGTGTCACAATCTGAACTATGAGCACTCAAACATTTTCCCTTTTTAGATTATTTCATTTGAATAATTATAACAGGCATGGATAAGTAAATATTAGGGAAAGATTGAAAATTCACACTGTTAAAGCAGTTATTAAACATTTTGGGGAATACACTCTCATAGTGTCCATTAAATATGAAGTTACAGCCAGAGGCTGGTTAACTTAATGCTGAATACAAAAACTGGAAACGGGGGAAAGCAGCTAACCGATGGTAACCAAATCTAGTTACCAACACCTACCAAAGCTCACTATATGACTAATTTGTAAGTGTGCGTGTCACCATTTAGCCGGGGTTATGTATTGGATTAATTCTTGGTGTTGAAATTGTCCTTTTTACACTTTGTACAGATTAAACAATTGCAATATGACATGTTAACTAATGAGCTCAGTTACCTGGGTATAAAGTTCCCCCCTATCTTTGTCACTGTGTTTCCAGTCTTTGTGCTAAGCTAATTAACCAGCTGCTGGCTGTAGCGTCATATTTAATGGACAACATGAGAGTGTATTCCCCAAAATGCTGAATTAACAGATAGATGTGAGGTGATCTTCTCATCATAACTTTCCACAAGACAGCACATAAGTGTATTTAGCAATATGTCAAACTATTCCTTTAATCATCCCTCGACCCCAGGTGGGGAACCACCAAGATAAATTATAGGTTATCCCTGCATGTACTAACAGGAACCCAGCTTGCTCACCCTGCCACTGAATTTAAAAAAGGATCACAGGTGAGCTACCTCAGCCTCCATTTCAATAAGATGATGGTGCATTATTTACATAAACAAAACACATACATTTGGGTGCATGGTGCACTGTGAGACATCACCACTTTCACCACTGGCCCCGTCATTGTCGTTATACCAGTAAGATTGGTCATGGATACCAAGAGCATCAAGAGCAAAATAATTCCCCACTGATTAACCAGCTAGAGCTTGTTCGCGACACCAACACCATCAGCTACATCATTACCGGCTTACAGAGCAACTCAATTACTCCTCATCTTGACAGCTCTGACAGGATTCAGCTTCCACTTGTGTGTACATTTGTGTGAAGGGCCTAAGCAGCTGCCAAGTGAGCAACGGCAGACAAAACAGCATGTGGGAGTCTGGATGAGTTTCTTTATAAAGCCTCTGAGTTCAGGTGGAAGAGGAATCATATACATTAATCATAAGAGTCTGTGGTTAGCTAAGTTTGAAGTGTGCTATATGGGCCCATAAAGATTGCATAAAGGCACTTAGCTGCTCCAGCTACAATGTCATCTCTAACCCTTAGCTTCATTTTCACTCTTCTCTACTTTGTATGTGTGTGTATACGTCTCTGCGTGTGTGTGTGTGTGCATATCACTGAGCGCACGATTATCTCTCAGCTCACGATGAAAAACACTTAATACACTTCTACCTGATGCGATGCTGCAGTGAGTCTACCAGGACAGAGAAGTGAAAGCACTCGAGTTTAATTGTTTTAGACACTCTTGTCACATAAGCAATAGCGGTTGGCTTTTTTGCAGAGCATTAAATAAGCTGCTGTGTGACCTATCTTCAGCATGTTTAAGGAAAATTCTGCTGTTTTTAAGAATTCTTACTTGCACATGCTCAGATTTGACTTCACAGATGTGGACTCATAATATCCACATTAAATACTTGTACTTGTGTAAAAAAGGATGTTATTTTGCAGCTGCTTGTTTCAGTGTGTCTGCTTTCCTCTAACCTGCCTCATCTGTTTCCTCTGATGTTCCTACATTTACCTAAATGCCCTTCACCAGTCTCCGGAGCATGAACCTTTGGCATCAACTGCAAACTAATCTCCTGTGATTGGATTTCTCCTGTTAAACATGACCACAGGACTTTACATTATGTTTTGACATTCACATTTAAAATATATATTGACCTGTTTTGCTGCTATTTATCTCTATAGTAGCTCCAGACAGTTAGTTGTAAGACAAATACTCTACTAAACAAAGTATAAAAGATGTTGTGTCTTCAGTGTCAGTGCAGTGGGGTTTTAGGGTGGATTTTTCCTTTACGTGTAGGCAGGTTTCACATTCAGTTTGACCTCAGCAAACATATCAAGGGCATTGAAATTATTATTTTCCTGTATAGTAAATATGGCACAGCTGACTTAAACTAAACATAAACTTGGCCTTTCTTCTCCCCAGTGTTATGAGGGGGAATACCATCGCTTTAAATACTTTGTTAATACATAGGTACACATGGGAGTACTTACGCACTAGCCCAGATGGTGGACCCTCTAATTTGAAATCCAAGGGTATAATTAAGAGACAAAAAAATTAAAAAGGAAAGCATGAGGATTTGCTGCTTCGACATGAAACGCGGCACAAATTACAGCAAGGAGAAGCTCGGTTAGTGTGGTCATTATTAGATATTCACATTAGAACAAAATATTCTCGGGGAAAGCTTTGAATGAGGATCCGGCTGTAACTTTGAAGTTCTACAGATAAACGCAAGCATATCCCTGCGTATTAGTCTGAACTTGATGGTAAATTAAATGGATGATATCAGATGACTGTGCGGAGGGTTTCGAGTTCGTTACAGGGGGAACTGATCTTTGAGTGGTTCAATTAAATACATAATATAGCCAGAAATGAAGTGCAGCCAAGGATGATAATATGATGGAGATTAAACATATCATAAACGTGTTCTTCCATAACCATTGAGAACGTGATTAATCATAATGAACTTCAATATGGCTGATTAGTTAAAAGCAGCTGATGCAGAACAGGTAAACACAACAGCACTCGAGGCGCAGGATGTACCGGAGAGCCGAGTGCGTAAAAGCTGCAGGTTTGGGTTACAAGCCCGTGTTTTCCACGATTAAATCAAAACGCAGCTTTCAGAGTCACATACCAGGGGTTAGTGATTATGTCTGTTCAAGATTTAGGCCTACATAGTCCCCCATTTGGTAGGAATTTGTCGCGGGGACTCTCTTTGGATACGGTTTGGACTACAAGTGTTTACTAGGTGTGGAGGTAACACCGAAACTGCACGATAACCACACTAGTTAGTCTGCTCACATTAGTCTTCAAACTAATCAAAGAACAACAAAATTATGTCATTTTTTCTTGGCCGCCGTCTGTAAACATCCCAGTTAAAGACATCATGTAGTTTGGGAAACAGCGCTGTAGTGGGATTCGGACCAAGGCGAAGAACTATGAATGAAGTTACTGCGACTGCAATCTGTGACATGTTCCATAACAAACAGGACAAAAACACTACAACATAAATATCAACGCACTTTCTGATGTGTGTCGTGCAATTTCCGAGTGGGTATCAGCTGGCCCGGTGCGCAAAAGAGCAACTTTGGAGACGCTTTCGACAACGCAGATATTTATCGGAATACATCCATGGAAAAGACGAGCGAGTAGAAAAGTTTGACTTACCGGTGTCGAAATGATTAAAAGCCGCAGAAGAAATAACAAAAGCGAGAAGAAGTGCAGAGATGACTGTCCAGGAATCCATCGTGTGATTAAAGAGTCTGAACTGGCTCTCAGGTGAAGTGCAGCCTGACGGACAGATGCGCAGACCGGCGGGCTGCTGGACTGACTGACTGGCTGACTGACTCACTGGTTGACTGTCCGTGTATGTGCAGGAGTAGCTCTTTGGTCGCCGTTAAAAGTCCCTGAACTTCAAGGCAGGTCCCACAGCTACTACTACACTGACACCACAAAGACGGGAACAGATAGTAGAAAGCAGGGATCCTATTTCCAACCCATGTGACAGGAAATAGGGGCAACAGATTCAACCTGCAGCACTGGGGAAGCAGCAGAAAGAGAAGAGGAGGAGGAGGAGGAGAAGGAGGGAGGGAGGGTGGATGGGTGTCGGTGCAGGGGTTGGAGGGTGGACTCTAGTGCAATGAACAGCAGGTTGGTATAGTATAAAGTAATTTTCCCTCTTTAAAGACGGGATTTAAAGCACATTCCCACAGTAATATCCTGTTAATAACTCTTATATCACGGCAAAACTAAAACTAAAACACACAGGAATATGGTGGTAAACTATTCCAGAGGGTAAAAACTACCTTTGAGTACCAAACAGCCGTTATACATTTACTATTTGGTCCCTTTAGTAACACTATAGAGAGGAGAGTGATGCCACAGGAGACCAGAACTGTCATAAATTATGATAGTTCACTGTAAACATGCTATGCAGTGCCAGAGAGGCACAATAAGTCTCTTCTGGAATACTATGGGAGAATTGTCTTGGTTTTTATGTTCGGGTCTAAATCTAATTGGAGGTCCATTATGTTTGGAAACCTCTGGGTTCTACTCAGTACTAAACTGCACACAAAGGCAAGTCAAATTATCTCAGTAATACTTCATTTTGATAGCTACAGTATAGAAAATGGGGAGTGAGAAGGACTTGAACATGATCCTGGTGGAGCAGGGGTTACATTATGTATCTTTAATACAACGGAAATTCATTAAAATGTGGATGAGAAATTACATAAGTGTCTATCAGAGAAGACATTCTAGTTTTGTTCCTGCTGCTGGAGTTGTAATCAAAGAAAGTAAGAAACTAAATGTTCCTTAGTTTCTTAGATAAATAGAAGTTAAACCTTTGGTAGTATAACTGGAAGTCCCTGGGCTTGTGTGAGTTTTAGTTTACGTCCACAGTTTTTTTTAATCCACACAAAGTATTTGTTTTTTTCTGCACTAGTTGGCATAAACAAATGTGCACACCATGTTTAAACTTCAGGCCCTCATTTTAAAGCTGTTCTTCCTGGAAACTTACAGTAACATGTTATAATAAAAATCAGGATGTGAAAACATACTAATTCTACCTCCCAATGACTTTTCCTTCACATGTCTCCACTGCAGCTTCTCTTATCTTAGTCACTGGATAGAAACAGGTGCACTCTGACCATCAGTGCTTTTTTTTACCTCTTTCAGACCAAAAATCTTAGTTGTGAAACAGCACCCTCGTGTGTTTCACTGCAAACAGCTTGTGAGGAAGTGTCCAAGCCAAAACCAGTCAGTTAGCCTAAAAATAGAAAATCCAGTATGATCTCACCACTCTTGAAGAAAAAAGGCCCAACATTTATTTTGTCAAAACCGACAGGGTTGAGATGGGGTGCACAGGAAAAGTAATTTAGCATGATGTGTGCCCTCTTCAGAAATGTAACTGTGTGGCCTTGAGATAAAAACTGTACTTATAGTACAGTGAAAGAGAAATTATAAAAGAAAGAGATTTATAATTAAATCATACTGACTGTTTACTATGGCTATGATGGAGATGTCTAATATTTTCTGAAACAGCTTGGCAAAGTAACTATCTGACTTATGCATTAATTGTCCTATCAGTGGCAAAAAGTGACTGTGCATTTACTCAAAAACAATACTCTAGTACAATTTTGAGGTACTTTACTCAACTGTTCTCATTTTCTGTTACTTTATAATTCTTCGTCACTACCTTTTACAGAAAATATTGTACTATATATTGTGCTATAGTTACTTTGCAACTGAATATTTTTCATACAAAACATAGTCAATTTTTTATAGATTAAACTACCTACAAATACATAAAATCGCTTAAATGACCTCAACCCTGATTAAGTTTCTTACACATTTATGCATCCGTATTTTGTAGCACTATTAATAATCTCATATGTGATAATGTAACACTCACAAGACCCATACCCATAATCTTTATTTTAAGTTTTGATATCCATAAGCAGATATATTTGTGGTTTTAAGAATCAAAAATCATCTCAATATAGTTTTGAATATTCTCTCTCACCTTTATCTATGGAGCTCTAGCAAGAACTGGGTGTTTTGTTGTGTCTCAGTATTAATAAGTCTCTTTTCTGATTTGCTGTTTTATGAGCCAGGCCAACCACAGGTGACAGATTGTGGTCAGCGTGGAAGGTGGGGTCCAGGTGTGCGGTGCTGGGGTCGTGGCTGAGGGCAATGATAGTAGAGTTTTGAAGTGAGAAAATATTCACATTTGAGAAGATAGAACTTAAACTTACTTGTAGGTGCAATGTGTAAGAACTGAGAAATTCTGCAATACCCCAAAGAAAATAACTTAGCGGTGCCATTAGCTGAGTCCAGAATGGGCAGCAGTACCAGAGCTGGATGAGGGGGCAATGGAACAACGGCCGGACCGTTGACGACAGGGAATACAAAATGAGGTGATTTACAGCAACTCCTACCAGGTTTATCAGTGTGTAGAGCCAGAATATTATATGTCTAACTCAGGGATTTAAGGGTCTATTTTGACTTAATCAGAGGCAATTAGTTCGGTGAAAGAGAGCAACTTGAATTTAGAAGGCGTACAGTTGTATTTCTTTTTTGTTTGATACAGAAAATAGGTTTAGGAATATTTTCTTTTTTTGGCATTTCGTGAGTTTATTTATTCAACTAAAAAAGTTAGGCCTCCAGAGCTATACTATCCGTATATTGCTCCTTGAGGTACAAAGTGATATTACACGACAGGATGGGTCGGCGCTAGCTGGTTAGCATGCTTTGATTTTTACAAAACATTTCTTCTCACTCTTTTGGTAATTTTAATTATTTTTTAATGTATTTTTAAACTCTCAAATCTCTTATTCACACATTGTTCCTTTTACAAGTATTATGAACTACTTGTACTTGTAACTACTTGTAATTGAGTATTTTTACATAATTCCTTGAACTGAATACTTCTTCCACCACTGTAAGCTATATATTGTTATCATCATTCAATATGTGACGTTATAAGTATGTGCTCATACAAAGCGGTCTCAGTGCCCTCAGACTGAATAAAAACTACTGTGTCCATATGAAAATTAACTTGAATTGGAGTCCTGTCATTACCTCCCCATCTTCCCTGCTATCAGTCTGTGATGCTGTGCAGTTATGTTAGCAAGGCTTCCTTTGTCTTCTTTGTCTGTGTGTTTGTGTGTGTGGTGTGTGTGTGTGTGTGTGTGTGTGTGTGTGTGATCACATGTTGGGCTTGTCTCTACATGCTGCCTGGCCACATTCCTTGTGGTCTGCTGGAGTTACTGTAATTCTGTTCTGTGTTTTTCTCTCTCCAGATAAAACTTGGCACTTCCACACATGACATTCACACTTTATTCCTTTGGCATTTTGCCTTTTAGATAGTTCAGCTGTTTTTCATCGGGTCGAGAACATCAGATAACGAGTATCCAAAGTTCCTCACTTTATCGTGTGTGCACATTTTTAGCATGGGTGGCCACAGTGAGAGCTGAGCCCTTCACCCTTTGCCGGTTTGTCCTGCCCGCTGAGTTATGCAAGACAGAGGCTGGAGGTCATAGCAAGAATAATCCACTGAGATGTATTAGAAAGTACTCTGGCATCCCTGACCTGCCTGCCAATGGGAAGTTATGCATAGTTGAATTAGAAGTTGGCCCAGATGCTTTGAATTCACAGATTCAGGAGCCAAGACTATGTCATGTCCTTGTTTCCTCTTGGGTAAACATGAGTGCCTGGCCCTGAATCTTAATGCCACATTTCTCTCCTTTGTGGACAAAACTATTTCTCCTTCTATGCTTTTGTTCTAGGCATCAGGGGGGATCTTTGGCTGCATTGTACCTGTGGCTCTCACATCCTTTTCAGGGAGAGATAGAGCACAAAATTTAAGATCAACTCAAGATGATCATAAAAAAAACAACAACTAAAAACTAAACACATTTTTCCCTGAGTATCAGACAGCTTTTGTATTTATTACAGATTTTGAGTGTTTGACATTTCTGCCAAGACTTTATACATGTATGCATACAGCCTTTTTATTATATTACTACAAACTAGAATACTCTCATACACTGACTTACTGCTTTTCTTTCTTATACTAATTATCTGTTGGTTGGACAAAATAAGTAACTAGGAACTCTAGGACATAGTGACATTTACTCGATTAATCAAGAAAATAATTGGCAGAATTATCAGTAAGGGAATATAATTATTACTTGGAGTCTCTGTAGAAGTAGTTCCACAGTTCATTTTTCTGTGGATCATCCAGAGAAACCAGGATATTGTTTCTGTGAAGACTCAATTGCAATTTTAACACCAATATTAAGATATCTTCACATAAAACCAAAACTAATTGATAAAATATGTTTAATAGTAAGCCAATCCTAGTATCAAACTTTGTATGTTTCAGTGGGTACACTTCTCTCTTCTTAGGCTGGACTTACAGGATTCAGGGAAATGTGTCTTACACTCTGATGAACAGACTGTTTTTCTCTTTCTTTCCCATTTTTGGCTGCAACGTGACGAGAACAGGGATGATGATTTTGTCTTTCTCTTTGACATCACCACTGAGTCACTGTTTGCTGTCGGGATTGTTCTCCTCACTGTCAAAATAATCTCTGCCATCGCTTGGCTCATTACATTAATTAAAAACAAAACATGCTTGACGCACAACTTCTTGAAACTACTCCTATGGGGGGGACAGTGAGTCAATGCGATTACTCAACCAAAGCATCTGGTTGTTATCTGAAGTCTGTACAACCTGGCTTGGCCAACAACCCCCACGCAACCACATCAGTGTCTATATGATCCACATCATTAGTGGTTGCACACACAACACAACACACATTACGGTGTCACTCTCTGACCCCAGCAAAGCTCTGCTGAAGTGGGCTCCCCTTGACAAATGACTGCCTCTGGCCCCATCTGCACCAGTAACATCCCCCCGCCAACCACTATCTTCTCTCAACTCCTATCCCCTACACGCACACAAACACACACCTGTACAGGCCCCTGAGCTTACCCGTGTTCAAAGCCAAGATAAAAGCTAACGTTTACATCCAGCCACCTGCACGTAACCAGCAGCCACTGTAGCACCACAACCCCTCCTCCACCTCTCTCCACTGACACACACAGCCATCATCCATCTTTCTAGGCCTCCTGGGTCTCTAATTAGACTCCGGGTGGGTGACACCCTCTGGAATGTTTATTGTTACATCGCTCAGCTTTATCTTCTTAGAAAAAAAAAAAAAAAAAAGACCAAAAGTGAAGGAGAAATAATAGAAAACAGACAGAGAATTAGAGAAAGTATGAGAGGTAGATGGAACATAAGCCTGCACAAAGATATTTATCAGGACTAAATTACCGTGAAGTCTGTCTGTTAACTGCAGTGGACATTTTGGGTAAGTTTACTATTCCCTTTGTTTCCTCTTCTTGTCTAACCTAGAAATTTGTTCAAAACTACTTTTTGCGTTCTTATTCTGTCAGATTTTTTCTTAGCAATGTTAGTTGTTAATGTTAATGTACTTAACTTGGTGAGTACAGTTTTATGATTATAAACAGGAATGATGGGCAAACCTGATAAACTTCCAACCTTCCAAATCAGCACATATGAGGCAATGACATGACAAATATAGAAATATAATAATCATTTCAACTTGAATTATCCTTTAAGATGACAGCCTGCATAGATTGATGAGATTACCTTGCATTGCTTATTTTGTTTGTCCCGTTTGAACAAAGGGGAAGAGGAGGAATGACGTCTGAGCACAACATGAGAATGGCTGGTAGAGCATCAACCTAGTAGTCTTCTTTGAACCGCAGTGAACGTCAGCCATTCATGTTTCTTGTGCCTTATCCATGAGACTCAAAGCAAAAATACTGAAGGCCTCTCAAAACCAAACCAAAAACCAAACCTAAAGCATCTCAGTCCTTGTAAACCAGAGCCTGGTTCCTGCATAAGTGATCATTCCATTTTTGGGAAATCCTATAAAAGTGACTGATTTATTGGGTGATGCAGTACAATTTATTTGAAACAGGGTGGCAGCAGGAGCAGCAGTGCAGAGAAATTGTTGAAATTAACTGGTTTGAATTAAAACAATGGATAAACAGAAGGATGCAAATTCAAATTTGGTTGCACAAACCAATACAGCAATGTTAGATGAAGGTAAAACATTATTGGTTAAATAAACATGTTAAATACCTTTCCTAAAAACTGCAAATATCTCCAAGGTATTTTTTGTCAGATATCACTTAAATGAAGTAATAACTGATTTGCTGGCCACTTGGGAACAGTTAAACAAGCTGTAAACAAATATTATTAATATAGAAATTCATATATAAAGTGTTGCTTATTTACTAGAAGATACAAAGCAACATTAGCATCTATTTGAACAATGATGAAAGTCCAATATGTTGCTCCACTATGTTCGCCAACTCTGTCTGTGTTGTTAGGTGCTGGGTGGTCAGGATTACAACAGGGCTTTTTCAATGAAAACAGCTGCATGCTGTGGATAAAAACAGGGTTCGGCGAGAGTGAATCAAAACAGTAAAGTTGGGGGCAGTAAAACCAAAACAATAAGCTGAAAGGCCTTCATAGAGCTGAGGGGAAATGCAACATGACTGTAGGTTGTCAATACAAGTGGTCCTTTGTGAATTACATGTAGCTGTTTTATCTGTTGTGTAGTAAAGCTACACTACCACCCTTAGATGACCTACTGAGGTCTGAGGGTACTTCTTGAAAAGTGTTCTTACTGAACATCCATTCTTCAGTGAATGGAAAACTGTGATTAACAAAACAAGTAGGTTTCATTTTCCTGTTTTCTGCCAATGCGGATAGAGACATCATGGCTAACACTATTACAATCATCATACTTCTAAGTTATAAATACTGTATCTTTCATTCATCACAGATCAGGAAAACAGCCAGAAGCAAGACGGTTGTTGGACAGTGATGCCGCACTTCCCGCCATGAAACAATGTCTCCACCCCGTGTGTCAGTTTGTGGGAATTATCCTTAGATAGATCTCTGTTGTGGGCTGACAATGACAGCACATCAGACTCAAGAGAGCTGCTAATGGTAAAGGAACATCATCACTGTTTCATAAGTACTTGTGGAATGATAGCACAGAGCACAGAGAGCCAAAGCGGTGGTACAAGTTCTCTTCATGGGGCTGGAATGACACTTAATAAAGATCTTAAATATCTACTTGGGAATAGTTGCCCCTGGAAGATTCTAGGCATTCTATCAAAAAAGCAAACATTATCTGAATGTTTCCTTTACATTTGGAAGTGGTGCATTTTCTTGTGAGAGTTGTCTGAGCCCGGTCTTCAAAGGATTGTAGAAAGTGGCCACCACATTAAATCAACTTCAATCCAAATGCTCGTTCTGAGCGCAAACAACTCCAGGGGATTTTAGCTTTGTGGGGTATATTGAGGCCAGACTTGTTTTTACACTGCACCTCTTTTTTTCACGTCAGACTCGACAACATTGCAAACATCCTCTGATGGATGTCTTTTTCTTTTCATCCATTCAGCAAATCCAATGCAAGCACCACAATCCACCATATGTAAAGTGTAAACTTCTGATGAGAAACACACTTTGAGGATGCAAATGTTCATATGGCTATATTGTTTACAACAGTTGAACAAAAAGAAGATGAAAAGCGTCTTGACGTCATATTTCATTTCAGCAACTAAACATACTGTGGCCAAGTGAAAACAGGAATACAGTTCTGTTGTGTCATTTATCTACAGTGACAGAAGCCATGAATCAAGTTTCAGGCCACAGAATGAAGGAACAAATGTATGTTTGCAGGTTTATGGTGTAAGATATAAACAAGGCCAATGCACTGCTGATGCACTATGTTGTGCTAATGTTTGGCAGGACTCCCTGACTGAAATCAAACATATGACAACATGATAAACCATTGCTTGCAACTAATAGTGAAACTGAAGGAAAAGCAAGTTGGAAGTTTGCAGTCTGTTGTTATATTTGTGTTGTATTTGAATAAATTACAATTTGTATCAGTGAACTTACATATATTGTATACTTACAAAAATAAACTAGTAAGGTACAATTTTAATAAAGTGGCTTTTTACGTTGTACTCTTTAAATTCAGCTCACACGGTCAGACCTGCACACATAGGACAGGGCGTAGTGCTACATGGCCTGGGCAGTAATACCTTTCAGTCAGAGGTGTATGGTTGGGGGTAGTCAAAAAGTTACTTAAAGTTCAAACAATTGCATTAAAAATGTGCTGTACAATTTACATGAGTGAAATAAGGTAAAACAATTATTTTCATTAGTGATTAATCTGTCATTCATTATTTTTCTCATTAACTGATTATTGTTTTGTCTACAGTGCATAATTATTGTGAAAAAATATGCCCATCACGTCCTGATGCTTTCAAATTCCTTGTGTTGTCTGTCCGACAGCCTAAAGATTAAGATTTAAGATTTATTCCTGCAAAAGCATAACCAAAACCACCAACCAGTGGCTGTTCATCAATTCAGAAGTCAGTCTCAATGACTCAGTGAATGTGAATATCAAGAAATTAACCTGATGATCTGGTGGCTGCTGTGTCTTCTCAATTAGCGCAGGGCTGAGCGGAGACAGGGATAAGAATACTTATGAGCTCTCTGACCTTGTCGGTTCCGAAAGAGGCAACAAAAGATGAAACACAGCAGTGAGAATTCATAATAAGTCTGAGAGAGAAAAATAAAGCACCTTCAATGCCCCCGTGATATGAATCACACATTCACAAGCAGGTACATATACAGACACACACCGAGAATAACATTCAAGTGTTCAAGAGTGTCTAGACAGTAAACAGTCTGTCTCTAAGGACTAAATGTGGGCCAACTAGATACAAAACTGTGTGCAGAAAAATTGAAAATGGGCAAATGTCTTCATAAAAAAAATTGCAATTTTGTCATCTCATGCACTCATTAAAATCAAGAGGGTTTAAACTGAGCAGACTAACTTGCACCAGATTAAATGATCATGAAAAAGCACTGGGTGTTGCAATCACTGAATATTAAATTTTTTTTTAATTACAGCACTAATGGGAGTAAATTAGAAAACCTGAGACAGAGGCAGGTCGGGGCTAGTACCAACTGATATGGTGAAAGATATGTGCACCGTTTGTGTGTGGTGTCTGTGTACTACTACTGACGGGACTTCAAACTGTACTCACTCCTAGACACACACAAACAAATCCTTAGATGAAACTCCACGTACACAGAGCAGGGATTTAATTCCTTCTTTATCATATCTGTACATCAGACAAGTTCCACAGTGCACGATAAGGAGAAAAAAGGGGGGAAAACACAAACCAAGTGTGGAGAAACATGTGCCTTTTGAAGTTGTCTTTCTTCTTCGAACTAGCTTTGGCGTAACGCTGCTAGTTAAACAGATCATTAAGCGTAATGGTTGGGGAGGATTGCAAAGCTTTATCTCTGATGGCAAGAACAAAGTTTTTGATGATCTGGGGGATTCTGGAGCTGGATTTGATGGGAATTCCCATGCCTGCTGGAACAGTTTACTTGTGCTAACAGACAGGTGCTATCATAAATCTAGAGTCAAGGAATTACTCACTCAGCTTTACATACTGAGACTTGAGAATGTATATGGGGATAAAGCTATCCTTTGACAGATTATATCTTGCGATTGAAGATTTCTTGGATAGACGCCTTTATTGTTCATGTCTGGCAGTTATATGTGACAGTAAATAGATGACTTGAAGAAAAGACATTTAAAATTATAGAAAGAAGACTTATCTTTGTAAAAGATTGGTGAAAATGCCACATCCTAACTGATCTATTGCCCTTGCCAGCTCAATAAAAGACCACACAACAATAAAACATGTGGCTGTAATTGGCTGATTGAAGCAGTTGAAACTAAATCACAAGGGTTACAGGTTGAGGTCAGCAACAGAGAGAGAGAGAGAGATATGGAGAGTAGTGAAGCAGAGTCACAAGAATTTATGTAAGAAATGAACTTCTTCAAAGGGAAACAAACAACCAGGACAGAGCACAACTTCTTTTTTACTTGCTGTAAAGAAATGCAATGATGCACATCTTTATTCATGAGAACACTTGATCCGTGAATAAAAGATTTTCAAACAGTTTGTATTCCTTTTCATTTGAGGAATCAGAGGGAAATGTTGTTTGAGGATTATCACCACTAAAATGATTTCTCAGGATGAGAATGTGCTTTAAAAATATTTCCCCTCTAGGCAAATAAAAGGCGAACGCTAACAATTCTTTATTTATTTTCTCCTCTCACTTCTCTTTTGTCAGTGCCCTCCACTGCTTTGCATTTGAATCACTCCAAATCTGGAAATCGCTTCCACCCAGTTCTCGTGTTTATGAAAAACACAAGTTTCCAAGAGCCTGCAATGAATTTATATTTGGTACAAGCTGCGTAGTGCATCTCACTCCCCTGGCAATGTGCCCCTCCACAAGCTTTCCATGGAGGTTTGTCCCCCCGGTTTCACAGTGCCGACTGATTGATTTGCTCTTTAATGGCTTCCTGTGTTGGGCATGGTCTAGGACGAACATCTGTATGGGTGGATTGGGCATGCTGGGTCTGTTTTGCTCTGCTACGCTCATCTGTGGTGTAGTAAAGTGAGGTATCTGCCTTTTCTGTGGCCTGGGAGAATGACGTGCTCCATTATAAAAAGAACTGACTCCAATGAAAAATGAGCCCTGGGTCCTAACGGCTGCTGGTCGCTGAGTGGATTACATTGCCTCAGGGGATGAAGTTCAGCTTCTGATGTTGATGACTGAGAAGGTGGAACACTAGTAGCTGGCCTGTGAGTGATAAAGTTATACTGAGTGTTAATGTCAAGAGCAGTTTGTGTTTGAAAGACCACTTCTATGAGCTGAGGTTCAGCTTTGGGCCGTACAGTGGACTTCAATTCTGCACGCTTGCATGTGTGCCAATAGTCACAGCTCCGCAAAGATTGGTAACATTGCTTAAGATCCAAGTAAATTAAGCTATTTATACATATTTATTCAGAGTCACTGAAGCAAATCACAGGAAATTGGAACATGCTGAGACTAAATTAGTTACTGAGATACAATTTTGTAGTTCAATAATGAAGAAAGTACCTCATAAAATGCTTAAAATTGAGGTTAGGGTTAGAAGAAAGGTGGTCATAGTAAGAGAAATACATATTTTTACCTAATTTTCCCATTTGACATTTAATTGGTGCAATGTTTGCATATATATGAATATATTAACATGTATATTTATCTTACAGATTTTGACATTATGTCACAAGCTAATGGCTATCCGTGAAGGATTTTTTAATTGCTTATTTGTTTTATGATTTTTCTATGTTTGGGAAAAGAGAATTTAAAAATAAAGTATATGAAAACTAGAACCAAAAAACAAGCTTGTGTTTTTATCTACCTTAGGATTAGCTGACTTTGCTAAAATCTTCTCCCCAACATTAAGTGTTCACGTTGCCAGTGACAAACTCAAACACAAAACTCTGTGTTTGGGCAAACACCATAATCCTGAAATCCATCTTTATTTCAACCTACGCCTTAAAATTAGGAGTTAACATCAGAAGGCGCTGCTCAACCGTGTGGTATTAAGAGGTAAGGGACAAAGCACACCTGCAAAGCTGGAGTTGACATGAAACAAAAAAAACACCCCCAAAACAAAAACCTCATCCAAAAGCCACTTCAGAAGCCTTTCTTCATAATCCAGGGATGTAGAGCAGATCTGAGAAATGGGAAAAGTCCCACGTGAAAGCAACAGGCTTCCACAGAGCACATTAGCATTTACTTGTGTTTGAATTTGATTGAACTAATTACGCTGGGTTGTTGGGATGATAAGTGAGCATAAACATGCCCCCACAGAGATGAAAACCCTCTACTTTCATCCATACGCAATTAATCAGCATCTGACTCTGCAAACAGACATAGCAGCTTTCTACACTGCCTCTCCTGTAAGCACTGACTGACACATGAAAGCAGGGAAATTTGCACCCAGTTAGTAGATTATGTTGTGAGTGAGTTGAATCTGAGCTGATACTGTGGAAAAACCTCAACCAGCATCACACAATGAGGCTTACTTCTCCTTCTTGAGGGTATGAGAACCTGTTTCTCTACCAGGTAACACCACGTGAAGTGGATGCATGCGTACTTATTTATGCTTGTAAAGGATATGAAAGTATTTTTATGTGAAAAACAATAGAGTCCCGGGAGTGCCTGAGGCGTGATGAAGCATTAACAACAGTCAGTGTCTGCAGAAGTTGGTTATGGATAGAGCATTGCACAACTGCTAGTTAGAAAACACTGTTCACGTGCAGCCAAAACTTCAAAGCCTTCCATGTCCAGCAGACCAGGTTATTTCAATTAGTCTCCAACAAGAACCCTTCTTCTTCCACAGCTGGACCCCCCCACCTATCACTCCCAGGGATCAGCCACACGGGGCCCTGTCACTCTGTTTCCTTTTACCCCCCTACCCCCAAGGGCTTTGTTTTGGAAAAGGAGAAGCGAGTCAGGTTCAAAGTAGAGGAGAAGACTGCGGGGTAACATGAGATGACGGTCTGTCCAGCAGGGCATGTGGCTGTGCCAGAAGATGCCTGCTGGCTTGAAGAAGAGATGATTCTTCATTTCTGAGCTCACAACCGTAGTGCACACACACGCACACACAAGCACAGACGTCACTAGAAAAACAGCCATTTAAAAAAATGAAACTATGCAGGTTCTAAACGCAATAATACAATTTATTGATTTTTAATTAAAACATTCATAGATGCAGTCCATCAATTACTGTCTCCAAACACAGATATGCAACAGGACGAAGAAAATTCAGATAGCAAGTGTTAATATAGTGCAAAAAAGGGTGACCTTTATCTAACATTTGTGGATTTTTCTGGCTCAGTCAATCAGCAAAACTCTTCATTTGACTGAAGGCTGTGAGCCCACACAAAGGCTGCATATGAGTTCAAAGTCTTTCAACCAAAAAATAATCAGGTTCGCTTCACATTTGACATGAGCATGAACACATCTGGTCCTATTTTAAACTGAACAGGAGAACGGAGTGTTGACTGTAATGATGATATCTCTGTGTAGTATTTATACAATTCTCTCTCTAGCGAAGATCGGACGTCCAGTCATGCAAAACGTGAATATAAAAACAATCATGGCATTTTTCCTTTACTTCAATACCCTCAATCTTCACCCCATGCGCCATTTACCACGACCTGGAGGTTTTCCAAACTAAACAAGAGGAAAAACATGGTGCCAAACAAGACGCTGAAAGCCTAGCTAGCGCCTGAGGTTTTCCTGATAAAGTTAACAGGTCAAGGGAAGATCATCATTGTAATGAAGAACACAACTGCATGTGATTTTCAAATGCTCAGTTCTAAACACATTTGTTACCATAGGCCACATAGTTGAAAGTTTCAATGTGGAGTGGTGTGATCCATAATCTGAAAGGACTTTGATGGTTTAGCAAGTTTGTTCTTGGGTCACCATCTGGTTGGGTTTCTCTTTTTTCTCTCTGAAAGCACAAATGAAAGAAGAATCACTAAAACAACTTTGAATTTAATAATTAACATTAAAAGCAATAAACTAATAATAATAGTAATAACACATGTTTTAATACCACCACTTCGATTTAAGTATGTCCTCATTACGAAGATGCGTATGTTCACTTTTCCAAAGTTATTTTGGGGAACTCGCCATCCAGACTGCATGTCCTGCTGCTCCATGGGAGTTGAATGAGTGAAGTAATGGGGAACACTTGTTTAATCAAAACTGACCGCAGGGAAAAAGTCTGGTGACCTTGCATCAGGGCAGGGATCATTTTCAACTCGGCTCCTAATAACAACACTTTATTGCTCTTATTAATAGTGTTTTATTAACAGTGCATCTAAAACTTAGGCGCACATTAGGGAAACTTGCAAAAACAGGGACATAAATGCTGAAGGGCAAATGTAGTAAGCCCTCCCATGGTATCTGAACTAGTAATGCTTTAGTTAGTTGTTGACATTATATCCATTTCTTAACAGTGAAGATTAACAAGCTCAGGAGGATCATCCTTTGATCAAGCAGCGACCATGAGGAGTCACATGTTGTTATAAGTATTACAACATCCATCACACTCAACATTTACTCTCTCACCAGAAACTTCTCTTGTGCAGTTACATACAACACATTGAAAGAGTTGTAGCTGTAGTTGTCCCCCTTCTCTGTCCTGACGGTAAAAATATAACTTTCTAATGCATATTTAATGAAAGAGATGGGAAGCAAATTTCACAGTGCTCTCTCTCTCTGCAAAAATGCATAAGTTCAGCTAAAGCTAATATCAGGCTTCAGTCACCTGAGATGATCAAATCTAGTAAGAAAGCACATATCTTCCAAAGTTACAGCCTTTTCTCTGTTTGAATTACCGTCCCTCCACCGCAGCTCAGTGGAAAGCCGCTGTCCAGGGAAACACAAAAAGATGAACTTGGTAAGATACAATTGATTTTATCATCTCAGACTGCGAAGGCCTCAGACATTTTTACACAAAACAAAGACTCCAGAAGAGATCTCTTCCTGGCCAGTATAAACAGGAAGAACAGTTTTAATGAACATATGGGGAGTATTGCTTTAAAACAGACTGGAAAAAAATGTGGAATTATACTTTCTCGATGTGATTTATTTCTTCAGGAGAGGTGGTGTGATTTCACTACAACCTGCACTGGTCAGTGATTTTAACCCCCCTGGAGTCCCCTTATTACCTACATACTGTTTTCTGTGAACTTGCTGATCCTCTGCAATTTAAAACCAATCCAGAGAGACACTTTGCATTTTTAAAAGTGCAGAAATAAACTTTACCGACTACGATCCTGCAAGTTCATCAAATAGGCTGTTGTAATACCATATTACAGGTGATGGCGTGTTTGTATAGCCAAACTGATTTTATGCGTAGCGAGCTACACGCTGAAAACTACTGCCAATATCAAACTTTTAAAATGAGGTCTGCTATTAATTTAATTATAGCTAAATAAGTACTGGTAAAAAAATACTAGTATTGAAAATAATACCGAACATGTTGGTGATAAAGATCATGTGGTTTGCCTGCACCATATCAACCAGTAGCTAAAATGCTATCGGGAACAACAACAACCCCCCCACCCCCACCCCCTCTTGTAATATTAATCATCTCCAATAATTCACCTGCAATGTTAACACACAAACAGAAACACACAAACACAAACTGACCCTTAATAGTAAAAATGATAGGGGCACAATATAATTTTACTCAGATATTGCCATGAATGACTCAAGCAATGAGAGGCTGCCAAAAGGCTTCACAATCTCAACACAAATCCTTCAACACTGATGATATTTTCCAGTTCTGAATTGTTTTTGAGAAGCTCTATCTTATTTCCTTTCAGATACACAAGTGAGATATGTTACTAGAATTTCCTGCCGTTTGGTGTTGAGACAGTTTACCTCACTTTGCCAAATACGCTTCCTTCCTCGCTCCTTCGATTCATTGTGAGACTCTTGCCAGGTTCAGACAAAGCCCCTCACTCTCTTTTTGATGTGTCATATCGCAGAAGTGGAGTAGACATGATGGTACACACACACAAACAGACTCACGTCTTACGGTGTAATGACTTTCTTACTCCTGTGGTGAGCTGCCAACAGACCTGTTGAAACCTGCTGGGTAACCCTAGATGTGGAAAGTACCCATGCAAGTCTGAGTCTGTGACACAGGGAACTGAGGCAAAGGAGGCCTTCACTATCTACCTGTCGCACACAATCACACACACATGCACGCACGGAATTGTGTGGTATCAGTGCTTCTTTCCTCCAGACACGCAACCCAGACATGATCTGAAATACAGTAAGACCCCCGCTACTTCCATCCTGCTATGCCTCTGATGTTGGGAGGAATCAATGTGTCTGCACTTGTTGGTAGCTGAGTGTGTATGCACGTGTGTGTGTGTTCATGCATGTCCGTGTGACCACTCACACTCAAGGAATGTATAAGATTTCTCTTTACGCATTTAGGCTACTGTATGCACAGTATGTTTAATGGCTGTGTGTGTCCCGGGTGTTGTATATTAACATGTGTACCAGCATGTCGTGTGTGTGAGATCACCTCCACCTCTGCAGACCTTTTGACACTCTTCGTCTCTTTTTACACCTGGCCTCCCATGATCAAGGCTTCAAAAGAGGGCAGGTGTGCTCGCCCCTTGCCCTCACAACATAGCAGTTTCATCACCCGTGCTGCTGGAGGTGGCTTGTAACTCCTGACATCCATCTTTTTCCTTCTCCTGCTGGAGTTATGGTGGGGAAAAGCCCAAATGAAGTCTATGAGCCCGTAAAACAAGCCTTTAATTTGCTTGTATACGCCCAGGAGCTAGCGCTGCTGTTAGCTTTCTCATTTCTCTGGACTGCAGTCATAAGTATGATCCCACAGGGTATATGGGTTTATTTGGGTTGATCAGATCAGTAAGAAAATTTATGAGTAACGGAGAGGAGGCTGGGACATGTCGGATATCAAACACACAGGTGGGATTCATTGCCTTTGTTTTTTTTTGTGTGTCTTTGTTGGCGCAGCAAAGAGGTTTTGACTATTGGGAGGAAATGGGAGGGGAAGAAGACCTCTAGCTATGTACTGGTTTTCACAAGATGAGTGCCTCCAATTTCCAACATATAATCTATCTATTCAAAGACAGAATAAAAGATATATGGGTGGCTATGCCTGGAGGCCTGCCGATCAAAAACAAGCCATATTTTGTGTCATAAGTCAGTGTTTGTCTGACCAGTGGAGATGTTTCCGTGTGTGCTTTGCACTGAGAGAGGGAGAGAAGCAGAGGTTTTTAGTTTGATTCAGTTGGTTTTAGCCTCACCTTTAAGTTAGAATCCATAGGATATTCATAAAAAATGTGGCTGTACATATTGTAAATTACTTTTTCAGCAATAGCCATTTAATGTGTTTACATTCTGTAAATACCTGTCTAGTAGTTTTCCTTGGCCTTGGTGGAGTCATTCCCATTCCCACACAGGATTTATATTGCTTTCTCACACACATTCGCTCACACACATAATTTTATCTCACTGACATCAGCCTCACTGCTTACTGTGCACTAAATTAAATGTATTTCTAGCTGCACAGCTAATGCAATTTCCTGCTGCTGCAGATTTACATTAAAAGCGTTCAAGTGGCAAAACACGGGGCGACTTTTATTGGTAAGCAGGGAAACACAATGTATGTGCTAACTGCTTTTGATAATCAGCAAAGCATTTACAAAACAAGACAACAATCAATTTTGGCAAGAAGGATCAGCCAGAACAAGTTATTAGATGAAGAGCTACAGGCGATAGGATGCAAACCTCCAACTTTCCAGGAAATAACCACCTCTGTTTACATTAAAAACTTGCGCCATGTGAAGCACAAAATCAGATCAAGGTGGCACCCAGCATGATGGAAACAGAAACTGAAAACAACATGAGTTTGTTTGGCTGCAGCATAATCAGATACACCAGTTGCTTCTCTGTTGTATTTATGACAAAGCAGATACTCAAGAATAGTTTGTCTTTCCCAAGGATTCCTTGGATTATCAAACCATACTTGCTGTTACTATAGAATCCATAGTCACCAAATCAGCTTATACCTAAACTAATCCTACAATGAGATTCAGATGTGAAACATCTGTGGTTATAATACCACCTCTATCACAATTACAATACTACCTATCTGTTGGGTAATACCTTGGCTGTTGGAGGCAATGTCAGGCATCAAACTCCTCAGATTACCAGGAACTTGTCCAGTGGAGGAAGTAAAACAATATTGTTGGTAGTGAAACAATATTTACAGTCTTGGCTGGGTGACATAAGCTACCTATGAATGCAACTTTTTTTTTTTTTTAATCAATAGAATCTGTAGAGAGGAGCATTTTAAGTCTATCACTGATTTTACATTTTTTCTTTTATATTTTGTGTTTCCTTTTGTAGCATTTAGCATCAGTGAAATAGAGAAATTGATTTCCTTGTCGTGTGAATCATGTGTGCACGAACCTGTCTTGTTTCCTGTTGTGCAGTCTGATCATTACTCCCATTGTGACCAGTGCTGAGAGGGAGCCAACAGCGCCAAGTACAAACCCCACCTTATCATCTGTGGAAATCATACCAACACAGAATTATTAGTCACTGCTATTAGCCATTGATCTCTCTAAAAAGATCTATCCATCATCCACAGCTTTTGATATCTGGATCAATACAAAGTCAAAAGGAAAGCATTGATGGTGGAAGTAAAAGCATGTGGGAAAACTCAAAGAGGAAAGATCAAACAACGTTAGTCACAGTTCCTTTGAGCAAGGCATCCAGTGGAGCTAGTCTTTAGCCTGCAGCAGAGGACTGTGTTGAAGCTCCCTGGTAAGGATGGGTGTAACAGTTAGGTGTGTCTGAAATGTACCATGCATTATTCATTCTGTTTTATCTGGGTAAATAAAGGATTAAGGAACAAAGTGAGGATTTTCTGTGAATGTGGTAGCCATCGTGTACAGTAGATTTCAGTTTCAAAGAAACAACTGTGAAAGACTGGTTACAGTAAATGTGTAAAAGTACACTTGACCTGATGTGATTATTAAATAATGTCAGCTTTACATGTATGGCATCTAACCAGTACTTTCTATTGTAAACAGATGTGATTAAAGACAGCTTATTTATCTAGAAAACCTTCTTCATTGCATATATTGTACAACTGCATGGATGTATAAAATTAAATATAATCTGAGTATTTTATCCGCATCACCCAATTCTACGTTCAATAATCATAAAATGTAAATGTGACTGACCTATGCATCCATTTTACATTAATATAAATTAACAATTTAAAGATTTTACATGCCGGTCAGGCACAGCCATCCAACAAAAAGCCCAGTGTGTTCTGCCAGTAGATCAGCAAATGCATGAATCAATTTTTGTAATTACCAAAGGGATCAAACAAAACAAAAATGATACATTGGCTTCAAACAAACATAATGAGCACAATGCTGGATGAACTGACACAGCCTCAATTTGCTGGATTTTCCCAGCAGTTGCTTTCACATTGTTTGCACTTGCTTAGGTAATATTGCGATCAAATTAGAACATCTGAAACTTTCCTTGGGGTCTTGGCAAGTTCAACGAACCATTTTGCAATCTATTTGACTATTCATACAGTATCCTGAGCCAGGGGTTATTTCTCTAAACAAAGGCAAGTATACGGAAGGTACGACGAAGATAATTATCAAAGTACCGTTGCATGAATGCACGAACATATGTCAAGAAAGGTAGATGTTTGTCAGGTAAGCACTGCAGGTGCTGGTCCTTTAAAATATCATCAGCCTTGGAACATCAACCACGTGCACACACACACAAACATGCAGAAGCACGGTAAAATACACACCCATGTGTACAAATATTCCCTGAAGTTTCTAAACCAATCAGTTTCGCTACACATGGCCAGGTCTTGGATGAAGGAGCACTGACGTCAAACTGCTGCATGCTGAAGCCTTCGGCATCAGTGCGACAAGCCGCCCAGAGTATAATTGTACTGGGAGCATGTGGAGGACTGGCAGTCACTCAATGTTAACATTCACCTTTTCGCTTTTTTTTTTCTGTTGGCAAAACCCCAAAGCTATCTCATTACTCCACCTAACACCCCCTGCATTGATCAAATAGTAAAGCTCCAGGGAGCAATAGCACTCAATTTGGACCATTACATTTCCGGTGAGAGGGGATTAGCACATGACAAACATCATGGAGTTGGAGTGAACTGGAGTTAAAGGTGATAGAAAACAGGAAAAAATGTTTTTTACACATTTAAAACATGGTTGTGTTCATCACCCATCTGTATCATTTGTACTGCAAGATACAATTGATTATGTACATCCACATGTAATTCCTGCAATTTGCTACAAACTTAGAAAATTAACATTTCTGAGCTCATCATTGTTCAGTCGCCTTTTCAGTCTGTGTTTATCTCACAAGGAAATTGCAAACAGACGATACCAATCAAAAATCCAAGACTGTTTTTGTAACCCGTCCATACAGCCCTGAGCTACACTCTTATCACATCAAGCATTTCTTAAGATAGATTTTTTTTTTTTTTTTACAGAGCTGAGATCATTTTAAAATAATTCTGTTGATTTCCTTTTCCCTGGTAACAGTGTGTCTCTGTACCAAGCTACTGTCATCAACTATCATCAGCTGTCTGATTTAATGTGATGGGTGGAGTATTCTTGGAATTTGCACCATGTGTCACACGGCGAACTTCAGACACCAAATGTTCCATGTGCAAACTTAACAAGCACCTGGTTGCATAAACACTCCAAAAACACAAAGCCAAGTAGTAGCCAACTAAAATATTATTTTTTTTTCCATTGTCAGAGATTCACATCCAGACACCTTTGAAGGAGTTTATGAATATAAACACAGCAGCAGCTCTGGAAGATAAAGGTGCCTAAAGGACTCAGCTTCAATAGCTAACCTTGCCTGTGGTCTAGGACCCTGGTTTGGCCAGGTGTGTATACAAATGTGTACTGTATTTCATCATTTTATGGAATGAGAAATTATAATAAAATTATATATCAAACAAATCAAAAAGTACATCCTTCATGCATGCACGTCTAGTCAATTATTAATTAAGTACCCCTTTATGGACACCACCTCTAAATGTTTACATTTTATTAGATTTTATTATTTACGCATTTTATTTTAAACTGGATGTTACTTGACACTAAGGATTATATTAAAGTGGGTGTTTTTTATACAAGACACAAGTGTCCTGGAATTGTTAATATTTAGGCTCGATCTCATGTCTTTTTATGTGGCAAGAACTGGACATTTGAACTTTCAGCAATTCTATTTTGTCTCCTCTTCTTCCACATATGCTCACTGAACACACACAGCTATATATTAATCTGTGGACATCAAATCAACTGAAACCTTCAGAATAAAACCTTGTAGAAGGAGGATGTTGCTACATGTCTTTCTTGTTTTCTCTTCAACTATGCCAGAAAAGATAAATATGTCAGAGGTGATAATATTTTGTCATTACTTAGTTTATCATTATAAACTCTTTCTTATTTGTACTGCAAATCAAATAAATCCCATAAAACAATAAATCATCCCAACACAACACATCAAAATTGCAGTGCTGCAAAACATCTAAGAAACAGACCTGTCATTCAGATTTAGACCTCACAACACAGACCTCATCAGATATGTCAATGATCTGCACATAAGCACAAACTCTAGGAAAACTTTCCACAAATAAAGAAAGCGTCAGGAAGTGGTAAGTTAAGCACGACAGAGAGGTGACAGAAATGACTGACTGACAGTGACTGATTTAAAAGTCTCAGCTCTTGGTTGGCATTTCAACAACTCCTTCTTCTACGCTACCTGCATTTACCACCCACTTCTGTCTCTCTCTCTCTCTCTCTCTCTCTCTCTCTCTCTCTCTCGGCTCTTGAGTGCTTTATCTCAAGGGAATCTGAGAAGTGAACAACAGGCAGAAAATTGAGTGAGGCTTTGTCTTGCAACCAATGTCATATTTTCCTGTGAAAATCGCTCTATCCCTCACTGGCAGCTGTCACATTTCCTTTAATCACTTTCTTCTCCTATGTGTGAGGAAGTCTATTAACATTATAATGCCATCAAGGTGGAGTGATCCTGTTATTGGTATGCGTCTGACACTAAACCAGGGCTATTGTTTTTCAGAAAACCGTGACAAGGCGCAGCCAAACTAGTAAATTGTATAACCTTATACTTCTCAAGTCTCCCAAGGCCTTGTGTGTGCTTAGATCAAAAACACTTTCTATCCAAACCCCACCCTCACCTCTCCTACTCTCGTCATTCAAGCACTGATCAGTACAGTACACACCTCTGTATAAAGTCTGAAACAATTAAAAGCACACTGACAAGTATGGTAGCAGGTTATGATGCATCTGAAGTGGGTGGGGCTCTCAGTGATATTTATGTAGAGATCCACATTTGATAAAAGAGACTTAGTGTCACTTCTGCTGACAGGCACCATTTCAACAGCAGCTCATTAAAGTGACTCAGAGAAGAAGTCAAACTGGATGCAGTGGCATTTGTTGCTCAGCGGCACACAGTTTTCATCTCAAGTATGACTACAATTCTCTGGCTGTTCAGCCTAAACATGCTACAGTGATTCATATGAGGGGAGGATGAGAGATCCGTCAGGGCGTCTCCTGCTCGGCCTGTATTTAGCATTGTTTACATGGCCAGGGGTCATATTTGAATGGTGATGGTAACAGCTCATGCAACACCTGCCATTGAACACCTCGGGTCACGTTGACAGTTGTTAGCCCTGATTTGTATAATGAGAGTGTTGGAGCAAGTGTGATCACTTGTCACATAGCCAAAAAGGCCCAGTTTTGTGTGTTTGTGTACAGCCTGAATATACAAGTGGAGCTCTGTCTCACACTGTATGATTGTGTTTATTTGGATCTCCAGCCACATCCTGAATAAGGTTTATACGTTTTCACATACAAGGAATCAGCCTTGGCATCTTAGTGCATACCAATATTATGAGACACTAAACTGACAATATAAATATAAATTATATATATATATATATATATATATATATATATATATATATATATATATATATATATATATATATATATATATATATATATATATATAATACATACCTCCTTTTTTGCAGCTCTTTCATCTTAAACTCTGTTTAAGATGAAAGAGCTGCAAAAAAGGAGGTATGTATGAGGAATAATGAATATGTACATGTACAGAGTAATAATCCTAAAAATGTGCATCAATGTAATACATTTAGCAAGAAGTGGTGACATTACAATAAGGTAACATTTACTATCTATGGGGGGGTCAGCCAGCTGTAGTTGGGAAGAAGCTGTTCTTCTTGCAGAAACTGTTGTCTTGTGGTCCAACACATCCAGATTACTCGCACACTCACTAGGATAGATATCTCTAAACTTTCTGCCTGAACAACGTATGTTACAGCTCTGCACTAGATAACCAAGTTATGAAACGAGTATGTTTGCCTAATCAAGGAGTCAGTGTCAATTGTGTCCAGCTGTGACCTAGCCAGTCGTTATGCGGGCCTCCAAATCTGACATATGAAATCTATTCATCCCCCTGATTACTATCAAGAGGAAGTCTCTGTTTGCAGCTCTAACGAGGAAAGGATGGAGGTCTGGTGTGAGGCCACGAAGGGATGAAAGTGGTGGACCACAAGTCAAGTAGCTTCATTTCTCTGCTTCCTCTCACTTCACTTAGCCAATAGGTCAATGAACCAAAACCTTAGAAATTCTTCAAACCTCTGCTTTTATTCTTCCCCAACTAAGTCATTAAATATCTAATTTCATCCAACGGTGCTCTCACCGGAGTATGGATGAATAATTAGAGCTGATGCTATTTTTTTTCAAGGTTTTATAAAACCCAGCCTGCTGCCGCACTACACATTGGCACAAAAGGTGTCACAAACACAAGACACTCAGAATTTAGTGGGAAATACTGCCACCTGATGGCAACAGCTGATGACTACAACAATACTCTGAGTTCACGGTTGGGGTGATGAATGAAACCATTAGAGGGGCCCAGGTGCTTCCAATTTACAAATAGAAAGCCAAGACAATCCAGGATCAGAAGTTTATAGCTTTGTAGCTAATGGTAGCAACAGAGAGCCGAGTCTATTGAATCTTTGCTTTCTAAGAGACTGGAGGAGAGGAAGAAGAAGAAGAAGAAAAGAATTTCCCCATTGAGGGATTAATAAAGTATCTCTTCTTTATTAATCCCTCAACGGGGAAATTCTTTTTTCACCCAGTTTATTTTACATGCATTTTTAACCCCGAACACACATACAAGGTCTCATAGACATGCTTATAGACATGCACACATACAAGGGCTCATAGACATGCAATGTGGAGAGAGAGGATTCCCTCTCATTTTTCACTGGATGATGTTGGTAATCATACTAAATATAAAACATGTGAAGATTAGTTAGCAACAAGTAAGTAAGTGACTTTTTTCCATTTTAGTGATTTTCTAGAGCGATAAATGCGAACTGTTTTACAAGTGAATAAAACAAAAAGAAATGATAGAAATAAAGGTTTTGCCATGTTTAAACCTAATCGAAATAATATTATTCTTGTAATGGAAGTATGTTATATATCTCTCATGTCAAAGTATAACTTAAGGTACCATCAAGGAGAGTTATCCAGGCGTTCCAAGTATTGTTTACCAACCTGTTATGCAGTAGGGTTGCTCTCCTGTCCAGGTCCCATCATCCAGACAAGTGCGCACTGTTGAACCATACAGTATGTAGCCTTCATTACAAGTGAAGCTCACAGTGTTACCCTCTAAGTAATGTGTCCCATTCTTCTTTCCATTCCTGGGTGTGGAAAGCCAGCCACAAGACACCACTAAAAGAACAATAACACATTAATATTAAAACCATTATGTTACCTTAACAATCAAATGTTTTTGAAAGATGTTTTCCCTTTATTAAGCTTTCTAATGGCATTATATTACCGTGGAATATGGATGAAGCAGACACTTGAAAGCTCTTACAGGTCTTGTATGTTGTCTATGAGTATAAAACCAGACTGATCTTGTTTCACATGGTACCTGGCTTCAGGGCTGCCATTTGGGTCTGATAATTTTGGTAGGCCCTGAGAGTCGCATTTCCCACTTTGAGGCTCCGAGTGGTCAGGGTATCATATTTACAGAACTCCGCTCCTTCTCCAAAGCAGATTTTCAACATGTCTGCCACCAAGGGGTCATCAGATCCCTCAGGTAGAGAAAACGCAGGTACAAAAGCAGGATCGTGACTTGGTGGGAAATAATAGGTATCCAAAAGGTACTTTGAGTCATATGTGAAAAGGGAAGACTCCTTTGAAATGTTCCCTGAGGACAAAAACAAAACACAACACCCATTAAGATGTACAGTACAACCATGTTAGATTGTTGGTTAGAAAAACAAATTACAGGCTTCGGATAGATCCTAAACCAACTATAATGATTGTCAGTCATTTGCAATGTCAGAAGTATCTATAATCATATAAGAGAACATGTTCAACCCAAAGTAAGCAAAGAACATGTAGAAAAACAATAACACCATGTATAAGAATGGGTAAATAAAGAGAGTTGACTAAGTTGTCATAGCAACTGATCAGACATGACTGACATTTATCGGAATTACTGTCACAGCAGCAAATGTTTGACCAATCAGACTACTTGGCTCATACTACCTATTTTCTAAAACGTAGAATTAAAAATGAGAGAACATGAGGCGAGCTATAATTTGGAGATAACAACATAACTCTAAGAGGTCAGTGCAGGACACACACAGAACATGCTGTCCTGGTTTTCTTTTGGCGCAGACTTTGATGCATAACAAAATGTCGCTCTATCAGCACCAATAAATCCGTTAGCTCCCACGAGCTTTAAGTGGGTGTTTCCTGCACTAGACTGAATCAAATAATTCTAGTAAAAAGGTCAAGCACATAAAAAGTTAGCTACTCACCAGTTTTGAGGGATATGTACTGTAATTATAGCTGAGATATTATTATCATGTATGTATGCGGTCTGGATTTAACTTTGTTCCAGAGATGTGGTTTCCCCCGATATCTCTGTAATCTATTAAAGCTGCACTAACTCTAAACATGTGCCTTGTTTTCTTCCTGTGTCCTTTGTCATTTGTCAAAGGTTTAGCCAAACGTGGCTCAAATATAGTAGTGATTTATTAATGAGTAATTATTAGAAAATCACAGAATCCCTAACCGGCTCTTGTCGTTCTAACATGGCTCTCTACACAAGTTTAATATTCAACCTACTGTAGACTGAGAACTGATTATTTCAGCACTGATCGATCTGATGTTTGTTTGTTCCACAAACACAAGTTCAACAGCCCTTCACACTCACAGCTGGCCCCAAAGGTCAAAATTTCCTCCGGAGTGGCGTCTGCTGGGGAGATGACCTCTCCTGGGTGGGTCAACAGGTCATCCGATGGGTTAGAGTTCATCAGGCCGAGGAGACCCTGAGTGTGGTTGGTGAACTCTGTTGGAAGCAGGACGGTCACAGCCATGGCTTCCTCATGCACACGCACCTCCACGCCAGCACCAGATAGGAAAATTACAGTCACATTCTGAGGACTGGGGGCAAACACAAATACCCCTAGAAAAGAGAGATTGTGTTTGTATTAAAAAAAAAAAAACTTGCACATGTGACATACATTAAAATCTACAAATCGCACAAAAGACAAAAAAGGGGCACTACAATAGATGTCAATGCAGTTAAGGCTGTATTAGATGACATTTAGCTGCAGTGGAAAACGTTGTGGGAAAAGACAACATTTAGAGGACAGTGACAAAATATCACTGACATCAGGTTACAATATTTCATGATATGAAACTGTCAGCTATCTCTTGCTGTCAAAGCTAACAATGTCTAGTGTACAGCTGTTCAGTAGCGTCTAAATCATCTCACCATGTAGGTCCATCCAGCTTTCCCTGGTGAAAGGAAGGACCTTTTGATTCCTCAGCACCTGAAGGCGACCCTCTGCTCGGCGCACCTCGATGACATCAGAGGCCTTCTCCTTCATAGCCACTGATGACACCCATGTGGCTTTGGCCAAGGCACCTTGGTGATCAATATACACATCACATTGTTATAGATGAACTATGTAGTAGTATTCTTAAGATAAGAATGGTTTCATCGCTGTGTTTAATCTCACTGATCTAATGAAAAGAATATTAATGACATCTGGCCATCTACAGTCTAATGGCCCATGGCTGTTGTGAAATTCTAAACAATGAGGCTAACATCTGTTACTCTTCACCACATGTGACCCCCAGAGATACTGAGCGAAAACAAGAGGGAACTAATGAGAGACACTATTTCACAGCGGCAACATGTTTCATGCACACGGGGACATAACACTGATCTCTGAACTGTGCAAAAGATACAAGAGAGCCTAAAAGCTAAGATAGGAGATAGCAAAAGAAGACCACCAAAATACCAAGGTCAATATGTCTGAACAAACTCTAAAGGCAGGCAATCAATCCTTTGACTGATAAAAACAAAAAAAACAAAATACTAATCGAACCTCAAAATATGTCCCTCTGAAGAAATCCTGGAACAAGTTTCATGACCCCAACAAAGCTCTAAGCTGAAAGCGAGAGACACAGTAGTAGCATGGGGACTAAAGAGGGGACACAGACAGGGCTTTCATGTCAAATGTGTACTCACCGTTCTCAAGTTTCACCTGTTCTGTTCTGGCCTGAACACTCAGTTGTCTGTCTGGCGAGGACACAAGGTAGTACTCTCCTTTGCCATTGAAAGTGTAGCTGAGGCCATCGAACGTTACGAAATGCAGATCTCCGAGGACAACACCTGTGAGGAATCAAGAAACAAAGCGCTGATGACTTTACATTTTTGGCACAAAAATTTATTTTAAAAAGTATGCTGTTGGTCTCTCATTCATCTAAACATCTCCTATGTCTCCTAGCATCAGTATCCAGCTTGTTGTTTCATTAATAGCCTCTGAAGGGCAGGTTGTATGATTTCAGTTGTATGATTCAATACATTTGTATGTCTTAACTTGCACAGAGCATGTGTGTGTATCCACACAGAGGAAATTAAACACATGTTAACTCATACACACATATGCCTTCTTCTACACGGGAAGAAAACGTTTGATTTGTTCTACTTTCAGATGTTAACGTTTAATCTGACTTATGAAGGGTCTCACCAACTCTTGGGGGTCGGTAGTTGCGACACCCACTAGAAGGTCGATGGTTGAAGTAGATGTGGCAGTGGTGAGACCACAGGCAACAGTAGTAGAAACTCGTGACATCGTATAACCAGTGGGAGTACCCGGGAACCCGTGGTGGTTCCCTGTATGGAGGTGAGCCCCAGTCATGAGCCCTGTCTGGGGTGCTCCCTCCGAATGAGTCTCCCGTCAGCACTAGAGCGCCTGTTCCGTCATAACAGCACTGCTGCCCTGAACCATGCTTAGGACTGGAAATACAAGAAGAAAGTTTTGTCAAAATTTTGTCAAATGCTTCCATTTTCACTTTTTAAAAAAAAGGTAAAAACTTGATCTGTCCTCTTGTCTCATACCTGGCCTGAATTGCTCTGACGCAGTGGACACTACCTGGGTGATAAGTGCACACACTGCCAGTCTCAATGTCACAACTATAGTCAGTCTGAAATAACACAGTGAATAAAAATCAGTCTCAATAAAATAATGAATGTGATTTAATGTGATTTGGCAATAATAACATTTAGATTAAGAATGAACACTTGTTGATCAGCATCAATTCTGTTGGCTTAACATATCTTTAATAAAGTGCCCTTAATGGTGATATGATATTTCCGAAATGAATCCTGAATTTTTTTTTTACCATTAGTAGGACATGGATATTTCTGATCATTTGTACTATGCAAAATAATCTGCAGTGTTTTTATTTCCTGAAATCAACTAATCAGTCACTGGTCACAATGTGGCTGCCATCAATGGGAATTGGTTTAGTAGAATCCTGTGTAATTTTGTGATTTACTTGCCACATTTGCCACAAAAATGTAGCTTTAACTTTTATTATCTCTCTGATTTATATAACTATTATTATCTTTGACTACAATGAGCACATCGGTATTGTTCTTGCACATTTCAACTTCCTTATGTGTTACTGAAGTACTGCATTGGAAAGAAGGGTTTTAAAAGTTACCTGGAATTGATTAAAACTTGATACTGAATTTTGGTCTTTTCTCATAAGGTAATTGTTATTATTTCCTTTTGTGTAACAGAGAAGGTCACTCCAACAATATTTGCTCATGTCACCACACTCAGATCTTTCTCTACCATCATCAGAATATGCTTGAGCACATTGCAGATAATGGCCTGCTGAAAACACCTCAATTTAACCAGAGGCTGAAATCCTACTTCAAACATTCAAACATTAACTAATTACTTGATTAGACAGTGGTAGAATTTCTTTATTAAAGCTGGTGAAAATACTTTTTTCTTCCTTTTATTTCACTATATTTTGTAATTTAGCCAAGGAACACACATTTTTCTGTTATTATATATACTATAGTAATATAGATTGTGTTATTACTGCTGCTACTATGACTACTTCGTGAAAAACTGAAAAACTACAATAACAAAACAAAGAACTGCATATTAATAATCCAATAATACCAGCTGTACTCACGTGAAACCTGCCTGTGTCTGCTCGGGCCTGCGCCAGTGAGCAAGGACAGTCAATGAGCTCATTAAGGAAGTTGGGCAGCTTCTTCTCCAGGACATCCCACTGCATACACTTGCTCTTGGCCCAGGCTGCAGAGTCATCTCTGAAAGCCTGCTCCAGGTGCCAAGCTAACACATGACCTCTGCTCCAGAGCCCCTGTACATTCCTGCATAAAAAAACAAAAAACAATTACTATTCAGGGTTACTTTGAAATAAATATTTTTCTTGAATTCTAAACTTTGAATCAAGGTTCAAGCTAGGACTGAAGTTAATTATGCTTATGTTTAGTCAAAAAATAGTAAAAGACTTTCCAGAGCCAGTGGTGACATTTTGATATGGTTTTGTCCAACTGAAACTAAACTATTTTTATGTTGGTTATCATCTCCATATGGCTGGATTTTAGGTTTTACAGGAAGGTATATGTGAGGATCTGATGAGTAAACCCAAATCACTTCTCCATCATATGAGTAAAACAGTGACTTTCTGATACTTTTTACTGTTATTAAGACATATTATTGATACCTTGCTCCATCTGACTTAGAACTGGCAGTGATGCGGATATTCCCCAACTCCCAGTCAGAGTACTCCTGTGAGGGCTCGGGGATGAAGCTGAAGGCACCAGTGTTTGACACATTCTTGCCAAGAGAGTACAGATAGCTTAGCTTAGCCTGCAGAGAGGACGATCCATTTGTCTGTGCCTCTGTGCTCCTGCTGAACTCTCTGTAACCCCACAGCTCTATGTTGACCCTCTCTGCCCCAATCAAAGAGCTGTTCCACCTCATCTTAAGCCATCCTGCCATGTTCGGCGTGCCGTAGTACAGCCATTGTGTTCCATTCTCCGGGGTGACTTCAAAGGCAAGCTCTGCTTTATTGGGGTGGACTAACACAGAACAGAATATATTAAAGGGACACATGGGCAAACAGTCTGGTGTAACCAGACTTGTGCTGATCCCAAAAACAAGAAAAGAGAAAATAATTGCAATAGAACAGTCACTTTGCTCAATGATAACTCTTTATAAAAAACATTGCCTAAAATGTGTCTTAATAGCATCAGATCATAGTTTCTCTTGACATCATCTTTAAAGCTAGAACTGAAATGCCAGATTCACAAAAGGTATTCTCTAAATAGCATTTGAAATCATTTCTGATCAATAATAATATTAATTAATTAATTATTAATAATTAATAATATGGAAAATCCTCATTTTCTAACTTCATACCTGACAAGTATTCTCCGGATCTGTCAAAATGTATCCCGTCTGTTGAGACAGCAAATGGTATCCAACCCGTCTCATACAGTAAAGGAGAGATGCAGTAGGCGTTACCTTCAGCATCAATAAGCCCTTCTCCTTCAATGTCATCTTTGAATCTGCAACAGAAATAGATAAACCTGAGTTTTAAGATAAGATAAGACTTTATTGATCCTGTACCGGGATTTTTTTGTGTGTGTGTTTTGAGTAGCTCTACAACAGTACAACTTTGTTCTTTATACCATTTCTCATCTGTAAACATCCATCTACATTCTAGGATCAGTAGAATAACAATTTTAGTTGCTTTCATGCAAGGTGACATTTAAGAACGCTCTTTGGAAATAATAAGTCTGTCACAGGTTGAAATTTACAGCTTTAAATGAGAGTTAATCAATCATCATCATGAGACTAGGAATGGAAATTAAGGCTAAACTATTGCACATACTGTGATCATTCTGATGCTGCAATATTAGAGAATGCAATATGTAATTTCAAAGGCAGCATAATCTTGTTCTTTATACAGTCAGTATGTTTCCATTTTCTATACAGGAAAATTATTAAGACATGGAGCTTGCATGAGCAGCATACTCTCTAATCAAGTTGCGTCATATCAAGTCAGGCACCATTTCAACATTTACTTGTTTGTGACACTCAGAAAGAGAGACTCTGCTGACACGTTTTGTACTTCATATCTACTACTATAACTGTTCAGTATTAAAAAGATTGCACATGTTCTGCAAAAGATTAAACTCCTTTCCGTGTTTAGTATGATTTTGCTAATTTTATTTTATTTTTTCAGAGGTTTTTAGTCATACTAATAAAAATATTTGCTCTTTTATTATATATATTAAGAAACCTTTTTTTGGATGCAAAACTTTTTTTAACTGCCAGTTATCAGTACTTTATCAGGTAGTACACATATAGTGCATGTAGACCATCACAAAATAAACATATATCAGGCAAACACGTGACCTGTATATATTGTATATTTCCCACATTGTGGATCAGTAGTGTAAGGTTTGTGACATACTTCAAAGACCACCGTGTGTGTGTCCATAGAGCCCACCTGCAGAAAAGGCGCCCATCAGGAGGAAGAACCAAACTGAGGATCCGTAGAGCTCTTCCACCCAGCATGGAGCTGGAGTAAGGCACCACCTGGAAACAGGACTGGTTGTAGTCTGCACAGCAGTTCAGCAAGGACACACATGTTGCATGGCAGGAACATTGCTCCGATGTGTCTCCACACTTTCCCCTGCATGTTTGACCTTATATCATAAAACAAAGAAAAAAGTTATAACCTACACCTGCATAACAAAATGCTTCACTGCGGGCTGTGTTGTACATGTAGTTATAATAATTTAGACAATGCAAACACGTTATACACATACAAATGTGTTTCCTCTATGCAAAAGTTGAAATATGAATAAACCTGAAAAGCAGGCTGTTCATATTAACCTTTAGTGGCTAAAATACTTTAGAAAATGACTTACCAGCAGTTTTAGATGAACAAATAAGAAAAATTCCACAGAAAAAAAATATCTCTCTTATGTGTGCTCTCATGTTTGTCTTTGAGAACAAAATGACACTGAGTGAACACCATGTGAGCACACATGCACGCTTGGTTAAATCTGTGGCACTCCACAGAGGTGTGTGGTGTAAAGGTCATTTAAATAGCAAACAAACTTAACTGTGTGAGCTTCCGAAGTTATGAATTAACAGATATCAATTTAACGCAGGTAAATTAAAAGGCATACTTTTCATCGGGCTTACAAACACTTCAAAAACACTCATAACACGCACACTGTCATGTTTTTAATCCTGTTTTTAGGTCATTTTATCCAAAACCGTTGAAAAACATTAACGCCTGTGTTTACTCACGTTGAAGCGATATATCTCGCGAGCTTTTACTATATCCGAGCATGCGCACAAGAAGCCACCCACATCTCTGCATCCACAGCTGTCAAGTGGTTCAGGATGAATTAGAGGAGTCTGTCTGTCATATAAGTACAATTTAATTCGTCTTGGACAATCTCCGCCACGTTTCCCGCGATAAAAAACAGAATGGAAGAATAGTAGCGGGAAAAAATGACGTTTTTCTTAGTGAACTAGCAAGCTAACAAGCTTAGCCAACGTTAGCTCCAGCACCATCTGTGATCAAATATATCAGAAATGTATTTTCTCTACACAATCATCGCTTCTCTCGTGTCTTTTTTCATCTTGAAATGGATGAAGAAGAGGAGGTTTTGTACCGACCTGACCAGACTTGATGGCAAAACAGTCCTCATCACAGGTAATGTCTGTTTGTAGCATGTTTATTGTAGCAGATATCTCCCCTTTAGTGACCTCGTTTGTTTGGTGTATGTGTGGAGATCGTTGTGGTTTACGAATGACACATACAGCAAACATCTCTGCTGCCTCATGTTACAATAAAATGTCCATGTCCAATGTCATAAGCCTCACAGAAACACGGACACGTTAATATACTTTACATCATTTTTTGCTTTGCAGGTGGGAATTCTGGCATTGGCAAGGACTCAGCTATTGCTTTGGCAATGAGAGGGGCCCGGGTCATCATCGCTTGCAGAGATGTGGATAAGGCAGAGAAGGCTGTGAGGGAAATTAAGCTCAGGAGTCGCAGTCTTAACGTCCTTCACATGGAGCTGGATCTGGCCAACCTGCGCTCTGTAAGGGAATTCTGCAAGAGCTTCCTCCAGACAGAGAAGAGGCTTGACATCCTGATCAATAATGCAGGTCAGGGTACACAAATATTGTATGGTTAAAATTCTGAGATCATGTATATTCTAGATTATTCTTGCCTGTTTTATTGGTTTTGACTTGAATTTAGCAACAAAAGAGTGGAGCACTGTCACTTACAGTGTTGTAACAATGTAAAAGAAGAGTAAGAAAAGCAACATCAGCTAAAAGCCAAATGTTTCTATTTTCACTTCCTCATTGTTTTGACCTCTTTCTTTACCCTCTGTGGTTCTTCTGCAGGCATGCCCAGTGTCCTCGACTGGACGGATGACGGCTTCAGCATGTGCTTTGGCGTCAACCACTTGGGTCACTTCCTCCTAACCAATCTGCTTCTGCCGCGACTAAAGGAATGTGCTCCCAGCCGGGTGGTCACCCTCACATGCTCTACCTACAAATACCAGAAACTAAACTTCCAGGACCTCAACTACAACCTGCTGCCCTTCTTCACCTACTGCCGCAGCAAGCTGGCCAACATCTACTTCAGTCAGGAACTGGCCCGCATCACAGAAGGGAAAGGAGTGACTTCCTATGCTGTGCATCCTGGTAAGGAGATATCCCATTTATGGGATATTTATATTTTACTATTAATAACATTTTCAGTTTATTACAATTTCTTCCTAAATCAAAATATGAAATGACTCATGCCATGTTGCTTTCAGGTTTTGTCCAAAGTGGTTGGACGTGCCACTACTCCTTCCTGTTCCGGATGCTGATGCAGGTGATCATGTGGATGTTTTTTGTGCCATGTGAGATTGGAGCTCAGACTGTCATCTATTGTGCTGTGTCAGATGAAGCTGCCAAACACAGTGGGGGTTATTTCGTCGACTGCCGACCAGCTACTCTGCGTCCTTTTGCGAGAGACGCTGGTGTAGCAAAAAAACTTTGGGAGGCCAGTGAGAGACTGGTGAAACTAGCCTGAAGGTGAAAGCATATTTTAATATTGAAAAGACTGGTGGTGGTAAAACTGTTGACATCAAAGTCTGTCAAACTGATGTCTTTGTGATGTTCAGGGAGGGTGGAGAGGAAGTTATTTATTAATTTTTATAAAGGTGGTGGTTTTGTGTGAGTTCCAGAAAATTTCAGTATTTATTTCATAATTCTCAAACAATTATTTCTGTTTTTATGCCAATTGTCCCTTTTGATGTGAAACACTTTATGTCATGTTCAAAAAACACTGTTCAAAATCTTATGTTTTCTACCTGGTTATGAGTTTATTTATGTCCCGAGTTATTTCTACAAATAAAGCTACGCTGCAATTTTATGTCTGTGAACACAGAAACTGATTCACTTTTCTATTTAAATGATCATTTTATTGATAACACCTTAACACATTTTCTTGAAGTTATAGAAACACGTGTAGCACGTAAGAGAACAGAGCAATAATCCGAATAATCAGAGAACTAGAGGATTAATATTATTATACAGAAGAAACCCAAACTGACAAAAAACAGACAAAAGGAAACTAGAAAGAGCCAACTGCAGAGAAATGATTGAATAAGGTTGGAAACAGAGGGAATGGGAGAAAGAGTGAAAGACACCCTACAAAGAGAAGCCAACTCAGTGTTGTCAGCGCAACTTAGTCACTGACTGGAGAAAGAAGATGGCAGCGGTTCAGAGTGAACACAGTGGCTCCAGTTATCTCAGTAATGCTTCATCTGACTAAATAGCTGACAGAAAGGCAGCAGAGCTCGCACTGACCTTAAGAGACTAGAGAAGGACAGCTATTGTAGTTTATATGTAGGGCTGCACAATTAATCATTTTCTATCATGATTTGATCATTCACACAGAATCATGATTTATCAGTGGCATTTAGTTAAGAATGTAAAAAGTCTGGAAACATTTTCTGATATACGATGAATAAAGGAGAATGATTTATTCCCCCCAAATCACAGAGAAACGGTAATCAGGATGGTCATAATTGTGCAGCCCTGATCAATAATAATTATAATGGAAGCTTTTTCTTATGCTATAGTCATAAACTGCTGTTGTTTCTGACTGGATTGTCTGTTAGATTTGACACTAAAGTCATTTTTATTCTGCAGCTACATTAGAAGCATGAATCTGCCATCCATCCGTGTGTGTTTGTGCTTTACTCTGTGTGACTGCGCCCCCTGCTGGAGCTCATTCACTCTTTGAACTGCCTCTAATCTGTCAGTGGGACTCGCGTGCTGTTCGTCAAAGTGACATGCAGGCTGTGTGAAGCACCAGCCACTCTCTGTGCTGCTGATGGTCAACAAATGCTCCTCGTATTCTCTCTCAGCTACGTACAAAAAGGCAGCCATTCTGCACTGACAACACAGAGCCCCATAGAAAAGCATGCAAGATAATCATCACATCGTCATCATCATCATCATCACTGTCAAAATCCTCATAGTCATCCTCATAGTGCCACAGTCATTAATATCATCCTTGCCATCATAATCACCTTCAATATATCATCTTGAGACAAAAATAGTTATATGCACTTAAAAAGCTGAGAAAATAGACAGAGAAAGGTCGAGTGTACCAGCATTCAGTAGAAAATGAGAACTCAAATAAAAATGAAAACACAAAATGAAAAGCGAAAACAAGTGTCCCGTTGACTGTCATGCAAAGAAAATGCCAGCTATGCTGCTATTTAGTTGCAGTTGTATAATACTGTGAACTCCCTCATTTTAAATATGTGAATCTTATTATACTGATTTTCAAGGATAGTAAACACACTAAGAAGAACAGAAGAACAACACTTTTGTACTGTACATGCTGCTATTTCTTCTTTTTTTCAGAGGGGGTAGGGGGTCATGATTGGTTAGCACAATCACGCATGAACGCTTTCAGGTAACCTTTGACCTTTTAGTATGAAACAGGGTCAACCAGGCACTAACACTGTTACTGGATGAGAGACGAGTACAATACGACGACTCAGTCGTTCACCTTGAAAAAAAAACCTTCATTCGAAAAAAGCTTCATCACCTTAAAAAAGAGGCAACAAAGCTTTTGGGGGGATAGTTCACACAAAATACAATCCTGTGTTATATGAGTTTCAAAGTGATAGATGTCCCACTCTGGCAAAGTGGTAATGACCTACATGGAAGAAAAAAAAAGGACACCATAGAACTGCAAAAACAATGTCCGAAACAACTTAAATCTAAAGTTGCAGAAGAAAAATAGGAGAAAAAAAGGAAAAGTAATTCACACCATGTTGGTCGTTACAGAAAAACACATGCAGGATGCCAATTTGGGTGTACTATCCCTTTAAAAACAGTCATGTTTTACATGGAACAGTGTCCCTTTGAACAACAACAGACAGTACTTGCACAAGTGCATGAGCTGTACAAAAGGAAAACAAAACAAAAAAAAATTAAAGAAGCACAATAAAAATATCTACTAAAATAAATAAATAAATATTCAAAATAAATAGAAACCTGAGGACTATTCACCAAACCAACTGCCCGGTCTCTTAATATCTTGGTCTGACCAATAGGGGCGAGACGAATATGAAGGCAGCCAATGGTGGACGAGCAAAGTACAGAGGAGTTGATCACAAGTCTAACCCCCACAAAAACAGTTTTCAGTGCTGCAAAGTCCATCGGATTTATTCTGCCACCCCTGGCACAAGCACTTTATATCATAAAAAGCTGATAATACACAAAAAAACATAATACATAAAAGATGTAAATCATAGGGGGAAAAAATACTCCTGGGCTGAAGGCAGGGGACTGATATGTCCTCCGAAATAAATCCTTCTCCTTCCATCTCTCACACAACCTCCTTTCCCAGGTTTGTAAAAAATACACACCAAGAGCAAAGGATTGATGCACTATACATGCTTGCAGACAAACACACACACACACACACACAAATATTGCACCCTGTGGCAAAGGGCTGCCCTTCAATGAGGAACCAGACCACAAAAAAGCAACTCTCACAACCTGTGGACGTTTACAGTATGAACTTATGGTATGGTGGAAAACACTTTTCAAGCATACCAATCCTTCTTCATTACTGTTATGAACATAAATGTTAATTATCTGAATGCTTGTGCTTCATATAGACAAACAGACAGTGGCACTAGCTTTCTGCACTATGGCTTTGGAAGTAAGAAAGGTCACGCAGCCACCAGGATCCTTTCTTTAGAGCATTGACTTCTTTTTGTTTTGTCATTTTGATTGAAAAGAAAAGGACCTGCTGTTGCGTTTCAGAGATTTTAGCGAGTTAAAAATATCACAACTATTAGGAAAAGCGCATTGAGCTTCAAGCAGGCATTCAGCTGTTGCCTAGCAACATCAGGAGCCACCAACAGCGTGTCTCTCCTCGAGGCACCTATTTTAGCGCCACGAGCGGGGTGGAGAAAATACCAAAAAACACAGAAGAGGTTCTTGGTGGAAATGGGCCAACACTGAATCGCTCAATTCACTCACTGAGATTTCTATGAATCATCATTGTGTGAGTAAAGACAGAGGTTTAGGGGTCAAAGGACAGTGAGGTTTAGTAAGTGACCCCAAAATAGTGCTCAGTTTCTTGTGAAAAAATACTGCAATTACAATAAAATACTACGATGAAACGGTATGACATATTTCACTTGACATACCAATATATTCCATGATAACACGAAGCCTTTCTCATTATATCATAAATTGGTATGTTGATATAACAAGAAATAACTATTTTTTTGATGATTTGATTTCCTTAGTCTTTTCTTATCTGTCTGAGTTTTACTGAGCAGTTGAATGTTTAGTGGGAGACACAATACAATGCACACATATGCTAAATGTTGATGCATTTAGTAATTTACCAAAAATCTTATTTGATCTCAATTTTTAAACCTCACTAGAGCTTTAAACATGAAGTTTAAGTAAACTGACAATAAAATATACTTGTATTGCATGCTGTTTATGTTGTATGTTTGAAATGGTTATGTTTTGATGCAGGAAGACATTGAACCTAGCTAACCCCTTCTCTGGCCATTCACATTGCAGCAAGGGAAAAACAACAGGTTCCTTCAAGTGTACACAGTCATTAGCACGCACTATTTGTCTGGCTTACATAACCACAGTCGCAAACACATAAGGACTCACTCTCTACATGAAACCATGACACCATCAGACACACCCGTTCAAAAAAAAAAAAAAAAAAGAAATATATGTTGACCATGAATTTGGGCACAGTATTATAGCTAACATACAAGAAGCAAATTACAAAAACTGCCAATATCATTTTCCACTTAATAGCCACAATAAAAAACAAAACAAACAAACAAAAAAAAAAACAGCTACTGGTAATATGGGGGGAAAAACATGCTTCCTTAAAAAGATAGAGAAAAACAAACAAAAAAAGATTGCCTTCAACTCTAGAAACCACTGGCATCAAGAATTTCGATTTATACAAATTACATATACAATTGCAAATGTGTAATAATAATAATAATAATAATAATCATCATCATAATAATAATATCGTAATGATAATAATAGATTTTACTTAAAACTTTACATACTGTATTTCCAGTGCAGTGTTTATGTCACACAAGTGTGGATTCACAGGAGGACAAGAGGGTTGGTGTCACAAAAAAAATTGTGGGGATGGGGCAAGAGACCACGGGAAGAAGGAATCACACCAACTGCTGAAAACACCCCCACCCCCACCAATCACCCAGTGTGCCGGACGGAAGAAGAGGAAGCCGGAGGGGGTGAAGGATATTGATCTGTTGGATGTTCAGTTGTTGTTGTTTTTGTTGTTTAATGGTTGTCAGAAGATCTTGTAGGGCAGGTGACAGACGAAGGGCAGTAGTAGTAAAAGAAGAGATGCATGCTGGGGGGGATGAGGCTGGGGGTCCAGTGAGGGAGGGTTTGAGAGGAGCCCTGTTCCCAAACTGACACTGGACTTGTTCTTTCATCCCTTCCTCCTCCTCCTCCTCCTCCTCCTCCTCCTCCTCTTCTTCTCTCTCTCCAGCAGAGCACTCCTGACAGACAAAGCTAATGCAACCCTGAGAGGGAAAACAAAAAAGCATCAAATAAATATATTTATGACAATGAAAATGCAACAAGATCAGTGCAGCCAATAGTTTGACATTTTGGTAAAACAGCTAACCTGGCTTAGTGAGGTTTAGAGGTGTTGGTGGATATATTTTTAGACTTTGTACAAGGTTAGATTTTTTCCTGTTTCCAGTCTTAATGATATGCTAAGCTAACAGCTCCAGCTTCACAGGTATAAGAGTGGTATGCATCTTTTCATGTAATTCTCTGCAAGAAAGCAAATTAGTGTATTTCCCAAAAATGTCCCGAGCTATTAATAAACACAACACAAACACAAATCTGTGGAGTTATGCCCAATCCAAAGCAAAAAAGGTGATTGTAAAAGTAGCAGTATGTTCCAAAGCTTTGACAACAAGTGTTATGGCATGTTGCTATGTTTCTTCAGTAGCCCAGAACAGACAAACTGAACACTGGCTCCCTCACGCTGGAAAGGGAAGGGTGAGGTGAGGGGGTTGCAATCTGGTACTAAATCCTACGCACTGGTCCTTAAAGCAAGTGTGGATTTATGACTTTTGTGATTTTGAAAAAAATAATATATATAATGAAAATAAAGAACAAAAGTTTCATAAAAATGTTTTTACACTTGGCTATGGTGCAAAAGTTCTCATACGAATAAGGATAAAGTCTGAGGGAATCAGATTCTTTTGAAAAAATGATAATATTGCTGGACCTGCTACGTCTACTTCTAGGACTATTGTATGTATATCAAGCTATATAGCTACAGCAACAGCTTATTGCTGCCATAAAAAAAATAATAAATAAAAATTCAATAACTTCAACAATAACTTCAATAACTTGAATAATTTATTGAGTGTGAATACTTCAACTTAAAGCAGAGTTTCTACACTTTCTTCGGACTATTAGCATAGCAAAGGCTGATGGAAACACACACTGATTTTCTTTTTTGCTGATTTTCACCTAAAGTCTATTCAACACATACCTGAAGATCTTTTTCTCTGCATCTAGACAGCAAAAGGACCAACTGCAATGCCACCAATGTGCCCAGAAATTAAAACATCTACAACCAACATTTCTGCCTGTCAATCTATTGTCCTCTCATTCTATCTCATGTTTCTACTCTGCTTCGTTTTCCTTAACTATCAAGTCAAGTCAAACGTTTGTTGTATTAACCTGGCCACTCAAAGTGTTTCATTACCCAAAAATATACAGGTACAACTGCTGCATCTCATTTCTGAAGTAGCATTTTGAAAAATGTTACAGGTACAATATGTAAGATATTTACTAATATTTTATTAAATATTGGAGATGATTTTAAATGATAAAGACGTTTAGAGCCCAAAAGGACCCAGAGTGCCTGGTTTTTTTTTCAGTGGGTTTCCACCTGATTTCTTCTGTGAATCAAAAAATCTCTCTCAAACAAACTGACACAAACCAAATTTAACTTCTTGTTGTCGTTATTTTGTAGCACAGACTGATGTCAGACTCAGACGTAGAAGCTGCTTCATGAAATAAACCTTTTTGTGTTCGTTTTGCCCTCATAGAAGTTCAGTGTCCTTAGTCTGGCAACCTGCGTTAGCTGCAGTCTGGGGAGGGGGGCGAGTTGGGAGACGACTCTCCAGTGTTTTGAATTTGAGCTGCGGTGATAAATCTTACATATTGTACCTTTAAACAGTAGAAACATGCTCTGAAAGGAAGAACAGTTTCTGCTATCACTTTTCTGCCTGTTGTCCCAGTGCTGTAGTCCATACCTCACTGGAGTGGCGCAGCTGGTGCGCCTGAGCAGTGGAAGTGGATGTTCTGCCACTTGCTGTCTCTGCGATGCCAGACACGAGTTTCCTCTGACTGGCTGGACCGCGGCCGTCCCTGGCCGTCAACATACTGAGTCAGGCGGATGTAAGCGATGCAGGCCGCGTCCTCACCTATCAGGTGGACGTGGGGGTTCAGGATGGTGGTGTGGATGGGCTTGCTGTTCTTTGCCAAAACTAAATAAAAAGACAAATACAACTGCTTATTAGTATTAGTATGTCTTTACTGTCTTTCATAGAACCAACATGTAAATTAAAGCATGTATGTATATTAAAAAGAAAAGTGTTTAAAACTTTGCTGTGCACTTTGGTTCCATTTCTTCCATTTTTCACGTGAAGCTTCCTGTTAAAACATTTCCTAATGTGGTCTATTTCTACCTGAAAGCAGCAATAGGGCAAATAGAGAGTTGTACAGCAGCTAAATGAGAGAGGACTGACCACATTTCTGTTTTTTGAGCCCTATGCTATGATACGATAAAACAAAAATACAGAAGATCGGGAAAAAACAAAACATTATTTTCAAGCCAGACTGCAACAGCATGACCTCAGAGGTTATTTGAAAAATGACAACAAATAGCAATATATCTTTAATCTTACGGTTTTCAAAGTAGAATCTGTGGAAATCCATCCCCTCTACCAGGTTGCCCAGTGCCTCCGGCTCAAATGAAGTCAGTCCAGGGTCGCAGATCTTACTGAAGAGGAAAGACTAGGACATGTTAGTGAAGCCAAACATTAATTTTACACTGAACACAAGCTGAACACACAAAAAAACCCAAATCAGACTCACGCGTATGCTTCAAAGTCTCCATTGTTGATTGCCTCTATCAGCTGCTCAGTGATCTTGATAATTTCTTGTTTGCGTGCTGCAGAGGGCAGTAGGAACAGAAGTTAATCAGAAGTAACTTCAACCATTGGTCAATCGGAAAGTAGTTAGATTTCATTCTAATTTATTATCGCAGCAACAGAGATGCTCACGCAAAGGCAGTTAGAACGCCAGTACAATCATACTTACTAGAAATACTGTTGGAAAAATATAAGAAAATAAAGCTTTGTCGTAAAATATCTTTAAATATGCTAAGCGTGGATTCACTAATTCACTTTTGAATTAGTTTGGGAATACATTTCTTATCAGACAGATATAATAAAAGATACACACACACACACACACACACACACACACACACACACACACACACACACTAGAGACCTTGCTCACCATGTGGTCCTAAACAACTGTCAAACATACTGTAATATAAGCACACACAAGGCTTCTACTCCTCTTCTCACCACAAGCAATGTCACCTATTCAGGCATCAAAACTAGTCCAAAGCAACCAAATGATGCAAAAAGCTGTCTGTAGTGAGCAGTGCTCTCCAGGGCAGACTGAAGAAAAGGTTAATGATGCTCATAAGCAAATATCACACACGTCCAGACAGTTTAATTTCAAACTTTACTGACAAAAGAGCAGTTTAACACAATGAACGTCACTCCATGTAACCTTGTCTACCAAAAGCAGGATACACTGACTGTTAAATACACTCGCTCACACACAGGCCTGTACGGAAATCCCGAAATATCATTCGATTAATCCCCACGATTGGCTATCATGCATGGGGTCGGGGTGGGTCATGCTCAGTACTCACTCTGGGAGGAAGACAGGGAAGGGCTGGAAGGGGAGTGAGGGAGAGGTGGGAAAGTGGTGTGTGCAGGTGGAGGGGTCGGCCTGGCACTAGGTACAGGTGCCGGTGCAGCGTCACCCTCTGGTGCGGGGGCCGCCGGCACCCTGCGAACGCTGCTTACCAGGTCTGTGAGCCGAGACACTGAGTGCCATTCAGGCAGGATGGATGGGTGATGGTGGAGGAATGCAAAAGAACAGATTAGAAACAGTGAAGAGTGAAACAAAGAGAATAAATGAATGAAGAAATGAGGAAACCCCTTTAGAAATATGTGTATTCGTGCTCACGGACACTATAAATTGAACTACAGTGTCCTCAATATTGCTAATTAACAATTTTGCACATAAGATGATTTCATCTATACACTATATCTATATATCAACATACCTTTGCCTTTGTGCTACATACTGCACAGTGCAGCATTACAAGAAGACAGGATTCAGCGGTCAAAAAGTTATGCTTTTTATATGGGAGTTTCATAATCATAATAGAATTAAAAACATATTTAATATGACTCACTTTATTTGGTCTATATTGTGCTAATTAATGTATGTATCATAAAAACTGGAATTTAATTTAGGTCTGTCTCTTTATACTTCACAATTTTTCTTTCTGTGTCTTTGACATTTATCCATAATGAAGTAACTAGTGATGTAAATCTACATGTATAAAAAGAGGAAAGAAATATTTTGCTTCATTTTAAAAAAAAGTAAATTCCTGAATCAGTGGGGCACTGTGGGTTTCAACAAATGTAACTCTAATAGGAGTAAATAGTGCATTTGTTTGGGACTATTTTCAGCAATGGAATAATACACATTTGGTGCGCTATTAAGTATTTAAAGCAGCTGTGAATGTGGGACTGGCTCAAAAAAAAACTTCGGTGCCAATATTCACTGTAACAAAGGAACATGTCACTCTGTGTAACAATGTGGCTTATTGTTCAGTAGCACGGAAGAATAAACAAGACATTTGGTCCATAAGAAAATTGAGATAAGAGAGAGATCTACTGTTTGTGCAAGAAATAAGCTGTTTAACTTCTTTCCCTTCCTTTCCCAAAATGACAAATGAAATACATCTTTTCTTGCATCATCTTGTGATGGGATCAGAAGAACAGATTAAAGTCTCATGGCCAGTGGTTGTTTACTGTACACTCCCTGTTCTTGCTCTTTTTTACTTACTCTGCATGGGGACAACAGGGGTGTGTGGAGGGGAGGGGGCTGAGAAGGCAGCGGGAGGTGGAGTGCTGGATCTCCCTTCCCCGTCAGCTATGGGCCCTGAGCCCCTACGCACTGAGCCCAGCAGATCAGCAAACTTTGTGGCAGCTGAGTTCAGGAGGAAGGAACATGGGAGACAGTGTGCATGAATGGATGGTTGTGGCCATTCAGATAAACAAACGTTGTCTTGGAGAGCACTAAGACAAGCAGGGCATCCAGACAAATGTGAAAAGGGTGAAATTTATCATAGAAAAACAGCGATGAAATCTCATTTACTGCAAAATCAGGGTACTGGATGTATTATTAGAGCTCTCCAAGACAAGGTCGAACTCAGAGACAGTGACGTTAACATAAAACAGTACTATTCATGCTTAGAATTGTCTGAAAAACAATGTTAAGACACAGATTGTCATGGAGCAGTATTGTGTAGCTATTCCACATTTATCCATGAGATGGAGACGAGGAGTTATTCTGAGTACACGTGCAATGGGCATCACGGGGGAGTAGAAATACTACAAAGCATCTCGCTGTTTTTCAGAAGGGCTTGTTTTTTTGCCTAGTTATGTTTTTATTAGATTTCAAAATGTCAGATAGTAAGATGTAGGAATGGTGCTGACTAAGAAGACGAATGGAGGAATGAGGCACAGTGTAAGTCAGGGTACTTTAGGGATTTAGTGGTGCTAAACGGCAGCAGATGTATGCTTTTAATACATGCAGGGATGCTGAATAGAATACACATAAGGTAGGATTACGTCAAGGTGAATGTATAGTAGAGCACATGAATGTGTGTATATATAATGGGCTGCATTTGCTGGGCCATGCTGACTTACAGTACACAGCAGCTGAGGAGCCCTGAGAGCTATCAGGCTGGGAGCTTGTGCTGGACTGCGCCTTAAGCGAGCTGTTGTCTAAGCTCTTTCCTGATAACATGCACACACATACAGAATTAGAGCAAACATACACACACGTTTGCAAAGAAAAATGACAACCAGTCGTACATATTGAAGACAAAAACACAAAAGAAGTGTCACAGTGAAGAATGATAGGAAGGGCAAAGTGAGATGACATGGTTAGGGCAGATAAATACAGAATGATAAACCCAGTGAACCTTTTCACGCTCTGAGAAATTGCAGCTACTTTTCTGAAGACTGAAGTCCTCTGTCTCCAGATGTCAATGAAAAAGAACAAAAAAAATCCTCATTATTCAAGTTAATGACTCCATTACAGCAGGATTTACAACTATAGCTGCTGCAAGTGAGGTTCTGCTGAGACTTTAATGGGAGTCTTGCCAGTGAGCAGAGGATGGATGATGACAATGGTGATGGCCATGATAATGAGAGAGCTGGATGTTACTCATTATTGCTCGTCTGTTTAATCAGCCGGCACAGAGGGGAAACGCAACACATGAACACTCATTGACAATTAGAAGGAAAGAAAGCATCCCTCCAGGAGAAAATAGATGGCACGAAACTGGCAGGAGAGAGAAGACAAAAAAAAAAAAAAGCAAACAAACGGGATTCCACCCTCTCAAACACGATCAAATGTAATTCACAGACCAACACAAACAATCCTCAACATGGAGAAACCAAACATAATCAGTGGTATCCAATCACAGTACAGCCACACTATTTAACAGGTGATCCCTCAGAAATGCAGTTCAGAAACATCCTGGCAATTAGCACTTAATTCCACAGATGTCACTAAAAGACAACTTCAGGATTAGCAATTTAACAGCAAGTAAATCTATAAATCATAACTGATGTAAGAAATTATCACCTATACAAAAAAAAAGCTGTAGATTAAGGACTCTAAACTTGCAGCCTTTAGAAAACATGTCTGTAACATGTACAACAACTATAAAAGTATAGAAGAGTAACAGAACAGATATGTGTTCACATGCTCCAAACGCCAGCACAGGTGTTGTGTTACAAACCAGCTGTCGAGCACTCAATGACCTGACAAGATCCTACCAAGGCCAACATGACACAAACTATTCCACCCAAACACGACTCCCCTTCCTCTCGCACTCACCTGGCTCTTGTAGTTTTCTCTGGCGCTAACCGTGCTATCCTCTGGTTCGTATCTTAAGAGCCTTAAAACTGCTGTGGGAGACTAGTGCTATCTAAGGGTGGCGCTAGCAGAGCGGTGTGTTTTTAAACGCCTCTCTGTCTCCATTTCCTGTCACCGGGGCTAAATTTAGTCACCTCCCCCTTTAGCCCCGACCCCCCCTCTCAAGGTGCCCTTGCCCTCTCCACTTTGGACAGTGGGGTGGGGTAGTGGGGCTCCAATTTGGGACCTTGGAAGGGAAGGCAATGGGTAGGAGGAGGATCCCTTTCACTGTGTGTACAGGAAAAGTACAGTATGGTACAGTAGAGCCTGTGGGTATAAAGGATTTTAAGGGGATGTAATGCTCCTTCAGGCAACACTAAAAACAAGGGTAATTTTAGTAACACACATTTTAATGATATTTTCAGGCAAAAGGAATAATATCTGACATGGAATTGATTAAGTGGTGCAAAACCTTCAAATAACATATAACAAATACAATTTAGAGAAGGTGAGAAGGTTAGAACATGGGGCAACATGACAACATCCCCTTCCTGCAAATTACTGACTGAACCACTGAAAATTTTTACTTTGCTTCATTAGCTTGCTGGTAAGCTACCTAATGAAGTCAAAGGTTAGATGTTTCATTTGTGCTCTGGCATAAAGGTTAGATCCCAAGAGGCTGGCGCTAAAGATAGTTAACAGCATCACACTGGTCAAAACTGTTAAACAAGTCTTATCAAGCTGTTCATGCTGTTCTGTTTTCTCTTGAACATTAAAGAAATGTCTGATGCTGATTGACACCACTGTTCTTCCAAATACAAGGATCTCATTTTCTTGCCTAGTCATTATACTGTGTCCAGCAAATACATGACAACACATGATGCTAATGCTGAAGGTAATGAAATACATTTATCCTTGATATTGTGATTGGGTCGATTATTTGTGCAGTTGGAACTGTTTCTACTAAAGTCACACATTTACTGAAGTTGTGACCTTGAGTACAGTTAACATCAAAATCTCGTATGTGTACTAACTATGTGTGTAATTTTTGGAAACATGAACACTGCAGTCAAATCTAAATTTTTAATATGTGCAATTTACTTTGTAATTTCAAGTTTTTCCACTTGAAATACAACATAGTTTGAACCTCAGTGTCTTACTTACTTTTAATCTGAGCAGATTTTAAAGGAACTACTACTTCATTTACGGAGATATTCAAACTAGAATTTCTAATTTTACTTATTTTACAATAAGCATTAATACTAGTAAAATACTTCCACATCTCTCCAACACTGGTACATTTTTCTTACAGACCTACATGATGGCTCTGCCATGGTTGCTAGGGAATTTGTGACATAGCAGCAAAGCCTCTATAGGGACGAGGACGAGGAGAAGGAGGAGATGGAAGTGCACATGCTGTTCTGTATGCCTGGCACCGAAATGATACATTCATGACCCGATTTAGACACATTGTACTCTGCTTGGATGTGGAGAACAGAGGTGTTTGAGTGCGTTGTCATAGATAAGCACAGGCAGAACCCATGAATTCACACACACACAAATATACACAAACATACAGTTATCTCAGTCTTAAACAGCGGACAAAAAGCCGAAACATAAAAGCACTTTGCAAAGTTAGATAGTGCAGATATGCCTGATATGCGCTACTAAGACAGCATTTCATGATTCTAGCCACAAGCAACACACACACACACACGCACGTAACACACGCTCACAACACAAGCACACAACTCCACAAGCTGACACCCCACACAGGCATGATGGTATTTCAGAGGTGTGTGTTTCTCTGTATTAATATTTCAGCCAAACGCCAACACTTTTGAGAAAGCCAAACCACTACAGCATTACAAGGGCTCTTACATTTCACAGCCCCCCTCTCACCTACCAGGCGCGTGCACACACACACACACACACACACACACACACACACACACACACACACACACACACACTCACACACACACCTCTTCAGATTTTTTGAAAAAACAGCAGAAGGAAGCAATACAGCCAGGCTCCATGAGGGGTCAGTAAGAGGTCAGCTATCAGCTGGTTGACAACCTTATGACTATGTTAGAGTCACATATACACAGTCCATACCACACATGAAATACATGTGCTGTTGACATTAAAAATATCTTTTTTTTGGTGTTATCACATTAACTGAATAAAAAAAGAAACCATTAAGCCATTTTGTTCCACATAATACCTGTAAGCTTTTAAAAAAGAATCACGATGACACAAATTTTCACTCTGTCAGAAAATAAAACACATCTCAGAGAGAGAGAAAGAAAATTGTCCAATAAACCGCCACAAGGACAGAGCCAGTCGCGCGAGAGAGTTTCAACAGTTGGCATCAAACTGCATTACCACCCAGAGGCTTGTGATATTGCTCTCTAATAAACAAGAAGCCCATGCAAAGCAGAGCACCAGCTGTTAGAGGCTTTCTGTAGGCTCTCTGGATTGTCAGAACATTTAGCTGTAATGTTTTAAAAAATATAGCAACTGTGCCCAATTTCATAAAAACATGTCAGTAACAAATAATGGACTTTAATTGTTAAAAGAATTAAAAAATCCATTATCCCACGTATACCTTAAGCTTGCCACAATTCACCATTACAAAGCTGAAAACTTAACAAGCCCAACTGAAAGGCAATCTCCTCTACTCTCTGGTTAAGTGAGCTATCTGATGATTGTCATACACTGACTGGCTCCAGAGAAAAAAAAAACAAACAAAAAAATAACAATTGTCAATGTCAATACAGCAGAAATATCAAGGGATGATCCAGAATTTGTCAAGTTCAAGTATTCTGGCCTTTCATTTGCAGCAAACATTTCAGTACTCGACTCTTTTGAGCTTCAGAATTTGTCATTATGTTTTGTGTCTCTGCAGTCTCACCTTTAACATCTTCATCCTCCACAGTGGTGTTGCTGCTGTCTGATGATTCCTGGAGATCAGAGATAGACAGTCAGAGATAGGCAGTGCACACTTTTGTGTTGAATACACATGGGGACACACATCCCATGAGTGGTACTTGTTTTACATAACCAGAACACAAGCCAGCAGGAGGTATATTACTATGTTGCCATGTCAAGTCTTCACAAAACAAAAACTGATTACAGAGCAGCTAATATATCAAGGCCAATTAATGCGGATTAAATTATATATTATCAACAGATGCCAAACAAAGACCAAATCCCAATATTGTTCAATGCTGTTAATGTGTTAAAGTATCATAACCATCCAACCTTTGCAAATAAAAAGTCAAACCATGCCAGCCTAATAGACTAATCTGCCAATGTATGACTTTTTAAACTTCTTTACTCTTCATCTCCCTCTCCTTCATCCTCAGTATGTGTGTATATGTATCACACCATGTGGACAAGTGACGTCTTTCCTCCACAGGGTGCTTTTGTCTCTTGCTGAAACTGACAGAAACTCAATGGGATACGCTCCATCCATCTACTTCTTCTACTTCCATCTAAAATGGATCTCAAAGTCCAATTAGCTGTCCTCTTAAGCAAAGCTTTAGATTGCGCAATCTATCCATCTACCTTTCTATCTGCCTGGCTGTCATTCTCTTTTCTCTTTTTCACCAGAGGAGAACTTAGCTTTCTGATTTCCAATTAGCAGATTAATTCCCCCTACATGTAGAGAGTTGAGAGACTCAGTGACCTCATTAGACGTGCACACATGCACGAACACCATCGTGAGCACAAAGCACAAAAGTGGTTTCATAACCTCCTAAAGAGCAGCTGGTGACCTGAAGAGAGGAACGAGTGAAGAAAAATTGTGTGTGTGTGTGTGACAAAGAGAATTGTGGCAAGCATCCTCGTATATTGGAAATATCACTAAAAGTGTGATGACACCTACAGTTTGTTTGTTTGGTCTGAATCATAGAGAAGTTTTATTTGTGGCATTTTGCATCTTATTCCTTTTGTTTCATCCCGCCACATGACAGGCAAGCTAGGGCTTGTAAAAAATCACCCACATAAATATGATACACTTATTTGTCCACTTTACTTCACTGGTGTTTATACTAAATACATTTCTCAGTCCATATAGTAAGCCATTTAGTCTTGACACTACGCTACGTTTTCGCTACTATTCTGCAATGCCAGGATGTCCCGTCACATAGCATTACTTAACTCATTAAACCTCGTGTTTTGGGTCATTTCCTGAACAAGGTTGACATTATTATGGGCTCACAAAGGTTAAAATTAATCGTTCTCACATGCCAATAGTAAGTAAATGGATATCAAATAAACTGCTTTAACCCAGCCTCTGTGTGGACTGTCAGAGACTTGCTGTTGTTCACAATCTGAAACCATGACGCATTTCTGTTTGAGGTTTGCCCAACATATAAGACAAAGGTCACTCTGTTGTGATGCAAAACCTGAATGTGGCTTTGGAAAGTTATGTTCTCCGCTGAGTTGTGCGCATTACAACTCAGCAGAAACAACTTGAGCTAACATAGTAGCGCACACACACACACACACCACAGAAGCATAATAAATACTCAGTCATACCTATGAGGAAGGGATCTTACCGCAAAGTCATGCAGGTTCATGCATGCAACCTCTAAACACAGACACATTCACACTAACTGTAGACACTACATTACTACATTTATAAGGGGTAATAGGTGATAGGGCAGAAAGACCAAAAATCTGTGACAATAATATATATATATATATATATAACATCTTTAAACTACAATATATCAGAGCTCAGATCTAGATTCCATCATCTGGTAAAAGATCTTGTTTTTACACGTTTTAACATAAAATCATTAGTGATACTGCTCATTATGCTGCACAATGCCTTGTTTGAACAAAGAACACAGAACAATGGCAAGACAAGAAAGAAGCATCTCTAATATGAGACCCAACCTTTGAGTGTTATTTTTGTTCATTTATTATTCTGGTGATATCACTGCTGATGCCATGTTTAAGAAAATAGAGGTACTGTTGTAATTACCGAAATTCCCTAATTATATACACTTGTTCTTGTATACTGATGGGGATTTTAATTAGCAACATTCACTGTCCCATCCACCCCTTGTTTCCTGAGGCATGAGGCATGATAAAAAGAAGGATCAAAGGATAAGAGAAGATGATGAAGAAGAGGAGAATGACGAAAAAAGAGGATAAAGAATAGTTCAGGACTGGGGAATGATGTATACCTTCATCCCGTCCACTGGATTATGGATGACGGTTGTCTGAGGTTCCTGGAGGAAGAGGAGGAGGAGGAAGAGGAGGAGGACGAGGAGGGGAGATGGAGGAACATGGAATACACAAGAGAAAGGAAAGAAAGGGGGAGAGAGAGGGAAGGAAGGAAAAAATTGTGACATAAAAGTAGATAGAGATGGACAAAGTGTAAAAAAAAAAAGTGATATGAAAGTTGGATGAAGAGAAAGTGCTTGTTAAAGTTGACAAAGGAGACGGGGAAGAATCCTCCAAAATGAAGTGAGTGGGTGGATGAGCTGAAAACCGTAATTTGGAGTCAGTTCTGTGCTCTACGCATGTGGCACACACACACACACACACACACACACACACACACACACACACCAAAATCAGACAGCACTGAAACTTAGGTGAAGTGTCTGTCATGAGCACATCGGTACTCACACCAATTCTCTCTCACTCTCTCACACACACACACACACACACACACAGATAAAGTCAGTACACACCCTAAGGAAAGGGACAGCATGAAGTTGCCCTAATCAGACTTTACTGAACACGGGTGCTCTTTGTTTCTGCACTGCCCTGCTGTGCATGCATAATTCTAAATTGCCTCCGATGCCCTTACATGTTACAAATATGTACAAGATCAAGGAAATTGCATGCACATTACAATTAAGAGAAAATCAGCCAGCTCATACAATATAAATGAAATGTGCTCTGACATACATAAATAAGAGCCTCAACATCTAACACGACACTGGCAAACCCAGCCAAAAGACTAAGTTGCCCCACAAGATGAAAAGATGAAAAGATGAAAACATTTGGTTCCTTCACACTCATCTCAACAGAAATGATGAACACTGTCAGGCAGAAATTGGGATCATATCTGGCTCCACTCTCTAAAAGAAATTCAATCTGAAATCAGTCACTCCACAAGATTAGATGTACAGTACAACTTTTCTCTTTTTTATTTCTTCTGCTCCCAACCCCCAACTTTATTTCTGTTAAAACTAATCTATCACTTCCACTTAGAACACAGTAAGTTACAGCATCTTATATTAAAATTTCTGTTCCATTTTTAACCCAGTAAGTGGCTCCTTTCAAACACACTTCAACTGACCTTAATGACTTACAAACCCAACAGCATTCCATTCATGTCGCCCTAATACAGCTGATGGTTGCTGATGATTCAGAATGGATCTTTTATACATATGTCCACAGTCTGCTAAGGAACTGTCATGTGTCATTTGATGTACAGTAAATCAGAACCCACCATCACCCGCACCCTCATATTCTCTGCAGCATCTGCCCCCCACCCACCCCACCCCAGGAAGTGACACCCCTGTAATGGCCAATCATCTGCTTTCTCCCTGGTGATGATGGCGGTGTTGTCAGGGCAACCGTCACCCAAGGCAACAAGCACTGGTGGCAACTTGGGAGATGACGATGAGTGAGAACAAAGTACCTGGGGTTTGTAGATTAGAAGGCAGGGGCGAGCACTGATGGCGTCATATCATCAGATGGGGAAGAGTTTGACTGTTACACATCATCAGTGGACTTACATTACCACTGCTGCTCTTACTAGGACGGTCTAGTAGTGCAGCTACATTATAAGTTACATTATTTCATTTAGAAGATATAAATAGAGCCAAACCAAATATACATTTAAAATTCATTTACAAATCCAATCACACTACTTAACTGTTAACTAAGTGAGAAAGTTAAGGTCATGTAAGTGAGTGGAGTGTCTCTTCATGGCTCGGCAGCTCTGTACTGAAGGAGTCAACGTACCAATTGGCTAAACAGTAACTTGCTAAAATCCCTAGCAACAGCATGGAGATCACAGCCGCCCTCCCACTCTCTTTCAGAAAAAACCTCTTCTGCTCCGTGGTTGTGCCCACACTTCCATTCACTCTCTCTTAAGCATATGAACGTAGATTTCCCTATCAAGTGCTGCTGCAGAGAGTATGGTTGCACATGTGCAGAGTGGACTGAGGCTTAGGCTAATATCAGATGCATGCCCACATAAAAAACAGAGACACACTTACAAAAGCTGAATATCATAAAAATATGCTCATGTGGCAGCACCTGTTGCTCCATCGGTGTGTATGTTAGTGTGCTCGGCATTTTGTCTTCTCTAACGAAGGTACTGAAAGCAGGGGGCTAGTGTCAAGCCGAGGCTAGGTTTCTGCTGGTGATACACACCATCAACACTGTAACCACTGGGTTATTGTGACTCACTGACCAACAGCCTAGACATGATGTATTACCGTTACATGCTTAGATGGAGCTTTGTATAGCCAGTGTGACAAAGCTATATTTAGTTTGCACCAGTTCCAAGGTGCAAACCCAAACTTGCCCAAGTCCTCAGCTGTGTTACATGTCTAAGCTGGTGAGATCATTAGTGTGGCATCCCAGGCTTGGTTGCCAGTGATTTATGATTGAGCATGGCCCCTGGCCTGGGCATATAAATGACATGATATAATGCACCTATTCTGGCTAAATAATGTGCGGTAGGAAATAGTGTCAGAAACATTACGCTCTCACGTACTTGCAAATGTACCTCACTGCTGGAAAACAACTAAAATAACTGCATGATTAATGTCCCATGTTTGCTGACAGAAAAGTTTCAAGACAGAAATCCCAGGGTTGTTAATGTTCCCAGAAGTACAAGATTGTTCTCTTCTCCACGCCGCTTTTCTTTTCTTTTCTTTTCTTGTCTTTTTTTTTTTACCATGTTAGTGTTAAATTTGTTGAAATGAAGCAAAATGTAACCATGATATCAAAAAAAGAATGCAAACTGACCACATGTTCATCCAAAAGGGAAGGAGAGTAGCCTGGAGTAGCTGTAAAAGGCAGCTTGGTAAAAATAAAAGAGCACTTGCCATGAAACTGTCACATCATGTAGCACTTTGCTCTGAATGATTAGCAAAGCATTCACACAACTGTAGATAGCTTTAATCATTGAATACAGATGATGGAGGTCTTTGCTGTATTTATCAAAGGTGAAGATGATCGCCAACTGTTGAATGACAACAGTGAACCACACGCACAGAGGTCATTATTTTTGCACCAGTTTAAAACAATGTTGATAGGAAAGACTTTTTTACAAGGAAATTGGGTCATTAGAATAACATGATGCATAGTGTGTAGAAAAAAAGGTCTGATGTCAACAAATGTCCCTGCATGTCTGATAGCTATGTAGTTATCCTGTGATGTATATAGACTAATGTACATGACTTAGATGTTTGCAGTTGAACGTCTTCAAAGACCATATGTTATTAATGTAAATTTTATATAAATTTTATAACTAGAAATAATGATTGTAAAAATTGAAGAATTAAAATGTCAACACAGATTACACAAGAAGAGAAGCACTCAATGAACACAAATAACTTAGAAATATCCCCTGGAGGCCTGAAGCCAAGTAAAAGTATAAAAGTGGTTTGTGACCATGTGCCAGAAGATCTAAACCATGCAGGTTTTCATTTCAGCCAGTGAGCAGATTTCACTGATTTTACCACCCATCAACAGAAGAGGAGAAATTACTCTCTGAAATAAGCTGGTGTGTTATTTGGCTGGAAGGACAATCTGTAGACAATCTGAACTTTGTTGCTCACACGGCAGGGAACCGCTTCTCTATAGAGGCATAAATAGGAAGCAGGGGGTAAATTGCACTGACAGCTCCAGCAGGCATTCGCTGTCTGTTCCTCTTTGGCAAACTTTCACGGACAGAGAAAATGACATGGCACCACAATATCAACCTGAGCGCAAGTCACATAGCATTCCCACCTTCCATGGGAAAATGATTCCTGACACCACCTCCTGTTTCAAGACCTTTCCAGCTGATGTGGCCATTGCAGCGGCTAGGCAAAGATCATCCACAAAACACACAAAGAGGATTAACAGACAAAGGTGAAGGACTAGGGGAGTTGGGAAGGGTGAAGGTAGGGGTCTTGAAGGACAGACAGGAGGTGGGATAGACTGACACGCACACACAGCTGAAGGGGTGGCTTAGGAGGTAAATACCAGAGCAGGTGAAGGGACGTTTCCTTTGGGGCTGGTGACTATGCTGTTTTTGGTGCTGTTTGTCTGGGGCTGTGCAGGAAAGGAGAGGAAAGGAAGGAGACACAACAAGAGTGTTAACAACAGCTTGACGTGACTTTGTGAGGGTGTCCATGCATGTGTATGTGCTCTCTTAAACATAATTGTGTGTCCTTGTACTCCTATAACAGTGAGAACTGTTTCACCTTAGTGTTTGGTGAATTGTCACAGCTTTTCAGTTAAAAAAAAAAAAATTGAGAAGAGGTTATTTTAGGTTTATGATGTTGAGATTTTGACATATCTGAAAAGTCTGCTGCCACCCCAGTACAATAGAAGTTAATGAAGTTTTGTTTGTGCTGCTTAAAGTGCTAAAAATAACTACATTTAATTACACTTTCATGTCTTATCATAACTGTCCAGGTTGTAATTTTCTTTATTCTCTTTAGATTAAATTGCTGTCACTGCCAAAAAAGAGTGTGATAATGATGAATGACCTTCTCAAAAAAAAAAAAATAAATAAAAAATAAAACATCAGCATGGCTAGATTACCACTAGATAATGATAATAAAAATAATGCAGATTTAGGGTCTGGTTTAGTGTTTAAGGTTACATTTTCAGATCTGTAATTCTGACAGGTGACTTGAGGGGGCGGGTGACACTGTATGACATCATGTTGTCACTGGCGACTTCCGCCGACAAAGAGCCCACATCGCAACAATTCAACCATGCTGTTTGGCCGTAATGAATCACCTTTAGAAGCCACGATCAAATGCTCCTTTGAAGACTGCACATCAAAGAGGGGCCAGTCTTTTATAGCTTAGTTCAATCATAATGACATTTGCATTAAATCTACATTACATTATTTGTAATCTTGTTTGGAAAACTTGAAATAGCTAAATGAGTCCTGGATGTGGATGTGAATCACTAGAGTGACTCACTCGAAGAAGTCAGCTACTATTACATAAAACACATCGAAGCAATTTCTGCTAGTCAGTGATAGAGCTCATGGATAACTTGTAATGTAATTACACCTTCAAATGGTGTGAATGTTAAAAGAGGAAAGAAATCTGTCAATGAGAGAGAATTGTCTTATATCACAGGTTCGACATGAATTTAAGAAAGTAAGATTTTAAAAAGACCATAAGATTAAATAAATAGTAAGAAAAATAAAGTAGCGTGTATGTGTATGGGTGTATATGTTGACCATAATATGAAATTTGTAAGCCACTGGACTTACTCAAGAGAGGAGAGGAGAGGAGAGGAGAGGAGATGAGAGGAGAGGAGAGGAGAGCTTATACAGCAGCACACACAAGTACAAACACAGAACACAGTGCATACACACATAAAATAGCCATAAAATTGATTAAAGCTGGTTTAAGATGACAATAAGCTGACATGCTGTATTTCACTCACACATGTGCACGTCGAAACAAACACTGATGCACACATACATTAAACCCAACCAAAGCCTTTGTCAGCAATCACTCCGCTGCCTCTGCAGAGCAACAGGAAATGTATTCCTCACCAAAGTAATGGTTAGGGGGTGAGAAGGCTTACTCAAAGCTTGTTTGCATCAACTCAGCATTTGTGTCATGAATGTCTGTGGGCAGAAATCCCCTTGTATTCCTGGATGGCAGTTAAAAAACTGGCATGACACCAGTTCTCCAGTGGTGCCGACAACTGTAGTCCAAAGCTAAACGCCAAAAGCCCTAACACGATGATACAATTCAGTGTGTACAGCAGAGGATATATGTCAAGAAGAGATTACACATCTTCACCCAATCAATGCCGCTTAATGATGTTACCAAGAACAAAGAAAGTGGGAAAAGTTTTCACAGGTGGGAAAGAAGGAAGAGGTGCAGAAGGGTTGATGGGTATGTGGAAAAAAGTGACATGCCAGGTCAGAGGGAAAATAATGTTCCTGAAGGCAAAAACAAGGGGTCAAATTCCTTTCCAATTCACTTACCTGAATTAAAAAAAAAAAAGGTCAGGTGCTTTATTCAGTGCTAAGAGCTGGTACCAGGACCAAGTATGCCCCCACCTACTCCTACTTTTATTTCTACTTTTTGTTTGAAGTACATGCAAGACAGAAGAGTTGTATCAAAACTACAAGCACAAGAGCTGCCTCTGTTTCTAAAAGCGTGCCCCTGACAGATCTGGAACAGCATCCCTGGAGTAACTCTGATGGAACTAAAACATCCTGCTTCCATTACGTTCTCAGAATAATGTCAGGGGTAGCCTTATGGCACCGCACTGTGCAAGGGACAAGGCTGTGACTTCTGCCTGGCATTGAAGTTTGACTTTCTCTCTATATTTATTCTTTAGCCATCGCTGCTCATGTTAACTTCTCAGTTTTGGTAATTTCTAACATAGTGCTGCGGAGTTGCCAAAGATTCACTCCCTGTACACGTGAGCATTAGTCCCAGGAAAGGCCTGCATGACACCTGAGCTGACAGATTAACACTTTAATGAAGGAAAGGCAGGGGGAAAGTGGATAAAACAAACACAGGAGATAAGAAGTGGAGAGAGTGAGCAAAAAAAGGAACGACTGGGCAAATGCATAAATAGCATGCTCACCATATACTGGACAGTAGAGCTGGACTTGCGTTTCTGTCCTCAGGCGATTGATGGATGCATTAATTGATGAATGGACGGATGAATGGATGGATGGTAGAAGAAGGGGGAAAAAGATAAAATAACCAATGACAAAAAGTGAATGTACTGGTACAACGTATAAGAGAGAATTTGTCGGTCTAAACCAAAACTTGGACATTTTTATGGTATTGCAGCTTTGATCCTTGATAAGGAAAGGGTCAGACTTTTCCAGGCAGCGTGGGCAAAGCAGAAGAAGGAATGTTTCCGCTCAAAGAATTAAGATTTCCAAGTGTTACTGCAAAAGTAGGGAGGCACAAGCAAACAAGAAGGTGGGGTGGCTTAAGAGGAAGTCATCAGGACATAAGGACGACATAAGAGTGGGAGGCAGATAACAGAAGAATCAGAAGAATCAGAAGAATCGTGCAGGCAGCAAAACTGTGACCCACTGTTCTTCTGTCAACCGATTAAGAACAATTGGGGCAACAAGGAGCAAGACAAAGGCATAAAAGATTCTGTCTGAATTCAAAAGCCTCCTCCCAGAATTCACTTTAAATTTAAAATCGCAAATCAAAAAAGTTAAAGGCTAAAAAGACCCAATGTGTGTTATCAATATAGCAACGCTGCATAAAACACTAATTGGAGTTGCTTTCATGAGAAGTAGCTGGCAGCATGGGAGGCTGACAGTGGTTTGTAGTTGAGAGAGAGACAGCCTGCGTGAGCTGAGCAGGTGCTACAGCTGAAAAACGTCAGGTGCCATGACACATTGATGAACCAGCGGGAGAAGAAGGAGAGGCCGAGGACAGGAAGTCAGAGTCGCCAAAGAGAACAAAAAGGGCATGTGGAGGGAAGAAACAGAGGAGAAACAAGAGAAGAGGGAGAGAAGGAGGAGACCAGGGACAGCAGCAAACGAAGAAGGCGCTTTCAGAAATGGTTTGGGGCGAGTGTGCGGAGAGCCTGTTGCTAGGCAATGAGTGCACCGCAGTGGAAGTAAGCGTCTATTTCTGTCGTCTGAGTTTCCAGGGTCCAGACTGGCAGCTATTCCTGGAACCGGAGTCACATTCCCTGCTGAACCAACTGAGCAGGGAGAAAGGGGAGGGGGCCCATGTGCACGCACGCACACACACACACACACACACACACACACACACACACACACACACACACACACACACACACACACACACACGCACACACACGCACACACACCACACACCCTGCTGCACATGCACACAAGCACACCGCACATGTGGACACCTACACTTACACACACTGGATGTGCAGGCATGCTCACAACCGCAATTACGCTTTCATTCTCTTTTCAAACTGACAAACAGATGTGATGTGTTCACACGCACGCTCACAATTATGTATACACAAAAACACAACTGAACGTGTGTGTGCGCAAAGCTCTGACGAACATAATGAACAATGCTAAGAAGCAAACACATCAGTTTGCATGTACACCATGTTCCAAGCTTTGTCATACACTATCATGCATAAACACATTGGTGGAAGCTGCGTGTGGGATGTGTTACTGCAGTGCCCGTGTGTGTGAGCGTGGGATGGTGAGAGATCTTCATTAAAGGATGAGCAGGAATGTGGGGTTAAAGACCAGATGGGGTTAGCAGGAAAAGGAAGTACTGAAAGAAGAGGAAGAGACAGAAATGGAGGGATGAGAGGCAGGAGGAAGTGATGAAAAAATGAATAGGGAGGGCTGACAGATGGTTACATTTAATAATGGAGATGGAGAGGTGGCAATGAGCTGAATAATGCCAAAGCAAAATAAAGGGTGCTTTTGGAGGGATGTGCTACTTGAGGCTTGTGCTCTGATAAGCCACACACATGCACATACAAATACATATACACAGACACATGTTAGCTGTGGCCTTTTAGAAAAAAAAATCTAAATAAATCTACTTTACACAGCCATATATGTGTGCCAAACAGAAAAATCAGTAGCTCCACATATATCACAAGAAATAACACATCCAATGAGATTATGACGTACACAACATGAACAAGAGACAAAAAAAAAAAAGCTACAGCAGGCAGAAGTGAGATTCACCAGATTAGGAAAGAAGCAAACAGCTAAGTAGAGAAAAACAGCAAAGGAGAAAAAGAGGCAGAGTTTATAACTCTGGAAAAAATAAGCAAAGGGTAGTCCTGTGATGAGCCTTACCTTGACATCTGCCTTTTTGTTGAGCAAGGTCTTAGCTGCTGCAATGACAAACACAGGAGAAAATAACCTGTCAGAGGTAAGGCCAAGCAAAGAAGTAAAGCAACAATGATTTTTTTTCAGTGAATCACAGTAACTGCTACATCTTTAACCTAAAGTTAAGATATTATGTTCATTTAACTTTGTAAAAATGTTCTTTATTGACCTCTGCAGTCACCTTAGGCTGAAAGTTTTGGACAAAGTGCTTAAACTTAAATTGTGTTTCACATATGCACCACTGTGACTCACCATTTCTGGGCTCCAAAAACAACATGTTGTATAAAATCTCATAAATAATATGCTTTGTGACAGACACAGGTTGTACAACCAAATAATGATGGAAGTTTGGTGCTGATGTGTGTTGTAATCCACACATACATGCTTTTCTTTCTAGCGATGTTGTGCAGCCAAGATGTCTTCTAAAAATAAACCTGTGCCAGCAATCAATACAGAAGTTTGTGTGTATCAAGCTCATTAAGCAATCACACGATCTGTAAGCTAAATAGGTGCATTAGAGTGATGTAAGGGCTTTTATAGATCTAGCAGGGTACCATTTAGGTCCCACGCTGTTCAGTGCTAAAGACCAAAAATGGACTTGGAATTATTCCAGTGCTTTTGAACTCAATATCCATTACAATATTTACTTTCCCTGTCAATCTTGAGAATAGCTACACAGGTCTAGGGTCACAACCCAATGCTTTGTTGTTTCAAATACAAAGACATTGTTGTCAGTGAAATAAAACGTATTGGTACAAATCAATTCTTGTGCCATAGTCCCCTCATGGCCGCAAGGAAAAAGCCCATCAGTAAGCCCTGCCTTAAAGTACTCTGTGGGGGCCTTAAGGAGGATTAGTCTTCAGTCTGCTCTCTAATGAAGGGTAATGTGGAAGGAGTGAGGGAGGAGGCTAGAAGAGGAAGAATGATACTGTAGACGCAGTTCTCTGATGAGCATAATACCCATAATCCCTTACAACAGTGGAAACTGTATGTAGACAACAGGAGACGGTCCACAGGGGCATTCACTGCACTGCTAAAGCACGGAGAGCAAGGTGGTCCGATTGCATCAGATAGATTCACCCAGAGGGGTGCCAAAATAAGAGCCCAACTCTCTGTGATGTTGCGCTGGTGGAGGCTGTGGGTGTGTCTACAGTAGACAGAAGATTAACACTCACAAGACACCAGATGTTGAGGTGATTAGATGAGCAAATGTTTATAATTTCACTGCTTAAAAGTTGTCAAAAATGCACTAGGAGACTTGTTGGTACTGTACAACTCCAACTCAGGACACAGACATACAGGAAAAGGCCTCAGGCACACAGGAAGTGGTGAGCTTTACATTTCCAATTATCTGCTTCTACTATACATGTCCAACAGCTAAAATCTATATTTTAATTCTCTGTGGCTGTGTCTCTGATTCTAAATGCATAACTGGATGGTTAATTGTTCAACATTTTCTCTATCAGCAAAATAAAAGAAACTCATCTTCTTCATGTCTGAGCTAAATAAAAGACATAGGCATCCCAGCCACAATGTGGGATTTGATTTTCAAGTATTTTGATTCCTATAATTAGACTGAATTGTAAATTCTGATTTTTTTTTTCGGTAAAAGTTTAAAAGTGATTTTTGTGAAATGTGTCACCAAGGCAAAATAAAAGCAGTATCAGAACCACGGTAAGGCTAGATTAGCTCTATATGGTAAGCAATTCACCTGATTCACTCTCTATACTGTAGTTTCTTTCAGTATGGCTACATTACAGAGAATACACTAGCAAACTTAATTTGGGAAATGTTGGTGCCTATCACCAAGTCCCAGACTCTCTTACTCCCCTAGACATTATCCTTACTGGGACTTTTTAAAGGGGCTGAGTGCAATTTGAAGTCTAATCAAATTCAATCACATCAAAATCCAGCCACGTTACATAAAACACTATTTCTGGCGGTCTGGGAATTTTGTCTTTCCTTAAGTCTTTCTCCTCATTCCTTCCTCTCTCTCTGAATATGAGACATAGCTCATTTATGATTTTCTCACTTTCCTTTCCAAACAAGCCTTTAAGCTCCATTGACTTTTCAAGAGAAGCCTGAATTTCAGTGATTTCTGTTCCCCCTTTCAGTGATTAGGGGGAACAGAGGTCCAATCACAAGGAGACCAGTTAGATGTCTAGTAGAAGCCTGGTTCGGCCCTTTTAAGTGAAAAAAAAAAAACACACCATGCATTAGTTTGTTCAACCTATTCCACTCCACTGCTCTTTATAATCAACATATTTTTGTCGTCAATAAATGCATGACAAAAGCAGTATATATCATCTGAAAGCTGGGAACCTGAAGATTAATTTGAGATACAGCTCAGTAATGTGTTTTTCTAGTCATAAATATGAAATAAACATTGTTTTATATAGGCACCTATTCATATAAAGTATATGGTCTTAATACATTATTAATGAAGTATATGATGCCTATGTATATGATGCCTATTTCCATGCACTCATTATGTCTCATAAGCTGTTGTTGTCAGTTTTAGGTTGTCACATAGATTTGGTTCAAAATGTCACAACTGTTTACCATTCAAAAATTGATAAAACATATAAAAAAATCCCTCCCAATACCACAAACAGACACCAAGAACACCACAATCCATGCTGTGACTTGGTATCAAAAACTTTGGACCTTTGGAAATGTATCTAAGAATGGCATTTTTTGGAGATTGGATGACAAGTACTTCTCTTTGGGAAACTGCTGTTTAGCCCCCTTCCTGGCAAGACATGCTTGGCACCAATGGATGCATTAGGTCTTCTAGTTTCATATAATACCTGTATCTTCACTTTTAACTAGCCCACTACAGCCTCCAAAAGACAGTAATGTCGGCTGCAGATGCCGATGTCCACAGAGTGGAAGAAGTTAAAGCTGTTTAAAACTTGAAAAGCAGGACAATGATTGAGTGATACAGGGTTTTTACTTTTATGTCTCAGAAAAATATAGCATCTCATGTCTGAAGTGAGGTTTGCACACTCAGCAGTTAATAAAGAAGGTGATAAAAAAGCTCTCTGTAATCTGGAGGAATGTGAGAGTGGCATGAATTTGCATGGTTTATTGTTGTGCTGTTCTTCCTCCTTCCAAAAGCTGGTTGTTACTGAGGAAAAGAAATGGGGTCAGAATAGTGTCAAGTTCATTCTCTTCTATTCCCTGATGGTTTGGTAGAAGAGGAAATGATATGAAAGGAGAGCAGAGAGGAAGAGTAAGGAGGAATGAAAGTGAGAAGAGTTTTTCACTGTACTCTTTCCAAACACCATTTTTTTTTTTGTCAAATTGGCTATCTGGATCTTCCAAAAAAAGAAACAAGGGTTGCTAAAAATGGCTTAAATTCCATTGTGAAGAGAAAATCTTGGTGGAAACCTGAAAAATCAAAGGTAGCTTAATTTACACCAATGGTGGAGAAGCAAGGGGCGCTCCTTACCTTGCCACAAATTAGACATGAAGCAAGAAAAGAAAGGAGGAACAGATTAAAACAAAAGTGCCGCTATTAATTCCCACTAAATACAGGCAAGATGAACCACTGCAAGAGCGAAGCAAGGATGGGCATGGATTCACTCGAGGACTCAGTTACATAAGCCAAAAATGCATTAAGCTACTGGAACCCACTCAGGTGCAACTTTTTCAGGACACATTAGATACTGTACACATGCACGAGGAGGACAGCGTGAGGTCTAGTAGATAGTGATTGTATTTGTGTGTATGAATATGCAAGACAGTGCAAGGCCTCCAGTATGCCAGTGAGGCAGTGTGAGGCTGATAGGGGGAGACAGCCCACTATAAATATTTGATAGGAGCTTAGTGGAGGCTGTGGGACACAGAGAGGACTGTAAAGTCCCAGTGGTCCACAGAAACAAGGACACTTCCACTACTTCTGTCTTCTTACTGTAGCTCAGTGTTGGACTGTCACGTGAAGCTTTTTGTCATGTATGCCTGCGGTTCATTCCTGCATACCTAGAACAAACAAATTAGGTCGGGTTGACATTTATTAAAATATTGCTCTTGCAAGTCACTGTTTACATACTGTAAAACCTCAAAAAGCCCATTCAGAGAAGCTCAGGGCATTGGTGAAGGATGTAGATATTTCTCTCTATGACCAAACACCAGCTAAGAGCAAGTAAATATTAGATCTACATCTGTCGAGGGGCAGAAATAAAACTCTAAGGGGATGCCCATGTTGCTCTGTTAGTTGCATTAATAGGCATTTTTTACTAATAGGTTTAGCCTTAAACAGCTGATATGGCTATAGCATGTCAGTGTTTTATTTGTGTTCCCCTAAAAGTAATAAATGGCTTAATGCAGGTTTAACACTCTGTGGTGGTTTTTTGTGTATAAAGGTGTGTTCAGACAAAAAGTCAAAAGTCAAAGTCAATTTGCGCAAATTTGGCAGCTGGACTGTTTGCATCGTTCACGTTGTGTCCCCCAAACAGAGCCTGTGCAGCCAAACTGTACAGATGAATGCCATAAGCACCAACTATGATGACAAATTTGTGTCAAATCACGTTTCCATAGACTTTATATGCAATAGCACTATTTCCTAATGTATATACTGTACTGTATATAAAGCAAATATAGTATATGTATATATATACTGTATATATCCATTTAATAATAATAAAAGCAACAGCTTCAAAAGTTATCAACTTCATGAGAACCAGCCCAGCCTTGCATCTTCCACAGTGTTCACCATGCACCAAAATCCCCCCGTGTTTTGCAGCGCATGCACCAGTTCAGTGCCCCATGCAGCATTCACCGACAGCTCTTGGGCAGTTCCATCCTTAAAGTGACAGAGGCAAACTTTCCAGTGTCATTATCAGACAGAGAAAAGAAGACAGAGAGAGGGAAAGAGCAGTGAGGGGAAAGGTTAGATGAGACATGATGAGGGAAAGGGGGGAAAAGAGTAATGCTGATGGAGGTGAAGAAAAGTAGAAGTTGAACTGGGAGACAACAGTGACCAGGTAAAAATTGACAGAATATAGGGAATGGGGTAAACTAGGGTGTGGAGGAGTGATGTGACGGTGGTGAGGAGGGAGGAAAAAGTGAGAAGAAAAAAGAGAGACTGGACAGTAGTTTAGTTGGGTCAAGGCCATGCTCTGTGGCTGCATCTAGAGATGAAGATGATGGGATGGACATCACTGGTGATGACAGAGCAGCGATGGGCACTGCAGCCACCCTATCAGATCTCAGACAAGAGGTGACAGATGTGCTGATGTGGAAAATGACAGCAGTAGCCGGGCTTCCATCTAAGTCCTTTATGAATTGTGAAGCACCAACACAGAATGAGCAAATAAAAACTGAAATATATCTTTTTAATAATGACTTCCTTGAAATCCTTACATGCCTGTGGATGGAAAAATGCCTCGCCACATTTTATATTTTTGTGATGTATCAAAAGATTGTATAAACCGGCTCAATAATTAGATGGAAACATATCTAATGCTGCAGATGATGAGTTAATGGGAGATGAGAGTTAGCGATACAGTCAGCCATCATGCTCTGAGCTCCCATGCTGAAGAAGGAGGGAGGGGAAAGGCTGGGAAAAATGAAAGAGGGTAAATAGAAGAAGAAGAAGGAGGAGAAGAAGAAGGCAGGAACAGAGACAGGGAAAGGGAGAAAGGGGTGGCATGCCCTGGGTGAGCCACCACGCTACCTTGTTCCACCAGCCCTGCAGTGGTGCCGGCGGCTGCAGCCACAGCTGCTGCGGCCGCAGTGACAGAGGCTGGAGCGGTGGTCTGCCTGCTGCCCACTGTTAAGAGTCGAATACCCAGTCACACATGGAGAAAGAGTTAAAAGGCAAGGAGGAAAGGAAGGTGAGAAAGAGGTGGATGAGGGTAGATGGAGAAAATGTGGAGTGACATTTAGAAAGAAGGGGAAAATAAAATAACACGAGAAGAAGAGACATAGCAGGAGGTGAGTGGGCAGGGTGGGGAAAAAGAAAGAAAAATGTGAGACAGAAAGGCAGAGACAAACAGGGCTAATTAGTTTAGAGGAGGGTGATTAATTCATATACAAAAACCACTGACATTATTTGGCTGTGACACAAATTCTGTCACATACAGCATGTATCCGCTGCTCTGACAGAAGGATCAGCAGAGTAAAATGTCAGGGAGAGTCACATATCTCAACTTTCTGTTTTTCATCTGATGCCTGCATTTTGTCTCTATATATCCCTGAAAACAGTGTTATTGTTAGGATGATGATGATGATAATGACAAAGTTTAGTCAGTGTTAGTAAATGTTAAATTTGTAGCGCTCACTGACCTTAATAACTGTCAGCAACATTTCTAATTTACCATCGGCAGTGTACTCCATCCATCCATCTTGCAATTCAACATATTGCCATCAAGGTAGCATATTGGTGTCTTCATTGATGATTAATGTAAACCTGAACTTCATCCTTATAACATAAAATGGTATCAGTACTATAAGATATTACATAAACATGTGGAGGGAAATAGAACCGCCTCTGTGTGCATGATTTATATTATGTGATGAGAATATAGTAACCCGTTACGTGAAGTGCCATTGCTATCTTTACTGAAGGTCTGTCTCTATTTTTGACTTTTTAGTTATTTCTCATCCTCTCTCTGACTCATTCACTTGGCGACCTCACACTTATTATGTAGCACTGCTTCCTAAGACGAGGAGAGAGAGCGAGAAAAAGAGCCAGGCCACACACCTGGGTCAGTGTGTGTAAAGAGGTTAGTGGTTGTTTAGAGGAGACCATTTCTCATTGCAAAGCTTACAGTGTCAGAGTGGCTATGTTTCCTAAAGCAGCATGCTTGCACACACGCACATCACTCAAGTCTATATCTTCAAAACACACACATACTGTACATGAACACAGACTCAGTGGTTGTGATTGTGAAAGAAAGCCCTTAATTTCAACAGTTATAAGAATTGATTAGTCTCCCAGTCATAATCATGATTACCCCCTGAGGAAGCTTCATCCAAACTTGGCTGTACTTCCATACAAATGCTGACTTCTTGTTGCATGCTGCATTGAAAAATCATTCTAATGATGAGCTCTTATTTCACTGTCCACAACTGAAAATTCCTCATTAAGAGAAACTGATAGATCTTTTTTGTTGAGAAATACTAAATAAATCATTTGTAAAATTCTGATGCAGCCTCAAGAGGTCGGTCGTACAGATGTACAAAATGTTATATTAAGATTATAGCAGAGATTTAAAATCAACGTTAAACCATCAAGAAAGTGTCATCTATTCTATCCATGACAGAGATATACACAAATACAAAGACAAGTACACAGACGTAAACACATCCACAGCTTGCTGATCAAATTCAGTGTTTCCCCATATTTTCAAAACACATATACTTCAGGTTCAATTGGTCTTAGGTGTTGCACCTTAACACAGTGAGGACATTTAGAGCAAATTATAAAAAAGGTAAGTATGGAAGTGTGGTATAATTACTGTCAAGTGTGGGACTTTCTCCTCAGCTCAAACATTGACACATCAGATGATGAGACCAGGGAAGAAACACTTGTGCAAGTAAGCTACAAGTTGGCTAAAAATGCAAACACCTGTTCTTTGCTGTTTAATTAGTGCGAAGCTTTTGAGTCACAAATCCAAACTGTCATCTCAATGAACTTTATGAAAATTAAAACAAAGATATGAATATTTTGTCTAAAAGACACTTTCATTTATTTAGCAGCTGCACTTTCTTCAGTCTAAGCCTTGTTACTAGTTAGAAAAATAAATTCTTAAAAAAAGAAAAGGGAAACACTGATGTTGCACTGAGATGAAATGAAAATGTGATTTTGTCTTTGACAACTCTGTAAACTTAACATTATATCTCTTTGGTCAAGGGGGACAGACAGGTATATCACTGAATGTTTACTGTAAACAGTGTTTATAAGGTACATGCCAATATTTTGGCAGAACTGAACATCAAAAGAAAAAGTCTTACATTATTGTGTTTTTCTTTTTCTGTGGTGTTCAAATCCTGCTTTAAAGTGATACTCAGTCTGACAGTTACATTGAATAAGTCAGATTTTGGGTGAAGTATCACTTTTAAGAGCCACAGACTCTTCTAACATGACAGACTTGTTTATATTCAACACACATCTCAGACTCCCTCAGTACTCAAGTATTTGCATATAGTAAATATAAATGGCATGCAGGCAATGAAATCACTACATTTACGTATATGTGTACATAAACTGCATATTGATTAATCTGAATGGTACATTAACAGTAATGAGGGTTTTAAGAATTATGTCCACACAACACTTACCAGAGAAATTTCGAGAAACCAGCATAGTAGTAAGAATGGCCCCCTGAGAGAAAAAAACAAAGAAGAGCTGTTCAATTTAAATTGCTTAAACCAGTAACATAATAATTTTGACATTTTTAAACAAATGAAACATGGTGTACCACAGTAGTGATTCAAACAATATCCCGGTGATTCAAGCTTTTAAATTCAGTTCTAACAAAGCAAAGATGGGCCTTTCTTGGGAGGAATCCTGACTCACAGAAGGCCAAACTTTATGAACAACAAATCCAAAGAAAAAAGTTCAATCAAAAAGCCACCGATGATGTTTGAATGACCGATAATCTCTGAAATGTAAAGTGTAGACTACATGCTAACACAGGGCTCGAGTGTTTCACTCACATCTGCTGAGAAACTGTGAGTAAAGATTATAGCCATCATAACTGGAATTAATTAGCATAATACAATTAATATAATATTATTCAAACATTATAATACTATATTAACATTATACTTTGAAATGAATGTTATAATACAATAAATTATACTAGTTTCTTATCCAGATTGTGGATAGTGCATCATCTAGCGTGGACAGATCCATGCTTAGTGTCTAGATACAGGAGCCTATTTCCATAGTCCTCCACAGGGATTCACATCATAATTGCACAGAAACACACACACACACACACGGGCAGTATACATATTTATGCAATAAACTGTTTTGTTTAATTGTTTGTGCTGCTTGAACATTTTTCAGCTTGCTTCTCAATTTCTTTTTGTGCCACTACTTCTTCCTTTGGAAAAAAAAAAAAGTCAGCGTTGAGCTCTGTAACAAAAACCCTTTATGAGCCATCATTGCTCACCATGAAAGATGTAACCACAAATAAAACCATCCCAGAAATTACTCACTGAAAAATTGAGACAGAAAAAGAAAGAGAGAGAGAAAGATTCAGAAGTTCAGAAGAAGAGAAAGAGACAGAGAGAGGAGTAAAGCAGCTAATCTTGACACTTTTTTTTTCTCTGGAGACATCATTTACAACTGGAGCTGATAACTTTTTATAGGGCTATAAAAATGGTACTGAATTGCAAATAGACCATGGTATTTAAGAGCTGTGGGGGTTGATACTATACTTAATAGAATGGAATAGCTAAATTGAGATGCCTCTCTGTCATAACTATAGCAGAGACGGTGCACTTGAAGACTATTGCTGCAATGAAAAACTAATATTTGGTAGTCCTTTCTTTTATGGGAACATATTTTCTTGTATTTGTTAGCTATAGACATGACACCCTACAGTCTGACTGTTATAGCAGCTCCAGTCAGATACCTTTACAGTGTTAGATTTCAGTCTATGACATTCAAATGTTTGTGTGTACTACTTCGGTCGCACTTTGTTTATTGTGGTTAGTGATTTTACATAACAATTCCTAAGTCAGAATAAGTTCAGGAATAAATATAAGGCACAAACAAAGCTTCTAGACGATTTTCTGATGATGTTTTGTGCAGATAACAATGTTGGCAATGACAGATAACTTCTATCTTAAGATACTGAATTAAATGATTCCCCTGTCTGTGAGTTGTTTGTTTTTTGCTTACCAAATTATTTGATCATTGGTCCAGTTTTTGTTTGTGTTGTTTACAATGTAACTCACTGTCTAACCATTTCCTTCTAAGTGTGAAAAGCCAAAGACAATTGGTTCATGCTGATGGCATGTTGGTTGAATGGTCCAACATTTGCCTGCAGCCACCTGCGTTTCTGCTTCCAGTTTACCATGTGTTGGTATTTGAGCCATGCCAAGCCTGCCCAAAAGCAGCAGGGTTATAGTGACGTGCTCCAATGGCTAAGCTGTTGTATCCAAACAAAATGTCAGCAATAAATAAGTGTAGATGGGAAACTATGCACCTCACATAACCTTAGAGCTAAACCTTTCATATAACCTCAGCACCACAGTCAGGTAATGAAGCACATACATATGCCATCTCCTTTAAATTAATAGATTCAGAAATATTACAACAGAAACAGGAAAACAGAAACAAGTGCAAATACCATGCTTGACAATACTTCGGTGGCCAAAAATATACAAGAGCTTATTAGAGCAGAAGAGGAAGATGTGGGAGAGAGTTTGCATGCAAACAGACCTTGAGTTTCCTCCTGGCATTGAATTTCTTCAGGCACTCCACGGTCTCCTGTCTGTGCATCATAGACGCCACTGTGGACCGTTGCTGTGAAAAGAAAGAAGACAAGGAGAAGCAAGAGGAGGATGAGGAGGACAAATAGGGGGAAGTTTAGGAAGAGATGGAAGAAAACAACAAGAAGAATTTAGTTAGCCAACCACTTATTTTTTAGCCGCGCAGTAGTGCAACAAAGTGTGAGTAAAATAACTGCTGTCTGCTTGTCTGTCTCAAGCAGATGACACTTACGCAGACCCATGGGTGTTTGAGGGCCTCCTGAGCAGTGATCCTCTTGGCTGGGTTGATGGTCAGCATCTGGTTGATCAGGTTTTTGGCCTCTGGGGTGACTGTATCCCACTCTGGGGAAGGGAACTTAAGGGAAAAACAGAAACCACAAGTCTTAACGTCTTGATAAAATCCCTACTGACAAGTCTTTAAATACCACTACAAGCGACCAGCGTGAAATATTTAATTATTAAATGTGATACAAATCAAGTTTGCTGCACTGCTCATACCAATTCCCTGATGGCAATGATGTCCAGTGAGGGGGGGGGGGGGGGGGGGTCAGGCCAAATATGAACCCAGTAGTATCTGTGCCTTCGACATGTTAGCCACCCCATGTGGGTGTGTTTTTAGAAGGCCAATCCAAGCACAGCCCCAAGCAATTTGTTAAAAAATTCAAAACCCATCAGGTCCTGTTGTGTTTAGGCATAAATGTCGATGTCTGTGTCCTGTGAGACCAGAATCCCTGCCAGAGAGTCAGGCAACCCACTCTCTCTTTCATTTGGCATGAACTTAATGTGATCTAAGGTGAGGCTCCCTCTCTTGCACCCCCTGAAATATAAATGAGGTGACTGAGTTACGTAACAACCATCAAAAAGGAACAAAGGCAGTGGGAGGAGAGGAAAGGAGGGGACAAATGAGAGAGCAGGAGAGGAGAAGAGAGTAAAGGAGACTCACATCGTAAGCCCCAGCCTTGATCTGCTGGTACAGCTTGTGCTGGTCCTCATCCCAGAAAGGAGGGTAACCCACCAGCAGGATGTAGAGGATCACCCCTGAGACACACAGAAATGCATATGGACACACACACACAGAATACACGCACAGTTTGTTAGAAAATGTGCTTCAGTGTGCTTCATCTAGTTAATGCCGTATGTGTGTTAAGTATGTAAGTGAGTGTGTGTCTCTCTGTACAACTCACCGCAGGCCCAGATGTCCACAGGTTTGCCATATGCCTCCTTCCTCAATACCTCAGGGGACAGGTACCCCGGTGTGCCAGCAAATCCTGCAGTAAAAAAACACACACACACACACACACACACACACACACACACACACACACACACAATTGATTGACATGCTTAAGGCAATAGATTGTGTATCTGCTGTACTTGGATCAGCTTTTATAGAAAAGCAAGATAATCTTCTGTGACCTAAGCCCGATTCATCCACAACTAGGACAGATATCTTAAAGACACATTCAAGGCTTAGGTCAGTTCATTGTGAAGGATTGGCAAATCTCTCCTTGAGAAAAGTAACCGACATTAGCACTGAAGGGTACAGATCAAGGTGAGACGTGAGAAGTGTGCCTCAACAGTGCTAATCTGAGACTGACAGATTCACTCCACACAGTTTTTCTTTGCTGAACTCCATGTACGAACAAAAACATTTGCGTTTGATGTTACTGACAAAAAATAACAAGGTGATAAGGAGCATAAATGCAGGACCATTCTTGGCACCATTCTTGGTCGATGTTGGTTCGCCATTTATCAAATGTAAAACATCAAAAGTGGGAAAAAGAACATAACTCTGGTGTGAGTACAATAAAAGCTAGTTGCCACCAGCAATGTGAGTTAACATTTATTAAAATGCATTATAAAATGCATACATTACAATTCCTTTTCTATGACCACAAGAGGGTGTGCACACAGAGAAATCAAGCACAAATGAAAATTTGAAAACTTTAAGGAGATATAATATTTTCTAGTAGCGACTAGTAGTCACTGTCTCTGTCAGCTGAACCATCTTACATCACTCTTTTTTAGCCTTTATCCTTTATTTAAAAATGCTTGGTGAAGGTATAATCATTCTGAGGCTACTGTAAACTTGTTGACCTTTGCAATCATTACGACTGACAATAACAGAAACTCATTCTAGTCCTGATGAGCCCCTTTATAGCTTTAGGTAAGGTATACATATGAAATGTAGATTCGATTAACTGCTGTATCCGCTGTACCTACCAAACCAGGCCTGCTGATCCCCCTGCACCTCAATGGCCAGGCCAAAGTCGGCCAGCTTCACTGCAGCATTCTTACATTTACTTGCAAGGAGCAGGTTCTCTGGCTAAAGTGGGAAAGAGGAAAGAAATTAGGTTAACACACATTTTGAAATGAAGCACAGGAGTACAAAACATATACACTGTCCATACACTGTCCTAGTGGGAAAAGAGTTGGAAGTTGACAGCTGTGCATGCGTTTCAGACAGTGCAGTCTTATCAAAACTGTATTCAGCACAGACACAAACACACAACACATATAGACACAGATCATAGATGTCATTTGAACATGGACACATAAGGCTGTACAGTAACAGATATTTCACATTAGAGTGGAGGAAATGTGGACTAACTTTTATTGTACAGCCTTATGTGTCCACGCAACTCAGTCAGTCTGCAGGGCTTTTTTGTCCTAGCCTCATGTGGTGTGCTGTGGTCTATAGGCTTCATCTCTGTGGCCCAGATAATACAGCCAGCCTCATTATTCTCTGTCAGAAGAGGGTTCTAATAATGGGATGCTATCCCCACTGGCCCCTGCTCCTTCTCACTTTGTCTCTCTACATCTCTCTCAATCTTACTTAAACACTGCCTCTGTAGAAAAAAATGGCAATCTTGAATGACAAATAAAACACAGTGACTTTTCACTTTCATTGATGTACATAGTATTCATGATGCTTGAAAATCACCAGGTCAGTTAGGCTAACAAGGTAATCCATATATCATCATCATCATCTGCAATCCTGGTTTGTGCTTGGTGAACACAGAGAACAGTTTTGACATGCTACTACATTGTGTTGCATAAACTGAATATAAATATTAGTATGTGAGTATTAGAGTATTGCCCACATGCCAAATGTTCGACAGATGTGGATCTTTAATAACCTTGCACTTACACTGATATATGCATATTGCTGAGGGCTTCTATTATTCAAATTAAACAGTAGCCGACTGTGCATTGTTAACTCGTAAGACATTTTTTGCTGTCTTTCAGGGACTAAAGTTAGTCTCCATAATGTCATTCATTAGTCTTAGTCAGGTCTTCCTTCTCTTCCACTTAGCTTCTGTAGTTGTTTCCTGAAATGCACTACTGTTAACCAACAACGGAAGTGCAAACTTACAGCATGAAGAAAAGACATTATATTTAGGTTGCATTTCTGTCACTACCTCCCCTGCATTGCAGCAGCATGCGTCTTTGCACCCTCTGCCTTCTTCCCTCTGCTCTCTCCCCTCAGCAAATTTGTTTAGAGGCACAGGAATACTTTGTATTTAAAGTGCAAATGCTTAATGTAAGATATGCCTTTGAGCCCATTAGTAAGAGAAAAGGAAATTAACAAGAGAGTGAGAGAGAGAGAGAGAGAGAGAGAGTGGGGGGACAGTGAGTGAGCGAACCAGTAATCCTAAGGCGCTGTGCCTACCTTGTGTCATCACATTCTCCCAGCTCTACCACTTGGTTAGATTTTACTCTTTTGTTAACAAGGGAGTTAAAACTTGCCAACATTGCAGCAGTAAGATAATCCGTGAAAGCGGATGTGGGAAGAAATTCTGATGAAGCATGCGCTTCCATCAAAAGGGTGTTTAAACATAGCAGCAGCACTGTTTGACATAAGCATCTCTTAAGCATGGACACACACATGTACACACACCTGAGCACACTGGTGACTAGCAACTACTTTGACTGAAAGAGAGCGAGAGAGAGAGGGTATATAGAAAATAGAGAAAGATGTATTTGATAGCAGTTCATGAGTGGGTGTTTCAAATGGAATGATTCCCATCTTTCTCTTTTATCTTTTATTTCTCTGTTTGTAGAGGATCTGGAGCTGCTGTGGCATTACCGACCAATGCAGAAATAGATCTCCATTGAGAAGGCACTCCAATTTAAGCCGACTGCTGCAGTATGGAAAGGAAAACTGGCCTTAACTCATTTAACCTTATCTTGAAGACGTTTGTGTGTCTAGATTAAAGTCAGAGCTGGATATCGTTTAGACTTTTTTGACACTACTGCCAACCAGACATCTGAAACTAAAGAAAAAAACAACCTAAAACCACAAACCTCAAAATCTATCATCTATGGAATGAAATGAAAATGTATGATTTAATCTGATCAAAAAATTAGTAAAGATGGTTCTGAATTAGTCACACTTCAGTTTGATTCCAAGCCCTCATTAAAACTTATATCAACTATCTCTATTAATGCAATTTTCATTTCCTACATTACTTACAGACTAAAAATACTGCCTTTCACATTGACATATAACCTGAAAGGCAGAACACTTTTAATTTCTGTACAGTGTGAACAATATAGGGCAATCTGGTGTTACTTTTTTTGGCTCACTTATAAATCTGTTTGCTGTGTTGTCATCTCATTTGCCATAACCCAGTTCCTAATTTGAGGGATCTTGTCACCCAGGCTGTCCTCAGTCATCACACTATGACCTATTGCATGAAATGCTCTCCGATGCTTGGGTGTGAAACCAGATAGGCGTGTCGGCTAAATAAAGAAATAGCCACAACAGTTCTGATGAACACAACACGCCTTTGCTGGAATGCCGGGACTGACATTTGTATAGAAGAAGTCAACTTGACAAAATGCTCCATGCACAGCGAGATGCGACATAAGGTACAAGCATGCGCATATAAAACACACAACCAGGTACAAGACATGACAGTAAGATGACTGGAAACATATATATATATATATATATGATTGCATAAGCACTGCATTAAGCCAGATTTAAACACAAAATTCAAAACTTCAGCTTCGTTAAGTCAGTTCATGGTCAGAGATCACATTATACAAAGTCCCTGATTGCCATGCAATCTTGGTGAAAATGCATTTAAAGCTAAGTAAAAATACTTGATGTGAATCATTTAATATGTATCTATATAAGTCAAAATACAGTACATCTATGAGGCAATCCCACAGTTCTAAGAAACTTGTAACCAGTTCAAAATTAGCAACTGGCTCTCAGTTTTCAACCCTAAAAAAGACTGTGGTACCAGCCAGTCAGCCAATATAAACAAATGTCACAAGTCACAGTTTACAGAAAATGAGCTGTCACATTTGAAGCACTGAGGATCGATACGTGATCTATAGAGGCAATTGAAACCACACAGGGTGTCTCATAATCAATAGTTAACATCTTGTCTGACCAGAGGTAGATTAAGTATCCTCCTGGGCCATCTTGGATGGCTGGCTGTGCAATGACAAGATCCTCTTCTAAAAAGGTTACAGTGCGGCGGCATTGACCAGCACGCAGCGCATGACCAGCGTTGCATGCTTAAAATCTCAACGGACAGAAAGTGTTGTTTACACAACAAGAAAAGACGGTGACTGCACAGAGCTGGAGACCGTGTATGGCAGGGCAGAGTCGGAGAAAGGTCGGAGGTGGTATTGACAGTCTCATGGTGATCGCCTGTTCTAGCTCTGAGAAGAAAGGCGCTTTGGCCTGACTCTAAATGGCTTTGTAACTGCACAACCAACTATTGTGAAGCTTAAATGGTGTCAGACAGACTCCACAAAAACACACCCACAAACCCCCTCACACAAATATGTAAGCACACTCTCAAGGAATAGCAATGTGACCCCCATCACTCACCTTCAGGTCCCGGTGCACCACACCCATTTGATGGCAGTGAAGCACCGCCTCCAGGATCTGCTGGATGCAATGACTGCATGCAAACACCAAGGGGGAGGGGGGCGCATGTTAGTCTGAGCAGTGCTACAATCCCGTGCACAGGCCAGGGGTGTGGGGAGGGAAGGGGAGGAAAGGTTGGGTGGGGGGGGGGGTGTGATGGAGGAGTGGGAGGAGATTAAGGGGTACAACAGGGGTTGAAAGGGTTCTTCTGTTGCCAGGCGTCACACTCGCACTTTTTGTTGGCTTCGGCTGACACACAGATAAGCACACACTCACAATAATGCAGATAAAGTAAGTAAATAGATTCCAAATAGATAGCTACATAGGTGAGGTTAGCTAACCATTGTGGCCCAAATGTAGGGCCTACAGTATGCTAACTTACGTGTTGAGCTTCCCACATAAAAAATAAGTTTAAAACTCCTGCAGGATTGAAGTTGATCAAACACGTTTTCAAAGTCAATAATTATCTTCATTAGTGAAGTGTGTGGAAGTTGGCTGCAGCTATGGTTTTGACTTGGTTAGCCTGGAAAGGCTGTGGGTGCTCTGCAACAGAAGATTCCTTTGAATCAATCTATTCTGAAACAACTTAATGGGTATACTCTAAGGTCTTTATCTGTCTATATATTTATCTTAGGTACTTTGTTCTTCATAAATGAGTATATCCATAAAAACACATTTCAATATGGCTGCAGGTGGATTCTAGATACCCCACCTCCCTCCATATTTTAGGCAGCAGGCTTTGGGTGATGAAAGAGCGTGTGAGAATGTGGCTGGCCTTGGGAGTCACAGAAGGCGTTGATGAAGGCGGTAAGGGAAGGAGTGAGTCATTGTACAATTAATAACATTTAAAAGATGTGTCTGGGATCAACGCCATGTCTATTGCCAGCCTCGCTGGCCTCTGCTGACATGAGCTGTCATTCTGATGTCAGTTAGCTACCGGACACTAAAAATAAAAACCAAAAGTGAAAAACCTGTGTGATCCAGCTGTGGGATGTGTCTTTTAAAACTCGCTTAATTAATAACACAGACAATGAATATGCAAATGAGTTCCTCCAAAGAAATATGAGTCACAGAAATTATTACGTCTCACTTTAAGTAATTAAAGAACCTGACTATAAACACAAGTTTGATGTTTAGAAGTGTTTCATAAAATAGTCAGAAAATTTAAGGAAGCTCTCAATTGTGAAATTCACAAGAAATCAATCATTAATAAATACGTACTGTATATGTTTTAGATGAAACCTTTTTTGAACAGCTGTGAATTGTGTTGTCACGGGCAGAAAAAGGTCTGAGTACTACTGCTGGACTGCTGCTCTACGCAGGGCAGCCTTTGTTTAACTGACAGGTCATTAGTGTAATCGTCTGTTGAGAAAACAGCAGTTTGCCAACGTCTGGGTATTGTTGAAAGCTTGACGGCTGATAAAGGAGAATCCCTATGTGTATGTGTATGTGTGTGTCAAGAAATGTAAACACGATCACATTCGAATTTTTTGCTGCATGTAAACGTACTGAGTAACACTAACAGAGAATAAAATACAAAGCATGTATTTGTATTCAGGAGGTTGCGATGTATAATGGATTATTTCTTGTGAGCTGCCTTGAAGTTTACATGGTCTTCTCGATTTCACTTCTATCTAACAGGAAGGACCTTTTCCATCATGGAATCTGAAGAAAAGTGTGAATAAATTTCTGAAAAATTCTGTAGCTTTAGGTGAAACTGAGCTCTAAATAGGGGGCAGCCTTAATCTAACAAAGATACAAGACCTGGAAGGGACTAACCATAATAGATTACAATAAAGCAGGAGTCTGCAAAATATTATAAGATGAGAAACAAGAGAGAGGGAGAGACAGAAAGTGAGAAACAGAAACAGAGAGAGAGAGAGTAAGAGAAAGACAGACTGGCATGGCTGTAAAGTTCAGGGCTATAAATTAGAATCCTGTGTCTTGTTTCTAAAGGTCTCCCAATAAATAAATACTAGGCAGGTCACATTTACAGCCCAAATGCTAAGAGCTGAGTGTGTGTGTGCTGATCACCAAAAGCCAACACGAGCATGTGACCGCATGTGTCTGCTAATGTGCGGTCAAGGCTAAAACTATGTCCACCTACGAAATGTGTGTGTGTGTGTTCTCTCAAATGCCCGTTCACGCATAAATGTGTGCCTATGTGTAGGTATGCATGCAGTTTAGACTGTGTGTCCACACACACACACAGCCACACACACTTTATCAGCTGTTGAGCTCTGTAACCCGCAGGGTAAGAATCCTCTGCATGTGTGTGTGTGTGTGTGTGTGTATGTGTGTCTGTACTTGATGGAAGGACACCATCCCAAACGTTCCTGTGTTAGTTAGCAGTTAGTGGTGGTGATGCCGTGGATATGACACCAAACATTTGCTGTATTTTAAGATCCATTTTGTAGCCTTCTTGTTCACACTTTGATTTAACTACCCTGAAAGCACGTCTGAACAGCAAATATGTGAAACAAAAGAGTTGTCTTCTTCAAGAGGTGTCTTCATTTTAACGTTCAGAATAGAATATGTAGAAACATATTCCTTTTATTCAACTGTAAGATGACATATATCCTAGTAAGACATGTTTGTTTAGCAAGTTGTCTAGCAATTTACCCCACTTTACAATATTCTTCAAAGACGAACTGAGTAATTAGGTCTCCAGATAACTGCCACAAATGCACCATGGGACTTAAAATAATGTGCTCTTGTTTTTCACTCTGGTTCAGGATAAAAGTGATGCTGAAGGAGACAATTAAAATAGGCGCTTAACCAGTTTTGTGAATTGTGATTTTTTTAAATTAACTTATTAGCTGTGTTACCAGTTCTTACTGTATCTTTGTAGCACTTGAGATGTGCTTCAAATTAAAAGAGCATTATGAATAAAATGAGCTACTGCATTACTTGTTGAAATACTAATGATCAGAGTATAGTACATTTATTTTCCAGCAATTGCAGTTACTGTATGAGCACTAATTATTATTACATTGATATACAGTAATATATTAGGCTCAAAGTAAAGCATTAAATGATGATGGCTGCAGAGATAATCAAAATGGTGACTTAATTATGATCTTGAGTTGGTGATCATCATACGGCAAGCATTTTTTTTAGAAATGGGCACTACTCATTACTCACTGACTACATCAGTGTGACAATACAAAACACTGAATTTATGATATCACACCTTGATTTATGTCAAGGTGAACATGTGCATAAATGAAGAGTGGGTTTAACTTATTATACTATATATCTCTGGCTTAAAGATATCTGGAAGAAAAGGAAATGGTATTATTTCAGCATTAACCTATACTCTAAGTAACAGTTGTGAACATCACATCATCCTGTGAAACTGTCCTGGGGATTCACTATGCCACTTCTGGTCTAAGTCTGAATATTCAGAGGTAAAATTCAGGACCAAAAAGAACACAAAGAAACAAAACAAATCGTATTTTTTTAAAAGCCCAAGATCTCTAAACACCTCTATAAAAACATACTTCATGTTGAATGAGGATATCTCGAAAATACACAGATCAATACAATGAAATAAATGACTCAAAGCCAGAGTGAAGGGAGGAGGCGTGAAGAAAAGAAAAAAATCAATGAAGATCACAATAAATATAACTGTGGCTTTTTTAAACTAGCCTGGTGGGAGAAATTGATGGTTGTACGAGCCTGTGTAAACACTGCATATATATTTTTATTGCACCTGCAGAAGAATGTGTGCTCATTCGGGTGACTCTGTGTGTGTGTGTGTGTGTGTGTGTGTGTGTGTGTGTGTGTGTGTGTGTGTGTGTGTGTGCGTGTGTGTGTGTGTGTGTGCAAGGCTCATTCAGTGATGGATCTGGTTGTTTGTAAAATGATTGAGAGGAGAACGGGCGGGAGGGCAGATGGAGCAAGGAGGGGTGGGTGAGGCAGGCCAGGGTCCTTCAATTTAAAAAAAAATAAATACAATACACTTAAAATGAAAAGAGGAAATATAAGAGCATACCAAGACATAAGTCGGACAGGCGGACATTAGACCAGCGACTGACAGGAACGACACAAATAGACGAGACGGAGGAGGGAGGACGGAAGGAAGGAGGAAAAGAACGGAGGGAGGAAAGGAAGCAGGCAAAGGTTGTGGGGAGGGAGGGGGGTACGGGATCCAGATGCTCCTCTACATATACTAACCTTCAGGTCCCTGTGCACTATGTCATGTTGGTGAATGTGATGGACACTTTCTAGAATCTGATGGATACAGTGACTGTGAAGACAAAACAGAGAGAGGAGGGATGGTGGGGGGGCGAAAGGAGGGATGTGGATGAATGGATCATGGGGATGTACAGAGAGGGATGAAGGTGGAGAAAAGGAAGGAAGGTGCTTGGAGGAAAGAAAAGAGGATGCCAGATGAAAAGAGTGATGGGCAAACCCATGTGAGATGAATAAGACAAATTTAAAGATGAGAAAACAACAAGTTAGATTAGAGGAGGCCAAGTGACAGAGACGTCAGTTGAAATGAGGAGGAGGAGGAGGAGGAGAGGACAAATAACGGGCGGAAGACAAGAGAGAGGTAGAAGAGAGAGTGATGAATGCAGATAGAGATGTTGGAAGGGGGAGGGATGGGTGGGGAAATGTGGGTGGAGGAGACAAAAACGGTTCGTTTTGCTTCTTTAAACATGATGAGAGACAAGAGCAGCCACAGCAGAACAACCCGCCGGACAAAAATCACAACAACACTGACAAGAGGGAAGGAGAGGAGAGGAGAGGAGAGGAGAGGAGAGGAGAGGAGAGGAGAGGAGAGTAGGAAACCAAACGGAAAAAGGTGACAGATTGTGAAAGAGAAGATAGGAAGCTTCTGAAGAGCAAAGAGAGCTAATAATACAAGAAATAGAACACTCATGTAGAGGATGAAACTGAATCATAGAAGACTGGTGGGCTGATGCCAGGCTATTTTTCCATCACTAAAAGGAAAACACATCACCGTGTGTGTGCACTGCAAGAGATACATGTACCTACCTCGCTCTATTGTGTGTATGTGTGTACATTTAAATGTGTGTCTATGTAGGCTTGGTGCAATGAGAGAGTGTAATGTGGAGAATATGTGACTAATAGCAGGCACAAAGAGACAGGCAGCCTGCAGGATCCACACCCACACTGTGTCTAGTGAGTGGGAGGACTGAGAGAGAGAATGAAAGAGATATGTGCATGCTTGTTCATAAACATTCATACACACACACACACACACACACACACACACACACACACACTTCTATACACACAAATCCCCCCCAAAAAAACCTAAAACATGACTTCCTACATTTCCTGATCTTAAACCTTCATCTATATATTAACCTAATTTAGAAACCTAAGGAGGTCAGTGGTCATTTGGCAATGCCAGCCATCATAAGAGTCAAAACACTCCTTATTTCATCATCGTAATTTATTGTCTCTCTCTCTTCTAACATATTAAAGGCTGGGTCATCTGAGACAATAACACAATGAATGCATCGGCTGCTTTGGGGCAACAAATGGTAACAAAGCTTCAGTAAACACATCAACGGCTGCAAATGATTGCCTTTAATTGTAGCGACCCCTTAGAGCCAGTTGATGTAACTTTAAAAGTAAAAGAAAATAAAAATAATCTATGGCAATCATTTCACAATTTTTCACCAAAATCTAATCACCAATTCATGGGACCAACCAACCCCTAGACTTGTTAAAATGGATTAATAAGAGGCGATCTGACCACATTGTTCAAGTGTCTTCAAGATCCTATGCATGATGGATAAAGTATGGAAACTATTTGTAGTGATCCACCTAATATGGGTCTTCAGAACAGACAGAATCTTTTGGCATATCTTTTTCACTGTGCATGAGTCACACAGTTATCAGTATTCATCATAAGTGACATCATTGTCTGCTCCCTACTTTGTGTTTTATTCCTCCAGAAATCTCATGCCTCTGACGCAGTCAGATAAGAGGCTATTATCCACAGAGAATAACACACTTTTCTGCTTCATTTCTTCACTATAACCAGCCCTATGTTCAGTTACTCACACATCCTCATCCTGCTCTTTCATATAAAATGAAAGTGATGGAAAAATTGACTGTATGCATGCATGGCTTGACCTATCAGTGACCTATTGTGTATGCCATTTAGGAACTTTGTATGTGTGCCTCAAGCATCTCGCTGTCCAAAACCATTATGTCATTTCAAAGGACTCCTGGTGGGGCAAAGTGGGAAAAAAGTACAGCCATCGTCACACTTGCCAAAAAATGTGACTTGCTCAGCACTTTGAGCAACAACGTCCCACTGTTCTCTGCAGGGAAGTAAAGAGATACTGGGAGGAAAATCAAACACAGAGCCAGTCTGTGTGTCAAAAGAGGGCACCTCCTCTCCCTCTCATATGCCTGTGTATGCTTTCAATACTAAAATATACACTGTAAAAAATATTTGCAAAACAGATTTAGGATGGAAAAAATGAACCTTGTAAAACACTTTACCATGGAAACTCAAGTATAAACTACCCATGGCAGCATGTAGCAGCTAAAGATTCAGGTATTTTTGTCAGAGATTGGTGGACAAAACAAATGCACCGTGAATATTAGACGTACATAGGAGACTCAATATTCATGCTCCACGTTTGCTGAATGCATCCATAGGTAATGTTTGCTAACATGTTAGCCAAACTCAATAAATTAACAGTGTTGGGTTTCTGAAATTGAGTCTATCTGCCTTGATTCAGCTTAAGGTGTAATTTTCTCCCTTACTCTCTTCATAATGTCCTTCATTGGACCAAACACAACTAAAAAGAAACTCTAAAACGTTCTGACAGGGGGCGACAAGGTGCGATGCAGCACAGTTTGGGGTCTGTGAGTGCGTGACTGCCAGTGTGTGAGACTAATTATCGTAGCTAATTAAAGTCCCACTTCTCGCTGGTCTCCAAGGGAGTGAGGGTGGGAGTGGGGGGACTGGCCTGGATGACTGACATTCAGAAGGGAGGGGAAAGGAAAGTAAGTGTGTTTCTGTAATGTGTGTGTGTGTGTGTGCGCGCGCACATGAGTGAGAGAACGAGGGTTACTAGGTGGGTGGGAAAGAGCAATCACCAGGGGGTTTAGATAGGCAGATATTAGTACTATAGCACATGACAGCCTACACACACACACACACACACACACACACCTACACTTATACACAAGATTGTATCTGTTCTCAAAAAATACATAAATAGATCCTGAACACATACCAAAACATTTCTACCATTTCTATTTACCAGACAGACATCAAAGCCTGTAAACAAGCTGGATACAGTTAAACATGTTTTATGCATCACTTCAGCTTTTGTTGTTTGCCGGCAAAAACGATTCGACCAAAACAGAAGCTCCTCGGCATCACGCATAAGGGGATTTTTTTTTCCTGCTGGTTGTTGGAGCTAAAAATGCAGTTTGGTTCTCCTGAGCACACCAAATATAATCAGGCAAAAATCCCAGATAATTAGCAGATTAAAATGCTTTACCATAGGCCCAATTTTTAGAAAACGAATGACTGCCTTGTAAAAAACACAAACAGAATAAGCAAGCCAATTTTTTACATTGAGGGTTGCATTTTGGGTGACTAATCCAGACACAGCTGGAAAAACAGGCAGTACTCTTGATGACTGATAGCAGCGCTTTAATATTAAAAACAATCAAGTTTCAAGTTCTGTATTTCTTAAGACAGATGAGTATGCTTACATGAGAATCTCATATATTGGCCTCAACTTTGCTGAACAATACAGTCAGAGTACATGGAACTTCATTCAAGTGAGACAGTCAGATAGAAAGTGTGGAGCAGAAATGGCACATTCATCGCCTAAAGATATTGAGCCAGTGTGACATCATTGGTATCATTATCAACAGCGCTACACACACACACACACACACACACACACACAATTGCTCTCCAGGGCATAAAATGTGTTTGTGAGAGTGTGTGTGTGTAAATGAGACCACTTGTGTTATGTTGCAGGATGAAGATCAGTTAGTTTGTCAGTTTGTGATGAATATATACTGAATAACAGTTTGCATCATCAGAACAGAAATTTAGTGACTGAAAGTCAGATTAAATATTACTAATCTAGTATTCTAGTATCTAGTATTTGACTTTCACATAATTTGTCAGTGGTGAAAAATCAACAAAACTAAAGCAGCAATTGAATTAGCAAAAAGACATTGGCTGGTAGCTGTTTTTCAAAGGTCATAAGAGCGGACATTTCATGGTTCATTCTGTTGTTTTTCTATGGAAGCCAGGATTTGTATGTTTGCATTAAAGAGAACAAATTGCAGATTAGGTGGGATATGACCTTTTCACTGTGAGTGACATGTGGGCCTATTTGCCACCCGTTGTTGCTGCTGCAAGGCGTGGAAGCAGCAGCTGTTATTAAATCAAACCAACATTTTGCAAATACTTTGTTAAAACCAGATCAAGAGATAATTCTGCACTCATTGCAGAACATTAATGAAACCATAATTTATATCTAATCCATCCTATGAGCTTATCAGGCACCCAGAGTGCTGAGCTGTGAGCCAAAGCTTGCCACCCTTGCCCACAAGAGTTTTTACACTATTTCTACACAATTAAAATAGTTTAATTGAAATTTCAGCTGGGGTTACACAGTGGCTCACTGGGATTGAACCTGACCCAACACTGCAACCCTGAATAGAATACGGGGGTACAGGAAATAGATGGATAATATGCATGAAAACCTTAATATACAATCTGAAAAAAAGATATTAATATATCATATAAAACACATGAACGCATTTATAAGGTGAGTGAGAGTCTTGCATCTTATTTACAGACTAATCAGAAGGCAGAAAATTTAATTTCTCAGTTAATGAAACTGAAAACTTTGCTCTTTGATCAAATGTTACATCGTGGCTATTTGAGACTCGAAGCCTTTTAAATGAATGTAACACAAACTGTTTACAACACCAGTCAGTCAGACAGTACTTTGCTCAAATTACTAAATTATTAAGTTCAATGTTCTCAAGCTACAAGTCAAATGGCTTGGAGTAGAGACTAGGGCTGGAAACAACCATTTACTGAGCCTTATTGGTGTGAATTTCTACAATATCGGACTATTCAATTTCACTTTTAATATTGCTGAATGGACAAACACCCACATCACAACTGTCATTTTCAAGTATCTCTCTCACTCTTCTCTCAGCCGATTGTCTGTCCACCCCCCCACTACTTCATTTCCTCTTCCGTCATTGGTTGAAGGGGAGTGTGTGTCGATGAGTCAGCACGAGTGGTGGGAGTGAGATATGAAACAACATGGGATGTGATGGGGGGGTGGAAAAAGAAAGTAAAGAAGAGGGCTGAATGAAAATTAAGAAAATAAAAGAAACAGAAAAGGTGAGACTGTCCACATTCACACAAACATTACATGTGGACAGAGGTGTTCATTTTGGTCGGCTTACATGCTTATTTATATCTCTCCCGCTGTTTGAGTATGGGAGAGAACATGGGCGGAAATGAAGGGGGGAAAATAACAGTATAGGGGTGTACCCTGGACCACCTGCAGCAGTCAAGCTAATTGGATCATTTAAAAGACATAAATTTAAGGTTTGACCAATAAGGATTTGTTGACATCATTACAAATATCACCGACTTTCTATGTAAATGACTGTTTTAGGGACAATTTTATTGTGAAAACCATAAATATGTGGGTTTTTTTCATTCGTGGTAGCAAAAAATGTATAAATCTCTTTGTCTCTGTGTTAACTGCTTCTTGCTGTGACTTGTTTTGCACTTTGCAGAAAGCACTTTTAACTTTAAAGCACTAAATGATATAAGACATAATTAAAATAAGCTGTGATGCACTTTTAATTTGGATTAAACTAGGCACTAACCCGTAGACTTCCATTCAGTGTCAATTTTACTGAAATTGGGCACCATATACGTCCACATTACTTTTCATATTTGAAAACCTGAAAAGCTTTTTTGAAGTTGAAAACCCATATTGATCAAATTTTGGATTAGACATAAAGGTCATTCAAGTGCCAGAGTGAGAGGTGAAGTACCGTGGCATTGATGTAAAGTAAAAACCAAAGGGCCGAGGAGGAATAGAGACAATGAAGGAGGAGGAAAAGAAAAAACTAATTATATGCTGATGAAAATAGGAGGCAACGTTAGAGGTTATATGGACGTGAGGAGCAGCAGAAAAAAGGAAAGAGAAAGTAAAGTGGAAAGTAAGAGGAAGAGGAGCGAAGAGTAGAAAAGAGAGCAGTCACAAAAGAAAAGGGAAAATACATAAAACTAAAAAAAACAATAGACAAGAGAAGACAACAGTAGACACAGAACATTTAAGGACAAGGAGAAGCCCTTTCACACATACAGGAGTGACGGCTCCTACCTGGCGTCAGCCTCGCTGTAATACTCTCTGGCTACGATGTCCTCAAACAGTTCACCTCCGGTGACCCTGCGCGTGCACAAACACACGTTAACATTGGGATGCTTGGATTGGACGTAAGTGTGGGGTGGGAGGAGCGCTATGAAGGCTATAAAGCAAAAATTCCTACTTCATTTCTCGTTTCCTACAGCACACCCCTTTCCCCAATCCTCCCCCCTTCCCACTCTGTTACCATGGAAACTAGAGGGAATTGCCAAGAGATGGATGTGGAGGACGTGGGTGGTGGTGGTCGGGGGGTGGGGTAATATATGAGAGAGAGTTATGTAATTGTATATGTAGGCAAGGGTGGGGAATGAGAGGAGGATGACTTACAAGTCAAACAGGAGGTAGTGGAAGCCCTCCTCTGATATACTGTCATGAAGACGAACTGGAAGAGAAAGATAAACAGAATGAGAGATGTATCTCAGTGTATTAATCATTATTTCACTGGGTTGTATTATTAATTCCTTGTCTAAGGATAGTTGAAACCTATAAACTACATGATTTATGAAAATGCATTTCTGTATAACAGCTGCAGGAGAATAAAAAAAAGGGACAAGAGAGATAAAGAGGGAGTGAGAGTGTATGTGTGTGGTAGTAACCACAGGGAGTCATAATAATTGAGTCTGACATCACATATATTTACAGTACAATAGGGGGTTGTGGCAATAAATAGGTCGACTTAATCAACAAAAATAGATTGATAGTACATTTCTCCTGTGCATTACAGTACTGTGTATTTGCTACTGATATATACACTCACCAGCCACTTCATTAGGTATCTGAACAACCTGATGTGAGCCAGTACAACAGCTCTGCCATGATTTCTACTTTTACAAGCTTTTCATTTCCCAGTTTTTGTTGACTCAAGTCTGACTCGAGTCAGAAAAGTATAATAACATTAATAATAGTTAAACTACTACATTATTATCTTTGTACAGGCAACATTTATAGCAGAGCTGGTGCACTGAACCACATTAGATTGTACAAGTGTACTGAAGTAGCCAGTGAGTTTATACCTATCTATATTTTTCTGATAATCTGTAATAGATTGGTTGCCTTTTGTATTAAGTTGTAACAAATGTGTTCACATTTTAGTTAATACTAACATACTGACCTCACTTTACTGTAAGATGATGTAAGAGATGTAATTTATCTTGTGTAATAAAATAAATAAATATAAAAGTATTCAATTTGAAGCAAGTTGGAATAAGTGGGTTTCAATTTGATAAAACTTCTGTTATTTACTCAAACAAAAGTTGGTGGTGAGAGGAGCAGAAATAGAAAGACACATGCTCACCGATGTTGGGATGTTTCAACAGGCGACAAATCCGAGCCTCTCGCTCCAGCTTCTGGTGATCTGAAGGGCAACAGAGACGGAGAAGCAGAGAAAAAGAGAGAGACAGGGACAGAGAAGGAGAGGTAATGAGGAGTTATTCTTAAAATCTAACTGCAAATACACTCATCTCATTATGACCTGATATTCTAGCAGCCCCTAAATATGAAAATGTCAAAACTGTCATAAACCATAAACAAAAATCGACTCAAAAATCAACACACATCGACAAATGGACCACAGTCTGCACATTGACCCAGTAGACATAAACCTGAGCTGAAATACAATAATGAGTTGTGTTGTTTCTCCAGCTGTAGACGAGTATCTTCCCTAATGGTTGCATAGACTAACAACAAACAAATTAAGGCGGTCAATTAAATCCACCTATTGAAGTGAGAGTTGGATGTTAACACGGAGGCAGAAATCAACAATTGGAATGACAATACAACAGGCCCAGTTTTATTAAGACATGACAACTACTAACTTTAGAAACTGTGTAGGGATGAGAAAATATACTGAAGACGGGTCACTGGATTTGCTCCAATGGAGTTTTCTTGTAAAGAAAGACAATTTATGTTTACATCAGTGTTACTGACCAAAACAAATTGTGTGTATCACGCAACAAATGCATTTTCTTCATTATAAAACTTTTCTGAAACCTGCATCGTTTACATCCATGTTCACTTGCTAGCGACCTCCTTCTTGGCAGGATTGTATCCAAAACAACACGAAATTCATATTTTTCAACTTTCTATTATAGTGTACACGGACACGTTATGCTATGCACACTGTAAAAATGCCTTCTAAACGATACAGCAGAGAATTTAACACTCCAACACAACCAAAAAATAAATAAATTGATGTCCTGTTGGTGATATCTTTTGTTACACTGTGTTTTAACAGGAAACATATCAAGTTATGAAAGCATCATTCCCTGTGAGTCAGAATACAGGCCTAACTAACTTATTGTCTGATAAGCAGACTACATGATTAAGTATTTACATATGTGTGTGTGTGTACACTTATATAACAGCTTAATGATGCTAGCCAACCTGAATTCCATAGTTATCAAGCAAGCAGCAATCTTAGCCCACATACAAACACACACACACACACACACACTAGGGGGTGGACCACCCTGTATGTGCAGGCATGCAAAGCACAGCAGAGAGCATAAACATGGAAATGCATGTGTTCACCCACACCCATGTACAAGTTGCATGGGCTTAAAAACACACAAACGCACACATACTGTACACATGTACAGTGCATGCAGGCCCACAAATAGACCGGCAAAACACAAGTGCACACATTCACACTGGCATTGAGGAGTGACAGTGAAGTGTAAGCCCAGTGATTATAGTCTTAGAAGATGAGAGGAGCGAGGCGGAGAAAGGAGTGGGGGAGTGTTGAAGAGGGGACAGAGGAGGAGGAGGAAGGAAGGAGAAAAAAAATGCAAAGGCGATTAACATGCACAAAGCTTGGTTGCTGTCTTTCTTTTGAAAGAATAAGACATTGCTGATAGCTGCTGTTGTTTAACCAACCCAACAACACCTGATTTTGTGTTTGTTTTTCTAAAATATATTGATTCGTTCCTCAATTTTCCATTTTGGGTTTGCAGACGGCCACTGAATGTCTTTTTTTCTATTTGTGTGTTTGTTCTGAAACATCATTTTAGACACTGTTAACTGGATAAAATTTCAAAAATACATATTTATACATACTTCATAGTTTATTCAGAAATACATTTTGGACAAATATTGAATTACAAATAGATCGAATATGATATTTGTTCATCACTGGATCACCCCAAATAAGGCCCTATGAAGGATCACATCCTTCACTCCAGCTAAACTGACTGGCGTTATAAAAATTACCAACTGTCCGCTTGTGCCTAACACTCCCAGTTATGTTATCCATCATACTACAATGTCAAATGGTGGAAAACATGTCATAAGCACAAGCATCACATTTCATTCTGTCAGTGGCATCTGCTGACATTACTCTACAAGTACAGAATTGGCTCCGAGTAAGCGCAATGGTTCATCTTAGCTTAGTCTACCAGATGGCCAGACTGAGCCTTTGTTATCTGCGTGTCTTTGAAGGACAGCATGATTGAAGGCTGAAGTAGAAAATTATATCTCTACGTGTAATGGTAAAAACATTTTTTTTAACTATTTCAGGAAGACTTGCTTTTACTTTCTTATATTTCTTATCAAGTTTTAAAGTAAAGCCAGTATATAAAAAAACTACAAATAAAACTTGCGATATATACAATTAAGTGTGCTTCTTTCTAGCCCTGCCTCATCTTATGATCCTTCAGGATTGAAAAACCGTATGGGACTTGTCTTGGGATTTACAGCTGGAGATTGACTTAAGATGAGATATACAAGAAAGGTCACTATCAGGTCCTTTATCCCAGCCTCATCAGACTGACTGGATCAATGGGAGATAAACCAACACCCAGCACTGTGAATGACGGACGATCTGCCCATTTTGGACCAATTATACAAGGTTTTGTAATGGCTGCTCTTCCCATAAAGTAGGCACAACGGTCCATACAGTTTGTATTGTGGGAGATAACCTGATGTTTTAAGCAGTGGATGAGAATAAAAAGTAGTTGAATGGATAGATGACTGGCAAGAAGAGGTGGCTGGGCTGGACGGATGGATTAACTGCTGGATGAATCGAGTGTATTGGCTTGTGTCATCATATTGGCTAGTTATGACATTTAGTGCAGAGTATAACTAAAACAGCAGTGGTGAAGAGTGCAGATGAGGCATCTAAAATCTTAAAATGCAATAGAAATTTTCAACTCTATCTATCTAAATATATAAAATTAAAAATTAAAGATGTTTGAGATGCCCTATGCCTTAAGGTTCTGCACCAACACGTAAACATAAAATGAGATCAAATCTGACCTAAAACCTCTACTTACTGTAATTAGTTTACTGTAGAAACTGTGGCCAAGTATCAGTGGTAACACAGGCTGCTTCAATCAAACTTTTATTAAGTCAGTCAGTCAAACAGTCAGATACCAATCCTGTGGTTCTGATGCAGCAGGGTAAATAAAAAATGAGAAGAGAGGGAAAGGATGAGAACTGGTCCAGAAAGGAAAGAGAGAGAGAAAGTGGAGAAAAGAGGACAAGCAGGAGGAGATGGGTTGCGGGAGAAGAACATAAGCACTGAGCGTTCACCGAGTGAGATAAGCCAAGAACAGCGTTCGGTGGAATCTCTGGGAATCTATATGTTGGAGGAGCTGAGAGGAGCAGAGAGGAGAGGAATAAATTTGGGTTAATCACCACCAGTGAGGATTTAAGTCTCAAGAGGGAAGGTGATGTAAAAAGACAGCCACAAAGACAGCCAGATATAACCATTGTTCAGAACATTTGACTCACAACATTAGCATGACTCTTGCCAGTTGGGAAATGTCAAGTATGATCTGCATTGCGGTCAGGGAGGTCAGGAGGCGACCATGCTTAAGTCATGAGGAGATTAGATTTCCTATACATTTTACAGTAATGGTAGGACAGAGGGACATAGTGTCATTATGCAGCCTCTAAATTGAGAGTGAAGCTTGACCCTTGGGGGGGGGGGCATTAAGTAAAATCCTACTTTAAATCGAAGCAGACTGCATATTAGTAGTCAAAAAAGTACTAACAAATCAGGATTTACTTGATTTGACTTTATTAAAGGTTTTATAAAGGGGCTTAACACTTTGGTTTAATACGCACACGGCTCAGGTGACTACATCTGTCCTGGTTATTTGACATTGACACAAAGCTGGCTGTCCAAACCAGGTCAGATCACTGCTACTGCATTGCAGGTGAATCTCAAACACCACACACACACACACACACACACACACACACACACACACACACACACACACACCTGTATATACACACACAAGAACAACTACTCTATAATGTTAGACAGACAATACTATAATGACAAATTACAAGGCCATACAGCAACCTCTGCCAACCCCTGTCCAGAGATCTCTGCCAATAAACAAGCTCTGTGATTGGCTGGAGGCCTTGCCCAACAGACCTGTCCTACATTTCCTGTTGACATGTGCTGGATTGGCATTAAGCGTTTTGCAGCTGCAAGGGTGTTGGGATTGGTTGAAAGATGTTACACAAAGAGGAGAAGCTGTGTGTCAGTATGTAATATTGTGTGCAATTTTTTTACCTTATTGTATCATCTTTCTATCACACACACAACTAGCCCACAATTATAATTATTTATAACTGTGCAATATCATAACTAAGTCGTATTTGTGACGTTTGAGTGAATCCTTGTAACTTCAAATAGTATTTAGACTACTATAAACAATAAATCTTTAGTCTCTTCTTGTTGTAGCTGTTATGGATTATTGATAGAGTTCACTGTGCAGTTGACTGAGTGCATCACAGTCTCAGTTCCTCTGCTATGGCCGTCTGAATATCTGTGTGTGTGTGTGTGCGTGTATGTGTGTGTGTCAGAGAGACAGAGAGAGAGAGAGAGAGAGAGAGTCAGATGAGAGTCCCGTGCTAAAGGCATGTAGGCGTACAGGCGCATGGCCCTCAGCTGCCAAGTGCCTGGGGTGCCTTCTCTCGCATGACCCCTCCCTCCTCTCGGCTACCATCTCCATCTGCCAGTCCTAAACAAACGCTCCTTTTCTGCAACCGGGGCTCCAAGCTCACCGACCTTACCTGCTGCCTGAGAGATATTACAACAACACGACGACCTAAACCATATCCCACTTCTAAAGCAGAGCAGTAAGTCATCATGACTGTCATAAAACCTGGCCGTAGCAGCCCATGTCAGATAGGTCATGGAGCTAAAAATAGGACCTGGAGTAGAAGTAGTATGCAGCAGCTCTGCAGGTTCTAACATTGCTCTGCTGTTTCATAGAACACGGCTCATCCATTAGTAAGGAGCGCAACACAAGCCTCGCGCACCAGCCAGTCAGGTCAGATCACTCCTCCTATTAAATGTAGAAGCTGGGAGATTATGCTGTGCCTCAGAAATATGGTGGAAAGCTGCAAGCAGCTGCACTCCCTGATAAAGCAGCCACACTGAAATGTATAGGTGCAATGATAGCACAACCTATAGGTGAATTATTTACTCTGTGTGTGTGTGTCTGTGTGTGTGTTGCTTTAGGTTTCATCAAGCCAATCACTGGGATTAAATATTAGCATCAGGATCATCTGGGATGGGTTTAATCTCATTAAACGCAGCTTACTGGCACTGACATATAGTCAAAACATGACAAGAGTGCCATAACTGCTGCCAATGATGATAGGACACAGCTTTCAAATAACAACACTGTACATTTTATAGCATCTTGTTTTTTTATTTATTTGTTTTGATATGATATCCTGCATAATGAAAATATTACATGACAGTTGACACATAAAAACTGAACATACTTCACATTCACTTCAATTTTAACATTCAATATTAACTTGCTGATAAATTTGGAAAAAGCAGATCTTGACCTTTGACTTAAAATTGACCTTTAAGTTGATATGGCAAGCAGATCAGTTGATAAACAGTTGATATTTTGCAACATGATCGTTCATTTGGTGTCGTGTTTCTTGCCACCTGCCAAATATAAGTACAATATTCATTATCTTTTAGCTCTGTTTTTTGTCTCTACCCACTTATGAGGGAACATATCTGAACATATCTGGCTCTTTATCTGCTTAATGCTCCACTATGTTCACCAGCTAGTCTCTAAGTGTCTGAACATGTAGTGTACAAATGTTTTCAGGATCTGGTCCATTTATCATACATCTTTTACAAACCAAAAGATTTTATGGGTGAAGGTAACAATATTTATTTTTGTCTAATGTCTGCTGTAGCTGGAAATAGTGTGTTGAAATCCAAATCCAAAAGTGCATTACAACATCATCTGATTGAATTATTAACACTACACTGTTTCCAAGTATCTGTATCTTCAAGGAGAGGAGAAAAAGCTACTTCAACCTTGATACATGAAAACGTCCCTGCTACACACCATCTTCCATCATCACAGCATACAGAACAATATTTTATAGATGGTCCCCATACAGTGCTGATATTTAAAGTATAACTAATATGTACAATGATTAACTATTCAAAAGAAAGCATTATTGACATAAAGGTTAACTGACAATCATGTGGTCCTAATAGAGACACATTCTAGGTTGATGCCCTCTGCTAATGCCTGTTAAAATGCCTGGTCCACCACACTCAACATTTTTCACACACAAGCGGTGGTCCCATTTGTGTATGTGCATGTGTGTATGTGTGTGTGTGTGTGTGTGTGTGTGTGTGCGTGAGGGCAGGGTAACAGTCAAGTGTCAGTGTGGAGCCACCTGGCAGGGCCACGGCAGTGGGACTCCAGTTACGAGGCTGGAGGGGCAGCAGGAGATTTACACTGGGCAAGTGGTAGCATAAAGAGCCACAGCGACCACTGTGCTGCTGGACTGGTCTTCATGGCCATGGCATTTAGCCTTGGCTTTGGCTTAAACCGTTACTGGCTGCACAGCATGTGACACTAATTAAAGTGTTTCTTTTTTTCATTGAGTAAAATATTACTATATGATTAAATAGTATACATTATTACAGTACAAAATTATACAGTAAATCATTATATTACTTTTCAAGCCTTTAGCTGATACTTTCATCCAGGGGTTCTTAAAATGCGGAGTTTAACTTCCTAAAATTACATCCAATTAATATTTAAAAAAATCAAAGCTCAGAGCCTTTCGTGCTTTTACAATAATCACCTCTTCATTAAGTGATCATGTCATGGCGAAGTACCAGGAAAAGAAACAATGATGCAGCTTAAAATCAAAGTGCAGTGATGCCACTTCAGGTTTCAGGGAGCAATCCTAGTTTTTATATCTTGTCAGAAATAGTTCAAAAGCAATCGTGATTTCCCAGAACCCAGTTTTAGATCTTTTAAGAGTTTTGTCTGTCCAGCAGTTCATAACAAAAAAACGTATCTGATTACTCTTAACAGCAAAACACATTTAAGAAGCTCATTTTGGGGGGAGGGTGTTTTTGCTATTTTCTGTTGATCACAACTAACTGATTCATTGATTATTTCAGCTGCAGTCAGATGTCCATGACACACTGTTTACATTACTTAATTTCTCAGGGAAATGCACACATTAATTAACAGCAATATGTCTGATTCAGCCTAAAGGAAAATGATCTGCAGTCCCTAGTGTTATAACAGGTTGTCTAAGTATGAGACCGTCATGTGTACTTCTACACATTTTCTACTATTTTTTGCTGATTTTGCCTGTTTTCTCTGACTTTGTATTCGCTCAGTTCCCTCTTCACTGCAGTACTTGTCGTTGATAACTCGGGGGAGGCCGCTGTCTGCTGTGGTTCCAAAAAATATATCTCAAAATGTGCTACATTTGACATCACAATTCACTTTTTTACAGAAGCCTTATGCTACACCCACCAGTTCCCAAGACGGACCAGAATTTTATCCCTGTGTCCCCCTGCATACCTCGAGAGCCCATTTGAAATGCAAACTTTGAATGCATGACAGAATTAAAACCACTAAGTCCAACGAGAATGATGAGAACAACTCAAAAATAGGGCAGCGTAAAAGGTGACCCTGGTGGTCGTCACCATGAGGCCATCACAGTACAATACTAGCTGTGTTTTTACTTTGCTGTCACAAGCTTTTGCAACTGTTCCGTTGTTCTTTTCTCATACAGGGACCCCAATGTGATAAAATGCTGTCCTACGCAACACCATCTTGCTGTTAGATATCACTTATATAACTGTCTACACTGTAGGTGGGGAGGTGACCACTGGGACACAGAAACTATGAGCAAATTAGTCATTCTTGTACAGTTACACATTGTGCTTTTAGTAAGTGAAATAACAGCTTTTGTTTCGTACATTGGTCTAAGATTCAGTAGATATTGTTCTACCGTGGATGAACGTGCTTACCTCTTGCAGATAACTTTTTGGTGTTGATTATTTTGGCGGCATACTCCTGTCCTGTACACAGCTTGACACATCTGCGCACCACTGAAAAGGCTCCCCTGTAATACAGAAAAAAACAAGGTTGATATTTAAAGTCCAGCTGATATGTCTGTGCTTCTCTAATTGCATTATTTATCATTGTTTAATGGAAAGATATCATCAGCACACCTGCAACTTTTTGATGAATGACAAACAGAGTGGGGAACAACCCCTGGTTAGCTTAATGGCTGTGGCTAATGTTTTGCACACCTAGTATTTTTTAAAGGCCCAACACAGAACACATTTGCCCACATGTTAACTACGTTAAGACTACTCTGCCAGGATTCATCTGCTTAATAGGCTCCCATAAGGATCCCCACACACAGTCAGCATATTTTTAATAACGAGCATATATGTGGCATGTGCTAAAATGGACTCTTAATCACAAACCCTGCATTAGGGCGTAGGTCCTTTACCTTGAAAAGCCTGTAATGATAAACAAACACTTGCGTCAGGCACCAAACTAAAGCTTGGTGTCTCGTAGTTGCTTATCTAAACATTAGTATGTATTCCCAAAGCCAATTTACACCATTTCCGTCCAATATAACCCAGAATGTACATGACTGGAAACACTGACTGTTTCAACATAATGAATATCAGCAGACAAAAATATGGGTAAAAATACAAGTGAAAGTATACGTTTCACAGCCTTGGACAGCCTTGGCCTGTTTAGTTAGATCTGTCCCAGTTTTACTGCCACTTCCAACAGTGAAAGGTTCACTGGTGCCACTGGTCTGCCTCCACACTGAGGCAGTTACAGACAACTAACAAGGTCAGGGTTAAAGGTGAAAGCTATGAGACCATCTACCCTGAGACTCAGATAAAAAGACACTGGTGGAGACACAAAGTCCTGCAGAATTAACATGATATATCAATATTGTTTTAGCACCTAAGTGAGATTAAAACTAACCTATCTGCTTTTGCGTATTAGAAGGGAATCAACGTGCTTTTCGTTAGTGACTGACCATGTGCTGTGTGGCGAAATAAGACCCAAAAGGAAGAAACTCAATGGCGCACAGTTGCGTATGAGCACTGCATGGGTGACATCAGCCACACACACAAACAAACGCATGTTACTGACACCAAACTCCACAGCTGTGCCTGGAAAGTTCACACTCCGTGTATCTATCATCAGGGCTAAATATGCTTTAACACACATACGCAGTTAAATAAGGTAACAGGTCACGAATCAGTGTTTTTCAAAGTCTGGTTTGACACCCAGAAAGTGGACATGGAGAGATTTAAATGGACCTCAGTATATTTTTAAAAAACACTGATGTCCCTACAGTCAAGGGTTTTGTAACCAGATAAGTCAGGGCTTGTGGTGTGCTGTTACAGTCTCACAAGGTGCCTGCAATATGAGTTACTTACTGTCGGATTTGTAAATCTACACTCAAAAGCTTTGAGTCTGAAACAGTGAGCTCAAAATCAAGAAGCCAAAAGTGTTTTTCATGAGCTCCATTTGCTGTTACAAATTTCTTTTCAGCAGCTGTGTGACAAAAGGACAGACTTTTGAGAGGTGCCCTTTGTTTCTCGATGAGTAACTGTGACAGGAAGCTACATTCAAAGCTCTGTCACTGTTCATATAATAGTGTGCCGATGAAGAAATCTTCCCAAATGCATGGTTTGCAGCATGTTTGTATTATAATAAATTTTGAGGAATTCAAATGATCATCTCATTTTTGCAACCAGTATTATTTAAGTGTATATTATTAACTTTATAATATGAAAAAATACATACTAAATAAAGTAAATATGGGAGATTAGATGTACAAACCCTGCAGCATACTACACAAATCATACATATTTAACATTGTTGCTTAGGCCTGCTGTGGCGTTTGTAGTATAGACATGATTTGTAATAAATGAGATAAACATACTGAAGCAAAAGGCCCGATTTCTAAATGTCACAAGCCCCGTTAAGAAAGTGACACCATTTAGAGAGCGAGCGCACAACAATTAGCTCTCCTCAAATGCTGGATTAGTATTACAAAGTTACAGGCTGCGATATCATGAGGATGTCAAGCCATTCACACCTGCGCTCTTTCCCCCAAGCTTATGTGACTGGGTGAAAAATACTAATAATACTTGTGTATGAAAGATATTTTGCAGTGCAGCGGGGTACAGATTAGTCTCTCTCACACAGAGAGCTTCAAAGCCGGTGCTTCTGAATGAAGTGTATAGTATAGTAGAAGCTAAGATTTATCTGAACACAGCGAGGCCTACATATTTGATCACTTGCATTCTTCACAATGTACTTTTTAATAAAGAGCCAGGACTGGAGCCTGAAGTCTCATTGGGTTCTGGATATATTGGAGTCAGACAGACAAAGCCTTCCCTGCTAACACTATTTATTACTTATGGGATGACACACACATGGCTGCTGTGAATTAGTCTGATCCCTGTGTCTACTACAGCAATCGGTTTGGCAGATAAATATAGCCCAATCTATCATACTGGGCTTTTCTTAAATATCCAGTTTCATGACAAAAAAACCTTGATGTTCAGTGTATTTTCACCAAAATACACCAATATAATGTTAAATACACAGCTTTCATCTGTTGCTAGGGCAGTCAGCTGTTTGTCCAGGTCCAATATAGTTGACTGGAACATAGTTAACCTCTAACCATGCTCATAGTATCTTTTCAAAGCTGCGTTTGAAGCCAACAGTAAGGTCAGGGGGTGAGTGTTAATACTCAAATATACAGGCTTTAGTTTGAGTATTCTTTCTATAAATCCTTCAATATGACTTAAATTAGACATGAGAGTCAGATGAGCTGCCATCAAGACCTTAAAAGATCACTTTCAAAAGAGATTTTAAGTGTCCTGGTGGATAGTCTGCCTGGTTGGAGGTTTTTAACCTTGAAAATTCTAAAAGCCTTGGCAAACACTTCATGAAAACTGTTTCAGGGCAAATTCAATGAACAACTTTTAACTAGTGGATACTGATTCGGGGTGGGAATCGCCACTTGAGAACTTGTTTCAAATAGTCTTATTCACTGTATGCCTCAGAGTTTATCAGTTTCCTTTTTTGCATATTGCAAAAACACAACGTCAAACTTGTGAATCTACACTGCTGGAAACTTGCAACAATAAGGAGCCATGGCAGAGAGCTAGAAATGATCCAAAACGTTCCTTCATTTCACAAAGTTGATAAAAGATCTATTATAAAGATAGATACATACACAAAACAAACAACAACTAAAAATACTTTTGGCATTTCATCATGAATAAAATAACCTTGCCGCTGTTGTCAAGATGTAAGTGTTGCAATGATCTGTCACGTCATCACTGTGTCGTTAAAAAGTCTCTGATGATAATTAGTTATCAGTGAGGTACTGTTAGCAAAGCGCTTGGCTTGTCAGACTAAAACTTGTAGGATTAATATGTTCCATTGCAATAAGTAATAAAATATTTAATAAATAAACACACGATTGAAGATTCCAGAGAGTCCAACCCTATTCCATGAAACCCACAAATAAACACAAAATATACCTTAAATAAGTAGAAATAAATATAATTTTTGTTTGCAGTTGCAGTTATCATCAGAGAGATGGCTGGTTAAGTAGCATGGGGGCCAATCAAGCTATCAGTAAATAACGAGTGATATGCGTGATAATCAAACAACACCAGCGAGATGCACGACTCTCTACAGCAGCAATGTAAACAATGAATGCCTGATGAGGAGTGATTTCTCTATTGTTCCCCTCACTCCTCCACCGCATCCTAATAACAGAATAACGATACGATATAGAGACACGAGCGACATCTCCAGTGCACAGAAGCGAGTTTGGTGACCTTAATGACCTTTATGTTCATTTTTGTCTCTTATGATAACTATAATTATCCTACACATCGTGTGGGGAGGTCAAATATAACTTGACATGACGTTACTGAACTTGTTTTGTAGTGCAGTTAGAGTGATCTAGTTCAGTAGTTCTTTTGACTACAATGAATCGAATCTTTTTTAAATATTTTGCAGGATTACGTGTATAAAATTGTGACTGATATGGTTCAGGAGAAATTGCGTCTATTTCAAGTCATTAGATAAACCAACGGAGAAATGTGTGCATGTGCAGTTAATATAGCTTCTTGAACAGAGATGGACGGGAGTTGGTTCGCCTGATGCCAGTGCACAGTGTCTTATCTTGTGTTATCTGCCACCACAATGCTGCAAAAGAGCCTCCTCAAGAAGAGAGAGAGAGCTGACACTCTTTGGTGTAATGTGCAAAAAAGAAAAAAAGCTGTAAAATTACTAGCATTTTTTTTTTCCTTTTTTTAAATACATGTAGATAACATTCACGTAGAACTTTAAATGGATGCATTACAAAGACAAAATAGGTCAAATGCTAATAAGTTTTTTAAAAGACAATAAAAAAGATGGAAAATGGGTTGTACATTTTCATTTTAAGACCAAAAGAATGTATTTAATTGCACAGATCTTTGTGTTTTTGTTTTGCAGATGACATTAATTAATTCTCCAAGAAGATATCTGAAAAAAACTAAGAAACATGCCATGTGTGCAACCATAAAAGACTTCATTTTCATGCACACAAGTGAAGATCTACCATCTCTATAAAGGACATACATACAAGTGTTACTTGGAAATAAATACACTTTTTATATGCCTTAATTTTTTCATATACGGTTATATAATAAATGCACATCATATATAAGCGCAGATATTATCAATATTGCTGCATTTGTTGTCAGTTTTTGTGAAGATCTCGCAACATACATGACAAAATGTTCTGAGAGGAGGAGCAGGCATGTGCAGAGAGACATTGACTTACACAGAGAGAGAGAGAGAGCGAGAGAGAGAGAAGCGTATTTTGAGAGCTGTCATCCCGAAAAAGCACACACACACACACACGCACACGTACAGTGCACTGCTGGCCTGCAGCTCTGCTCTGCACTGGCTTCCTACCGTTTATCCACATTACACTTTCTAACAACAAGTAACCCAAAACACATTAAAAACAACTAATACTCACTTCCCCAGCTCCTCGTATAGCTGATATTCGTCTGTGAATCGCGTACAGGTTGTCGTGGCCATGTCGCTCCCCTGTCTCTCGCTTCTTCTACTTTGACAGCTCCGGAAAAATTGCGGTTATTTTTGCGCTAAAGTTTGCGTTTGAAATACAGGTCCGCCCAGCAGCTAGACGGCCGTAGGGAGCGGTGAAGTGCCTTGTTGGAGGCGCCGTGTGAAGGAGGGTTTGATACGGACGGACGAAGGGAGCAGGGTGGGTGTCTCTCTCTCTCTCTCTCTCTCTCTCTCTCTGTGTCTCTCTCCACTATCTGACAGCTACCGCGCTCAAGCGACCCGTAATCAAGCCAGCTGACCAAAGTAAAGCGACTTCCTGTTAGGAGTTTCAGAATAAAACGCAGATTTGATATTAAAATGTTGATGTTTCCTTTTCAACTTTAACAAAACAGTTCGTTTTTGTTAGAGCCCCTGTATCCCGTCGTGCGCACAATAATACAACCTGCAAATGGATGTCTTTAACCAATTTTAACCAACAACAACAACAAAAAAGGAGAAGTTAGAGAAGTTTCTGGGTTAGCATACACCAAAAAAATGTATTATTTTAGAGTTCTGAGAGGTTAAAAGGTTAGATTTGAGTTTCAGTCAAGCTGCAACATCCATGGATGGCTGTGAAGTGAACCCAATGCAGAAATGTGCCAAAAACTGCAGTTTCTTGAACGGCCACTTGAAGATGGTGTCAAAATGAGTCAATCTCTATAAGCCTCTATGTTAAAATGTCCAACTTCACAGTAGAAATAAACATGTTTACAACCTGGTACAAAAAGCAGTTTTGGTCTCTATGGCTAATTTCCCTGTTCATGACAACTGTACTGAGTCTGAAGTTTTTAAACAAACCTGTTCATAACATATTAAGGCTTAAAGTTATGCATAACTAACAGTGTCACCACTTTGATTGACAGGTGGGTGCCGTTACAGATGGCTTGGCTTGATTAAGCACCCAGGCGTCATTCAGTCTCCCTCAGGTCTGCCAATGATCCACATCTTTGCCGATTTTTAGATTAGTCAGGAGGCGGAAGAAGCAGGGCTACCAACATGGCACAGCACATATTCTGAGTTTCAAAACAGCTCTTCAGAAACCTATGGGTGATGTTACGGATACACCATCCATTCTTTATACTGTCAGTGGTTTCAGTTAAAAGTTACCCTTTAAAACCCATACCTAAAATAATGCATAATAACAACAAACAGGAAAGCGAGAAAAAGTACTAAAACTCAGGTTTAGTTACAAAACGTGAGCCCTGTAGAGTTCTTCTGCCTGCTTGTACTACGACAACTACTACTACTACTACTACTACTACTAATAATAATAATAATAATAATAATAATAATAATAATGCACATGCAACTTTTTAGCAAATCCTCTACTGCCCCAGCATTTCACTGCACATATAGAGACATATGAGTATGTGACATAAATCCTTGAACTCCTGAATCATGTATGCTTGATTCATAAAGCTCAGCCTACACTTTCCTCATCTTTCCATCTTCCAAAACAGAGCCAGGCTGACATACAGTAAATTGTGCAGGCGTTTTATGGATGAATATTTTAGAAAGAACACATCTGAATGTATTGTAGACATAGGCTCCATATAAACAACTAACTTTATATGCTATGATATGATATCTATGGTTGTACATATAAGAAGAGTACAAGATAACAGCAATGTATTTGAATGTATTTATTTAATTTACATAATAAAAACAAATAACTGAGATCATAGTTTAGTAATTTTTCAGTTTATTTTAAAGTCAAAAATCATCTGCTTTCCGGTCTTGTGCTGATAAGTCTGGCTAACTTGACACAATCCGTTTGATTTGATTGCAGTTTCACAACCGAGCAGTGGTGGAGGGGTGTCTGTCTCACTCGCTATGTCGCCCTCTGGTGGACACATCGCGAAACGGCAAAGCGCGGCAACGTAATCGAACACACCTCCCGCCTGCACGGTGCGTATTTCCAAATAGGGGCAAATATGAGAGAGCTGGTTTGTGCCTTCAAAACGTGCCGCCATGTGTGCTATGAATGCGTGTGTTTATCTGTGCTCAAGCAGGACGATATGAGGTGTTTCACGGTTTAATCGATAAGATTTTAAAGAGAGATTTATATTAACCCTGACATTAATTTTAGAAAGACATAATTCAGACAGCAGAGCAACAGAAGAGGTGTGTTAGGCTATGACAGCTCTGCAAATAATACAGTTAAAGGTCACTATAAATGTTCTTGAGGCAGGGACATAAGTCACTATGGCAATGTTGCAGTTATTCGGCTTTCAGCGCATGACAGTTGCATGATGATTTCATTTTGTGCATTGCCAAATTGCACGTGCAAAAGGTACATTATGTTACAATACAAAATTACTTTCTGTTTTTTGTAAGTTCACTCAAGGCCATAATAAAAAAAATGTAAAAAATACAGAACTCACTCCCAACAGAACCCCACCAACCGAGGACTTTGTCAACAAGCCATCAACCAGACAGTAAAAATACTAATATTGACAAAAAAAATCATAACATTTCCTTTTCTTCTATATCGAACTGCTCATATTATTGTCAAAATGTTGTTTCAAAGCAGTCTCTACACTTCTTTACAGATGTGTAATGTTGGGTATAAATCAATTTTATATTTGGGTCTGTTATTTTAATCAAATATTATCAAAATCAGCTTTAAAAAACATGTATAATGTGTCAAAGGTACACAGCTACAGCCCAGAGTCAGGACCAAATAAGAAAAGAAAATATGTTTCTCTTTGCTTTAAGATAAAGTGTCAAACACAGAGTGCTTGCATTTCAGCTTTTGCTCCAGCAGCACACATCCCCTCAGTTAGTTAGTGTGATCTCACCAGAATCTGACTGGGCTGAATCCAAAAATGCTTTTGGATACAAATTAACCAAAGCACGGACGGCCTGCACACACTGCCAATAACAAGTACACAGACACACAATGACAAATAATTTGAATACTCTGTGTTGGTCTTTTTTTTTTTCACGGTAGCTTTGAAGCTGTGAAGACATCACATCACATCCAGTTGGTGATTACTGAGGCCTCACAGACAGACATAGAAAGTGATTATACTATGTGAAGTTGAAAAGATAATAAGGTGTCAAAATCTGCACATAAAGATGTGTGATCAGTGTTTGGAAGGCCTAAAAGAGGAACAATGAGACCTGTAGTTTGATAAACAAACCATTAATATTATTATTATTGTACAGACATTGTACCTACAGGATGAATCCTCATGACTTTGGTGATTCTCTGACTGTCTGTCAAACATCAGTACTTTCATGAGTTATGGCAAATGTTGTTTATGAGGCAAAAGAAGCATCAATCTAAAACATTATTGTACAGTGTAAGTGGGGCGAGCGTTTCTGTAGTTCCAACGACTCCAACAGAGTGAAACATCTCTCTAGTGGATCTCTTCACGTCAGTTTCGGGAGTGGCATTTATATCTGTGATTTAAGATGTCAGCTTTGTAGTTTAGAATCAGTTCTTGGATGAAGTAGCTCATAAAAAAATAAAGGAGTGCCAGACTAAGTAGCTACAGCTGTTGTTTCAGAGTGTCACATACATATTTAATTAAGTTTATGTAAAATATAAGTATAAGATCGAACTCAGTATTGACAGATCCATTATTAAAGGATTTGGACTGGCATGTGAGACAAAAAATTATGGCAGGACTAAGTTGTGTTAGCATTCAGCTAAAGGCACTGCTAAATACAACCTCACGGAGTCACCATCATGGCTGGAAAAACTTCACACGCTGCACTCCTGCTACAGCCAAGCCACATGCTTGAGTGCTTCCCATCCTTAAAGCAACATAATTACTATGTGATTAGTTAGTTTGATTGGCCACTTGGATTCATTAACACAGTTGCCCTTTAAGCTTCATGAGTCATGTGTTCATCTGATGTGGCAGGATGACGTCTCAAATACAACTAATTAATGAGAAAACAGCTCTATTAATGTGAAACACAGAGATGTCTTCTGGTTTTCACTGAAGGCCTTTATTTACACATCTATATTCATACACACACACACACACACACACACACACACACACACACACACACACACACACACACACACACGTACACGCAAATCTCAGGCAGGGATTAGAGAATTGCCTTGACACAGGAATAAATTAACATCATAAACACATTTTCAGGAGAGCACGTCACACATATCACAGTCATTAAATGAACAAAACTATGCCTTCATGCACTGCCTGACAACAGGCCTTTAATATTTCCACATTATAATAATGTCTAATAATACTTTTGTTTCCATCTGTCTGTTGTTTTTTTTTTTTTTTGAGGAAAATATGCTGCAGTGTCATCTTTTGTAGAAGATGATGCACCCAGAGAGGTCAGAAAATACATGTTTGTGTGTGTGTGTCAAGTCACTGCAGAAGCTTGACGGAGTTGACATGGAGATGGTAAAGGAAGTCAGCGTAGGACGCTCCTCCGTTGGGACTCTTGTCCTCCACCAGGTGGCGCTGCAGGGCCTCCTCGCAGGTGTCACCCTGCTTCACCACCCACAGCTGAGACAGAAAATGAGATGTATTAGTGGCCACAATCATCAGTCAACATTATTTCATTTTCACAGATGTTTCAGGAGATGTTAATGAACCTCACATTTTGAAACAGCAACTGTATTATTTAAGGTCACAGATGTTTGATGACTCCTGAGGCTCGTTGTTCAAATATACAATGTTCGCCTGCAGCTACAGCAGGACGTTCAGAGGCAGCTCACCTTGCGGGCACAAGGTGCCTCAGAGTTCAGTGTGTCGATGAGCGATCGAACCCTGATGGACAGAGGGTTTTCAAGAACGGGCAGCTTGGTCTAAAGGACGAAAAAACAAAACAAATCATCAGAAACGGACAGTAAACCAAGAGTGTAGAAAAAACTATGGGAGCTGTGTGAAAAGGGCAAAAACCCCTATCTAGAGCCAGTGTTTAGTTTGTCCGTTCTGGGACATACACAATGTTACACACTGAACCTTTAATGTTTCACTTGATAAAATAGTTTGTGTTTACAGCTGACCTTAAACAGTTTTATGTGATTTTTATTCTTGCCTCTAGAGACTATCATTTCCTGATATGAGAAGGTATATACTTTTTTTATTACTGGATGGTTGAAACTTTTATAGCAAAGCAAAAGCAGCCAATTAGAAGAGATTCAGACGTTTCTGTGAGATTAAAATGCCTATAGATTTATACACCATTATAAAAGATAAGAACAATTTAAAGCTCAATATATTCAGTGTAACTGGGCCAGATCTTTTGTTTTAGATAAAGCTCTTGCATGTTGAAGGCCTGTCTAATGTCTTACCTCTCCAGAGGGCAGGGAGGAGAAGCAACTGGTGTTGAAGAGCTCGACCAGCGTGCATGCTGGGACTTGGGTGCCCACCCAGAGCAGCAGGGTGAGGGGTGCATGAATCAAATACAGACCTCTGGGCTCCAGGCTGGCAGCACAGCAGCGCAATGCTTCTTCTGGGTTTGGAGAGTTGGTGCTGTCAACTGACAGCGGCTGCAGGGGAAAGGAGTGAAAATGTACTGACACGTGCCAAAGCTGCAAAAACAACGGAAATGCCAAGACCGCCCTGTCAATGAAGTGACAGCCATCCCTTACTAGTTATTATTTTAAGAGAAAGAATCCAAATCGAAATCCAAAGTTTGGCAAAGTGGATATAGAGACCAACACTAATGGACTAATACTGAAAATCTGTAATGGTTTACAAAAATTCTCATACATGAAGTTCCTGGCACTATTGTTGTGCCTAAAAAATAGGAGATACTGAGATCTTTATAAGAAATAGTAATACCTTCCAAACAGTGTGGGTTTTTCACTGCCAGGTTTATTTTGGTTACTACTCAATATTCTCTCTGATACATCAGCCTCGCTCTGGTCAAAAGAAGCTCCCATGTGTCGATGATACTGACCAGAGGCAGCAGCAGTGGGTAGAAGTGTTTGGAGGTGCTGCACGCGTCCATGCTGAGCACCTGGCAGCGCTGCTGCAGCCGCTGGTGGACGGAGCTCCTCAGGCCCGGCAGCAGCACCTCGCTCTTTCTCAGACTGTTGATATAAACAGGAAGAGCTCGCAGGTACTGAGGGAGGACCAGCTACAGGACACACGGACAGCACAGTACACATGGTCAATAGGATTCACTAACACTGTAGTTATGTTTTTGCACAGTGAATATAAAGATTAAAAAAAAGGATATATCAAGATGAAGATGATGTGCCACAGGGTAGATTTGGTTTGTAAAGTAAAACAATAGATAAACGACGACAGTAAAGACTGAAATTCATTATGTTATTTTTCTCTACAATAACTGAAACAACATTTACGAGTGTATTTTATGTATCCAAAAACTCACCTGTCCAGCAGACACTGAAGCAGAGCAGCAGTGTTTGCGGTAGGACGCCAATGCTTCTGTTACCTCCGTCTGCAGTTCCCCCCTCAGCTCCTGTAAAGGGCGCTCCAACACTGCACAGTAAACTACAAATAAACAACAAAAATCTAATGAATATTGTCTTCTGATGACAGCTTTGCACACAAATAAAGAAAAAACATTGAATTAAAATTTGTGTCCAAACTTTTGACTGGTACTGTTACAGAACAAATCTCCAGGACATGATCCTCACTCTTTTTGCAGTAGAAGGTGAGTAGTGTTTGGGCCTGGTACTGCCGGAAAGCGTCCTGCAGGTGACGTGAGCATCGCAGGGTCAGAGTGTGAACCCTGGTCCTCCTGTCTCCTGTCTGTGTGCTGTAAGACAATACAGCCTGACAAGCAGGAGGGAGGAGAGGAGGATTATGATTAAATAACAATAAATGAATGAAGACAACAAATGAATGAAGACAATGTTCACAAGTGAACATAAACCCACCTGTATGGTGACACCTCTCGTCTCATCCAGAGCTTTGGTGTGCGCAAGCTCCACAGCCAGTGTTGTAAGGCAGTTAAGAGTCGCCATGGTGACGTGGCTGGGGCTGGGCCCGGGGATAAAAAGTCCGTAACAGCCGGACACACGCAGATCTGGTGAGAGAGATGGAAAATGGAATCACAGGTATTTCTAAAAGGCCAGAATCTCTCTCTCTCTCACACACACACACACACACACACACACACACACACACACACACACAGACAAGTCTCTCACCTTTGCTGACAAAAATCCTGAGCTCAGCCTTGTAGCCTGTGTCCGTCTCTACAATCCTCTTTAGATCAGTGCTAAAACGCTCTCTGTCCAACTCTCCCTGCAGTGGGAATTTCAAAAATACCAATTTATAATGACACCTCGATTTTATTTGTATACTTAGCATGTTCTAGTCAAAATACAGATAAAAACTCTTCCTTCATGCTGCTTTATCGGCTGCTTCAAAGTGTGAACACAAGCTGAATATTCAGCCATATTTTGGTAAAATTGCAACACAAAATCGACAGATAATGTATTATTTATCAAGTAACGGAGGGCAACTCCTTGTCCTTGTTTACTTTAGTAGTTTTTTAGTTTGAAAAATACAAAACTTTTATTTTTATTTTAGTTTTGATAACCAGCTACTATCTGTAGCTTTAAATTAAAGATAGTAATAGCAATCATCTCATTAAAATTTCCTAAAATGTCCAACTATTTACTTCCTTTATCAAAAAAAAAAACAAAAAAAAACAAGCTGATCAGCTACTAAAATTTGATTTCTTCTTTATGTAATTAATTTCATGCCAGTTCCAGAGCTACAATGGGAGGAGCTGTTGATATACCTGGAGGTGGCCGTAGGTGTGCAGAGCTCCACCTGTTAGATATGGAATGTGTCCTGGCCAAGCCCCGCCCACGTCTTGCTGGGAGAGGACAAACAGGTGAACGCTGCAGCCCTGACTGACACACTCCTTGGCCAAAGAGACAGGAAGCTCTGACGGCTGAAAGATGGACTGCGAATAACAAAAGAGTAGGGAATTTATGCAACTATACAGCCATGAAACTCTTGTCATAGTTGTATGCGGTGCTGCTGTACCTTTGGTTTGCTGGAGCCAAAGAACCCTGAGGACGAGTTTGTGTGTCCCATCTCTGTCAGAGGGGCAGTATGAAAGATCAGCAGCTTGCCTGGACAGCTCAGGGCCTAGAAACAGACCAAATAAATCCTTTAAATCATATCATGTCACTGACAGTAGTTAAATCGTTGAGAGAGCGCGCAGTTAAAGTGATAAAGTAACATCATCTCTGATCATTAACAGCTTGCGAAAGAATCAGGGTTATTAATCCTCCTCGTCCTGCCACAATAAATACAGAAGAAACTGATGACTGACCTGCAGCACAGCTAGTCCTGCTTTGACAGGCAGCTCCATGGGAACTCCGCTAGAGTCATCGCACTCTGGACTAAACTGAGGAATAAGCTGCAACACACTACATGCACAGAGAGCCATTTTACACCAAACAATACCAATGTGATTAAATTATTTTTAGCAAAGTACAAAAAAAAATGTCACTTTGATTTGCAGTGAAAGTATGTTTTTTTCTGCTTTATATGTGGACAGAAAATGTCAGATTATTGGCACATGAACGTTACTAGCATCATAAACCAGCCCGCAAATTTCACTTCAACTTTTGTGGACAAAAATGGTGACCTCAAAATATAAAAAGCACAGAGTACAGCATCAAAAATGCCAACTTTTAATAGTTGTTAAGATTTTGGGGCTTCAGATTACATGAGATGCCATCATCTATTAAATCACAGCCAACACTGTTTTTTAGTGGAGGATTTGCAAATTCAAATCTAAAAAGCAAAAAACCTGAGCTCAGATTTATGCTGACAAGAGCAGAACATGAACACTGAATTAAAATATTACTTATAAGAATGGCGTATGAATCTATGAGCACAACACTATAGTACCTGTACTATTTCCGTTCAGCATACAGACTCCAAAATACATCTGATAAAATGGTCAGTCTGTTACCTGTCAATACTGTCTATGCAGTCTTGCAGGGACACCAGAAGCCCCTCCCTCACAGGAAGCTGCATGTCTTCTGTCTCTGTGATGACCAGCATGTGTGGGCGGGACAGATCGGGGCTGAGGTTATACAGGTGAATCCTGCTGTCATATGTCATCAAACCAATGCGGACGTCTGGCAAGGCATCACCATCCTCTCTACACAAATAAGACGAAACTTAAGATGAAAGTGTGACGTTTGCTAACGTGAAACTAGATTTACTATATTAACTTACAACTATTTTTGTACTACTGATACTAATACTACTGAGCAGGCTGTAAAAGAGTGCATGTGTGTGTGTGTGTGTGTGTGTGTGTGTGTGTGTGTGTGTATAGTTAGGTGGGAGTGTGTTTTACCTCTTCAGAGAGGTGAGCAGAGTGAGTATTTGTTGTGTTACAAACTCCAAATGTCCTCCTCTCAGCGCTGAGGCGGACACATCTATGGCTAGAAGCAGTGCAGCAGGTTCCCCCTGAGATAAAATACAACAGTTTACACACCATATTCAAGAAAAGATAATGCCAACTAAAATGCAAACTAACAATTGTAAAGGTAAGAACTAACCTTCTGAGAATTTAGTATCTCGTATGACCCCATGCTGAGTTCGGGCCGCTGGTCTTTATCCACCCGAACTCCCTCCACCCCTTTGGTTGGCTGGTAGTGTTGCCACGGCACTGAGACACAAGAGAGGAGAAACACTGTTGATTCGTGCAAAGTTAACTGGCTTTGAAGTATTTGATTTTCATGCTTTCATTCACTATTTGTGGCCAGGAGATAATAAACAAATAAATATAAATATATTTTTTGTATGAGCATTACCTGTATGCTTAGATACCATATGTTAAATCTTACCTTCACTGAGTTTACCACAGAAGGGGCAGTAAAACCTCTGCCCACAGTCCTGCCAGCCCATCGCCGGGCACATGGAGGCTCCGCAAGAACCACAACCCATAACACACTCTGGCTCTTTGCACACTGGCAGGGGCTTCAAGAGGCAACACAGACATCCATATTAAACAGACGTGTTTATATCTCCATAGAAAGTTTCACTCTAAATGGTAGAATTACAAACATCTACCTAGATGTTTCTCCAGTTGTAAGTCCTTCTTATTATTGTTATTTTTTCCTATATATTTTTAATCGATTATAGAATAAGCAGAGTGGCTAAAAACTGACCTCTCCAGCATTTTGTTTTGCCAGTGGGGAGACCAGAGCTCCCAGCGGCAGACGGCTAAGCAGGGCAGTCTGCCCTTCACAGGGCACACAGTATGAGATGGAGCGGATGGCCAAAGGACTCGCATTACCTAGAGTTCAACAGAGACAATGTCAGGAATGACATGAAGCAGGACTTGACAGTGACAGTTGCCAGGTTGCTATTGGCAACCATTTTGAGAAATTGGCAACCAATTCTTCATTTATAAAAAATAGCGGTAGCAAACAGCAAAATGTGCACGGCAAAAAACTCCAAAGAATTCTGATACACTGGTGCATGCTGGTGTCTCTGGTGTTGTGAGTGTTTACCCTTGTCCTCTATGGTACAGGAAGTCGTTGCCAGAGGAGGAAGACGGGAAAAAGGCTCTGAGACGAAGACCTTGCCCTCCCACTCTGCCCTGTCCTCTGCAATCACCTTCACCTGAGACAGACAGAGAAAGACACAGGTATAACGCTGTGAAAGAATATGGTAATATTTCACTACATTTAATGCAACAGTTATAGCCTGTGTTTAAACATATGTGAAGTTACAAAGTATGTTACCAAAAAGTCCCGAAATGCAGCCAAAGAAACAGTCAAGTACTCCAGCCATTTTACTAGTTTTCTTACAGATAAACTGTAGATCTACATGATACCTCTGATGTGTGTTGTCCTTAAGGGTAAAAGGCTGAAATGTGCTGGGGATAAATAGTCTTTCATCATAAGAGGAGCTTCAGAAGTAGAAAATATGCTACAGGAGTAAAAGAAAGAACTTACAGCACTGGGCAGGAGCTCTGGGTCCAGGCCATAACGAGACTCAGAGTTAGGAGACTGCAGAGAGAAAATATTAATGACTCATATCAAAACAATGACATTACTTTAAAATTTTATGAGACAAACGATGAAATTAATTGAGAAAATAATCAGCAGATATTTCTTGTCAGCAGTAACGTCCACATTAAAGACTTGTTACTGTATCAGTCCCACCTGTGGCGTGATGTTCCTGTCCTGTGCAGCCGTGTTGGGAACAAACTCGTTCATGGATCCTGAGGAGAAAACAGGGTAGTTACACACTGGAGGACGGCAATAGCGGTAAGATCCAGACTAAGATGTTACAGTCTGAATTCTGAAGTGGATTGTTTTCCGTTCAGATGCAACACTTCTTTGAAAGAATAAAAGGTGTTTGTTGATTGGTAGTATACATCCTTGATGATGGACCTAACCTGTGGTACTCTGTTCGACTGCTTATGGATGATTAAGCCATGTGTTTTTCCCCATAGTGCCACTGGTCTGCAGCTAAAGTTGCCTATTTTCTGAACTTCACTGACCAATGTCGCTCAACCTGGGCTAGTTCATCTTTAAGTGATGTTGTGAGTCATTTAATTAAAATGATCAGCTCCCTCTGTAACATGCGTGTAAGCATATCATGTCATATTACTATGAACCTACCTTTAGAGTGTGGTGGAAGTGTCCACTGAGGCTGCTGTTGGATAGGAGAGGTGGGCGAGGCATGATTGTGGGTGTATCCAACAGAGGACTCCAAGTTTGCCCTGTCAAATGCAGGCTGAGGTGCACACTGTGGACTCTGGTGTACACATTGTCCAAATGATGGAGAGTTGATGGGCAGATGTTTTTGATGTGGTGACTGAGGTCCATTCAGTGATGGGTGTGTGTATGGAGGCTGGAAATGAGGAGATATTGCTTGGTAAGGGCTGTAAGGGGAGTAAAATAGCATTTGATGTGGCTTGCAAGGCTGCGCCCCTTCCTTCATAAGAGGCAGGGAACACGGAGGTATACTTCTTCCTTGGCTTGTAGCTGAAATCGAGGATGACACATGAACATCAGGAATGTTTCGCTGCACACTCTGATCAGCATTATTAGCATATAGCGTGCTGTGATGGGTGTTGTTTCTGGAAGAAAAGGTGGTGAGGTCGCTCTGGCAGCCCTGGTTGGGCGCCTGCAAGTGGTCGTAGCACGGTCTCTGGTCTGAAGGTGAGCCCAGGCTAAGATGCTGAAAGCTGGGCAGAGGGTTGCAGGGGGGTCCTTGAGGTGAAGCTGGGGACCAGCCGTTCTGGCCCGCCCACGGCTGACAGGGTGTCTGGCTCTGATTGGCTGTGGGGACGTCCATCATCCTCCATAACCATCACTGATAGGTGTGTTTCACCTTGGAGGCGGGATCTAGCGGGACAACACAAACATGCAGAATTAAGAGTCGTAATATGATTCTCAGTTGTCTTATAAGACAGGCCAAAATCTTACTGACAGTACTTACTGCAGATATCTTCTATTAACCACACATATTTAGCAAAAAAAATGCATTTTTGGGTGAGATTACCCATCTCTGAAAATGTCTTGTGAATATCTGTTAGCTCTGTCATACCACCAGCAGGTAAACGACACTAAATACATGTATGTACGAATTATTGTGACAGCACATTGTCGAAAAATGATTATGATTAATGAGCTTATTCGTTCAAACTGTTCAAAGCTATAGTTGGCTAGGTTAATATAATATTAGCCTGCACAGTTATCATGGATGTGAACGTCTCGATATGGGCACTTGGCAGCTAGCGGCTCCGCATAAACAGACAGGGTGAAATAAAATGCTACACATGTAGGAAACGATCTTATTTTTAGGTAATAAAAGAGCAAATACCTGTGGACATCAGTGGGAACAGGGGGCTTTGAATGCGGCACTTGTTCGTCAATGTTACTAACGTCTTCATTTCCCCTCCTGCGACGGAAGCGAAACACTTCAGAGAGGCTGAAATTAATTATTGCCTCGTTTTTCTGTTATAATAAGATACAAGTTCATGATGTTAAACAGTTACGTGATTAACTTTGTGGTTTTAGCCACAACACAACCTATTACATTCACGAGCCTGCACCTTTGCAGCAATGTTTGCGTTAAACTAACAAGAATCATGGCAAAGCACTTCCGCTTTTCCTTTTCAAAATAAAAGCCTGCAACACTTGGTCTTAACAGTGTAAGATATAGGAGTATTGCTTTGCAGGAATGGAATATAACATTCATTAGTATGTTTTCATTGGTGTATAATAAGAACTGTTGTGTTTTGTTGTGCTTTATATCTACGGAGTCCGCCATGTTGAACTGCCATTTTTCTACAGTAGCCCAAAACAAACCAACCCAGACAAATGCTGATCAAGATATAATCTTTTGCTTTTTATATAAATTTCACAGTTTTTCCTACATGCTTGGAAGGAGAGGGTGAGACGTGGTTGCAATCTGCAACTTCACTGCTAGGTGCCACTAAATCCTACACACTGGACCTTTAAAGGATATTTAACCAAGTACAAATTGTAGGTACTTTACTGTATTGGCTCCATTTCAGAAGAGAATATTGTACCTTTTACTCCACTAGACTAACAACTATTATTACTTTTCAGATCAGGATTTTAAGCAGAACTCTTTCACAATGTTTATAATGTAATAGGATTCCTACCTACCTACCTAACATAAATTTACTAGAATATATAAATGAAATTTAAACATCTATGGTAGTAGAAATTAAGCACCTTGTGTTGCTCATACATCTTTACTTTAACATGCATAAAATGTGTGATGTTGCTGCTACTTCTACTTAGTGAAATATCTGAATACTTACAAAATACTAATATCACTGACTTTATGCTTGTCATTCATATATACATGGAAGAAATGAGGCATGGCAGGGTGCACAACTCACTGATATATCATGTGTTCACCATTTTATGAGTTTTTTTTTTTGTCCACAGATAAATTTCTAGAATATAATGTTTGGAACTTTATTGTTGGTAAATTGTTAAGCAAAGTTCAACATAATACAGTTTACCGGTGTACCAAATAGAGCAACAAAATACAGTACATCAACTTGGTCACAGAAGTGAACTTAGAGCTCCGAAATCTTAATAACTAGCCATCAGCAGCATAAATCCGCAGAACAGATTAACGGTCTCTGTCATAAAACAGTAAAGAATATGATGCAATCATACAAAGGTTTTAGTGATTACTGAGATCAAGTGCAAACCTGTGTGGCACCAAAAAAAAATCATTTGTTGTCTGTCTCTGCTTGGCCATCTTAACTGATGGAAATTCTCCCAATGTTTCAAATGAAACAGAGATGGACAGTGAAGAATTCAGAGACAAAGAGGAACAGAGTTGCACAAAACAGATTTTGCAACCGACATGCTGAAAATGTCCAGTACTTCATTGTGGTTCTGCTTGTCCAGTCCAGCTACTGTTTGTAGCTGCGACCGTGCGTTCCACTTTGTCTTTTCAGGGCAGTGATCCTGTTCCTCACATAGTCCTTTATACCTTTCCATGAACGGTTCCCCAGTGCTTCTGGCTCAGCCTCAAGACACCGAATGCAGTCGTTTTTCTGAGGCACCTTGTGTCCTTTAATTAAAGACATCAAGTGTCTTTCAACCGCAAGAACCTCGGCTTCGTCCCATTTACTTTTACCCAATTTTTGGGTGCCTGTGGGGTAAAAGAGAAGATTGAACTTGTGGCATAACTAAAAAGAACCTTTCTAATTCTTTACAATAAGCTGTTTTATTTCTTATAGAAAAACATGCTAGATCTATAAATCATTAAAAATACTTATTATTCATCTAATATACATTTGTGTAGAATTCTTGGGAGAATTAGACAGAATGACTGTTAATGATCACAGTTATTACCTGTTTTGCCTGGCTTGCCAGATCTTCGAGATACAGTCATGTCATCTGTTGTTGCTCCCCATGCTTGTGCTGATCCAAAGCGTGCACTCGGATACTCAACGTGATCCCATGATGCAGTTTGTTGTCCTCTTCTGGGTTGTCTCTCTGCATTGGAGACAAAAAGACAACATCGTTATTTACATATTCCATCTACCTATACACACAGTTCCCACACTTTGAGTCATATTACACTCATAAATCACAGTCCTTCAAGGTCCATTCAACTTGTTTTCAGAAATGTATGTGGTCGTCACACCTTGCTTTAGCTACATTCCAGGTATAATTAAAAGTTAATTCTGACTGAAAGTGGTTGGTCTAAAATACATTATGTAGCTGTAGATTGCACTGATTTAGAAAGCTACTTTGTACAATATAGTTAGTTGACAACATCAAACCAGCTGTTATACCAGAAAGTGGGAAAACAGAAAGGAGGAAAATAATTAGAAACTGCAGGAGATCACAATAAAAAGTCCAGTGTCTTATGTATTTTATGGTGGATATTCTCAAATAAGTGGTACAAATGCTTTCTGAGATGGTGATATGTGGCATCCTTCAATGGATCAAGATTAAAATAAAATTCTTACCATTAGAGTTCATTTCGACATCACCCAGTAGCATGCCACCGTCCTGTCGCAGAGCTCGTAACCGACTGTTGAGGCCTAAAATTTGGTCGGCCTCATGGTCATCCAGGTTCATCACCTGTAGCATTGTTCCGTAATGCTGCCTGACCTTTGCTGATGCCAGTAATTCAGGGTCTTTAGCTCCGCATTCTTTGACATATTTCGTGATGCAATCTGATGGTTTGTAGGAAGACAGCGACTTTGGTCGCGCAAACAGGTAGGGGTTTCTACTGGGGACTCCACATGTATCACGAACTTTTACCAAAAGCTCTAATGCAGACACGAATGATGATTTCAGTAAAATAGGGATCAGTCTCCCACAGCTTCCTCGTATGTCGATTCTAGTAAAGAACTTACACATGGTTCTTTCTAAATCTGACAGGTATGTTTCTGTACCAGAATGCATGTTTGAGTTTTTCCGTGACGTAAAGGCTGTCAGTGGCACCAATGATATCTCTCTGGCTCTTCTTCTGTTGAAAAAGATTGTTCGAGCAAGTATAACCTTGGCCAGAACAGCGTAGTTTTCTGCAGAGACAGTGTCTTTGAGTTTTTTTTCAGCTTCAGCATGATGTTGTTCCATGTAGGAGTTCAGGCACTTCACATCTTGAGCAAACGGCACCTTCTTTTCGACACCCACTTTTGGTTTTCTGAGTGTTTTTAGTGCCTCTGAAGAGATGTATCTGGTCCATTTTTTCTGGTACAAAGAGAGAAAATTTTGTGCAGACTCTGCCAAACTTTCATCACCCCGCTTCACTGCGTTATCCTCAACAATGCTACAGGTCTTTTGTAGGTGATAACCAAGCTTGATGGCAAGGGAAGGTTTGCTGTATGTTTTTTTTTCTGAATCGTAGCCTGCCAGGACTTTCACTACAGACACCACACGTCGGAAGCTTCCAGGAAGAAAGAAGTCCTCCAGCTTCTTCATCTGGGTTTTTTTTTGAGCTTCAAGTACAAGTCTTGCTAACTGGCGAAGGTTTTGTCTTATATAATCATGCTGCTTCACATCAGATCCGTGCTGACTAAACAACGTCTCACCAAACTGCAAGATAATCTTGTCATCCATGACAGCCTGAGTCACATCATCGTATGTCATCTGGGTCAAAAGGTCTTTAAAACCATCAGATACGCCAAGATCATCTGACGCTTCAATCACACACTGCGCTTGAATGCGCCTTTTTCCGAGCCGTTTTTCGTCGTCATCCTTCCCCTTCTCTGGGCATGACTTCATGTGTCTGGGCAAAGCATTCTTTACAAAAAGACCTCGACAGTAAAGGCAATGAAGAAAGTCTCGGTGTGTTGCAGTCTTCTTTGGTCTTTTTCGGACAGCAAGTTGACCTTTGCCTGTTTTCAAGACATTTTTGTTATGAACAAAGTTTCCTTGATTTATAAGTCTGTTCCATATTTTCTGTCTATCCCTGGAGTTTTTGGGATACTGAAATGCAGCTGCAACCTCTGCTCTTTCACTGTGGACTGACTCAAGATGTCGTGCCATTTTGCATACTGGTTTAGAACAAAAAGGACAATAATTCCTCCTCTTACAACGTTCTTTAGAATTTCCAGCTGGCAACACTACAGCTTCAGAAGGCTTCTTCAGATTTGCTTCACATGCCTCTTCTGGAAGACTCTCGTCACTTTTGTCCTTAGACGATGAACCTTCAGATTTAGCCTGTTTTTTCCCTGGGGAGGTTGAGGGACTGCTGGGACTAGATTCATCTGAAAAGCCCCTGTCAGGTTCAGATTGGGCGTCAGAAAAGTCATCGTCACTGTTAGGTATGTAGTTAGGGTCACTGTTATCGTCTGACACGGCTGAATCATTTTCTTTTTTCTGAAGAAAGGAAAAACAAACAGCAGCTATAATTCTATTTTTATTTTTAAACAAAAGACACAAAGTCATAACTTACCACAGCTGATTTTAGACAGACATTTAAAAAGATGTATAACTCATCTTCATTTGACTAAATTAAATATTTCATTCAATAATGTCTGTTAGGTTTGTATTTAGGTACAACTATAAATGAATATTTTCATTTATAGTTTCATTGACGTGGAGACCATTCACAAATTGTTCTTACTAAAATTTATGTCATATCCTGCTATCATTTCTCACTACTAGCAGTTTATGAAGGCTAAAAATTAAACTTATTTAAGTATTATTGTTATTTTATTATTTATGTTATTTTATGTAATTTCCACTCACAGCTACCTCCACTGGCTACAAGAAATACCTGAATCTAAGAGTAAGTATGTTATATCGTAGCACCTTCAATACTGTATGGAAAAGGTCATTGGTATTTAGAATTTTTATTAACTTCTTTGGGTGAGTATACTTATGTTAGCAATATTTCCAACAGCACTAAAGACTGGTTGCTTGAGATTAATGAAACTTAACTTAGTTTATGGTGATTGATGGTATGAACTGCATTTGATGCTCATGTTCTGTTGGTCTTGTTGGTAACACTTTATCTGGATAGTCCAATTATGTGTGTGTATGTATGAGCACTGAGTATTTGTGACCTTTCAACAAGCTTAGATGTCCCAGAAGCCTAATGGTGTTAGAGGATAGCACATAAAATCAACTTGTGAAACCTAAAACTGTCTGTGGGCAATGCCCTAATACACATGCTCTATGATGATGAACTACTTGATACCAATACTAGAAATTAACATGTACGGTTTGTTAAGGATTAAACAAACAAATAGACAAAAATATAGGTAACTACCACTGGTTCTGCTTCTGACATTGGATCATCTGGTGCATCACAGGCCTGGCTATCGTCCTCGTAGGATGCAGATGACACACAATTCGCTGAAAGATGTGACTGTGACTGAAAAACCAAACGAACAGTGAAGAGAAGAATCTCTAAAAATGTAATTACTAAAGTTGAATCTTGACAATTTTAGTTAATAGTATAACATATATAAATTAAGGGAGCAGTCATTAGTGAATGAAACAACAGTATCATATTTATTTATATTAGTTATGAATAGTTGTACTTCACTGCAAACTGCACTCTAAAAACTGCATCTAAAAATCTTAACCTACCTGAACAGCTGTCTGTGAAGACTGTCCAACATTGCCGTCATCTGAAGGTACCAATTCAAGCTTAATATGGGGACAAAAAGATGTCAACATGCGAAACTGTGAAGAGTTCTCTCTAATAATGTTTACAATAGGAATTTAAGCAATTTTTAAATCCAAAGTAATATATCATTCTTAAATAGTCCCGAGTAGCAACTATCTAAGATATAATATTGACCTTGTTCCATTAAAAATGCCTTAACACTTACAAGTTTATCCAGCGCTGCCAGTTGTTGAAGTAGCTGTGCACGCTGATGTAAAAGTGCAGACCTCTCATTGCTAGCCTGAAAGCAGATAAGAAGGAAACAAATGAAAAAGGCATAACTCAAATTAAATGTTCTCATGTGAAACTCCACTGCTCTGTAATTCTACTGGAAATGTCCACATGATGGCAGCTGATGGACAAGATTTATTTGGTAGATGCTATTGTTCAAAGTAACTTAACAAAGTACAAACAACAACAAAGTAACACTATGTATAAGGAACGTTTTTTTTTGTTTGTTTGTTTTTTACATCACCTTTATTTTATTTGTGAAGCTAAAAAAATAAATCAAACTTCCTTCTGTTATAAGTTTTGGTGCTGTTTATTTCTTCACCAATGGACTTACGTTTCCCTCTTGTGGTGGCTCTTTGTTTACAGCTCCTGTAGAAAAGGTAAGTACGCTCATGTTAGAGAAAATTGGAGGTCAGATCCAACAAGATTGTGATCTGAACTGTTCAAAAAAAGTGACTAATCTGTAATGTATTGAAATGTTTTTTTTGTTTTATGAATGATGAGGTGATGTCTCTGATGTCTCTGGCTGTCATACTTGTTACATACACCAATCTTAAAGTAATACAGTCTAACAAAACAACACAACATTTCCTACCTTCATGAAGATTATAATGTTCAGTTTTTGTTTGAACTCTTTTAGAGAGGTGTTGATTCAACTGGTCATTTTGGATGATGTGGTTTGTGGTTGAAATATATTGCATTGGGCACTGGGTGTTTCTTATAAATCAGCTCACCCCAGTGATATAAGGATAGGAAATTCCGTATTCATTTTATTTGATTATTTTTGCAGGGACAGCATACAATGAAAAGTAAATGCACCAGAGAAAGCTAAAACACCGAAGCTTTTTAGTTTTTTTTCCCTGGGCAGGCAGACAAAAAACAACCACAGTACAAAGAATACTCCACATAAAACAGTCCATCAACGTGAGATAATAAATAGAACCGATGATCATACTATCGACGATAGTATGATAAATACAAGGCAATAGTTGGAGGTGACACTTTTGCACTAACTTTAGGCAGAGTTTTAAGTCATGCAATGCTTTCTGAGTCTCTAATGTTTGTGGGCATAGAATGATTTTGTCTTTCTTGTTAGTGTGACAATATAAAAAATATGTCAGAGAGCATTATACAACACAAAAAAAACATGCTTTGAAAACAGCTGTTAACATTGTATCATTAATATAACATTTTGTACTTCTGCTGAGTTTTAGGAGGGCAAACAAATATGAATGATTTGATGAAAAATAACCAATACATTTACAGCACTCAAATATTTTACATCTAAACATTTGAGTAAAACCAAAAAAAAAAAACAAGACCACAAAAGTATGTCAAGTACAACTTACCTCTGCAGTGTGATGAAGGTACCCACTGACGCCGCTCCTGAGAAGCAGATGAGGCCTGGCTGTGATTGTATCCAGAAGCAGTACCAAACACATTCCCTCCTTCAAAAGCAGCTTGAGAGGTACTTGCACGTTGTCCACATGATACCAGGTTAACAGGCAGATCTTGAAGTGTGCTTAGTAAACCCTGATGGGTTAATGGAGGTTGAACTGATTCTTTGTAAGGGTCGTGGGGTGGGACACGGGGTAGATTTTGGGGCCTACAAGGCTGTCGAGCTTGGTTTGTTTGGGCAAGTGCTGGTGGGGGTATATTTGTTCCTTGATTTGCAGTCAGCAGCAACGATGAAGTGTGAGGGCTTTGCTGAGCAAAGGAAATACTGTGAGAGGTATTCGGGATAGCAGTGTTGGCAAAAAGTGAGTTGGACAGGGCGGAGTGATGAGTGGATGACAAGGTGCCGATGTTGCTCATGCAGTTCGGATTGGACGCCTGCCGGTGGTTATAAGAGGATCTTTGCTCAGAAGACAAGCCCAGGCTGAGATGCTGAGAGTTGGACATAGTGTTGAAGAGGGATCCTTGAGCTGAAGTTGTGGACCAGTCATTCTGGCCCACCCATGACTGACAGGGTATGTGGCTCTTATTTGCTGTCAGGTTTTCCATCATTCTCCATAAACATGTGCTGCCTGGAGTCTCTTCTATTTCTTTGGAGGCAGGGCCTAGCAGAGCAAAACAACATGCACAACTGATCATCAAGGCCACGGCGCATTTGCATTTCTGTTTTCATGAAGCTGCAGAGAGCATTTGTATTAATAAAACAAAGAACTATCAGGTCCTCAAATCATTTGAGGGCCAAAACCCAAAGATAATCAGTTTACTATCATAAAAGACAGAGCAAAGCAGCAAACCTATTTCTATTTCTAATATTTGAGATGCTTGAACCATCAAACATTAGGTATTTTTACTTTTTTTCTAAATGCTAAAACAATTAATAAATCAGCAGAATAGTCGCTGATTCAGTTTCTATCTATGACCTAATTCTAATCAAATTGTTTCATACTGTATATAAAAGTCAAATAACCTGACAGATATTCCATTCCAGACATGTTTTAACAATTGAAACAAATTTTCACATCACACTTGTGTAAGATGCAACCACTATTGGACCACTATTGTCCTCCTTCAGTGGATGGAGAGTGGATGAAAACACCTTTTTAGTGTCAAACTCTGCACAAACATCATTCTGCACAGTCAGGGTCAAGTAAAACCAAGTAAAACAGATTTTAGGGAGAGAATGGGAGGCTTTTACATCACCACCGGAAATTACACTGCTTTTTTAGCAGTTTTGTAATTAGTTATTAGCAGTTTGCTTAACCAAATGACCAAGTAAACACGCATTTTAGGCTTTCAGATACCCATCGCTAACATGACTTACAATGCATGTGAATAAAGTACGTTTTTAGCAGCTGTTAGTAGCACCAAAGGTCGTACATTTGCAGGTTCCTTTATGAGTGACAGCTAACTTACTTGCTTACCCCAAAACACTTTACATTAATATTTACAGTAAGGAATGGGCAGCTATACGTTATACAGTGATATGTTGCAGTTCATCAACAACATGTAGTTTAGCAGGGTGTCGTCCCGTTACTTTAATGCTTTAGCTAGCTAGCTAGCTGCATTGATTAGCTCTTAGCTGTTAGCATTCTTGGTTGTATAATTCGTAGAAATTCTTCGTAAAACTGAAAACAGCTCCAACATAACCAGACTAAAACCTGACCCATCTGCAGATAAGTTAATCTAAAATTGAAGTAAGATGAACAGAAGTACCATATCTGTGAACATCACCGGAAGTAGCGACGAGTTTGTTTACTTCGCAGCGCTTCTTTATGTATGCTAGCACAAGGCTTCCGCTTGGTTTTTCAGAATAAGAGCCTTATTAAATATATATATATATATATATATATATATATATATATATATATATATATATATATATATATATATATATATATATATATATATATATATATATATACCCTTGGATGAGAGACAAACAGAACAAGGATTCATTCTTTAAAAAATGTGTCACATTTTAAGCCTGGCCTATAATAACTTTTATATTTACTTTATTCAACTTTTATTTCACCTTATTAACCTATATATGTACTGCGTTATTAGCCTATATGTGTTTATGATAGATGAAAAGTTGCATAATTATTGTTGGTCTTTAAATGCCACGAGCTGTGCGTCTTTAGACATGTCCACTAATTCATCCAATTGGAGTGCAAATGCCTCCGCTGTTTGTAGTTTGTCAATTATCTGCACCCTCACATTAACCATTATTTTGGGGAAAAATTGTCAATTTTTGTGACAATAACTGGCAGACCCCCTGCAGCACCTCTGCTGACCCCCTAGGGGTCACAGACCCCCAGTTGAAGACCCCTGTATTAAAATATTGAATTTGGACGTTTTAATTTTGTAGTGAAGGGGAGTTTGCGTGTGTGGAGTTTGTGTGCTGTGTAAATATTTAATCTGTGAAGAAAATAAATGAGTCCTGGCAGTTTAAACTGTAAAATCTTAATGCAAACTCATTCAACACACAGTGCACATTATGTGCATTTTCTCAGGTTACAACCTTCAGTAAATGTTTTCACTGTAAGTCTGCCTCTTTGTGCAGTGTTACTGGCTTAAATCCATTACAGACTATAAAGGGCACAAGTGGAGGCAGGCTTATCAAAAGAATCTAAAGTATCATCACTTATATTTGCGTGTCAGTTTGATCTTTTAATCTTCTTTGCTAACTAGGACCAGTCTTTGTGACAGCAAACAAAACATCTAGTGTTTAAAAATGTTCTCACCTGGACTCTGTTCAACCAAGAGTCATATAGAACTGTGGCAGACAGATTCAACACCTAAAATCTACAATGTCAACACATCTCCATCATACGCATCTGTCCCATCACATTTCGTGGCCTACAGGGGAAGCACTGCACACATCTCAGTAACAGTTTCAAACAGCTCTATTTCCACACGTAGTCTGTGCGGTCGATGGATGTCACATTCCCAAAATGCTTTACTCCATTTTTCTTAGAAATAACCAATACATTTAACAGAACTGAAGTTTGACTTAGTGTGAATAATTTACCTTTAGAAGTTACTCACAAGTCTGTGAGATTTCATTTTCAATCTTTGCAGCAATGAAGTGCTGAAATTGTTTAGGTTTGAAGGTTCACATTGTTTTAGGTTTGAGTTCATACAAAGTGGATTACTTTTTTTTGTTGTTTTTTTACTGAGGTCTAAGTTTGTCATGTCATACACGTACACAAAGTGCTTTCAAGATATTGTGCCACCTTTTAGTGTTAGTTATTTAGTATAGATCAGTGTGGATGAATATTATCAGTTAAGATCTATGTAAACTTACTGATATGCATTCCTATGTAGGTCAGTGTACCCTGATAAAGAGAAATTTATGTCACTGTGCCATGCACTGTAAATGAGTAACGCGGGATCATGGAGCAAGCTGGCAAGACACTCTAAGTATCATATTATGGTCTGATGTATCAGCTATATATATAGTACACCTCACTGCGCTGATCAGGTTGTGTTTCTAGAGCGACTGATATCTGCATCTACTCTGTATGCATGTTATCTGCTATAACTGCTACACCACGGCCTTCCTGTGTTTTTGTTCTTCTCTGTTTGAATGTGTCCTTGTAGATCAATTTCAACTTTCAAGTTTCCATTTGGGGTTTGTTTGTAGTGCTCCCTCAATGTTGGTATGTAGAGTATGTAATATTGCTTGCATATTTGGCAGCAAGGTGCATTCCCAAATGACAAAACATATTGCACCATCAAGTCAGCCAGGTTCAAGGTGTAGCTGAAGTGTTGCTTACAGAACTCTTGAAATCAGGACAAGCAGCAGAAAATTAACTTTGCTTTTACACTTCCCTTCACTGTCTTGAATATTTAAATGTGAGGACTTACAGTAGATAATTTAGATATATACAGGATTGGGCACAGTATACAAACACACATGACACTGGTGATACATTAATCAACAGGTGTGTTGTTAACAAAGAAACACAGTTTTTGACTGTTGTGCACAGCATGCCATGAGCAATGAACACAGCAATGCTATGAACACATTTTTAACTGATTTAAGTGCATGTAAACAGCTGTTCATGTGGAAGAACCACAATATGGTATACAAATAATTACGCATGACTATGCCTGTACAAATGGGTTGGAAATGTAAGTTATTTAAAGGACCAGTGTGTAAAATTTGGTGGCATCTAGTGGTGTGGTTGCCGATTGCAACCCCCCCATTTCACCCTCTCCTTCCGAGCATGTAGGAGAAACTATGGTGGCGGTAAAACATGAAAGGCCCTATTGAGAGACACTTTTTAGTTTGTCTTTTCTGGGCTACTATAGAAACTTGGCTGACTCCATGAAAGAGGACTAATGGCATCTAAAGATATAAAAGGCTCATTCTAAGGTAACAAATACATGATGATTCTTATTTTCAGGTGATCATGCACTGATAAACAGTTATGCATATTATATTCAATTTCTGCCATATTCTGAAAATGGAGCCCTGTAAGTTACACACTGGACCTTTAACTGACATGAAGCATGTGTCAATTAGTACTGGTACAGCAGCTCCTCAATGGCTTATAGGTGTTTTATTTTCAGTTAAGTCAAGTCACTAAAGCTTATATTTAAAATTCTAACTGTATGTGTTTAAATGTATATTATTCTTTGTTAAACCACAATGTAACTGACATTTGCTGATCTAGTTAAAACTGGTTTTTGACCTTAGTAATCTCAAAACAGTGCTCTCATCGGCCTGTATAGCTCATATCTGCTGACAGACAAGCTTTTTCATTGAACTTTGAGGCTGTTTACTGCTTTTTTTATGTACCAAACTGTTAATGTCACGCAGATTAGCCAACTGTCCTTTTAATGCAGTGTTACGTAATTTAAAATGGCTCGAGAATAATTTGGTAAAGTGCCTGAAGCTATAAATTAGCTAAAGCAGTTAATGGTTTTTAAAGTTTATTTTTGTTTTTTATGAAGCTATTGTCTTTTGTGGCTCTTTGTCCTTCCCATATCTCTGCTGTATCATCAATAATTTATTTTACCAAAGCAACAGCTTAAACAGATGTTTCCTCTTTTGCAATTTCACTTTGTCCTGCACTATACAAATATCATTTACTCAATTATGGTCCCCAATGTTCAGTATTATGCAATACCCTATTTTCCTCTTTTTACGTTCTGTGTGTATTAAACTGCAGCTGCAATTGTGCATATTGAATGTGTCTAGTTGTGTTTGTGCCTTGCAAAAACAAGCTGGATACTAACTAGAGTCCCGCCCTCTGTCCTTTTTCACTTCCCCTCTCTGAGCTGAAAGTAGAAAAACAGAATTGCACAATGCTCTTGCATGTTCTTGGAGATAATACACCTATATGATATACTTTTACACAATATCAAAGTGTTCCATCTGCTTTACAAGGCAAATGCATGCACTATCTTTTATATCAGCTGTGATAAAGAACCAACATTTCCCCATTCCCCTGAAAGAATTTGTCAAGCTGCCAGTTGCTGCAAAACATTTTCCATGAAAAAAAAAGTTTGTATCCTGTCAACAAGGGGGACTCTTGCACTGTGCCTTTTGTAAGAAAGAGATAAAATGTAGACATCAGCAAAGAGCTGGGACTGAACTTTGTCCTCCATGGAGATAGAAAAACAGGCAGAGTATAAAAAGGGGGTGTGGGCGAGGAAGAGACTTGTTTTTGTTCAAGGACTTGCAGCAGTGCAGAGCTGAGCAGAGAGAAGGAAACTTTTTTAACCAAAGGGTAAGTGACAAAACTCTTTATATTTGACGGTAATATACAGAAAGAAAAGTGTTTATGTTACAGCTGCAATAAATAAATAGATAAATGCTTAAAGACAGAGAAATAGAAATACAGAGGATTTGAACCCTTCTTAAATGCAAATGTGCACTATATCATCATATCCCACCTCAACCACCCACTGAACTATTTTCAACATTATATTCTGTCTGCTGCTGTCATGCATGTGGTAATACATTGCAGAAATGTTTGATTTTTTTGCTATAAACATTAAAGCATGCTTCCTTTTCAACTATGCTGTTTTTTTGTAGTTACTGTGTGTATCCATGAGCCTAAATTTGTATAGAAACAACATGAATGCAGATTTTGGAACTTAAACTGCTTTGTTTATTCTATTAGTCGTCTCCTTTTATAGATATATCTAGTCCAGCAGGCACTTCAGCAAAAATATGTCACAGTTTTGGAGGATAGGATGATTGGAGAATGTAAAAACAATTACCTCTCCATGACCTTTTGTACAATTCTATCACTTGTATATGCTGGGTTTGACTAGTCTCTCTCCTCCCTCTTTCTCCTCTGTCCACTTCCCCAATTTCTCCCTCCCCCCACCACTATCTCCTTCCTCCGTGTTCTCAGCAGATTGGGGCAGTGAGGGGGCACTGCAGGAATGTGGGCGTGCCTCAGCCTGCTCATCACTCTCTGCCTGCTCCATGGGGGCGGTGCAGAGAGTGATGGGGGTGGGCCTCGCTGTCAGTTGCCACCAGCCTGGAAGATAGGGGAGGTGGATCCAATGAATGGGGCAATGGGCCAGGTGACAGTGGTGGCCCTTTTCCAGGCCAGCTGATTGTTCTGTTTGGTGCAGGCTTCCGGGTGTGTGCCCATCATGTGTTATCCACCTTGACCTTTTGTTATGCATTTTTGTGTCCATTCAAGAAAGAACATGACATTACATTGCACCATTCAGACTAGTCCTTCTTATGCCACTATTACATAGTTCTTTCAAAGAAGTGTAACCTGTTAATGCTTTAACAAGTTTGTCACTTGGCAACTGATTTTTAAACTTATGGTCTAATGTCCCTCATCTGAGCAGAATGGATGGCCTGCGCCTGAAACTGGAGAGTCAGGGTCTGAAGGGTGTGGTGTACATGGTCGTTAACCACCAGGGGGAGCAGTCACAACGCTTGCACGCCATGCTGGCACAGAGACTTACCGAGCCCATCACCCTCTACAAACAGGAGGAGCAACAGCCTGATGTCTGGCAGACACTTGGGGGAGAGAAAGATGACTTTTTCATTTATGACAGGTTTGTTATCTGTGGTGGATAGTTCTTGAACATTTGATGAGAGAAATCAAGAGGAAATATTTTTATTTTACTCACCATGCTTTTCCATCTTTTTGCCTACAGATGTGGACGTCTCACTCACCACTTATCACTTCCATACACCATCATTGGACAAGGCCATGTGGAGAGTGCCATTAAAGATACCTACTGCAAACGCATCTGTGGCGAGTGCACACATGAGGTATAGACCACAAATAACTGCAAGAAAACACATGAATTTAAACAAACATAAGTCCTCAGATAATGTGTTAGTAACATGTTTATATCAAAGATGAGCTCATACACTGAAATCTCTCTGTTTCTTCATTTCTCTACAGAGCGCTGAAATCCCAGAGGAGTGCAAAGAGAAAACAGATGCACAGCCTGATGCCCCGCCTGTAGAGGAAGACACTGGACATGGTCACCATCATGGACAGCACCATGGCCATGGACATGGACATGGCCAGCAAGGGGTTAATCATGGCCATGATCACAACCATGGTCATCACCATGGAAGTCATGATGGCCATGGCAGTGTTCATGGACAAAGTCAAAGTCAGCAAGATGTTAGTCACCAGGGCCATCAGCAAGATGTATCTCAAAGGCAAGATCATTTAGATTTAGGCCAGATGCAGCAAGTAGCGCAAGTGTACCAGATGCCACAGGAGGTCCATGAAGCCCCTGTGAACACCCCTTGAGTACAAGCAAAGGCAAGGTGAAAGTCAAAGTTCAGCTGACAGTGGACAACAGGCTCTGACAACGAAGCCTCTCCTAAGTCCAGCTGATGCTGACACTGACGCAGGCTGTTCGGTGACGCAGAGGGTGAGCAGCCAGTTGGTCTCTGACACTGTGATGAGGCGCTGCCCGCCTCCTGACAGTGACACGGACTGACTGGTGATGCAGCCAATAATGTTAGGGAGACCTGACAGTGACGCTCACCTCCTGCTGACTGACAGCAGCCTCAGCCAGCCCAATGAGCCTGACCCCAAGGTGCGAGCTGATGACAACAGCCAGCCCAATGAGCCTGACAACAAGGTGCGAGCTGAGGATGAGACCAGCTGTAAGCTGGCTCTCATATCAGTCTCAAATTAATACCAGTCAGAAGCACCGGGGGCCTAGTGCTCTTTTTACCACCAAGTATTACCCTGGGAGAGGGAAGGGCAATCCCTGACAGCATGGGATAAATGTACAACACCACACTGACATATACAAAATTAGGCGCACCAAACGAAACATGTATTGGCAACTTGCTAAATTCTTACATTTGGCTACAGATGTGCATAAAAATGGATTATGTGGATATGTCACAGGTCACCTGTCTGTCAGTGTGTTGCTCTCATCCTTTCTCAGGAGTGTACATGGTTATCATGTTCATAAATTGCCTCCTCCATTTTGCTCTCTCCATCCTTTATGAAACCAGGTGCGTAAACTATGCTCTAGTGGCGTCTGTTTGAAGTCAGGCAGGAGAGAGAGGAGTGGGTAGTTCAGGAACATGATAAACACTTAAGACATTTCAAACTTCGATTTTGATGGATACTTTAAGGAACAGAAAAAATTGATGTAATCTGCAAATATTTCCAAAACAAAACTGATGAAGAATAAGAAAAGATACTATTACAGTACATCAGATTTTGTAAGGTAATTACCATAAACCCGAAAGCACTGAAAAGTCCTCAAAAACATTTTAACAGTTTATACTGTATCATTATTGATCATAGCACATTTAACAGCAGCTACCACTTGTTGATTAAGTCCATAAGCTTAAACATATATCAGGTGTGTCTTTTACCATAAATATGCACATTTTAAATGTTGTGTTTTGGCATTCCTGTAGATGTTTTTCTTTGCATTTCTGGATTTGCTATGTAGGTTGCAAATTGCACACATTTATACAAGGCTTGCTTGAAAAAAAAGAATACAAGACTCTATTGTTTAGAGCAGGTCAGAGGGGAAAAGAGCGAAGAAATTAATGACTGTTGGAATACACTCTGTACTTAATGATGGCTTCTGTGGGAAGATAACAGTCACCCTGAAAACCTGATGCTTGTACAGAGAACTGTATTATGTTAAGGTTGTCAAACGTGGAAACTGAGAGTTGAATAAAGATGGTTGAGTTACTTTTTTAAAATTTTGTGCGTGTGTGTGTTTTACTTGTCAAAGTTGAAATATTAAAGCTGACAGTGACTGTATATATTTAAGCATGCTGACAGTCAAATGAACCGTGTGATGAACTGTGGGGTCTGCTGTGGATTGTATGTCGTGAGGGGAGTGACCCTTGGCAGTATTTAGCAACTGCATGTGCTTGATCAGTGCATGTGACCTCAGCAAAACAGAGGAAACATATTACCACAATACTTACATTTATGATCTTCTTTTGAGTCTGTAGCAAGCCATCAAAGTCCAGTAATATACATATCTTATATCTTTATGTTATGCTGTTAAATACATAAAATTGTTTTAATTTATTTCAAATTAGGATACAATTCATGTAATGGGTGCTATTAAACTGTTTTGCCCAATATTTGTCAGCAGATGGCGATGAACGTCTACACAACACCACCACTCTCAACAGCTAACTGTTGAGTTTACTAATGGAGCTTGTCCTCCTTACTGACTTCATATAGGTTTACCACATTCTTTGACTACTCCACCCAAATGAGCCTTTAATAAATGAGCGCCTCTTGACTTCAAGTTATTTCATTCTGATGAATTACTCATTTTCAAGGATTGTGCAGACATCTTTCTCCATGTGTCACACGTGCAGACATGTAATTTCAATTCCAGTGTTTCAAGCCATCCTGATCTTGCATGCACACGAGTAACACATATGTCAGTCACATACGTTTCAGTGGCAGCTTGAAATATTTGCAGGAATAGTCAATAGCAGAAGAAAGTGAGCTCTTATCATTTCAGAAAATGCTTTTACTTTAGTGGACCTCATTCAAAATGGAAAAGAACAACCCTTCCTGTTTGGTCAGCTGTGGTTTTATTTTTCCTCAACTATAGCTTGTTTCTGACAAACGCATATTGCAGATGAAGATACACTTGTAGCATTTGTTTTTTGTATTGGTTATACACATGCTAGACTGTAGAACAATAAAAACACAATAAGAGAATAGCTTTTATTCAGTTTAAATACACTGTTGCCCATAAAGTTGGAATAACTTTGATTTCAGACACATTCTTCTTTTTATTCCTATTTATACATATCAGGATAATTGTGGTTTAATTTCCACTGTCATATGTTTGGAAGAGATTGATCAATAAAGTTTTGAGAAGATACACTTTATCTGTCAAGAATAAATCACATTGTTACAATCATTTCTTGAGAAGAGGTAAAAATATTTTATTTCAATATGCCCTAACTGAGAGTAGGAGCTTAAGCTATTTTTTCTATGCTAATATTTACATTACCGCATCAACGCACAGATAAAAACTTGTGAAATTGTCTTCAAGACTTAAAGTGCAACACCCTCCACTCAGTGTAATGTATCTGAATTGCCTGTCAGACTGTGTGTCTGAAAAGGTCAACAAGCAACCGGAGGTAATAAATGAGGCTGAGGTGGACTGGTTGTGTGGGCGTAATTGGGCTGAAGATCCAATACAGGGGAACAGTGACTTATGGGTAATTACCTGCAATGTCCTGAGACGAAGAGCTGTGAGTGGCTGTGTCTCTGATTCAATCAGCCCCACACAGAGCAGTGCAATACACAGCCTCTGTCTTAATTGTCCGATATGCTTTCCCTGCGATGCACAACTGTTTCTGCAGCCGTTTCCTCTCCACTTATTCCACCAGGAGAGAGAAACACACACTTGTGAACTCGTTCACACACACAAAGTGCTTCTGTGTTGCTCACAAACAAGCATGCACTCTCTACCCTACAACCACCACACAATTCCAATTTCCCCCTCTCTCAGACACACAAAGGTACACAAATCCATTTGCATTTGAACTCTCCCACAGTAGGCTGTACATTTTGTTCATTAACATCCTTTACTGTCACTGAGCGCTGATCTGAGCTGACCTTTTCTGTGCAGTGTGTACTTTTAATGACACAGTTGGCAGTGAGTTCAGGTTGGAGGTCTTGTGAACAGAATTTGGCAGAAGTTACATTTAAAACTGAATTAAAATTATAAACAGTAACATGATCATGATAACCCAGAGAAATCTAATTTGTTTAATTTACTTTTGCAAAAACAACACCAACTCTAGATTATACATTGACACTGTACAGAGTTGGAAGGAGGCTTTGGAAACACGGGACAAGTCTTTGGAAAGCAACAGATGACAAAAACAAAACAAAACATGGAGAATAGATTGAGATGCTGTATATGCATTTATTGTGTAATTTGTTGAAAGCTTATTGATCACACATACAACACCAGAAAGGCTCAACTGGTAAGAGAACAATATCAAATCATAAAAGATTAACACAGTTCTTGGCCATGAGTAAAACAGCAGGACAAGGACAGTGGCTCCAGGGTCAGGAAGGTCTGAAAATATGATAAAGGCACAAAAATGGAGCAAAGTCAATTCTGGCATGTACAATATATATATGTGTATTCATTTGTTTTATAATCCTCGATGACACATTAGTCCACTATTGTCAGATATGGTGGTAGGGTGATCTGAGGGCTCAAAATAAATAAGAGGTGAATAGAAATATAGAGTGGAGCCATTGAACTTAGTCATAAAAACCAGGGTGTATACGCTGTACTCAAGTCAAGAATTAAACTATTTCCGCAACAAGCTGAAAAATGTTTGGCTGAATGCTCTTTGATAGGGAGTTACAACCAGAACAAATTCCAGCACTCAAAATTACTTCCAGGCTTAGAGAGTGACAAAAGCCACCCTTGAACCAACGCAAAACCAAGAAACTGGAGGCCAAAATACATGACTATAAAACAATGTAGCCCCTTCAGATGCAATTCTCAATAATGAAATGCTGAAATCACATAGTGGGAGAAATGTAAGAGTGTAGAGTTACAGTATCTCACTCTTCCTATATTTTGATATGACTTCATAAAATACTATATGTATCTGCTCTATCTATCCATAAATCTTATAGCAAACATTAAATACTCCATTACAGTACATCATTCTATCAATCTGGTAGTGTAAAATATGTCCTATAAACATATATTCTGTAGAACAAAACCAAAGCTTATTGAAACTGAAGGATCCTCATTGTCTGATTATTGTGCTGAATACTATTTGAAACATCTGACATATACATATGTGTGTGTATATGTATGTATGTATATGTATATATATATATATATATATATATATATATATATATGTGTGTACAAAGTGCTTGCTCTAAAGTGTCTGTGACATTTATAAGCTTGAAATAACAGATGCAAACTTTTACACTACATTAAGAATGAGCTCACTGTGAACTGGCAAAAAATTGCAGACACAATGTGGTAAACACCTGTACAGTAAGCTTGAACAACAACAACAAAAAAAGCACCTCCCAATTTATCTTCCTCACTGCAACCTAAAAAAACACTTTCAGTGATTTCACTTTTTTTCAATATTTTTTTCCTCAATATAATAGTTGCATTGCATATTCCAGTTAGCACATATTCACAATCACAACTGAAACAGAACCTTAACAATGCTTTTCCCATCATCTGATCTTCCTTCATATACACAGAGAGCCTTCTGGTGATCTTTGGATGGGTGTAAACACTGTGAATGTAAAGGTGAGGTTACTGTATTGCACCTTGACTTTGGGGCAAAACCTATCCTGTCCTCTTGTTGCTACTGATCACTGAACAGATAACTGAACCAACGCATACGTTCCCATTTATCCCAGGCAACAACATTTTAAGATATCAGTATCATCCGATTTACAGATTATATCACCAACATTTACACAAGAGTGATTGCTGCACTCTCTTGAATGACCACCTTCCTACCACAGTAAGGCTGAATGCAGGAGAAACACATGTACCGAGCAGCAATACATTGTGATTAGTTACATTAATGACATTAAAAATATATACTTGTAATCTTATAGCACTAAATATATTAAGACATTTCTACAACAGCATTGACTTGCTGGTATCATCAGCAACAATGAGAGAACACTGAGCATTAAAAAAGAGAGTCAAAAAGAGAAATGGCACGTATTTATCATATTCACATTTTTAAAAATTGTCATTTTATGGCTCTTCCTTCACCTCTCTTCAATATGGGATTGTCCGACAGAAAATACTTATTCTATCTGAGCAATTCACTGCTTATCTCAAGGATGGTTCCCAAACAACATGCTTCAAAGGCAGGATGTGTTTCCTTTGCATTGTGAAGTATGTTTTTGTTTATGGTGCGATGTGATGTTTGGAGGCTGCCTTTCTGTTATACAATGACAACACTCCTGAGTCATTCATGGCTTTGCTGAAATGAAAATTCATTGTGTCATATCACAAAACCATGCACATGTTGACCTAAGCTTAGGTAGCTTATTGTGTGCAGTATGCTATGCTGTTGTGTGTGTCACAGGCATATTGTCAAAGCCTTTATGATAGAACTGATAGGATGAAAACACAAGAGGAGTATCAAACCTTTACAAAAAGGTGTCTACTGCTATCATCTTACACACATTATTAGACTGATTATTGAATATTAAACTATTACACTGTCAATGAACCTAGGACAAGCTTAGACTACAAAATAATGTGATGAAATAATTGATTAAGCAACAAAGTCTGGCTAAATAATGTTCTAGATTTGGTTAACCAAATAAAAGGTATGGGGGCAAAGTAACAAGGAATTCATGCCTAATTACACACAATTATATTGCGCACAGTGTCTGATTCTGCCTTTCAGCACTTGCTTTGATCAACATTTTTGGCTTGGAAATTGCGGTCAGTTTTACGAGCATGATCGAAAATGTGAAAATTATGGTCTGGTGGCCTCACAAAATCTTCACCCTTGCAACCAATCTTCAGCTCATAACTGTTATGGCTATGTCAGAAAGGCAAAATAAAATATCAATTAAGGCAAATGTTTTTGATGTAGTGTGTGTATGCATGCATGCACGTTTTTAGTCGTAAATCTATGCACAGAGAGGCTTTACACCAATTCACCGATACATAGCAGTACTTGCCTGTACATAACAATGCAAAAATGCACAAATCCTAAGCATACTTTAGCAGAGAAATGCCAAGCCAATAACACTATCATAGGCACAGATTGTTAATACAGTGGACTTGGCAGATATAAGCATAAAGTGTTAGCTAATTACAGCTATTACATACTTTCACAGTCTTTCAACTTGTTCCAGTTGCTGTCCCTGCAATAAAAATGCAACATGAGAAGAATACAACTCCCAAGAGGAAAGCTTACTCATTAAGGTTTTAGTTTAAGTGAGAGGTTATGAATGAGTGCTGGTTTGTAAAGGTGAGACCTGGCTGTGATAACAAGAATTATCTGGTTTCTCCGAACTGCTACACGTGTCTGTGTCTCTTCCCTTATGCTAAATAACTATATCAATATGCCCTTTAGCAAGGCACTTGGTGGTGCTCAATGTACTACATTATACTGTTTGTACTGAGCGGCTCCCAGCTGTCAGTGAATCTGAATAAATCCTTCCTCTTACTACAAGAACAGCCATTAAGCTGTAAGTGACATGTCAGTAAACATATAATATACAACTCATGTTAAAGGAATATTCAAAACATTCCAGGAATTAGTTAATGATGAAATGTTGTAATTTCCCTTTTATGTGTCACCTCTAGTTCCACTTCAGTTAGTGATTTCCTTCATTTCCCAGAATGCCTTTCAATATCCCCCAAGAAAGTGAGGAGATATCGGGTTGATGGTATCTTTTTCATGTCTCTGGGTGTACATTTATACTATGTTTTTTTTTTTTTTTCACTGTTGAAAATATTTCTTTTATTACATTCTGTTGTGGCTGTAGAGAAAAAAATATCTTGACATCATATAATCTACGTTTGGCCACTTGTTCATGAAAATATGAACAGCATACCATTAAACAAAACAAAGCCAGGAATGCAAGGTAAAACTGCATAGTTGTGTTTTCAATTGTACCTTAGGGTGGGGGTTTTCCTTTAGCTAATGCCTTTTTGTATAAAAATATATCTTTAGTGAAGTGCTACTAAGATGATATGATGAGATTAGAAATCTAAGAATATAAAACAAGCCACAATTGAGCGGCAAAACACCTCTGCCAGCAAGAGGTATCAACAACAGCAATGACGTCTGCTCGGTGTGGTTTGAAGTACATGACTAGAATGTGCTTGTCTTCTCCCATTCGATCATACACGGACATCTCTCTGTAAGATTAAGACTTCAACAATGTCATCGCTCTAAACACAATTAGCCAGAGATGTAATGCGATCCAAGGCAGTTTAGCAGTGAGCTAAAGCCTTTTGACAATCACAATCTCAGCCTGTTATCTGTGTGCGTCTTACGCATGGATGTCAACAAATGGAGCAAAACTGTGCATTTGGTTTGTGACGTTTACATTTGGCTGCCTCTGCATCAAATTAATTGATGGGGCAGATGTAAAAAAAAAAAAGAGTACTGTAGCTTTTCACATCTCCCTTTCAGCACCCTCTGAAAACAAACACCTGTACACGCTCATCCATACTGTGTGCTGCGAGTTATTTGGTTTCCAGCAGGAATCAGGTAGAAACAGGCTTTTGTGATAGCAGGGGAATTTCCTGGTCAATCAACCTTACACCTAAAGGCCTAGTGGCATTTTCATGTCATGGTGAGAGGTTCCCCAGCAGGTCTGGGGTGATGTACCCTATGGGCATTGCAGGTAGGGCCTTGAGGGGGTGCTGTGGCAGGCAGGGAGGGGGGGACTGGCGGGGAGGTGGGTTGAGGAGCAGACTGTGTTGACTGTCCACCTCCTGCACCACTGTGTAGTCTGCAACAGGGGCAAAGAACTGGGACTGGGGAGAGTCAGGAAGAATGTAAGGTGACTGATTATCCTCTGCTGTGGCTGCAGGTTTGGCCTCCACTGGCTGAGGAAGTATGCTTTGATATCCCTCGCCAGGCATGGGGGAGCTAGGGGGAGTGCTGATTTGCCGGGCGTTGCTCTCCGTGGTACAGCCGCTTCCTTCAGGATCCACTACCAGCAGCTGAAACTGCAGCTCCTTCTGCTTCTTTTCCTCAGTGTCCTTGCTGCCTTCAGGCTCTTTTCCCTTCTTTTGTGTTTCCACCTCTGTGGCTGAGGTGCTCTCCTGGATTCGGAGTTGCTGGCCAGGAGACAGCACCACGCCTCCAGAGGGCATTACATTGCTGACCTGGGCATAGAAGTCTGTGTTGACCCAAGTCTGAGGGCCTCCAGTTTGGGTTTGGACGAGGGGCCTCTCGCTTCTCTCCAGGGCTGGGGCTCTTTCTGCAACATCAAAGGAGGCTTCTCCATCCTCAGGTTGGCCTGGCAGCAGGGTGGCCATCAGCATTAGCGTATCTTGGTCAGGCAGATCTGGGTCATAACAGCTTGCCCGGCCTGAGTCATCATCAGGGAAGCTGGAGGAGAGGGAAACAGGTGGAAACAGAGGAAAAGAAAGGAGAAGAAATTCAATTTGAGCCATCTGGCAGCACAAAAAAAAACACAGCCTTTCATGAGAATCTGTGCAGTACCTGATGGCATTGGAGCACCCTTTGTTCATGTGGTGGCTGACAGGTTGGGGCAGACCCAGGAGCCTCTGAGTATCTGAACTCTGGTTGTCCTCCTTCTCACCAGCATCTGCATCATCAGCATCCACCTCGATGAATTCCACCCATGGCTCATCTTGGTAGAAATCTGGTGCATACGTTGGTAGGCCACCCATACCGCCACCGCTCAGGATAAAATTCAGCTCGTCCAGCTTCCCTTTCTGCATGTGCACAAATTTGTATGTTGTAAGTGTGTGTAGCGATGAGAATGCAGAATGTCAGGTAATCATAAAAGGCCTATATTTTTCTATTCTCTACACACCATTGTGACTATGTGTAAATTTCAGCTACAAACCCAAAATGCTTTGTGTTTCACCTTTGTCTGATCTTGAAACAACAACATTATTATTCTATTTATTTCTATCAGGAGTTTTTTTTTTCCTGATGTTCAGGGGTGATGTTGTTTTGTAAAGAGCATACAGGCTGCCTGTTGAATGCATCTCACAGAATCTAACAATAATACACCCACAACACAACCAGGACCCTTGTCACATCTTATTATCTCTGAACAGTCCTCCTGTCCTTGTTTACTTACACAAAACAAGAGTGCATGTTTGCTTTCAGATTATTTATAGACATTTTTGCTTTTATTTGATAGCTGACACAAATGACAAACAGGCTGTGATTGTGAGAGGGACAGCGGGTGAAGTGATGATTACTCTGAGCCACATGGACGCCCAGAAGTGTCTGTTTCGAATCAAAATTGCAATGGAAACCTAATAATAAAAAACTGTGGTTACACAACACTTTATACAATAATAATACGTTTACTGGATAAACAATTCTCAACACTATGGGCTGACTGCTGTCTTTGTGCATGTACAATAGAATAATATATGTATGTATTAGAGTCTGACATGTATTAGGAATTTAAGAGATTTTGATATGAAAAATCACAGACAAGGCAGAACAACACAGACATAAATGTACCTTTAACAGCTCTGGATCGATGCCTTTAATTTTTGGTGCAGGAACCGGTGGAAACAGAATCATCATTAATCTGCAACGACAAGGCAGACATGATGAAGATAATCTGTTCACAGTTGCCAGTGCTTGTGTGTATGTGTATGTGGAAAATAAGGCCACGTTGGCCAGTTGTGCAGCACAATCTGCTGTGGATTTTGGAAACATCTCAATTAGCTCTAGCTGCCAGCGTTACCTCAGTAGAGGTTGAATTTGTTTTGGACATGCATGAAAAAATGAAAGTCTGTTTCTACCTGTGCTGCTGAGAGACGCCAACAAGCATGAAAACTATGAGGATGCCCACAACCCCGAAAACAAGAACCAGCATGAGTGGGAAGGTAGACTCTGAAAACAACATGAAACAGGAGCTATTATTGGCATCATCATCATTTAATTACAACAACTCTATTCCCAGGTGTTCAAGGTGGTGCACCCTGTCTATCTGACCTGAACGAAGCAATTGGAGAGACACATATTTATTTATTGCATTTAAACAAATGACTGATTTCTCCAGCAATTATCCACCATGATTACCTTACCTTTGTTGGGAACCTCAGTCACTTGAATGATGATGGACTCGCTGAAATCTCCAAAATCTTTGAAGGCCGGCATCCTGCAGTGGATGTGCACTTCATACTCTTTTCCTATGTGTAGACCATAGATTGTTTGCTGGGTATGTTGCTGCATCTCCAACTGAAATACAGAAACACACAAAAGAGAGAGAGACACAGAGATATAATTAAAAACAAAAAACAAAAACAAAAAAGGTTTTGATATGTCTTAATCAATCAGAAAATTATTCATTTTTTGTTTATCCTGACAGAAACAAGAAAAACTGACAGGGTCTCAGGAGGTTTATGTTTATTTTTGGTAGTTGTAACGATGACCTTTCCAAAGGTGCAATTGTTGAGTCATTTCAGATATATTAGACGGAGAACATACTGTTATAATGGAGGCCTCTAAAACAGTTTCCAAGGCTGCATTTGTCAGACTAGCTGGCCAGCCAGTAATGAATATGAGCCTGTTCAAGGTCCCATGGCCTCTGACCTACAGATCCCTCCCTTCACTTCCTTCAGAGAGGCTGTGTTTTCCCAGAGGCCTTGCTCTGGCTTCCACAGCGTTGCCAACAAAGCTACATTGCATTTTAGTTACAAGAGTCCTGGGGGGAGGGGGAAGGAAACACGACACTGTGCCTGTATGACCTACCTACAATTTACTTCAGAGGGTGCATGAGTGTTTGCATTTTGTATTTGCAAAGAGGCATTTTGTGTAGTTTTAAAGTGTGTTTACATGTATCAGAACATGTAACTGTCTGTGCGTATACAACCAAAGAAGAAAGACATTTAAGTGCAAGAGAGAAGACTTACTGCTTCCCAGTTTGTGGCATTTCTCTCTCTGTACTGGATCTGGTACTCAAGGCGCATCCAGCCTCCCCTGACATCTGCAGAGGGCGGTGACTCCCACTTGACCATGACATCATAACTTAGCCCAGAGGGACTTATATTCAGTAAGGTCCAGTTTAGAGACACTGGTGGGTCAGGACGCACTGCCAGAAAAAGGGCAAAAGTTCAGTTTGAACAAAATGAAAACACTTTCTATCACTGAACAACTGAAGTGATGGCTTTGAATGTACTTATGAATGTATATAGTAAAGAAACTACTATATATGTCCTACTCAAGTCAATTAACTTTAAAAATCTAGTGTATCGCAGAGGTCACGCATATGTAGTCTCTTCTCTAAAAACTTGCTAAAGACTCAACGTTCATTACACTCTACAGTACTAAAGTGTCCAATGAAATGACCAAGATGTTTATGCCTATGCTAGTCTGAGCCTGACCAGTTGTCAGGTTAAAGATGTAAATATTGTCCTGAGGATAATAAAATTGAAAGGGTGTATCCTCAAATATCATGGCAATTTGCCCAATATTTTGTTTAAATAGTTCACAGAAGGGAGGAGGAAAAACTCTTGCAGTGAAAACAATGGAAAGGGTTTATGCTTTGAGGACCGTGAATTTTCAGTAAATTCCATAGAAACCTGCCGAATACAAATTTTTATTTCTTGGATGTACATTTGGGCCTGATAGTGGCACTGGGTCAGGGAGGTCACCAAAAACATTAATATTGCTCATCTGGGAGGAACAGGTAGCTGTTATAGCTATCATATTTTGCTCTGGACACCCGTTCCTGCATAAATGGACAGACGAACTAAAAGCCTTGTTAAGCTACACCCTACTGTAGGTTCATTGGTAAAAAGACAACAACAAGAACAAGTAAATAAGCTATTGATAAAAAAAAAAAAAAAAAAACATGCTGATAATCACTTTGCACATGTGAGCGCACAAGGTTTCTTCATGAAAGAGATATCAGCAAAGATATGACATTGCCATGTGATAATATAGTATATCAGTTTCTACAGTCCTGGCTAGATAAAAGCCGTCAGACATCAAAACATTTACTGTGTAAACACTGTGTGTCTGACACACTATCATGCTGTAATATTGACAAGCATGTGACATTTGGTGGTTTGGCTGATATGCAACATTTCTTGGAAACCTTTTATGCAAATGATAAATCGTACTAGCAACACTAATTTCCCGCTGTCTCACAGTATATGGTTCTCTCTCTGGATAATTTTACATAGCAATCTGTGAAAATCCTCTATTATCAGTCTCGCTACTCCTTGATGTGGAAGAAACAAGTGCTAGAACATGTTTCACAATGTCAAGTCCACTGAAATTGCAACGCAGAACTCCCCTAATTCATCTGACACATTGAAAAAATCTGGATATATGCGCAAATGTTTGTTACTAACCGATATTCTCCACAGTGAAACATTTGTCATTGGGATAGGTGACGTTGTTTTGGCTGCGGAGCTGCATGCAGTAGGTGATCCAGATGGATGTGTGGTTGGCGTCGAAATAGCACTCCCTATTTGAATGGATATACTCTGGACACTCTTTCCAGTTGCTGGTGGGTGAGCTGAAGGAAGGACACAATGAAGAAAGACAAAGAGTAAGCAAAGGATGAAATAGCTGTCACCTGGAAGTTGTAGTGTTTTCAATGGGACTCACACACATGCAAAATTAAACTTCTCCTGGTAAAGTAGGCCATCATACTCACTCCTTCTTAAGGTAGAAGACTCTGATTGCTCCAGGGGCGGACAGGTTGTGGAAATCACCTGGATTCCACCAACATCGAAATGTCACCTGGTCCCTTGATATGCAATCTGTGAAATGAGGTCCAAGGGGAGCTGAAAAAAACAAAACAAAACAAAGAAAGGTAATGATCAGAGCGCAGAGCAAACAGAAGAACTCAGATTGTTGATCAGTCATCAACACCTCAAGTTTACCACCCAAACTTGAAGGCCTGAAAAACTGTCTGATTGCAATTTATGAGCATCACATAGCTTCAGTGATGGAGGTCATCATCTACCTGTAGCTACCAGCTACCAGGAGAAACACACAGCATGGATGAAAGACATGTAATGTGCAGCATGGGTGACACTTTGGTTAATTTTCAGTCTGCAGTTTATGTAAATCTAAAATTAGCTGTGAACCTGTGATGCACATGTGAAACATTGTGTTATTTGCATCAAATTTCAGTCACCCTGCCTTTATCATCTTTAGATCTATCCACACACATTTCTTATCATTTCCCCTCTGCCCACCCCGGGGCCCTGACTCAGCCCTATCCACATCTCGCTCAGCACACTGTCACTCCTCATCACCAATCCCCCACCACCCCCTCTCCCCATATCGGAGGCCAGTTTTTCATCCAGCTGAGAGTCCCAGGGTTTGGTGCAACCATAAATAAGCAACTGAAGGTATCATTGATTTCTGCTCTAGCCGCTCTCCTCCATCGCTGACTGCAACATAAATCACGCACAGACCCAGAACATAAACACGCTTCACAACACAAGGCAAATGCAGCAGGGCTCTGTCATAGGATAGTTTTTTTGAGTTTATAAACATTAAACAAGAACGATCTCTCCATAGACTCTACATAGCATGCTGCTAAATCTTACTTAAAAAAATGGCAGCAACATATACAACATGTGTACAACATTTGGACACTGACACACACTAGGCCAGCATGCATCCCTAGATAACATAAACACATCTCTACAACAAACCACAACAAAAACACCCTACGACAAAGCACCCCAACAAACAAGCCCAAGAGGAGACCAGACTGCAAATACACACAGAATGTACAGCATTACTTTGATTACTTGCTTACTTTTCATTTGATGCCAGTGTAACCTCATAACTCACTGCATTCCTACACCATTGTGCCTCTAGCTCTGAACTCTCCCTCCCCCTTTCCCACCTTCCCTCCCTTCATCTTCTGCATACTGTCGTGGTTCCCAGAGCTTTGCTATTTCAACCCGGCCTCCCTCCCCCATCCAACAAATTCCAGCTGCCACCATCAAAGAGCTTTTTGCAGACACTGGATGAAGAGTTCAGAACTACAACAGGAAAGACGACATAAAAACAAAATAACGCCTTGAAATGCATGTTTTTGGGTTAAAATGTATCTGTTGAAGCCTGACAATCCTGGCAACTCACTTGTTTTTTTTTTTGTTTTTGTTTGTGCTCCACCCCAATTTTATTCCTCATATACAATATTCATTAATTTTGATACTTCGTTTGCTACGATATACTACTTCAAACTATTGCTCATATGCAGCTATTTACATAATAAGATACAGTTGAATGTAATCTCACAGCTGTTGTTCTATTCTGGGTGCAGAAGACTCGAAAGCACACAGGCAATGTTTTGACAGTTAACCTCTCCGTAAAGAATGAAGCTGTGCTGGTAAAGGTCAGAAGGTACAGCCATTTTTTTTTTTTTTTTACAAAACATTGTTTGCATTTTTGAACACGGCTCTGGATGTTGATCGAATCTGAAGTGTTAAAGGTGAAAAGTTGTGCAGAGTCTCAGTGTCTCTTGTTGTCGCTTATTTGTTTACTGTCATGCTTCTTTTCTTCCCCTTCTTCTCTGATATCGCAGGGCTAAATCTTATAACTTGGTTCCTCATCATAATGTATTTTTTTCAGAGGATAAAAAAGCAAAAGGAACTGCTCAAGTTGTAACTGGCTCACAAGCCAAGGGGCAATGTCTTGACAGCTAGATGTTTATCATCTGTCATGCAGAGAGACTTGGTAATTTTGTCCGGGGCCTTGCTATCCATTTTCTACTCGTACTAATATATAACTAGTTTAACTGATGGGAAGCTAAATCCTGCCTGTACCTGCCAGCTGCAATTAAATGATCAGCAGTTGAGTGCCTTTGGCTGGAAGAAGAAACCTAATTTTGTGTGTATGTGTGGGTGTGTGTGTGTGTGTGAGCGTACACCCTCATCCTGGCTGTCCTCATGTACCTGTCGGTCCTTGTGGGCTGTCCGTGCAGCTGAGACTGATAAACAACTCTTAGCTTCACGTCCTGTCTTCATCAGTCCATACAGGGGAGCTAGGAAACCACTTATCTACCTCAGTGTCAGCTTTAGCCATTATGGTTTAAAATCCACTAAAAAGGCTAAATAAAGCACTCTTCTCCCGGCCTCTGCGCCAGCTGGTAAACAGCACTAAAAAGGCAGTGAAAAAGGTGCGACCAGGCTTTATCAGTTACCGTACTGCGAAATGCTCGACTGCCATGACGAGCGAGAGGGAAATGAGGCTATGACGCTATGAATTACCACCTTTTCCAGCTCATTTGCAGATTTAAGTTAGTGTTGAGGTTAATAACGCTTCAGAAGGCTGCTAAAAGGAGAGACGAGGAGGAAGAAAGAGAGAGAGAGAGACAGGCTGATGGCAACAGTTTGAAAGAGTGAATGTTTGGATTATGACGTAATACCAGCAAACTGTAAACCAACATGAGTTTTTGGCTGCAAAACAGATGTCATTATATAACAGACAATTATTGGACGATAAATTCTCCTTGATGAAAGCAAATTGAAATTAAAATCAGAGCACAAAGTCAAATATATTTTAAACAGCTTAAGACATGAGACATGCAGATCTACTCTCTTATTCTGGGGAACTGTTGATTTTGTATTTTGTCCCTCAGGGTTCTGTTACTGTTCTCTTTATATATGCTATCAGTAGCAACAATTTGATTGCTATGTAGATGAAACTCACATATATGTTTGGCTAATATTTAGTAATTGAGCTGGGCTCAACACATTGACAAACCCATGAAAATAAGTCCCATCTTCCACAGCCATCACAGCTCTATATCCAAACATACTAGGAATCCTGGTGTGATTTATTTAGACATAAACTCTACAAGTTGTTAAAATTAATTAATTAAAATTAATTGTATTAAAACTTTGGTATTTCATACCCTCATCCAACATGGAGAAATGTCTCGGTGCACTAATGCCCACCCAGACTTTACAACTGCAACTCATTGCATTTTGTAATTTCCCAGACTAGTATTTCCAGTCTACAATTAGTGAAGAATGCTGCTGCTGCAGTGCTGACTGGATTTAGAGAAAATATTTTACATGTGTTTGTTAATGTGTTTGGTGTAAAGCACTTTGGCATAAATTTGGTTTATATTTAAAGCATTATATAAACTAACTTGATCATCTATTACTTTGAGACTGCGTGTGCAGTATGTACACGGGTTTTATGGAGTGTTTTCAGCGGTTTCTTATGCTACCATACTGTCAAAAATAACACAAATAGACAGACACATAAACACTAAGTACATGAACTCTGAGTCTCTTTATCCTGGTATTAGCATGTAATTGATTTGATTGCCCCATGCTTGAAGAGAACACACGCATAGCTGCTGAACAGTAGAACCTGTTGTCCCTGGTCACTTCACTCACACAACTCATACTCTGCTTTCTACTGACTGCATGAACACGATGACAAGACACTCAAAGCCATATTGATGTGTTAAGTCTAAAAGCTATGGTTAAGCTATCACAAAAAGTCAGAATAATATGTTTTTAAACCATGAATTGAGGCTTTATTGATACAATATCCAGTATTAATTTCCTCTATATCCCTAGACAAGGCAAACACCACTTTTGAACAGTTAAGTAAACTTATTTGGTACTACTGTTCAGTACCGCCATTGCAGCACCGATGCCAAGTGATCCACATCACTTCCTGAAGCACCATCAGCCTGTGTATGTGTGCGTTTCTGTTAACCAGATGGAGTACTTGGCAGCACACATCAACGCTGTGCTAAGAGTAAAAATGCCAAATGTCAGTCTGCACATGCCAAGTCCTATATTTTGTCCCTGCTCCACAGCTCTCTCTCTCACACACACACACACACACACACACACACACACACACACACACACACACACACACACACACACACACACACACACACACACACACATGCACTTTTCGGCAACACACACTAGTTGATGTGTTAATGTGTGTGCAACAACGGCATCATTTGTCTTCCACAGGGAATATGTCTTGGATGATGAAGAAAATAAAGAATGAGCAGATGAGAGAAAAGAAGAGGGTGGACAAAGATTATTTCACAATTCCTCCCATACTTCTTCCACATTTATACATGTGCATTTGATTGTTTGTAGGAAAAGAAGATTAAAAACCTTCAAATCGAGCTTAATAGTGGAGGTTAAATGTCAAGTCAGGAAGCATGTGGCATTCGAGAGAGCCAGAAGGGGCGAGAAGTGGGCCAGAATAGAGGGGGAGAAAGGTGAGATACTGCAACAAGATACAATCAAGGGAGTGTAAACAGGTGATATAAATAACTGCTAACATGCACATACACACACACACACACACATACACACAAGTGCACAGACGCACACAAGTGCGCACACATTGAACTTACACCTTCAAAACAAGAACCGACAAAGAATATCAAAGTGCCATTGTCCGATTCCTTGAATACGTTCTTCCTTTCCTTCCAGTTACACAACAGGACCAATGGCTTTTCTACTCTTGTAAAGTTTGGGACCACAGAATGACAATTACTCGCTCCATCTAAGCCTCATGACTCCCATCAGTGTTCACAGCTTTGAAGTCTAACAGACACAGTCTGGTGTGTGTTAACCATGCAATGACCCAGTCGGCTTTTTCTGGTCCCCACGATTTATTAGCCAGAACTAATGATGTTAATCTCCTCTAATGCCATTACTGACCACAGTATTGGCTTAGTTATGTCATATTATGTCCAAGTGAGTGTAAATATAGATAAGCGGGGGTGTCCGGTTTACAGCATGAACACCTGCACACATTTTCTGTCCTCACCTTTCTCTCTCTGTCTTTTCTTTTTTTTCTCTCTGCCACCCTCTGCATTTTCGTCAGGCTGTCAGACATTTACTCAATGGACAAAATGACATGTTAAATTCAGCTGGAGTCTGTGTGGTCCTGTTTGAGAAATGAATCGAAATGGCTCCAATGTGGTGGGTTAACAAGTGATACACCGACTAAATAAACAACCCTTATGTAATGGCAGCCTATGGAGAGCTGAAATCCTGACAGAATCTAACTCATTGCAATCACCTGTTAAGAGTTTCTTCACTAGTCTCTCTGAAAAAATGTAATATTCTAAACTTGTTGTTTAGCTTTTCTATTTAAAAAAAAAAAGCACTTTCCATTAAATTATACAAAAAAAAAGTTTTTTTTTTTTTTTACATAATTGGCTTATTTCACACTTAATTCTATGCTTTTAGGATAATCTTTTTTTAAAGTGAAACAAAGTTTTCTGCAGCATTTACCCACCTGAAATAAAGAATGCTACCACTAATGTATGAAGAAATGATGTAGTAAATTGACAGTTTTAAAGAATCATCTGGAAACTACGTATAACAAGATGAGACGCGGAGGGATCGGTTTGATTTAGCTCAGCAGGTGATTCGCCGATCACACTATACATTCACTTTGAAATCAATCAGAGAACAGTGCCACAATGTCGAGAGAAAACCTCTGATTTTTAAGTTGGGAAAAGTAGAGACAAATGGCCACAATCAGTCACAATGAGTTGCTGATGTGTGAGAGAGAAAAAAACGGCAAACACTAGTTAGACACACGTAGAAAAATGTTACTCATAAAAGGAGATGTTAAATAAACAACAGTGTCACACATTTTTATTCATTTACCATACGTCTAGACAAATGGAACTGCATGATATATTGCTGGAGGTTATGTTGGATTTTTTGTAATTTGCATGATTGTGAATGTAAGTGTATTTTCAACTAGGTCTTCTAACTTAAGACAGCTCCAGTTTTACTTTGGCTCCCTATAACTTTCTGTGGTACTCCTCAGTCAGCCCTGCTGCTTATAAACCTTTGCCTCTAAACTTACTTTAGTTAGACTGGGGATGTGTTTCATATATGCAGAATTGCTGTTGGATCTGCTCTTTTGCAGGCAACCTTCCAGTACAGAGCATTTCATCAACCATGCATTCCCGCTATCTACAGTACGCATTTCTTTCCCTTGCTTTTTAAGTTTCCAACATTGTATTGAACTTCATATCCCACACAAGGCCCCAGCTTCGCTGCTCAGAGCAAACACACCCACTGCTCGTCTTTGAAGCAGATGTAGCTGCCAGATGGACCAAAACTCTGCACTTTAACCACTGGTTACCACCTCTGTGGCTAAGCTACACTCAACAGGATAAATCTATGGGCCTCAGGAGCAAGTCCTCCTGAGACACACCGTCAAATCTAGGCTCTGGAAAGGTTGGGAAAAGAAATAGAGTGTGTGTGTGTGTGAGGACAGATCAAGACAAACGACTACCACTGGCTATAATCACTCTGGTAAGCCTTTAAATATATAGAAGCATCTCAAAACGTCTACTCTCGGCTTGTTATGCGGCTGGCTCTACAGACATAAAAATGCTGCAGGAACAGCATAACCCACAGAATTTCAGGAAGGCTCTATTAGATTCCCAAGTGGACCAACAAAATGGTTTTAAACAAACCCAAAAGTACAATGTTTATTATTACCCAACTACACAAAAATTGAATGGTTTCACCAATTTACTAGATGTGTCTGAGAGAAAGTGACAGGTTAAAGGTCAAATATAGACAGTTTAAAGTATAAACCCAAGTGTAGAAAGCAGGTGTCAGGAGTGGAGTTTATACAGTGAGAAAGGCACAGACTGTGTGTGTTTGCTCATGCTATCAGTGGCTGCTTTGTGTTTACAGATGTTTTAACGGTTGTTGAGGAAGACCAGGGCTAGATTACCACAGTGCACACCGGAGACCATTTTAATGAGTGAAGGAGGTGGACCAGTCAGAATATTTGATGGTTTGACCTGAGAGCTTATCCGAAAGGTAATGTAAACCCACAGAGATAAAGACATTTGCTACAGTCTGTGAACAAATACAAAGTCAAAAAGCCTGAGGGCAAAGACATACAGCTCAAAACTCTGTGTGGTTTCCAAATTAATTTAGTGCTTTTAATGCATCATTAAACTAACATTATCTGCTTTGAAATAAGCCTTTTTGTATGAATAATATCAAAATATTTCTGTAATTTAATCGCTGGCTACCCCCATTTTATACACATCATATAACTGATTGAGCCGCTCTATGTTATCTCATGTCTTTGGCAGTTTCTTATCAGGACACTGATTCTGAGATGTGATTCTTGTTATGGAATTTTCTATCCTTAGGTTACACAGGGTCACGTGTGGGCCTTGAGGTCCTCAGCAGTAGTAGTTGTTTGGCTTTGATTGGGAACAGTAGGTGCCAGTCTCTCTCAACACAATAGATATCTTGCCGTTGATGTTCCAATCTGCATAAACAGACATCTGTGTCTTCAGACTAGAATATGTTGACAATAACACCTCCATGGGTAGAAACATTCTCTTTGGCTAATTCAGGGTGTATAGTATTTGTGGTATTATCTTGGGGTTTAAAGTCTATCCACCAGCATGAGTTCGGCAGAATGTGAGACCGACTCAGACACTTCTGATGTACTTTGAGAGTGGCTCTAATTTTCCTTGGCCAAGCGTCAATAAATATTACAGCATAAGACATCAGAGGCTCCTGAACACCTTTTTCCCTCCTGACCTCACCATTGACCTTTGACTTCAGCAATTTCTCCACAACAACTCTCACTCAGCTACATCAAACTAAACAACACTTACCAGCATAAGCTGTGAGAAAACGGTGATTGAAAGGCAAAGCAATAACCAAGAATTTATGACACAAATGTCATTAATTCATCAGAACGCCAACATGACCGTTAACCATTAATCCAAATGGGAATGCTTACAGATACGCTTTAGGCCAACAAGCTCTTTAAATGAAAACATGAGAGGTTGATTCACAACCAAAACCTGCAAAACCATTTTGGCTGCTTTGGTACCAGCACTGGCACCAGAATTATTTTTACAAAGTAAAGCCAAAATGTATTTCAACAAGAAAAAGAGCAGAGCAGAAAGAACAATATGTTCATAGCACATGGCAACTGACTCAATGTTCTTAAACTCCTGTGCCACATTGGCCCACTGAGTCATTTATTATCTCCAAAATTCAACTTAACCAACTGATAGCCGTTGAAGAGCTGACTTAATTATACGCTAATCATCGGATTTTGGAAAGCAGCAGAATCGTCAATGACCCACATGGACCAAAACCCAGAGAAAGCCACCCAAAATAAAAAAACAATGTCCTAGTGTGCCAAACTATTAAAAATAAAAAAACATGGCAAAAATCACAAATAAATAAAGAAATAAAAAATTACATTTTACAGTATGAATCCTATTGGTCATCACTCATCACCAAAGATGTGTATTGATGAATATGCAATTCAAAATGTGTCTTCTTTCTTAAAGTCTTTGACTTTAACAGTCAATCTGTACAGACTCACACACTCCAAACCAAAGTAACCTACATTAAATGTCAGTTTTAAGCTGCAAAAGATTGTACATTCCCCAATGCTGTTAACTGGACTATCAATAACTGACATGACATTTAAGTCATGTAATACCTTTCCACAAACAACATTTTTATAAAAGGCATTATTAGTACAGAGAGGCAGTACTAATTCAAATGGAGGCTACTGAGAAACAACTTAACACGTGCTCAGTACATGTGCAGGTACCTAGTATATCCACATGGACCAGGCTGAAGCTGAAGCTTGAATTATTAGTTGGTGAATCATCTATACGATATTCCCCATCTATTTTGACAATTGACAATTTAAATGTGACTGTTTTCTGTTTTCTGGTTTCTTCAGTCCTTCATAACAGCAAACTGAATATCTTTGTGGACAAAACTTGACATTTGAGGACATTTGAGGGTTTTGAAGAATACTGATAAATATTTACCGTTATCTGAAGCAAACAACTAATCAATTAAATGGAAAAAAATGGTTGATAAATGAATCACTAATGAAAATAATAATTAGTTGCAGCCCTGACCAGAGCACGTATCACAGTCAAATTTCCCCCAGAGCTTCTTCAGGTAACGTTTGCTTTCCATCCTGGCAACAGATGCTGCGGCAACCAGGCATGCAGAGATGGTTTGGAGGTTTCTCTAGTCTCGGTTTAATGGTGTCTGGCAATGAGCAGATGCTCCATAGACTATTACTGGCAAGATAGTGACTTGCCAAAATGTACATTCAAATTGCCAAATGTTCCTTTGACTGGAACTGTATCCAAAAGAAAAAAAAGGGAAACAAATAAATATATATAAAAAAAGTTAGAGCAACACCTAACAAATCAATGAAATATCTTAACTTGATAATTGATGATTAATTAATAGTTAGTCAAAAAAGATAGTCACAAAACAATAGCTCAATTGTTTCAACACTATTTTTGTGTGATTTTATCCAATCAATGTTCCAAGGGCATGTGGGTACACCACTAATAGTTTTCTTTCTTACCAAAACCAAAAGTATCACTTACTTAACTTAAAGCCATGAAAAAAAAAACACAGCATGATATTCCACCATTTCAACTTGAGGGAAAGAAACATTTTCATGTGATGGTATGTACAAAAAGATGTCTTAAATCCACAGTGCATGTATTCAATATTTTGAATGAGTCAGTTCACATACAATTTTGCGCAAACTGAACCTGGCCCATGAATAATAAAAGGTTTGTTAGATAGTGGTTGCTTATGCAGCTTCCAGACTTAAATACCTCATAATATAAAACCCAGGAATGCAGGCACACAACCAAATGACAGACAGCAACATTTTGACCAAGTCAACAGTTGATTTGTTCTTGGGAGTTGCTGTATCTTGGTTGTGAGGATTCCTCTAAATCATGACCTGTTCTAGCATAGGTAGACTTTAAATAAACAAGAATTTTTGGCTAAGGTCACAGGGCTGTACACTTTTACCTAATTCCAGCTACACTGGCTTCAGCCATTAGAGGAAGATGCCAAGTCATCATTCTCGGTTTTGTAATTGGGACTCGTCAACTGAGGAAATTATGTGGTAAAAGATAGCATAGTTGATCTTAAAATTTCTATTTTGGCCACCTATTACTTTAAAGGCTTCAAGTGGTTAAGTGGTAAAGTCTGGCCTGTTTTCTCAGTCGCAGCATTCTTTCACCTAATTATTTCGAATGGTTCAGTGACAGCTGGAATAGCTGGCCGAACATCCTGCGCCGTCCTGTCCCTGGACTTTGACAGAGAAGCCCCGACCATATATTTACCCTAGCTCTATTGATCACTAACCTGTTTGACAAGCAGAAGCAGGAAAGTGTGGCGTTTGCTCAACATTGAACATTTCCACATGTATCTGAGCAAACACAGCATTCTGCAACTGATGTCTGACATAAGACATGATAACAAGTGTCAACAGCATGCTGTGCACAGAACCTGAATCACATTTGTTAATGTTTAATGAGCTCCATGTAGAGATTGATAAACTGTCAGAAGACTGACTTGTCTCAATCAATCTATTTCTTATTTGTCCTAGCACAACACAGTACAAAACAGCAGTAACCTACCTGGTGATGTCATTTGGTCCCTGTCCATCAGAGATGCAGATCCTGGAGTGGACAGCCAATCCAAGGAGGAAATTAGTAGAAGGAGCAGGAGATTAGATGAGGAGGGTGAGACAGCCATGATGCTGGGGAGAGAGACAGAGGGGTAAATTAGAGAGGGACGGAGACACAGTGAATATAATTATCAGGTGGACTCCATGATGACATGCTGATGTGAAAAACCCCCCGTCACTCACTACTCATTGCCTCCTGCTCTCTCTCTCTTTCTTCTCTTTCTCCCTGCCCTGTGAGCACAAACTGTGGGTGTCATTTATTTTCAGCTGGTGCATGTGAAACCTAACACGGAGTCCCCACTCCGTGTTAGTCCCCACTCCGTGTTAGAATAATTAATTATCCCAGTTGCTGCTGCAGCATTTGTAAGTTCAATGTGTGAGGCATGTTTTTTCTGTGTGTTAATACACATTCAAAGTGATTTTGTTACTGGCCATTTTTTATATACATGTATCATATGTGATATATCTACTGCAGGTTTAAAAATGAGAGCAGTTGAAGTCATTAGAAACATAGTTGCACATACTGTATGCATACTTAATAGTGAATTAAACATCTTATCCTTTAATTAAACCTTTTATCATTGTACCAGCTACTCTCGGAAGCCAGTCAGTGATGCCAGGTTTAATTTTTTTAAACATTACTCTGGGACATGTTACATGATGTTGTTTTTTGGGCAGTGATTTATCTAACGGCATAACTCTAGCTGCGGTAATATTGAACCTACATGAACGGATTTTTGTCCATTTGGGGGCAGCAGTGTAAACACAGTACTCTGACAAATTAGCACCATTTAATTTCATACAGCAAAATTGTCTCTGAACACCTGAAGTAAGTCAGTCTAATATCTCCTATATTTCCTATTAACTCCGTTTTGGTCTCCACCAACACTTGAGGGAAATATCTGGCAGTTTAGCTGCTAAATGCTCCACCGTGTTCACCAGCTAGTCACTAACTGTGTTTGTCTGCCGGCTGGTAGTGTACACAGTGGGGTAAAAGCTGCCTGCTGCATCTAGAAAAGAGGTGGATAAAAGTGGTGAACCAATAAAATTACTGGCCATAAAACCAAAACAATGAAAGACACTAAAATGCTCCATCAGAGGGGAACTACACACTCAGGTGATAACTATCTGTGTGTTCATTACAATTATGTGTTAATGCAAAAAGATTTATTATAGCAGCTTTAAGCTTCTCAAAACAAATCAATTCCACATTAATAATACGTAGTAGGTTTGACTTTTGGTGTCCTATCACCACAAATGGAGAATCTAGAAAGACCAACACAGTAACATTTCTCTTGAACTTTCTCTTGACTCCCCTTCTAAAAACTTGCATTTCCCAACAAAACCTTTTACACAGAAATGTGGCAACTGTCTCCATCAACCAGGCCACCTAATGTATCTGCAGCTAAAAAAAAATATTTTTTTGTGCAACAGTATATGTCCTGTATTCTAGAAAAAAAAGAGCTTCCTAGTCTATAAGCCAGTGTTGACGGACAAGTTATACCAGTCAAGTCCAGCCTCTAAATATAGGCCAAACTTTCTGTCCGCACCCATGGCTATTTACAGCTGTGTCTCCACAATTGCACTGAGCAGCCAACAACCCCAAATGAGGAGGCTATGTTTCTGAGGGCAACAGTGCCAGGTTTTTCCCCAGTTCTGGTGTAGTCTGAGAACAGAGGATCTGCAAGCCATATAACTACAATGAGCTATACAGCATATCAATTTATCTTATATATTTTACGGGAAAACAAGCTAGGGCTCCATGCCCAGAAATAGTAAGTCAAACGAATGTTTTCCAGCATTTTTGCTTTCATATATACAGTGAAAACTGCCAAGCAACAATATGGTCATCTCAGGTTTTTCAAAAAGACAGTTTCAATGCTGACAAGCCTGGATAGGTCATTGCAAGGCATAGTGGTAAGAAAATGCCAAGGCAAAGTTCCTTCCTATGAGTGTCTGTGTAACAGCATATATCAAACAATGGCACCTATTTACAGTAAGAACGCCAGTCATCCATTTACTGTAGATTAGATTTACTGCAGATTTAATAAAAAAGTGCAACTACAGCAAAAACAAACACAGCAAAAACATAAAAAGGACAACATCTTGGCAAAATTCATGGTTGTTATTTGTACTTTATAAAACTGGATAAAATTTACCCTGATGCACTGACCTACGAAACTTTAAATTAAGTGAGTGCATATATGTGTGTGTGTGTGTGTGGATGAATTCCAGGGGCCATACAAGGCCAAGTTATACAATGCAAAAATTTATAGCAGAGTGCTGTCAAGAAGCAGGCTCATCTGGCCAGACCAAGATGCTCTGTTTACAATCAATTATTGCTCATTTTCTGGACTTGCCCATGTTTGTCCTCAGATCCTCTTAGCCCTCCCACTGTGTCAGCATCCCTTCAGTTTTGTTAATCTATCATTCTAAATCATTAAAAATCTCATTCCATTATTATAGTGAACTTGACAACCCTCCGATGAACACTTTCAAACCAGTTTTCTTTCTGACTTTAGGAAGGTTTAAGTTGCTTGTCCTTCTATTTTCCAAATTGTCTTTTCCCCTTAAAGTCTAACATTCTTTAATCAGTTGAGGAAACAAAGAACTATAGAAGAAAGCCAAAGAGCCCCTCCAATCCAACACGTGGCCTCATGTTAACCCTAACGTTAGACTACACTTTCTCATGTGAAAGCGTCTGTGAAAGCCCTGATGAGGTTAATGCTTCATCTCCATCTCATGCACGTTTCTCCCCCATTCCTGTCCTTCTCTTGGCCAATTGTAGGCTCTTAGACTCGCAGGAAGGCTGCCTAAGCCAATCAGAAAAGAGGGAGGCTCAGCTCAGGCCCCCTGGGGTCCCTTGGTAAACATTTAAGGCCTCTGTGGTCAACCTTCCTCCCGCTACCTCTGCCCTAAAACGCACAAGTGCACACATGCAACATCTTGATTTGACACCCCACTGCCAGCACCATGCCTCTCCCATGTTTCCTCAAATCTCTATTAATCATCTGTGTTTGTTCAAAAGGAGCTGACAGGAGAGGGAGGAGGAGGGTAGTAGTGGATGGGGTGATGTTGTAAGGGTAAAGCTAAAGAAAAAGAAAGGTTAGGGGGTGAGAGGTCACATAATTTCTGTCAGTGTCTTCTATAACTGCAGAAGAAAAGCATGCACGCACACACACACAAAGTGATGTTGCAAGCTGAAGTTTAGTTGGAGAAAGCAGAAAGCAGAAACACTGAAGCCAGAGAAGTAAATGTTCAATTTTGTTAGGTGTGGTCATTCAGAAACACAAACTTTCTTTTATCTATAGGGTCTCAATCTGGGGAGGGGGGCATTGCAGGCAGGGCATACATGACCCTGGGGAAAAATGGGGGAGCATATAGTTTAAAAAAAAACAAAGGCGGATTTATGAAGAAATGAAGTGTGCTCGGATGTTTGCAAGGCAATGCAGATTGAGGTTTGCGAGATGTATTCATACAGAATGACATCTACTTTGCTTGAACTTCCCTCAGGACCAATAAATTATCTATCTATAGGAAAAAAAAAAGAAACAGGTGATGCTAACTGAGGAAGCACATAGGACAAAGCTTAACTTGCCGTTGGATTCACTGTGAAGACGGTGGGAGAGATTTGCCTCTTTTGTATCTACATATGTAGTTTTGCTATTGGTTAAAGGTGCATGGCAGAAAAGTTTGAGAACCCCTGTGTTAAGACTCTAAACTGCTCTAAATGACATTAATGTCCAATATAGATGAGTATCACAACTTTTGACCCCAAGGGAGAGAAAATTACTATAATATAACATACAGTCAGTTTGTTTTCTTGCAGGTACCGTGTCTTGGATCCATTAAGATAAATTATCCAGTGCCTGGATGCATTCATAGAACAAAGAGATAGCATTGTACTACTATTATCCAGTATTTCATGCTTATCTATAATAACGTAACATTATTTTTCTAAATTCTACAATTACAGCATTTGTGATGAATAACAAAAAAAGATACCCGTGAAGTTTTTGACCACTAGGAACGCTGTGGTGCAATAGTTTTATGGGCCATCGTTATGTTTGTTTTGCGCACAAAGATGAACATCCACGCACTCACGAGACGCAATACACAGTCCAGCCATTGGTTTCAGAAAGTGGCCATGGTCTAATAATAGCAGAGAAGAAGACTGCTAGCATGTAAACATGAATGTAAATAATCCTTGAATTAACATTCAATATGGTTGTTAGACCTCAAGGTACCCTAAATTAAATTAAAATCACATACTGAAAAATCTGAAAAGCAAAATAGAAAATATGATGTGTGCAGATGTTTACTTTGGATCAGCATTGGCCTGTAAACACTGACAATATACAGTAATTGACATGATAATACAATTACATGCACGCATAAATGCACATAAATGCATACAGAAAAATTAGGTCGCCCTTAAATGGGATCATGACCCCGTGTTGTGATGGACTCCCAACATTCACAACCTTCAGCGACTTGTCAACCTCAACCTGTGTGAAATACTCACGCTAAATAGGTCCACACACACTTTGTTAATAAAGAAGACACGGGTGTTTTCCTGGGGCTTTTTACGCTTTATATTTCTTTTTATTGTTCTTTGTCTTTGCCAACATTCCAGTGATATCAGACATCAGTCGTCATGACTGAGTGGAGTCAAGTGCTTGGTCCAGAGGAAATGAAGTGTGAGACAGACAGAGGGTGTGAGGGAGGTGTTGGCAGAGGTGAGTGCTAATGTGTCACTGGAGGTAAAAACAACATGGACACAGCTCCTGAAAGGGACTTCAGTACTGTGACATTAAGCCTGTATTTTAGATGGACAACACAAGTTGATGATGTGTCTATTTAGCTGATTTGACAATGAGGATGAGGGCTTCACATTTAATGGCTACCTGTATTTGAGCTGGACGACCCTGATAAGACTATAAACTGAAGAGCAGATGAGGAGAGAGCGCAAGACAAGGCAACAGGCGGAGAAGGGTGAACCAGCTGCTGTAAGGCTGCGAGACTGGTGGTTTTCCTTGTGGGTGTTGAGACCCTATGCCCTACGAGGAGATTTTACCAACTTGAAATGCCTGATTAACCTTTCCCCACAGGAATATTGCAATATATACCACTCATTCATACTCTTCCTTATGTTTTTTGTTACTTTCTTCAGTCTCATTCACTGCAATCTGTCACTAAACTAGAAGTACCCAGATGCTCCAAGCTCAAAGTGCTTATCTCACTCGGCTAATTGAGGGCTAAAGTAGAATTAAAGGGAGATGTGAATCGATTTAGCATGACCTTACTTAACCAGTGGCTGAATTACCAGTCAGGCCTATGTAACAAAATCACAAGCTACTCAGTCTGATTTCACAAGAAAAAAATTCAACCAAGACAAGACAATGTGCTTTGGATAAAATTTGTGTTAGCTAGCCAATGGTGTAGCCATGTTGGCATGTGTCTTTCAGTTTTTTATTCCACAAAGCTCTCTCCAACAACTAAAAGTCAATCCGAGATTTACTCTTGTCTGGCTTCCTTTCCCTCGGTCACTCTCACCTTTCTTCTTCTTCGTCATCCATCCATTATATCCATCAAGGTTGCTGAGCTCAGTTACATTGTCCGCTTGCCCAGCTCTGGTTCTGGCACGACACCAGCTCCACTCCCCATCTGCATTCCTCTGAGCTCTGAGCTCACAGTTTGGGCAGCCTGGCTAACAAACTAAGCTAACTTTAGCCAACAGCAGCTACAGTTTGCAGCAGTTCAGTTTACTGTTCATCAGGAAACTCTGTAAATCACAGAGTTCGTGTGGAGCAGCCAGTGGACATCAGAGGGAAAGCAAAAGACATTTTCCCCATAAAATATGATCAGTTCCACCAAAATAAGTGAAATAGTTGGTGGTGTGTGACTTAGTGCTGTAAAGCTTCTCACGGGGGATCATACCTGGAGCGCAAAGTTGCATATGGCAAGACATAGTGCCGTAGAGTGCTGCATAAATCTTGCAGGAGATCAAACTCACACAACCCAAGTTACATAGTGCAAGAACAGGCATTGGGGGTGTGGAGAGGTGCCATTCTCCCTCTTACAAGTCACTGTATCATCAAAATGATCTTGAATCTTAAAGGTAAAAAAGTTGCTTAATGTTCCTTTAATGAATTTCGTGGGGCATCTTTAGTCACTCTGTCTCAACAAGGTAAGGTTATACTTGACTGTATACTAGTTCACAAATATTGTGGCAAAAAAGATTATTTTGTAACATGATCATTTCAAAATAATCATCAAGTTGTCCAAGGTACACTGTTAGGTCTCAAAAATTACAAAAGACTCATAGATTTTCTGCCCTTGCCCCCCATTTAACCACTAAGCTTTTTCTTTAAAATAAACAAAATTTGAGTAAACATACCATAGACTTCAACATGAGCCAGCATGTTGCACCAGACACTCGTGAGGAAGAGCCCACATTGGCAGAGTTCCTCAGACAAGAGGCGGTGTCCAGAGAAACTGCAGTTCAACCAGCTGCTCCTAATAGGCCTTCTGCTGTTTGATGTATTTATATGGAATAATTAGCATGTGGTGAGAGTATGTGGTGAGAGGTGTATGTTTGTGGGGGTACACATGTAGACACAAGGTGCATTCTTAACCTGTGTGCATGTCTGTCTGTGTGAGCTCTCTGGCATTCAGATCTGACTACTGGATGGCTCTAATGTCTCTCCTACTCTTATTTCATAAGAGAGAGTGGAAAACTCAGAGTCAGCACACTGGCATGAGAAGAGCCTGTGCTGGAAGCAGATCAGGACACACATCTGCAAACCCAGCTACAGTCTATGTGTGTGTGTGTGGGAGGTGAGTGAAAGAAAAAGTTGTGTGTGTATGCATGTGTGTGTGTGTGTGTATGTACAAAATCAAGTGTGCGTATCGGAGCGGGAAGAAGAAAGGTAAAGATTACATTCAAGAGTCCAGCAGAAACAAAGAAAGTGTGTGCTGTCGAGATCTGAAAACTGATCTTTGTGGAAAATCTCTGCTTTGCAGCATTCCATGTGATGTGTGTGCACGCACAGGCATGCAGCGGTTTGTCTGAGATATTAAACCCAAAGCTGTCAAGTAAAATTTTACATCCAAAATCTAGATTTTTCATCTGTTACAGCTGCTTGACATCAGGAAAAAAAAACTTGTTGATTTCAGAGACAATTAATCAGACTTATCATAACTGACAAATCAAATGTGAACTAGTCTGGATTTTGCTTTTGACATTTTCCTACATTTTGAATAATACGCATCCAGTGCTTAAAGTTGAAGAGTTCAATCCAGTTTAAAAGAATAAATTAAAGTCTCTATCAACCCACTTGTTGTTTTGGAGGACTAGATGTGCAGCCTGTGCTGCTCTATTTGCTCTCCCTGATGTTTCTCACATCCTGACAATCATGCACAACATTGAAGACAGCGCACAAAGAGGTGTGTAAAATCTAATGGCTTCCAGAGTGCTGTTGAACTGTCAAAGGCTATAGAACATTACAGCTGTATTTAATGTTGTATGTGGGAGTGTAGCGAACACTGAGATACAGATACTGATGGAACTAATGTCTCTTTAAAACTCCTCGCTTGATCTATTACAACATCTCTTACTTCAGCTACCTGGCAGATTCTATAAAAGCTGCCATTATGCATGTCTCTCATCATACCTTTTAGTGTTTAGTACTTATTGAGCATATAAAAAAATAAATCCTGTTCATTATGCTTCTGCTATATTCAGGTGAATATTAGCAAAACTTTATATATCTTAAAGAAGATGAGTTTTGATATGCAGTGTCAGAGCCTGTTTGTTATTTCTTTTTTTTTAAGATATTTTTTTTTTTGGCCTTTTTGAGGTTTATTTGACAGAGACAGCTTGGAGAGTGACAGGAAATGTGGGGAGAGAGAGATGGGGAATGACATGCGGGAAAGAGCCACAGGTCAGATTCGATTCGAACCTTGGGCCGCCGCGTCAAGGACTGCCTTTGTACATGGGGCGGATGCTCTACCGACTGAGCTAGCCAGCTAGCAAGTTGAGAAACAAATCACAACTCAAAATATGGGACTCAACAGTGCAATAAAAGAGTTCATTACTCCACTGTAGTGTCTGCCAAGTGTGCACTTTGCATCTCATCACAGTGTATCGTGCTTTCTAATTAAAACAGCAGAAGAACAAATGTGCCTTCTTGTTGTCAGTCTGACGATCACTGATGAAGAGCAAACAAACTGAAAGGATAAGCTGACATTTTTTTAATATATATTTTTTTATCAATAATGTAATTTATCCAGTGAGAATCCTAAACATTAGCTGGTCCCAGTTCCTTTAAAACAAAAGAGAGACAACCTGCTCCTTTTCTCTGTTTCACATTATTGTATAAAGTGAATTCCCTGTGGGGTTTTGGACTCTTGATGATGAATCCAACTAAGCAGCTGAGAAGGCATCATCTGGAGCTCTGCCAACTTCTAATTAACAGATCAAAATAGTGAAAAGGAAAATAATCATAGATGCACCCCTCATGCCAGCCACAGTAATGTATCACTAGAAAATTATTGCCCAAACTAATTTCCATCCATGCACAGATCAATACATGAGGCTGTGTCAACAAAGCAGCAACACTACAGGAGATGTATCCTGGATTCAGCTGTATAATCTATCATTTAAATGCTAGATCCCTCTCTGAATGAGCCAGCATTTCAATCTCACTGAAATCGGATGTTTCTATTTGTCCCTCGTGCTTTGATTTTTATCAAAAGCTCCTGCTGTCTAACACGACACGCGCACCATATACAACTTCCCAAGAGATAACTTACCAGATAACGAGGTACAATCCACCATGGCTGTCACTTCATCCCATTCCCTGCCTGCCCGACTACGTTTGCAACGCAAAGTTGCAGCGGAATGTTAGACAACCTCTAATTTCTGTGATTTTAATGTGCTGCACATCTATGATCCCACGATATCACGCAGTAGGCTAAGCATACTGACTGTTTATGATTGATCAAAGGGGTTTTGCAATGAGCAGCCTGAAATGTGAAAAAATATGTAATGCAAAGTTTCCCGAGTCTGCCTCAAACGAGGAGTTTTGCAAATATGGATAAGCACAACAAAGACGCACTGCACGCTTTAAAAAACATAAATACACTTACTTAATACGAAGTCTCGAGGTGAAAAACTGCAAGGACAGCGCAGATTCACTTTTCACAACTTGGTCATCTGATGGCCAGCGTGAGCACCAACAGGCACGAAAAGTCCTGCTTCTTCACTTCAGCCTGCCCGGCCCAGTAAGATCTCTCCGATCGGGAGTTTTCACATTACCCAATCACTGAAATCAGGTCCGAGCCGCTTTCCCGTTCAAGATTTATGTCTAATCTGCTACTCAGTTCATCATCCAGCTCGCTTTCAAGGGTACACACTACGTAGCTGAGACAGAGCCAATATGTGTGTGCTTCAAATGGCGGTGAAGCGCCCTCATCCGCCAACAATCCAATCTACTCCATTATGGCCACAGAGAGCACAGCCAGAGAGAAAGACTGCCGGGCCAAACTTCCAAAATAAAACCCCTCAGTAGCGAGATGCCACGCTTTCTGGTAAGAGCCAAAGTAGTTATTGAAGTAGCAAGTAGTCGTTTATTAGGGTATTTATTATTTTAGAGAACAATTCCAGGGTAATATATGTAAAATATACTCATCAGAACTTACTTTCATTTTAAACCAGTGAGTCAGATGCTGAATTGTTTAATAGATATCGCCACAGAATGACTTTATAATTTATTTTTTGAGGACAAACGCGCAGAGAAAGATTATGAGATGTCTCTGTATGGACATGAACTGCACGCTCACATGATCGGCCCTGTGGAAGGTTATTAAAAACAACAAAGTAATGTTTTTGAGTAATTATAATGATGTGTTTTCACAGTTATTTTCTTCACTATAGGGGCAGCTTGTGAATTTGGGGCTCACATTACAACGAATCACATTTTCCTCAGTTTGCACGCTACTTCCCTGTTACATGTGCCAACTTTATATGTAACCTGCAAACTGTTTAATGCAGCACAAGTCTTATTTGTAAATAGTCTGAGAGAGTCATGCGCTCTGGAACGTATTTTCAGTGGGAGGGTCTTCCCTGGATACGTGGTGGCCGTTTACGTGCGTATTTGATTTACTTTGAGAATTTTTATTTCGAACATGTAAAAGCCAACAACAAAAACAAAACAATAAGTAAAAATATTCATGTTTCATATTCATCTTTATAATAAACAACGGGATTAACAGTGGGATCCATATGATCGAGCATATTTAAACTTGCAACAAGCTCAGCTGCTGCTGACTCGGTCAAAACTGGAAAGAAAAGCACATGTTAAACGTGCAGGCTGAACACATTTTGTGGTGTTTTATTCAACATGTCATTATAACGATATCCATTCTGCTTGCACGTAGAATCAGCGCAGTAGCATAGCGTTTGTTTTTATCTCCTTACATCCACATGTACGTGGTGAGTTATTTGCCGCGATGTGCGCACAAGAAGACATCAAGGGCTTATTCTCAGGAACCCTGCAGCGCAGATCACAGTCAAGTGCGCCCTACCCAGCCCTCTAGACGCCTGGCGCACCTATGGTGCACTTTCATCCTGTGTTTTATATTATAGTTGGGTGTGTTAGAGGCTGTACCAAACATGGCCAATCGCGTTCATCACTTTCACCCCCTTTAAACATGGGGTTTGGGAATCATGTGGGGAGTTTTCAGCTCAACTACACTGCCAAGTGTGATGATGACTCTCTATAAACTGAATTCACGTTTTTGGAGGGTTAGGCTAACCCTATGTATTTATCACCATGCACAGATCCAAAGAGTGATATCACCATAGTGCCTTATACAAATAAATACGAAAGTTCTTGTGATGAACACTGTTTTGTTTTTGGGAACACCGCTATGAAACTGAACCAGAACAATCCCTACCACATGTTGCTCAAATGCAGAGAGAGGTTTAAAGGGAGTTTCACATTTCTTTCCATATTTTACTTACAACAGAAACATTGTAGAATAATTAACCAGATATATTTATGTGTCCATAAGTGCGTTGGTTTCTGTGGCAATTTTGCAACGATCTAATGCTTGATGCACAACATTTTAACCAGCGGATCTGTCATGCGTAATTGTGGCTGTGCGCAACGTCACTCAAGTAAGAATCTGCACAGGGAACGCATACCTGCTGCTTTCAGATAGCGTTGAAGAGTAAAGGTAAAATCTGTGCTATAGATTTGCTATGGGCAGCCTTGTTTAGTATCTCATCTAAACTTTTAGTTGAGGAGAAGGCAGATAAATACACCAGGATACCTACTTAGAAACATAACATTTAACACATAACATAAAATATATTTATCTTTCAATTTTACCACATCCCTGAACCACAACAGAATAATGCATACACTTTAACAGAAACTGCTAAAATTATATTTGGTAGAGCTTCTTTAAAAATGTTTGAGATCTACACACTTCTTTTTATTATGAATGGCTGCGTCTGTCTGAACGCTACATCATGCGTGGGCTCACGTGGAGGGTCCACTGGAGTGACGCCGTTAGAGGCTCGCCCAGAATTCCGGCTGTCAGTGATATACGCCCCTGACCCAAGACCCAACGTTTAGAATGGACGGCCCGCCCCAACACGTGAGAGAAAAACACACCCATGGACCCAGCTGTTGCTGCTGGGTTGTAGGTTTTTCTGCCACGCATACATTGCATGTATGTATTTGCCTATGGACCTTTGTGATTGTCCTCCTTTAGGATTTGACTTTCAATCCATGGTCATCCCAAGGCAAACCCACATCAGTGTAAACACCATCAACCTACATCAGTGTAAACACCATCAACTGCAGTACTAAAGAGAAGTAGAATTTTGCATGAATGTATCCACATCAAGAAATAAGGTCTATAATTTATATAAAACTGAGTTAATAATTTGTTCTTTAAAATAACAGTTTAGTAGCATGTAGCCTCCACTACACTCCAGTTCATGATGCGAGTGGATAGTATAGATTAGTACCAATAAATCAGAATAAACTAGAACCTTCAGTGTTCAACATGGGCAGCTTTAAAAAGAAAGACAGAGAGACAGACAGACAAATTTACTGACAAAGACTGGGCCTGGGGAGCTCTATTTTCCTGATCCAGTGCCTTGTTTTTTTTCTCTCTGGCAATGTGCTGTTGACATAATTTGTGATGCGAGGGGAAAGAAATGGAATTGGCTTGTCTGTATCGAGCGGAGCCATCCTTGTATTTTTATATCCTTGTCCCCCTTCTCGTTTACGAGGTCCACAAGTTATGGCTTGGCTTTTCCAAGACCTCCAATTCCAGTGCGCATTAAAACAATCTTGTGTAACACAAATATGGTAAATTATGACTTCTAGCACAGAGTTAAAGTCTATAACTGAAATATAGTTAATGAGGTTTGTAAGCTTTTCTTATCATCACACAGTGACTTTCGTCACTTTATTACTTGTTTAAACAAAAGCTAAACAATATTAGGGTTACTCTAATTTTCTGGCCTTTCAGTAGACTTGGGGCAGCTTTTGACATTAATTACCAAACAGAAGCAACCATGGCCAACAATTTGTATGTATTAAATGACCCCTGAACATGTCCATGTAGTGGTTAGTTATGGGACAGAGACCTCTGATTGGAGGAGAGTGGGGGCGTCCATTGAATTAGTTCCTTTGTTATGGAATACTGATTCCTGTGATTGTCTGCTCTGAGTGATCATGTGGACTTAGGCTGCATTGAATGTGACAACAGAACAATGCATCCGGTCTACGAAATGATACCACTGGACCTGCACTGGAGGGCTGGAGCTTGGTTGCCTCTTCAGTCTCTACACCCTCTGTGTGATGTTTGGTGAACACTCTGGCATACAGCAGACATCAAAGTAATGCTACTTCTAAGTGAAACCATGTTGGTATTGGGGTTTTTAATTTTGAGACCAGTAGCTATTAAAATGCACACATGCAGTGATAACACAGAACAAGTGCTTTTGTTGATAACTCTGCATTGTAATCACAACTGTAACACAATAATCCATTTTAGAAGTTGAGGCTGGTGATATTCTTTTTGAATATAAAAAGACAAGAACCACAATGCATTCTCCTGTCTCAAAACACTTTCCAACTTCCCCATGTCTGTGGCCGTCAGCCCCAAGTTCAGAGGTTTCTTCTGAAGATGTACGTCTTTAAAACAGAGCATATGCAGTTGCATTAAAGGCTAAATCCTCTCCTAAAAGAGCTGGGCACTGTAGCTGTTATCAAACATGAGTCATACTAAAGCGTATAGTGAAGTGAAGTGCAGCTTTTAGTGTACCGGTGAGTCTTTGCAACAGGGGGACGGTGAATACAGGATCAATTAAAATAAAAAGCCCAGTCAATACTTCCCAAGGGCCAGTGAAATAAAAGAACACGTGTGACAACGTGGCTCATCTATGTGTGTTTTTAATTTTAGACAGCAATAAGCAATAGCAATAAGTTATCAGGCTTTTGTAACACAGGCCATATTTTTAGTAGGATCAACTTGATGCTGTCTGGGTATTTGTGGGTTTAGATGACAAGAAAAATAGATGACCAGACTTTCTGTATTTTGTATTTCCAGAGAACTTTTTTATTTCCATTAGGATGAGAGGAGTTCTGAGAGACATAAAATTCAAAACGTTTTTAATGATTCATGAGATTGTTTGGTTTTCCATTTCTGAGCTGCCTAACAGAGCATAGTTGCTTGAGGCAACATAAGTCACAGCCATAATTAGTTTTCGGCAACAGTACACCTTTCAATAACCATGTAAGATCTATTTGTGTTTGCCTGTCTGTTTTTATTTTCCACATAATGAAAGAGTGCCCTTTGTGTCATCCCCTTCAAGTCACCTGTAATGCATTTAGTGCAGTTTCACATCTCATGTGTGGCCTTTCACAACTATGTCAGCACCCTGCTGCCTATTGGATTAGGATAAGAGAGAGGAAATGGCTACAGGGGGAACACACACGCATGTACGCACACACAAGCACACGCACACACACGCACACACACGGGAATAACAACAACAGTAGCAAATGTAAGGATGGATCACTGTGCTCCTGGTTCTATATCTTCTTTATTATGGAGCTGTTGATAGTCCCAAAGCGATTCACAAATAATTCACTATTAACACTTCTGAACCCTAATACAGTATTACGACTCCCTAATCTGCCATATATTTGACAGCAGGAGGTAGGTGGGGCGGACGCAGTGAAGTGGGGAGGAAATTGGAGTGAATTGGTGAGATTGCATGGGATGAGTGAGATCCACAGAGTATCAGCATGAGAGCCCCATCATGTGCAAAACAACACAATTAAGAGGGACGCTTAGCCTAATCAGTGAATGCATCATGCAAATGATGTTTTTTTTTTCAATGCCTACTTTAATCTTGGTTGTGATCGTAGAATACAAATCAAGGACTTAACTCTAATGAATGGAGGATGGAGTGAAAAGAGTGGGATGAGACAAAGGTAAAGGCGGTGAAGATGGTGGCGTAAAAAGAAGTCTGAGAGAGACAGCGTGACAGCGTTGGTTGCTGTGATTACTGTATTTAACCCTGTGAGCAGTGTTTAGAGCCAAGTTCATTCATTCATTCAAACAATTATTGACACAGCAACAAATCTTCATTAGATTAATAGCTGTTACTTAACTTTGTATCTGTATGTTTACTCACGTTGTTGTATCGACTCTACTCCTGCAAAATCTGTGCACTAATAGCAATAATGGTGCTTGATCAATAGAGCTGACATTGGATAAATTAACTGACATGAATTCAACTCAATGCACAATTTTAGAGCACCACAAACTCCAGCCTCGGAAAGCACAGATACATTTTCAACAGGTGTTGTACTGAGTGTGTCCACCCCACCTAATAAGAAATAGTGTTTTCATTACTGAGCAGAAGGCCTATTTTCATTTAATGTCTGTGCAAATCTGAGTAAAAAGAACTTTTGATTTTGCAATTATAGCACCTGGTAAATATGGTTGTCAAATTAAATATTTGACTTATTCTACAAATGCTGAAAAGCTGCATGCAGACCAACTTAAATAAGATCACTGCTGGCATAAAATGAGATATCTATACATAGCAAGAAAACTTAAGTTTCATTGAGGAGAGAAAACCTCTGGGAAAATATAGGAAATACCTCTAGCAAAACATTCTTCATATTACATAAGTAAACACACTGGCTGTGCAATGCTGCTGGTTATTTTTTTCTATTGCCTTAGGCTATAGAAAGAAGGCTATAAACTGAATCTGTTTCACACACAGATACACCACTCTACTACTTGGCATTACACCAAGCTTATATCACAGACATGATTCGGTTATTTTGAAAACAGAATTGATAATCATAAGGGTGTTTTTTTTCACTATAATAAGGCAAGATAACTTTTCAGTCTGAGCACAGAAGAAGAGCCTTTTCATCTGTCCCCGAAGTTTCCCCCTAAAAGTATATACGCAGCATCCTGTCATCTCTATATACACATCTTACAAGCATGGTTTGCTGCAGCTGTCCTCATAATGTTGTAGACTTCTTGCATCTGTAAATTGTGTTGGGTCAGTAAATGGGGGTTTCTTTCTTGTGACATCATATCCCAGAGGCCCCTTTTGATTGTTGAAGACAAGAGGCAGCTGGAGGTCTGGTCCTCATTCACCCCTCCAAAACACGGCCTGGGAACCTCCCCCACCAAACCACCAGCCACCATTATGTGGGGATGTGTGCTAATGGTTCACAGTCTACAGTCTAAATAAACAGACCTTGAAAATATCCTATCCGAGCAAGTTCCAGTCACAGATCCAAAACATCCCTGGCTGCAAACCCACAGTTACTTCATTAATATAGAGTGTATCTTCTTTATCCTGCATTCACATCAAATCTGATATTCACTTTTTCATTAATTCTTCATTCTCCATTGGCTCCATCAGGATCATAGAGTAATAACAAAGGATTAAGCCATGTTATTCCCCACATACCTGCCCTAACAACAGGTTCCCATGTCTTATATACTTTTTTTTCAATGTGGTCCTACCTTCATTGTTGGACAGCCTGTGTGAGCATGTATTGACATGCATGCACTTACACACACACAGGCAGACAAACATACAATGTATAGGTAAATACTGTGGACTGAGGACCCAGACATCCTGTTTACAGAGAAAAGAGAGATGTGCTGAGATGAAAAGTCAAATTCTTTCTTTCTGCCTGTCTGTCTGTCTGTCTGTCTGTCTCTCACACATGCCAGCCAACTCCTCCATCATTGCTCTTTAAATTTCACCAGGGGAAAAAAAGAAAAAAGAATCAATCTCCGCTTCACCAGTATTCAGCTTAGCTTAATGCACCTAAATTGCACCAATCATGGCCCTATTCTAAATCTGTATGTCTATGAAAATGATTGTTGGCTGAGGAACCCTTTGATGGAAGATTTGTGATTTGTGGTTACCTAGGGGACTAGAACAAAAGCACATCAGTGAAGCACATTATCTTGTCATCCTTACATGCTACCATTAGGACATGTGAACACCGCACACACACGGACACTCAATATTAGGGGTAATTTTCAGTGGACAAACACAACTTAAATACATGAATATGATCATTGGAATAGATTGCTTGAATTTAGCTTTTAAAAAATCAACACATAATGTGCACACAAAATGTTACTGAATTATTTTCAATCAATGTGAATCTAAAATGTTTAACCAAGAGGATGTCGAAATGTGGATTTGAACTTCCAATCTAATCCAATCCAATCAAAAAAACTATTGTGCAATTTTCATGCTTGCCTGATTACAAAAAACAAACAAACAAAACACGTGCTGAACACTGTCAGTATAAAGAAGGGGCTGACGTATTCATCTTATTCTATTCTATTAATCTTAATTAATCTTATCTTATCATTAAAGTCTATCCGTCTTAATAGATTTTCAGGTCAGATCCCAGAACTGGTCATCTGAATTATCTACACTAGAAGGCTTATATTCACAGCGTTACCTCGTGTCACTGGACTTTTCTGTGTGTGCGCGCACTTATTGACAATTTAAGTGTATTCTCAGGTTGCCAGGATTTTCCATATAACACGTGTTGCTAACCTTCTTATAAATTCTTAAAAATAAAAAAAGGCAGAGCTTTCATTAACAAAGCACTGAATCCCACAGGTGCTAATGGCACTCCCTGCTGGCCAAAAGAGGACATTCTTCCATGCTTGCTGACCAGCTGCCTACATGCAGATGTGGATTCAACTTTTTTTTTTTACAGAGAATAGGTTTGGCATTGTAATTACATACTGGTTATTTAACGACGTTATAAGCATTGTAAAAAAACTCATTCACTATAGGAAGTATCTGCAAAACTGAAAATCTGTAGAGCAAAGTGATAAAATAAATAAAAGGTGTAACATTTAAATTAGTAAAATTTTTCAGAATTTTTCATAAGGCAACATTTTTTAATTGGATAAATATAAAATATTTAAAATATAATATTTAAAAGTAAATAAATATAATTTGTTGTTTGTTACAGTTTGGCACTAGAAGGCTGTTGGAACACAGAAACATTTGGGATCAGGAGACAAAAAACAAATTTTGTTCTTGACAAAAAATAATAAATTGCACAAACAGAAATTACTATTAACACAACTTAAACGTTTTGTCAATATGAGCATTTATAAAACAAAGCAAAACATTTAAAAGATTCACAATCTCCATCTCATTTCAAACCAAACACTGGGCCACCTGATTAATTAGCAGCTCGCCAACTGTAAACCTGTTTCATGCTGTGGTGCATAAATTAACTTATACTAACATATATTAGCATATACTTCTATTGGCTACTACTATTTACTACTTCATATAGTTCATATTGCATGTTCTCCCTGCTGCTCATCCAATTTATTAATATCCACAGACAGTGCTCCCACCCTGAAACATTTAGTGCACATGTAGTATACAGTACATTAATCGTGTTATAATATGCTGTGGTGTGTCTTGGTGTCAGGATGACATAGCAATGACAAAGTTAGGTCACTAGCTATCATTGAGTTTGACTCCAGAACATCTCAGCAACCAGGAAATGCCATCCCGAAGACCTGACAGGGATTCTGCTACTGTATCCTGTACCTGAATAAGAAAGAAAAACACAGACTGACAATAGATACTGGATATACAACATGCAGTGGAAGCCTTTGAGTTAATCAAATTTCAGACATTTACCATCCAGGGGTTAGCCAGTTGGGGCAGGCCGAGTCGCTTTGCCATTTCAACACAGGTAGTTCGACATCTGGCCCTGTTTCTGTTGGTAACAGTTTGCAGGCTGGCCATACTGTCTGCTTCCGGTTCTTCTCTGGAGACACAGGAGAGCACAAGCAGAGGCCGAGATGCTGAACTCCCAGCAGTGCTCAGCACAGCCCGAATCTGAGCCACCTCGGACTCCCCCTCACCTAATGAAGACATGGGTTTTCATGCAAATGTTCTGTGCCAAGGATTTATCTGACAAAAACCAGCGTGAATGATGTAACATGGTGGTAGCAGGAGAAGAAGAAATTATTCTCTTATCTTACCACTCCCAGGCTCTGCATTGGCCAAATAGATGAAACCATCCACCACTTTGAACACTTGCTGGACCTGTGGTGCAGGGCTGTAGATTGGGTAGCCTGAGTCATCGGTTCCTTCAAAAGTAAAGAGTTTATTGCTGATGCTCTGCTGCTGCACTCTGGCTCTTTTCCTCTCTGCCCTGCTCACACAAACACACAGAGGTTAATGACTGTAGCCATATTCACAATAATATGTGACAAAAGATCATTGCAAATCATATGGTAACTTCAAAGTGCTTACTTATTGGTTGAGTAGAGTGTCAGGATAGTAAATTTGTGTTGGTAGTTGAATATGTAACCGATCCCAGAGCCAATACCTGGAATAGGAAAAAGATAATTTTTGATTTGGTTCCATTCTTTGAGTGTCTTGGCTCATAGTAACTAGTGAGATTGCGTTTGTCATCCAATAGCCCCACCTAGTGGTAGGCGAATAAACCTGCAGCAACTAGGATACTCAATGTACATCCATCCATCCATTTATCTGTAACCGCTTATCCCCATCAGGGTCACGGTGGGCCTGGAGCCTATCCCAGCTGAACTAGGGTGAGAGGTGGGGTACACCCTGGACAAGTAAGATAATCACTGTGATATGTGATATACTGAGTATGCAACAATCTGATTCCAGTGACAGCCCTCTTTTGACTTAAGAAAAATATGGACTTTAAAACTGATTTAGGGGTACTTTTTGTGTTATTAATTATTATTAATTATGAGAGGGGACCAAGAGAAGCTCATCCCTCATCATCTTCTCACCATCTATCTGTCTTTGTGGCCTTGTCACAGGAAGCACCTCTGGGGCATACATGAGCGTTGTCACTAAAGAGACATCCAGCTGCTCCATGCCAGGGCCAAACATGGCATAACGTGGTTCAGATGAGGTCACCAGAGACTGAAGAAATGAGGTTACAACATTAGATGCCGGCCGCAAAGGAAGCCATTGTTGTCTGCAGGATGGGCAGCCTTTCAGGTATCTGTTGAGACAAAGACAGGAGTCAAAAATGTTTCTGTCGAATTGTTACCAACTTGACCTGCAGGACGCCAGAAGGATACTCACTCTGACATGTAGTCAAATTTCAATTCCATCCCTTTGTCCTTCCCCTCTTCTCTATCGTCCAGGCTCTCATCTTCATTAATTAGTGGTATTAGTAGTGCATCCAACAACTCCGGATGGGGCATGGTCACATGATCAATGGAGGGCCAATATGGCATGTCCCTGAGCAGGAAGTATCTCCAGAGTAATGGATCTCTAACCAAGGCCCTCCAGTACTGACTGGTAGCTCCCAGGCGGCAGATATCAGCAGGAGACAGAAATGTCATGATCAGGAACTGTATGTCCACCTTAAGGACAGAGGATACAATGATGGTGTTTTTAAAAAAATATAGTTTAAGGCTATTAACAAAGATGCCAAGCTGGCTGCTGTGTTTTATTTACACTGTGCCCATGTGTTTCAGTTTTTATTTACTACAAAATAAAGACAAATCTCCCCAATACATATAGAGGTTAAAGGCTGGAAATAGGGAAAAAGACAAAAAAACAAAACAAAACAGAAGAACTAGTAACACAAGCATAGCAATTTATTATCAATAAAAATACACAAAGGGAAACAATGTAGGTCTTAAACCTCAGAGCACCATATTTTTCTCCCAGCTCTCAGCTGGTTAAGAGATAGTCAGCAAAAACAGCTTTTCAAAATAGTTTCATGCAACCTTCAGTCCTCATTTGGCTCAATCAGAAGAACTTTTTTTACTGAAGATAAAGTAGCATTACCACAATGTGGAAATACTCTGATAGTGAAAGTCAGGCATTTAAAACTTTACTTTAATGACAGTATAAACAGCAAACATTGTGGGAGCATCAAAAGTAAAATTTATTCATTATACAGGCAGAATCGGTTACTATACATCATTGAGTTGTTTTTATTGATGCAATACATTTAACATTTAAATCTTGTAGCTAGTCAAAACGGGGATAATTTATTGCATATTCCATAAGATGATCATAGGTTTTGTGTAATATTAGAATCTGTTTAAACTGTGAATATAAATGTAATGGGAAAAGTACCAATATTTCCCTCTGAAAAGTAATGTGGTATTAGTTGGAAGTACCAATACTGTTCTTGAATACACTGCTTGAAAATGATTTGTCACCACTTGACTTAATTGTTGACATTTGTACGGCAATGTCAGCGTTCCGACATTGCGCAATTCCAGCCTGACACCTGAATGAGAAGTGTACACACAGACATTGAAAGAGGACTTTTACTGCAATACATTTTTGGACAGTTGAATAAACGAAAAACATTCCCATGAATTAATATTTGTCTCACCGGTAAGATGTCCAAAAAGCCCGGTTGAGTTTCTTCTTCCGTGTCTACCACAGGCATCAAGTCATTTCTGACAACTTTCGCACGGTTTGGAAAATATGCGTCTCTGAAGCGCCTGAGGCTGCGGATCACTACAGACTCGCTGAGCTGTTGGCTCTTTCCTGCCATCACTTCAGATGTGACTGATTTTATGTAAACAGCTGGTAAATCACAGCAACATGGACCAAGGGAGACGCAACAACTAAGTTGACGTTTCTTCTGTCACACTTCCTTGTTGCTGGCGGTAGTGGAGGATTGTGGGTATTGTAGTTGTGCAGGAAGTGCATCTGAAACTTATCTGCAAACTGCTAGTTTGAGTTGCAATGCAAAAATAAACGTGTTTTTCTTAAAACGCGCATGTTTATTGTCAACGAGGACATAAAAAAGAAAATGGTTTTCGTCCAAACAACACAGATTCTCTATTAATAGTCATACTATCAAGATTATTCAAGTGGCAGAACAATGGAACTTGCAATAGATGGAAATACAAGTGGCGCATTACAAAGCTGGTATGAACAAATCTGAACATACTTAAAATGGTCATGAATACATCATTTTCAGCCTGTTTTTTAACACCTTTCTTTGCCTCCAGTGTGTATAGGTTTATACACACATACATGTCTAATGTATATGCAATTATAATATATTAAAAGCATAATAAAATGGCAACAAAACAATAAATAAAATGTTATTGTGCAATGTCTCATTTCCAGCTGGATTATCTTCAAACTCGTAACAATCTTAAAAAAAAGGGGGGGGGAAAAAAAGGTAAATTGTATTAATAACCTTTTTATATTCATATTAATATTATTATAACACATTCTCAGAGCAAAATAAGTGCCCCAGTCAACAGTCTGGAATCAGGATGATAACTGCTTTTTCAGCAGGACAGGGGAAAAAAATAAAAACAAAATAATAAGAGCCTCCTCTGCAGCCCCTGCCAGTTTTACACCACCTATCTTATACTTTCTAACCTCTCGTTCACCTGCTTTGGCCTGGGCCGTTTGGCATGGGATGAGGTTGCCTGTAGACACTGATCCAAAGACTCTTTGCTTCACATACACTTCCTCCCCGTGCCTCCCCTTAACCTTCCACAGCATTACACCCCACCTGTTGGGTTCCATTTTTATTTGGGGTTGACACACATTTGAATACTGAACTTAGATCTGTGCCTGAGGGCAACTTCAACACAGGAGCAGCTCGGTTCACTGTAAGATACTAAGGATTTCCTTGGCATTCTCTGTGTTCCAGCCCTGGCCCTGCAGAGGGCCCTCACAGGCAAGCACATATTTGTTGAGGATCTGTGTGCCAATGTCCCGAAACTGGAGGCGATCTTCTTTGCGATCCATAGTGTCAGCGCTGCAGTCCTCGTACTTGACCGCCCAGAAACACATTTCCCCAATGTACATCATTGTCAACAGGTGTGTGTCTGAGAAGATGCCTGTCCAAAAACATTAGCAGGTAGTGAGTATGATGAGAGAAGAACTGGACTGAAGCAGCACAACAGTCAAAGATAACTGATGCCATATTTACCTTCAGATAGGAAGCTCGCTGTAGCAGTGTCATGGAGCACCACTCCATCGTTTAGCTTCACAGAGTTTCTCACCTGCAGCATCCGCATCAGGTAGCGCACCCCTTCCTGAATACACTGGATTAAAAAAAAAAAAAAAAAAAAAAAAAAAAATCACACCCAGATGAGCATTAGACCAGTTAAGCTCATGTCTCTGTTCACAACTTATTACATATGTTCACAGTGTGGCACCTTAAGGAATGTGTCCTTGTTTTTCTTGATCCACTGTTTTCGCTGATGAAGGGTGTGGCAGTACATGTACAGCAGAGCTCCACGTCTCCAATAGAGACATTCTAACAGTTCTAGGCCCAACACAGACTGCACCTATCATAGACCAACATGAACAAGGTTATCACACAGAGACATATAAGCAAATGTGTTCTTTGTGAAACCATTAAAGAGAATATTAAAGTGCAATAGACCTCTTAATGGGAATACTTGATAATCAACCAGAAAAAGAAAATAGACACGAGAGTCTGATGCATTTTTAATGGAGCCAATAGTGTTTACATCTCTTTTTTACCTCCACATATTTTTAGTGATGTTGTCTCTCATCTTGATTTCATGCCAACCACACACACACACAGTACAATGAGATGCAGTCACATCACCACACAACTAAAGTTTTGGGACGCAAATATACATACTTCCTGTGCTGGTGCTAGCCTCCCTGCCAAAACTTCTGGCTCAGTCAGGTCTTGCAGCAGCTGCTGGATTTTAAATGGTGAACAGTCCTCAGGGAACTCCTGGTCCACCAGTTTATTCTCTTCATAAAACGTGATGTCTAAGATCACCTAAACGATGAAAAACAAACATATACCCACAACCAAAAGTCAATACAATGTGCAAGAAAGCTAAGTAACATTTTCGTAATTACATTTTCAAATGTGTTAAAATCATCAGAGACAATTACCTTTCTTGTGATTTATTGAGTTCATTAATAAGGTAGATCAAATCAGGGATGAAACTGATAATAAACCTGACAGGAAGAGGTAGCCACAGCTGTAACCTCTTCTCCAAAATGCTTATTAAACTGCTTCTCAAACACAAGCTTGAGATCCAAGTGACCTTACTAACATTTAATTAACTAGCAACCAGTTACTTGATATTAAAAAACAAAAAACAAAACATTGAGCTTTTTCAGTCAGGGTTTAGACCACTTCACATCACCAAGACCACCTTATCCAGACTATTTAACAATCTACAACTAACCACTGACTGCAGTGCACCATTATTTTTAATTTTCCTCAACCTAAGAATCCTGTAAGGTTTGTTACCAAGTTAAGTAACTTATTTCCCAGATGATGCTTACATTTTCACTCCTACAATCTTAAAGCCACTGTGATGATTCTCAAAAGGTCACCTCTATTGGTGTTATGCACATATGACTTTAAACTCAAAGGGCTAAACTGAGGTGGCTCTACAGGTTTGGTAGTTAATAAAAAAAAAATAATCCAATGCAAACTGATTTGTCGCTTATGCAAACATACATTTGCTGGTTATGCCTTCAAATTTAAATTTGTTTTCCCCTGTCTTTTTAAAATGATACATGACTGTTTGCTTTGTATATGGATTCATGGTCAAATGCACCAGGCAATATGAAGATCACTTTGAGTTCAGGGAAATTGAGACAGGCATTTTACACTATTTTCTGATGTTTTATAAACTGCATGATTAATTGAAAAAGGAGAAAGATTTTTACCACAACTGAATATAATCATTAATTACTGCAGCTCTAGACATTTAATGAAGTTTGATGTAATGAAGTACCTGTGTGTAATCCTGGAGCACCTTGGAGAGGTTGCTACTCTCCCCTCCTTGCCTGTAATAGCTTTTCAACTTGTCTAGTATGGCAGACGCATTCTGTAAATAGTCATCATCTATGGAAGAACGATATGTTAACATATTACCAATTACAGATCTAGAGATCAAGAAACTGTCCTCAACGTTACACATTTCAGAATACTCTTTTTACACACACAATGTTAATACAAATCAATGCGACTGAAGCTAAAGACTAGCCACTTTTGACCTTAAAGGGACAATGCGACAACACTGTATATTATGTCAGGGCATTAAATGTGTAACTTACAAACATTTCAGGTGTTTGATCATTTTGAAATGTAACGACACACACACACATATATATAAAAGGCAATTCAACACAAAATAACGACAAACGTTACAACTAACGATAACTCAGGTATATCCAGTAATACGCAACATCATGTTTCATGGTCAGCTGAACGTTTGTCAACAATACTGCATTTTAGCTAACGTTAGCGAACTTACGCTAGCTAATAACTCGAACCACTCATTTAAAAAAAACAAAAACATCGCTCGTTGCTATGGCTACTATTCAATAAGTAACATTTCACCACCTGATAGTTAACCGGAGGCTGAATATTATTTGTCAACATGCAACATTTCATCAGACAGCAGCTGTTGTTATGGTTGCAAGCTACGTTAGATAACGTTAGCTAGCGTGCTAGTTTGGCTAATAAACTGAACAAAAATGTTAGCCGCGCGCACAAAGTGTCAAGAATGGATACGGGGCAAAAGAAAAGAACAAACGTCTTGTCGATACCTTGCTTTTCGGCTCTGAGACTAGAACACTTGATGTCTAACTCAAATATCCTTCTCTCCAACTCGAAACCTTGTCGTCTGTACTCGTCGGCCATGACTGAAAGTATTCGTCACGTGAGCCAGGGATTACTCACGTGCTCATAGAATGTCATTTCTGTTTCCAAGTACGCGTGCACGCGAGTGGGCCGGCTACACAAACAACACAAACGAATCGTGACATTTAATCGTCGCTATACTATTACTTAATGCAATACTCCCCTTACCACTGCGTTTCGAAATAACATTAAAGCATCTTGACGCTCGTCAAGTGCTTCATGGCACCGTAGTGGTGGTGACAGGGTTAAATTTAAATGAGCTAGCCGAGCCTCTCTGTTTCCCAGCCCATTGAGACGCTAGCCAATGTCATCGTAGCGCTAGATTTTTAGCCAGCACCAGCACTAGCCACATTTTGTCGGTACAGCCTACATCATCAGTCTCCCTCCAGCTGGGGCTTTCACTCTGCTTCTCTACTCTCCACACCCCGTGTGTAGCTTCGAAACATGGCGGCTCTCAAAGCGTTGTGCAGAGCGGAGAATTTGTTCTTCAAAACCCTCTCAGGTTCCAGCAGAACCAAATTAAACTTCGCTTATCTCCAACTGAGCAAGGTCGGTATTTAAGCGGTGATTAGAGATTAGTTTTAATGGATAATTTTGTTGTAACGAGGTGGTTGCAATTGGCTGAGGAAGATTAAAAGGTCATAATATTGTGACGATTTTACTTCCTTTGTCTTCCAACATTTCGGAGCAAAGTAAATTCAGTCAGGTCATTTATCATTCTTCTCAAATAGTTTTTTTTTTTTTTTTTTTTTTTTTTTACTGAAGTTTACTTTTCTATGATCCCCATGAAATGACCTCAAGCTGCTTAGCTTGGCGTGGATTCACAATATTTTGTCAACACATTTCGCAGCCGTATCACAAACAGCTGATAACTTTCAGTAATGCATAATGTGTATAAATGTTTGAGCTTATATGCCATTGCATAGATCAGGAACCTAAAACACAAAAAAGTACAGCTTGATGTGCAGCGAAGGTAAAATGCATCCAGTGTCAATGTGTTCGTGTGTTGCAGGTGGTGGTTACAAGTGCTTTGCAAAATCCTCCCCTACCATAGTAGAATAGTAGAATAGTAGGATTTCAAAAATGATGTGAATGATGATGATATCTCAGATTAGAAACATTAGGAAACATCCCCTGACAATTTTATAGATAGACTACTTTATTGATCCCCAACAGGAAACTCTGGTGCAGTTACATGTATTACAACACCAACAGGCTTTAGGTACAAAGACATGAGTTAGTCAAATAGCACTTATTTCTATCATAGTAAGAACAAACCAATGAGGTATTCAAAAATCTGACCAGTGGTCTCAACACGATGATGTTTTTTTAAAGTTTTGTTAAAGGACCAGTGTATAGAATTTAGTTGCATCCAGTGGTGTAGTTGTGGAATTGCAATCCTGTCACCTCACCCTTGCCTTCTTAGTCTGAAGGAAAAATAACAGTAGCAAAACACACAAAAGGTCATATCTAGAGCCAGAGTTTAGATTGTCCGTTCTGGGCTACTGTAGAAACATGGTGTTTCAACATGGCGGACTCCTTGGAAGAGGATCCGCTCCCACTGTAGATATAAAAGGCTCATTTTAAAGTAACAAAAACAAAAAGATGCTTATTTTCAGGTGATTTTACAATCAAAAATGAAAACATAGTTATGCAGACTATGTTCCATCTTTGCCAAATTTTGAAAATAGAGCCTCTTACACACTGAACCTTTAAAGTCTGATCAGTGAAGACAGAGCTACTGTGTGTTATAGATGGAGAAACAAAAGGAATGTCCCAATTAACATTAAACTGCTTATATTGTTGTCAAGACTGGCCTCAAGATTTTACTGCAGTTTATAACTTGAACCTTTAGACCGGTTGGAAACCATCTGGATGACAGTAAAACTGGCTTTTTCTAAACTGATCATGAGTTGACGCCTTTCCTCTTGTAATTCAGAAGAGATTAAGTTAGCAATATTGCATAGAACATTTATATGTTGAGTTTATTTGTAGTTTAACAAAAGTGATGAATGGAGGAAGCTAGGAACCTTCTCCTCCATGTCCGACCAACAGTGTTTTAAATACTTCAATATTTAAAAAGCAGTAAGAAATCATAAATGTATACTGTAATCTCAAATTACAGATTTACAGTGCAGTTGCAGAACATATAGAATCAGCACCATTATGCTTAAGAGTCAATATAATGGGTATTCGCAGGTCCCTCATGATGTCCCTTCTGACCCTTTGTAGCCACAAAGTGGGAAATAAATGGTGGCAAAACATGAAATCTCTTGCAAAATAATTTTACAAAGTTGGTCTGAGCACAGCATGTCAATTTATCTGCGTTGATACAGTGAATTTTAAATGTGAGTTCCTGCTAACTGCAGGACTCATGGCCGTCGGCTGCTCCATATCTCCCCTCCTTTTGTTGTAGGATTTGTTCAGCAGTTTTGATTTCTTTGCTTTCCTCATATGAGTTAACTGGATCAGCTATTTAAACTGTGCAAACATATTAGCTGCCCTCAGGCATCAGGCCCATGACAGAAAACTGTCCTATTAAAGGTAAAGCTATTGAGTAAAGGAGGAATAAGTTAAACTTTTTGTAAAGTTTTATGTAGCCCTTGTTCTGCTTTCTACAGACCTCCGGCTGTTACTTTTCTACTTCCAGCCAGCGAAGTTCACAGTTCTACTCAGATCCTACAGACGCCATCAAAGATATCCCAGATGGAGCTACCATTCTGGTGGGAGGTAAGAAAACAAACAGACTCAAAGGTTGTAGGATAATTACATACACACCTCAAAGACAGTGCTGACTAATTATCCCCGTTTTTAACTGCATGTAAGTTTTTTTTTTTTTTTTTTTTTGTTTTTTATTAACTGGCAAAAAAGTGCAAAAGAAAGTTCAGTGAAGTACGTGCAATGACTACTTTACAGCAAAGTGAACTTGGACTCTGTCTAGCATGGTGTGTGATCACCGTCCACACACAGAGCATACACAAATACCACAGCTCTTATTTATAGTCAAGTTCGGAGTGACATTGTTAAACATTTTCCACTGTGTCACACTTTTGAATGAAAAAAGAACAACAACAACACAATGGAGGAACAGAAATTTGTCTCAGTCAGTATAATATTAGAAATGTTGACTAACATGCTGTACACACAGGACTAGAACTACCTGGGGCTTGACCCAGGGTTGACAACGTTATCTATGTAATGGGTGAAAGTTCCTCCTAATGACCGTGTTTCACCCCTTTTGCAATAATTCCTTGGGTGCTTCCATTTTTCTTTTTGCTTATTATGCATTACTTTCCTTTTTGGTTTTCTAACACAGGCTTTGGATTATGTGGTATCCCAGAGAATCTTATCAACAGTTTACTCAAGTCCGGCGTAAAGGGTCTCACTGCAGTCAGCAACAATGCAGGGTAAGTGTGTGTGTGGAGGGGAAGAAGCATGCATGTACTATGAACATAATGCATGCTTAGCACACATGCAGGTGCTTGTATGTTTAAACCATGCAGTGCATTCCACGGTGGCGCTTGATTTTGATATTAATTTAACGCCCCCATCACCACCACTCCAAAATCCAAGCCTGTTTTTCAAAAGTACTTTTGGTTGTGTTTAGATTCATATCTGACTCTGGATATGTTTGCAGTGTCATGTATCACATCATGTGCCATTTCTATTTCAGTAGAAGGTGTGTGTTGAAACCAAAAATGAAGTTCGATCTGACTCTGGTTGCTAAACAAACTCAAATATTCAAGGCGTCAAAGGAGGTTGAGTATTGGTGACACGTATATTATTAAAGTCCCCAATGCAAGCGACAAAAAAAAAGCACTGAATGGTATATTCTTAATTCTTCTCCTTAACATGCATCCTGCTTATTGGCTGTAATAAATGATAGCTGGATTATCAAACTCTCAAATGTGATTCTCCTGTGAGTGAATGGCGAGTTGATTTGAGTCTGTCACTTTAAATTCATAATGGAGTGGTGTTGGTGACCTTGTCACTGTATCTTTAAACAGGCAGTGACCTGGAGAGAAGCCTAGAAGCTAGCTTGTGATAAGTTGCAGGCACAAGGAAAAGGTGTGTTGCGTGGTCAGGGCGTATCATGTGTGATGTGTGTCTTTGCTCTCAGAGGGACAGACTTTAGAAATGCTTTCAGAGATTTCCCCTCCAGGACATGGAAAACCAGCTGCTGACCTCAATGCCCTTTTTATTATGTAATCTGTCTTTTCATTGCATACCTTCATATTCAGTATCTTAAACTAGAGATTTAGCCATTTATTCTGCTTTGGTTTATTATTTTAGGAATGATCTGAATCATGATAATCCTAAAAAGAAAATCATTTTACATGAATACAAACTGCAAAAGTAAAAGTGCAAGCAGCCTTCATTCAAGGTTAAATTCCACAACAAACATTTTTAATAAAAGTTCAGTTATTACTGGTTATATTATGGAGGATTAAGACAAGTTGTACTCCCATGTAAGATTGATCTGAGACATTGTTCAGCCTAACTTTTGTTGTCTCTCTGCAGACAGGCTTTGTCTTGTTAGTTGTCATGTTGCAGTCTTTTTCCGTAATAGAATCCCAAAGTGCCATGCTGCCACACGGTAAACAGTATTATCTGAATTGTTTATAGTAACACTGAAACTTGAGACAGTGACCAAAACCTGATATTATAAACTTAAAAATTAAAAAGATCTTATAAAATAACAGCGTCTCCGCTGATAAGCTACTGTAACTGCAGTATGCAGTAGCTTTAGGAAAAGCAACCTCATTTTTGGAGACGACTGACATAAGTGGTGGCTAGTTGTTGTGCAGTAGAAAGATCAAAATGGCTCCTCTGTTTTAGTAGTTGTGTCAACTTAAAAAAACATTGTCCTATGAGGTATGCTAGTGTGTTTTACAGATGTTGAGAGCCTTTTTTTTTGTGGACTTTGATTTTTTTGGTGACTATTGATTCTTGGAATATGTACTCAACATATTTGCTTGAGCCAGGCCTTCCCCCTGAGCAATCATTGTGCCTCTAAATATTTTCCCTCTGCTGACATGAGTTGTTGGGGAAGATTATAACCACTTGAAAATAGTGGCCACAAGCTCTTTCTTGTGTAATTTCTGAGCATTTCTAAGCCAACACAGTGGAACTTCATAACTATACTACAGACATGTGGTACGTGTTAAGCACATGCTTTCCTTCCAGTTTCTTTGTGAATACTGGTTTGACTAGAGCTTTTAGACACACACAGGCATCCATCTGGCTTACACTGCAACAAAGAGGGGTTTACCTAGTTAACCACACAGTAGTAGGAATGAGTTTCACTTGACTGTCACTTTTTTGTTTTACAAAATCTACCAGGCCTGTGTACTGTATATCCACCATTTTCTTGATCATAGCTGAATCATGTTTACATTTCCTAGCTGTGGGGAAAAGAGCTGGAAGGGGAAATGAGTTATGTAACATTTTAATTTTAGAGGGAAGACCAAAGCTGAAGACTCTCCTTCTGCTGCTCACTTAATCTTGAATGTCTGAGTGGATTGTCAGTCATCTTCAATGCAACATGCCAAACAAGTCATGGAAAGTACTTGTATTCTCTCAGAAATAAGGAATAATACAGGCAAAATAATGGAAAGGACATTCTTTACTGCTGAACAATTTGATATGAACATAATTTGTTTTGCAAATTGAAGTGTTTTCCTTAATGATCTCACGTGGATCCGTGGTATTTGTTTGACATTGGGATGATTGAGTATGAATAAAGGAAGAAGTGATTGCACTCATCTATGGAGATTGTATATGTTTGTACAATTGCTGACCTATTTTTGGTAGCAGTGAGAGGCAAGTGTAATTTTGGTTTTGGAATCGCTGCCTGGCTACAGTGTTGCAGCGTCATACGCAAGTCTTAGTTAAGAGGTATAAAAAAAACTTTCTCTTGGACAACAATATCCTAAAATAGGGTTTGCGTCACCTTGTCTCTATATAGTATGCTTTTTAAATTTTGTAGCATTATGGGAAACTCTGAGTTGTGGTGTCTCACAGCTATTGAGTGGATTTTACTTTGTGGAGCACTGACACAGTGTGCTCTTTATGTAAGGTAATATGAGATGGGAGGGATTCAGTTCTACACAAGAAGATATTACTGAGCTGTAACAGAACTGCGTCCCCCTGCAGCTTTGTATTCTTTAATCAGCTGCTTCAGGAATGTTACATAAACCGAATAAATTCAGTATAAAAGGCACTTGTGCTCTGATCAGTAGCATTTAGTAGCTTGGTAAACTAGCCTTTTCTATATTGCAGTGCAGAAGGTTTTAGTTCTCAAACACACACATACGCAGCATTACTAGCATAGCATTACTTAAACTTGCTGAATCCTTTTGCATAGACTATCCATGATGTGCTTTAACTCCTGTGGTGTGGGTGTGTGACACAGTATTTGTCACAGTCATCTGCTTTTGATATTCCAAGCACACATGGCCCACATATCTTGTCAGCTGACCTGAGGTTACAGTGAAGGACTAAGCAGTAGTTTGTGATTCTCAGCTTCTTGAGACAGACAAAAGGATAACTTATAATACTTTTATGACTATTTGAACAACCCTGGTAACACAATAACTTTCTACTGACAGAAAGTTGGAAAGGTGTGTCCACAGTACTATGTTTAGGAATGACTTTTTGCTCCTGTTTGATGGTATAAATGCGTGACATCCTGTTGTAGCACTTGGAGCAGGTGTAACCCAGACTTAAAACAAAGATTAGCATCACAGCTTCATTAAATTGCTGTCTGCAGTCACCCCTTTAATCACACCTTTGTAGTAGTTTCCCCAGACAATAAACAAAGAGAGGCCCTGCAGCTGTATTTAGTATCATGAGCTTTCATTGTAGCTGCAGATAGGCTGCAGGTGGACTATGTGTTTGCTGTCTTTTAAGATCACAAAAAGGAACTGTATCACTTTGAACCCCTTTTTGATTTGACCCAGTTAAAACCTTCAATAACATCTCTGGATTTATGGTAATGTGACCTTTGTTACAAATCATAGAAAGTCATGACATTCACAATCAAAGAGTAGGGACAAATGAGACATGAGCAGTTAGAAGTCATTCCGTTGAATGTGTGTATTTGGCACAGATCGACAGAAAAAAATACTTTAATGTCCTGTTTCTAAATAAATTATGAAAATTCAATTATAAAGCCAATTTGTTCAATATACTGAAGCGTAACTGAACCCCCTTTTTTTTTTAAATTTTTTGTTTAAAAAAAGGTTCATAATAATGTGTGTTTGTGTTTACTTCAGAGTGGATAACTTTGGCCTGGGCTTGCTGCTCCAGACTAAGCAGATCAAGAGGATGATCTCTTCATACGTCGGGGAGAATGCAGAGTTTGAGCGACAGTATCTGTCAGGGGAGTTGGAAGTTGAACTCACGCCGCAGGTTGGTCAGAAAACACATGAATGTTCACACTAATAAAAACATATGAAAACACACATTCATAAACCAAATTCACTCAAGAACATGTTAAATTCCAACATCCACTTGAGCAGGCTGTAATATATTGCATACTTGATAATAACAGAGGCATGCAGTGAACATTTATCTGTTGTACTTATCCTTTAATCTCTCACCTTCTTCCCCACAGGGCACTCTTGCAGAGAGGATCAGGGCTGGGGGTGCTGGAATTCCAGCCTTTTACACAGCCACTGGGTATGGCACACTGATCCAAGAGGGAGGCTCTCCAATTAAGTACAACAAAGATGGCAGCATTGCTATCGCCAGTGAGAAGAGAGAGGTGATTGTGCCATCAGGCCCAACATGAAGTCGATGCCAGCTTTCTTTTCCTTGGGTCAACTGCAGATAGTTTTCCATACCATGACTTCGATGTATCACTACAGACTTTAGATGTTAAAAACACACTTGAGGAGGACTGGCCACTGCAATGCATTTACACATGTAGTGTAAATGTATGCATTGAGAGCAGTGCACAAAACTCAGTTCATGTTTGCAAAAATCATCTTTTCACAGATGTAATATAGATGCCATGATGTGTTGCATGAATGTTGGTTATACTATTGATTTTCTAGACAAAGACAAATATGGAAAAAAACTAGGTCTCAACTCATGTATGTGGGCCAGGTCTGAAAATGCTGTAAAACAGGTCGCCATGCTTTTTCTGTACTGCAGCCTCACCCCTTGAAATGTGTTGCCATTGTGCACAGGTAAAGGAGTTCAATGGCAGGCACTACATCATGGAAAAGGCCATCACTGGAGACTTTGCACTCGTCAAGGCATGGAAAGCAGACAGGGCTGGAAACATTGTTTTCAGGTAACTGGTGAAATGAAATGCAAGCAAAGAGTTTTGATTATGTTGCACTAATTGGGAATACATTTACATTTTACATTTAGTCATTTAACTGACGCTTTTATCCAAAGCGACTTACAGGGAGCTATTTGGGGTTCAGTATCTTACCCAAGGACACTTTGACATGCAGACTGGAGGAGCCGGGGATCGAACCGCCAATCATCAGATTAGTGGACGACCCGCTCTACCTCCTGAGCCCAAGCAGATTATCTGCTGGTTACACATCATTAGCACAAACCTGTTGTAATAAGACAGTCTTGTATTTATCTTGGAACGGAGTCAGCTTTTCCACGCCTCAAAGCATATTAGACAAGTTTTTATCACCCTCAGGTGTGTTTGCACAACAGTCATCACATGCCCCTGGTGTCACATGAGACTGAAACAGTAGCTTTGCATTTCCACATGTTAGAAATGGTCATTCGCTTAGTATGACCTTGACCTTACTTTTAGGAAATTTGGGGAACATTAAGTAATGGCCCCATGTAGCACCATTAAGGTATTTTTCATCAACCTGATGTATGTGAATTATTTAAATTAGTAGATGTAGTTAAGTTCTTCTCCACAAGAGAGCAGTGTCTTCCAGTGATCCAACAGCGTATAGTGGATATTAGATATTGTATATTACAATGAGAGTGGCTGCGTTATTCTTGCGTCAATACTGCCCGTTTGCTTTAATATAATACCTAATTCTTGCTCTTTTCTGACAGGAAAACAGCCAGAAACTTCAACCAACCTATGTGCAAGGCAGCCAAAACCACCATAGTTGAGGTATGCATTTCTAACAGCAAAGAAATGTTTATTAATTTACTGACATACATCTAACATCTCAGCATCTGGACTTCAGCTTTCATTTAATGTAAATATACACAAACACATATACTCCACACACTTATATATCATTATATAAACATCATGAATCAAAGCCATTCTTAAACTCCAGTGCCTTCTGGAAGTAATCTGGAGTGAGCTCAAGTGTGAATTTTCAACCAACTGAATTTGCCACCACCTACATCTACAAATAACCTATGAAGGGGAAAAAAGCAAATATTTTAATTTGGTTTAACTGTAGACCATCAAGAGAATAGTGCAAAGAAACCGACCATTTTAACACAGCCACACAAAAGCACAGTTTCCTTGTGCATCCTATTGCCAGTAAAGCAAGAAGTCATCATTTTAAATAGATGCTACAGTATCTTACCGTCCTCAAAGGACAAGATAGAAGGCAGAAATATACTCAAGGTCAGAAGTAGAAATGTGAGACAGATGTCTTATAGGTGTAAGGCCTTGTGTTTTGTGGTCATGGGCTGAAAAGATTACATTGAATTGTGAATAATTCATATTCCTCGGATTATATCTCTAAGACCTTAAATATGACTGATGGATTAGAAGTTTGAAAAACTTAACCTCCAAAAATGAAGTCCTGCTATCTCTAGACTGTCTGTGTCATACGTAGTTTCATTCTATCTGTCTGGTTGCCCACCTGTCTGGCATTTGACAGTCTAGAAGTGCGATCTCTTCCCTCTGTGTGTGTGTGTGTGTATGTGTGTATATTTGTGTGCCTTCATCTCCCTCTCAACCCCTCCAATACACAAACAGCTTCACACCTCCCATATAGACACAGTTTGATTCAGAGAGCAGCAGGGAGAAAAACTGTGTGTGAAAATCATAAAACACAAGCACTTTCTGAAAATAAATCAGTGGAGAAGGGTCTCTCATAAATCTAACAGGGTTCCACAAAGCACATTTTCTATTATTCCGCGGCTGCTGGACCTGAGATTTAGTCTGCTGTTGATAAGAGACATCTGGGCGGTAAATTTCTCACTATAGAGCCGCTGTGGACTGTTAATGGTCAATTGATCACTAAAGTGTATTTATAGCAGTAAATGGCACAGGCATTAATGGGTTTTAAGAAGACAATGTAAGACAACAGACTTCACAACCAAACTAACCACTAAAGTCAGTGATTTTTGCATCCCCAATCCAGTGTGTGTGTGGTGACAATGATGGATATCAATTAAATTCTAAATTGATTTTAGAGTCAGTGCTATGGTATAATAGATAATGCCCAATTTTCTTCAACAGGGATAATGAGACTAGTAGCTCTAACAGCAGTGATGCCACCAAGAAATGTGTCGGTGTGACGTCTACTTGAGCTGTGATGTAGACAGTAGTGACATGAATGATAATGCAGCTCTGTTTAGAGAGCCACTTCATGAGATGCAAGCATAATTGGTTGGATTTAATATTGAACTGTTTGCTTCAACCTTTGTGCACTCAGAAGCATCTACTCAGGGAGTTTTTGGTGAGGGGAGAGGATGAAACAATTGTTTAACGGGTTTGGAGACCCAGGCTTCATTAGGACCAAGGAACAGTCAATCCCAGGTGCATTTAAAGATTGTTTTTGTGCATTTCTGCGTGCATACAGTGAAGAGAAACAGCAATGGCAGGAAAGAAAGAGACGGAAGATGGAATATAGAATGACATGACAATGTGAAAGGGAGATTTAGATTATACAATATCACAAGCTTCCAGGATGCACCCGACACACTTCAGTTAACAAGGTCTGAGAAAAGTTCTGAAAACAAACAGCCTCTGCTGACTCTCATGGATACATAAGTAATTGCTTGACTTCATTTTTCAAACAAGGACACAGTATAAACAGCCTTTTTTAATGGAGTACCAGACGTATGTGTGTAGCCTAAAGAAATGTGATTATAAATTGCCTATTTCTGAAAATAATTAATGTCACATCTCAATCAATTAACCTAACCCAAAACACACTCCAGAATTTGACACAAATCATCTTATTTTGGGAAAGTAAAGCTCTGCATTTGCATCTGAACATTTTATATGTAATTTTATGTTCCCTGCCAGGACTAAAACCAGACTGTGTCAAACAACTGTGTCAGACACAGCCTAGTCTTTGAAGATTTTGCATTTCACTTCTTTCTCCTGTCACGGTCTAATAGCAAATAGTCCTTTCAGACACTTGTCATCCACATATCAACTTAATACTTATATTCAGAAAGGCATTTATTCTAAATTGTGCTGCAGTCCGACAAATGACATCAAACAAGATTCAAATGTCGAATTGGAATTCAGTATGTTTCAAAACTGTCTTCCATATATTGTGTGGTTTTTAATTTGTTTTTAATTGCTTTTTTGAATTTTTTTTTTCTTTTTTTTGACACCAAAAACATCCTCATTAAGACTCGTTGACCTAAAATTCCTGCTACAAAATAATATATAATAAACATGTCTCTTAATGTAAATTAAATAAATAGCTAATTTCAAATGAAATTGTTTTTATTAAAATGTGTATTTTTTTCCAAGTACTTGATATCCCATTATAGCTGTCTGAACACTTAGTCTTATCGTCTTATCAGGTGATTTGTCAGATTGTATCTGGCTTTTTTTTCTTTTTTTTAACGGTGCCTTTTTTATGGCAGTAACATATGAACATTATCGATAACAGGGCAACTTATTGGTGCCAAAAGTGATAGACCTGTATTGCAATACCCATTAAGAATGTTTTATCTCTGATACTAAAGCAATTACCAGCTCTCTGAAAACAAATTTATCTTTGGGATTCAATGCATGTTCAGTCATAAATCTAGTGATATGCTGTCAATATTGACCCTGCTGTCTTGGTGCACTGGTTAAGGCAGGGAACCAACACATAGGGTCAGGGTTTTCTGAAGCTATTCATTTAACTTGCAGCTCAGCTTGACTGCTCAGGCTAGTGTGGGGTGAGCTCTCTGGTGAACATGTTGCACAGTAAGCTGCTTGTCTGCTGGACCTCATTTCTTTCTCTGCAGCCAGGTAGGCTCATGCTGTTCATGGGCTAAGTAATTAATTTTTATGACAGGGCAACAAATGTCAGACATTGTGGACAGAGACTGGGTGGGCTAGGGGGAATTGGATAAAATAAGGATAATGCACTTCTCAGTTCCAGTTAAAGGGCAGCAGCTTAGATAGCAGTCATAACTAGGCCAAAACAACTAGGTTGATTTGTCAGATTCAGTCCAGATTAAATTAGTTTCATTTATATTCTCAAAATGCTTTATCAGTTGTGAAATTAAGTCAAGTAAGTCAAGAACACCCTCAAATCCCCTTATCAGTGTGATTCTGATATTTCCTGATATTCTGTGTATTTATTATAGAGTAATTGTGACATTGTAGCTGTTTTTCTTAGATTATCTATAGAGTATATGTGACCAAACCATAACCACAGTGGTGTAAAATCAGAACAGTTTTATTTGTGAAACAGCTGAAGATCGACTAATAAGCTGTTGAAATGTTCCAAATACTCTATTAACTATCTGTAGGCGGACTTTCCAAATAAAAGTGTTACCATTGTTTTTATTAACTATTAGAATATCACCACATTTAAGTGTGTCACAGTGAGTTCCATAAATACTGCGAGCTTCCCCTTGACACATTGCAAAAGCTCATTCCCATTAGCCTCTTGAATTAAAATTTTGTTTAGCCAACCCACTCCTCTCTGATGGTTGTTTGAATTACCTGTGCTTGAACTCTTCACTTGCAGAATGACAAGACATTCTCCAGTCAATATTATACCTTTCTTTTTTAAAAGCCACACTGAATGTAAATAGTTACATATTTTATGTCCTTTACTGTCATTCGTCACATTATCCATTGTGTGTGTGTGTGTGTGTGTGTGTGCATTACAGCCCTATGGGGCTAACACGTGTAGATATGTAACCTGGTGACTACTTCTGTACAACATTAATGGAAATTCTGGAAAGCAGATTTAAATGATCAACTGACAGTCTGTCAATAACCCTGCAGTTGTCACCAGCTGGCCCCCATTCATGCAGACTCACACAGTTCTTATACAGTTTTAACACTGTCAATAGCCATCACTACTGTTTCAATCCCTCAGGTCAGTGACCACCAGCGTATCATTATCGTCCCTGTCCCAGTTCTGATATGTATATCTACTTATTTTTGGTTCTGAATTTAAACTAAAAGAAGCAGGAAGGGTGTCAGAGAACGAGATAACACAAAAGCACTTTGAAAATTACCAGATCATCACCAGCTCCTGCCACGGTTGCTAGGCAACCAAACCCTCCTATTCAATTGTTGAATGTTCACGGTATCCAGCCGGTCCAGTTATTCCCTTATCACAGGTACAGTGAAAGGCCCCATTGCATTGTGGGATACAATACACCAGAGACTTAATCAAAGCCGTGGTTTACTGCTGTTGTTCAACCATCAGTCACAGTAAATGACTCAACTGTATTTTGTTACTGTGGCAATGCAGTGTAGCGGTGTGGGTGTTGGTGTGCAAACACACCAGTCATGAATGCATGAACTGAATGAATGAATGTGAGCATGTTTTATTCTTTAAACCAGGCTAGAGGCCTAATTGGATATAAGTGACCTTCATCCTCAGGAGGATTCAGCCTGACAACAACAACAACAACAGACAATCTCAGTTTCAGTCATGAACTGGGAACAGTTTTTTTTAATGCAGCGTTTGGCCGTGGAATGATGGGTATTATCATGACCTGTTAAGTCTTTTCTGTAGTACATAATGACTTGTTTGCTTACTGCTGGAATGTTATTTAACACAGCCAACATTTTCATATTACTTTACAGTACTTACTATGCCTTGTTGAGTTTTTGTACCTTGATCTTGGCTTACACCCTTGACTAACTCTGTTAGTCAAGCTACTGTTGGCAAATGATTATAAATCGACCCATTTTCCACATCATTTCTTGCCTAAAGAGGTTAACGAATTGGCTCTTGTGTGCAAAAGATGTGAAATGACTGTCAACAGTTTTGTCTGTATTTTGCACAAATATTGGGGAAGGATATTGTATGTTTTAGCTTCAGTTTAATTGAAATCATATGTGCCAGAAAGTGGCATGGCTTTGAATAATAAAAAATAAAAAACAAATCCTTGCAATATAGTAGTGGCCTTTGCTTTGAATTAGAATCTCTACAAAGGCATTGCACACTCCTTATTTTAGCATGCAGCAACAAAGTTAAAATTGTACTTAATATTGTGTCACTTTTTTGGACTTTGAGCTAAAAACCTCTCTGGAGCAAAAGGAGGTAATTGCAGGAGTGGCTGGACTACAACCACATCAAATCAATTTGCTGTGATATCAGTGGACTAACTTGTATAAAAGCCCATTCCCCCCTCCAAGAGTGTGTGTATGTTCGTTTTTATGTCACGACACTGATACTATGACCCTGAAACTGTCTTAATATTGTCTATTCAACATTCAACATTCATGTAGCTGAGACTATCTTGAGATGTGAGTCTATGCATCAATTCATGAATTAGCAGCCTTGATAGTAATGGAGGACAATAACGTTAATTCATCGTAGCCTTGAAAGAATCACACATAACCAGGAGAAAGAATTAACTCGTCAAGTCAGCAAAGCAATAAGATTTGGTGATGAAATGTTTAAATAATAAATATTTCTCCTTTTTACTATATAGTTTATTAGAAAATTCTTAGTAAATTCTTCATCCATCAGTGCTTATAGCACTTTAATTTATCAACATTAATGGTAGTGGAGTTTCAACTTGACTAGATAATATTCTACATTCATGTGGCAATACTAAATACTAAAATACTAAATTTAGGTAATCTGTTTGTCCATCTATTTCTGTTTTAGGCAGTGGTGCATAAACTTGGACACATAATGAATATAAAATTCATATTGGAGTCTGTGGGCTTGCAGCTGCTCAGGAACAGGCCTTTCCTTCATTAATTGAAACATTTGGAGATTCAGTCTCGTGTTGAGCTGAACAGAAAAGCTACTTAATAATTTATAACTAGTTTATCTTACAGATGACCTTTTTAGGGATCTTGCTGGCAGTATTTTCCCCTCTGCATTGCCAAAAAATGTTGCTAAAGCATTGCTCCAATTTAACATGCTTCTTCCAGGAAGTAAGAGGGCACACTGGGCACGTCTGATCTTAAATGAAACATTCACACATAGGCTGACTTAATTTTGTATAAGAATAAGTCAGGTTTGGCATAAATTTAAATCCATGTGCATTGCTGACATTTACTGATGATGATGACAGACTGTAGGGCTAAGTTTTAATAGTCATCTGTGTGTCACCGTAGGAGTGTTTGAACAGAGACAGAAAAGGGGGCAGATAATGTATATGAAAAGAGATGATGGAAGCCAGTAAAAAGGGAAGACAGATTTGCTGAACATATGCAAAAAACTGAATGTTTGAAATGGCAAATTTGCATGTTATACGCTCTGACTATAAGTTCAAAGTTCCCCAACGACAGCCTATCATCTGAATCTGAAGCACATTGCACGGAGGCTTATGTGTTCTTTGAAATGTAAACACTGAGCTGAAAGTGGAGTTGTCCATGCCCATTTTGAAAATATGTATTTTTAGTTTCTGTAATGTTGTCTGCATTTGCATTTGCTGGCTGTGTCCCGTTTTCTGGATACCATAAAGACTTTTATAGGCAAGGCAAGCTTCCACTGAGAGGAAACAGATTGCCCGTGTTGTCAGTATTCTGGGTTAGAGGATAGAGCCGTAGCTGAGCCCCGAAAGTGGCAGCAGAGCATGGCCAAGTGCCCACATACACAAAGGCGCATGCACACACACACACACACACACACACACACACACACACATACAGGCATATGTGGTTTAAGAGACCAATTTTGCAGATTCTTGCATGGCAGTGGTTTATGAGACCACACCTAACGCAACATCTGGTGAACTTAAAAGACATATCAAAAATTTGTATTTTATCTGCAGAACACAAATCTGACTTCAAAATCATCATTTCTCTTTTAGAAGAATATGTGACATATCACAGGCTTATGGGGTCAGACCAAATAGTGGTTTGTGAAACCAACAGTGTTTATGAGGCCTGTTTACATATAACACACAAACACGAACCAGGTAATGGTATAAGAGGACTGATAGACATTACAAGGTCTGTTTGCATGTAACACACAAACACAAACCAGGTAATGGTATAAGAGGACTGATAGACATTACAAGGTCTGTTTACATATAACACACAAACACGAACCAGGTAATGGTATAAGAGGACTGATAAACATTACAAGGTCTATAAGAATACAATACTATATTTAATCTCTTAAAAACCCTTTTAAATACCTACTCCAATCCTCCTTTTTAGCTATTTTCATTCTCAGTGGTCTTTAAATTGTCGTTAAGAAGTTTTCAGCCAAAATAACAAAACCTGTGCCAAGACTCTCTTAAAGGAAAATAAAAAAATAAAAAAAGTTAGTAGCAAGGTTAGCATGTTTTACAAGTCAAAGCAATCTGATCCCTGCATCCGATGCTCTCTGCTGCTGCTGTCCCCCTCGCAGGGGAGCCTTCTGCCTGTCTACTGTCAGCCTGCTCTGGCTGCTGAGAAGCGAGCAACCAAAACTTTAAGCAGCAACCAAAGCTTGCAGTTTTGGTTGCTGCTGTAGAGTCAGTACAAAGATTACAAGCAAAACTGCAAGTTTTTAGTATCACATAAAAAATTTACTCTTTAGATTGAAAGAATATACAAATAAATCTGAGTTAGATTAATAATCAGATCACTAATGAATGAATGACAACCATTACTTCTTCAATGTGAGGAGAAACCACAGAGACACTGTCGGTACGTGTGCAGCTCATCATGCGCAGATTTGCATGATTTGTTTATTCATTTCAAGACTATGAGAGAGAATAGCGGCGTTAGACACCGATCTATTGTTTGATCTTTTGTTTACTCTCAGCAGCACGTGTTAAGGAATTTTCCATTTTTTTCCCATTTTTTGGGCTAACCAATACCGATCACAGGGTCTATTTGAAGCCTTCAATTTTTGTGTAGATTCCAATTTCAATTCATTTATTTCAACTGGACAATGTGCAACATTGAACATATTCAAAAAAACAAACACTGTTGCACCCAATTTACATTGGCTGTACCCCTGCCAGATGTTACCGGCAGCTTCCTAAAAAACATTAAAAACATTACACTTATTACACACACATATTCCATCAGTGTGGATGACAGTTTTGGCGCTTAAAAGTCAGCCCTTTGTTTCTTACAAAGTCTCTAATGTTTTGGCATGTTCTATTTTTCAGTGCTGGCTGTTCACATTCTTTGCAAGCCAAACACTCCTTCTTTGATGCCAAATGGCCTTTCATTATGTGAGACTTGAAATGTCTCAGCACAGCATTTTCCTCTGCTTTGGTCCATGGTCTTCGTGTTTTGCCTTTGCGTTCTGAAAACAAACAAGATGACAATTGTTTGTTAGTATGGCTGACTACATTTTTCATCCGGATATAAACAATGACTAACCATGAGAATTAATAGGAGTTTTGTTTGCCACTCAGAGTAAGAGGTGCTGTTTACTAATTGTAATAAATGATGACGTATTTCCTGTATGTGTACGTTTGTTATTCCGTAAAACTGTTTCCACTGAAAAAGGTTGCATATTTCGTAATATGTTTACTTTTCCACCTACTCCCTCCGTAAAAACTTTCTAGCGATATTTCAAGTTTTTTTTTTTCCAAATATCCAGCGTTTCCATTCAGATTTTTTCATGTGCAAATTGAACATACAAACCCCACATCTCTCTCTGTTTGTTTGTCTCTCTGTCCTTGCATGTTGATCTGATGATGACGACCTTTTTCTGTAGGCCTAGAAACTCCCGAAGGTTACGCACTGGATATTATAAACTTGATACGTATTAAAATTCAACTTGACCATACCATTATGTACAGGAAGGAGTCCGTCTGCTTCAGGAGTGTCCATGTCTGAAAAATGTGTAACAGGAGAGCATAGTAGATGCATTTTATTAAATTATATTAATTAAATTAAAGTATCTGTTGTTTAATTTTGTAATAATTGAACATTATTTACAGTTGGTTATTTTTACTATAAATATGTTCGACATTATTGAGGACAAGAAACCTGGCCCAGAGAGCAGGTTCAATAAACACTAATTTTCAACATCAGTTAGCTCAATGAAAGCAGAAACACATCAGGCAGGTTTAAATTGTATTGAAACCTCATATCCTGATCCAAGAAAAGTTTCAGGGTTCTAGTGATTTTCAGTCAAAAATGTGTCTTTAGATGTCTGTTTCACATTTATCTGCAGCCTTCAAAGAGGATATGTCATGGCCATTTCCACTGTTCATCATTTATTCTTGGATGTCTGCTAAAATAGATGTATATGCTTCAATATTCCAAAACGACATTATTTTTTATTATACTGTACATTTTACATTGAACTCTAATCAGCCTCTGTCTGAAACAATCTGTTTCTCTTATCAGATCACACTTAAATCGGACCATTAACACACAGGTTGTATATGATTCTGCCTTGACACTTCAAGACATAGGCCGTGTTTCCCAGAGTCGCTCTTAGCTTAAGAAGATCTTTCACTAAGAAGGAAATGTAAGATCCACCTGACAGCCTTCTTAGCAACCAAACACTCAGAGATCCAGCCGCGTCAGGTTAATCAGTGGATAGAAAATTCAGCTATACTGAAATAAAATATAATGAAATCATTACAAAAGCAACCTAAGAATAGGGCGGCCGGATTCGAACCTGTGCCAGGTTTATTGTCTGTATAATGTATAATGTATAAATTCATTGTGCTCTGGCTCAGCGACCAGACCCAACTTTTAACCATAAAAACAGCGACATGAAATAATTTGTAGTTGTAAATTCACAATGGGAAGTTTGTTTGGATCTTTCTTTGACGGTTTATTCCGCGGGTTTTGGTCGGACAGTAATGGGGAATCTCAGCTTTTATTTGATGTAGTTTGTGTGGATATCATGAAATTAAAGATACAAGGACCACGGTGACTGCGGGCACGTGCAGTGCTTAGACAAAGGAGCGTTTTTGCTACTGGCGCAATCAGTTGCTTGGTGTTTGACTTGTGTTTGGTTGAGCTGTAAATGGTTGTGCTGGCTCAATAGCTGAGCTTCTTCTGAACAAAACAGTGTGTCATATGACTATATTCGTGCTTATTTAACTGCCCTGAGACGTTTTTCATTTTTAGGGGGCGATGTTACCCCGCCAGTGGGGGCTCTTGAGCTTAAGAGGTTAAGAGGGTTCTTACGTCCTTAAGAATGATCAAATCCGGAAAACACGGCCATTGTTGTAAAGTGGCCAGGATCTACACGGGATTAAAAAATTAAATGATGGAATGGGCAATAAATTAATCAATGGAGAGTGTCTAGAGCTAGTTTCCAGTAGTATGTACTATGTGTACCAATATGCTAGATCACATTCAAAATACATACCGTTCTGTGCACGAGGACAATCTACCTCTGCCTGGTGATCAGTTGTTTGCTCCTCCTCACTCTCATCATCTTCATCATCATCATCATCATCTGTGAAATCTGGACAAATAATGGGAAAGTACTTTCATTTGGTTATGAAACAAATTAAAAACGTTACATCATACATCAGTGTCCCAGTGTTATAACAACAGACAATGAATAGATTTTAATTTGAACTCCACGTGTAATATCTGAATGTCGAAGCGTTATGTCAATGTTACTTTGGTAACTGACTCAGAATGAAAGTGATCTCCGTTTCTGGATAAAGTCACTTTTCATTGAACACGCTTTCTGGAATACCCCCCACCAATACATCACCATTTCATTCACCATGATGATTAAATCTAAGTTTCAATGAATAAATAATAATTTCAATCAGTGCCCACACATCCTATACTGCTTTATACTGCTATATTTTACATACTGCTTGTCCAACATATAGACTCATAGATGCTGTGTTGTCCAGTGGATTGTATATTAATGTCACCGCCACATTGGTCCTCTGTTGCTCTTCCTGAAGTTTCTTCCAAATGTTCACAGTCCAGCTGTGTTGAATTCCTGTCTAAATAAGGCTTTACAGCTCATAGTGCATATCAGAGCAAAAATGAGATCCATGAGGTCAAAAGAACTGCCCCAAGAGCTCAGAGACAGAGTTGTAGAAAGGCACAGATATAGACAAGGCTAGAATAAAATCTGCTGCATTTATTGTTTCTAAAAGCTCAGTGGTCTCCATAATTCTGATATGGAAGAAGTTCAGGTCAACCAGGGCTGGCCGTCCAGCCAAACTGAACAGTTGGGGGAGAAGAACCTTGGTGAGAGAGGTAACTAAGAACCTAAAGATGACTGTGACTGAGCTCCAGAGATCCCGTGTGGAGATGGAAAAAGTTCCAGGCCGACAACCACTGCTGCAGCTCTGCACCAAAACTGGGCTCTATGGCTGAGTGGACCAATGAATGCTTCTCCTCAGTGAAAGACAAATAAAAAGGCTGCACAGAGTTACTCACAGCCTGGGAGTCCTTAAGGTGTGTTTTTGAAAACCCTATCCCGCCTTTCATGTTGTCTGAAACTTTCTCCATCTCCACACAGGATCTCTGGAACTCAGTCAGAGTGATCTTTAGGTTCTTAGTTACCTCTCTCACCAAGGTTCTTCTCCCCAGCTGTTCAGTTTGTCTGGACAGTCAGCTGTAGGAAGATTCCTGGTTGACCCAAACTTCTTCCATATCAGAATTATGGAGACCACTGAGTTCTTAGAAACAATAAATGCAGCAGATGTTTTTTCTAGCCTTGTCCAGATCTGTGTCTTGCTACAGCTGTCTCTGAGCTCTTCTTCCGCTCTTTTGATCTCATGGATCTCATTTTTGTTCTGATATGCACAATTAGCTGTAAGGCCATATTTAGACAGGTGTGTTCATTCAAAATCATGTCCAAACCAATTAATTCAAGACAGCTGGACTCTGATGAAGGTGTAGAACCATCTCAAAGCTGAACAAAAGAAATGGACAGAACCTGAATGACCTACATGAGTGTGACAGCAAAGTTACGTATTTACAGACAGGTTAATTAGGTTAGATAGGTTAATTAATTACTATGAAACTACAAGATTCACAAAGGCATGGTCTATAAAACTCCAGTGATGAAGCCCTCTGTAAAATATTACTCATGAAAATACTGTAAAACCAAGATTTCTTTAAATAAATACTATAACCCCTTTAAGTCTACATTTTACATAAAGAACATTAGAATTTAAATACCTTCAATTTCATCAAGAGATTTTCCTTTAAGCTCATGCATCTTTCCCTTTTCCAGTGCAAGGAGCAACTTGGAAATTTTTGCACTCTGTATGGTAGGCTCTGACAGGCGGTAGAACTGTCTATGTACCGATATATCATGCCCCATAAAGTCAGCAAGCTGATCTAGTTCGTTGCTCTTCAAGTTCAGGATTTGTGATGTGGTCGCTATGTCTTTGCGCAGTTGAGTTGATCGTAGATACTCTGGCTTCTTGGCACCACACTCATCTGCAAGCTGTCTGAGACACTGATGTCCTCTGTAGTAAGTCAGACAATTTGGTACAGCAAACAAGTATTCATTTTGGTCTGGGACACCACATTCCTTCCTCTTCTCAATCATAATGTTGAGTGCATTTACCATCTCAGGTGTCAGCAGCACTGCTACCTTTCTCCCCCTTTTTCCTTTCAGTTCAACACGCTCAAAATAGCGGCAGAGTTTCTTTTCATACTCTGACAGCCCCAATTCATCAAGGGTGTTTGTTTTTTTGTTTCTTTCCAGAAAATTCTTCAGTTTTATCTTTGAGACCTCCCCAACACGTCTTCTATTGAAGAGGACAATCTTGGTCAATGCAGCTTTTGCAAGGCTGGAATAGTTCTGCACTGTTGTCTCCTTCTTCAATGCAGCAGTTGCTGATTCAGCAGTTTTGTCAAGATGCTTGTTAAATTTTGTCACATCATCAGTGAGCGGTAATCTGGCTGATTTGTTATATTTCAAGTCACTAATGGTGCTTAAGGCACAGTGGGATATGTACTCCGACCACTTTGCAGTATAAAGCTTCTGAAAAGCTTTTGAGGATTTAATCAAGTTATCATCTCCAGCCATAAGAGCATGACAATGAATGATGTCACTCACCTTCAACAGTGAGTGTCCAATTTTAAGTGCAAGGCTTGGAGTTTTGTAACAGTTCTTATCTTTATCAAATCCTGCTGTTTCTTTTACTGCTTCAATTACTTCCATGAAATTTCCTGGTTTTATGGCATCCTCTAAGGTTAGGATTGAAGACCTTTTGCGGATGGTTTGCAGGAATCTTCCCAGCTGACGGATTTTTTGGCGGATATAGTCATGTTTTGAAGGGTCATGTCCATGTTTTCTGAAAAGGGTGTCAGCATACCGAAGAAGACAGAAGTCATTACGTATAACACTTGCAATGACATCGTCATGCATACGGCTTAACATTTTAAGCACCCCATCATTAACCGTGCTTGAACATGCCGACTGGATTGCAGATGCTAGGCCAAGCACCCTTTTTCTTCCTTGATGTTCCTGTTCCTCTGCTTTGGAGGAACACCTTTTCATATGTCTCCATAGTTCTGGTCGCAAAAACATACCCTTACAATGGATGCAATATTCATATTTTTTACATTCAACCTTCTTAGCGCTGCGCTTCACTTTAAGCTGGCCACTTCCTTTTTTCAGAACATCTCTGTTATACTCGAAGTTTCCCCTGTTGCGAAGATTCTCTAGGAGCTTCTTCCTAGTTGCTGAGCCTGCTGGGAGACTAAGGGCATATGCTATATCTGAATTCTCTTTTATGTGAGTTTTGAAATGCCGCGCTATTTTGAAATGAAAATTCTTGCAAATGAAGCAGAAATTTTGTCCTGCTTTTACAACACTGGTTGAAGGTACTGTGTTGGTCCAAGATTGTCTAGTGTCAAGGGTGTCATCTGTGACATTACAGTTCACAGAGGTATCCATTAGTAATTCTTCAGCAACCTGGAATGTTGAGTTCGCCAAACTGTTTATTGGTTCCTCATCTTCTGTGTCACTTGCTGAGCCTGGAACGTAGTCTGGATCACATACATCATCCGATGCCTCCTCTTCACTTAAGTCACTTTCATTCTGATTAAAATACAAGGAAAAGAAAGGAAACATAAGGCATACATAACACCTGCAATAAGCACTACATGACAATCAACAAGCAACTGGACCTCATATGCTTCTCATTGTGCTTTTATAAACCATTACTGAGCGCACACACACACAAACTAGGGCTGTTCGATGTGGCCTAAAAATATTTTTTAAAATTTAATTTCGATTATTTTTTTTATCCTGTTAACAACAAAAGACAAAGAAATTATTTCACATAGATTGCTCAAAGCGGTCAAAATACTGAGTGTGGAAGTGGCAACAGTCTAGGGACCACAAATCTTGTAGAAATGCCCCTGTGTGGACTACAACAGCGATTGTAACTGCTGAGCACATGGCTAATTAATTATGCTCATACTCTGCTGGTTCACTTTAATTTTTGTTCTGTTTGTTCACTGGCTTTTATTTTGAAATGTTGTTTCCAGACAGGAAGACACTGTTATGAGGTTGCAGTAACCTATTATAACATGTCAGAGAGTGTCAAACTCCACACCTCTCCTCTCCAGTTATTTTAGATATTATACATTACAGTATCAGATGAACCCAGGGCACACGGCTACAGAACATTATGGTGCATCAGTGGGGATGTTTACATCATTATAGTTGTATAGTTACAGTTCTGTGTGGACGGAGCTTAACAAAGTTTTGGTTGTAAACATACTACAACTATGAGTAGGAGGGGGGAGACGTTAGTGGAGCAGATAGAGCCATGTTGTCCACCTCGTGTTAAACAGCGGTACATAAGTGAAAGTACGATAATGTTCAATTTAATAATAATGAATTAAAATCAAGTGTAAATAAGCCGGTAGATACGTTAGTGGAAGTCAGTTGCTGAAGTAATTAAGCAGTTGCTCAAGTAGTTGAAGAGAAAATCTCGATTTAGCGATTTCATTTTATCAACATCATCATAACTAAAAAAATTTGAATTACGATGTATAATCAATTTATCGAACAGTCGTAACACAAACATACACACACGCAAGTCTTTGTGCTAAAGTATTGCTTCTCACTGCTGTCATCATATATCAAACAATGGCCTCAAACACTATGAGTAGGCATACACACAAAACACACAAGGGTTATAGGACTATACCAAATCATGAGTCATATACAGAAGCAGAAAGTGAGCATCGTTTCAGGTCATGTTAAAACACTTCCTGCATTTAAAGCTACACCAACAAATGTACTGACAAACCTGTTCAGGGAGCACTGTGGAGGAGAGGAATGGTGTGTGGCCTGTAGATGGAGAGACGACTGGTGTGTGGCCTGTAGATGGAGAGGCGACTGGTGTGTGGCCTGTAGATGGAGAGGCGACTGGTGTGTGGCCTGTAGATGGAGAGACGACTGGTGTGTGGCCTGTAGATGGAGAGACGACTGGTGTGTGGCCTGTAGATGGAGAGACGACTGGTGTGTGGCCTGTAGATGGAGAGGCGACTGGTGTGTGGCCTGTAGATGGAGAGGCGACTGGTGTGTGACTTGTAGATGGAGAGACGACTGGTGTGTGGCCTGTAGATGGAGAGGCGACTGGTGTGTGGCCTGTAGATGGAGAGACGACTGGTGTGTGGCCTGTAGATGGAGAGGCGACTGGTGTGTGGCCTGTAGATGGAGAGACGACTGGTGTGTGGCCTGTAGATGGAGAGGCGACTGGTGTGTGGCCTGTAGATGGAGAGACGACTGGTGTGTGGAGAACAGGTTTCTCGACTGTAGTTGGAGCCATAGGCTGATGGAGAGACAAAAGGGGAGAACCAGAGGAGAATGAAAGAGGGAGACATGGCAGTTATTTCAATGTAGAATATCTGCTGCTGAAATACTGAATTTGATGATACAATACGATCAATATAATTTCCAGAAATTGAACATCACTGATTCACTGTTGGTATGTAACACTTGAAGAGGTAACACTGAGGCTTCAAAGCTGTGATTCATAAGATCTACCAATTAATTTTTACCATGACCGCAGTCAAAGAATTATTTTGGTGACATCAATTTGATAATGAATTTTGTTACCTTCACTGTTAAGACCAAATCTATTACCCATGACACACAATACACTATTTGAACTAACACTTTAAACCTTTTTAAAAAAAGCATTTCAATAAATATCTGCTTATGCCAGTTCCTAGTGCTTATGTAGGTGTAGGTGGCATAAAAACCTTATGGATACTGCGTCCAGTAAAGGGTTACCAAAATAACTACTACTAAATAAATACTACTTACCGAAGTCTTTTGTCTTTTGTCTTTGGAGTGAAAGCAGTATGTATGCCATACAGTGGTGCAAACTGTTAAAACAACAAAATACTAAGGTTAGCATTAATGTTGTAATGCTTCACAAAATTATGTTGTTTTTACTTAAAAGGTGCACTGCAGAAGATTCCAAAAATGGTTGTTTTCAGCGCCACCAGTAATGTCAAGTGAACTGTTGCTCTCTCTTGTCGTACGTACTCATAGCATGAGTGACATTCAGACAGATTTCACTAGATAAATCGTTTTTGTGCTTATGTGGACTTCGTGTTGGACTCGTGCTGGATGTCACAATGAACCTACAAAGACATGTACTGTACAGCTCTTCAGTACTGCTGCCGGGGAAAACAGCAGGAATGGCGCATTCCATGCAGAGACCCGAGCGAGGTGGCCAGGCACATCCACTCAACACCATGGATCCCTCCTCGTGATGCTGCACAATGGCGTGTTGAACAGCAGGTAGACAGCATCGCTGGGATGGATCTCTGGTGTGTGGCGGTGCCTGGCCACCTCGTTTGGGTCTTGGGATGAAGTTAGCCAAACCCCAGCCTCTACTATGCTACTACCGCTACTGCTGTAAACACCATCGAAATCTTGCAGGATCACCCAGTGTTGCTAGTAGTAGACCACTAGTTGTTTTTCCTCAGTGCATCACGCGAGATTTCGACAATGTTTACAGCAGTAGCAGCAGAGTAGAAACCGTCAGGTAAGTGCTATTTTAATAAACTCTCGGTGTACTTACAAACTTTCCAATGCATCGTTTTGGGTACAGTGCATTTTTGTACTATTGTAGAAGTTTGATACCATTCTGGGCTTTTCGCCAGAAATGCACTAGAACTAGCATGTACAACATCTGCTGCCTTCATCCAGCAATGTGGGCCACCTGTTTTTTCACAGAATCAATAGCCTCACTCATTGAACCCCACACCGCTATTATTTTGAACAGCCTAATATCTGATTTCTTCACATTTCTGTAAAACAATAACAAAGTTCATGTTTTTTTTCCCTTCATTTCTTGATTTGGAAAAGAATATGCAGTGTTCCTAATGCATGTTCATGTGTGAATCTTAAAACTATGATGAGGATTTTAAGCTTTATTCACTTTTTTAAACACACTGCTATTATTTTGAAAACAACTAAGTTTATCGACCGTGAAAAATGTCTTTCTACAAGCAAACACAGTGTACATGTGTAATGCAACATGTCGATCTTAGAATTTTTTTACAAACCTTCACATCTTAGCCCCCACCACCTCAACGAGGAAAATGGCCCACGACAAAGTGAGCATTTTTCAAATGAGCCCAAGTTCTCTTTCATAACACGATGTGTCTTGCAATCTAAAAGAAAAAACACATATTGAAATTTATTGTGTGAATACAGATTTTAATTTCTAACTTAAGATAACTTCCTCTAAGGGGCAATACCAGCTCAAATCCCATGAACTCACATCTGGTTTTTACGTCAAGATATTAGTCTTGGAAAGAAACACATACGAGCAGCTTAGATCTGACAAGAACTAAGTCCAATCAACATATCAACAGGTTTAAAAAAAAAAAAATTCTCCACATTTATAAACTATTTAGAATGTTTTTTTTTCTCTGGGATGTTGGTGTTGACAATTTTTTGTTTAATTTGAATGTGAATTTGAATGTTATTAATTGATATCCCGGGGGGATATCAGGCCTGTCCTGAGGCAGCACCACTGTGTTAAGCAGCGCCAACAGCTAAGGCCAGAGCAGACACAAAGTCACTAGTGTCCATAGTGCAAATAAATAAATAATAAATAAAGAAAAGCGAGACAAAAGTTTGAGGAGACAGAAAAAAAAGAAGAAAACAATGGCTTTGCCAATTCTTACCCCTATCTCTCTTCCTCATTCCTCCTGAATTCGCTTGCTTTCTTCTCTTCCTTCCTCTCTGTTCTTCAAAAGCTTAAATAGATTATAATGAAAATGAAAACAATTGGACTGTGTAAATGAAGGATACACACACACACACACATCAACTTGTATTGTATCCCCCTTAAATGAGTCACTACTTATAATAAGGTTTTGCCTGGCATATCTTTCCTCTATTATGTTTTATATAAAGATTTCTTACCATCATTGCAACTGCCCTGCCTCTTGGCTTGCTGCTGTGATCCAACAATCTTTCCATGTGGAAAAATAAAGCAAAAAAAAGAGTCATAAAGTCATAAAAGAGTATTTTACGGGTAGCCATAGAGAAGAGGAAAGAAAAACCCATCAGTCCTGGAAGAATGACATCTCCAGTACCTATGGCATTTACGGTACTTTCAGGTCTAACGCTACTGTGGCAAATTGGCCCAAACACTATGAATAAGCACACAAAATACACAACAAGGGTTATGGAACCATACCAAGTCTAAGTCAACACAAACACACAAATGCAAATCTGCTATACTGCTAAAGTATTGCTTCTCACTGCTTCACACCATGAGTAGGCATACACACAAAACACACAAGGGTTATAGGACTATACCAAATCATGAGTCATATACAGAAGCAGAAAGTGAGCATCGTTTCAGGTCATGTTAAAACACTTCCTGCATTTAAAGCTACACCAACAAATGTACTGACAAACCTGTTCAGGGAGCACTGTGGAGGAGAGGAATGGTGTGTGACTTGTAGATGGAGAGACGACTGGTGTGTGGACAACAGGTTTCTCGACTGTAGTTGGAGCCATAGGCTGATGGAGAGACAAAAGGGGAGAACCAGAGGAGAATGAAAGAGGGAGACATGGCAGTTATTTCAATGTAGAATATCTGCTGCTGAAATACTGAATTTGACACTGAGCTGACATATCAAACTTCCGGCCCGCGTTTAAATTATATCCGGCCTGCAAGAAGAAATTATATCCCTATCAGAGAGAGGAGACAGAGAGGACGGAGAAAGGACAGAGAGGAGACAGAGAGGGACAGAGGAGACAGAGAGGGGACAGAGAGGGGACAGAGAGGGGACAGAGAGGGGACATAGAGAGGACAGAGGGAGGACAGAGGAGACAGAGAGATGACAGAGAGGAGACAGAGGAGACATAGAGAGGACGGAGAGAGGACAGAGGGAGGACAGACGAGAAAGAGAGAGGACAGAGAGGAGAGAGGGACAGATGAGACAGAGAGGGGACAGAGAGAGGACAGAGAGGGGACAGAGAGGAGACATAGAGAGGACAGAGGAGACAGAGAGATGACAGAGAGGAGACATAGAGAGGACGGAGAGAGGACAGAGGGAGGACAGACGAGAAAGAGAGAGGACAGAGAGGAGACAGAGAGGGACAGAGGAGACAGAGAGGGGACAGAGAGGGGACAGAGAGGAGACATAGAGAGGACAGAGGGAGGACAGAGGAGACAGAGAGGAGACAGAGAGGAGACATAGAGAGGACGTAGAGAGGACAGAGGGAGGACAGACGAGAAAGAGAGAGCACAGAAAGGAGACAGAGAGAGGACAGAGAGAAGGATCTGTGATGCTGTAGTCTTCTTATTATATACTATTCGTTATTTTTAAAAAATAGATTAAATTGGTCAAATGTACTCTACCTTGGATATTTGATGCTTTTGGCAAGAACGCCATGGCAGGTTTTCTCCTCCGTAGTCATAGGTTATTTCTTGCCCTTCCTCAATGTCAATGATGGCAAACAAACACAGACTGGGTACACCATCCACCTCTATTTTTTTCATTTTCGCATTCGGCTTTTTAGCATCATTCACGAGTCTGCCAAGTGTCCCATCTTCTCTTGAAGCATCAATGCTACAGGAGTTACAAGAATGAGTTACTAAAAATGTTAACAAAATTGTGGTCCAGAAGCAAGAACATGATTGGCAAGCATTTCCAGAAATTTCTGCATAGGGCCATTTCCACTACGGGGCCAACTGGGCCAAAATACAGGGCCGGGGCAGCGGGTCTGTGTCTCCATTATAGGGCCTTCCCCCTCAGGGCCATCTCCGGGAACCTTTACGGGGCCGAAATAAGACCCTGCCTCGAGAGTAGGTACTCAGTTCGGCCCCGAAAAGCTCCCAGGTGGGGCTTAAGGTTTACTCACTGATTGGGTGAAAACATAGCGGGATGTGACATTATCAGAAAACATCAAATCAAGCAGCATTTTTAAAACGTAGCAGAAGAGGAGCATTAGTCTAGTAGCAACTAGGGGTGGGAGAAAAAAAATCGATTCATATAAGAATCTCAATTCTAATCATCTACGATTATGAATCGATTCATAAACTTCAAAAATTGATTTTTTATTAACGTTTCCCTCGTCTCTCTGCGCGCCCTCATAAGCTTCCGTACACAGCGTTGCTGCACAACTCGCTATGAAGAGCGACGGCGGCAGCGTCCGCTGTTGTTCTTTTTAATATGGACTGATTAAACTGAAATTTTGCAGCGGATAGCCTGAGTAAGTAAGGACGTACCGCTTTTATAATGACAAAAGAAGTATCTGGTTAGCTCTGCCTTCACCTCCACACTGACTCCGCTGAACGTGCACACATACTGCATGTCAGGGCCGCGGATGATCGGCGGTGATCAGAGCAATTTGTGATTATTATCAGTACAAGCAGACCGAATCACAACTTTAATGAGTGCGGTTCAGTTTGACATTATTGTCGGTCTGTTAGAAAAACATTTAATTTTATTAAAAACGAAAAGTAATATTTATAGCCTACAGGCTGTAAAAATAATAGTCATTAAAGTTGCTGGCTGGAAATTGTGTATTGGCTATATGGCCGGCAGCCGGCGCTTGTGGAAAGCTCTGCTATGCACTGTATCAGTTTTTGAATCGAGAATCGATTTTGAATCGAATCATGACCCTAAGAATTGGAATCAAATCGAATCGTGAAACACCCAAAGATTCCCACCCCTAATAGCAACCATCTACAGAGTTAAAAACAACATAAGAAGATGTTCGACAAGTAGGCCAACAATTAAGTCGCACTACAAAAAACTGTCGCATTATGATTACACGGACATTGAAACTCTCGCCCCCTCCCCTTACCGCGTGGTAAGGGGAGGGGGACAGGAACTCGACTAGAACTTCCCCTCACTCGGCCCTCTTGACTGGCGTGTCTCCACTGCAGAGTGGGGCCGAGAGGGGCCCATCCACGACGTCACGAGTTTCATTGTCCCCGTCATCATAGTGCCACTATTCAGCCCCATAGTGGAAACACGGGTCATGTGTGGTTTGGCTTTTGATCAAGAATAACATCCTGCAATTCAGCTTACTCACCAATAATCCGTTCCTTTATGTTTGAAGAAGTATGTATACTCGTTCCATGCAGCAGTCTTCTTCAAAACTCCTCTGTACTCCAAAATGAATGAGCCTTTGCGAATTGGCTCCACTGCAAACACACCTCTTCCTATCAATAGATAAATAAATAACAGTTAATGAAAATGAGCCTAATAAAAAAAGTGAAATTATTAGATGAAAAATTTAAATTATGATAAAAAAATTACAATCATGAGGAAAAAAGATGGAATTCATAAGATCTGCTAACTCACTCATCAAATATCATCTCAACATTACTGGACAGATTCACAATATTTACCATTTTTCCTTGATGAGAAAAGGCATAACTTGATGAAAACATTGTGAAATTTGATCCTAAAACTGCTTTTGTCATAAGCCAATATTTAAAATCATGCAAAACTGTGATGTGATACTGTATTTTACTGTATGACCTTGTATGCTTCACTCTGTCCTTATAAACCATTACTGGGCCACACACAAACACACACAAGACTTTGTACTAAAGTATTGGTTCACACTGTCTCACTGCTGTCCTCATATGCCAAACACTGGCCTCAAACACCATGATCATGCTAACACAAAACACACAAGCCATACTGAATCTTAGTCATATACAGAAGCAGTAAGTTAGCATTGTTTCAGGTCATTTTAAAGCACTTCCTGTGTTTGAATCTACACTGACACAGTGTACTGACAAACCTCTTTGAGCAAGACTGTGGAAGACACGCCTGCTGCGTGCAAAACCTGACCACAATTGACTGAAAACTACTACAGCTGACCTAAAAATGACCTAAAACTGACCAAAAACTACTACAGCTGACCTAAAAATGACCTAAAACTGACCAAAAACTACTAAAGCTGACCTAAAAATGACCTAAAACTGACCAAAAACTACTACAGCTGACCTAAAAATGACCTAAAACTGACCAAAAACTACTAAAGCTGACCTAAAAATGACCTAAAACTGACCAAAAACTACTAAAGCTGACCTAAAAATGACCTAAAACTGACCAAAAACTACTAAAGCTGACCTAAAAATGACCTAAAACTGACCAAAAACTACTAAAGCTGACCTAAAAATGACCTGAAACTGACCAAAAACTACTAAAGCTGACCTAAAAATAACCTAAAACTGACCAAAAACTACTAAAGCTGACCTAAAAATGACCTAAAACTGACCAAAAACTACTAAAGCTGACCTAAAAATGACCTAAAACTGACCAAAAACTACTAAAGCTGACCTAAAAATAACCTAAAACTGACCAAAAACTACTAAAGCTGACCTAAAAATGACCTAAAACTGACCAAAAACTACTAAAGCTGACCAAAACTGACATTAAAAGTGACCAAAAACCAACCTACAGATTAAACACTGACCAAAACTGACCTGAAAATTGATCAAAAACCAACCAACAGACTAAAAACTGACCAAAATTGATAAAAAAGAAAGTTGAATTATCTTTTAAAATATGTTAAATGCTCACAGTCCAGAATTTATGTTAATTAAAAGTGAAATTATTAGATGAAAAATTTAAATTATGATAAAAAATTACAATCATGAGGAAAAAAGATGGAATTCATAAGATCTGCTAACTCACTCATCAAATATCATCTCAACATTACTGGACAGATTCACAATATTTACCATTTTTCCTTGATGAGAAAAGGCATAACTTGATGAAAACATTGTGAAATTTGATCCTAAAACTGCTTTTGTCATAAGCCAATATTTAAAATCATGCAAAACTGTGATGTGATACTGTATTTTACTGTATGACCTTGTATGCTTCACTCTGTCCTTATAAACCATTACTGGGCCACACACAAACACACACAAGACTTTGTACTAAAGTATTGGTTCACACTGTCTCACTGCTGTCCTCATATGCCAAACACTGGCCTCAAACACCATGATCATGCTAACACAAAACACACAAGCCATACTGAATCTTAGTCATATACAGAAGCAGTAAGTTAGCATTGTTTCAGGTCATTTTAAAGCACTTCCTGTGTTTGAATCTACACTGACACAGTGTACTGACAAACCTCTTTGAGCAAGACTGTGGAAGACACGCCTGCTGCGTGCAAAACCTGACCACAATTGACTGAAAACTACTACAGCTGACCTAAAAATGACCTAAAACTGACCAAAAACTACTACAGCTGACCTAAAAATGACCTAAAACTGACCAAAAACTACTAAAGCTGACCTAAAAATGACCTAAAACTGACCAAAAACTACTACAGCTGACCTAAAAATGACCTAAAACTGACCAAAAACTACTAAAGCTGACCTAAAAATGACCTAAAACTGACCAAAAACTACTAAAGCTGACCTAAAAATGACCTAAAACTGACCAAAAACTACTAAAGCTGACCTAAAAATGACCTAAAACTGACCAAAAACTACTAAAGCTGACCTAAAAATGACCTGAAACTGACCAAAAACTACTAAAGCTGACCTAAAAATAACCTAAAACTGACCAAAAACTACTAAAGCTGACCTAAAAATGACCTAAAACTGACCAAAAACTACTAAAGCTGACCTAAAAATGACCTAAAACTGACCAAAAACTACTAAAGCTGACCTAAAAATAACCTAAAACTGACCAAAAACTACTAAAGCTGACCTAAAAATGACCTAAAACTGACCAAAAACTACTAAAGCTGACCTAAACTGACATTAAAAGTGACCAAAAACCAACCTACAGATTAAACACTGACCAAAACTGACCTGAAAATTGATCAAAAACCAACCAACAGACTAAAAACTGACCAAAATTGATAAAAAAGAAAGTTGAATTATCTTTTAAAATATGTTAAATGCTCACAGTCCAGAATTTATGTTAATTAAAAGTGAAATTATTAGATGAAAAATTTAAATTATGATAAAAAAATTACAATCATGAGGAAAAAAGATGGAATTCATAAGATCTGCTAACTCACTCATCAAATATCATCTCAACATTACTGGACAGATTCACAATATTTACCATTTTTCCTTGATGAGAAAAGGCATAACTTGATGAAAACATTGTGAAATTTGATCCTAAAACTGCTTTTGTCATAAGCCAATATTTAAAATCATGCAAAACTGTGATGTGATACTGTATTTTACTGTATGACCTTGTATGCTTCACTCTGTCCTTATAAACCATTACTGGGCCACACACAAACACACACAAGACTTTGTACTAAAGTATTGGTTCACACTGTCTCACTGCTGTCCTCATATGCCAAACACTGGCCTCAAACACCATGATCATGCTAACACAAAACACACAAGCCATACTGAATCTTAGTCATATACAGAAGCAGTAAGTTAGCATTGTTTCAGGTCATTTTAAAGCACTTCCTGTGTTTGAATCTACACTGACACAGTGTACTGACAAACCTCTTTGAGCAAGACTGTGGAAGACACGCCTGCTGCGTGCAAAACCTGACCACAATTGACTGAAAACTACTACAGCTGACCTAAAAATGACCTAAAACTGACCAAAAACTACTACAGCTGACCTAAAAATGACCTAAAACTGACCAAAAACTACTAAAACTGACCTAAAAATGACCTAAAACTGACCAAAAACTACTAAAGCTGACCTAAAAATGACCTAAAACTGACCAAAAATTACTGAAGCTGACCTAAAAATGACCTAAAACTGACCAAAAACTACTAACACTGACCTAAAAATGACCTAAAACTGACCAAAAACTACTAAAGCTGACCTAAAAATGACCTAAAACTGACCAAAAACTACTACAGCTGACCTAAAAATGACCTGAAACTGACCAAAAACTACTAAAACTGACCTAAAAATGACCTGAAACTGACCAAAAACTACTAAAGCTGACCTAAAAATGACCTAAAACTGACCAAAAACTACTAAAGCTGAGCTAAAAATGACCTGAAACTGACCAAAAACTACTAAAGCTGACCTAAAAATGACCTGAAACTGACCAAAAACTACTAAAGCTGACCTAAAAATGACCTGAAACTGACCAAAAACTACTAAAGCTGACCTAAAAATGACCTGAAACTGACCAAAAACTACTAAAGCTGACCTAAAAATGACCTAAAACTGACCAAAAACTACTAAAGCTGACCTAAAAATGACCTGAAACTGACCAAAAACTACTAAAGCTGACCTAAAAATGACCTAAAACTGACCAAAAACTACTAAAGCTGACCTAAACTGACATTAAAAGTGACCAAAAACCAACCTACAGATTAAACACTGACCAAAACTGACCTGAAAATTGATCAAAAACCAACCAACAGACTAAAAACTGACCAAAATTGATAAAAAAGAAAGTTGAATTATCTTTTAAAATATGTTAAATGCTCACAGTCCAGAATTTATGTTAATTAAAAGTGAAATTATTAGATGAAAAATTTAAATTATGATAAAAAAATTACAATCATGAGGAAAAAAGATGGAATTCATAAGATCTGCTAACTCACTCATCAAATATCATCTCAACATTACTGGACAGATTCACAATATTTACCATTTTTCCTCGATGAGAAAAGGCATAACTTGATGAAAACATTGTGAAATTTGATCCTAAAACTGCTTTTGTCATAAGCCAATATTTAAAATCATGCAAAACTGTGATGTGATACTGTATTTTACTGTATGACCTTGTATGCTTCACTCTGTCCTTATAAACCATTACTGGGCCACACACAAACACACACAAGACTTTGTACTAAAGTATTGGTTCACACTGTCTCACTGCTGTCCTCATATGCCAAACACTGGCCTCAAACACCATGATCATGCTAACACAAAACACACAAGCCATACTGAATCTTAGTCATATACAGAAGCAGTAAGTTAGCATTGTTTCAGGTCATTTTAAAGCACTTCCTGTGTTTGAATCTACACTGACACAGTGTACTGACAAACCTCTTTGAGCAAGACTGTGGAAGACACGCCTGCTGTGTGCAAAACCTGACCACAATTGACTGAAAACTACTACAGCTGACCTAAAAATGACCTAAAACTGACCAAAAACTACTAAAGCTGACCTAAAAATGACCTGAAACTGACCAAAAACTACTAAAGCTGACCTAAAAATGACCTAAAACTGACCAAAAACTACTAAAGCTGACCTAAAAATAACCTAAAACTGACCAAAAACTACTAAAACTGACCTAAAAATGACCTAAAACTGACCAAAAACTACTACAGCTGACCTAAAAATGACCTAAAACTGACCAAAAACTACTAAAACTGACCTAAAAATGACCTAAAACTGACCAAAAACTACTAAAGCTGACCTAAAAATGACCTGAAACTGACCAAAAACTACTAAAGCTGACCTAAAAATGACCTAAAACTGACCAAAAACTACTAAAGCTGACCTAAAAATAACCTAAAACTGACCAAAAACTACTAAAACTGACCTAAAAATGACCTAAAACTGACCAAAAACTACTACAGCTGACCTAAAAATGACCTAAAACTGACCAAAAACTACTAAAACTGACCTAAAAATGACCTAAAACTGACCAAAAACTACTAAAGCTGACCTAAAAATGACCTGAAACTGACCAAAAACTACTAAAGCTGACCTAAAAATGACCTAAAACTGACCAAAAACTACTAAAGCTGACCTAAAAATGACCTAAAACTGACCAAAAACTACTAAAGCTGACCTAAAAATGACCTAAAACTGACCAAAAACTACTAAAGCTGACCTAAAAATGACCTAAAACTGACCAAAAACTACTAAAGCTGACCTAAAAATGACCTGAAACTGACCAAAAACTACTAAAGCTGACCTAAAAATGACCTAAAACTGACCAAAAACTACTAAAGCTGACCTAAAAATAACCTAAAACTGACCAAAAACTACTAAAACTGACCTAAAAATGACCTAAAACTGACCAAAAACTACTACAGCTGACCTAAAAATGACCTAAAACTGACCAAAAACTACTAAAACTGACCTAAAAATGACCTAAAACTGACCAAAAACTACTAAAGCTGACCTAAAAATGACCTGAAACTGACCAAAAACTACTAAAGCTGACCTAAAAATGACCTAAAACTGACCAAAAACTACTAAAGCTGACCTAAAAATGACCTAAAACTGACCAAAAACTACTACAGCTGACCTAAAAATGACCTAAAACTGACCAAAAACTACTAAAACTGACCTAAAAATGACCTAAAACTGACCAAAAACTACTAAAGCTGACCTAAAAATGACCTGAAACTGACCAAAAACTACTAAAGCTGACCTAAAAATGACCTAAAACTGACCAAAAACTACTAAAGCTGACCTAAAAATAACCTAAAACTGACCAAAAACTACTAAAACTGACCTAAAAATGACCTAAAACTGACCAAAAACTACTACAGCTGACCTAAAAATGACCTAAAACTGACCAAAAACTACTAAAACTGACCTAAAAATGACCTAAAACTGACCAAAAACTACTAAAGCTGACCTAAAAATGACCTGAAACTGACCAAAAACTACTAAAGCTGACCTAAAAATGACCTAAAACTGACCAAAAACTACTAAAGCTGACCTAAAAATGACCTAAAACTGACCAAAAACTACTAAAGCTGACCTAAAAATGACCTAAAACTGACCAAAAACTACTAAAGCTGACCTAAAAATAACCTAAAACTGACCAAAAACTGAAAAAAAGGAAATTAATAATAAAAGCTTATTGTGATTTGAGGGCTTTGAGCTACAAGACATCAGACATCATCGAAAGCAAAAACTTTACCTTTAATGGGGTCGATGTATCTCCAGACACATAACGCTTTGTCCTTCTTTAGTCTTACGTGATGTTGTGCATCACAAATGGGGTCTAGTCGGCCTCGCCTCACTGCAAAATATCATGTCAAGTCAGTCCTTACAAATATACAGCATTATCAGAACTCATTTTAACTGTGGCCTAAAAAGGTATTATGCTAGGCAACAACACAGCTTAAGCTAGACGATGCTGAAGATGCTTCCAGCTTCCATCAGGCAGTTAAGGGAAAAGCAATGTTGACATTTGCTTCATTCTTAGACCAGAGGGATATTCCAGACAGGAGGTTCAACAAACTCTGAGTCTAACCCTGAACTCTGAGTATTGGTTTCAGAGCAGCTGATCTGAATTAGTTCAATCAACTCTGAGTATGTTAAGCACCCACAAAAAAAGCCATCATCTATGGAGCTCAGATACAGTGATTCACCATGGCAATGGGTAAATAAAAAAAGGACCCTCCGTTTTAAAACAGTAGACATATATTAATGCATGTTTATGCTGATTGTGCACATTTAATTATTGATGAAATGTGACTGTTTGGGGCCGCAGATACATTACATTTAAATCAATCTGTTCATCTTTGATGTAACAAACACAGGAGCAAATGTAGGTGAAGAAGAAAATAAGACATGTACTGTAATATAACAATCTGATCCAGTGAGGGGATTTACACTTGAAAAGAGATTACAATACAGTAGATTTTAAATGTTAGAAATGTATTTGTGTATTTCAGATACTTCAACAAATGTAGTTAGTTTAAACAGTGAAATGCTGTTAACACATTCAGACTGTGTAGTTTGAAAGAGATTTTTAAATAAACTATATAGCCTACATTCTGAAGGTGTTTAAATTGACTATATTAGTTAAAGTAGATGAAATAAAGTCACTGAAGGCTGTTGAGCCAATATCCAAATAATTATGTATTTTTTTTTATTTACTGTATTTTAACCTCAACCCTTTCCAAGTGCTAATCATCAAACACATTAGTGGATCAGCTTGTGAGATTACAAACATGTCTCATGTCTTTGATCTATATATTTTTTTAAATCTATATGTTTTATCTTCAGTTGCTCCTATATTTCAGATTAAAGCTGAACAAATCTATTTAATAATAGTTACAATATAAATAATGTAACTATGACCTCATACAGTTACATTCCACCACTTTATCATCCAAGTCTGGTAAATAATGAAGTAAGGGACAACACTACGCAATAAAACTTTATTGTGTTAACTTATTGACACGTATTCCTGCTCTGACAGTCTGCTGTTTTAGCAATTGGGGGACTTTTAGCAATAAAAACAGAAAGCAGTGTTCATCAATGTACTAATCAAAAAGAATATGGTGATGTTATACATCAATCGTATCAGCCAGACCTGGTCTAAAATCTGCACAAAGCTCGTTTATATGCCCAAAATACAGCTAAAATCATAACTATAACCATAACTTCATATCAAACTTCATGAAGCAGTCCATAAACGATAATTCGGGATAATAGAGCAACAATATTTTATGCAAACAACACAACCTTCCCCTCAAATGAAAGCGGAGCCTCCGCAGCTTCCACGCTAGAGCCATGTACAACAAAGCGTCCAAAAGCCGGCAGCCAAACCGCAACAAAAAACTAACTGCTTCGCTAAATGCTGGTTGAAACCCTGACAGAGTAACTGTGATGACAGATTTAGCTTACCAGCTAGCTGCAGTGCTAAGGCCATTTACACAGCTCCGGTCCGGCTGTAACAGACGTGAAGCAAACAACGGGAGACACAAAAAGGACACTGCGTATGTTTTTAAAAAAACAAATTGTCCCTCTCCCACAAACCTAGCTTCACAGCGGAGTGTGTTCAGGCCAGGGGGGGACTACTGGAAGTCAAACGTTGCGTTCAAGATCGTCTTGTTAAACGGTTTAAAAATACAGACAGGATTTGAAGCGCTATTTCTGTCTCAATTATGTTAACTCTTGTAATTTTCCTTTGACGGTCAAAAAATCCGAGTTCACACAGAGACACAAACAAAGTCCGCAAGGGCGCCAAATATTTATATTAATTAATATTTATATTTAAATGTAATATTTCAAATTCTAAGCGGGACAATACCAGATATCGACACAACACCGTCAGTCTCTTCATCGCTAAACAAAATGAATTTTACTCTCAGAAGCTACCGCTGTTTAGCTAGCTGACGGAGGATCCAGTGAAAGCTGACACACATTTTATGAAATATAAAATAAAATAAGCATGTGTACAGAGTGTGTAGTTATCAGATAACTCCCGAACATTTTAGAGTAATCTGTTAGCTAACAATCAGCATGAACATTAATTCATGCTGGCAATAAGATAAGAGATAAGATATTCCTTTATTAGTTTCACAATGGGGAAATTTGCATTATCCACAACTGAACATATAAGAATATAAGAGCAGCAATAAGAAAAAGAGTAGAGAACAATAAATAATAAGTACCAAAAACAGTAATAGTAAGAAATATGTAGTGAAATAGTCGTGACATTATTTACATTATTTACAAGATTTACACGAGTAAATTATTATTATTAATTATATAAACTAAAGCTTTTTTAAGTCTGTCAAGGCTATCGGTCATATATGTATAAAATATAAAATATAAAAGTCTTACTTTTCAAAGCTCATCCCACTCGCTGGTCCCGGCTGGAGTCCGCTGAAGTTCCCGCCTTGTGTGTAAAATTGGCGGGTCATTGTGTGTATTTTCGCGGAAACGTGTATAATTTGCAATGTCTCTTGCAGCCTCTGGTGTCGCTGTTCGACACACACGTTTTACACACGTTTTGGTCTCACAAACCCATCCTGCCATGTGAGACCAATATGTGTGAACGTCAGAAAGGCAGGGGGTGGGCCATAACAGTAGAACAACTATATTAACTGATAACACTAGAAACTATGTAATCACTCATATATATATAATGACTTATACAATTAATATTGAATAATTATAACATTATAAAGTTTTATGTTTACGAGACCATCAAAATTGGTTCCTTAACCCGATTGGTCTTGTAATGCTGGTGAGTAAACCTGAAAATTGGTTTTGTAAACCATGTATGCCTACTCACACACACACACACACACACACACACACACACACACACACACACACACACACACACACACACAGGGAGGAAGATGGAGATGCTAAAAATACACAGGGTAATGAGAGTGTGGTGTTGCTGTCATCCTCATGCTCCGCCGCCTGTAGCCACACCATTTTTTTCCTGACTGTCGCATCTCAGTACGTGCACAAACACCCACACACAAGCAAAACACCTGATGGATTATGAGCTCAGGTAGCGCCGCGATTAAAGTATAACTTACTGAAGCTTTTAAAGTCTGTAATATGCCAGTTTGTCAAGTAGTTATATTAAAGGTCCAGCGTGTCGAAATTTGGGGCATCTAGCAGTGCAATTGCTGATTGCAACCTCCTCGCCTCACCCTCTCCTTCCAAGCATTAAGGAGAAACTATAGCCTAGACTAGAGCAGTGTTTAGTTTGTCTGTTCTGTGCTACCGTAGAAGCATGATGGTTTTGCTGCTCAGCCTTACTTCCAATTTTGCCTAACTGACACAAGCATTATTGCAAAAAAATCCACTGCGCTCCAAAAAACATTTTCTTTATAGATGTCTGTAAAAGTTGGCACGGCACCTTGAACTGCAAACAAAGTCAATTTTGACTCTTGCTATCATGAATTTTTAATCCATGGAGTTTTTTTATTTGTAAAACTTTACCCAAGCCTAGAAAAGCCATTTAAGAAATGTGTGACATCATCACAATGTTATGTCTGTGGGCTGAGCAGGGACTTGCAGCATGGCCAGTGGTGTAAACACTCCATATTCAGTAGGCTGCATAACCAGATAGTAAATGCAAATGCTAGAAGAAGATATAGATCATTCTAACATAACAAAAACATAACAAATCTTACTTCCAGGCGATTATACGCTAATGAAAACATAGTGACTCATATTATATTCAACTTCTGCGATATTCTGTCCAGAGACCCCTAAATCTTTCATCTTACCCATGATGATATTGATGAATGAAGATGAATGACCTAATTTTGATTAAATTCACTGTGGGTGTCAGTGATCATCAGAGGAAAAAATTTAATGTTGCTGGTGACTCCAAAAACTAAATGGCAACACCCTTAGGAAAAATTTCACGGTAACTGTAATCACTAAGAAAATTAACAATATTCTTCATCCACTCAGTCCATTGCTTTTGTAATCAAGAGTGCAATAAACGTACTAGCCTCTAGGAGCCGTTAGCTTACTAACATTTTGTTTGACATTATAATGTGCATACAATCTGAAGACAAAAACACAAATCCTGTGTGTTAATTTGGTGATTGGAATGTAGGCCAGATGGTCAGTATGAGTGCAATCAGCTCAAATTAATACCTTTAGTCAGAGAGCATTGAGTCCGTTTGGCACTGAATGGCTGTGCATCTAAATTCCTGTCTGAAAGCATGCTGGTGTTTATCATTTACTGGTCATAATTGGTTTTCGTTCCATGTACTTAAAAATTGTGCTCAGACAGTAAATGTAACACTGTTTGTTTTTTATTGTGGCTGGACAAACATGAATGATCCAGCATTGTTAAATAACCATAGAGGAAACACTGTATGCAACAGCAACACCACTGTTGGTGGTTTATTCTAGGAAATCTGGTAGCATTGTGATTCAATCAATTTGAGATTAACAAGATTTGACAAAGCTCACAGCCTAAAAAAAGCACAAACCCTGGAAAAAACGCTTGTTGTGTCCCCAGAGGGCACTTTGATTCCCTCTGTCCTCCTGCCAGCTCACTTCATGCCTTGCTCTGCTCTCATTGATGTGAAAATCGTCCCACAGATACAGGAATATCAATGTGTGTCTGCTCGTGTGCTTGTTTGCTTGCTCCACACACCTGCTCATTTGCGTGTGTGTGTCTATGTGTTATTCTTGTGTGTGTGTGTGTGTGTGTGTGTGTGTGTGTGTGTGTGTGTGTGTGTGTGTGTTTTTTTTTTTTTTTTTTTTTTTTTTTTTTTTTTTTTTTGTTATTTTATTTTAATGCTCTATCCGTCCTCGTCCGTTGAACCTCCTGTCTGAGCTGCATCTGAGCACCGGTGCTGCCGGGGCACATCACCTAGATGAAAGGAACAGAGGCTTATTTTATGTAGGCAGAACATTTAAATTGCATGAGCTTGTTATTGTGCTGTGACTTAGCTTTGGAAGGCTAATTGAAAATTGAGCTGAATACATGGTTTGTTTTCATGTGTGAGAGACCAACAATTGGACGTGTAGAAAAAGAGGTGTGATCTCTCTTCTGTTTGTTTTTGTTAGTTTTTGAAGGGCACACTATTTGACACTTTTTTGATCGAAGAGACAAAAATGTTAGGCATCGATACCCTTAATTTTGTTCATTCATCTAAAGTCTTGAATTTCATGCCACCAAATATTTGTCTTGATTCCCTTGCCCCCCCGAGTTTATTACTGTTACAGTTTTATAATGTGATGAGCTCAGTCTTCCTTGATGAGGATGTCTCATGGATACCATCATTCTCACAAAAGACAGATCGAGCCCCTAGAGAAAGATGTGGGTGGATGTGTGGGACTGCTGTATCAATTCTCCCGTGCTACCAATCTCATCTTGCATGCCCTCGTTTTCACTGTGGAGCATCAGAGACTCACCATAACCTAGCTGAGAGAACCAGAAAAAGAGTCGAAAATCACTTTATGGTCCTGAGTGGCCCTCGCTCACCACAGACCAAAGCCTGTGTATCCATGACAACGCTAAGATGGGATCCACTCTTAGCCATTGACTCCTCTCAGTCAGCACTGAGTGCTGAGGGAGGAAGTGGAGATAAGGAGAGATTCAATTCAATTTGCTGTGAATGGCTGCTTGCCCCTCATGTAAATGGAATAAATAGGTTACACTCTGAGCTACACAGGAGTGAAGCACAGAAACGTAGAAAGGAAGCACAAGAATTATGTTGTCATAGTCCCCTTTTAGTCCCCAGAGATGAGATGATAACTTGGTTGTGTTCTCTTCTTTTTTTGCATTTTATTTTGTGTCACAAGTGTTTTTTCTCCTTGAAGAATCTTCAGGACGAAAGAGATTGCTTGGAGTTTCTCCTGTTTGATTAAGGAAAATCAGGTCTCTTAAGAAAGTCTACCATCGATCCCTTCCCAGCTTAGTTTAAATCTAATGTTGACTTAAGATCTCATGGGCCACTGTGTTTGATAACACAGCCTACTGTAAATACTGACTGAGCTGTAGGGGCTGTAACATTACATCTAAACCCACACATGCTGTACAGCTCCCCCTGAACCACCTGTATAAGTGGAGGCTGCAAGCTCATTTTATAGCAGTTCCAAATGTTGCCTAAGGAGGAGGGAGCGGGTGCGTTCTTTCTGGGATTTCTATTGCAGTCATGTTGACCCAACTCTACTCAAATCAATAGCCATTTCCATCTGGGTCGTGTTCGACAGAAATAACCCTTTGTACACTCTTCTTCCTTTGTACACTCGCTAGATAAAGGTGGTGCACTTCTGGCTCAGAGTCAGGAAGGCATTGTTTGGTAGGAATCATACATCCTAACTATTACGATGCCATATTATATGTAAGAGTACAGTACAGTACTTAGACAATGTCAGTGGCCAATATTATAGCAGCTCCTCTGAGATCTTAAGAGTAAGCTGAGCTGAAATGTAAACCTTGTAAGAGAGTCCTCAGGCAGAACTTGTTGAATCGACCTGAAAATAAAAATAGGTAAGTAAACATTGTTTTTCACAGAGGGGAGTAAGGAGTATCTTTTGACCTTTTGTGTTTGGTTCGACCCAAGTCCTCCCAACACCAAAACAATCTCCTCCATGCACCCCTACTCTCCATCGCCTTTGATCCAGGGATCAAGCTGCATTCCTTGGGCTCGGTGTGTGTCAGATGAACCCCTTCTGTTTTCAGTCAGTTAAGCTGGCTTTGGGTACACACACAACTTTCACTGGACTCAGTGGAGTTGCTAAAAGAAATGCAACACCTTCCCCCACAAATAATTACCCTCTGTTCCCTGTTAAAGACTAGACAGCATTTTTAAACTCGTGAGATCATATTTGGAGAACAAATGTCTACTTGTGCATCACCCTCACTGTTGTTTGTGTCTCAGTTTAGGATATAATATCAAACATGTTTAAAAAGACTGCTGTATTCCTCAAATGGTTGAGCAGTTTCCTTTTTTAGGAAATACACAATGTACAAATTAAGGTAATTTTTTTAGTTTGGCCTGCAGAAAGGCAAAAAAAACCTGCTGGTGTTTATCAGTTAATCTGCCATAGCTGGAAAGCCAGAGGTTATTTCCTGGTAGCACAGCTCCATCAGCGCACGGCCTCCTTATCGAAGCTTTAATCTTAAGGGTCTGGAGACCTTTTCAGATAAAGGCGGCGCTCATCCCTCTGTGTCTCTGTGTAGGTGGAAGAAGTGGTGGATGTTGGGACCTTCGCTGAAGAGGACATCCACATACCCAGCATCTACATCCACAGGGTTGTCCAGGGAGCCAGCTACGAGAAAAGGATTGAGGTACAAAATGAGGCCTTTCAGAGCTTGCACAAATCGAGAATGTTGTACCCATTCTCTCTATACTTTCTGGATTATGTCATCATGTGAAAGTAAAATGTGCCATTGTAACAGGATTTAACATTTCCATCATTATTCAGAAACACACATACTAGCTTTTACTTATGTATGTATCTTGCACTTGTACTGCCATGAATAGCTTCCTCATATATTTCTGTTGTGGTTCTGGTTCCAGAAACGCACAGTTAGGAAAAACCAAGAAGCGAAGCCCAAACCAAAGAAGGACTCGGATATTGTTCGGGAAAGGATCATTCGGCGTGCTGCTCTGGAGTTTGAGGATGGGATGTATGGTATCCTTTTGAAAATAATACAAGCAGTGAACAAATTACAAAATCATAACTTTGTGCTCTAATTATCATGACTAAATCCAAACCAGGTGTCGGCCAATAGTCACAGGAAAAAATGAGCTGTGCCTTGGCTTCCTTTCTTTTTAACACACATAATGAATAATTATAGCCCTTGGACCAGTTGATTGCAATGACAAATTATGCACATAATTCTAATTTTTTTTTTTTTTTTACTTCAACATTTCACATTTACATGTTATTGTGATAGCATTCGCCCCGCCTCATGAAAGCAGCCTTAGATTTTGTGTGGCTGATCTGTAATTAACCACTGATTTTTGGACTTCACATTTCCCAATAATTCACCCTGACACGTTTGGCATTTTGGAAATGTTAAAACTTTAAATTTGTGTCGGTTTGAGCATTGTTCACACAACAGATGTTTTGAGCTTATTCACACAGCATGACTGTTATGAGTCCAAGATGCCTAATTTCCATCACATTATTACAAATATAGTTATTGCCATCTTTAACAAAGATCCAATTAGCCAACCTTGGTATTGGTATCCCCATGCTGGCCAGCAACTTTATAAAACCAGACATCACTGTCCACCTCCAAAGTGAAAATGGAATTTTGGGACTGGTAAGATGCCTACAGAGAGCTTTCTTCCTTCTCAGGTTTCAGTGCTTTGACTCTCAGCTAAACAATCTAATGAACAATATATTTTAGGTTATTTTAAGCGGCAGTAAATGTTTTCAAATTGAATTGTGCTCTGAGCTTGTCGCAAGATGAATAGCCATTTGTTTAAGCAGTATCATCCATAGTTTGGGGTCCTAATGTGAAATATGCTATAATATAAGTTTGTTTTGTAACAAATTATGGCAGTTTGACACTTTCTCTTCCATTTTTCTTTCTCACAATCATTATTTGGTTGTTGAGCCTTTAACAAAGCCTGCTGCTGCTGCTGCTGTCGTTGCTATGGAATGACTTCCCAATCAGTTGTGTTGACAGGAGCATGTAGGCGCCTATGCTAATGCCTTATTTGTCAAAGTTTCTTTTAATTATGAGTGCCTGTTTTTAAAGGGATACTCCTCTCCTCTCCTCTCCTCTCCTCTCCTCTCCTCTCCTCTCCTCCAAAGGATTGCTCCCTTTGTTGAACACAAAGAAAATCAATGTCTCATCTAATCAGAAAAATGTGATTCTGTCTCTCTCGCCCCTGAAAGATGGCTGGTCAGGCTGAATGACGTGTGAGTGTAGGTGACTGTCAGCTTGTGTGCACATTCTTGTTAATCTACATTTCTCTCTGTAGGGCCCGTACCCCACTGAGGATGCAGTGGATGCAGACCTTATTAACGCTGGTGAGGCTTGTCCTAATCAGTATCTCCAATGATACATTTATTTATATTAAAAAAAATAATAAAAGCTAAATTATGGGTGGTGATTGACTCATAATTTATTATTGTTTTAATTTCCTGCATAAATACACACATTTAGATGAATGCGTAATCGAATGGATTCTCTGAAATGAACATTTAATGAACACTCCTTTTTCAATCATATTTTTTTGTGTTTAATGTCTTTTGTCATTACTTTTACCTTTTTTGATGATTGTTTTGTGTTAACAATGTTTACTGCAATGATATTCTGATATTTTATGTTGCCCAAATCATGTCATCTTCACAGGGAAGGAGACTGTTACTGTGCTCCCTGGGGCTGCCTATTTTTCCAGTGATGAGTCATTTGCCATGATTCGAGGGTAAGGCTGCAACACATAAGCTTTGGAAACCTATTTGCTGACTGACAGTTATATATGCCTGACATTTGTGGATTGACACTATATGTAGACAGCTTATTAATATTTAAAAAGAAATTTCATAATGCCATGAGTCACTTCTGTGAACTTCCTGGAGGAGTTTATGCAAAACAGAAGACCAAACACACTTTTACAAGTTTTACAACTGCACCATAATCCAGCTATAACTATTAAGAAGGATTTGACAACAGGATACAGCCACAATTTGTAACACTGGATATCAACAAATACCCACTGTCACCAGTACAACTAGACAGCAGCCAGGCCAATATTCCCAAGGTCTCTGGTTCTTATTGATTTGCCAGCTGTCTGAGATTGCCCACCCGCACTCCCTGCAGCATCAGTTCTGTTTGTCCACCCAGTGGAAATCCAATAGTGCTCATAAATAGCGCTATCCAGTCACACTGGCGGGGACCAAACGGAAACACGCTGACTCTGTGTGTGTGTGTGTGTGTGTGTGTGTGTGTGTGTGTGTGTGTGTGTGTGTGTGTGTGTGTGTGTGTGTCTGTGTGTGTGTCTGTGTGTGTGTCTGTGTGTGTGTGTGTGTCTGTGTGTGTGTGTCTGTGTCTGTGTGTGTGTCTGTGTGTGTGTGTGTCTGTGTCTGTGTGTGTGTCTGTGTGTGTCTGTGTCTGTGTGTGTGTGTGTGTCTGTGTGTGTGTGTCTGTGTGTGTGTGTCTGCTATTGTGTGAACACAGTTAAGAGTCCAGAATTACTAAGAAAGAATAACACAACATATGGTGGATTGTGAGCCACGTTGCCTCAAATACCACACCAGCTAGTTCCCATGCTGGGATTACATTTAAACATGTACTTCTTTATCACAAAATGTTATCACTTCTTACTTTAGATGTGTTTGTATGTGGCCTCACACCTGCTATCTGTTGCCACATCCAACAGAGAAAGAACAAGGAACTAATATACTTTTGATTTTACTGTAAGCAGCAGTGCCATGGATCCTGGTTCTATCTAATCTATGCAACTGCAAGCATCCTAACAGTGACCCGACCTGTTCTAGAGGTGTTATTTGATACCTCACTTTGGACTTTAAACCTCTTATTTAGGTGAAACATGTAAAGTAACTTGAATATATTTTGCTAATATAGTACATTTATGTGTAGATATTTAATGTGGCTGCTGGATTAGATAAATCCTCCAATCAACCAAAGGGTTAATATGCAAATTGCAAATAATAATTATGCAATCAAGAAAACAGCTGAGATGGAGGATGGTTATTATTGTATAGACACCTGATTTGTAGTGAGAATCTGTCCTGTGATTAAGTATCATAGTAGTAGTATTAAGTATTTTTTGTTTTGTTTTTTTGTTTTAAGTGTCGATTTTCTAAGTTGAACTGATTCTGAAGCTGACAGCTGTCTTCTTCTGTTGTGTCATTGTCTTTAGGGGTCACGTAAACCTGACAATGCTGGGAGCGATGCAGGTGTCAAAATATGGAGACCTAGCCAACTGGATGATCCCAGTAAGTTTGGTCTTGATGGCACAAATCTGTTACCTTGTTTTTAAATTCATGTTTTTTTGTTCTCTCTGCTCGGAGGTCATCATGACAACATTTTATGGAGTTTGTGAGTGAGGTGTTCAGTCTCTGGTGATGTAAAGCTTGTGATGTTGTTCTGTTAGTTTGAATGCTATATTACTGGTATATGCTGTGCCAAGGACATGGTGTGCACATTTTTCTACTCTGTCTTTATCTTTAGACGGCTGACTTTCATAAGAAACTCGCAATGTTACAGTCTATAAAAGCTGATATTTAATATCAGGGAACTTATATATTTATGATATTTATTTCACATGAGGCTTTGGAACCACAAAATTGCTGCTGCAAGTATCTGCAACAGTTATATAGGTGTATAATTCAAAAGACTGTAAAGGTCCAGTGTGTCAGATTTAAGGGCTCCATTTGCAGAATATGGCAAAAATGAAATCTAATATGTATAACTATGCTTTCATTAGTTTATAACCATCTGAAAATAAGAATTGTTAACTTAGAGTAAACCTTTTGTATATACAGATGCTGCAGGTCCTCTTCCACAAAGTCTGCCATGTTGACCTGCCCAGAATAGACACTAGGAAAGAGAGAAGGTGAAGCGTAGCGGTTGCAACCAACGACTACAATGCTAGATGCGGCTAAATGCTACACAGTGGTCCTTTAAAGGTCATTGGTCATTGTGAGAAAAAGTAACGGTTGTCATTTCTTGTGCTATATTTAATATATTCATTGAAACAGATTCACAAAGATGCAGCCAGGTTGTTTTGCAAGAGCGTAGGGCTATGCTTATCAGGTGATCTAGGGGCAAGGGGGAGTGGTTGTTAGTGCTACAGTAAAATAGACAGCCACCATCATTGCTAGATGTTACATTAGGGCAATTGGTCTTAACACCACAGTGGCTACAGTCATCCTCAGTGATTACTAAGGTCAGGAACTCATTAAAAGCCTCTTCACAACGTGGGAGGGCCCAACCAGAATGCCCCCTGGCACACAGCTGTTTTCTGCTTGACTGAAGTGTACACGCAAGGTTGTTTCAGCCAGTGCATCATTTCATAGATACGTCTCCTCGAAGCAGCCAAGTACATACAGACACACAGAGTGCTGTAGATGTTTATATGCAGAGACCTTGAGAATACCAAAAGGATACTGTTGTTAATGGTGAAATTTTGAAACACAATTTGTTTTCTCTTTACCTCTCCAGTTGTACTTGTTTGTCCATGGTAATTTCTAATTAACCGCTGCTTGATTAAGCACATTATGCAGATATTGAAGGCCTGCAGTGGAGCTCTTATTCAGAAGCAGGCCGTTTATCTTGTTTAGCCGTTCTAGTGTTGGACATGTTGAACAGCAAAATAATGCTGCAACACAAGCTCACACACCTCTGTCCTCACCTACGCATCAATCTTCATTGTCCCCTCTTTTGAAAGGATGAAGAGAATTACATTTCCCACCTTCTGTGATAATGAAAATTATTCACTATCTAAAGATGGGTACATAGCGTGAAATTGGAAATGTTGTACGTAGGAGTCGGAGATGCAGTACTCTCAGCGTGATTATGTTGATTTTAAACGCTTTTAATATGCAAAATGCAGATGAACATTTTCCAGTTGACAGCTTTGAAATGCTTTTACATCTCCACTCAGCCTGAAACATTTGGGAAAAACAATAGGTTGAAAGAAAGTGGTAGGACAAAGGATGGCATTTTGGATTTGATGTGCTATTTCATTATTTAGCTGCTGGAGCTTTATCTAGGTGTCCTAATCGTAGGGGTGTTGCCCCCAGCAGCTCACAAGAAATGCCGACTGTCCTGACAGATTTTTAACAGCCACACATGATTTTGATTTTGACTTCCTTTAAATCTGAGAGGAATAAACAAACATTTTCCAAATTGATAAAAAAGCAATAAAAATGTATCTGCACCTGAAATACCAGCTTAGTTTTAACTTAAACAGAATTCAGTTTTGATTAGTTCATCAGACATATATTCCAAACCCCTGGAGGCTAAGTATAACTGCAGCTTAAGTGCTGCAATAGCTCGAGCTACTGACTATTAAAATGCAGTCACTAGCTCAAGTGCTCATGATAAGCTTTAATGAAGGAGCTGCTTAAAAGATAGTGCTTTTTTTTTTCTTTTTAGAGAACTTCACTCGCTCTCTTGCTGCATCATAAACAGATCTATCTGGACAAGGTTGCCAGTTTATTATCCGTTAAAGATGTCCTTAGTTTTTGTTCTTCCATGTATGTGACTGTGTGGAGCTCCACTTGACCACTTTACGCAGCTTTTGTAACCTCATGTTTCCACAGTGTTATTGGGTGAAAATGAAGCTTTGATTTGCTGCAGGTCAAAAAGTATTACATCATACTTACCAGCTATACACTGTAAACAGTTATGTTTTACAGTTACTTTGAACACGGTGTCCATTGTCTTCCTGTCAGTCCCATCTCCCCCTCTGATTCTTGTCATTAGTTGTCTGGGTAACGAAAGCTTGTGGCTGTCCGTCGCTATGTTATTAAATAGAGAGCCATTTGTATCAGACAGCGGAGATTGTCAGAGAATTTGTGGGGGAGAGAAAGGAAGCCAGTTGGTAAGTGGGAACTCTTGGATTGTGAAGGGGGTCATTTTCTGTGGTGTTTCTGCCACTGACTGGAAAGTGAATACACAACAAGTGAGGAAATCGTATTCTGTCGTCATGGCAACACTTACAAAAATTCAAGCAACCCCTAAGCATAGTAAAAGAAATTCAGTGCTAGTCAAAATATGCTTCCCATGATGCTTTTTTCATTAGTGTTTTTTTTTTTTTTGCATTAGTGCCACAGCAGCATATTTTGGAACACCGGCCCCGCCGTGTGTTTATTGAATTAATTATTCCTTTTGAACAATGATTTTTCTACATGTTCTTTCTCTGTATAGAGGACATGGGCACTTTATTGCTGTTTTCCTGGACAGAAAAACCAAAACCTGTATGAACAGTATGAAAGCATTTTATCCAAGTTTTTTTTTTCTTAAAAAATGCCTCATAAGCATTATATAATAAATAGCTGTGCCATTTGTGGCTCACTGAGAAAACCTTGATGGTGGAGTGGGATTGCCTGTGTCATTGTCTCTGCTCCCACATGTTATGATAGGTGCCATCTCTGCAGACCTTTAAGTTAAGGAGTCTTGTGTTATCTGGGTTCTGCACCACTGATACTGCCTCCTGCAGTGTCTCACATCATCTCTTACTTTTAAAGCCATTAAGGGGGTGTCGATTAGCTCAGTTGTTAGAGCATCCGCCCCATGTACAACTTGTGAATCCGACCTGCGGCCCTTTGCTACATGTCATTCCCCATCTCTCTCTCTCTCTCTCTCCACATTCCAGTCACTCTTCAGCTGTCTCTATACAATAAACTTGAAAAGGCCAAAAAAATATATTAAAAAATATATATATATATATATAAAAAAAGCCATTATGTGAATGAATATTCCATCACTTACATCCTCTCTAACGCCTATTTAATTAGCATATGGGTAGGCTACTGTATATCTGCCCCTGGCAAGGATTAATTTCAAAGGGATAGTTCAATAAGCCAGTGAAAAAACGTAAAATGGCTGTTTCGAAGGAAAAAAGGAACATCTGTGGGAACTAGTGCAAGGAGATTTTCTCATTAGTGGCTCTAATGTAAAACTCTAACTATAAAATTAACATAGAAATGTCTTTGAATGGTCATACTTATTGTAACTGAGTGCGTTTTACACATTTTAAATAGAATTAGGTCTTCTGTAATAATTATGCAACAATACAAGTTCTCCATAAACCATTAGTGTCCCATTGTGTTTGAGTGGTTGAACAATCGTTGTCACTGGTAGGAGAGATGTCTCGCAGTGTATTTTCATGTTTTTATGTGTTTCTGTTAATGAAATGTGTCTAGATACACACTTTCAGGTGTCCTAGTGCCCCCATGGTACTGAGATCATAGCAGGGAAATGGTCACAATCAGAGTGGTGCAGAAATTAAAAACCTGTGGGGCTTCAGTCAGACCAGCAAGGTTAATATCATCAAAGCTGTGTTAATTAAATGACTAAATTACCCACGCTCTTGTTGGCAACTTAGGCAGAGCATATTTCTCTCCATGGACATGGTCCTGACAACATAACGTTTTAGTGCCTTCCTACAGGTTCTACTGGTCGGAAGTCGAGTTTCATGTTCAACAGTATCTATAAAACTATCAATTTAGCAAAATAGTATTCTCTTAATCTGGGATGTCTTCAATATAAAGAAGTAGTTAAGAAAGACACGATTTTTGGCTGTCCCAGTCGCAGCTGAGCAGGTGTACACAAACCTAGCAACCAAGTCAGACAAAATAAGACAAATCTCTGTGTTAACAGAGAGCTAACCAAAAGTTAATTCTTGATTGGATTTAATAAACACACTTACAGATCATGATAAGTGTGCTGCTTAGATCAAAGCGGTCTAAGATAAGCACACGCAAAGCTGGAAATCAGAGGCAAGCAAATGCCAGTCCTCCCGACAATATAGGTCACTGACTATATTCAGCGAGCAACAGAGCCCGTACCTGTCTGTCTCCACAGCAATGTTATTTTATTATAGTGCTTTCTAAATAACAAGGTCATAAGCATTAGTGAGACCATATGACCATATGCGTGAGCGCACACACTCACGCACGCACACAATCGTAGATTGACACAAGCCTGATTGTTGTTCCTGTATGCTCGGGCGCTGTCACTACGATGCAACACAGACTCTGTAGATGCATCATTTCATTTCCTAGCTAGCATTCATTCAAACATTAATGGCCTACAACAATTCCAGTCACTTGTTGTCTTTATTTTCCAGAAACACACAACCAATTCATTTTCATTATAAAGGGTGGTTCCAGTAGAAGTTTCATTGTTCCCCACAGCAAAATATGATAATTTTGTAATTTGACTCTCGTATTGATCATAATTTAACACAGATGTTTAATTTTAAAAAAGGATGCCCTCTTTGATAAATAGCAGCCTTTCTGAGTGGAGTACAGGAGCAGGTGTCTCACACAGCTGTAAATCCAGACTTGTTACTATCAGGTCAGACAGTGTTCTATCCCAAAGGGCCCATGCACACACCACCTAGGCCTTTCACTGTCAGAAAGTGCATTAACATTGATCATATGAAAAAGGACACTCTTTGCTTTTGGAGTGTTATCTTTAGAGTCCCTAAGTGTTGAATGAATAAAAAAAGTCTAAACATGGATGATCAAATGGATATTATTTTTATATAATAGATTTTGGAGGCTTTATTTAAGGATCTTTTTGAGTGGTTGTTAAGAGCACTTTCAACTGATCTTCTATAAGATAATGGAGTAAAGCACATGAAATTAAAAGCAGCCTCTCCCATATACTCAGTCTATGCTTTTCCCGACTTCCTCTAACCCATCTCCCCTCTCCCGAATCCCAACCCTCTTTCCGCTCTCTGTTGATATCTTCTCCACCCAGCTGGCCTCCCTGGAGGCAAACAGTATCCTTATGATGCACCACACTTGGCATATATATCCTCTGGTTATCGAGCAGAGAGCAAAGCAGGCTCTTCACATGATTGATGAGCAAATGGGATTTTAATTCAGTTACTCAGCCGTCACCCTGGGGCCATATCTGCATGTCAGCCTTCTTTATTTGGAAACCTTCTTTATTGGGAACAATGAGGAACTAGAAGTCAGTTTTTCAACCAGCTGGCAGATCGGTTGCTGTAATGATCTTTCAGATTTTTTAGAGATCTTTTCAGGTTTTATTTTTTATTCACATTTTTGAAGAAAACATTTATTTGTTCAGACAAATTTATTTGCTCACTGAATTGTAACTAGACAAAGTTTTAGTGCACTGCGTATCTACATAGGAGCATTTAGCCTAGAGTTTAAGGATAATAAAGATAGTATTATCTCAACAACTCATTTAAAAGATAAAGAGCCATGAACACTGGCTATTGTACTGAAGGGATGCCTCCTGTTTGAAGTTTTCTTCAGTGCAGATGCTTTGCTGCTTGCTCTCTGCTCTTGTTATAATATTCTTCTGCCTAAAGACAGTGGTCCCTGGATATTTGTGGATTGTTGGGAATGTGATTCATAAAATGAACTGTGGGCTACGATTATATCTTTAAACCCTTTTAATTTTGCAGTTACTATAAAATGTGAAAGCGTTTTGTAGAGAGCGCCCAATCAAAGCACCAAGATTTCATTTATAATGACACCACATTCATCAGAATACTTAAGTTCTCTTCCTGCAGTTCAATATTTTATACCTTTGACCATTAAATACACACTCAGACTGCCACTGCTGGAATTGTGCCAAGAACCATGAGTTTTAAGCACATTACTCATACATCCTCACCAAGGTTTGGTTTAGACAATTACAAAAAACATGTTTTCTCACTCACCTCCATTGGTATCTATTCATGCAGATAACTTTGGTTTCATTTGCTCAGGTTTTTAGATATCTGTCTGTGACATTTCCGCTGCCGCCCCAACACAAAGGCGGTGAATGTAATTTAGTCTGTGGTGCTCACAGCGTACAGGAATTACATTAAAACAATTCAACAGCAACATGCCTTTCCAGAAACGGCCTCGCTGCTACTCGGTATAATCTACACAACATGTTGCCAACAGTTTTCATTGGAGCTACTTTCTACCACAAAAATGGTCCATATTAAACGTTTTTTGCAATGCAGTGGATTATTATAATCGATACTGGGTATGTTGACCTTCCTTATCATCTCTAAATATGTAGTTTATATTTGTTAAAGTGGAATCATTTATAACCTGCATGCTGCTTTTTGAATTTCACCCCTTGTTTTTAAATTGCCTCGCCTTATTTGTTAAGCTGAAAGATAAACTGTTAAAGTAACCCACAGGAATGATGATCAAAAACTACTAAAATAGGGTCCAGGTTGAAAAGAATAATTTTCTTTGAAAACACTCTGGATATTTAGGGATGGATGTTACTACTGTATTTTATTATCTTTAATTGACAAATCTTTGTGGTCTTGCCATTGTATCCTCGCCACATTTCTGAAGGATCAGATTGAAGATCCATTCAAATCTCTCCCTCCTGTTCTCTGTTTGAGTTTTTTGAAGTTTTCAGGGATAAAATTAGGCTTCATCAAGCACTGAACAATAGAACATATCCTTGCATTTGAGAGAGAGAGAGCCACAAAGCATCTGTGTAAACTTGTATTTATTTTTTTAGTATTGCTTTCATTTCATTCCACCATTGTACATAAATGCTTTTATTTACTGTCTGTATGGCTTTGTTTTATTTGCCAAGATTTAAGGCCATAATGGTGGTTTTGGATTGGATTCTTGTATATTATAAGGTATTCCTGTTCTTTTGTCCACCTTTAAATAAATGGGATAACTAAAACGTCAGTCTATTTTTGTCTTCCATTCTTTAGGGTAAAATGGTGAAAGGAATGGGAGGAGCGATGGATTTGGTGGCTAGCGCTGGAACCAAAGTGGTCGTCACCATGGAGCACTCAGCTAAGGTGTGTAGACGTGTGTGTGTGTGTGTGTGTGTGTGTGTGTGTGTGTGTGTGTGTGTGTGTGTGTGTGTGTGTGTGTGTGTGTGTGTGTGTGTGTGTGTGTGTGTGTGTGTGTGTGTGTGTGTGTGTGTGTGCGTTAAAGAGATAGGGGGATCTTGTGCTTTTAAAATGCTTATTCTCACCAACATAGCCTTTACAAATTACCCCAAAAGACTCACTCCCTTTATCAAGAAACCAGGTCAAATTAAATTGGTAATTTTCTTCTCCCATGTTGGTACCTTCGTTAGCATACCTTGTATCTGCTTCCAACGATAATGAGTCTAAGTGTTATGACTGATTCTGTTAATGGATTGCTTAATACCTCCTTTACCAGAGAGCACCAGCTCACCCTGATGAGGTTTTGCACACAAACCACCTCCTGTTCGTTCGTCTTGGCCTAATTTGAATACAAGTCTAGAATTGGACCCTGTATCAGTAATAACTGATTAGTTAGACTGGTGCTGCAGCTAAAGATGAACAACCCCACAGGGCTTCTGACAATAACAGTAGGCAATCCAACTGAATTGGTTTACTTTTGGAAAGTCCAGGCCGATATGATGCAAGGGCAATGTAACATTCTGTATTCATAGAAGCATGCTGTTTTTTGCTAATGGGAGCCTGTCTGGCGCCCAGCTACAGTCCAGATGGTGCAGCAGGTGAGCATAAATTTACTACCCTGAAGCCTGTTTTCATTCTTGATGGGGAAATGGGTGGGGGGGATGTGTGATGTATGATGTGTGATGTGTGATGCTTCCCAGGCTGTGTTAAAGGATGTCAGAGAATTTGGGTGTGTGCTTTTTCTTAAAGATGACTGGCGGCGAAACAGAGACATGCCCACATGGAAATGCTGTATGTCCTTTGGGGATAGAATAAGTGTCCATAACCAGCTGCATTCCTGGATATATTAAAATTTAAGCTGCATCCCTGAAAGTATCATTAAGCTGTGTTATTAAGCAGTGATTGACAGGCTCAACTGGCTGAACTGGTGCTGTGTCTCAATTCTTGTACTTCCAGAATTCAACTTACTATTTTGAGTACATAGGTGTGTTCACACTGTTAAAAATGCAGTGTACTGTCAAAAAGTTGAGCGTGGAATGCTGGGCACATCTCACCCTCAGTGGTCACCAATTTGGCTCCCAGAGGGAGAGGGACCACCAGCATTGTGGAAATGCCAGCTAAGGAACGATATGTTTTATATTTATATTTTGGCAGTCAAATGTTGCCACGAATGCTCTGACTAGTTGCAATTAGGCGAAGAAGAAACAGAAACACTACCCTGCTGAAATTAACACACTATGCCATGAAGTACATGGTGTACACAGTTTACTGCATAGTGTACAAAGTGTACTAACGGAAGTATCCACATTGAGACACAGCTTGGTTGGCTGGTTTCTTCTTCTCCCTCCTTTTAACCAACTACTCTTTTCTTTCAGGGGGGAAAACACAAGATTTTAGACAAATGCAGCCTGCCTTTGACAGGGAAGCACTGTGTGGATCGGATCATCACAGAAAAGGTATGTTTATTGGTTTGTTTAATTTATATACTTTGATTTTATACATGCAGTTATGTCTTCATTCTAAATTTAAACAGAAGTGGATGGATGGACACATGCATGCATGAATGGATGGAGGAGCCATTAGTCATGTAGGCTGATTACTCATAGGTGCTGCATAGCTTGTGCCAAGAGTAAGCTATGGCTGCACAGTACTCCCGGCCTGTAAAAGACCTGGATTTAGTTGGCACAAGAGGATTTTGTGCACATTAGTTTATTTAGTATTTTTAGGAGTGACTTTAACCGAAATGTGGTAAGTTAACTTTGGCAGTTAATGGGTTTGCATTGCATGCTATTTAATCACAGGCAATCAGTTCCCTGAGTATATCAACAATAAGTGAGGCACACAGACACAATGAACACAAGGAAACACAAGTCTCACACACTGCATTTTTATCTCACAATTGCATCTTCCTCGCACATGTACGAAAACAATCCCACTACAGTTGATAGATTGGTATTTTGCAGCAGGGTGACACTGGTAGATGGAAATTACATTTATTCAATTTAAACTAATTCAATCCGTTGATTTCTGGAATGAGGCTTATTGATTCGGTTATGGTTTTTTAATTTTCATGGTTAGGGTTGGGTTTCCCATTATTATGTATTTTGTTGATACCCCTCTTCCCGCCTTAGGGCCCTGCTTATAATGTTGTTGATGCTTGTGCAATGATTGTAGTCATAGCTTTCCATAGCCCATCTGCAGCTGAATGTCTTGGACTGGAAAAACTAGATAGAGCTTGTAAACCCAACTGTGAAGTAGGTTCTAATGGAGGAGGGCTTGTGTTCTGTTTTCTCGTGATTCTTTGCTTTTGTGTAAAGTACTTTGTGTTACATGTTTTGCATGAATTGTTGTTTATTTTGAACTGTGTTATCCCTGGGAACCCCTGAATCAGCAGACCAGGAGGCTGACCAGGAGGCCAGGGGTATTTTAGCGTCTGTGTTGCAGTGATTTTTGTGATTTTTAAATAAATAAAAAGAACAAATTTTTGAAAAAGTTGGACCATGGGATGCACTCTGGGAAATTTCATTACCCCATCACCCCTAGAAAGTTTATGGAGCTAAGCCTGAAGGAAAATCTCCGTGGTCTTCATTTGTGCGTGAAGAGCTCTGTTTCTACTGTTTTCTGAATTTCATCAGCTCCCTACAGTTTGAGTGCTGCATGGTGTGATGGAAAGCATGTACTAAACTAATGTAACCCCCATTTATAAGAATACATTGTCGTACTTGGTAGCACATATGGTGAAACGTAGGGGAAAAAAAGCTGTAGCATGAATATTATCATAGACAACCCTCTAGGATTAGAAATTCAGTCGAACGGGATTTTAATGACTAACTTAAGGTAAAGCTTATCTTGTCAATATAGTACTTGATATGTATAGCAAGCAAGGTTGAAAAAGGTGAAAATGGAGCGTAGAGGGCAGTTAGAGCAAATGAAGGAAGAGGAAGTATAATGCTAATTGGGAAAAAAAAGATGTAGGAAAAGTAAGACAGAAAATGGTCCAGAGAGATGTCAAGAAGAGCCTTGTGGTGGTTTAGTTTTTGTGTCCTCATGTGCTCAGGTCAGTTCCCTGCAACCCTCTGGTGGTTACTGCCATTGGAACTTGCTCATTCAAAACATGACCTGTCAGCTGTAAAGTCAGACAGTGTCCATGGCTTTTATTTTTCCTTTTTTGCCCCGTCTGTCCTTTTCTGCTCAGCTGGCTTTTGTTGTGATTGTGCAACATTTCTCAGCCAGCCGAATTCTGTCAATATTTATAAAGGTTAAAGCTCTTTGCTACTGCCTTGCTAATATTAGTACCACCTTCCTCATTTCATCTCTTGCTGTTTTCCCTACCTCTCTAACCAATAGTAATCTTTTTTCTTATTACATCCTCAGCTTTGTACAGACATGAATTCTTACTTTCTATCATTTATAACCTCTTTTCTCATTTCATCCCATCTCCATCAACACACAGTTACCTCTTATACTTACTTTTCTGAACTCCACATCACTCCTCCTCCACTTTATTCTTCTCATATGTCTATTTCACATATACAAATATATTTTTGCTCTATTTTGTTTTTTGGTGTTTCATCCTACCAAACAGCCATTGTCCACCTTTTGCAATGCTGGTGTCTCTTTTTAGTTTGGACTTGGAAAAGTCAGCTTTAGAAAGTGACATATAACTGCTTATCAGCCTCTCAGATATTGCCAATATACTTACTATTAGAATAGTGCTAGAATTTTGTTACCTCCACCTCTTGCTGTGATGGCTTGTTTTGAAAATCGTTATATGAAACAGCACAATAAAGATGCTGTCATGCTGACATGTTTTTCTGTGCCCCTTCATGTATAATATAGTGATTTGTTTGAGTGTCAGCACAGCAGCTCAGGAATTAATGTTAGCTTGGTTTGCTGGTAGTTTGCAAAACTGCCAATTAAATTGTGATTTTTAGTGCTGTTGTTGTCAACAGACAACAGAAATGGAAAGCTATGTCAGTGACAACACCCATGTTGGCACATTCAGCTTCATTAAATAGGCCAAATAAGGATCAGGAAGAAAACAGAATGAAGGTCTTGCTATGTATCACGGTGAGGTTTGTCAAAACTGTATGTCTATTCATCCTTACACATTCACACTTACTAGCAAATAGTGGTAGTAAATGATTTATGATGATTTTGTTGCTATTAAACTCATGTGACCTGTATGTGATCTGAAACTGTTATCCACATCATTGTGTCATTTTGAGACAGGTGAAAGTCAGTCTGGGTGATCTGAATCTACACCCATTAGGTCAGTCTAGTGATTGGGTGTGATTTCAGTCCATACTGTATTTGCTGAGCCGATTTTTTTTTCTAATCTCAAACACCTGATTTATATTTCATCAGGCCTTCTTTCCTCTAATATTGTATCTGAGTGAAGTTTCCCATACTAAAACTAGTATAACTGATAGAAGGGAAGCCAAATCACTTAACTGTGTGAGAAGCACAATGTTGCTCAAATGGTGTGACTTTGAGACAACCGTCTAGACTTCAGACTGATGGGTTTGCCCCGAGTTCACAAGTAGAAACTCCAACTTTGAGTGGCGTTCCTCTGTATTTTTTCTAGTAAGAGTTCAGAAATTTTCAACTTCCTTCCTTTGAGAAACCGTAGTGAGGAGCTAGAGGCTTCAGTGACAGCCACAATGACAATGGCAAGGGTGTAAAAGACCATAACAAAAGAAAAGTCTTGTCTTTTGTCTTTTTTCTGTTTGCCAAGTGAGTTACTTCAAACTGGAATGCATTATTCAAATTGGGTTCATCAAGTAATGAACCGCACCTGTTGAATTGTAATGAGTTTAGTTTGCCCAACACAGTGTTGATAAGATATTTAGTTATTGAAAACACATTGTTCAGTGTCATCATCTATCTCTGGCCAGTATTATCAGTGCTCGTATTGTATCTGTGTCTTATCTTGTGGCTATGTGCACAAACAAGCATGTGACAGAGAGATCTGAGAGCACATTTTTGTACCCAGGTTCACAGCTATTTAATTATAGCGTATGCAGTGTTTATAAGCAATATACAAATTTCAGTGCATTTTCAGTTGATGGTCAAAAAGCAAGGTGAAACATGAAAACAAGCCTAGACCTTCAAAATTGCCTTCAAAACTGAGAACAATCAAGACACACAATGAGGCAGTTTAATGAAAGGAAAATTAGTTGCCAGTGATTCACCTTACCTACCACAGACCTTTTGAGTCCTTGCGGTCTAATTTAAGCAGTGATACATCTGAAAGAATAACAGCCTGCTCTGCTATCTTGTTACTCTCGGATGACAAAGAAGAGACAAAAGATTATCTGTGATTGTCAGTAGAAATTGATCAATAAAAGTAATCATTTACAAGTTTACAAGGCTCCCTGCAGAAGCATTACCAAGACATTTCTGCACATGCACAAGATGGGATAGTAATATAAAATCTTATTAAAGATGTGGTCACTAGTGAATACCACAACCTGACACTGAAGAAGTGTCTTGCAATCTTTCAGCCAATGTTTCTACACTGGACACACAACCAGCCATCAACCAGCATGGGACTGGAGCTGATCCTTGCTGACATTGGAGTCACTAGAGGCATGTTACACTGATTAACTAGTGACTTGTCCAGGGTGGTGATGCATAGAGACAGACAACCATTCACTTTCACACCTATGGACAATGTAGAGTCACCAATTAACCTATTAACCTGCATGTCTTTGGACTGTGGGAGGGAGTCGGAGTACCCAGAGAGAATCCACGCAGACAACATGCCAACTTCACACAGAAAAGCCCAAGGATTCGAATCAAGAACCTTCTAGCTGTGAGGCGATGGTGCTAACCGCTGCACCACTGTGGTGCCCACGACACAAAATCAATTAGGGTTTAATGTCTGAGGTCAAGTGGAACCTTTTTATTCAGCAACTAATTTATGGTTAGATGAATAAACAACAGCCAAGCAGCATAAAATTGAAGAGTTTTTTTTCATCTTTTATTAGCCAACAACCCCATGTATAAAATTACTTGTGGGCTCTTAGAAAATTATTGTGATAATCACTGGAGAAAACACCCAGCAGGAGCAAATAAGGGACTCTAAACCTGGTGGCAAACAGTGCCTTTAATAGGCCTGTTAATGATATCCTACAGTTTGCTATCTTTACATGATTAAAACCACTGCTCCACTTTGTTTCCAAAATGAGAGCAGAAACTGGGGCCTTCCAAACCTGCCAATAAAAACCATATTTTTCCTCCACAGAGGCACATGCACAGATGCTGACATGCACAATATATTCTCACAAACATCCTCCTTGACTAGCAATGGCCAGGAGGAATGGAAATTCAAGAGTTGTCCTAAATATTGTTGCTATGATTTGAGACCCAGGGAAGTAGGAAACCTGTTGCCCCAGGCGATGTGTCTCTGCTGCTTCTCTATATGGTTGAACCATTTTATAGACTGTATTGCCATTTCTTCTCCCTTAACCACAGCTCTTATTTCTACAAGCTTGCTCACTTGCAGCATTGTCATTGAAATGATGAATTGTGTTATTGTGTTGTTTTTTTTTTGTTCATCGTATGTGTGTATGACGTGATTTGAGAGTCATATCACTTCCATGGCCCCCTTGAGTTGCTGTCATGACAAGTGTCTGCATGCTAAGTCTCAGTATTTTCTCCTTTCAACAGTTATTTGGGGAATAATTTTAAGTAAAGAATAATTGCTCATTCATTCACAGATGAAGCATAATATCTCCTGAATTATTCATTATAATGGGCTTAGACAAAGTCTTACCTGTGGCATTTTCTGTAATGACAGCAGTTATTATTCAGGCAACTAAATTGAAATTATTTTATGGTCCTACTGTGAGTTTTTTTTTTTTTTTTTTTTTTGTCTGAGCACATCTCAAAATCTGCTCCTTGCTGTAATGCATTTACTACTGTGTAAGCTTTTGAAGTTTGTTAGTTGGAAGGTAAAATGTTAATTTTTACTTCCATCTCTTTATTATATTCACATTTGTCTAAAGTGTTGAGTGGGCTGAGTGGTGGTGGCTTATTGTTGTATGACATTCAACCCACTTCTCTCCAGACAACACATGGGGTAGACTAACAGCTTCCTAATGACTAACTTGCATCAATCTGGTTAATGACAGTGGTGACTTTGAAGACTGCAAAGAAAGGTGACTCAACAGTTTTAAAACAAAAAAGGCTGCTTTACAAATGAAATCATGGTTTGCTTTTCAGTAGTAAAGTCTGATTTCAGAAACCAGGTCAGTCAATAGTTAATTGTTTTAAAATTGACTTACCCAGACCATCCTGTGTTAGGATTTTGCATTTTTAAAGCAGAGTATGACAGACTGTGAGCTCACATTGACATTACATAGCTCCTGCCATGTCTGCACTCTGTCACACCTGTATCAACCACCTCTAGCACATTTTGACAAATCTTTAATTTCCCTTAATCACGTGCAACATGTGTTACGATTAGAGATGATTGTCATTGTCTGTGTTATCCATAGACCCTTGTGACATTCCATCTGCCTTGCTATATTGGAGTGAGATATCTGCCTCCTGCCCTGTCACTGTGTATGTGGTCCTAATGAGCTGAGAGTCCTGACGGGCTTTGCCTGGATGTGACAGGCTTAGCCTGTCAGTTCCTGCTGAGAGAAGCAACAGGAACCAGCACAGATCATTGTGCCTGGCCTGTCTTTATCAAGTCTTTTTTGCATTTTGTGCATAAATGGGTATGTCAGATGTGTCGGACATGCAGCAGTCAGCAACTGATATCGGATTCAATTTGAAACATCAACTTTGACAGATATCTATGGCAATCTTATGTTAGGCAATTATCCAAACTATTGATGGAGAATAACTTGCAGTTGCTTGAGAATCACACTAAAACTGAAAGCAGTAGACCTGTTTGGACTGAAAGTCAAAGTAGCTAAACTGGCACTTCTCATGTTCGATTAAACTGATTTTAATAAATACCCTTGCTAAAAACTAAGCTCACAAATTTTTTTCTACTACTATTTGTACTTTTATGAACTCTGATACATCCAGAAAACAATCTTTACAAAAGTTTAATATACTAAAATTAGTTAAAATGTACAAATAAATAAGTAAAGGCTTTCTGCCCTCTATTATGCTACAATATACTATATACTGTAAAGACAGTTATTAAATACAGGTCATGTTCATGCTGAAAATCTATCCCAGTCTTTAAGCAACCAATCACAATGTAATAAATGACAAAAAAATCAGTGTTGAGGATCATTATTCTCTAAATGTATGCAAGTTCATGAAAGAAGAGAAACTAAAACCCAAATGTGTTTGAGGCTAGATGACACTTTGAACAGAACGAAAGAATTAAAATAATTATTTTAGCTCATAAAAGAATGCTTAAGATGGTAAGAACAGGTCTGACTCATGAAAGTAATTTACAATCATTGGTGTATCAAATTGATTTTCATTTTGTGTTCCTACTTTTTAGAAGACAGAACACTATTTGGTTTTTCTTTAGATAAATTTTCAGCAGTTGTTGTCCTTTGTCCTTCAGTGTAAATGACAGGATTACTCACAGTAATTTACAAAAACAAGTTTCCGCCTTTTTACCACCTCTTTTCTAGAACATTTGACATCTCTGGGGGCCTCATTTATGAATCGTGTACACTCAGTAAGCTCGCCTGTATGCCTGAATCTATTTTTGCTTGTGAATGTGTGTATATTCAGAACTCCTCACGATGCACATTCACAATCCCCTGGTTTGTAGTGTTTGGTAAAAGTGTGATCACAGGTAAACATGTTACTCATATACATTAAAACAGTCCCTCAACATTTTACATTTCAACTCAATTGTTGTTAATTGGATTAATTTTCTTAATTGTTAAAAGTAGTACAACAGTTAAAATGTGATTGCTCACTACTTTGTAGTGGTCCACAGAGTTGAGGACCCACTTTCTGAAGCCTTTCATGGATTTGGCACCAATATAATTACAGCTATTTTGTCATCTATGGATGACACTGAAATGGTACTCTGCCCCCCTCCTGTGGCACTGATGTTTTTTTTTTTAGGGGGGCTGCCATCTCTTGTAGGTCACTTCGATAATTGAGGCACCCAAATCATTGTCTGTGACCACACATTACAGCACTATTAAGGAAATACTCGTTCTTACCATTTTGCGTTTGTGTCTCATCGTCCATCCCTCTCTCTCTCTTTTTGCCCTGTTTCTGTTCACCAGGCTGTGTTTGATGTGGATGCGACAAAAGGCCTTACTCTGATTGAAGTGTGGGAGGGGCTCACTCCTGAGGATATCAAGGCATGCACTGGCACAGATTTTGAGGTAACAGTTTGGCTACCAGTGCTATTTTTTTATTTTAATTTTCTAACTTGCAAGTATCATAACCATGCAACATGTGTTTCCTCCTTGTGATCTGTCTGGTGTCTTTTAGGTGTCTCCCAACCTGAGGGCCATGCAGCAAATCTAGACGAGGTTGTTATGGATCTGAGTGAAACTCTTGTTATGTGGTAAACAGCTGCCTGGGACCGGTCAAATAAACTCATAAAACACAAATGAGTCAGACATAGCAGAAGGATTTAGTATCACTATTATTAACTGAATGGGAACACGTGTGTTTTATTTTTGGGGGGGATTTGATCTGACAAACGATTAGAAAACATTGCATTGTTGCCTATTACACCACCAAGTTATTTTTACTGTTTGTGCAGCTATTACCAAATAATCCAAACTGACTTTAAAACTTGGAGTGTTCTTGTTCTCCAAGAAAAATGCAACTTTACTAGTATTATAAATGAAAATGCAATAAATCATATTTACTGTTGATTAAAACATTACTGTAACAGGATGTAGAGCGATGAAATGTAACTCGTTTAGAAAACAGATGTTAGCTCAGAAGGGAATATGTATGTAGTTGTTTAAACTTTTGCTGCGCCACGTACAAAATGTCTTCAGATTATATAGTAATGGCCAAAAATATTGGCACCCCTGCATTTCTGTCTCATAATGCACTATTTCTCCCAGAAAATTGTTGCAATCACAAATGCTTTTGTATTTTCATGTTTATTTCTTTTTTGTTGCATTGGAACAACACAAGAAAGGGAAATGAACACGATCCCTACAGTCAAACATGGTGGAGGTTCACTGATGTTTTTGGGGTTGCTTTGCTGCTTCAGGCACTGGTTGCCTTACTGTAAGCATGGCATTATGTAATCTAAAGGCTACCATAGCATTCTGGGGCACAATGTAGGGCCCAGTGTCAGAAAGCTGGGTCTCCGTCAGAGGTCATGGGCCTTGTAGCAGGACAATGACCCAAAGAATACTTCAAAATGCACCCAAAAATGGTTTAAGACAAAGAACTGGGGAGCTCTGAAGTGGCCAGCAATGAGTCCAGATCTAAAATCTCATAGAGTGCCTGTGGAGAGATCTCAAAACAGCATTTAGGAGAAGAAACCCATCAAATCTAAAAGATCTGGAGCAATTGGCAAAAGGAGAGTGGTCCAAAACTCCAGGGGTGTAAGAAACTCACTGATTGTTATTTATTTTCCAAAGGGTGTGCTTCTAAATATTAATTTGAGGGTGCCAATAATCAACTCCACTTTTTATGTGTTGTTCCAATGCAAGCAAAAGGAATAAACATGAAAATACGAAAGTATTTGTGTGTGAGTATTTTAGTTTTCCTGGGAGATGTAAAAGTAAGCTTCAGTCTGAAACATGTTTGTAGTAATCATCTCTGCCGAAATGTCAAACTGTTTTATGTCTTTCTTTTTTTCTCTCAGCCTCATGCCAGAGTTTGTCCTACCGTACATTTCAGCCGGGAAAAACATGAAGCCTTTACAGTTTTTACTCAGACATTTGCTGTACCCTTGCCTTTGTATATAGAATAAAGTACAACCTTGTGTGCTGAGTGGAACAACTGGAATTTCTCTGATTTCTGGATAAAAAAAAACAACAATCATTGGCTTTTGTGTTCATATTATTCAGCTCATCAAATCAGACAGTGATTGAAAGCAAATTACTACTTTGAGAGTGATGGCTTGTGACATTCCACAGGTTAGCGCTTTCTATATATGGATGGTGCGCTTGCATTGACATTCTTGATGTGATTTCTCCACTCGAGTAGAGAGGCGCTGCCATTACCTGAGGGCTGTCACATAACTGGAGAATTAAGCCAGTGGGCTTTTGGGTTCAAGAAGATCCACTGGATTGGATCATCAAGCAGAAAAATGGAAGAAAGTGACAGGGGCTGATGCCACCGGCTGTTGATGTTAATCCAACACATCCCACCATGAGTCAACCTAGAGTGGTACCCTATAAACCTACATTTTTTTTAAACCTATTTTTCATACACTTACTGAGATCTAATGACAAACTTACCAGACCTACCTCTTATGTTAAATTGCATTATAATCTATGGATTAACAGCTACAGCGACTCTAGAACATGTAAGCTGTTTCCATTTTTTTTTTTTTTTTTTTTTTTTTTTTTTTTTTTGTTACGTACTCCAATCATCTGTATGCAATCCCTAAAAAATCCTGTTGACTTTTATCTTCTTTATTACTGAACAGTTTTCTCATTTTTTTGTGTGTTCCAAGCCATGCTTGGGGATGATTCTGTGTGTGTTTTTGCTTAGGGCCTCCCTATTTTAAGCACCTGATTTAGGCCAGTATCTCCAAAATATGCTTATTGTTCCTTATGTTCATTATTTTCACATTGCTGATCATTTACAGTATGGATGTAGCATCCAGCTGAGAACAAAGGTAATCAATGATGGTAAACCATAGCAATATTCAGTCTGTATCTAGACAATGCATATTGTTTGACAGTCTAAATGATTTCTGATTATGCAGGGTGGTTATGTGTCAGCATTGATTTTGTGTCCACATTGGTTTAATATGATCAACCTTTTCCTCCCGTGTCACATCTCCTCAAGCATGAATACAGAAACACAGAACACATATTCTGAAATGGCTCTCACATAAAAAAGATCTGTATAATGCTCAGCCAAACATTATGAGGCACCTCGCTAAATATGCCATTTTTGGTATATTTTCCATCTTAATACCATGGTGACCTATTTTGTTGAATGACTCGAATGACTCATTTTAAGGTGACCAGCCAGCTGATTATCACTGCAGTGAATATGTCAGTTATTCATTGCCTGTGTCACATTAATTGCAGTGATAATGAATCACTGCCATATGGCTCTCAGTCATCCAAGTGCATGACCTCGGACATGCTCCTAGGTCAGAATTAGATGGCATGGATTTGGGGTGTTCAGGCCCCTTTTTGAGAAATAATAGCCAAATGAAATTTAATGAGGCTTTATGTAGTATACATTTTGTCAGATTTGAGTTCTATGACAATAAAACTGAAATATGTACTCCTTAATGTTATTAGTGCATTGCTAACCAGCGAATGTTACCATATGGATCCATCCAACAAACCGAATTTTCATAATTGTTCTCCCCGCCGATGTGTTCTGCTCAGGGGGGTGTGGACTGGCTCTCAGTCGCTGATGTGTGCTGTGTGTGTGTGCGTGTGTGTTTGTGTGTGTGTGACAAAGTGAAAGAGAGATAGAGCGAGGCAGGGAGTGTGTGTATGTATGTATGTGTGTGTGTGTGTGGAGAGAGAGAAAGAGAGAGAGAGCACTCCAGGTTGGCGCAGGCACCGGTCCGGGAGAACGGAGCGTTGTGCACAGCGGCAGCATGGCTTCGTCTCACGGGAGAAGCGACCTGCGGTTTGCAGACTGGATGGCAAGTTTACCGCAGAGCATGCACACTATTCCGCTCACCAACCTGGCTATTCCCGGTAGGTGTTTCTTTACATTACCCCAGTGTAATCGGGTGAGGAGTGTGTCCATGTCTTTTTATCCAAGCGCATTGCATCCTAATTGGATTAGGATCGCATCCTATTAGATGAGAAATACATATGCGTGAATTTCAAGATTCAAATTATTTCACTGCTTTGCAAACTTTCACTTTGTACCCCCTGCAACTCCTAAATATGGCTTTAATTCAGTTGGACATCGTTAGAACAAAGGGTAAGACCTGTTGCGCAATGTGGGAAGTGTCATGCCGATGTTGAACAGTTCATCTTCCTTTTGTTGTGGTCCGCTGTGTGAAGGTTATAAGTAATACCCAGATCATTTCTGCCTTCTCCATCTAATATTCCAAACGATGAGAATGCCTGAGGTAAAACAAAAAAAAAAAACAAAAAAAAAAAAAAAAAAACGACTGTCAGAGCCACTCCAAATATTTAAAATAGACAAATTAACCATGCTGCTCAGCTCTCAGATTTGTGTAGGACTTTTGGCGTTTGTAGCCTGCTGGGGTGGTGGCCATAGAGGAGAGGAGAAGAGACTGGGAGTGGGATGGGTTCAGTCTGTGCACTCAGATGATCACCATAGAAAATGAGCTGTTGGACCTTTAGCCAATCAGTGCGCAGGTCTCCTTTAAACTCCATTCAAATTGGAAATGCTGGTTGTAAAGCCCACCACAGATCTGACTGATGGAATGGCTTATTAGCAGCCAGTTAATTCCATATCTGCTGCATAGTGATTATCACACCTCCACACAAAGCGCTTTCATTCTTCATTTTCTTGCATTTCTAATCCTTTGTGCACTCCTCTCTCTCTCTCTCTCTCTCTCTCTCTCTCTCTCTCTCTCTCTCTCTCTGTCTCATGAGCTACCTGGTGTGTTCAGGGTTGGCAGGTGCATTGGTGACATTTCATATGCAGATGGCTTTAAGCTTAGTGTCCAATAAGGCGTGGCATATTACCAGCACTGACCACTGCTCTTAAGGATGCCAAGCAAAATTAATTAATCACAGATTTAATCAAAAAACAACTACAATGCAGAAACAAGACATGCATTACATCATGCCTGTAATGGTATTGATGTTCTGTGACACATGCTGCACTGTGTAGCACTACAGGTCATCCTTGCTAAGGCAGCATAGGAACATGCTCTGTCCCATTTAATTAGGTATCATTACTTATTGGCCCTGCAGCCAGCAGCTCAGCTGCTCTCAGTTGATCCTCAATTTGGATACAGATTCTGTAAACATCCTCTTACTTGGCTTTACGTGCATTTTCTTGTGTTTGGCATAAGGTTTGTCAAAGTAAATTTCATAATCCACAGGACTTTGAGAGCTTATTTAGCAACAAGCATGTGCTCTTATTGCAGTATCTATGTATGTCAGATTTTTTTTCAAAAGTGTGTCTCATATCACATCCTTTTGTCTCATTTTAGAATGCAACATTACAAGCCTTTGTTCAAGCAGGAATAAAACTAGGACAGACAAGAAATAAATGAAACGTTTTTTTAATTTTGTTCACTAGTTTCCCTCTTCCTTCCAGTGGAAGAATATTATATTCTTAATGTTTGATTCCTGCTGTACAATCTTCAGCATCCACCCACTATTGCCTGTAACTCAGTGATGCAATTTTTTTCCCCAAAAAAAGGTTCACCGGCCAACAACCTCAATAATCCAGGGCAAAGTGTTTTGGCAATTTAGTGTACTCTACCATGTGAGGGTGATGTGATGGCATGGTGCTCTGCTGTTGCCAAAAAACTAAACAGTCCCCACTGTGTCTGTGTTGCCAGCATTGCACAGCTGTACTCATTAGTATACATAATCATCTGTATGATTGGCAATTAATTTATTTCAGGGTTTCGTGGTGACAGAGAAGACTTAATTAGTATCTGATTTTCATGATGTTTTAATGGCACCTATTTGTCATGTTTTAATTGGTATATAAGCCAATGCAGGGAAATCATCGGAAAATATTGCAGATGGCCGTACACATAACACATTACAGATTCAAGGTAGCATAGTGACAGATGCAACAGCTGCTGTACGACAGATAGTATCTACTTACCATATGTGCTGTGACTTGGATCTATGTGGCCATATCTCTGTGAAAACCACAGGATGTGTATGTTGATCACTTTTGCCATAAACTGCCATCGTCAGGATGATTAAATGGTTAATCCGTTTATTTTTTATTTTTTTTGTTAGCTAGTTTTATGATTTGTGTAACCAAAGTAGGCAATTAAAATAGATTAGTTTTCAATCACAAAGGTACAGGGGTTAATAGACCGAAGGATATTGCCTCAGTCCATCATGTGAACTGAGGAGATGGCAGTAATGGTGAAATACCAGCTAATCTAAGCAAAGATACCTCCAAACAGCATATATATAACATACAAGCAGACAATGAAAATCTGTTTCTGTCACAGGGCCTACAATTAAGTGAAGATGTTTTATGTATAGAACATAAAAAGAACTAATTTAATTGGAAGCCAATGAAAACCAGTTCAGGGGGAGGATGGTTTCTTGACTGACTCCCACAGACTAAGAGTTACAGTAATCAATAGGCAAAGAGATAAAAGCATGTCTCCAGGTCCCTGAACAAGAGAAACTTTTCATTTCTTAGATTAGTTGGTGTTGTTAAGCTAAAGAAGATTTTTAGCCATTTAGTATTTGAAATCTCCAAGACAATAAAAAGGACATCATCAGTTTTCAAGGGGACACAGCTGCGTATTCTCAGTGTAACCAGGACAAGAAATGTTAGTTTTTTAAAAAATAGGTCCCACTGGCAGCATTTTTTGTGAGAATAAAATGGGCTCTAAACTGGAACCTTGTGGTACAGCGAAGGGAGACAGGTGTAGACTAAGAAAACAAAAGCTTATCAGTCCTATCCTTAACTGAGCAATCTTATGAGTAAGAGGCAACACACTTCTAAACCTGATCCTGAAGCCCAACAACATGGTTTAGAAACAATACAAGGGCATAGAATGATCAAATTTGTCAAAAGCACAGCGAGGTACAAATGAATTTTTCAAAAATTACATGGTTTTAAGATTCTGAAGACACCAACAAACCATTTCTCACTCTGAAGAGAGCTTACTCAGTGTTGTTGTGAAACCTGACTGAAATTTGTTCAGAAAGAAAAGAATAGCTGTGAAGACAGCTTTACCAGGACCATAGATAAAAATAACAATTTAAAGACAAGAGGTTTTGACTATAGTCAGATATAGGAGGGTTTTTGATCAGAGGGCACCATGGAACATAAGAGTTTAGAGTTATTACAGAGTTATGGTGTTGTTTATTATGCTGTGACTCATGACATAGCGCAGCAGCCAAGCACATTGTGGAAGTTTGTTATACCAGAATAATATCTAATTTCATTAGCATAATCTTGCTGGTCCTCTGCTGATCAGAACCACCCTGTTTGTGAGATAAGAACATAATTGCTTTCAGAAATGAGTCAGCTGTCTGTGTTGGCCTGACATACCACTTTGGCCTCCCACTGTGCTGATTTATCAAGTCTATAAGTCAGATACCTGCACCAGTTGTACTCTATAGCTAATTGGGGAAAGGGTGACGGGATGAGCAGGAGAGGAAACAGAGAAGAAGTGGGAAAAAAAGTGAAAGAGGGAGGGAGTAGTTACTGCTTTCCTTTCCTCAGGCTGATCAGTGGGGGACATGGTGGGCTGTTTTTCAGTGGCTATTGTTAGATCTGCAGGGTGAGTGCTGCAGACTGCCTGGCTGCATGGTGGTCAGCAAAGGTGTGCTGCAGGAGATACTGTCAGTCTGTTTCTCTGTGGTTTTGTCACCGTGAAACAAGCTTTACTACAGGGAAGGAAAAACAAACAAATTAGATTTTTAGAGTGCTCCAATGTCATAATAGGATGAAAAACTTGATAATGAATGATATTATTATTGTAATTATTTGGCCAAGGTATAATCAGCACATTCCTACTTTTAGCATATCCAGTATTGGAACAAATGTAGCACTAAATTCAAAATGAAACAGTGGATTGTATATAGCTTTGCTATCATGGAAAATTACGTGTTGTCTGACTCCGTTCAAAGTTGGAAAACTTATGAATGGGATAAGTGACTTTACCTCAGAGATACTACAATGACCACATAGAACTAAAGTGACAGATTTGCATCAAAGGGCTCTGGGGAGCCATACTTAACCACTCCAATAGCTGAAGGTAACAGCTTAAGGCTTTACCAGAGATAAGGAATGAATAGCATACCTTAGTCTGGGGGAAAAGGGTGAAGGTGATTGTATTAAGTTAAGATGGCCTTGTGGGCAATAAAACCAAATCCATTGCAGAGGAGGCATCTTCAGTCTAGCCGGCTCCCTTGGGATAGAGGCAAAGGCCGACCCAGGAGTTTTAGTTGTGAATCTGTCTATCAGTCCTTTGACTAGCTCATTCTGCTGCCACTTAAGCCTCTGAACAAGGAGGATGGATGGTATCAAATGCCAGGATAAATACTGGTGAAGGGCAGGAAATAAGCCAGCTAAAAGCCAATGAAAACCAGAGGATGTGAAATTCAAAACAAACATAGGAGGAGAAAATAGTTTGGTGGAAAGAAAGACAAACAGAGAGAGAGAGAAATGAAGCAAATGGCTGGTAAAGAGGTGGGAATGGTGCAGCTGTTTTCTGTAATGGATATGCCCATGAGTCATGACCCACTCAAATCTCCTAGGAGTTCAACTTGCTAGTTCAACAACAAAGTCATTGTGTTTGATCATCTGCACATTCCTCCTATTTGCAGCTCATGACCTTAGACAATGACTTTAAAATTGTTCAGACACCAAGAATAGCATCAGGATATTGGAAACTGGTGGTATGCTGATAATCATAATAAACATGTAATAAACTGTCTTAATATATCTGAAAACTTTTCAAATATATAAGTTACTTAAATAAACCTTTTGTCAAAATGAAAATGGGCAGAAATGGTTAGTTATGGATTCTCCATGGGCTACTTTTGCCTCACCTCCGGCAGTTAATTAAGTTTCCAGCAGGAGGGCATTTATCTTGATTCAAAAAGTCAAATAATTCAGCCTCATCGGAAATGTATGGGCTTTGTGCGCACTGCCACTCGAACATGATGGAAAAAGAGGAGCAAATAGGAGGCAAATCGAGGTTGGAGAGAATTGAACAGGAGTTTGAAGAATAGAGGACTGGATAAAATATATCTTTTGAAGAATTACGATAAAATTATAGAGAAAAATCCCCACAGGGAAAATGTAGAGGAGAGAGGATGGAGAGTCTAAAGCTCATATTTATCTTTTAGTGTAATTTAGCGTATCTTTACCCTGTTACATTCCATTTTCTACTCTATTTCTCCTGTCTTTTCCCCTCCTCTCTCTTATCGGCAACCTAAAATAGATCGAGTCCACAGTGAGAAATAATGATTTGTTAAGAAAAAGGGCATGAACCACCAGTGGTCCTCTGAATGGTCTGCTCTCATTGAGCCAGAATGACTCGGTTTAGGTCAATTCTCTAAGGGAACAGTCATCACCCACTACCACTATCTCGTCAACATCATCAGCGTTAAGTGAATTGCTGTGTTATCATTGTCTCAGCTGGTTTCAGCCTTTATCTGTAACTCTTTTGTGCTCTGGCTTCCCCGTCCACTCTTTCTCACTTCTTCTTGGCCCGCTTTAGGACATCTTCCTCACGTCGATATCTGACGTGATTATTTTGCTGATGTGAGGGAAGAAGATTTCCCATGTTCACATCGCACTTAAGAAAGTGCTGCTCTGTTCGGGTGCTGTAATAGTCTAAAGCTAGTCGAACCACATGAGAATAGACAGTTTGGATATTGTTTACAGTAAGCACGTCAGTCCAAATGACTATGGCCCTTTCAGACAATGTGATCAGATCATCAATCAATATAATCAACAACATAATCCCCATTGAGGTCTTTACCAGTGAAATGGGTTTTTTTTATAGAAGGATTATTCACTGTGACTGAGGCCACAGGGGAAGCAGTGATGTGGATGTCCTTATTTTCCAAATTAAAGGGAAAAACCTGAATAAATGAGTGGAGAAACATAACGAATGCAGATTTTTCCACACAGGTGCACTGCATGCTACAATTAACAATTAACATCCAATCATACTCTGTGGCTGCCAGTTGATTCAGATATCAGATGAAAAAATCTAAGTCACTTTGAAAGAAAACACTGCTTAACTGGTGTCTCAATAGGAAAAGTGCCTAAAGTGACATCCGCATTTAGATCTATATGACAGATATTATCAGTAAATATGGTTGTAAACAGCACAAATTTGATGACAGTGATGCTCGTGAGGGATATTATAGCAGGGCTGCAGTGTACAAGAATGCACATAATCAGTGTTGCAAAAATCATAGTCTACAGAGATGTGGACAAAAAGTGATATGGTCAGATGAGTCATCCTTCACCATATTCTCAACAAGTGGGTGAATGCATACTCACTTGGCATACACCAAGAGAACAGTACAGGCCTGAATGTTTGACCCTTATAGTGAGGGGATCCAGTGGCTCTGTTATGTTGTGGGGGGCATTATGCTGGCATGGTTTAGGTCCGCTCGTCCCCTTAGAGGGAAGGGTTACTACAAAACAAAACAAAGTAGTTCTGACCTGTTGTTCTTTATCCTATGATGAAACATTTCTATTCTAATGGGAGTGGTGTCTTTCATGATGGCAATCTAATTTCTGGCAGTTAAAAATAGTAAAGAGAGAAAAGGGAAAATTACTCAGTTCTGAGGCATAACATTGGGGTTATTAGAAACTTGTCATTTCCTCACATTTCCAAATGAATGTGTTGCCCTTGAGTCATGGCACAGCATTGGTGAAGCAAATTATAACATAAACAATAATTAATCATGTTCAAAGCTCATGTAGCAATGCTTGATTGTGCCGGAGTGTAGTTTCCACCTCTCTGCTCAGGTTTTCCTGCAGATTCTTATATGTTCTGCACACTTTATTACCCTTCAGTCTCTGTTCTTTCTGTGAGATTGTTTCTGTACGCAGTATAGCATAATGCACCAGTCTTTTTGTCATACATATTAAAGGCAGTGCTAGTTAGTACCAGCTTTAGTAGTTTGCCTTCGGTGTCTTGCTTCCATTAAAACCTGTTAAGATATAAACGGTGCTATAAGGTCTGACGGGACTTAATATATGAGCTTCACAGCTTTCCCTAACATATCATGACTATAAGTATGTCAGGAATGTCCTAATGAATTATGCATCCTTAGCATTGTCAGAGTTACTTCATGGAATGTTTTGCTTTATTAATGTGTTGGAGACCATCGGTTTGTTGATCAGAGGTAGTGTTGGCATATAGTAAGTAGCCCTATTTGACTACTGCAGGAATACAAGTTCAGGGTTACTTGACATGATGGTCAACTTTTTATGTTTCTTCATGTGCAACTGCAAAAAACATTATGATTAAACTGCCCCAGGAAAAGAAGACCAGGAATTGCCTCTGTTCATTAGTTCATTAGCAGCTTCAAAAATGGCCAATTAATGGCACCTCAGATTAGAGCTACATGCTTTACAGAGTTCAAGTCGCAGCCACATCTTAACATCAACTGTCTGAAGGACACTGTGTGAATCAGGCCTTCATGGTTGGATTGCTGCTTGAATTGCTGTCACTACTGAGGGAGAACAACAAGAAGAATGGAATTGCCTGTGCCAAGAAACACAAGTTATGGACATTAGATCAGTGGAAATCTGTGCTTTGGTCTGAGTCCAAATGAGATTTTTGGTTCCAACTGCTGTGTCTTTGTGAGACACAGAGAAGGTCAACATATGGCATCTGCAAGTGTGGTTCCCACCATGAAGCATGGCGAAGGAGGTGTGATTGTGGTGGTTTTGTTGACACTGTTTTTTGCATAGTGAGATCATCATTTGTTTTTCAATAGGACAGTGACCCAAAACACACCTCCAGGCTATGTAAGGCTATGTGGCCTCCACAATCACCCTCCCCAAATCCATTTGAGATGGTTTGGGATTAGTTGGATCATGGAGTGACAGAAAAACAGCCAACAAGTGCTCAGCTTATATGGGGCCTCCTTCAAGACTATAAAGCATTGCAGGTGGCTACCCCAAGGAGCTGAATGACAGAATGTGAATATGTGTTATTTCATAGTTTTGATTTCTTCAGTGCTAATCTGCAATGTAGAAAGTAATACAAATAAAGAAAAAACATTGAATGAGAAAGTATCTTTTGACTGGCACTGTACAGCTGTAATAGCTAGGGACACACAATTTATTAGGGCATTCCTGACTGTCATGATTTGTTAGGGAAAGAGGTGAAGGTCATATACTAAATTTAGATATTATTATAGACCAAGCAGTTAATAGATTAATGGGGGAAATAATTAGTAGATGAATTGATAATAAAAAAATAATTGTGTGACACAACCTTCAGAGCCAGAGAGAAATCTTTCTCTGCAACAACAGCAGAGCCAGCTGTTGCGCCTGGTTAAGGTCATACTCTGTTACGCTGTGACCCTGGTGGTATGGTTCAGCCTGTAGTGATGCTGTTTGCTGTCCTGCCCCAGGATTCAGCTGTCTACCTTGCTTATGGTCATTCTCTGGGCCGACTGCAAAGACCTGTCACTGGAGTATTAGCTGAAGGTTAATTCAGGCTCTGTGTCTGCCTGTTGGTGGAGGGGGGGATAATTTCTTATCCTCTTCAGCATGAAGAGGATAAGAAATTGATTGCAGTGATGACAGCAGGATGCAGAATTACCAGACAAACATTTACTCTTTTCTCACTCTCAAACAGACAGGTAAGGACACGCGACCTTCAGAGCTAACTAACAGAATTCACCATGCATCGCTGGCAAGGAAATGCTTAAGTGTCACCTAGGAATGCATCAATATATTGACAGACCTTCACAATTAGTCCAATGTTATCTTTACTGCCACTAATGGGATGATTGTAGCACTGTTACTTTAGTATTTTTCTGTTCCTAGAAACTCCTCCTAGAAATAACACAAATATTGGTAATAATTCTGATAGTTTCTGTCTGTTTCTGTCTTTCCGTCTGTTTGTGTTGCTCAAGGCACAGAAAAGTGACATTTCAGTTAGTTAGCATAATCCATAGTTTAATGGTTTTCATTAGGACTGCTTTCTATAGAAGAAATAAATGTATGAAATTTTGATATTTTAGTAAGATGATAATGAGCACTACCAGTTGGTGTGCTAGAAATATGATGGTTAAGTCAACTTGCTCACATCACGTAGTTCAGCAGCCCTGTTTGTCAGCGGTCTATCCAATTCTGCTTGTAAAGCTATGCGACCTTCATGTATTCAGTAGAGGGTGAAATAGCTGTCATCTAAACATGCTGAATCAGAGCGAGTAGTTTTTCCTTTTTCTTTCTTTGTCTTTAATTTTAAGCTCTGCAAGATGTTATATGGTCTATTGAAAATATCTTCAAAACAAATTAAATAGATATTCTTTCTGCTTGAAAAAAAGTTTTTCTTAAATAAAATTCACAAAATTTTTGGAAAAAGTTACCACCAGGAATTCAGTCACCAAACTGCTCATGTTCCGTTAAAGTTCTTGTAAAGGCAATTCAAAATACATAATGTTATACAATATGTTGGAAAATAGTTGCTGAAAACATGTGAAAAGACTTTGAACAATATATAACTGAAATGTGGAGTTAGAGGTCAAAACTGTTTTTCACCAGTTTTCAGTCCAGGATTATTTGGGCGGTCATAAAGGGTGGCTCGATGACACGCTGAGGCCACCCATGAGCATACCCCTGCGCCCCTAGCACAGTGTTTCAAAGTTAGTCATGTCATTTCCTGAACTCATCTGACACGTTTCAGTCACTTCAAAATTGCTACTTGACTGCTCCCACGAGTGGCAAGGCTTCAGCACATTCAGCAGACTAATTTCATAAACTTGTCGATATTTTTACTAATTCAAATTTGACTGGGTGGTTAATAACACTTTCTTCTTTGGTCTGACAAACTCAGAACATATATTCATTCTTACTTTACATGAACTTTAAGATCCATGAAACAGGAGTATGGTTGAATATAAGAATTACATTTCATGAATAAGATGAAACAGAATGAAGAATTCTGTTATCTACAAGATCAAATCTATACATCTTTAAATGTGAACAAAATGTGAAAGACAAAATGAGCCTTTCTGACAGAAAATCTCCAATGGTCTGAAATTGCAAATTGAGTCATTTAGTACTAGGCCAATTTAGCAGACAAGAGGCAGTGAATCAGACTGGAATCAGGTTTCCCAGCCCACCTCTCCTATAACAAAACATACATTTGCCTTTTTTTTAGGGGATACAGGGGATATTTACGGGGAGACGGCAGGCCAACAGTATATGCCACACAGAAGTGGTATACATCATCATCACAAAATACCACACTAGGAGATTCCTGTAAGAATTGTTGTATTTTTTGGTCAGGAAACACTTTTATTGTCGATATACTATGTAAACCCACACATCTTCTTCTAGTCTGTGGTTGTACAACTTCATGAGGTTGTGCTTATCTTAACAGTAAGTCATTTTATGCAGTTTACAAATTATATAAGCTTCAGTGGAATGTATACTATGGAGACAAACATCAGTGCACATAAATAAATTGAGTTTATTTGATCCACAAGTCTCAGCTTTCCAGTCATAGCCAATTTATACAATTCCTCTTCAGGGATCCTAATGTGCAGAAATATTCAAATACACTAGCATAAAATAATAAGTATTGCATGCAAAAAAACTGCATGGTTTTTGCCCAAAGCTGCATGGGGTTAGTAGAAGTGGGCTTGTCTATAAAGAGAAAATGCATAAATGCATATAGAGCCCATTTTCATTCAAATGGCATGAGGTGAGAGGCTAAGAGGCCCCTCTGAAAATGTCCATGACATTTTTCCATTGCCAAAGATATGAGTTTAACTCTAGCTTTAAAACTCACCCCAATGCAGTCTCTGAAAGACAGTAATGTCAGCCAAGGACGTTGGCATCTACACAGAATGGAAGAGATTAAGCAAAGTCTCCTCCTAAGATCAACACCAATAAGGATAAACGCAATCTAGAAAAATTGACATAGATATTGACAGGAATGTATACTGTTTGTTGAGCAAGTAATTACAGACAATACCTTCAACTAGAATACACCGAAACAAACAAAAGGGAGTTATATGTGAAGGAAGATAGCTGCACCCTTGTAGTAGCTGTTTATTCTTGAAAAGTACTGACTGAGAAAACATTGTCAAACTGCTATTTCTAAGGTCAAGAGTGAACTTTCAAGCTCAAACAGTGATATCCACTATTGAGATTACATACTGTAGCGTGAACTGTACTGTACAGAAAATAACAAAATAAAATATATCTGGAGCTGTACCAAACAGACAGAAACCCCAGACTGACAACTGAATTTGAGGATTTACTAAAATAAATTTAAGCTATGAAGGAAAATATAACATATGAAGCACGACTCTGTTGTTCTGTGGGAGCTCTGTCTTGCCTGAGAAATGTGATGGATGAAAAATATCAGTGAATGTGAGCACAGACTTTCTTCTTTTCAAGTTGTCAGAGTTCATAACTTATGACCACGGAGGTTGTTATTCACAGAGTCAGTGTTGTTGCCATGGCACCGTGCTGTTTTCCAGCACTGACCCCACTCTTAAAACTGTGTCCCCCCACATAAACAAAAAAAACAAAACAAGCAGCAGTCAATACCTGCATCCAGGCTCATGATTATGTCTTCTTCAGGTTCCCATGATTCCTTCAGTTTCTACATTGACGAGGCGTCTCCAGTGGGCCCTGAGCAGCCGGAGACGGTGCAGAACTTTGTTTCTGTTTTTGGCACAGTGGCCAAGAAGTTAATGAGAAAGTGGTTAGCCACACAGACTATGAACTTCACCAGCCAACTGGAGGCTGGGATCCGCTTCTTTGACCTGCGCATCTCCACCAAGCCCCGCGACCCCGACAACGAGCTGTTCTTCGCCCACGGGCTCTTCAGTGCCACGGTCAGCATCGAGTTTTGGTGTTTTTTGATGTGATGAATATTTTTACAACGCTTGGTGGTTGCTAAGTGATGTTTGTGCAGTTATGAGTGTGTAAGGCAGCATATTTATGTGTGAATTCACACTGTGAGCTTAATCATACATGGCCCTTCAGAGATTTTAAGTACGTCACAGTTATTTTTGTGCCTATGCTTCACATAATTGTGTTGTTAAAGAAATAATGAATACATGTATTGTTCTTATTTGTGTTTTTAGGTGAGAGAAGGTCTAGAGCAGATCAGTAGTTTCCTTTCAGCTCATGCCAGAGAGGTGGTGTTCCTGGACTTCAACCACTTCTACGGCGTGCAGAACCTGCACCATGAGAAACTAGTGGCCATGTTAAAAGAGATTTTTGGAGAGAAACTCTGCCCAGTCGTCTTCGCTCAGGAGGTACTTTTAAAGTCAAACACACTTAATGGAGTAGGATTAAAAGCAATTAGTGGACCTAGAAACTGGCCTCAAATATTTATTTCAGCTCATTCTTTCACCTTTAAAATCTCTTAATTGACTTATTTTTCGTGTTTCCAGTTATTGTTTTCTCAGATCTGCTTAACACTGGTTTCTGTGTTTTGATGACTTGAGATGCAGAATAATAGTTATCACATCCCTACGCATTGTTGTATGCCCTTTTGCAAAGAGGTTGAGTATAAAAGTGCTCCCATGCCAAGATTAGTCTCTGTGCTGACTTTCTCTGTCTGTTATTTTCACCTTCCACTACTCGTTCCTCCTCCACTGCTCCCTACCACACACCCCTGAGGTGAGGGTGTATGTGAGTAACCTTGAAGAAAGTATCCCAATCAGCCTTAAAACACATCACCCTTCGCCAACTCCCACGCCAGTGTCACCATTCTAAGATCATAGTTTCCTGTCAGTGGCTGCTGCTGATAATGAACCTTTTCTCAGAGCTATAGAGGCATCTAGGAGGGTGTTTAAATTTGGAGTAGATAAATGACTGATGTTCTTTCCTCCATATTATATTAACTCCTCTATTCCCTTTCCTCCATCCCTTTGTCTATGAGTACATCTATGTTATTATTCTAACATCACCTCTTTACCTCGCAGTTACTCACTTATACAAATGTAATCCATTACACAACTTTTCTCCAGCAGCATTTACTTTAAAAAAAGAAAATAGAAATTAATGTAGCACTGCACAACGTGCCTATTGTTTACCAGGAATGTGATTCTGGCAGGTCTTTGTAATTTTCTTGAATAGCCTGTAATAGCTTTGAAAATAGAAATTTAAATTATGATTTGTTCTTTTCTTGACACCAATACAATATTTGATCGGATATAAAACAGTGGTTGTTTATATGGCAAAGCTACCTGCCTTCAGAAATAACAAACCTGACAATTGCTATGGTCAATCAGAATATTGTAGTATTGAACAAAGCTGCTTAATAATCATTACATCAGCAATTACATCCAATTATTTCTATTTGCTTCCACTAGAACAAACATAAAGCTCATTCAGGAAGCTGCCAGGTACATCTCAACTACTTTTTAAAAAATGTTTTCTGTCATTCAGCACAGATGGGGCTCTTTTCTATTTACTATTTAACATCCATCACCTTTCTTTCACTTGTTACCTCTCACCATTTCTCTCTTTATAACCTGCTTTTCGTCTGAACACACACCTCCTCCCTCCATCCCCAGGTGACTCTGCAGTATCTGTGGGAGAAGGAGTATCAGGTGCTTGTCTTCTACCACCACCCCATGGCCCTGGAGGTGCCCTTCCTGTGGCCAGGCCAGATGATGCCCTCTCCCTGGGCCAACACCACAGACCCAGAGAAGCTGGTTCAGTTTCTCCAGGCGTCTGTCACCGACCGCAGGTCAGCCACTGCATTCATTCCACTGTGGTCACTCTATGTCCTTAATGCATGAGGTTAAATGGGACAACATCTCTGTGATGTGATGTTGTTATTGCTTCAATTAATTGTTGATGTCGATCATTACTTGTGTTTTAATGAGGATTTATGTTTTATAGCATATAGAAAATGTCCAAATGTTCATGCATGATTTTGACTTATTGTCATAATGCACATACTTTGTTTATAGTTCAGGATGTAATGATTAATCGTTTTATTTGCTGTAGTTACTTTAAAATAGCCAACTAAGAGGGTGGAAGGTGGGTGAGCACATAAACAACAACACAACATAGAAGGTGAAACTAAAACTTCAGCCTATTAAACTCATTCATACATGCATTTAAATGAAACTGCTGGTAGCAATGGGAAAATATTCTTGAAAACATGCCATAAATTTGCATGTGAAATTTTTCTGTCTATGTTTTACTCTGACAGAATAAGTGTTTTTGTTTCTTTGTGGGCACTTAAAGTAATTAATTCCAAAGTAAAGCAAATATTATTTATATGTAACACCTCTCTGCAGCAGATGTCATGATGTGCTTTACACAAATAGATAAAATGCAGGGAACAAAAATGACTCAAGAAAATACAGCAAAAATAAGTTGTAAATGCTTGATGTGTCTCTTGCAGGAGGAAGGGGACCTTCTTTGTCTCCCAGGTGGTTCTGACACCGAAGGCCAGCACCGTGATGAAGGGCGTGGCCAGTGGACTGAGAGAGACAATCACAGAAAGGTGTGTATGCATGTTTGTGCATGACAGAGAGACAGAATGAATACAAAAAATATTTTACGTCCATGGTCAGTATAACACTAAGACTAGATAGGGATGCACGGTTAGTGCCTATGGTGGCACACAGTATTAGTTAACATATACAGGACTAAGATTATAGCATAATATAACACCTCAGAGACCAGAGGGCACAGAAATGACATGATGACATAACAGGTCACAACATAAATCACAAGCATGTGCACAAATACACACAGACACATAAGCAGTCATATATGAGTCACCATGGTATTTTATAACTAAAAGAGGCATGTTGATTTCTACAGGTATCCCCAGGCGATTGACACTGACCTCATTCAAGTTTTTTTTCGAACAGCTGCCACAAACCCGAGGCGATGCTTCTCAACCTTCTCCTCCCTCTTTCTATATCTCCCCTTCTCAGTTCTGGTTCAGGAATTTTTTTCTTCTTCCTGATTGTACCCTCAGCATCGTCTGCATTTCACTCCCTCTTAATGTCACCAGTTTGTTAAAAGCCTGAGTAGCAAAACCATCAATTTTCCTGACATGAATTATTCATTTGATAACTCCACTATCAGCCTTTCTCACCAGGCGTTTGGTGACTTTGATGTAGGCATCCTTTAGAATTCTCTCCTTTCGTTTTGCCACACAGACTCCAGCGTGAGAACTCGTAGAATATTGCCACGCAGAAAGCTGGGCGAGGCATCTGCAGTAGTAACACCATCCCCTGGTGCACAGCTCACATGATCATGTCCAGCAAGTGTTCAGAGTGTCATCCTCACAGCTGGTGTCTGGCTTGCAGACATACCATGCTGCGTCATAGAGATATTTTATCACAGTGTGCCCCTCTCTGTGTTAAACCAGCCAACCATGAATCATCCTTTCTTCTTTCCCTCTCTGTATCTTTTGTGACTTTACACCCCCACCCTTCTTGCTTTTCCCCCTAATGTGTGTCTCTGTGTGTATGTTTTTTTTGTGTCCTCCCAGGGCTCTACCGGGCATGATGCAGTGGATCAGATCGCAGAGACCCGGAGAGAGCGGCATCAACATTATCACAGCTGACTTTGTGGAGCTTGGAGAATTCATCAGTGCTGTCATCACCCTCAACTATCACCTGGATGACGATGAAGATGATGCCACCTGAGAGCCCACAGGGGGGCGTCAGGGAGCACAGTCACCACCGCCAGTGGTTTGGTCTGTGTTCTCACTCTTTTCTCTTTGGCATTTATTTCAGGAGGGGACCTGCACTGCTCCTTTCACTTTATTTAGGGCTATTGAGAGAATTGAGAGATCGGATAGCGAGAGACGAGAAGTTGGGATTAGGAGAAACAATAGTGATGTATGGTTGGAGCAAGAACAGAATGAGGTTTTGTTTGTTTCCTATTTAGGGATCAAAATTGTTATTTTTTCAAGTGAGATGTTCAATTCATTTACTTCCTGTGCTGTAAAAAAATAGCTTTTTCCACTGATCAAACGCACTGTTTTCAGTATAACTTTGCCAATGGTAGATTCCTCAGAGAATATCAACTTTCTGCTAAATGTATTGGTACATCATTCTTGATATTCTAGTGAAAGTGACAGTTTTTTTTTCCTCAGAGGTTGTTATAAGTGACTAGCAGTTCTTTGTCTTGTTTGGATTTTTTAATTTTTTTTTTTTTTTGACAATATGCATTCCTGGTCAGATGTCTGCAGGTGTTTCTGAAAAACCCTGTGAGCAGTTTGAATGCAGTGTGTGTTTAAAAAGTGTTATTACAATATGTTTACTCAAATCATAGACAAGAAATTAACCATTTCCCATTTGTGTTTTGTTTCTCAGTAATAGCCTCCACTGAAGTCAGCTGGCAACCTAGACATTGATCACATTTCATTGTAAATTGGTACAATTGATGTACTTGTTAAAAACCATAGACTGATAGAGAGCGAGGGAGTGGCTTGCAGAGAAAATTGAACCAATCCCTACATGTGCACTTTACCTTTGGTGCATCTAAACGAAACAATCATTTTCACATTGTCAGTGTGTTAAAATTTCAAGACAAGCTGTCAACTGTTACTGCAAGATATCTTACAAAAACACAATTCGTCTAGGACAGCTAGAAATGCAATCCATGGTACTAGTCATTGCTGATGGTTAGAAATCCAACGTGACAAATCAGATTAGATTTTGTGGTGGGTGCAGAGTCGTGATAGCCAAGTATAAAAATACATTACATCTGGGTACAAGAGTGTATCCACTATCTGCTGAATGCTTTCCTTCTGTGTGTGTGTCTATACTTACTGCTGTAGTGCAGTATATATGAGTCATTATGACATGTATCATGGTGTTGTGTCTTTCATAATAACAGGTGATAAAGTTGCTTTATGCTCACTCAGAGACCCATTTTACTTCATGTCTGAAAAGGGAAGATCATCAGAATTCGGAGTCAGGAGGATTTGATGTGACAGCAGTGATTTGACACTTGAAAAATAATAGAATCAATGTTTATTAAGATCTAGCTGTAGCTCTTTGGTGTCTACTTTATTAGGTGTTTCATGTTTCTGAATGTTTCTGAATCTCTGGATTTCTGCTATATCAGTACATTTTCATTTTTTATTTATGTTTAATGCATTTCTTTCTATACCCTGCTATGTTTCACTTCAGATGGAAAAGTACTTTGAAATGGCACCCAGAAAGACGGAAATATTTGTATTGCAAGGTTTTTTGCATTATGCATGAAAATAAAAATACTAGTCAAACATCTACACACCTTATGATCAGTGTGTCATTTTCTGCAGAGAATGTATTCTGTAAGGACACTGTCGTCTAGTTTGGTAAAATGTAAAACCAAAACAGGAAACTCAACTCTTTGGATTTGTGAATGTATGTGTCTCGTGAGTAACTGTGCCATTTCTGAAAATCATGTGATTGAGCGAATGAGTATCAGCTAGAAAGTCATTTTTTTTGTATTGTATGCTTCAATGTGGAAATGAGTTCAAGTTTTAGAGTTCAAACAGTACTTCTTTCACTTCAGTGTGGTTTCATGTTAAAATGTTTTATATTGTGGAAAGTTTGTACATACTGTAATTGCAAATAGCATACTGCCGATGAATTGTAAATTATTTGAATCATTGCAAAGAGTCATTGATAACAATTTCTTAACTAATACCTTAACTGAGCTACCATACTGCTTCTTGTTTTTTCGTATTTTCAGTTTTTTGCTTGAACCAAAAAGTTCTACATATACCTTTTGTTGTACTCCAACAAGGTCCATTTGTTTTGTGTATCTCAACTGGAAATGTTTTTACCCTTTAAAGCAAATCTCAAAATTAATTTCTTTTTTTAATGTTGTATTGCTACTACCCCGTACAGATTAAGAATGAACCCACACAAATGAGCAGACTTGAAAAAGGCTTGCAAATTGTGTTGTAAGGACGTGTGTCTCCCCTGGTCCAAACTGTTGTCATTGCTTTTATGTTCTGGTGTGAAAAGAGTCCTTTGCTGTTGTAAAACTCAAAAAACGTTTGTTCAAATGAAAGTGACTCTGTTCTAAGTGGAAAACGGCCAATTAAATAAAGCTTCTATGCCTAACGAGTGACTAGGTGAAGTATCATTTCATGTTTGGCATGCTGAGTGGTGATTGACTGGTTAGTTGCTAGTTTGAAAAAAAAAAAAAAAAAAAAGGCAGATTTGGAGCTTTTAAGGTAACATACCAGTATTTTATAACCAATCTGTGAAGAACATCCAGAAATCCTCCAGTTTCCAGGGTGATAAGGATGGAGGTGGGTGGGCAGTGGCACCCAGGGTGACTTTCTGAGACTGTGTTTCGTAATTCAGCACCTGCCAGTCTGCAGCCAGCTGTTCCTCACAAATAAGAAAGAGAAACAACCCAGATGCTGAGTGGCTTGCTGTGTCTGTGCTTTTATGTGCATCTTATTCTAGGTTCAAGGTCTTTAAAAATTCTGTATTTTGCTGAGTTATTCTGACCTTCTGTCAAGTGGTGTCACGCCATGTTAACATCTAGCTGTTTGTTAACAAATCACTGAATTCAATGATCAAGTTGTTTTATTCTTATTAATACAAGGTTAACTAAACTTGTGTTTTATACACATGCACAAATACGTCTCTGAAAGCTGTCCAGTACAACAGCACTGTTATGATGGTAGCCACAGGCCTAGCTGACTGGGTATTGAGTGCTTTGACTGCTTTGATTGCACATTAGTAGTAGTTTAGGAAAGGAAAAGACAGCTTATTCACTTCCTCTGTGCAGATTCTTTTGCACATTGTATTCTCCGGTGGGTTGTATTTGGTTTCTGCAGCATATTAATGTGCTTTATTCCATTTCCTAATGGACTGCTGGTCATTAATAATGGTTTCCGAAGAAAAGTGAAATAAAGAGTACTAATATATGTCCTTGGACTTTATTGAAATAGTCATTTGCCAGAGAAATGATAAAATGCAAATGCACAATGTTATTGTGTGCTTATGCGTGTGCATGTTTGTGTCTGTCTGTCTTTCTCTGTCACGCACACACAGGCAAACACACAGATGAGGGGGAGGTAGAGGTGTGGGAGGTAGAGATGGATGATGGCATTCAGACAGTTTAAAGAGGGGCAGCAACGAAATGCACAGTTTCAGAAAAGTTTGGAGTGTGAGGAGGAGGAAGAGTATTTTCACCAGCCACTTCTCTGTCTAGTTATGAGGGTACATGACACAGGGTGGCAATTTGTCTGCCAATAGAAGCTACAATAAAGCAATCTACAATATTACAGTGAGAGAGACATAAAAAGTGATATAAAATTGTTATACCACATATAAAAATGAAGCTGAGATACACAGTTAATTATTAGAAGTCAATAAAGATGGAGTCATTATTAGGAACAGAGGGGAAACCATGGGAATGATTCTTTTAGTCATTCAGACATGAAAACATGGGAGGCAGCAGGCAACACTCACAGCAAAGAAACAGCAGAGACAGAGGGAGTAGAGCTGATACTGGCCTTGTTTATCACAGATCATCACCACTTGGTGTTACCTCTAAATGCATTGACATTGTTTTTCCTTTCTTTATATTAAAATGGATATACTGGTAATGACACCAAGATACATCACAACTATTTGCTAAAGAATAATTATTTTTGGCCGCTATGTCAGTGGTTTCCAATCCTTTCTGTTCTCCGTTCTCTTCAAGTATCTCCAAACCTTTCAAGAAATGAGACAATACTGACAAGTTCTTTCTATCAATACATAAGATTTTTTTTACATAATTCAATGGGTTTTAGTGTTGTATTTGCCATATAGAATCAGTAAACCTTTAATCTGTTTTCGCTGAGCACAGAATAGAGGATATGTCCTGAACTTGTTTCATTTTTAATAGTTCATAGATGCCTGAAGATGTTTTCACAATACAAAACAATCAAAAAGATTCAAGAAAAGTCAGAAACAAATAAAACAAAGATATAAACTAAATCTCTAAGATGGGGTGTCTAAGTGCTTTAAACAGACAAGGATATTGTAGATTTTCTTAATTGCTGTCTGACTTTTAAATATCAAATTTTATATAATTCCTCCCCTTGATTGACAGATAGTAGAAACAGACAGGAAACGTGGGGGATGATGCAACAAAGGTCCCTCGGCAAATCAAGCTAAGGATGGTACAGTTACATAAACTATGCATGGACTATGCAGGACACTCATATCACAGTTGAACCTGTTGAAACGTAATATATGGTTTGTTTTGGAGGAGAGTAAGCATGTAAGCTGCATATTCATCAAGTCACCCTCTGATAAGACCTCACAGACTGTTGTTCTCTGGCAGACCAAACTTCCAGGGCAGATGGTGGTCAAAGATGCCCCCTGAACATCATGAGAGCCACAGAAGCGGCACTAATGGAGGGCACGGTCTGGTGGCCTATTGTCTGGCCAACTGTTATTCTAGCCTGGCTTGTTGTTGTACAGTAGCTGAGTCATTTAGCATTGGGTGGTCAATACAGCAAATCACTTTGGTAGTCATTATTTTGTAAGTATGCATGACATATGTTTTGATTGTCAAGAATGTGTATTGTTACCTGAGGTGACACTGTGATCATTTAAAATGTTTCTCCAGTTTTTATGTTTTTTATCAATTTTTTTATGCAATAATGTAGTTATTTGGACACATTATTGTATACAACAAGTATTGCATAAAATGAAAAATATGCACAGTGCAATTATAAAGTATACTGATGTGTACTGTCAGATCGAAGCCTGACTTCTCCACTCGCTCATTAAAGATGGCAGTTGAGTATAAATGTCATGCAATTTCTCCATTGCTCTAGCATTGCTGTACCTGCTATTACTCTGGAATCAGATACTTACCTTGAGGAACCTTAATTTTTTAGTGAACAACGAGCTGAAATTGTGAGTGTGTTTGTATGAGCTTGTGTTTCCGCATTTTCTCAATGTTATGCCTCTGCTGTTGGTTCAGAACTAGGAAATGTATTCTCATTGCCAAAACATCATAATAAAAGTAACATTTTCTGTCTTTGGCAACTCATTTTAAAATGGAGCTGTACATTAATTTGACATCCTAAATTTGTCACTAGCTTATTTCGAGAAATGATAGGCAGCTGCCTAAAAAAATCAGTGCTGCTAGAAAACATTTCTTTTGACTGCTCAAACTCAGTGGTATTCCCTCTTAAGCTGCCAGTATGTGATGGATATGCACAGTGTGGCCCCAAGTCTGCCTGTTGACAGCAGATGTATGTCCATAATTAGACAGCAGTGTGGATTCCACATAGAAATGTGGGAACACTCATTTAATAGCACCTCCTTTAATAGCATCTCCAGTTTTGTCCAAGACATGTCTCCCTGCAGATATACAGATTATTGTCATAGATGAAGTGTCTAAATTGAGGTGAACTAAACCAAATTCAGGCTCAAGCTTGGTGATTCTCCTTATAGACCCTTTGCTATAAACTAGGAAGCTTGTTGCAGTTTTCCTCCTCTATTTACTTACTATATCCACAAACTGAAGCCTTGTAGCACATTTCAGCCATGAAGAGGAAATGGTCCTCAAATCTCTATTGCCCTCCAGTGTTTGCTCGACCATATCACATCCCAGTACTCACTGTTACTCTGTGTCTGTCTTTTTTTTTCATACAAACCCAATCTCTCTCTGAGCAAGTTAAAATGATGAGACCAAACAAATAGTATCTGCCAAGATGATGCTCACTTCCTAGCCAATGTCACCGTTTTGACATGACAATGGCTAGATTTTAGCTTGAGAATTTATTCTTGATCTTGGAAATGTTCATTTATTTTGATCACCTCTAGGACCTCTTGTCCATGTTAGATAGATAGATAGATAGATAGATAGATAGATAGATAGATAGATAGATAGATAGATGACTTTATTTATCCCCGAAGGGAAATTAGGTTGTCATAGCAGTACGGTATATTTGACTACAATACAAATACAATAGAATAAAATACTGAGGTAGAAAAAATAAAAAATAAAACACAGAATGGGACAAAGACACTTAAAAAACACAAGATAAATATGTAGATATGGTGCAGTGGCAAGATGATGGTAATAATACTGATGATATGATGATAGTGTTATTGTTAACAGTATATATAATAATAGTACAGTATATAATAATAATAATAATAATAATAATAATAATAATAATAATAATAATATATGTACACATAGGAATGTGCATACATACATGACTGTAATATATAATATGTGCACATGTATAAATATATGTATATATATATATATATATATATATATACACAAAATATGATATAATATGATATATAGTATATGTATAATATATGCATAATAAATACTTGACTATACAGATATACACACTATAAATAATATACTATGAATATGAATATGTAGATAGAATGTGCAAAAAGACAAGAATATTGTATAAATATGATATAATATCAATATGGTTAATATTAACACATATCACATATGATATGAAGTATATGTTCCAGTATTTGGAGTGGAGTGTTGAGGTACAGAGTGCAAAAGATGACAGGTAGATTTAGTCCAGTTCTGTAATAGTGGCTCTGACAGAGGCAGATAAGTTACAAAGTCTTTCCTTAGAGCAGCGGTTGAATGAGTCTGTTGCTGAAGCTGCTCTTTAGTTTGTCCAGTGTTTTGTGGAGGGGGTGAGAGGGATTGTCCATGATTGCCAGCAGTTTTGCCAGCATCCTGTCCTCCACCACCTCCTCCAGGGTGACAAGCTTAGAGCCAACAACAGACTCTGCCTTTCTGATGAGTTTGTTGTACCCCAGGACACAGCAGCAAAGAAGATGATGCTCGCCACAACAGACTGATCTGCAGCATCTGCAGACATTAAAGGACCTGAGCCTCCTCAGGAAGTAAAGCCGGCTCAGGCCCTTCTTGTAGACGGCCTCTGCGTTAGTGGACTAGTCCAGTTTATTATCCAGTGTGACACCCAGGTACTTGTATGAAGCCACTAAATCCACATCCGTCCCACCGATGCTGACAGGAGAGGGCAGGGGCTTGTTCCTCCTGAAGTCCACCACCATCTCCTTCGTCTTTGCCACGTTCAGCTGCAGGTGGTTCTCCCCACACCACTTCACAAAGCGGTCGACCAGGTCCCTGTACTCAGCCTCCCTCCCGCCCTCAACACACCCCACAATGGCCGTGTCATCAGAGAATTTCTGCAGATGACACGACTCAGTGCAGTACTTTAAGTCTGCAGTGTAGGTGGTGAAGAGGAAGGGAAGAGGATGTTACTGATCAGACGATCAAACACACAGTTCTATTGAAAAACACGTTCAACTCGTTGGCACGTCATTCATTCCCCTTAGCTGCACCCCCACATCTCCTCTGGAAGCCGGTGATCTCTCTCATCCCACTCCATACGTCCCTGGTGTTGTTGTTCTCCAGTTTGTGCTCCAGTTTTCTCCTGTAGTTGTCCTTGCTCTCCCTGATGCTGTGTTTGAGCTCCCTTTGTACCCGTTTGAGTTCTGCTCAGTCCCCTGATCTAAAGGCCCTCTTCTTCTCGTAGAGGAGGTCCTTCAGGTTGCTAGTTACCCACGGTCTGTTGTTTAGCTTAACCTCTTAACCCTTTACCTTGTTTGGGAACAGCCTTTTCCTCACAGTAGATTTTATGACTTGACAAAAAAACAGCTGTTCCACAGGGTCCTGGTATTACAGTTTACTTCATTTCTGGCACACCTAAAGGGAATACAGCACTAATTAGTGTTATTAGTTTCTCCTGGGCTTGTCCTGATATGACATGTGAAATGTCTCCTGTAAGAAAGGGCTATTAACTCAATTATAAATGTGACAGTGAGAAGTACAAGACGAAGATTTTCACTCAAGGGGGAATGTTTGCTTTCAGTTTCAGAATGATACTCTGGAGGAGTTTTTGGCAGGATTTGCTTTAGAAAAATATTTTCTTTTCTTCCTTTTCTTTCTTTTCTGACAAAGAAAAGCAAATGCACACACACACACACACGCACACACACACACACACACACACACACGCACACACGCACACACACTCACAAATCATTACATGAAACCAGCTAATGTCCCTGGAATGTCCAGCAACACTATAAATACCCAGAGACAAAGCCTGTTTAAGACTTTTCTATATGCAGTTGCTCTCTGGTGCGCTCATCATGAAGGTAAGGAGATTTTTCACTAACAGGGAAGCTACAAACACATTTTTCAGATTTCTGCAAACATTCAATGTAGATTATGACTGGAATCTGATTTCAATTAGATTTTACATTTGCTTTGTGTGTTCAGTTTACTACTCCTCCAGTTTACAACTCCTTCTTCACCATTTTCTTGTTTTCTCTCATTTTCTCTTCTCTCCTTTTCTTTTGTCTTTTACTTTCTTATCTCTCCTCTCTTGCATCTCCTCTTTCCTATCTCTCCTCTTCTCTTCTCTCCTCTTCTCTTCTCTTCTCTTCTCTTCTCTTCTCTTCTCTTCTCTTCTCTTCTCTTCTCTTCTCTTCAGAACATTACGCAATTCTTTTTAGCAGTCTTGCCATGGTTGCTTCTCCTGTTTACTTCGAAAGGGTAAATCTGTTTTTGATTTACTATTTCAACATTAAAAGAACAACTTTATAAATGTCATGCAATGATCATTTGGTTTTCATTTAATTCCATTTATTGAATAATTTGATTTAAATTTAATTTCCAAGGTCGTGTAACCAGGGAGTTTATTGCCAGTGGGGTCCTTATGGGGATTGGTCAGAGTGTGATGGCTGCACCAAATTACAGGTTATGAGATGATGATAAAATACACATTATACTAGCAATATCAGTGATGAAGATCATTTTAAATCATTTGGTACATTGTGGTATGTTACAGACAAGAAGCCGAGTCATGGCTGTTTATGCTCAGTTTGGAGGGAGCCGCTGTTATGGGGAGCGAACTGAGACCAGGTCCTGTGAAACCACAAAAGGCTGCCCTCTAGCGGATGGATGTGGAGACAGATTTCGCTGTCGATCGGGTTAAAAATAAAAATTTATGCTCATCAAACACATAATGAAACAAAATTAAGGAATTGAACAATCACTGAGCTGTCTGTCTCTTGACCTTCAGGGAAGTGTATTAGCCGGTCTCTGCTGTGTAACGGTGATCAGGACTGTGAGGAAGATGGACTCGATGAACTTCCCGCAACTTGTAACGTTCTAAAATACATTACATGTTTAAATTCAGCTGTCCCGCCTAACACTGAACTCCTAGGACTTGGGTAAGCGGCAAATTTTGAAATGTGTTTGTGCACCCATACAAGCACACACAAGCAGGTACTATATGCTTAACAGTGGGATACTGTTATTGCTTCTGTAGGTTTGATATGGTGTCAGGGAAGTGGAAGGCCAGTGTCATCAACACACAGAGCTTTGGGGGACAGTGTCGCACCATCTACAGTGGTGTCCACAATGCTCTCTACAGACTGCCCCTAAGTACTCTCCAGTACAACTTTATGGTTAGTCATTCACAATTGCTATTGATACTGAAACCTTTCTTGGTCACTTAACACTGTAAATGAACCCTGTGTAGTTTTTAGTATTCATAACACAGTTTTGTTTACACTGAATGCGTATCATCATCCTTAAGATCTATTAACATATCATATCATTTTTTACCTCATGATCACTTGCAAATCTACTTTTAATCTATTTCTGAATTTCACATTTGTTGCATCAACTTGCGGCTTTTTTCTTCTTTTGCTTTTTTAGTATTGCATTCCTGCCAATCCCAACACATTACTTTAAATGATCCCCTTTAAAGACTCATCTTCTCAGTGTAGTCCATATTTTTGTGCACATATATTTCTTTTCATTTGTTGAGTTAAAACTACTTTGACATTGTCAAACTTGTGCCGTTTTCAGGTTAAAGTTCAGAATGACTTCAGTGATGAGATGTTCGAAAGTAAATGGCACTATGCAAAGGACATTGTCAGGAGACAGAAAGTGTCTGGTACCACGACAGGATATCGAAACTATGATCTTCATAAGACACATGACAGGAACCAGGTGAGTAGGGCCTTGCAGTTTTGTTATTGTATCCAGTAACAATGCATCTCATTTTGAAAAGGACAATCAAACAAATGTTAACTTATTGATGATTTTTTTCCCCTTCCAGGCCCACAAGCTTTTGGTTTTAAAGAATGACATAGAGGTAGCTCAGTTCCAGAGCAACTCTCCTGAGTATCTCCCGATATCTGAGGAGTTTTGGAAGGCACTGGCTAAACTCCCATCAGTTTACGACTACGCTGCCTATAGGAAGGTTTTGGAAACGTATGGAACGCACTACCTGTCTGAGGGAAGCCTCGGAGGCTCCTTCAAGCTTGTGGCCATGATTGATCAAGAGAGTGAAAGACGGACGTGTGAGGATTTATACATCATCAGCAACTTTCTGGCAGGGCAAATTCCAAGAAAAACAATCCTGAAACAATGCAATAAACATGTAATACGTTTGTGTTATATGTTTCCTGTTGCATTTAGAAATGAAAAGTGCATCTGAATTTTATATTGTTTTTAAATACAACATGACACATTTTTTTTCCAAAATCACAAATCATTTTTAGTACTACTAGAAGTAGAAGTAGTTTTTTTAAATATAAATCTAAACATCAGGTCGATAAAATTGCTACTCCATCCATCAAACACTGCTTCAGTCATGTTAACTGCTGGTACTGACTTTTGTTTGTCTTTTTTTTTCTTTTATTCTCCGTTGTTTTCAAGCGAGCACAACCTCTAGCCATAATGAATGTGAAAGGACTAAACGTTGGATTCTTTTTTTCCCCATCACCCACGTTAGCTGCAACAGTGATTATGATCACCACTCATCATCTAGTGGTACAATTTTTATGTTAATTCTACAAACATACCAGAGCCTATAAAAACACTTCTTTTTAGGCACAAACACAACACAATTTCTGAATCTTTCTATCACCTATCATCTCTTCAAATATTTTTAAAATAGGTTCCAGCAGCAGTAATTCTGTGGAAAAAGTGGCCGTGAATGGAGGTGGCCCGCAACAAACTGCAGCACTGATGACTATGGGTTTCAGTAATCCAAGTAATAACTGGATAATGTATTCAAACTGGGCTGACTCTGTTCGATCGTTTCCAAAGGTCACAAAACAAAAAGTGAGTGAAAGTAAAAGCTCTTAGAACTTTAAATGCATGAAAGTAATGTTGGATTTACTTGATATGCTTGTCAACTTGTCAAAAAACACAACCTTTTATCTCTCTTCAGTTTCACTGTCTTACCCCAACCTTTATTTTGGCAGCTGCGACCACTGTCAGAGCTGGTAAAGGAGGTGCAGTGTGCCGGGGTGAAGAAGCTCTACCTTCGCAGGGCCATTGAGGAGTACCTTTCTGAGAGCGACCCCTGCCACTGCAGGCCTTGCAGCAACAATGGCATGGTTGTCATGGATGGAGATGAATGCAAATGCATTTGTAAACCTGGCACATCAGGACTGGCCTGTGAGTACGGAACTGAAGCTGAGGGTCAGCAAGGTTGGTGTGACATTTCAGACAGTTTCTATCTATCTATCTATCTATCTATCTATCTATCTATCTATCTATCTACATTTCCAGTCTTAATACTAAGCTAAGCTAACTAACTGGCTATGGCATTATATTCAAAAGATGAATATGAAAGTGGTAACCCTCTTCTCTAACTCTCAGCATAAACAAGTTAGCGTAGTTCCTAAAATGTCTAATTAATCCTTTAAATTAACTAACACTGGTGAAGGAGATGTACATTTCTTTTATTTTTTTTTTCTTTTACCAAATGACTACAGTACTTAAGTAACTTTTTATTGGATAATATCACACATGCTGGAATCTTTTCCTCCCTTTCTCCTTCCTTGTTCCTTTGTGTTTCTTCTCATTTAGGAGTGATCCATGGTAGTTGGACCTGCTGGTCTGCATGGGCATCATGCTCTGGGGGTCGGAGGTCAAGAAGCCGTTCCTGTTCTAATCCCACTCCACAGAACGGGGGACAAAGTTGTATCGGAGAAACCACTGAGACATCTGACTGTGAAGAGCAAGATCTGCAATATTTAAAGTTATTATCATTTTTTGAATTTTGTAACAGGCACCCTCATCAGAATTTTCAACTAGAGAAAGTTTTCTAAAGAAGTTATACGACATCCTATTTGCATCTATCTTTCAACAGAACCATGGAGCCTCAGTGCTTCGACCAAACTCTCCCAGCAAGTCAGACGTGCGGAACTCCACCTGCTCTGATCAATGGCTACGTTGTGGTAAAGATGAAGTTAAACTTGAATTTACTGTGTAATGTAAAACATTTAATATTGTTATAATCACACTAATTAATTTGGTAATTTGGAATTTGATCATTAAGGCCACAATACAATGTTACTCCTCCTCATATAATTTCTCTTTACATCAATCAGCCTAATTTATCAAAGTACACACCCAGAGTTTAACATGGCAAAATGTAATTTGGTAAACCTAATAATGTAGCCTCTAAAGCAGATTTGAGACCCAGCATTGATAAACAGGCACCAAACAGGGGCATGTTTGTGTTCCATGCATGATCGATATTTACATTCAGAGCTTTAAAAAAGTATTTTGCATAATGGGGGCTATGAAATTAAATATTCATTGCGTCTCCTGTAAAGTAAAAATTGCCTGGCACAATGGTATTGGGCCACATTTGTTATTCATGTTTCAGTCTCTTGACTCCCGTTTCTTTATAAGAGGATTCTGTAATAAAGGTTAACAACTGAAAAATGGAACTTAATCACTTTTCTGTCACCTCGTGCTCCACAGGACCCAAAGGACATTTACCTTGTGGGTAGTAAGGTTGAATACAGGTGCAGTGCCGTTTTTTATCTTGTTGGTCAAACCTCCATAGAATGCACTGCTGATCAAACTTGGTCTAGCAAGCCTGGACTGTGCACAGGTAATTACCTATAACCAAAGCTTAAAATTCACTATCACGATGAATTACAGTGTTACTTTGTTAAAGTCCAACTTTTTCCCCCAGTCTCAAGGTGCCAGCTTGAGCTCGCTGATGATGTCATAGCCTCTCCTTTATTTGAGGCCTATGCCACAGGGGAATCGGTCACCTTGTCCTGTCCACCAGGTAGACAGCTGCAAGGAGACGCAACAGTTACATGTGACTCCAGTATGCATTTTTCGCCGAACCCAGCAGACATCAAATGCAGCCCAGGTAAATTATACCTCACGGTTCATCTAATGTATTGCATTTTACTGCTTTACTGTTCTATATACTATATTTTTTTATCTGTGGATGCGTGGATACTAGTCTGTTTGCAATGTGGAAGAATGATTTCTATGTATGTATGTATCTACAGCCACTGCAGCACAACAAATTATCTCGGTCGAATGTCAACCATGGGAGAAGTCTTCCAGAGGCAAATGTGTTTGCAAAATGCCTTTTGAGTGCAGGTACGTTAACTCCACTAATCATCAATTTTGTCATGCCATTTTGTTGCTTTTGTGGTTACTGTGTTTGATGATGAGTTTATTTTTTTTTGTAAGCAGTTCATCTTTGGAGGTGTGCGCCTCTAGTGCTACTACTGTGAGTAGAAAATCAATTCTTCTGAATGTGTGCAAAATGCATGCACTGAAGTGTATGGGGAAGAACCACATGATAGTAGAAGACAGCACCTGCACTTGGCCAGAGCGTAGCACAACAGACTGCACCAAATGTCACATTTGGGAAACCTGCAACGGTAGGAATATTGAAGGTTAAAACCCATCCATAATATTGTACAGAATTTGCAATTTGTAATCCTCTAATTTGTCTCCACATCTTTCTTTCAGATCAAACCAATCAGTGTCAGTGTAAGGACTCTGCAGATTGCGTGACCCCAGGATATAATGTGTGTGTCCGTGTTGGAGAGGATGCAGCAAATCAGACCATGAGCGAGTGTGATGCAGGACTACGGCGATGTAAAGGAGAAAAGGTGTCAGTTGTCAGTATCCTGCCTTGCACTGACTGAGGATGCAGGACGACAGTTTGACCTTAAGACTTTCTATCTCCACCTATCTCAACACTTTCCTCATATTTTTCCAGTGAATTCATATTTTATGAAGTATCACTGCTTCAACTGATTATAAACTGCAACTTTATGCATGCATATTGTATATTGTATATTGTATACATACTGTATTAACACAAGGAATATATAGCAAAAAGCATCAGCTATGTTTCCTTTCATTATTGTATTTTTTCTAATGGTCTAATATACTGAGAAGCAGATATATCCCCCCAAAATTATAATTACATCTAGATGAGACTGGTATTCACAAACACAGCATGTGCAGTGTTGTCTTTACATCTAGCGTGTTATTGATTTCTTAATATGTCAAATATGCAATACAATATGTAAAGCAGCTCTGGGTTTTGAAACAAAATAGCTTCCCAAATGTCCCTCGAGATAATGTTTGAAAATCTGTGTTCTTGACTGATATGGTTTATTTCAAAAGATGCCCTGCGCTTTCTAAACCAGACAGTTCTCAGCCTGCCAAGCAAACCCCTACTGACAGTCTATTCCTGCCTCTGGCTCGCTGCCCTCTTGTGGTTTTGAATGCATGTGTGTCCGAAACCTGCCTGTGAAACTGTGTGAAGACAGCAGCTACCAAATGTCTCCTCATCACACCAAAATGCTTATTGCTGGCGGATGTGTATCCCCCGGTTACACCATGTTGTACACAAAGGCTGGTAGGTGAGAGGAAGGTGTTATATGCCCAGGGGCACACATGCTCACACTCTTAAAGAGGTGATACACACACAATTTGACATAGTTTTTTTGGTGAGAGAAAGAATATCAGGCATGTACAGGGATGCTATTACTCCCTATGAGCTCTAAACTTAAATACATATAGAAATGTTGATGAAATCAAGGGGAAAAGACAACATTAATAAGTTGTTGGGTTACCAAAAGCTGTCATAACAACTTCAGTGCACCTTAGCACAGATGAACACCATTCTGTGCTGTCTCACACATTCGTTCAAAGCTGTTCAATAGAGTTAAGATCCAATGACAGCAAAGGCCATATGAATCACATCATTTTTATTTTCATCAAATCAGTCAGTTAGAGTACCTCTTGTGACCTGTATGGAAACATCTGCATTTGTTTCTTCAATCAATTATTTAATTTTTTCTTTAATTTATAACACATCTATTCTGCAAACTTTTTTCTGTTAGTCAGGGTGAGAAAGAGATTGAATCTACAGAAGTTATCATACTTGCATTATATTCTAAGGTGCTATTGGCATTTTTTCCACAGCTCTTGTGTTGACTTTAAAATTTTTCATGAGCTAAAAAAAACAGCCCTGTTGTCAGGTGTGTGACGATGTATTTTTAAATAGTCAAGCCAGTTTTTAGGTGGTTTATTTAGGTGAAGAAGTAGGTGAATTTTCTCATTCCACAAAGGAACCCTTAATCCTTTAGTTTATCTGCAAAATTGCCAAATTTGGACATATATGGTTTCCAAAAGACAGTGAAAATATACAGCATCTATATTCTGAACAATTTTACATATAAAAATATAATAGTATCCATTAATTCATCCATTTTATTGCACTTATTCTGTTATGGTGGGGGGACTTCCACGTAACCCTACATGCCAGGGATGTCAAAGGGCACACATTCTTCACCTAACCTGCATGTTTAGTGTAAATTACAACAAATAGTATATATGTAGTTTTGGAGTTGATGAGGATCCGTCAAAGAAATAATTTCAGCCACTGATCACTGCTTGCTGAGGAAATTTAAAAGTAATTTAAATTATTTAAAATTTTATTCTAGCAGCAAAAGTAGGTGACCAGCTGGATCCTGTCTGAGGTCTCACAGTAATCTCTCTCTTTCCTTTTCACTTGATTTCTCCCCCTCTGTATCCATCTTTGTCCTCGTCTAACCTTCCTGGATACAAATGTTTACTCTACAAACAGACTTAGCAGTGGGACAAACCAGAAAAAATAAGCATACAGTGAATGTTAGGATGTAAATTGTTAACTAGCTAGATCTGTGTAAGAAATCATCTGGCACAGTCAGGTTACTTTGACAGACTCACTGTTTGATTTTTAACAGATCTCAAACATCCTAAACATGTCAGACAAGTTTGTTATGGTTTGTCTCCACCTAGTGGACATCTCAGTGATTACATGCAAGAAAATTACAGACAAGTTGATTAGTTTCAATAACAAAAGTTTTATTAACAATGTAAAATGACCTATATCAGCTTTGACTATTGTACCTTCACTGTGCCCTAAACATTGATCACTATCAATAGTAAGCAAGACCCATGCTGCCTACCCTATGTCTGCACTTACTGCCTCAGACAGAGGGAGACCCTCCCTGCTTTAACCAATCAACATATTCTTTGCTAACCAACTCCAACTTTGAAAATAATTCAGAGAGCATTGCGTAAAGAGTATGTGTATATACAAGTCTAATGTCTCAATTTATGGATAGATATTGTGTGCAAAGAACGTTTCTTTTTGAGTATTGTATCATATATTCCATTTTGAAGCTGGAAAGTTAAAGTTGGGTACAGGTTCTTGGTTTATGGAAGACTAAATTAAGTACATTAAGAAGAAAAAACAGCAAGAAACAGAAAACAGAGACTGTAATACACAACAGACTTACTCTGCACAAACCTGTCATCTCAACTTAGACAGACAAATGTATAACTTTGCCTTTGCAAGTGTCATCTTCAAATATTCAGATGACATCTATTCATAAGTTATCACATTATTTCTGACAAAAACAGACAATTATATTCCCTTTTTAAAACATGAATCCTCAATTCATTCACTCAGGTTCATGGAAGTAATTGAACATTGACATTTCAAATGACCTCTCATTCTCGTTTACATTGGACAAGCAGGTATCTGACTTCATTTACCAAAAAAGGGAAAATTTGTTGCAAAATATCTTAAAATATATGTTCATGACTTTTGATTTCATTACATTGCAGTTACAATTCTTATTTGTATTACAAAATAAAATTATAAAATGGGCAGCCTTTAAAAAAAAGAGAAAGAGACAATTTATTTGAAAATGGCAGTAATAGATTGGTGGGAGACACAAGTGGTGAAGGACAGTGGGTAATGGTGTCTTTGTTGCCGCCTCCTACCCACAAAGGCGGGGCCCTTAGCTGGTTACCAGGCAACAGAGCCCAAAGAACCGCCTCTTCCTCTGTCGGACCAGTGGGTAGGGAGTCAGGTTCAGCAAACTGCTGTCATCTGGGCACAAGAACACATGCAGACCACTGCCAAGTCAGACATTTTTGCTAGTTTAATCTACACTGTTTTTTAAAGCCACAATCACTTCTTATCCCATTGAATCTTTTATACTTTTTGACGATAAAATATATTCAAAGTGTCACTGCTCTATGGGATTGGGATGTAAGAGGGTGAAGGTAAGGAAACTGTTTCTATCTTACCTTGGTTCTTCAATGGTAAAGGCATTGTCTCCCTGAGTTTACTGAGAAGGTTCTTCATCTCCCTCATATCCCTGAAATAACACAAGTAATGACTTTTATGTAGTGTTCCCATAGCATCTATCATGTAGTATATTTACACACACCCACAACAGATGGGCACATAGAGTCAGGCCCGCAGGTTTAGCAAATACTCACTTGTCCCAATTTTTGAAGCGTCATCTACAAATATATCTTAAAATATGCTGTGTTTTGCACAGTAAAATATATTACTGTCTACTTTCATGCCCTAATACGACAAAGCACCACCCCAGTATGTGAAGTATCTTTCAAGTAGTGTGCAGTTGACTATGGGACAAGATCCCAGGTAAAAACTGGATGTTGTAAAATTTTAACATGTTCTAATTATCAAAAATAACCATAGACATTACATTACATCACAATTTTGTCAGTACAGTAACTGCATACTGTATACTGCATATGATGTAGGAGTACAGCTCTTTGCAACACAAATATCTAACAATTTTCAGAAGCATATAATTAGTATATATATATAGCATATAATTAGTACATAGTTTTTATAGGACATCCAATGAATGTTCATCAATGCAATTATGCAATTGTATCTTCATATAAACAAATCTTCAACAAATTTACCTTTAAATTATCAACTATTACATTAGTAGTGTGGCTGAAAGAGCCAATTAAATAGTGTTTTAACTTTGTTTTAAAGCATTAGCTATTAATAATGTAAATAGCAGAATCAATGTTAAAAAGTTAAACCCTGTAACGTGTCATTGTAATGTGACAAAAACTGAAAGAAAAAAAACACTCACTTTGCATTATCTTTCCAAACGTGCTTTGACCAATAAAGATGAACACGTAGAATTATTATTAACACACACAAACACACAACACAAGAGGACACAACACACACCACAACACATTTTTCGTTTACCTACTTTTCTATGTTTTCTATGTCAGTGGCCACCAGCCAACAGAGCTGAGGACAGTCAGTGGGAGAGGAAGAGGTGTCCTCCAGGATGGGGATATCTGAGCTCTCCTCAATCTTACTGTCAATGCCGGGAGGGCCAGAGGAATCCTTACCTAAAGCACACAGAAAGCAACTAGACTTAACCATGTGTCACCACTACATGCATTAAAATATAAGAAAATATAGGTGAGGGGAAAAAAACGAGAAAAGAGTGAAAATTACTCCTCAGATCATGATCAGACTGGTAATTGTGAAGTTTAAAATGATAATCTGAATAAAGAAGTATGATAGATGTTAAATTACACCTAATTATATTTTTTGAAATCTGTCAGTGGTGTGATTGTCTTGGTTTCTTTTAAATTATCAAATAATTAAAAGACAAACAAAAAACAAACAGAAACAACGTGTGCTTAGTGTAGGCTTATTTGTGTATTAACCTTTCCTGTGGAGCTGCAGGGAGCCCAGTAAGCAGACAGATTTGAGCATCTCAGTGATGTACATCTCCAGACAGCACTGCAGCTGGATGAAGAGCCTACAGATCTCCGGGTGGATCTCCCCATCCTCTGGCCTGAAATGGCACATAGTAGGAACACAGCGAGGTTACTGGCTAGCTGAAACTTGATCAAATCTGGATAGCAATGACCAATTTTATGGATACAAAATGAAAATTATAGTTTTGTTTTGGCAAAAAAGGTTATCTGTTTGCTGTAAGTATGATGTCTATGACTATGTTGTATTGTCACATTTTTGTGTATTTTGATATTTAAACCTTTGGCCATGAGAAACAACTTTTCGCTCCTGTATAGTATATACAGTATGTGGAAATGTCAAATTAAGAAACTTGAACTAGGAAAAAAGTTAAATAGTAAACAATAGAATAGTAAATAGTAATGTTAAAAAAAGAGTCAAATTCACCTAAGTGTTCCTTAAATATTACCACAGACTCCCATTACATGTTATTTAAGTGCTTAATTGATGGGTTGATTTTGTCTTGGCTAGAAAAGTTGTGAATGCAGCACATGAAAGAAATATGACAAACATATGATCACTTACATGTGTTGAAAAAAGAGTAATTGACAACATTTATAGACTATTTTCAGCATGCATGTTACTCATGGACTTTTATTTTGAAATGTCTTAACGTTTAACATATATGAAGAATAGCCCTGGTAATACTGACTAGTTTTGCTTGCCTGTGATCCCAACATCAGCTGCTAATGTGAGAAGGGATTATAAACTGAAGGGTTTATTAAACTTTACCAAATTAAAATGTGAGAGATAAACTGTGGAGTTTACATTAACAATCAGTAAATAGGAGCAGTTCTTTAGACTTGTTTCTGTTGCTTTGAGTTGACAGCAGACAAGGTTAGAGTTGTTTTTTCTTGATCTTGTTATTGTGCCGCAGTTTGTCCATATTTCTAGCTGATTTAACCATGTGGGAATTAATAAATAAAACACATTAAAGAAGTTCAAACATGAAAAATCTCTTCTGAGTATTTTATTTATTTACCTAGAGCTGATCAGTAGCTTTTATGAGACACTACAGTAGCTTCACAACCATATAAATCTGGTGTTCAAGGGGAAACTACAGCAGGTGATATTCAGTGGGTGTGATATCACATGGGAAAGTGACAGCGATGAAAGGCGTGAAACTTGCACCTGGTACAAATATTTCTCGCACAAATCATGCTGTTGCATTCCCCTCTTCCAATAGCAAGCTTCTCCTTCCCATCCTTGTTTTGTCACACTGCTGCCTTCTACAGTACTGTTGCTAAAGCACAGCTGTCATCAATGCTATCCTGCTTATCAGCTTTCCTCTAGCACATCGGAGAGGCCCCGCATCACTCAAACCATTCAGACACAGTGGCTTTATTTGATTAAAGGGGAATGACCTGTGCTGTCTAATTCAAGCTCTGTGTCTCTAGTAGTGGAGACGAACATTAAAATGGCCTGGAGAGCTTTTAGAGAAGGAGGTTTAGAGTATGTGCTGGTGATGATTATGACAATGATGTTGATGCTGTTATCAGGGGGAACTTAGAGTTCTCTCTAAAGCTGCTGCACCATCTCTATTTCTATAGCAGCAGCCGGAAACTCAAGTACAGGACTATAATGGATAATACTTGTTGTCTTGGAGAGACAAGTATTAGTGTATTCAGCTGTATAATTACAAGTTGAATATTGGAGAAATAATAGTACAGAGTATAAAGGTTCAGCATTATAAACTGCAAGATTTAAATAAGTTGTTATTAAAGCCTTTTAATAAAAAGAAAGTGTTCAATGCATGTTGTATGATTCATGCCTATGCATGACAGGAAACATGCAGGAGACATGTTCACCGACAAACAATATGAGTGTGTCACGCACATGCGGTTCAAAGCCTCCATACATTAAATGGATAGATTTTGTCATGCATGTAACAGACAGTGAAGGATATGCATTCTTAAATCACTGTAAGATATAGCAAGTGGATTAATTATTAAGCCCGGAAATGGGTTACAGAGCAGAGCAGCTAACATATTTTAAACTCCCCTTGTAAAAAAATATGGCAGACTGATATTTAATGGGAGAGTTTTTCACAGGTCTCCAACAAATGTGCATGCCAGATATAAGGAGGAATATGAGCTATAGCTACAGTAAACCTGGTTGTGTTATTGTTCCAATGGTGCCCTGGCTTTGGCAGGCAGCTAGCACTGCAGGCATCCTCCAAATCTCTCTCACCACTGGCTTCAGTCTGTCCGATTGTTATTTAAGTAAGTCTGAGGGTGCCAAGTCAGCTGGCATGTTAGCCTCACTGAGGACCTTTAAATCCCAGGCCTCACTTTGCCCTTCTTCCACTGGCACCAATCTGGAGTAGATGTTGGGCTCAGTGGGTGGGGGGGTGGGGGGACGACATGTCAGGCTTCCATCAAAGCTGTTTCCCACCAAATCTTCAACAAAAACTTTGTTCATAAAGAACAATTTTAATATATTTTAGCATGTAAAACATTCTCAGATTCAAATCTAATCATGCTGTAGTGACTTCCTCAATTTCATTATCGGATTCTTAAAAAAAACAAAAACAAACAAACAACAACAACAAAAAAAAACAACAAACAAACAAAAAAAAAACATCCATTGCTGAAGAGCGTGCTAGTATCTAAATGTTCAAGTGACCATAACAGAGACACAACCTACAACACACACACACACACCAACACACACACACACAATACATTAGAAGGAACAATGTAAAAGTCATTGGCTCCACGTTATTGATACTACTATCTCAGATATTTGTCCTGGGAAGCATTCCACTTCATGCATTAACGTCTCAAACCCAAGCTAATGGGAAGTGGTCAATTACAGTAGTTGTTGTTGGGATTGCTTCCTGTTAAAGCTATCCCAGTAGCAATTAGAGACATCGTGATTTTTAAAAGCTGATCTCATGTTCTGTTTTCCCAAACTCTTTACCCACTTCAAACTCGGTAGTTTCACACTAATGGAGCAGCAGCAGACACTTGGATGGTTTCTTTGAAGTGTAGAGGAGCAGGCTTAAGTATGTGCCTAAAAGTGGGGATGCTTATGCAAATTAAGAGATAAATTTAGATACTTTACAACTTTAGGCGCAGCAGTGGTGCAGAGCGCCCCATTTGGTGCGGTTTGCACTTTTTCAGAGCTGTGGAGAGCTCTTTGCGAGACACTCATTCTCAGAACCATGGACAGCGTCTGTGCCAACTCACCCCGATATCAAGGAGAGACTGTGGTGTGCCGCTCTTGCCATTTCGCAGCCTTTAGTTCGGGTCTTCAGCATTTCGGCCCGTAAAGACGGACAGTCGACAGTGATTTCGCCAATGGAGATGACCAGTTCACGGTACAGAGCCACAAGTGTATTGAATTCTTGGACGATCTGTGTTACAATGAGATGACACAAAATAAGTTATGACCTAGTAAACACCACACAAATAACAAACTGCTCTGGTCGTTGCAGTAGAATAGTTTTCATCCTTGACCTGCATATTGATTCATCAACATGAAAACGTGTCAGCCAAGAAGGAAGTGCTGAGCAGCACTATATCCAGCCTCACAATTCTCTCTTTATTTTTTGTATTTTTTTTACACTGGGGGACAAATAATCTGCCAGTGCAGGTACACGGTGGTAGGCTGCAATAGAAGTAGCACTTAAAAAATGCAACCTGGCACATATGCGGTCGCAAAAGCCCATTGATCTCTGAGAGAAACATGTGATTAAGCAAAAAGTGAAGCATTGCCATTGAATTGTCTGCAAAGTCAGAGCGCACAGATGAATTAATTATTTTTTTTATTGACAGGGGTCCCATTATGCTAAGTTTGGTTGTTTGCACAACCTCAGAGCTTGAGATTGGAGCACAAATATTTCGTTCACTCCTGCATGGCATCCTGTATAGGAACATCGAGGCTCCATGACGTTCACTGATGTATGAAAGGGTGAAGCAAGCTGTGCATATGATCATTTCTGCCAGCATCTGTCAAAACACAGGACCATATAGTGCCACAATCACGAACACCTCCACAGATAATCTTGTAATTCAGGCAATTTTCAAATCAGCCACAAATCACCAGCAGCTTTCCACACTCCAAATTCAAATCACACAGTCAATCTGCACGCCGAGATGATCTGTTTGGCTTTACTGGCGACAAAGCAATGCAAATGCATATAGCTATTTTTAGGCTGCCAGACCGGGTTACAGTGTTTTTTCTGCAGCTATTAACAGCTGTCGCTTGTGAATCTTGCATGCACGGGATAGTCGATTGTCCTAGAACAAAGAAAGATAATATTACAACACTCCTTATTAGAGGCACCATGCAGGCATTGACGTGTCGCAAACCTACCATTCTGCAGTCGGCCACGGCGCGCTGGGCTTTGCGGGTACTTTCGGTGCTCTCCCTCCGCTGTGGGTCTCGGTAAGGAGGCTTGCCGATCTGGAAGATGTTCCCGGCGGATCTGGGGCGATTTTTGCGCCCATTCGATGCAGAACTCATGCATACACATCCACTAATAAAACAGCCCTAATACAGAACGGTTTAGTCTTATTTCCCCCCAAACTCCACCACCTTCTCTCTTCCTGCCTCACCACCCTGCACCTTACTGTTCACCTTATTCTCTCCTCCGTTTACGCTCAATTCACCTTCGCCAACTACTGGCTGGGCTGAACCTCGATTATTGTTATTGCTCTGTCTGTCTTACTCACGTTCCTCCCCTCTAGTGTGGGAGAAGGAGCAAATATTCTCCCAGACGAGCCTCAGAGCGCAGGAAAAGTACCGGATGAGCGCCTGCGACTCCTCTCCGCATTGCCTTGACTGCGACGGGGCGCAAGTCACCTTCACTCCAGCAGCACACGGTGCACAGTGAAGACTTCACACCCAAACCCGGAGTCCAGCTAGCTGAGGTGTCTTCTCTGACGCACCGATGCCAGAAGGAGACGATCGCATTCACGGATATTCTCCAAATGCAACCATTTTTTATGATTGCGCGTTTCCATTAAGCACCAATAGGACGGACGATAACGATCTTTTCTTAGCTGCACAATCTCCTTATAGAGATGAAATAACGCTGCCAATGCTCCCGCTGACTATTTCCCAGCGACACGTCAAGCCTCGGTGCCGGAAAAAATCTGAACGTTCAAGAAAACTTAATTCCTGGTATCGCGGTGTCAGGTCGGCTCCCACTGTTTGTGTCTTCGAGTGTTTCCAGCTCGTCGGGCGGGCCTTTCTCTAACCTTGGAGAAGCAGAAGAAGACAAGTAGCTGCTACAGGCCTGACGTGGCTCTGTGGCTGGCAATACTGCGCACCTAACGCACGGGAATACTAATAGGGCCCATCAAGTCAGACCCCCGCCCTGAGCTGCATATGAGCTCCTAAACGTGTGAAATTAGGACTACTGGCCACTTTGTCTCCACATAATAAAAAAAACACAACACAGTTAATTTATTATGCCAGTAAAAACTTTACAACTTTATATTGAAGTTTACATGGATAATGCATCTACTATGATATATTCGTAATATTTAGATTCTGCATGCAGGCCCATTCTATTCGGATTTTAAGTGTGTTTTATGTTCATGTCAAAAGAAATCTCTACCCTTATCTGTACAGCTATATTAAATTGTATTGTTAGACACATAATGTAGTGTAGTGTGACTTCATTAGAGCTCACAGTGGTCTAAATATACACTGTTGCCCATAAAGTTGGAATAATTTTGTTTTCAGACACATTCCTCTTTTTATTCCTATTTATACACATCATGTTAATTAGTGGTTTCATTTTTACTGTGATATGTTTGGAAGAGATTGATTAATAAAGTTTTGAGAAGATACACTTTATCTATCAAGAATAAATCACATTGTCACAATCATTTCATGAGAAGAGGTTAAAATATTTTATTCTAACTTTATGGGCAACAGTTCATTTTAAGGTTGCTTAATGTAGGAGTATTTTATTGTAGATTTTTGAAATAGGTCTGGCAGCATGATGCTTCATAATCGTATGTTGCCTGGTAGTTGTATTCACTCCATTTCCTTTACTAAGGGTATAGGCTACTTGCTAAATACTTGTGGTATATCCTGGACAAAAACTGAAGTAGACTGCTTTCATTCACACAAATAAAGAAAATACATCAAGTACATGTGAGTAAATGACTGCAGCAGCAAATTAGTTGTTTGCGTTTACACCATCAGGAAAAAATCCCATTTTTGTTTGTTTGGTTTCTTCTGTAAATGTGCCTGAATCCATCGGCAGCTTTCAGCAGTGACTATTTGTCCTTCCTTGCTTTTCACAACCACAGAGAGCAAAGTATGTGGTAGATATACTGAATAAATTAGGAGTCCATTTCAGTGTATGGTGAGTGCTCTTTCTAAACATGCATTACTATTTAATTGTGAATGCAAAGGAGGACTTTCAAATGCTTCCATGTAAATGTTTTAAACACATTCACAGATACATACATCTGGACCAACCGAGGGATGCACATAGAGTGCTGAGTGACTTACAGTGTAATTTCATGTCTCTTAAGAAATTCTGCAGTATTTGAATTTGGTGTTTGGTGTGACCCATCTCCAATGGCTTTTACCCCAGAATGTGTACACTACTTTAATAGACTAAAAGACAGATTCAAACTTGGCCAACAGCTCATACATTTTAACTGCTACTGCTTTCCAAAGTTGCTTTTTCAAACTCTTGGCATAGCTCCCACCATGGAAACTAAAGAACAGTCCAGTCTTAAGGAGTAAGCAGAGACTGTGCTTTCTATCGAGTGAGACCAAATTATATCCATCTGGGACTTCTTTACTTACTGCAGTAGTGCTGTTACATCCCAACCAGAGAGGTGACACTTAATGTCCCAGGTGCCAGTTTTCAAAGCCAGAGGTTATTTCACCACGGCCCAGACTACGTTTGTTGTCCAACTGGCAACACACAAGAACACATCCCCTATCTTGTTAGCAGTGAACTCACATGGCTCTAAAAACGCTAACAACAACGCTCTAACTTACAACCAAGTCATGATATCATAATTCAATATCTCACAAATGTATATCAATAATGTGTAAATAATTTGCTCCTCATTAGCTAGTGGCATATATATGATTTATCGACAAAATTGTGATATATAACTTACTAGTGTATGAAGATGAATGTTTATCATCATCAACTGATGATGACTCATGACTAATAAATGGCTTGCATTTGATCCTTATGGGCATTGAGCACACGGAGAAAAAGCCACCACACATTTTACACTGATACAGGTGTAGAAGTGAGGATAAGGGTTAGGATTAGGGTATGAAAAAGCAGAAATAGAAGAGTTTTTGGTATCCCAACTGAAAAAAACTTGAAATGTGTCCGGAATAAAGTAATTTATTTGGCTATTATACATGATTTCATTACCAAAAATGGAAATGTACAAATTATTTTCTTAAAGCCACATCTGCATATCCATATGTATGTGTTTTTGTGTAAACTTTATTTGCTATAAAATACAGTGACTTAGTACAGCCAAACACTTGTTCCCTCCAGGGGGTGCTTGAGTACAAACAAAACACAAACTTCCTTTGCATTGAAAAAACCCTCAGCAAATTAAAACATCTAGCAAGACATACTTCATAGTAAAATGCAAGTGGCTATTAAAAAGGTTTTAGTAGCAATATGGTGTATGGTGGTAAATTGGAACACTGAGGTCCACAAAACCATAAATAAATGGTTGCAACCCATACCAAAGAGCAATTATTTAATTTCATTAAGTTTTCTGAGGTTGCATAAACATAAAAATCCACCCAAAAAGTGCTCACTCATGTTAGTCCTTTTTATTATTATTGGAATATGCAATACCTGTGGATATACTGAAATGTAATGTTCTGGGAGATGGTATATTACTTCCCCTCCATAAAGGGACAGGACATGTGCAACCCTCATTACATGTGCATCATGTGGAGACAGAGAACAGAGAACACTGGATTCCCAAACATTCCTCTACACCCTACTTATCCCCATTTCAATCATTTATTAATGAGAGACAACAAGCTGGCACACTGTTGTTTTCCCTCCATCACGCCATCCCACCTGCTTGAAATTCAATCATTGTCTTCTCATTAAACCCTCAAGCTCAGTTTTCCCATCTTCCCTATATATACGTACGTGCTTGCCCTCTCCTTCATCTTTAATTTCTTACTTTACCCTCCATCCTTCAGTATCTTTAACCTTTCCTCTTTCTCTGTAACTCCATCATTGTTGCCAAGACTGTTAAAAAGAAGGGAAGAAGAGGTAGCAAAGGAAGCAGAATATAAAGAAGCCAATAATCCAGTTAACTGAGTAGATGTAGATGATGACCATGTCCATGTCAAAGCGCCAGCCTCGGGAGTCATCCTCAAAGTCCATAGCATCCAGACGGTAGCCTCCTCCTTGGGGGAACTGCCGTCTAGCAATGGGACTGGACTGCCTCTGGAAGCCTGGTTGGGGTGAAAAATGAGGCATCTCATCTGGTGGCATTCATGAAAGTAACATTCCACACTAAATCCTTGAAAATTGGACACAAAATATTTCAACAGTTACATGAATTCTTGTCATTTACAAATGGATTTTAATAACAACATTTTTTCATGGTGCCTCTAAATGTCAGAAATGTAGCTACCTTGTACTGCTAGGCCCTCAGTAATGTTTCTTGGAAGATATTCTATGATTACACACATACTGGTTTAGACTAAATATCTTAAAACCTGTCTGTTTGCAGTGTAGACAGCTGTGAAACAACATTTGGACCATAAAGTAGGGAGATACTATTTACAGAGGAACAAATGAGTAAATAAAAGGTGAAAATGTGTGACTTTTCTACTTAGAATACTAAGAAATTATTACACTTTGGTTGGTGGCTAACCTTTTTTAGGGTTGGTAAGATTCCGCTGGAATAAGGACTCATGACTTGAGTATTTTAGAAAATTCTACACAAAATGTTTCATTCAACTCCGGCAGCATCCTCCATATGCTTATGCCCCAAACAACCATTACTGTGCCAAAAAGTAATAATGCATTGAGAACACTGAGTCATATTTTGCTAAGTAATTGTTTAATACTCAAAGAGATATTTGAAATCTTATATTACTTTAATTAGTGGCACAATATCAGTAGTTTTAGCAACTCATTTTGGGGGATGATACATCACTGCTACCCCTTGGGGTATTCTCTAAGATATAATAAGAAACTGCATCTGTGCATGGGAAAGGGAGCCACTTAAATTTGTAGTATTGGGTTTAATACACCTTGAGGTACTTTTAGGATAAATAGGTAGGAGGTATATTTGTGTTACTCTGTCACATGTTTTATCACAATCTCACTTAGAAAGAGACAAAGCAGCAAATGTGTCTGTGAGAGAATTTCCACATATGGGGAATGAGAAACTTGCCTCCAAAGATACGAAAAAGTTTTCGGCAGCTTGGTAGAGGCCATTTTGCACAACTTGCTTTCTGGAAGTTCTGTTTCCGTGAAAGGTATTCCTTTGGGAAGAATGTCCTTGCTGTTTGGTTTAGCTCTGTAAGAAAGACAATGCGACAAACTCAATATTATTATCAAAAGTGAACATCTTATTCACACCTCTACTTCTTGATTGCCTGGATAGATTATGTTTGATTTATTCAATATGTTTAAAAAAAGCAGCTGATGCAGCATCACCAGACTCTTTCATTTTGTCTTTTTTCTGTTTTTGTGTGACCTTGGCTTTGGTAATCAACACAAGAATCTAATCTACAATCCTTGTCACCTAATCACTCACAAGAGCCCTTAGTGTGTCTGCAGTCCTTATAACCATGGCCACTCTGCCTTTTTATGGCCACAGCAGAGTCCCTGCTGCTCACGTTCTCCTACATACATCTAGAAGTAGGCCAAAGTGAATCACAGGACTTCATTACTTATTCATAGCTTTGTCCGAATCAGACTGCGTCCTATGCAATCAGTGTGCAGTGATCACAGGGTTACATAAAGTGTGCACTTTACAGCACATGTGCAAAAATAGCACATTGCATAACATTGTTGTGTTAAGACAACAATCAAGATCAATGTGTTATGTTCCACTGAGCTCTGCTAAAAACATTTTTGACATATCACGATGCATTTCCCCCTGTAAGAAACACTGCTTCTTGTTTCCTACAGAAAGGAATAGATAAACGTGTTCAGATTGTGTTTGATTTTGTCTTCTCAGTTTGGGTGACTCATCTGGTCAGAGCTGTACTAAAGGTCTACTCCACTCCCTATGGGACATCTGCAGCTGGGCCCTCTGAACAATCTGCAGCTTAGATGTCATCTGTGCAGCAGCCAACAGACATATGAATACACACATAGCTGCAAATATGCATGTAATCCTTTCTATGTACACATTTCCTGTTATATCATTCGGTGGCATATTTTATACTGCGTTTATGTCCATATCATATTATTCAATCTAGGATGTTGAGTAGAGTCATTAGTAGATGTAAATTGATGTACAGTAAGTGCTTTCTGCACATTAGCTCACCCTTCTGGAAGAAGACATGTGTGATGATTGTTCTGCAGAGGGGGCAGGGGGTGTTGGTGGGGCTGTTCTTAGCCAGTGTCCTCAGACAGGGTTCACAGAAGATGTGATTGCAGGGATGACACATGTAAGGGCTGAAGTATACATCCAAACACACAGCGCAGATGTAACCTTCTCTGTCCCCAGTGCTCATGTCCTCGTCATCCTCGCTGCTGCTGCTACTGCTGCTGGATGGGTTCCCTGTTGAACTCTGGGAGAGGAGGAAAAGCAGAGGGGGGAAATAACTTTCAAGGATCAAATGGATTGTGAACGGTTCATGTATCACCAACCATGCATATCTTTTCTTGTAGATCTCCTTCTGCAGATAAATATTTATATGTTTATACTTGCATGTATGTGTTCCTCTGCAAGCCTCTGTATAATCATTTGCTTCAAATTAGTGACAAAATAAGCACTTATGACTTCTTTTATTTCTAAAATCATGATGGCAAACTCTGCAGGGTCATGTCTACATGAAATGAGCTTCTCAAGTAGACAGATTAAAAACTCTGCATTCTGCTTTGCATCAAGTAAAAGAATAAAGGAGAACAATGCAGAAATACCCCCCTAAGGTTTTGAGCATACATTATCACTGTAAGGTGTCACCAGCTGGCCATAAATATAAGTGGCAATGCCTTCTGTTTTAGTCCTCTTGAGATTCTCTTCTCCTTAATAAACCCTATTTGATGAGTGTAATCGCCTTTGACACCCACTTGCACAGCATAATAATATGTGTGAGACCATGAGGGTGTCAGGTGTGAGTTCAACAGAGCGAAACGTCTACCTACTTATATTTTCTCACGTCTTAATGTAAAGCATAAACATAGTTACAGAGAGCAATTTGACCGTACCGCTGGCCTGAATTCAAACTCCATTCACTTTACAGAAAACAGAGGTGTATTTCCTCGGGTAGTGTTGCTATTCTTGATGAATCTCTTGTAGGTTTTCCATAAGGCACAGTATGAGTCATGCATACACAATTCTGCAAGATAAAACATTGTTTACACTGCATCATGCCCCGTCCTCTGTTATTTTTAATCAAGTTTGTGTCCTTTCTTTCACACAGCACAATACATCTGCCACCCCCACTGCTTAAATCCATCTCATCTCCTCAGCAGTCCATTTTCCCTCCCTCACAAGTGCCTCTGTACTTAAATCTACACTTTGCTTCCCATTTCCAAATTCCAGCTATAATTCAAATGAGAGGATGTAGCAAAACTCGTTTTGAAAACAGTATCTGAGGCCCCTCAAGTCCCCCATCTCCTCCTCAGACCTGTGTCTGCAGACCCCTGAGGATTGGTGTCTGAAGCTCTGGTCTCGAAAAAGCCCAGGGGTGCTTCCAGAGTAATTACCACTTTCTCACCCAGGGGGAGCTCCAGGGACTTCCCTGTTGCAGCAGCCCTGCCTCCCAAGGTGTGTCATTAACACAGAAGAGACAACACAGAGCACACAGCTCCCAGGTAATCATGGGTGCTGAGGCTCTCCCCTGGCAACATGCACTGTAACATGGCAGCTTTGTCTCGGTTACGTAGGTAAATGTGTACACAAATAAATAAATACATCCATTCCTTATCATGGGAAAGTAAAAGTTTAAACTAATACATCAAAATGTTTCAGTAGATATAGAGTAAACCTTTTCTCTTCACTGTGTTAGCTTCCATTAGCTTGATTTCACCACAAAAATGTGGCTTGTGTTTTTCAAGGAATTGCAATTCTTTTACATTAACAATTGATGTTTCTGTAAAACTACAAGCAGCAACTAAAACCACATTTTAGCTTCTGTGCAGCAGTAATTAGAGCAGCTGGATAAAGTAACTGAACAGTCCAGCACTAATTGTCTCTCCATCACACAGGATGCAACTCCTTTCCTGTGGGAAACTGGATGACAATAACACCCGCTCTGACCTTTCGCCTGCTGTGTACTGTATGCAAAAAGTGCAGCACGACATTAAACTCAGAAATAGTTAGATGGTATGAAGGCTGTAAAGTTAAGCATTATACTTGAAAAAACAATTTTTAAAGTATGTATCCAAAATAAAAAATAAAAAAGAGTTCAAGAAAAACTATTGTCGAGCTGTGCTTGAGGTGTGCATTCAAAGTCCCAAGTGCTAAGGCTGATAGCAGAAATGCTGAGGTTGCAGTGAGAGGCTCCCGAGTGAGAGTGGGTGTAACTGTACAAGTGCAAAGTTGGACAGAGCTGAGAAAACAACACTCAATAAGCCTTGATAATGATAAACGACCGAGAAATCTCATAGAATTTTGCCTGATCACATAAAAGTTTACTGGAATAGTTGAACAAACATTATTCAGTTATGCAGATCAATACCACTCTCACGACTGTGCATTAAGTATGGCACTTATCTTGACATAAACACTGGAAGTAAGGAGAGCCAGCACCATTAAAGTGCACAAATCACAATGCACAAATGTATTAATGTGTCTCACCAAGTTCGACAAGTTGATGACTTCTTGAGTGTTGCTTTCACTCTGAGATTACTGGGTGTCAAGAGTTCAGTCCAGAGTTTCAATCTAAAGAAGCCAGCTTTCTAGATATTGATAGATACCATAATACATCAAGCTTACTTGACTCAAACTATTTTTATCATTAGATTTTTTTTATTCTTCAGGTTGATATCATGTCATCAATATGCATCTAAATCCAAAAACTCTTTATGAAGATTGTTGCATGGACTGCTGAATTCTGCCATGAATAGAGAGAATCCAGACACTGAAGTCAAGTCATTCTATTAAACTGACAAAACAATCTAGTGAAAATCATTTAGAACAAAAACAAATGAGAAGGTTGTTTGTGAGGTGCTGCTCATTTACATTTCTGTCTGACTTCTGATTGGTCGGCTGAATGTGCTGCTGCTCTCCTTCACTCACTGAACAGTCAGTCCACAGATAGAGTTATATAGTTTTAGTTTTTTTTCAAACCTAGCAAGAATGTTTCTAAACTGGCAACACTGCATTGGTCCCCAGGAAATACAACTCCATTGTCATATGTATCATAAAGTACAAAGCATAAAGTATGAACTTTGGAGAGAGTCAAGCTAGGTGTTATCTTCTTGACTTTAGCTATGTACTGAACATACAGACATCAGACATTCAATCTTTGAGATTTTTTTGGTTGTAGTCCAGTTGCCCCAGTTTTAACTCCACTTGAAGAAAGATGACCTGGACAACAGAGAACCTTCACAGAAGCAGACATCAAACTTTTCGGGAAGAAATTGAATAAACACCAATATCCCAAAACTCTTCCGTTGAATTATAAAAGCATCACCAAACACATATGTAGCTATTATTGAACACATTTTTGATCTATAATACAGATGTTTAAACTTGAGTTCCTTACTTGTGGTTGGTGACCCTTAAATGACCATTCATTTACACTTCTGGTACTGTGTGTAAGTTGAGTGTGTAAGTTGGGAAAACACTTGATGTATTCTCATGGTGGCACATGACATCTATTCTCTCCCACAAAAATAATCCATGACAATTTAATGGACACAGTTCTATCTGCTAGAGCCACACAGTGTATATATATATATATATATATATATATATATATATATATATATATATATATATATATATATATATATATATATATATATATATATATATATATATATATATGTGTGTGTGTATATATATATATATATATATATATATATATATATATATATATATATATATATATATATATATATATATATATATATATATATATATATATATACACACAACATGCTTGAACATGAACACAACTCCAGTGTGAGAGAGAGAGGAATATCTTGACAAAAAGCAAAATAACCAGCAGGGGGGCTTAACATTAGGAAATGGATATTCTCTGTTTCAAAGCAATTCTCTAATTCAGCAGTCAGAATAATTTCAAACCACCAACGTGACTGCAGATCTGCAGCAGCCGATCAAAACAGAATCTGCTCTTTTGTCTGGTTGGTTTTGAAGGGCTCTCCGCCCAAGCCTCATCATGCAACTAATTCAGATGTAACCCCACTTTAAACCGCACAGACAATGGCTATTGAGATGAGCTGGGTGCTGATAGGGCTGTCGAGAGTCAGACTCTAGATGAAATGAACATGCACAGGCATATACACATAAATACACATGCAGCCACACAGAAACACATAAATACGGTGAAAAGTGGACACAGCGCAGCAATATTAGTCTGATTTTTTGGCTATGTCAAACATATGCATGCACACAAAACTTGCTACTTGCTTCTTTTGGATTAGCCTCCCCCACTTCATCATCAACATCAAATGTAAATAGACCTTTAAGTGGATCAGTTATGTGATTTAAGGCTGAAGTGCCTCACTCTAAATCACAGGGCATCGCCTGAGAAACTTTAGAGTTTGCTGCATTCATGGTGTTATCAAAACATAAAGACATGCTGTAAGTTTTTTTCTAATCAATGCAAGGTGTCCTGCTTGCAAACTGATTAAGACTGCACATGAAGACAGCAAAGTTTGATTTGGTAAATGATAAAAAGTGTCAAAAAGAAAAAAAGTGTTCTTCAATAGACAAATACCCCTAAATTTCTCCCAAAATCACATTGCTTTGACAGTTAATAAATGAGTTGAGTTGAAATTTTGAAGATGGAAAAAAACATTTGGTAAAACATTTTTGACTTTAGTATTCGCCCAGTTAATTGTGTCATTCACCTGTCTGCTCTCCTGCAGCTGACTTTGTCTCCACCTCTCCCTTCTCCTCTGCCTCCTCCGCAGACACTTAATCCTGTTCTTCTCTCTTTTACTCATCCTCCTCTCTCCAAGAGGAACACAAGGCGGTGCTGCTGCTGAGGTCATGGTTTGACTCATCACCTCCATCACACCACTACCTCCTTCCTCACCATCTTCCACTTCATCCTCTTCTTCCTCTTCCTCCTCCTCCTCCTCCTCCTCCTGTACTTCTGCTCCTAGCTCTGAAATGGTGAGAGACGGGATGTGTGTCTGAGTATGATGGCTTTGTGATGATCGTCTAGTGGCAGCTCCTGTTCTCACATCCACCCAGAATGGATCTGGCTCTCTGGATGAACTAAAGGAGTAGCAGTGCATGTCTCCTGCAGCTGTCCTTGAAGAAAGTCTTTGAGGTGACAGGGGTGTGGATCTGGTTTGGATGGGAGTTTGTGGAGAAGCAGAAGATTTGGACCTCATTGCTGGGCAAGAAGATTGGGAATTTGCAGTGATGGTCTGGGTGCAGGCAATACTATGAGGTCTAAGGCATGTTTGTCCCCTCTGTAAGTCTGATCCTTCTCCATCTTCCAAAGTGCTGTTTAATTGGATGTCAGAATTACTGCCAGATGAACTTTCAGTGCTTCCTCTTCCCTGTCTGGCCTGGGCTCCATCTCCATGTGTCTCAGATCTTTCAGTCTGTCTCTGCTTTTGTTTTCCTTTTTGCCTACCTCCTACATGTTCAACATTTTGTGTCTCCTCATCCCTGTCTTGGTTTCCCTCTCTCCAGCTTCCTCTGTGCTCCTTGATGCAGGTCTTTTTGTGTGCTTTCCTCCCTGGCAGGGCAGGTCTCACCAGGTGCTCCACACTGCTTGACCTTCCCTCTCCGGCTGGATCTGCACTCCTTAGCCTTGGCCTCACTGCCTTTAAACGTGGGTTATAATTCTCATTGCTACTGTTCTCTTCAGCGGCATCCTCAGTTCCATGACCTCCAACTCTGCTTGAGCCATTGACACCAGAGGCTCCCACATGGGAGCTCATGACGGCACTTTAGAGCCCCTTAGTCACCAGTAGAGCACATCTGATGCAACTTCAACTAGCTAGTCTGGTCTTTCTTCTGTCATATTTCCCCAAGTCTTCATTCTGCCTACCACTCCTTCTGGATGTAGAGGTCCAAACTCTTTTCTACGAGCTAGAGGGACTGTTCCAGTGTAGAGGAGGTGTGCAATGCAGCCCCGTGTCCTGTCCTGTCCTGCCCCTGTTAGCCCCCTGGGACATTCCACACTGTTGACAAAGACAAAGTCCCCCTGGTGAGCCCCATTACAATAGGTGCACTGTTCATGGCCTCACTATTGTTCTGTGTGACCTATAGAAAACACACTGCTATGCAACGACTGAATACACAAAAATAAGGTGAAAAAACCAGAGCCACCTTTTTTTTTCCCAGATCCACTAGCGTAGCGTCAGCTTTTTTCACTCTGGGTTTTATAAGCAGAGCACAGAGTGTGTGGTTGTGTGAGTGTATGTGTATGTGTGTGTGTGTGAGAGTGTGTGTGTAGTTTTCATGAAAAATATGATTCCTCTTCCTACATTTTTAAGAATATGGTGCATTATTTTTTGTCTTTTGGTTCATATTTGTCTGTCAAAGACTAATGTAGATTAATCATTTGCCCCTGAGAAACTTCTAGACCTAAATCGAAATGTATTTGATGAAAACTGTCAGGATACTTGTTCAATGGTGCTTTGTTCCAACAGGCTGCTTTATTGTTTATAAATAGAGAATCTTAAAAGAAGGAAAAGGAAATTCTTCATCTGAAGAAAAAGAGAACAGCTTCAGAAAAAAAATGGGAAATCCAAAATTATAATTGGTTAAGTTAGGTTTTATATTACAGGGCACATTTTATTATAACAAGTCATGCCATTGTCATTGCAATGTATAATTGATGAGGATGGCAGGGTGGATGTGTTGCATCATTTGTAGGGCTCAGTCTTTGATGTGAATTATCAGCCTTACTACTATATGCACATTCTTACAAAATGATCACAGGGAATTACATAATAGTTTATTCTAAACCATAATTTTCCATTTGTTTATAGCTCTTCAGATCCTCTGATTATGCCTCACTGGTTGGTCCTAATTATAGGCCAAGGACTCAAGCTCATGCCTTTGAATATTCAAGGAAATGTGGCTGAAAATCGCTGATGAAAACCTGTTGGCTGTTTTCTCAATTATTTTTGGTATTGTGTTTTTAAGGTATTCTAATAATGTCTAATAACATTTTTTTCAAATATTTGTTTATCTGTTATCTCAACTTCTTCCCTTTAATATAATCACAAATATCTCACTTGTTTTATTGCCTGTCCTATAGTCATGATTAATCAAATTTGTATTAATTTAGTACCTTCCTTTTGAAATATATTACATAATAGGACAGAAAATGATGGGAGGAAACTAAACCACAGATGGTGTTGTTACATAGTACATTGTACCTACTAAATGATAGCAATTATTATTAATATAATTATTACTATTATTATATTACACTATATTCTACTTACTAATGTTGCTAATGTTAAAGTGTTTTTAAGTACAGGTTACAGTTTTTAATGTTTGTCTTTTATTACTATATTTCAAGTTACATAGAAAAAGTAGCAGAGAACATGACGAAATCTCCAGCTCTCCTACTTTTTCTTCATGGATTTGTTGACCAGTGAGATCACCAACATTTATATATCAGAGCTCATCACATCATTTGATCAGAATGTCAATGAGGTTTTTGATCCTAAGTACATGAAGACAGATGCAGTTGACTTTTTAGTAACAGAGGAAGTCCAGACCACAGAAAGAGTATCAACCTCCAGACTGGCCATTGGGTCAGAGAAGAGCACAATACCTGCCTTCTGTGCATCTTCCTGCACCAATACAGCCATCACTGAGGCATCAAAAATACTCGTCTCATTAACAAAGCTGTTAAGACACGGTAGGCCAACTATTCTCTAAAGACATTGCAGTCCACTGAGGCTGTAAGAGTGCTGGAGGACACTGAGGATGTAAAGACACTGCAGAGGAAGAGATCACAGTGGAAGAAGTGTTTCATTAGATGGTGGAGGAACCCATCCAGCACTGACTTGCACTGGAGAGAGAGAACAGAGTTCTCATTCTCCATCACCTCCTCCTATGCGACAGACCTGAGGTCCACTCAACTAGAGTTGGTAGACTGCATGGCAGACGAGGACCAAACTTGTGTTGAGGAACCCAAGAAAGAAGAGAAGCAATCACTTCTTCTGCTTCTTTTTCAATATCTTCTTGAGGTAAGAATGATTGAGGTAAGGATTAGTCAGTAAGACCATTTATCAGTGAGGCCACTTACACTTACAAGTACACACGAATAGATTAGACCAGATAAGATGTCAGATGTTCAGTCAGGTGAGCAGAGACTCTATGAAGGATTCAAGATTAACTCTCTCAATCAAAAGTCAGAGGCAGCTGGATTATTGTTCTTGAAAATGTCTCATCACACCCTTTCCTTCTCTTCATTCCAGCAGAGGCTTAGGGAGTTGTGAAGTGATGAAGCTTCTTCTAGACTGAACAAGTACTATGCTTGCTTTTGATATGAAGATGTCTCAGACAGACAAAATTAGTAGTTAGTATAGGGCTGAGCTATGTGGTGCTGATAAAACACACCACTATCAAAACAATATAACTCCAAGCAGCTGCTTAAAACTTTACCCTAAAATACCATTAAATACAAAGTATGAAAGGACTTACTAGAACCTCCCCTCAGAGAGAACACCGGTATCAATCGGGAAGAAGAAGTGCGAGCATCTGTTGTTTCCAGGTATCTAGAAGAAGAAGCAGAAATCCTGAGGATTGCGGAAATGCCCTCAGAACAGCTGTATTATATGATATATGATATTTATTTATTTATTTTCAGAAAATCAGGTGCAGTGTGACTTGCATGTAATGGTCATAAATAAGACTTGCTAAATAAAGCAAATGTTAGCTAAGGCTCAGCAGCTTTAGTTTACTACGTGTGATTCCACGTGTAAAAAAAGGCTGAAAGGCTAGTCATATACTCATTTTCATTCTGAGGTTCACAGCAACAGCAGGGTCACACAAGTTCAGCTGGGCGTGTGGAGCATTCAATGTTGCCTTCACCTTTGAAGCTACAGTGGGAGTTAAGAGTGATTGCATCTTTAAAGCCCATTGTAAATATATTGTCTACCCATTGTTGTAGCGATTGATCTGTAAGGTTATAGTCACTCGCCAGTGCCGGGTCTTTTTCTGTTTCTGTTTTTATCTTTCCCATGTAATTTAAATTCAATTTAAACCCAAACTCCCACCTAGAATAACACTGCAAACCACTGCACCACCTCTCTCCACCAGACGCTTTTTTTCTAGGCTGTTTTCTGATTCACTGCTGACATTAGATGGCTAAGGCAACTATTGTTTTCTGTCTCAAACACACACAATTTGCCTCTAATCTCTTCAACCATCTCCCTCAGCAGCCCAGCCCACCCCAGTTTCCTCATCCTTCCTACAGCATCTTACTTTTCCTTAAGCTGAAAGTACTGATAGAACAGTGGCCATCATTTAATGCAGTACTCATTGTAAACAGCAGATGGCAGCAGCTCTCCTTTCTGGACTGTCGTGGCGCTGTCCCAGGTCCTGAAACTACCTCTTGCTCTGCGCTCTGGGCACGTTTTACCTTTCTCTCCATCACCAAACACTGTCTGAACTTGTTTCTGAGTTTCTCTTGAAGGTCGTTTTACTGATCCATAAAACAGGTTTCAAATGTCTCAAACGAAGTTGATTAGAAGTGGCGAAAGATTAAGATATTTTCTCGGTTAATATTTCCATCTCAAGTAGCCCGCCGACAGATTAGACTTTTTCTTTGTTTTCTTGCTACTTTCGTAATAAATCAATTGTGCCAAATCAAAAATGCTAGTCCTGACTGACACCTACCCTCAGAGATATAAACTTACAAAAATAAAAACAAAATGTGATTTTCTGTGAGTCCAAATAGTAAAATAAAGGAGATAGAGAAAAGGAAAGGAGAACCCTGAACCCTCGTCGGCTGTCTGCAGTGAAAAACGGAGCAACAAGGAGAGCACAGGCACAAAACTCCAGGGCGACCTCCACACGGTCTGACGTACCCGAAGCTGCTCGTATAAATGAATTCACGGCGTCACCCAGCTCAGATGATTCGCAGTACCAGTGAGCGCACCCGGCTGTCAACACTTAACGGGCTACAACACACACCCCCTAACACACACTCACAAACACGTCTGCGTCATGCGTCCTGAGAGCAACGGCACGAACGCGGTAACTCCGATGGACCCCGGTAAAAGGCACAGCAACAGCAGCAGTCTGAGGGGCTGACTGTGTCCTGCTTGTCTTTCCAGCTGCGTGTCCCCCACTGCTCTGGGAAAGTTGCGCTCTGAGTGGTCGCATTATGGATTTTATAACAATACGCAGCAACTACAGCAACGCGACCAGCGGTTACCCGGACGGGGTGGACGTGGTTGCCGACTGGGACGAGGGTGAGAATGGCACGGGGTCTGGGTCTCTGCCAGACGTTGAGCTGAGTTACCAGATTATCACCTCTCTGCTCCTGGGGGCCCTCATCCTCTGCTCCATATTTGGCAATGCGTGCGTCGTAGCAGCCATCGCCCTGGAGAGATCTCTCCAGAATGTGGCTAACTATCTAATTGGATCTCTGGCCGTAACAGACCTCATGGTATCGGTGCTCGTTCTGCCAATGGCTGCCCTCTACCAGGTTTTGAACAAGTGGACACTGGGGCAGGAGATCTGTGATTTATTTATTTCTCTGGATGTACTGTGTTGTACATCATCCATCCTGCATCTGTGCGCAATTGCCTTGGACAGGTACTGGGCCATAACAGACCCCATTGACTATGTAAATAAACGGACACCAAGGCGAGCTGCGATCTTGATTAGCGTGACTTGGCTAATTGGTTTCTCCATCTCTATTCCGCCTATGTTAGGCTGGAGAAGCGCCGAAGACAGGGCGAACCCTGACGCTTGCAACATCAGCCAGGATCCGGGCTACACCATCTACTCTACATTTGGGGCTTTTTACATCCCTCTTATCCTCATGTTGGTCCTCTACGGGCGAATATTCAAGGCCGCTCGGTTTCGGATTCGAAAGACGGTTAAGAAAACCGAGACAGCAAAAGTGTCAGACAAGTGTTTGACTGTGTCTCCGGCCATCTTCCACAAGAAGACCAACGGGGAGGCAGGGGGCAAAGGCTGGAAGCGCAGCGACGAGTCTAAACCCAGCTCTCCGTGCGTAAATGGCGCGGTGAAGCACGGAGAGGAGGGTGAGTCACTTGAGATCATAGAAGTTATCAGCAACTCAAAGACGCACTTGCCTCTGCCCAACACCCCTCAGTCCTCCTCGCATGGCTACGAAAACATGAATGAAAAGAACTCGGGGGCGAAGAGAAAGATCGCGCTGGCCAGGGAACGTAAAACCGTGAAAACACTCGGGATCATCATGGGGACGTTCATCTTCTGCTGGCTGCCCTTTTTCATCGTCGCTCTGGTGCTGCCTTTCTGTGCAGAGAGCTGCTACATGCCCGACTGGCTGGCCGCAGTCATAAACTGGCTGGGGTACTCCAACTCTCTCCTCAACCCCATCATATATGCCTACTTCAACAAAGACTTCCAAAGTGCTTTCAAGAAGATTATAAGATGCAAATTCCACAGACCGTAACCATACACAGATAAACATTTGTGTTTACTGAAAACTTGGACTAATTTAACGGACAGCAGGAAATGTTCACTGACTGTACGGAACAGCAAAAAATAAAACACAGACTTTTATTCAGGGACAGTCTCCTTTCGGTGTGTTTGAGGACAGTGTAAAAAGAAAATCCGGGGTCACTGGCCGCTGATGAAGTGAGACATGACGGGAATTTTCGCTCTTAATGTACAAGCTCATGTTTATTCAGTGTTGTAGCTACAGTATATAGCCTATATGCGACGGCAGCCATCGTTGTTATTGCCATGCAAGACGTGTCATGTGCTGATTCCATGCATTATACCATGAGACACGCGGGGTTTCCGTCCTACATCACCGAGCTTTGTAGCACTGCAACAATAAAAGCAATCAAAGTTTGTCGTTAAGAAATATGAGTCCATTTTTGTTTAGAAAATAAAAAGTAATGAGCCAAGAAGAGACCAGGGCCTGTTGTGAAAAATCACAGTTTGACTTAGCTGTCTCATCATACGTCTTCATAAAGATGACAAGAATTGAATAATGTACTGTGTTGATGAGCAAACAATGCGGTGAGCAACTTATTAATGCTCTGACAGGCCACACTGATGATGATGGGGGGCTATCAAGTTCTCAGTGCATGGTGTGTTTGAGGTCTTACAGCAAATGGGTATCAAACAAAGTCTTCTGTCTATCCATCAAATGCATCTCAAATCCCAAAGCAAAAAGAGATGGGATTTTTTTTTCTCTCTAAAAATTGAAGCTGGTATTACATTCATGATATGTCCTCAATCTCCCCCTTGCTTGCTCTTTTATACTCCAGAGCTCCCTCACATCCCATCTCTCTATTTCAGACTACCAGATTGTCCCCTGTGTGTGTGAGAAAGACAGAAACAACAACAGACTGCTTGTTTGAGAGAAAAGTCAAGGGAGAGCATCAAGCATAGTCTTTTTTTTTCCTCTATTAGAGTGTTACAAGTCTATGCATTGAGTGTTTGAGAACACAACTTGATATATCGTTAACATCAAATAAATCTATCCTAAATTTAGCACATACTTTCATATTAACACATAATGCAGAGGGATGCTCAGAGAAACAGAGCACATAATAGAAAGGAAACCTCCTCACTGTATAACTGCCCTCATCCATCAAACAAATCCAAGACACAAATCCACTTACAGTAGATAAAAAGATAAAGAAGGTCAGACGTTAAAAGAGGAAGGAGGAAAACAACTTTCAGGAAGAAGTCCCAATGAAGGCTATTTGGCTCATTGCCACAGCAACGCATCAAGCCCAAGGCATCATGGGTTGTCAGAGTGGAGGGCATGGACAGATAGGTATATGAGAAACGGTAGAGGCATACAAGATCTGGTGAATTGGTCTGCAGGGTACAGCATTACCATTCATTTAGGGGTAAGAATTTCAACACAGTATATAAACAATTGAACAGTGAAATATAACACACTATAATGTAATCATAAGGGGCTATAGGGCATTTTTATCTCATTAGTATTTATACAGTATAATATATCTGTCATTAAATTAAATTAGATATCATCACATGAACAATAAATCCTTAAATTATGTCATAAATCAATACTAACATGCAGGTTTAAAGCTGTTTGTGTTTAAGGCTTATGAAAACAGACTATCAAGCTTCAAGTTGACAATGACAAAATAAGAGTAACCCAAGGTCCACTTCCACAACATATTTTCCAGGGCTCACCCGGAGCACCGCTCTAATCACAGGACAAAGCTGACTATTTTAATAATTGAACTTTATTTTCAGGAAATAAAGATTTTGCCTCGGCCTCATGTGATGAAATGATGCTGACGTATTACTACTTACAGTAACACTTTGCACTAGAGCTGAAATGATGAGTCAATTAGTTCATAGCTGCTCGATAGATTTGATGCTCTTTCTGTCAAATGCAGGATGAGAGTAAGATACTGAGCGATTTTAAATTGTCCAGTTTCACTATTTTCTGACAAATTCATTAATTTGCCAGATTAATTTCTAACAAAAATCACTGTTAATTGCAGCCCCGCAATAAAAAAGTTCTTCTTGCCAAATGTTAATGATAAACTAGATCAGGCCTTCATACAAAACCACAACCAGCACTGATTTTAGTGTTCCTAACCATAAATCCATACTGTGTAACAGATCATTTTAAAGCTTTGATAGAGGCAAAAAAAGTCATAACAAGTCATAAAAAAGTTTGAATTTGTACGTGGAAGGATGAAGTCATAAAAATCATCTCCATCTCTCCTGCCCTCTCTGTCTCTATGCTTTCGTTTCTCCATCATATCACTTTTGCTCTGCATTGCGTCACCGCGACATCAATGCACTCAAAATGCTTTTGGGAAAATTAATCTCATGCCTGTGACCTGTAGGTCAAATTCTGGGCTTATGATGGGCTCAGAGAGGATGTGGTGTGAGCCCACTGAGCACGGTAGAGTATATTTTTTCAATTGTGTGTGTAAGACTATTAAAATCATTACATTTTGGCCCTGATATATGAGATTACAAAGCAGCCGATCTCCTTTGAACTATGCCGTAATATCAAAGGTTTGGATTGCAGGATGGCATTAATCCCACCCACTTTGGGATTCTTACATGTAATCTAGGTAGGTGGGTGCAATATGATGACGCAGGAGCATCTTCAACTCCACAAAAGAGGAGAGGAGAGGAGAGGAGAGGAGAGGAGAGGAGCGGAGAGGAGAGGTGGATTATATAAAATAGCACCACTAACAGGGGGATTACAGGGCTGATTGTAAATGTTCCACTGCCCTCTGGCCTAAAACTGAGAGAAATTATACCACATTCTGCTCATATATAGAAGCTTGTTATTGGTCCTATAGGAGTACTTTATGAACAGCAGGGTGAAGAATGGTCAAGTGCAAATGCAGAACGATTGTTTCAATGCATTTTCCAGCAGTAAAAAGTGGCGTCAACATCTTCCTCTAACAACACATGAAGATATTAAATATTTATAGATTTTGTATAGAAAAGTAACACAGGAAATAAAAGGTCTCCAAAGGCAATTAAAAAGTGACACCACATGTAATTGTTTCATTTTGCTTTTTTGAAATTGATTCTAACAATCAATATCAAACAACAGCTGCCACCTGAAAATGCATTCCCCTATACTGGCATTTAAAAGTGATATGCTGGCACGAACAATCAAAGAAGTAAATTTAATTATTAATATTAATTACTTTATTGATGTACTTATTATTTTTGTCTTGAATTGTTGAATTAGTTTTGAGATGTTGGACAGTTAAAAAAAACATTTTGAACTAATCATAGGCTATAATAGATTTTAGATGATCAAATGAGTTGTTCTGATCATACAACTCAGAAAACAGATGTGGGGGAGTTAATACAGAGTTATTATGGATAATTAGAACTTTTAAAATAGATATCAAAAACATCTGCACATCAAATGTTAATTGCCCCCGCCTCCACTTTTCCTGTCTATCTCAAGCTGTCACTGTCAAATAAAGGCATAAACAAAGCCAGTAAAAGAATTAAATGCACTGTCATCTGAGACCAGACATCTAAGTCTGTCAGAGTGAAGGGTTTCAAAGAGAAATATCAAAATAAACCTACAAATTTAGGCTGTGTTCAAAGGAAGAAGGACGGCTTTGGTGACATTTTCATAAACAATGAGCATGGTCTAAAAATATTTGTTCCGGTACAGAACATCAGCAGTGCAATACATTTTTAATAACAATTTGTGACCTAAAAGTGATCTACATCATGATGTGTTTTTCTAACAGAGTTTTTGTTCCATTAAAAACACATATAGGACATATTTTTAGATATTGGATGAGCAAAGGATGCACACACACACACACACACACACACACACACACACACACACACACACACACACACACACACACACACACACACACAAACATGTTGGTTACATCATGTCAGTAAAAGTATCCCTTACTCTGTAAGTAAGTACTTTCAAGAATAATCCTATAAAAAATACATGAAGTGGAAAAAAAAAAAAAAGTTAATCTATGAGGGTGTGTTTGCTTCTACGTTGAGCATGACAGTGGTGTGCATGTAGCATAGGAAGGGGAAAGCATATTGAGCTGAAGAGATTAGATAACAAAAAGATAACAAGGAGATGAGCAGAAAAAAAATACGCAATAAAAAGACAGACGGAAAAAATGTTTAGAGGACAAGAGGACAAGGAGAAGAGAGGCAAAGACAAGGAGAAAGTCAGAGAGAAACAGATATGATAACACTCAGCACAACAACATGTTTTCGCCTCGCCCCCTCCTACTTCAGGGTCTTTTTGATCTGTCAGAGTTTTTTTTTTTTTTTTTTTTTCAGGGATCACACAGCCCACAGCGCATCGCATGCTGGAGGCTTTGCTCTCTCCACCCAAGCCTGAGAGAGAAGGAGTAAAGAAAGAGCACCAGAAAACACCTTCTGACATGAAGAAATGAGGGTTTCGGTGTTTTCACATTTATTATTATTATTATTATTATTATTATTATTATTATTATTATTATTATTACAAAGTTTAGCTCACCTTATTTAGAAACAGATGCATCACTTCTGTTTTGCAGTATGGTCCAAACATTGATGGATAAAAGAGAGGATGTGTACAGATCATCTTCCTCTGGCACAAACACACACACACACACACACACACACACACACACACACACACACACACACAACACACACACAAACTCATCAGTTTGATGGAGGGCAAGAATCAAATGTTCAAGGACAACAGCAAACAGACAAAAAGGTAAGAGTAAGCAATGTCTGTACTGTCTGCCACTTTCACAAACAATTTGAAATCATAAGAGACATGAAGAGTCACGTTCCAGTGCTCATTGCTATTAGTATTACAGTCACTGAGAAACACTGAAAGAACTCTTCTGCATCTGCTTCAACAATAGACAAACATTTGCTGCTGCTTAGTATATTCTCCTTTCTTCCCCACTTTGTTTTTCCCAGTGGGTCACTTAGTGCTTTTTTTTAAGTTAGCTAAACTTTGATGGGATGAAATATGTGGGTAAACACAGAGTGGATTAGGTAGAGTACCAAACATCAACTGCGTGACATAAACACTGATTGTGTGACACCGTCTAAATAAAGGCCACGCCAAACAAAACAAACCGCTGTCAGTTTGCCTGGAGGCAGTGAATACTTTGCAGTTGCTTGTCTATGTATATGTGTGTTTGTGTTTGTTTGTGTGTTAAGAAGGGCAGAGGGAAGTGGAGACAACATTGGCTGCATGCAGACAAAGCTGGGGAGGCTATTTGAGTCCAGCTGCTTAAAAGAAGCATCCACCGAAATCAATTATTACATTATTTAATAGTCCAAATGTCAGTTGATAGCTCAAAAGCAGCATTCAGCCCAACTTTCTTGTCTTCAAGATACATAAAACATAATAAAACACATTAATATATAAAATGAATCCTGAAATGTAAGCTCACATCAACCAAAATACATAAAGTAACAGCAAAACATAAAACCTGACATCCATCATCATCCAACCCAATCATCATATTGTTAAACAAATCTTACATCAGAGACTCAGCTGACTCACTCTGAGCATTCAACAATTTACTGACATGAAAGATAAAATGATTTCTCAGCTTGTTCGACCTGGACTTTGGAGCTGTGTATCTCTGTCCAGAGTGGAGAAGCTTGAACTCTCCATCTAGAGGAGGGAAAGGACACTTTAAGATGCATCAAGCATTCAAAATGACTCCTTTGCAGAAAATGCAGGCACAACTGAAGTGGTACTTTATGCTTTTACTCCCCTAGTTATCTTCAGTCTGCTACATTTATGTGACAGTTAAAGTTACTAGCTACTTTTCAGATTAAGATTTTACTGAAAAACATAAACATATATGCTTATAAAATATAATGCATTGTTAAACCAGTGGTCCACAAATCTAAACTTTTCAGGTAATAACTGTTCCAGACCTCAAAACCCTAAAGTTATCCACCAATTTACAAAAAAGTCCAAAAGATGAGTACTAATTGGTGTACCAGAGCTTCACTTCTACTACTCCATTAATGATCTCAGATTTATCTTGTGATCCTTTGGAGGAGGACTGACCTCTAGGTAGGGAACCACTATTAAAATAATAAACTGTTCATAAACTGAAATCAAGTATCTTGATGAAACAATCATTTTCCAAATCTCCACCAACACCCACATTAGACAAAGTGACACAGTCTTTGTATAGAGAGAAACTCTTGAAGGGTTCTTTATTCCCTTCCAGTATTTTTGGGAACCATTAGACAGAAGATGAGCTGCATCTCAAGGCACTTGTCATCCACCATCAACACTCAGTTGCTGCACGAGTTGTTGTATCACTGAACTGAATTTTTAAAGTGAAAATAATTCCAAAACATCTATCATTTTGACAAATGAAAAACAATTGCTTGCACTGTAACATCTTTACTCACAGAATATAACATCACAAAATCAAACAGAATGGAACAACGGCACAAAATAATCACAAACAAGCAGAATGACTAATCATACGGTCCACAACACTAACAGCAGCCGAGGAATCAAACTCTTTATGGATCCACAGCAGGAAGAAATCAGCAGCTTGTCTCTCTGTCTTTTGCAAAGCTACAATAACAGTGTAACATCAGTCAGACAATTTTTTTCCCTTCATTTCAAGAATGGATTTGAAGAAAGTGACGTTTATATGCAGCATTCTAGCATGAATTAAGTGCTGATTAAATAGATTTTCATCCTCATGAGACTTAACACTGTATTGAGCACGGCCTTGTGGGGCCATTTGATATTTGTAATATTGGTTGACATGAAAAGCAGATGTGCAAATAGGAAAAATAGTATATAAATATAGAAGTATTTTAATTCTCCACTAAAGTAAACATGCTTGTACTTCTATTTCATACTTCTGCTACATTCCTCTACATTTCACAGGCATATATTGCACTTTCTACATATGAATATGATAAATTATTATAGTCTACATATTAAACTGCCCAGTAGAGTATAAAATAGTTAAATTAGCTCCACCACATACAGCATCAAGATACTTCTTCTGCCACTGAGTTTCAGCAACCCCATACATCTCAGTGATAGATAATGACTATTTACAGCACAACCTCACATCAATTTTTTTCTTCATTATCTCACAGATTTTTAAGTTAGTTTTAATTTGACCTTACTGCCTCTGGCATCTTTTTGATGGCGTTGGGAGTCAGAGACAGACAGAGTGAGAAATCTTGGAGAGGAAACACACTTATTGAATCATTTCAAGGGTCTGTCACTGAGCAAAACACATTGCCAAGAGTAAGATCTATTGCCTTAAAATGAACTCTTTAACAAAAAAAGCCCCGAGTGACTTTGTTTCATCTTGTGCCAACTCTTGCAGTGCATTTTCACAGTATCTCAGCATGTGTCCTGTAAATACCTTCATGGTCTACATATAAATAATTTAACATGTCAGTGTTTCGCTTCAGGGACAGCATCTAATTTGAATTAGTCAGGTTTTTTCATTTTACATTTCCTCTCTGTGTCTGTCTCTGTGTCGGCAAACCAAAGTGATCAGTTTGTACGCTTTTTGCCAGTGAAGTGTCTATTAGCTCAGTAACAGTAATAGCTGATGATGATGTTGTTATTAAAGATCTAGAAAGCAGCAGCAGTGCTTTCTAGATCTTTAATAACAACATCATCTCCAGGCTAGCTGTTTTGTGTCCTCTGAGACGTCTTTTTCAGTCATGTTGTCTTAATTACCAACAAGATACTGACACTGGCAGAAGATGCACACATTAATTGGGCACTTACAAACACACACACACACACACACAGTTATTCCCTGAAGCCACATTTATAGTCCTGCTCCCAACTAATTGTGTCTTGTTTGTAAAACCTTTATCTGCTTTTGTCATTTCAGAGAATGAGTGTTGCTTTCAACTGCAATTTTTTTTTTTTTAAATACAATTTTATCTTGCAGATATTTACGTGCTTTTTGCCTGTTTGTTTCTTTAATGTGCAATATCAACCACTTTACAGCACATCATATTTATGTAAATTAGTGTATATTGTAGAAAAGTAAAGTGAAAAAATTAGACAGATGATGAGATTGACTTTAGGAATATTTGATAATATGAGAGGAGAGAGGAGCAATAAAATAATGAACAACAACTTAGAATGTTAAAAAAATCCTTGATTAGATTAAGCACAAATGATGGCATACAATATACCTCAGATATCTAACCCAAACACTTGATTTATTGTGCAGTTGCTTAGGTTAGTGCCAGGGTTGTTTTAGGATGTACTTGATCAGTGGGGAGACGATTAAAGATTTGTGTCAATGAGATGGTTGGCTGATTAACATTAGATGAGAGCTACATTTACCACTACCACTGTTTGTCTTAGCTAATTTAGTTGCTTCACTTACTTAATGCATTGTGATAGATAGGCCCATAAATTAAAGCAGAACAATGGTGAACAGGGTGCCACCATCTATGTGTGTGGCCACACAAAAAGAGAGACAGATAGGGAAGCAGAGAGAGAGAGAAAGGAGAGAGGAGAAAGAGAGAGTGTTAGTTTTGTGTTAAAATGTTGTCTTCGGCCTCAGGCCTGTGAGTTCATTGAATTACTCCCCTCAGCATGGAGCATGTGTATGGATAATCAGAGTTCAGGCTAAAGGCTAAGCTGGAGACCTTGGGGCTTCAGATGATGAAGCTGCTGCTGTTGCATATGTGTATGTACAGTCAATACTCTTTCATGCATGGAATACGCACAGTATTATGTTCCTTTTTACAGCAGCACGTGATGTATATTTTTGCACATGTATAAACTATATCTTAGTCGTCTGAATGTGTGGACGTGAGCAGGCACCCTGGGGGTGTTCATATGCCTATATGGGATTGTCAGATCTCATAAACAAACTGTGTGTCTGGGTGTGTTTAGTTTAGAATAGCACGCTCTCATTTGTATTTTTTGTACATGGTCTATTTGTGCTCATGGGTTAGTGGACAGCAGGAGCAATCCCTGTAGCAAAGTCTATCCATTAGTCTCTGTCACAGCCCAGCTGCAGCTCCACATATCTAAAGGAAAAGAGCTCGCTGACACTTCATCATTCGCAAACTGACCCTCTAAAGGAGGCCAATTAGATACATGCAGTGCTAACAGCAGCCAGGGGGCTTATCTTATGATCCTCTGACCATGCCATTTAGCAGAGAGAAATAGTATATGAGAATGCATACACAGAGCTCTGTGAGTAGCTATGCATGGTAGTTTGTGCGAACAGACACACGTGCACGCTCATATTTGGGACATACAGAAGATCCATATATGAGGAACAAAAGCATTAATGATCTGTACTAAATTATGATGTGATTAAATCTGACACATGGACCTGAGGTGTTCCCAGGTGGGATGTGTAATCCCTCCAGTGTGTTCAGGGTCTACCCCGAGGTAGGAGGAAATCCTGGAAAAACCTCCACAGGGAAGAGTATATGAGGCATCCTGATCAATAACGACTTTTCAGAATATTATTTAAAAATTCCTGCCCTAAACCACCCAAGTCCCAAACCACATTGGGCTCCTTTTCAAACAAATATCTGTTGCTTTTAGAATAATAAATAATAAAGGAGTCAAAATAGATTTCAGGCAATTTAAGTATAAAGTGACAGGCCGGCAGCTATGTGAGCCATGGAGAGCATACACATGAATTATCCTCACAACCCCTAACCCCTCGTCTCATCTTTGCACCTCGTCCCCCTCCCCTTTGTCCGTCTCTCTTTTTTGTGCACCGCCCATGCTCTTCAATTTTCACCTTTTTACTCCCCTCTCACTATCCCCCCGAGCAACTCTCCTCTCCTCTCTCCACTGCCTAGTCTCGTAGACTTTCCACTTAACATCAACAGAAAAAAAAACAGGTCAGAGAAGAGCAGCACCCACTTGCTGTCTGGCTGGCAGAAATTCTTGACCTTTCGCTCTTGTTCGGTTTTTCTGAGCAGCAGAGCCTGTCAGATGACCTCTCGTCCTGAATGTTGAGAGACCCTTTAAATGTTGTTAAGGGGGATAGAGACTGAGATAGACAGACAGAAATTGAGAAGTCATGAAGAGAGAATAGCTATTTGGTAGGAGATTATCCACTACTTCCAAACCATTTGATAGAATTTTATCATTTAAAAGCCAATATCATGCACTATTAACGATTATTGTATTATAGAGAGAGAGAGAGAGAGAGAGAGAGAGAGAGAGAGAGAGAGAGAGAGAGATGCACCAAGGGGCTTTGGGTTCAGTTTAGGTGTTTCAGTGTGCAAAATTCTGAACATAAATCGCTATATTCCTAATTTTAGGCTCAAAATTATACACGTGCAAAACAAAAATACCAATGAATCGTTTTTATTAAAGCATCACAATACGCTCATTAGATATTTTTAATCATTAATTTCTATTTCAGAATAAAATGGTCCAAATAATGTTGTCAAACAGTATTTCTCATCAGAACGGAGCATACTATGGTCAGTTCCTCAGAGATAACACACATGAGAAACTGTTTAACTAACACAAAAGTTAAACGATGACTGTGACTGTGTTTCGCTGCATCATTTTGTGTATTTATGCTAGATATCAAACATTAGATAGCACAAAAAGGTTTTACACTACATTACATCATCAGAAACTGGACAAAGAGAAAGAAATGCATTTCAGTGGTGATAAGGTGATAAACGGTTATGATGCAATGCTGCTCATCTGAATAACAATCTAGTTAAAGGCATTCAAACGTCTGCCAATATGAGATGGCTTTTTCATGTGATTTAGTGTTCCGCACTTTGTTTGTTTGTTTGTTTTGCTTGTTTTATCAATTAATTCAGTCTTTTTTCCCCCTTTTTTTAAATAGGCCTGTTGTGAAAATTGAGCCACCATTGACTTATGAAATGATATGAAAATTTGAAAATGAGCAAATATGGATGAGAAAAGAGAAGAGGGAAATACCCTACAGGAAAAAGAAGCAAATACTACATAGAAAAATGGAAATGGATACTGTATGTACAGTATATCTATAATGTATGCCTGCCTCAGCTATTATTAATTACTGTATGTGGCCTGAGGAGAACGAGTGCCAAAGTTTGCATCTACTCTTAAACCGCCCCAAAATATTTTACAATTCACACGAAAGGTACCGCTGAGACAGCAGTTTGTGCCCGTGTGTTTGTATGTATTTGTATGTAACACATGCACGCACAAATACACTGATCATATCAGAGTTTCACTTATGATTTACATTTCATGCAGGCAGCTGGTCTGACAGCTGGCATGCTAAAGCTTGCATTACTTATTTCATCTGCTGGGTGTTGTGTTGAAATTAACAGGCGGCAAGGTGTTCAGCTCAAATCTACCACTCACTCACATGCACACATATGTACTGGATGCAAGAAATCCTCTGATGTGGTTCCAGTATGAAGAAAAACCTTTAGCTTGGTGCCATGGAGTTGCCTCTTGCCAGCCTTCAAACGTTGTGGGGTTGGGGCACATTAGGGCGAAAAGCTACAGAATATTGTAGAATGTGTTTCTGTATTCTTGATGCAAAGGCCTCAGGGGAAAAAAACAGCAGTGGATAAGAAGAAGAAACAGACAAACACAACTGAAGCTGTCAATTACCATGAGGAGGGGGTGAAAGAAGCGTGGAGAAAAGGGTCATGACCACATTTAATGAGAAATGGCAAAAGCGTCACAGCTGGTTAACGTTTGAAGAAGAAAACAACAAAACGCTTTTGGCAAGACCACTACATTTTAACTGTGGAAAAGTCAAAAACATTATTTGTCTCCTAGTGCTGACACAAGAAACCCACATTGGGAGGGTATTATACACTGCAGAGTTTGAACTCACATATTTGACTGAATTTGTTTTTTACTTTTCTTGAGTTGTTCTTGAAGTAATGCTTTCATTCAAAACAAATAAAAATGTATTTAACATTCTTGACAAAGATTGTTTTATCTGGTTTTCATGAGATGGTATATCATCTAATGTCAGCAGTAGCACTGTACACAATTCAGCCTATTCTGAACAGGTCATACTTTGAGTATAAGGTATTGGTTAAGAGTTAATTTAAAATGATCATCATCTCTTTATTGATACCTGTGTGCTTTGAAGTGTTGGTTTTGTATTTGTTATTTATTTACTCAGACAATCACTTAATGAACTTAATGAGCATTGATGTTAACTTAAATCACTGATTCGGAAAAGCCTGGCAATGCCTGAGGTAGGCTATGCAACATTTGATGAAAATGAGCACATGAAATTAGACTAAATGTTTTGCAGGTATTTAGTAATAAACATAGTATTGGACAAATTAAATTTTTTTGTTTTAGACATTTCAGTCATAATCACAAATATGAACCTTATGGTGGAGCTAGAGGAAAAGTGAAGGGATCACCAAAGTCAGCGAGTTTCATCCTCTAGAATGCATCATCTAGAATGAATGAATATCTGTATAAAATACCACCAAAGTGATGAACTGACAGAATGGCATTTCCATCCATAGAGCCAAGCTGCAAAAACACTAAATACAGCGTATAATTAAATGATCATACATGAGGCTGGGGCGGTGGAGAGAGCTGAATTTCTGAAAGCAGGCAGCAGTGTGGCAGTGAAGATATACAGAACTCAGCATTGTTATTTGAAGACTGTAAGACATGCAATATTTTTATATACTAATATTATATTCTACATCTTTTATACAATTGATGAAACACATTGAATTGCCGCTGTGTGCAATATTAGGCATTTACATCCTTACTTGTGTGTGTATTTGATGTTTTAGTATTAATGGTTTAGTACTAAGAAATGTAATGTGGTTGAATTCTATGGGTTCAAGGCATTGCATTAAAGGGTTATTAATGGTCCTGTAGCTAAACTGTTTATCCTATGACACTAAGCAGGCAAAGCCATAACTATACAGCAAATGCATGTCACATAATGTGACACGTAAAGAATGACGGTTATTGGATGCTGAAGGTTATGCATGCAGCATCTTTATTCATATGACAAAAATGGTTGATATCACAAATTATGTTTCTTAGACTGTTCATCACATCCATAAATGAATGGATCAAAAGAATGAATATATTCAACTCAAACTCACTTAGATATTACATGTCAGAAAATCTGAACATTGACATTTTTATATTTGGAGGTCCTGCATTTCCTCAGCATAAGGATGAATTTTATTCCTGACACAGAGTGTATAATGAAGTGCTATGGTCCCCTCACTTTATGACACAAGAAGGGAAAATACAGTAGATAAAATATGCTGTTTGAGGGGGGGGAAGAATTATGCATACAAGCTTCCTGACTGTTAATCTATCATGAATATGATTATGCATACTGCACATCTTGTTTGATTGGTTTCCTTCAATGCAAAGCTACTGCAATCTGCTTTTACAGATCGTCCTGTTTCAAGCAATAGTGTTGCAGTCTATATCTTTGACATAATGCATCAAATACATCTGTTTTACAGAAATATCTACTGAAGTTGCTGAAAAGCTAGCCCCAGCCCGTCCTGTCTCGTAATACCACTTACCTCAACAGGCGATAGTGAGTCACTGTAGCATCCAGTCTGCCTTCAGTCTTGTCCCCACCTCAAATACCCACTTTGTCTTCATCGTCCCAGGTCCTAGTTGGAGCCACTGTAAATCATCTCAGAACTGTTGTCAAACTGGCCTGGAAGCTAAGTTTGGTACTGGTTCGGCTGTGTTCACTGGCAGGCTGCTGAAGCCTCTCTGGTTTGGTTGCCATTTCAGTCCATTCCGTTAGGTCCCATCCTGGACATGAAAACCTTCTCCTCCTGGCGGTCCAAAGCTGGTGTGTAAATACCATGAATCTCCCAGTGCTCCAAGCTCCCAGCCTGTGCAGAGTCATCTAATGCAACCTCTACCTGCACAGCTAACTGAGCTGTTTCCTTAGCTGAACTTTCTGGTGATATGCTGCCCCATATTTGTTTGGAGTATAAATTTGACAGGTGGCCAATTCTTAGCTTCTTTAAGAAACATTGGAATATGTCAGATGATAAGCAGCAGTGACAAGTTATAGGAGAAATGGAAGGCGGCAGCAGACAGTGAAATAATAAAATCAGATTCTTTCTCCTTCTGCTAAGACAGAACATTTTCTCTCCTAAAACAACACTGAGTATAAATAAAGTTGACTCTCAAGACCCCAGAGAATTTTCCTGCTTTAATCCACCAGGACTAGGCCAGGATTATCAGAGATGTGTGAATAATGCACCATGCTGGTTGCTGAATTTAGCCTCGCAAAATGACAAGAATTCAACGTGTGAAATTCCATGGAGAGAGTGAGACTTTGGTAAATTGAAAAGCAGAGAGGTTTGCCTCTTTAAATGCCCGCAGGCTTTCTTATTTTATTCTAGCACACATATGTACACTTGGGGGGGAAAAAAACACTCACACATGCGCACATGTAACGTTGGAGACCTTATTCTGGTTCCCCAGAATTTCTCTCCCTCATCTTTCCATCATTACCTTTAATTTACTCTCTTTGTCCGTCTTGTATTCTCTTTCAGGCCAGGGCCATAGCCTGTGGTGTTTCGATTCAATGGAAAAATTTTCACCCCCTCACTAAACCTAGCATATTTTCCTCCCCTCACCCTCTCTCTTCCACTCTTGCTTTTAAAGTTTAATCAGTTTTATTTGTACTGCATAGCACCAAATCACAAAATCTGCCTCAATGGCTTTACAAGATGTATAGCATGACAGCCTCTACCTCAGATCCTTGACTTTCCACTACTTCTTAGTTAGAAGCAGAAAACAAACCATATTTTATGCCAAATGCCATGTCTGTTGACCAGCCATTCCACCATGGCCAAGTCCATCTGTGGATCTATAACAATGTCACTCATCTAATTCAGGAAGAGCAACAGGGTAAAGATCCCTCTTCCAGGAAGGACAGACATGCAATAGTTATGTGCAGAGTAGACAGAAATAACAAGGGCAAATTACACCATGAGACAAACATATAAGAAGAATATGGATTTGAGCAACTTCCACATGCAGCCAAAACAGATAGGACATGGGCCACACAGATACACAAAGTAAGGCTGAGTCTCCTTGAGGGCAAAGATCCATGTCTACAATAAGGCACTAATAGCCACTATATGATCATTGCTGCCATCCTTTCCTGTGTTTTTAGAGATTATAATTGCCCCCTTCCCTCTTCACTTTGCTTCTCTTGACCCATTCCTTTCCTGTCTTCCTCTTCCATCCGTCTTCTAACTTTGTGTCCTGTCCATTGCACTCTAGTTTACCTACAATCTCTCCTCTCCTCCTCTCCTCTGTCATTAAAATGCAGTGCAGGGAGGTGATTGCTACCCCAGACCCAAGGGATATCTTTGAGGATCCACTGAAATAAGTGCTGGTAATGGTTCAGCATACACAACAAGAAACATGATGTAGGCACATCCTTCACAGATGGCTGTAGGCAGGGAGCAATTTCACACGATATGGCCTCCAACTTGTTTACTGAAAATATGTAACTCATTCCCTCCTTCACAGTGTGTTTTTCTTTTCTTAAAAATCCGATACCATCTAACACTTCTTTAAATTTGAACTTACTATGAACTGCAGTTCATATGCTCAATTGATCAGTAATTCATCCTCTGTCTTTTGTATAAGCGTAGGCTTTGAAATACAGGTGTAATATCAGGATATGGAAAATACATGAGACATAAAGCTCATAGTCCTCTTTTCCGTTGGGAGCTGTACTTCTTTAATAAATCAAGTGCATTAATATGCCTGACTCTCATCACCTTGTACAGATACAGTAAAGTTGATGGCAGCCGGTCAAAGTCAAACCGTATCTGGAACCCATGCATTTTCTGCCATTTGGCACTATCCAATGGTAATAACTGCAAAATGTGAGATGCCCAATTTCATTGGTGCACTGGAGTGTGAAGAGGATTGTAATTCAAAGTGCTTGATGTATAGTGGAGTTTAGCTCAGTCATCAAGTCTAATACAGGAAAAGAGAGGGGGACTGATGGGGCTGAGGGATACAGCAGAATGACAGCCTTACAAATGACTGAGCTGAAATCATTCACATTGTGGGTGTGTGCATTCATTAATAATAATACATGAGGAAAAGGGGTAGCTAAATCAAGAGTGCACTGGTAGAAGTACACGAGAAAAATGGCTGTAATATATTCCATCAGTCTCTCATCCACAGGTTTCGAACTTGGCTCTGTCTATCTTGCCAGTGTGGGAACCAGTATCTTTATATATCACATAAAAATCCTGGGAAGAAAATCTTGTGGATTTGTTTTTCCTTCCAGCAGCCTCATTGAGCCCTCAGCTAGCTCTCCCTTCTCTACATGTACTGTTACAATCCTCTAAGTACCTATCTTTCTTTCTCTCTGACACAAATATGATCTTTCTAGTTTGCCTTCCTATTCTCCCTCACCATATTTCCCTTTCTATTGCTGTCCCTCTCTCCTCAGCCCCAGATGTGCAGTATCCCCACTCAAAAGCGTTTTCCTCTTCCAGGGTACAATAAACAGTTGTTTGCAGTGTGGAATAACAAAGATTGTCACCATGGATACTTCTATCCTGTGAGCGCTGAGTGGCCCTTTCCGAGTTCTAAAAGGAGCAATTATCTGATGACATCAAAGACAGGCAACAACATAAAAAAGCAAAGCGAGGGAATTGGGCCCAAGCCATTTATCAGACAGGTGGAGAGGGGGTCCAGTTCCCCTTATTCACCCGGGATGACTGGCTTCAGGTAACACCTCAAGGGGGTGTAAGGTAGTTATATAAGCAGTCATTCTGCTTAAAATGACCTGAATGTCAGGAAAGATAATAGGACCCACAGCTGTGTATTCTATACATATAGGCCAGGAGGGGAAGGATATCTACATATCTTGCTAAAAGCTGAATTTTGTGTGTATATGCACTTGTGTCTGAACCACAGAGGTTTGGATCAGTGATGGTCCTATGACGAACTACTGGCAGCTACTGACATCTTAACGCTAACATTTAACTCTAGGTGTAATGCAGCAAGAAGCAACTGTTCGCTCCTAAACAGGTTAGCATAGATGCTCGACAATAACTTCTATCAGAACTGGGGAGTATTTTTTCATTGGAAGAAGACCAAAGAATGACACTGAAAGCTCGATGTAAAAGATGTTTTCACTCCTCTCCTGACTGTCTTATGTCATATGGTACGTTGATCTGATTGGTTGAAGTTGAAGATAGACAGATGTTTCTGGCACTGGGATATGACAGAGAGTAAGGAAGGAAGTCAGAACGTGACTAAACGTAACATGAATAAAACTTAAATACATTACTTCGCCTGTGAGCATGATTTCAGCCTAAGTCACGTCAGATAGATTTTCATCTGTGCTGGTGGTGGTTTAACAACTCCCATGATCCATATGCTACTTCACAACATCATCAAACTATGTTTATTGCTATCATTTTGATGTGAGAGACCACTTAGCAGCAGAAATGACATACTGTATGTTTAAATGGCAGCCCTCTGTTAAATTGGTCTTCTGGGAATACAAAATGACACTGAAGCCTGCTGGGACATCACCTCTCTATTATACTGTCATGCAAAGTGAGTTTATGGAGGACCAGTGCTTTTGTTTTAGGTTAAAAAAAGAACTCCTTGGAAGAAGTTCAGATGCCAGTGTTACATACAGTATATTTTTACGATATATATACACATGATAATGAGCTTGAACTGAACCACAAGGGCCTTTGGGCAAATCAACGTTGAATGTTCTTGACATTTTCACTTACGCATTAGGAAACTGATTGCAATGTTGCTCCCTTAAGAGCTAGACTGGCATTTTCATATCATGGGAGCTGAAAACTCTCAGAAATAATTTATAGTCCATGGAGATGCAATCTCATTATAACCAAGAGGTGTTGATCTTCTGCAAAGTTCAACATGAAAAATGAATGACAATCTGGTTCCCTGAAGAGTTTTTCCAGAAACATTTTACACGTGCGATAAATGCATTGGAAAGTGACTCATTGGGACGTACTGGTGCGACGAATTATTGATAACTAAATTGATTTGCAGTTTCAGGGCACAAGGAGTGAAAAAAGAAAAAGACGAATGAAGGAGCAGCGCATGGTACACTATGGAAAGAAGTGTGTGAGGAGAAGGAATTCAGTGCTCAGGCGGACAGTCGAATATATATAACAGTGAGATTGTGAGAATTCAGGGAGGATGCTTGGCAGTACAAAATGTTGACCATGGTAGTGAACATGGTTCAGATCCCAACAACCCACTGAAGGCTTCTGTATGGCTCAAAAGAAGTCTGTGTTACTATATCTAGAAACCTGTTACCAATGGTGGAATCATGGGAAGACCAATACGTTTTTCAACTTTCTGAATCATGCAACAGTGTCTACTTCACTACATAGGTCTAAAAATGCTCATATGAATTGATTTTGTTACAGTGATATGGGTTCTCTGGGAGGATACCAAACCTATATTTTTGTTTAAAGAATGAGGACATGTTGGGTTGAATCATGGCCTGGAGGTTTGAGGATGCTTTGGCCTTGGTCACTTTGTAGGGTAACAACGAAATAAATGAAAACAATTGCTGTGAGTCCAGGAGTAACATAAACAATTTAAAGCCCACTCAGCATTTTGTGTTTAACACTTTTCAGCACAGCAGTTTAGAGTCATGGTGAACAATCCAAAAACGTATTGCCTGTGCAGTAGAACGTACATAGTAAACATCCGTATGTGGAGTCAATTCAAGGACGCCATCAACAAAGCAGTTACAGTTGGCCAACTTGTAAATGATAAAAAAACTGCAGCTGGTAAAAGGTAAAATCAATAAAATATAAATCAGGATTTGATCCAGCAGATGCTGAAGAGAGTAGATTTAGTTGAATGAGTAACGACAAAACAGGCCTTGTGGAACAGTTAACATCAAGTTTTGTCAGATGTTGAATATTTACATTGAAATTTTTATCACTGTGTTGAAGTAGCCGGACATATATTCTATTTCAAGCAGTAAATGAATGTGTACAGCGTGATATATTGTGCTTTGGCCCAGTGCACCATAAGGACACTTCACTGAGTGGAATGAGACGGAATAAATTAGGAGGGTTGGGTATCTCGTATTTTTGTGGTCATATAGTGCAAGGTCTGAAGTTCACAGGGTCACACAGACACTGTAGATTATCAAGTATCGGCAATAACAGCTCGGGTCATGACAAATAGCATGGTAATAAATGGTGACAGTAGAAAGGTTTATTACTAAATAACGAGGAGGAGTCCAGATATTGTGAGGGCTTGCAGGGTGTGAATCAGAGGAGGACTGCAATGGGATCAAAAAAGGGGCTACAGGATTTTGAGCCGGTAAAATGTTGCTTAGTCATCTGTGATGTATATCACCTTCTCTCAGCCTGTGTAAAAGAAATATGCAGAAATTCAAATTTGTGTGTGTTCAAAAAGAAAAAAGATATATAGAAATAAGAAAATTTGAGCTGTGAAATCACTTTGCGAATGTGTGAAATAAATTTGCATGAATTGTTTAAAAAATAAGGCATGACAATTTTTTTTCTCATAAGACATAAAAACAGCCAGATCTCAAAACTTAATGAGTATGATTACAACTCATGAGACAATAAAATTATTGAGAATCCAAGCAGTCGTGGTCATTTTTATTAGCATAAAAGCCTGAACCCAATAAAACATAATTCAAGAAAAAAATATGTTCTGAGTTATTCATCTTTATAGTTCAAAAGATTTCAAAATGAAGGATTTTGCTTCAGTGCACAGCAGTGATTTACATCTGTTCTCAAAGGGTTGCTATGTTTGATATTCAAGCAAACCCGCCTATTTAGTGCTGCTTAGAAATTGTTTGTTTATTCATCTGTGATGGGGTTTTGTGTCATTTTGCTGTTGGCATGCTGGCAAACACGTTTCATACCGTTCTAAAAATCCAGTTAAAGAGAGGATAAAGCCAAAGAACATCGCATGCAAATGAGGCGCCTGGAGAACAACTTAATTGTCACAGTGTGTGCACAAAGGAAGAAGCATATTACATCTGAAGATGTACTTTTAATTCAGTTTGCCTTAAGTTCAGGACAGACCGCTTTGAATTCTGCTCAGAGGTCCAGTGTCTCTTTGAGCTTGAGATCTGACACCACACACACAAACTTCCTGTGGTGATTCACAGACTGACAGAGCTCTCGGTGTGAATTAGAAAAGATTACAGATGGACACACGAAACCTGAGCATCAGCCCGTAGATGGTTGTACAGATCAGTATTAGTTAAGAGAGTTTGGAGAAGGTTGCTTGGAGCTTCGTGGCAAGTTCAGGACTGACAGAGTAAAGGCATTTTCATCTGGAGAATTATATTTAATCTGATAATTTGTTTCTTGGCATCCATTTTCACCTCTTCTCACTCATCATCATCATCGTCTTCATCATCAACATTTAACCTGCTTCTTTCTCTTCTTGGTTTGGGTGAGATTTCTAGAAAATGCTCAGTTTCCTCTTATTTTCAATGAAAACTTCAGCCCACTGGATCCAAACTCAATTGCTGTTCCTTTGAGAGAAAGACACACAGTCAATGCGATTGCTGGTCAGATAACTTTTTCCTCTCCTTCTCTCCCTCCTCCCACCTCTTGTTCTTCTTATTCTTTTCACTTCTTATGATGCCATTTTTCTTTCCCATAATTGTGCTGTATCGGTTTTGCTTCTGCAGTATAATTAATCTACCGTGTTTCAAGCTGTAAAATATAAAATACGATATGCAAGTCCAGGATGAGGTGAGTCATTTTTAAAGGCACTGCACCATGGGAGGAAGAAAACACACTTTGTTATTAAAAACAACTTGACAATATAAAGGCAGGCTGGTTAGAAAGGTTCAATAGATTATAATAAAATAAAAATATACATTATATTATGTTTTTGAGATTTTTGAGACTTATTGTAAATTAATTTCACCCTGCATTTTTATGGTCTTTTTTTCCAAAAATCTTTATGCACCTCAGCTTCCTCCTGTTAGAAGCCATTTCAGATTTCTGCATACGAGTATAGGAAACAGTAACAGCATTACATGTTACTGTAAAATGGCATGAAGCACTGATTGTACTACAAGTGGACCAATGCTGTGTGTTAATCCTGTGACTCTTTGATGTTTAATCCATGGCTAGTTCATGTACTTGCACACACACATGCACACACGCTACTTACCATCTGCTACAACTTCATCTGGACCCCTGCTGTGAATTAACCTCCATGTTGACAAAAAAATAAATAAATCAACCCACCAGCTTCATGATTACTCTCCTTTCTGTAAACAAAAATGTGTGAATAATTTGTTGCCCACTGCATGACAACATGATATGAGGACATTATTTTCTGGTTAGTACAAAAAAATTTTTTTAATGCATTTTACCCTAAACTTCAAGTCCAGATATGCGGAAACACGTGAAAGAAAATCCTTCGACAGTGAGCAGTGTTATGTATCCTGGTCTCAACACACACAAACATTTAAAAATAGTTACTGTGGGAATTGTGCAAAGTTCATATTCACAGAGGGGTACACCTGCAGATCACTCTGTATTTAGAAACACGTTTTTAAATAACTGCAAAGGGAAATGATCCATGTCATACATAAACCTCAACCTTCCTCTGATAAGAAACTGTTCAGCAGAAAGCAGGAAGCTCAAACCTTCAGAGAGCCCTTAGGGACTTCTCAGAGAGCGGCCTATACATTTCAAGTACATACAGTTGTTCTCCAGATAGCATCTCTCCACTTTCATGCATAGCCGTGCATTCATAATTTATATACTGTAGATGTGATAAAAAAAAAGAAAAGAAAAAACTGTGGGTTAATAAAAACAAGTCATCATGGGCCCCTTTTTCCACCCGAATACATCACATAAGTACTATTCAGTAAATATTTTCCATCTTGCTCCTTCAGTCTATGAATATATCTTCCTTATGACTGACTCTCTTTACATGCCTGCCTAAGTTTGCACAAGAACTTGAAAGTGCAATCAGCTACGATCCTTATTCATAAAGTGGATATAAGGGGATGGCAATAAGAAAATAAATTGGTGGAAAAATAATAGTTGTGTTCTTCACACAGGTTATTGGATATGGAAAAGTATCTGTGCTTACTCAAACACACACAGACACACTGTGTCACAGCATATTGTCTATATACTGTATGTGGGATACATGAACCTACCATGTACCACTTTACACATGTTTATATGTGTAAAGGCTCACATAAAATATAAACTGACACATAGAGGTGATAATCTGTATGCAATACCTAAACAATTACATAACACCCATGCTAGAGGATCTTATTCATTGCTCCATTGTTTCTCACTCACATCCATCATCACTCTCCCTGCTCATCTCCCTGCATATCCTCCATAAGAATGCTTCTTTAACAATTCTTTCATACTATCCACGATTTAGCCATCTTCTTCTTTTTCTCTCATCTGTAATCTTGGATTATTATATTCCTGGCTGCACATGCTTGTCACATTGTATCTTCTCTTCCTCACCAGCTTAGGAAGAGAAAGACACAAGAGCAGCCAGATATTGCATGCTCACATTGCATTTCCTTCACAAATAGGCCAAGAATGTTAAACAGACATGCAGGGTGCCACCCATTTATGTTGATATTCTTCTCAGAGAATGTGAAAAATCTATAAACTCATCTAAATGCATGCCAGACCGTACAGTAGACCTTTACTTACACGACAGGTATTATTAAAGTGACATTTTGAAATAGAAATAAATGCTCTCTGCCATTAAATACCCAGTAAAATTTAATGCATTATGCTTTTATCTTAAATAATCTGTTCTTCATCATAATAAGACTGATGCTTGAAATCATGATGGCACAGGTTTAAAAAGACTCACTCAGGCTCATTGCAAGACCACTGGACAAATCCACAATTGTTACCTCTTGTTGCTTTTAAAGGAAACTGTATTGCAGGTGTTTCTTAGATGAATATAAAAATCAGTGAGTGTACGCAGCTTAAACAGCTAACAGACGTAAAAGCAAAAGTGGCTGTGCCGACAAAAAGCCAAACTGTTGGTATCAAACTAACCTTTGCAGCTTTCACACATTTAAGAGGATGTGCTGGGAAACAAAGTACAAGAAAGGAGGCACTCTTGAGAGTTCACAACTGATCGAACCAGAGCCTCAACAAATCCTATAGCAGGGCTAATCACTAAATAACTACATACTTGAGCATAATATATTCAGCTGACATGCTGAAGTATTCTGGTAACATTTCACATATCATCATCATAAATGTGGGATAAAGTAATCTCAACTCAGTGAGCCCCCTTCTAGCTTTTTCTGAGGCCTTGATTGCGTCTCAATAGCCTTATTTCCACTGCATGGTACAGCTTGGCTCCACTCTTTGCACTAGGTACTTTTCATGATTTCATTTTTCACTGCAGATAGTGCCCTCAATGTATATAGGATTATTAGCTGATTGTCATAGCAACGCCAAGTAAAACTGCTGTGGCATGATCTTTGCTGTGACACAAACAAAGGAACAATACGTGGCTGTGTCTCACTGCAAGGAGACAAACTTTAAGTCAGAAACAGCTTGGTGCAGCAAGACAAAAGACAAACAGGAAAATTTGGTAGGCAGATGATGAGTCGACACTGGTTGCTCCAAATCACCAAAGTGGCGATTCTCTCTGGCCAATCAGTGGTCTGCAATAGTTTAACTTCACCTTTTAGTGTCAGCTCAAATTTCTTAGAACCCGAACCGAGGTGAACCCAGAAAAGGTACCAGATACTATCTACATCTTTTGACAATGGTAAACCAGAAAGAAACAGTCGAGTGAAGGCATACCAGGAAGCAGAAATAAGGCAACTGTCTTAATTTAGCAAATGGGGCTGGTTAAGGTGTCATGTGACCCAAGTGTGGACAGTCACATGATAAGTCATATAGAGGAAAGATGTCTTTGTCCAAGGATGTTTCTTCAGAATCAGATGCAGAGTTTCTTGATCTTTTCTTTGGCTGTCCATTGACTACTGAGATTTTGTCACACATCTCCAAGGTCAAGAACAAACTTCCATGCACAGATCATAACTCATCAACAGTTCAGACACTGCAGGAAGTTTCAGAATCCAATTTCCCTGCAGGAAGAGGTCTATGGGGTCTCTAAGTCTCTTTAAGATGGACTACACAATATGTTTGTTGACAGAAAGCACCACAACATAGACTCTGGGGGAAAACCAGATCATGTCAAACTCTCTTCAGGTATCTCTCCTATCAAGTAAAAATCAAGTTTCACTTCTTTCTTAACACAATATATTATTTTTAAAACTCATAACACAGTTCTATCTCAGTTTTAATTTATTTTACTGTTTGCTATTCACATCACACGTTGCTCTGGCCTGTAATATAAGCAGAGCATGTTAAAATGATTTACTAGCAGAATTGGCATAGCTCTATTTCAAGGCTGGCTCCAAGTCCCAGCTCACCTGATTATTCAGATTATCAAAGTCCTGCCAAAATCAGATGGGACTGACTGGAGGAAGTGAACGGAGACAGGATGGAATGAAGCAAGAGAATGTAAAATATTTTTAAACCAGCTCCTTAGACAGAGTCAAGAGGTTGACAGGTTTGAGGAAAAACTGAAGTTCAATCAAAAATAGATTTGTTTGATCTAAAAGTGTAGGATTTATTTTAAACTGATATCTTATGGAATGATGATGGCTACAATTAGCTTTGAAAGCTTCTTGTCTTTTTCTGTGACTGCTGTTAGTGCTTTTTCATTGTTGTAAAACTAATTATACCACAGTTTGTCCTTTTAGCAACATACTATAAAAGGCTAAGGCAGGAGAATTTCCTTTATGAAACACCAGAGGACGAATAAGAACAGTGTTCTTTTAGGGCTCTTACCACCTTCAGCATTTACAGTATTGTTGGACGGTAAGACTGACAGTTAGTGAGGTGGAGAATATTTAATGGAGACCGTTTAAAGTCAGATTTAAGGTAATGGCCATGTCCAATGAGGATGTCCTGGCTGTATATTTTTAACCATGACTTGTACAATCCCACACTGTGACAGGTACAGCTGTATTACTTATGATTGATATGAAATGAGTGGTGTTGTAATAAGTTCTCTGACAACTGCAATAGTCTGAATGGCATAAGAATAGTCTGGATAATGTAATGTAAACCTGCCCATCATAGGTCTATTTAGCACTCGTCAGCAGCAATGTGAAATAGGCTGTAACACAAATACACCAGCGTTTCTGATGAGTCAACAAATCAAGTTCTCATGTTTGAGCTACAGTGTAAGTCTTAAGTGTCAAGTAATATCCATTAAAAGTGCTTGTTTTTGCCATAGTTATTATGAGTGTCTAGCAACATTATGGAAAGGACCCAATAGAAAAATTAAACGTTTCCTGTACCTTCGCTTGATCCGGTCTGTGAAACTTCCTCTGTGGGCACACGATCAAAGCACCCCCAGGAACACCACCAGTCTCTGGGGCTTCACAGCCCTGCAGCAGCTGGTTAACCATCCTCTGCCTGGCTCCTCTCTCTCTCTCTCTTTCCTCATCTGCTCTTCATCCATATACTCAGGCTAAAATCAATCCAGTTTAAGTCCTCCTCCACATTGTCAAAATCAGCTAAATATTCAGCCATGACAATGACAAACTTTTGCACAGCAGTACTGTTGACTTCCTACCACAAGTCACTTCATGTCTCCTGAGATTTCAGAACAAGCCTTTTCTTTGAGTGAGACTTGTGTGTGGTTAAACACACACAAGTCTCACTCTGTACTTTGACAATGTGCAATTTCCCATCAGGATTACACTGTTTTGCCTATTTTGAAGCTCTCACTCAATAATGGACCAAATTCAAAACGTGTTGTCCTTATTAGTCATTTTGACACAGTAACATGGGCAATCCAAGTTAAAAAGTACTTAAGTTACCGTTTAAAGACCTCTCATCCATAGCGACTCAAAAGTTGACACGCTCATTTTAAAGTTCATTCTTGACTTTGGAAACGACAGTTTGTTTGTTTTTTTGTTAGCTGATGATTTCAAAAACAGGACTTGTAGTCTCAACTTTTAAGCCAGCCTGAGACCAAACATAACAAACTCCATCTGCTGATGGTGATAGGGACGACAATGTGAGTCAGATCAAATCCTCCAGATCAGCTACTAATGACACTGTGGTGAGATTTTCTGTGAAGCTGAGTTGCTTTAATTGTAATGACAATCAGTGTCACTCCCATGCCTCATCTTTGCAATCATAGCATAGTTCTATAACAAAAACCATGAACATATATTATACCATTGTATTGTATACAATTGTAATCTATTACTTTATAGTTCTCTTTAGAAATCAACATTATAGCAACCAACCTTCTTTATATGTTTTTTTTAATGTCACCAAACATACAAAATTAAAACCTTACAACCCTTCAAAGTGCATGGTATTTTAGATTTTGCGGTAGTACTTTAATTCCTGTAAGGTCAATATGAAAACGAATATTAAAGGGGTAGACTATCCACAGTGTTTTTCTCTGGCTCGCGGGCTGAGACTCTCTCTCTCTCTTTTCAAATTTCTTTCCTCTTTCTACCTCTGTCTTTTTTCGTCTAAAAGTGAATTAGCCTTTTGACTCTAGCACTATGTTTCTGTCAGGGTTGAGAAATGAATCTGTCCTCTGCGATATGTCACTTTTGTGTGCGTGTGTGTGTGAGACGGACACTTGTATGTTGTTACCAACCAACCATAGAAACTGCCAAATATTCTAAGCAGCTCATGCACAATTGATTAATTCGGTGTGAGACCTCAAGCAGGTGTACTGATTAGCTTCGCAGACACAACAGGTGCCGAGTTTGAAACTAGAGACAGACTTGTTTACATTTGCTTTTCCTTGGATTTTGCTGCCAACCCTTATTCACATCTTTACACATTATGTCTGCACCTTATATCAATATTTATTACTGCTTTAGAATCAGAAATTGCTTCACAGTGACAGCCTTTGAGGAAAGTGTTTCTCCTTAAAACCCAATTACTTCTCCTAGTTATCATTTTGTGTGAGCCTATTGGGGTTTTAGTCAGGAGGGTAAACTAATTTAAAAATGGAGGGAAGCCTTGATGGAATTGTTGATGTGTGTGTGCATGCAGGGATAATCCCATGTTGAGTTTGTATAAGTGTGTGTGCATGTGTGTGCGTGCATGTGTGTCCTTATGCATGTTCATTGCAATCTTCATCAGGGTTTCTCAGTGAGATGTGTGGCCCACTGTGCTGGAGACTCCTCCAGCTGCCTGGATGGCTTGTTTGATTGTGATCAATAACCAACCAACCCATGGCCCCTGTCTCGACAGAATTTTCTGCGACTGATGAACCTAGCTGGGTGGGTGTGAGTGTGCGATGGTGGTCGAGGGATGGTGGTAGACGGGGCCGGGGATTTGGGGCTGGACAGGCCAGTTGAGATCATTCTCCTGTGACAGACCACTTGCTTTCATCCCCTCTCATTTCACACTTGAGGGCAAATGGAAAGAGGGGAAGGAAAATGAGGAGTAGGGAGGAGTGAGGAAAAGGTGGAGAAAAGACACTTTTGGACAGTGAGGAGGAAGCATGGGATAGGGTGATGAGAGGAGGGTCAAGATGGGGTCACAAGAGGGAAAATGAGAAAAGCTGTTGGGGGGCTGAAGAGATGATGAAGATAAAAACACAAATAAGAAGAAATGGACCAAAACAGGCAAAATACTTGTGTCAGAGTAGCGTGTTCCTGTTGTTTGTAAAGATGTGCTTTAATTTTATCATTCTGCATATGTAAATAAACATCACACCCACACGCGGGTGTATTGCATGGTACTGTAAGTCATCATAACTCAAGGATATGTTTTTTCTATAGGTCTTCTAGTGTACATTTTAATTTAATTGACAACTGCTACTCACTAGTTCCTTTGCAGACAAAGCTTTTAATATAGATATAAAATTAAGTTTATGAAATGTTATGTGATACTACTACTCACTAACAGAAAGGCAATCTGTCTCAGCACTAACAATTATATTAAAATACTGTTTGAACCTTAACTTATTAACAGTGTTACACTTCAAAAAAGGGCAAAGTTTTGAATTTGTAATTGAGTATTTTCAGGTCATGGGATTGCTGCCTTTCTGATCTGAATATCATCTGTCATCACAGTCCTGCTAAGAGCCCAGTACAAACACAGTCTTCTCTTTCTCTCGTTGGCCACTTGAGAAATTTGAGGTTAAATATACTCAAGGACATTTCTACTGAAGGAGTTTGAATGTTACAGATTTTCTGAACTTCAGATCAACAACCCTCCACTAACATGCCCATTTTTCTAACCTTTCAATTACAGTCTGTTTGCATAAATAACTTTGCTTTGCAGGATTGCTTCAGAAGGTGACGGCCAATATCTGCAGAAGGAGCTCACAAATCTCAAAAATCAAAATTTGTGCTCTGTCTGGGGCCTTTAAATGAAACATCTAACCAAATCAAAGCGTTTCCTCATTGGATATGCAGACTGTACAATATTGATAAGAAAATCTCACTCTCAGCAGTCTCAGACAAGGAGTTGCTGAATTCAGACTTTAGGTATTACATTACACATTCATAATATTTGGGGAATATGATAAGTTAAGAAAGTAATTATAGTAGAATGCACTATTTTATTTATTCAATTGCTTTTAATCTCTGGTGACCTGTTTTATTTTCCATAAATTATATTGCATGCATAATAAATATTCTACCAAATACTCATAATGTAAATACTCTAGCAGCTACAATTGGTCTGTGATAAAAACAAACAAACAAACAAACAAATCAGTTCAGTTACTGGCTATGAGTCCTTTTTATGTGGTAATCAATAATACGATCTAAACAAATGCTTGTTTTTGCGCTTTTTATAATGACCTCTCTTCATTCATATTTACAGCATATGCATTTCAGTTGACAAGGCACAGCACATTATTTTAATTACATCACCATCACTCATGTTGGAATCATCACAGACCATGTTTCGCATGCGTGTACTGTTTTTAATATTTATTGGTGACTAGAGAAACTGATGCTTTAATCTATTATTTACTGTAAAATTAAATTTTAAAAAGCCTGCAACTAGCTGACTTGAGTTCTTTAAAAATGTGCACGGCGTAAACATTAATTAAAATTTTGAGGTAATGTTCTATTTAGGATTTTAAATAGTAGTAAATTACAGCTTTCTTCATGTTTTTAGGTCTTGCTAATTGCACTGACAACATCAGTGCAAAATATAAACAAAAATAATTGTTTAGTCTTTCATTTTAAGTCATTAAATATATTTTTAAAATGTCATTAGAAATAAATGAACATACAGTTCTAATTTAGGCGGAAGCTGTGCAACTCAGTTTGTCTGCTTTAATTGCTGCAGAAAATTGTTGCTGATTTGGCCTAAGAAAACACTTCACTAATTACAGTACATTTCAAGAAATGAATGGCACTGTGTGTGATTTATTGAAAGTAATCTTAACAACTATGTCCTTCAGAATTTCTTCACTTCACATTTCAAATACCCAAAGGTGGAATTCAAACTGTCTCAAATTATCAACAGACTTGAGCCTGTACTACTCTCCAGATTGATGTTTTTCTCCAGGTGTAATGTCATATGAATGTCTACCAAAAGAGTAATTCTGTTTTTTCAATTCTGTGGCCAAAATTACCTGAAAACTTTGTATGTTATTTCTGTATTTCAAGTTATGCACACACACAGCTTTAGACTTGGAGCTATACTGACCACTGATCCAAAATGGGTTAAATACACACACACTCATATATTGACATAGACAGTCATGCAATTTACCTAACCCGCCGAGACATTTCTCTGTCTTTCATCTCAAGAAGGGTGAGGCATGTCAAAGCTGTTTTTGTGTTTAGACATGGTGACAATCATTCTGAGCTACTTTGTTTAATTTAGTAAAAGAGGAGAAAATTGTGTTGTGGCAAATAGTGAAACATCAAGATGCTCTTTTTTCAAGTGTTTTATAACAGAGAGGAAGGCGCAAAGGGGACATGTGTGTGTGTGTTGTGTGTGTGTGTGTGTGTGTGTGTGTGTGTGTGTGTGTGTGTGTGTGTGTGTGTGTGTGTGTGTGCATGCGTGCGTGCTTGTGTGTCTGCAATTTTCCAAAAAACGGAAGAGGGACTGAGCCAAGCTTCAAACGACAGGGTCTGTTCTTTGTTCTATGCCATAGTGTTTGCACTGGAAGCTTTTTATGAAAACTCTCTCTGTGACTCAAGAGCTCCCACTCTGCTCTGTGCCTCCATCCACTTCGATTTATTTCAGGGTAGACTGACGGCACTCCACTTGATCAAGGGATTCAAACCGAAACAGAACAAATCAAATAAATTTAAAAATCTGCTATTTTTGAAGAGTATTAACTTCAAACTAAGTCGTTCACAAATGCCACTTAACTTCTCACACACCTCCGGGTGGAAATTTGAGATATGAAAACTGTGTCTTTGTTGCTGAGAGATACAGACAGACATTTTGAGAGAGATGCAGAGAGGGGCGGAGATAAGGAGGGGGCACTGCTGCTGCTTCCCTCGGCCAATGCTTTTACTGAGTGTGCTATAATTTTCTAAAACAGGAAGAGTGACTGCATCAGGCTTCAAACAGCAGGACCTGCTCTTTGATCCATATCTTTTCATAAAAATACTGATCTATCTGTGCCTTAAGAGTTTCCAATCTTCCCTCTGCCGTTATTAAGAGAATTTAAATAAATAGACTAAAAGAAAAAAAAAAAGCTTCAGATTCACTGTTTTAAAGCACACAATTAAATTTTATGCTGTGCAATTAGAAATGTGCTAATTTGCATATTTGCCTGCAGCACAACAAATTAAGAGTACCTGAATGTGTAAAACCCCAAAGGCTCAGAGAACAGGATGAGTCATTTGCAAATCAGGGATCAGGGATGCAAGTGATAAGGATGGGCGCAAAAGAATGGCTGATGTTGGAATAAAACTCACTGCTTTAGAGTTTCATAAAAGCTAGGGACTGGGGAGTACCACAGATTTTCTTTACGATTGCCCATGATTGGCCTTTGTTACACAATGCAAAGAAAAACATCATTGCACCACAATCAAGTTCACCACACTGAGGCTAATGATCAGACCGGGGCTCATCTGCATATACACCACACATACATACACACCAACTGTGAGAGAGGCAGGTGAATGAGTCCCAGTGAACGGTAACAAACTACCACCCAATAAAAACCAAACAATACTGTTCCAAACACATTAAGGAGGAGGAGAATCAACTTTTAGAAATGCAGGAAGGATATATCCTATCATATATAATTTTCTTTTTGGGGGACCGTATGAATGTTAGATTAATATCGCTAGAGATGAGCAACTGAAACAACTTTTGTTTAACTTTAATAAATGCATGGCATGCAGATGTGATCACTTGTAATCAATCAACTATAATGACTTGACTCTGTCCAATACGCCTATATTGTATGTATTGCATGTAAGCAATATCAGAAACAATGTCTCTTCCTGTTTATTGCAATGAATTACTGAGTTTAGATGTACACTCTGAGTATGTTACAACTGAAGGATGAAATTACATTTAATCGTAAAAAACTTAAACCAAACCAAACATAATTTTAAGACTTTTTATGTTCAAATGATAAGTACATATGTACAATACAAAATGCTATCTGTGTGTATGTGCTTTTACAAGCCCAATGATAACTGGCCCTTCCACTCAGTGTGTGATTTATGAGAGATATTAAAGAGAGAATGATGAGAAATCAGAGATGTAATTTACCTTGTCAGAGTGTGCTGGACTTGTAAAGTATCTGATTGATTATTGGACGACAGTCAGGGGCCTGGGACTAATAAACAGCCTTAATCCAAATTACACTCCAGAGACAGGTTGTAAATTGGAGAATGGAACAGAAGGGTAAAATTCATGCCATGCTGTGGTAGTGTTACATTTGCAAATCGCCGATGGTCTGTAATTTAGAGGCAGCCAAGCCACAGAGCACATTAGTAATGGCACCGTGTCAGTGCTCAAGCATATGTGCTTGAAATGTAGTCTCAAATGAAGATGTCATGTCATGGCTGGGAGACCTGCCAGAATCTAGAAAAATGAGATTAATTAGAACTTTAGTTAAAAGTCATTTGTGTTTGAGGTTCATCTGTAATTATTATCTGTAATGTAATGACACTGGTGATTGGTGACTATTTTAATGGATGAAAATTGACGTAAATATAACATGTCAAGCTTTTAGAGACAAAGTTAAAACTACAAAATATTCAATATTAAATGTTAATAGATGCACTTGTGTGTGTCATATTTTGGATGCGAAATGTATTTCAAGTCTAATTCTACTGTATAGAAAATACAGAAAGTGCTGGGTGCTCGTAATAGACTGGATCATCAAAAGTCAGCAGCATTCTGCAGCCCCTTGACAGCCGATTGTCTATCATGGTCTGCCTTTTGGTGATGAAGGTGGGCGAGAAACAACCGTAGTCACAGGCAATTTTCATCACATCATTTCATATCTGTCTGGCAAGGTCGTCAAGTTCATCATTGCAACTGAATGGCACCGACCAGCAGCAGCGCACATACAAGAGATGAGAATACTGCACATAGAAACACAATGTGTGTGCACACATACTCAACAGACATGGTGAGCTCAGCATGTGAAAGCCCAGACAATCATCCAGTAAGAGAAACAAAAAGTAGGCAGTGACTGGCAGGTTTGACTTTCATGCTGACCCACATGGCAAATCATTTCACGCATAACTCACCAAGCTCCGCAGGGGCCCTTATCCAAACCTCTTCCTCCCTACCGCAGACACATAATAACAACTTCGACAGACATTAAATCTGTCTGGAAAAGAGGATCTTACAGTACAAGAGGCCTTGGCAAAAATCAATGGGGATCAATTGCAGTCAAGTGTGGACACACTGTGTTTCCACAGCACCTGAGGCAAACTTTTGGAAGAAGATGTTCTCTTTTCTGAATACAAATGAAATGCCTAAGACAAGATTTAATAATAATGTCCCTTTGGCTGTCTGCCTGACACAGAAGCTACTACCATTAGATAATTCAGTATTTCTGGATGAAAGCCTAAATTATAGTTTGGGGGAGCAAAGGTGAAAATCTGAAAAAGTTCAAAAGAAGTTCATTTTACATTATACTAACTAAAAAAGTCCCCAAGATGAGGATACTTATGGAGCACAGCAAAGACTTTTCAGGAAAGGCACGCCTGATTATTTCATTTAAGCTCAGAGATGTAGCTCGGGGTGCCTCAAGGGCACTTTCACACAATTTGGTCCATACCAAGCAAAAATATTGTACACCATTACATTTTATTTCAGGTCCAATTAGTGTTCATCCTGACTTTTCACAATTGAAACAAGAGGAGTAAACATTTAGTTATACACTGGAGATTGACAGGTAACTCATTGACTGGACAGTTTTGGCAACTGTCATCCTGCATCAACAACACATCATCAGGATGTGTGGAAATCAAATTATGGTGACTGACAGTCTAGGCAGCACTTTAATACTTCTGTGTTCTCTGGTGTCACAGACATTTCATGAAGAAATTCTTAGCATTATGAGCATTATTAGTAGGCTATTTTCAGACTGAAAATCTAATAGATAAGACAAAAAAGAGAAACTTGTACTCTCTGGGAATCGCGCTGTCACAGTTTTTAAAGGACTTAATGAAGTGTCAAAGTACACATAGAACACAACTGCTTCTGACGGTCTTGCTGACTGACTTGTCAGAAAATATCTCTGCACTCATGGGCTAAAAAAGTATTAACATAATTCTACCAATTGTTTATAGAGATCAATTATAAGCTCACATTATGAACATAATCAAAATATGGATTTATTTGTAGTATTTTTTTAATCCATACAAAAGTCACTTTCACACCACAAAGAAACCGCACCACTTGTCCACTTGGAAGCAGACTGAGACCCTCCTTTTCAAGCAGTCCTGGTCAGATTGTTTGATCCGCACCAGTTTGGTCCACACCAGAATGACGAGCTTTCACACTAGTCCAAACAAACAAACTGGAAAAACACACCAGGGTCCATTTTAACAGAACCAAATGCATTAAATACATAAAGCATCCACACGTGAATATATGTAACATGACCACACTATAAGCAGCACTTGTGTAAAATGTGTAAAATGCAACAGATTTACAAGGTTGCAGTAATCAAGTTAGAATTATGTGAACATGTGAATTCTTTTTTATGGTTAGCAAAAGGCAGATGTCATCATCAGCATATAAATTTTAATAAAGTTTATTGTGTATTTATGACTCTGTGTCCCAAAGGCAATCTGTAATTTTAAAAAAAAGAGGGTCTAAGACTGACTCCTGTGGAACACCTGAAGATATGGGTATGAGACATAAGTAGACATGAGGTAGAAATACTGTTAGGAAGATAAGATCAAGAGATTAATCCAAAATGCCAAACAATTTTTGCAGTTAAGTAATTCATCTAACATAATGTACTGTCACATGCCAAGATCACGTCAATAAGCTTTGATAAGGGAGGCCTCAGTGCTATGATAAGCTTGGGAGCCAAAATTTAATTCACTGGAAAACATTATTCATACATAAATAATTGAATTGAATAAAGTCTTTGAATTTGATGCCATCTTAGTTATATTTTCTATAGACAGCTATGAAAATGCACAACGACTGGAAGAAGATGAAAGCACAATCCAATTTTGCCAGGCTCTAAAATGTTTAATTTAAATAACTTAATTAAATTGTATTTATGGTATTTATACCAAGAGAAAAAGGAAAGGTAATTGCATTGACATTTTGGTCAGTCAATTTTAATTCTAAAGGAAAAACTATATGATACAAAACTTCTGTTGTACTGCACCAAGGTCAGCAATGGCTCAGTCACAAAGGTCTTTCGGCTTTAATCATCTGCGCATATTCAAAACTGGAATTAGTTATTTCTGTTTCCTGACAGCAGCACTCACTATAGGTAGGTTGTAACAGGTGTTATTATATTGCTCAGGAGGCTGGATATATTGAAGTGGGTAGAATACTGCAGCACTTCCAAACCCTCTAATCTCACAAGCTCAAGAGTGAAGTCAAAATGATAGGCTACACAAAAATACATAGTCATTACTTAGAATGAGAAACACATTTAACACTAAAATAAATGCATGCGGGACAAAAACATGCCGATTTATGCTGAAAATGACCACCCATGTTTTCTTATAAATGCAGGCGATTTCTCTCATCAAAGCAAGACATATGGAGCACATAACTGTAGATATAATTATGTAAGGGTTTGTAACTTCATTAAATCTCTGTCTCTGCCATTTCTATGTAAACCCTTACCTGCATTTGGGATCGGTTGAGGTACAGGTCATGCTGAGAAGGAGCAGCAGGCATCACATGGGAGGGACAGCAGGGGTCAGCTGTTGTACGATGGCTACAAGTATTTGATCAACTGAAAGGGACGTATTGTACAGATACTACAAGAAATTGCTAACATTAAATATAAATAAATAAAAAAGAGAAATCATATCAAAATGAAAGGAATAGAAATCAGAGCCAAGAGTTATTTTGGAGAGGTCTGCCTGTGCATCTTTGTCATCTAAAGCTACAAAATGTGTGCTCATGTTAGCATAAGAGATGGTCTATCCAAGTAGGAACAAAATTGTGATTTTTATGCCAAAGCAAGAATTGAATTGCACTGCAGTTTGATCTCCATAAACATATTCTCAGCTGCACCACACTCAGCTCAGCATGAGCAGGTTTGGTTTTAGCCAGAAAATTACCAAACAGGCACAAGTACATGTAAGTGGCACTGCAAGCGCATTAACGTTAATGCTGTCTTTAGAGTCTGTGTCTTGAAATTAAAGGCACTTGTTGTCCCACATACACACAAACATACACAGATATACCTGGTGTGTTAAACGCCACAATGTCCTTATTGCACAGAGATATATACACACTTCTGCACATCCACACATCATATAAAAAAGCTGGAACCTGATTCATCACTGTTGATTGATATCGAGTCTCACACACCACTAAATGGGATTTTTCTAATGTAAGTCTGTGTGGTGTGTGTGTGTGATGACTCAGATGGATCAGGTCCAAGTCTGAAAGCATCAGTTTCACACGCACACACACACATACATTAAGAAAGAACAGTGAATCAGAGAGGTACCATGCATCACAGATAATAAATGACTCCAGCTTCCCGAGACCAGGAAAGATAGATGAGCACTGTCATTGTGTTTATCTGGAAAGTTCTTCAGAATGTCCATTACTATGCAGCTCTACTAAGTTCAAGAAAATGTCTGAGCCTGGAAACTGGGGAAACTGCCCTCATTATCATCATATTCGCCAGTAATGCTGCATACATTCACAAATGTCATTGGTGTGCCATAATCATTTTATTTGACCAAAATAGCTCTCTATTTGATGGAAGGAAGTAACATTTTATCACTCCAGGAGCAGTACATAGCCCATACAAGCATAACCATGAAACATAAAGGATACATTTACTGCGTGCAGGTGATGGGACATTTCCTGTGATGTACAGCTGTTTGCCACCATGTATCAGGGAGTAGTAACAGTGTGGCACAACACAGTGGACTGAAATTACATCTAGCAAGACTGATTGCGAACAAACTCTTCAATCCACTCAGTGTGCAAAGATGATTTATGTCTCCGCACTCACTGAAGGTCAACTTGAGGTATGAGGCTTTTCTGTCAAACATATTGTAAGATTCTCCTTCGATAATGGCACCATCCTCTCAACAACCTAGATGAGGTGCAGATGGAAATTGGTGGGGATAACAGACAGGCTCACGTCTCATATGTTGATTATGATAATGATGGGGGCCAGCTTTTCAATTACCATCAGTCACGACAACTGTGATGATGATTTGATATCCATGCATGTCTCTGGTGGTCTCTTCAGACTGGAAGAAGAAGATGTCGAGTAAACACAGACTGATCGGCCTTTTAAGGCCTCTTCTCTCACTTATTTGCCCAGTGTTATCATGATGTAGTGGACCGGTTGCCACTCAAGGCTACACATATCCCCATCTCGCTAAAGCAAGAGGTTGATCTGTTCTCAAGGGAGGATCAGTCAGTGAGAGAATTGAGATTACAAAACAAAGCTCATATTGATCTGTTTATTTTAAATGAAGATTTGCGCTGTGTCTGACCCTGAACACACACTTAGGCCTGTCAAAGGCATCAGAAGCTGCAATATGCTTTGACTCCAGTGGATGGAATTTAGTCTGTAGAGGACAATCATGATTATAGTGATTCCTTGCTTGTCCAAGAAGTAAAATAGTTACTGTACAGGGAATCCATGTGGGTCAGAATCTTCTCACCAAAACAGACATTTGCCCAGAAAAAGTTAGATAAGGTTTTTAATATACAAATACTTCTATTATTAGTTATTCAATATTCAAATAGTTAGTACATGTTGTATGATATAAGGAATGTAATTTGATTCGATGTCTTAAAATATCCATCAAGAGCACTAAAGGAACAACTCTCTGCAGGTGTGCTTGTCTACAACATCATCAGGTAATGTGAGTTTTGAGAGGAAAACACCAGGGTTCTTACTGGTGTAATTTGTAAACCAAAGAACCATTTTCAGCTGCTAAAATTCAAGATGGGGCTGTGTCAAACACACACGGCAAGAGCTCACATGACCCAAAGAGAGTTGTATTATTCTGATAGATATTAAACTGCATGAGGTTGCTAAACTAAATGATAAACACAGGAGGGAACATTCGCCTGTGGTGATAACCACTTAAAAAAGCTTAAAATGCTCCCTAGGTAGTCACCACATGTGCTTTGGCAATAAGGTTTGTGTGCATGTGATAAACTGTTGGATTGATGTCAGTAAAAACCCTTTAATCACAATATAATATTATCTACCCACTTTATTGATGACAGTCTGGATGCAGGTACTATACTTGACACAGCTTTGCAATAGAGCGTACACAGAACTCAAGTCAAGTTCAAATTAATAAAACTCTTGTGATAACCAGTTATGTTAATGCCACAGCATGATTACAGTGTTTAATATTCACATTATTTTGGTGTCAAAATGTGTTTCTCTGAACAAACTGAATGGAGCTATGGTCACTGAAACATTAAATATGTACAATTTGAATTATGGTGTGCTTTTGTATTTAAGTCATAACTCTAAAAGGAACTAGATATGAGCTGTATTACTTTCATTGTATGTAGAGACTAGTGGCTGGAATACTATCATACTACTATAAAAAATAAATAAAAAAAAAAAGCCAAAACAAAACCTAGAAAGGAATTATTAAATGAACACATCATGAGACAGAACATTTCCGTCAAACAGCAAATATTCATTACCTGAGAGCAGTGCCTGTTTATCTCAGCTTTAATACAGTCTGTGGATTGTCTCAAATTGTTATTCTAGTAATATTATCTGTATCCGCCCAAAGAACAAGGGATTACTGTCAGAGAAAAATCCCACGGGAGAAATAATGGATACGAGGCCAGCAGCAAATACCAAGCCAACTAATAGTAGCCAATGATTTATCTCAAATCCCTCAATGATGCATCAACCCTGTGTTTGTGTAAACTGAATATTGCCATATGCAGTAAACTATAAACCATGATATACATACACACCAAACAGTATAAAAACACTCATACACAATGAAATACTGCGTCACATGCACATGCACGCATAAATCTAGTATTGCATGAAAAAAAGAAAAGATGAAGATGAATTTGAAAAACAAAAAATTATAAAATAAATAATTCAAATTACTGCTGAGTCCAAGCCATTGTGTCACGCATGCAAAACTGAGATAAATATGGAGTTGCAACTTCAGTTGCAACAACAAAACAACCACATGTAATGTGACACTTGAAAGTTATGAATGTGAAATGTTTAAAGTGGTTATGGGATACACATGACGCAGGCAGTGGCATGTGTAAAATCCAGTGGAGTTTTATTTTATAATGCAGGACTATCAGGCGGATCTTAGAAATTTCTTTGATACAATATGAGTACTGCGGGAGATTCAATACTTCATCTATAGTGCTTTGTTGTTTAGAGTAGTCTAGCAGCTCTCAATGTCAAATGGATTGCTCTGAGAGTACGTCTTCCTACCAACCAAACTGCTGCTTCCTGCTGAGACCTACATGCTGTGCAAATTTGCCCACCGTAACACCATGTTGGAAATTCTAGGTCTGGGATTTGAGTTTATTTGTGTCTACTGTGTGTGTGTGCGCGATTCAGTATAGGTATATCTAATATAAAGCATGTTATTTCCACCCCTGTGAAGCATGTTGATGGAAAATTTCACTTCCCCTTGACGCCCACAACATCAAAACAGGCCCAGGTCAATATCAATATCAAATTGCACACAAGGTTTAGACTGCCTACACACACACACAGAGGCACACACACTCACAAAGCGAAGAGTTTGGACATTTATATAGTTTGCAGAGCAAGTTCAACTGTCGCTACCTTAAACTAAAAATCACATAAATACTAAAATGAGACACCCACTTCCCTTCTAGCCCCTTATTCACAGCATATAGACTCTTTAAGAAGGTACAAATTGAGGTGAACACCAAAAATACACACACACAGACATAAATTCGATAGAAAGCAGTTCAAGCATGTCTGTGTGGACTGAAGTGTTTTTTTTCCTCAAAGGCTTAGTTTGTGATTGTTCCTTAAATCCTCTAAAGCTGATTTGACCCCATGCTGCCCAAGAAAGACCAACTGCTGTTAACCTTCCACTGTGCATGAGTGTTTATGTAAGTATCAAAGGAGAATGTTGATGCAGGGGATTATGTGTGCTTGAACAAACAGGGTGTGTGTGTGTGTGTGTGTGTGTGTGTGTGTGTGTGAGAGAGAGCGAGAGATGAGGGGGTGGGAGAGATGAGGATGTTGTGTGTGTTTGTGAGTCTAGATCCGTCGTGCAGTTTTCATATCATTTCCTGCCTAAGTCTAATACCAGTACTCACAAGGACAGAGCTTCTTTAGACTCTAGAGCCTGCATCCATATGCCTGAAGTTCACTGAAAAGGAGTTTTAGTGTAGCCGTAACCAGCAAAATATCCTGATCACTTTACTCAAAAGTGCAGCAGAGGAGGAAATTTCAGAAATCACTCAGCAGGAATATGTTTTTATCTCTTTAAAAAAGACGCCTCACAAATAACAACATTAGCAGTCACCTCGCGTTTATTTCTGAATCTGTTATATTAAGCTGAATAAAGAGCTGCAACTGGTATGCTGTTCATTGTTATGTACTTCATAGCTTCTGACAACTTTCATCAAAGTGTTTCAGCTTTTAATGTATTCAGTTCTGAGATTGCCCCCCTCTTATCTCAGCCCTCCTTCTTCTTCCGCCCGCATGTCAACACAGAATCACAGATGACTGTCAATGAACTCCTCACTAACTAACTTTCTTTGCCTCCTGCCCTCGCTTTGCAGAACACTGTCAAATCGTTTTCAGTTTTTTCCACCTGTCAGTGGTAGGAGAGGAGGGGGAGGAAGGGTGGGAGGAAGATGGGTAGAGGTGTAATGATGAACACTTTCACAGACAGTGTAATAAGAGAAAGGACTTATGGCTGCTGTAGGATAAAAGCTCAATGGTCACTTGCCCGTTGTTTTAGCTTTCACCACACCACACAAGAACCTCGGGTACAGCAATCCTCCAAACATGTCATGTGGGTGGCCAGAAGCTTTATACAGAATAAACATTTGTGCTATCAAAAGGCTTTAAAATAAAAGACAGTTACACAGAGGGATAGGAAGGAAGACAGTGAAAAGGAGGACAAATGAGTGCAGGAGGGAGGTGGGAAGAACAGAAGAAAAATGATATCAGTATTTAACACATGGATCCACATGCACACACACATTTAAAAGATGATTAAGTAGACACAAGTACTAGCAGATTAACAGTGACTGAGGATGCCGTAGGAACCTCTCCTCTCCAGCATCTGTTACAATATACCCAATGTCAAAAGGTGCCATTAATTTAAAAAGCAAATTTGACCTCTAATTCTTGATTTAACAAAACATATTTTAGTATGTCATGACTTTTAAACAAACAAAGTATAAATAAAGGGTTAAGATAAGGTGATAAGGCCACAGCAGCCTGAAGTGTAAGATGTATCTGGACAAATAAGGGTCTCTGCAGCATAATAAAGTGAGTGAGTGAGAATGGGCTCTAACTGCTCAACAGAGTACATTCAGGTGTGGTTTCATTTACACAGTCATTCATTCCTCTGTTCATACTAGACACGCAGCCAAGCCTGCCATCAAGGCTTTAACACACTAGACAAATCTACAACTCTCCAAAAAGTTGACTCCACGGTTCAGTGACACAATGCTAAAGGAGTTTGTCATTCAAAAGTCAGGTGGTTCTTTAAATATATAAAATCATTTTTGTTAAAGTGGACAATTTCTTACCTTTTACCTCTCAACATCCTCATCCATATATTCTAGTTCATTATAGCATTACAAATGTTTTTAATATAACCATTTCAATGTACCGTGACAGACTGCTGTATGGGGGTTTTCTATGGAAAAGGATAGTGGTAGTTAAACTACAGATAGAAAGATTTCTTATGCCTTTAATGATCTTATGACCCCTCAGACTTGTCTTGAGACCCTATGGAGGGTCCCAAGGATTTCTGATGTTAAACCCTAAAGCCAAAAGCTCCAAAACTACTAGACTGACATTTTTTTAAAAGGAGATTCAGATAATAAGATTCAAAATGAGAGCCCCACAGAAACCTGCATGTCAACATAATCCACCGCCAAAACGCAGTGATAAAGAGTTCATACTGACATGATAATTTGCAATGAAAATATGAGCAAATACATTCAAGCTTAATAGTCATCCCTACTGTGTGACATGCATTTCAAATGGGCAGCACACGGAGCAAATATCATAAGAAAATGCTGCAGATAATCAAATCCTTTCCTTACTTGTAAATCCCCTATAATGTAAAATTGAAACCACAGGCAATCAGGTATTCCAACAAGGTGTCTGGACCACCAGGGCACCTATAAATTTCTTGTAGAGGATTCCTCCCTGTTTGGGAAGTCTGACAACTGACGTGTGGGAGCCTGAGGCAGCCAACAGTTTTTGGAGTGCTGTTCACTTTACCGAGGAGAAAACTGGAAGGTTACCATGCTGTGTCGGATGTTAAAACTGGGCTAAAAAATTTGAGCACCATGGCTGCCTTTCTTTTTTCAAGCTGCAGTGATTAGACAGGAATTATAATGCATGAGTCCTACCATATTATTAGCGTCACTGCGTACACCTGGCTTTGTACATGTGCCTTTTGTAGAGAAAAACATGCATAATATTTATATATGCAAACATATAATCTCTTTCCCTGGTAGGAAAAAATCCTGCGAGGGTTGCCATCCAATATTAATCAACCACCACCAGAGAGAGACAGAGATTGAGCACGATAGAGGGGTCGAAAGGAGGATGTGGTGTGTGTGTGTGTGTGTGTGTGTGTTGTGATGGCGATTTTGCACTCCTCTCGCTGATCACGCACTCCAGTTACAGTGAACCTGTAAGCACACTGTCAAACATCTGTCAAGAGGCTGATGGCGTGATTATCACGAGCCATATCAAACAAAAACTCCCAGGCATCATCAATGCTGTGCCAACTATCTTATTAAGTGTTATGACAGTTTTATCTCAGGCTTTAGTGGACGTCATTCAGCTAATTACCATCAACACATACGTGGATAATGAATTGAAGAGTGAAGCCATATTTTGGCTACACTCTTTCAGCTGTGATATGGAACTGCGCCCAGCAAAGTCTTTTAGCAACAGCTGCAGCAACTGCGAGAAACTAGAAAGTAGATTATCCGGCTGCTGACCTGCTGTGTTCTACACAGCATGGACACAATAACAGAAACACCTGTGTAGTATAATTCAATCCAGTGCATCGAGAGCCCTGTAGATAATACTGATGAACCTAGTGTTCAGATTTTGTCTGAGAGGTATTGATTCAGCTTTATGGGGATTTTTTTTTGGATCACAGGGATTTGATTTTATCACATTGTGTAAGGTGTTCCAGTAACTGTGTGCATCTCTAAGATCTGCAGATAACCAAATACTCCAGGGAAATTTCCCTGTTGGTGTAAACATAGACAGGGAATATTGCTGGTGAGATGTCATTCCACTGCCAATGTCTGTGTCCAAACACAGAAAATTGCATGGACACATCTGGTTTCTGTGCTTCTGTTTCTGGATATAGAATAAGACTTACATGCAACGTATGTATGTGTGATGTGAAAATTATTTATTGATAGGTTTAAACTGTGTTTTTCAATTTCTATCAGTGCATTTATGATCATTCTGAGGCATGTTTGAGTCTGCCTAGGGCTCTACAAACATGTTTTCCTCATCAAGATATTTTTTGGGGCTTTTTGAGCTTTATTTGACAGATACAGCTGAAGAGTGACAGGAAAGTGGGGAGAGATTAATCCCGTGGCATTTACATGCAGGATTGTAATTCTCTTCCCATTTTCCCATACTTACCCTCACTTAATGCAAGTACCTTTTCTTTTCTCCTAATTCATCCCTTTACTAATGGCCACTCAGTCTTGAATTTACATGAATACCTTCCCATGCAAACAGAGACGCACACTTAATAGACTACACACAATCCTAAGACTTTCATTTATTGTTCCTCCTCTACCTCTTCTATACCATCCTTTAGTTTTCTTTATTCACCTTGCTCTGAGTGCCATTAAACAGCGAATAATGGATAAGGGGACATTTTAGTTTTATAATACCACTGATAAGGGGCTGTTGCAGTCTTTTTAGATACAGGCCTTATCTGCTTTGCTTTATGGCTACTGCTTATCAATGATTCCTTTCCAGACATTTCAGGGGATTAGGCCAGATTTACTTTAGGATAATTTCTCTTCCGGAGTTCCATCCGTTTACACTATCATGTCAGGGACAATATGATAACGCTGACAGCATGAAAGATCTATTTGTAGGAAAAGGAACTTCGATAAATTCCTACTTAAGGAAAACACTCATCCACTTAATTTCCCATGTACAGAAAATCTGAGTTAACTGATATGACCCGACTAAATAAGACTAAAAACCCTTTACTGCAGGGATAATAATGGTTCATTTCTCCATCTTTTGAGGTCACTGAGTGTGGTCCGCGGTGTCAGTGGAAATGTAAGCTCTTACACTGAGGCTCTTACACTTACACATGATTTTCTTCTTTGTATGAGGGAAGTGCACTCCAATTTTTGGATGACTAACTATTGTTCCCATTGAGTTTTGAACACCCTATAAGTCATTTCGGACAAGAACATCTGCCAAATAACATAATGAAATTCTGCTTGACTATGCTCCGCATGCAATAGCACAAACAAGCAAAGACGCTGACGTGCAAAACATATCTAATTTTTACTGAATCGCCAATAGTTGGCAAAAAATTTTAGGCTTTTTATGTATATATAAAAGATGACTACTGTGAACATAGGCATCCAGTTAACGTCTACATTGCATAAGTGTATTAAGGTTGCAGACACTTTACTCATTACCATAGACTGTATAAAACATGGACATAGCATCTGTGGCGTCATTAATAGCTCTGATCACCACCATATCTTGGCAGTCCTGCTTTAGATTAGAGGTTAGGCAACCACATGACATTTTACAGAAGCTTTTCTGGAACTGGAAAGATTTTGATATGCAGAATAAATTAAACTTGTATTACATTTTCTGTACAATCTGATAGTGCTAGTCAACAATTTCAATATGTAAGAGATTTTTGAGATGTGAGGATTCTTAAAATAACGTCTTGACCATATCTAACAGATAAATAATGAAAACCAGTGGTGGAAATTTTTATTTCCATGTGTGTCAGATGAGATTTACTTCAACCATCCAACTCAACTAATGTGTGAAATGCATTTTTGATGCCTTTAAAGTCAGCTGACAGGATGGAGACTAATTCGTCAATATCTAGTTCCGTCCAGTGAAAGCTTGGTAACGTGTCTCAAGAGTTCAACAATAGGACAAAAGGAAACGAAAGTCAGTCTGAAAGAAAAACAGATCTGGCACACCGTGCTGCAGAACAAATAGACAGGTGATTGGTTTCTGCCCAGCAACACATCAACAATTTAGAGGCATCAGCAGTCGATGGAAATAAGATATCCCACAGGTTACCAGAACCTTCCAATTCCACCAGTTCCATACATCACGTCTAGTGTGAGGAAAACGTTTGCATATGGATCCAAAGCACTCTGTTCCTCACCAAAAAACAAACAAACATTTTAACCTGAATAGTTGATAAGTCTAAAATTTGTATTTTTTTCATATGAAGAATAAAAAAGTACTAAAAATCTGACAGAGCATGTCCGTTATTTAAGATATCTGTCAGTTTTTGATACTCAATGCTACAGACATATTCTAGTTGATAGTCAAAATATACGGAGGGTTGATCTAGCCCTAGGCATCACCTCAAGGAGTGCTGAGTCATTTGTTGAAATAACTGACACTGCAGTGATAAAAAGAAGAAAATATGGCAGTAATCTGATTAGTAGCTGCAGCCCAGTCTACACTACATTATTACCAGAGGAACACATAGTGCCCACCTGTCTGATTAGTATTGGCTGCACTCCCTACAACCTGCAACATAATAAATACTGTAATACTCTGAGATGAGAAGTAAATTCAGAGAGCGTCTCCATTTTCTGTGTTCCTGTCTCTCTTCTTCGACAGAATATGACTAGAATATTTTATTTCTCTTGTATGCTCTCATCTCCCAGTGGTTTAACTTTTCATCACATATTTATTTGCATTCGGTTACACTGACATACTGTTGATGGGGTTTGCAAAGAACAAGTTGTGTGGCTGCATTTTTCTTCTTGTAATCATAAAGATCTATGGAAGGATTTATTGGTTCTGTCATGCATTAGGAGTGCCAAATACTTCCCAAGGAGTCATCAAGGACATAAATTTTAGAGCCCTGATGCATCAAAGTAGGGCTGCACTAATGATCATTTTTAGTGCAGTTAATCTCCAAATATTTTCCCCTTCAATCAATTTTATCCTTTAGTCTAGAAAATGTAAGAAACTAGTGACAGCCCATACAATTTCTCTCCAAAGACCCAAATATATTCAGTGTATAATCACATAAGAAAAGAAAAGCAACACATTTTCTGGAATGTAAGGCACATTTGCTTGAAAAATGTGTAAGATTTAGGGGGCTTTATTTACAGAATACGGCAGAAATAGAACACATTATGCATAACTATGTTTTCATTAGCATATAATCACCTGAAAATAAGAATTACTATGTTTTCGATGAGCTTTTTATATCTACAGACACTGCAGGTTGTCCTTGTTTCTACAGTACACCAGAACTGACAAACACTGACTCCAGATGTTTTGCAGTCAACTTTGTGAGGGAGGGTGAGTCGAGGGGGTTTCAATCTGCAACTACACTAATAAATGCCACTACATCCTACACACACTAATGGTAAATAATTCATCAAAAGTTCTTCTGTCCATCAATAAATTCCTATTTCATTTAGTCAAAGTCTGAGGTTGTACATCAGCACTTTTTTTTTTACCAACATTTTGTAATTTTGGTGTGAAAACTTTATTAACATCAAATACACACATACACACACTCCATATATCCCAGTTATACATAACATGGTAATGCCAGAAAGGGTGAAGGAGTTGTTAGTTGCTGTCTCACTTACCCTATGAAACTCAAATCAGTGGATCAAAGTCTGACACTTTAATCAGAGGACTTTTCACATTTCTATACACTTTTGAGTGACGAGCAAGATGTTACACAGACAAATACCCATGGACCCAGGGACATTCAAGCTTGAATACCCATGGCACCATACACCTACTTGAAAGCCATGCGGTATGGTCACTTAATGATTGCACACGCTTGGAACCTCAGGTTTTAATTACAGGCTTCCACAGGCAGACAAGAGCCGCCACTACTAATCAGAATCAATACACAGAGACAAATAGGCACTCACCCACACACTGTCACGGATACTTTCCAGCTACAAAAGCCCTCACACAATCAGAATGACAGGTAACTGTCAAAGCACAGGGAATGAAGGACATATTCAAAGTATTCATGAAACAGGAGCTTTTAAACAGGTATTTTACTTGTCTTAGTCATTTTTTAGTGAGGCACACGAGAATGGTCTTTCAATGACAATATTTCAGTGAGTTTAAGAGATGTCTGATGTTTTGTTTGTGTGACGGGAGTCTCAGTGATCATTGAGAGCAAACTTACTAATCCAAATCACTGAGAGGCCGACATCGCCAGAGGGAAAGACAATAGCAGGTATCTTTGAACAGAACCACACGTCTGCAGTTGTTCAACATGAAAGGACAAACATGACTCAAAGGCTTCATAACAAATAGCACAAAGATCCTCAAACACTGTCAAGGGCACACTATGGATTCAGTCTGTAGAGGTATCACCAGTATTTGGGTTCAAGTCAACTGCACTGACTTAACAGTTACATAATATATAGTATCTATAACAAAAAGGCAAACTACTTTGATTAGTACTTTGACTGATATAACACCATATTCACCATTCATCAATATTCATTACTAGAGATAAGTATAAAGAAGAGATATGACTGATTTCAGAAACAAAATATCGAAGGAATAGTACAACAGTCTGGGAAACGTGCTTATTTGAATTCTTTCCTGAAGTTTTGATTAGATGATTGATACCATTCTCATATTTGTGTGATAACTATTTGTCTAACAGTTATTATTGCTAGGACCAGAAACAGCTGGAAACAGCTAGTCTGGCCCTGTCTAAAGGTAACAAAATCTACCTATCAGCACCTCTGAAGCTCACAAATCAATATGATGTTTCCTGATTGTTTAATCCATACAAAAACAAAGTGTAAAAAGGTCACTATTAGGACAGAGCAATTCTTTTTGCTACACTAAATGGCTGCTGGATGTAACTATTTATTGTGCAGACATGGCATCAGTCTCATCTAACTTTCTGAAAGAAAGCAAATATACGTGAACCCCAAAATATTGAGCTATTCCTTTGGATGCTTGCTAAAGGATCTCTGTCCAAGTTATTCATTTCTTGTATATTCAATGCCAAAACAATCCAGAGTCAACAGTACACATGGGTGGTTGAAAGGTTAAGAGGAACAGTGCAGAAAAAGAGTTTGTCTAACATCAGAAAGACACATTGACTGCTTTTATTTTGTTGCCATTTTACTTTGCTTTCCACATGCAGAAGATGTTTACTTAGATCATCTAGGAAATGCACTGGCAAATGTCTATAAATGCAGGTTTAATGATCATATTTGCAAAGTGTCTAATGACTTAAACCCAACCCAACTAATGAAGAACGCAAGTTATAGATTTGAGCTAATCCTCATGCTCTCCACTGACATATATTTTACAGGAAAATGAACACAAACCCTCACTGGTTGTCTACCTGTGACTGTCCTCTGTCTTTAAAGTAGTACGCCGGTACTGAGTGTAATAGGAGTGAGCGTGAAAAGTGGGAGGAAAAAGATGAACAGCCTAGTCGGATTGATAGTGCTGTGAAAGAAGAAAAGGCAGGGCAGGAAGTGAAGATGGGTGTAGAATTCGTAATTGTCTCTTTGCACTCTATGAGCCACTCAAGTGACCAGCTGCCAGAAGTACATTTATTCTCGAGCACTTAAGATAAATGGTTCGATGCTGGCTGCTGTTTTCTTGTCCTTCGGCAGGAATAAACCGTCCATAGCAAAAGTTACGGGAGAACTTGTCAGTCTGTAGAAAAGTGTGCTAGATTTATTTGCTTTGTACAGCCTGCAGCGACTGAGCAGCACCGCTGGAACAACAGAAACATATGTAACCATTAAAAAAAGTCCCCTGCTTGTTTATTACTGCAACTTTTTTTGATTGCTGCAGCATTTAAAAACCCCCCCGAGAGCAATACAGTGCGTATAAAAAGCAATTTCCTGTCAAGGATCACTAAATGGTCTTCTTTTGTTGAGTAACACATTGTACTGTGTAATATTCAGGAGTTCCTTTTCTTTCTGGCTCTTTCTAAATAAACGCACAATAACTTTGATGAAAATAAACTAAGATCATCCACTAGGAAAACAGCACCATGGTAATAGTAGTTTTACTTCTAAAAGTGTATATAGATATAAAACAACTTCATGAAGCAAATGTAAACCAGGAAACACTATCACACCACGTGAATGTTGTATGGTGAGTACACCACTTATGTCTAGGCTGCCATGAAATTTTGTTTTTCATGGTACGCATGTGTCCGAATGACTTTAGTGATCCCCTGATTATCCCTCTAAAGTTTAGATTTATAGTTAAAGAGAAAAGTCTCAACACATACTGGGTAAATGGTCATGAAATTAGGGACACACATTCATCTCCTCCACAGGATGAATTGTAATGACTTTGGTTATCACCTTACCTTTCGTCTGATACCATCATCAGGTCAAAATTGTATTTTTGTCTTGTCAATTCATTTCCCTCTCTTTCTCTGGGTCTCTCATGCCATTTTTCCAATCTGTGTAATGATTTCTCTGTGGTCATTTCCCCATTATCTAACCCATCGTCTTGTTCTGAAGTCACTCCCAAACTGGTCATAGCTTGCGTGTCAAGGATACTGCATGCACACCCAGCAGTAAATTCTTACCATGATATTGCTTTTTCAGTGCATTGAGACGCTCTTCCTCCCTCTTCTGCTATCAGGGTTTAAGTCCTCAATGGTGCAGTATCCAGGGCAACAGTCCATCAGTCAGTTATTAAACTTGATGCTACTGCCAGCGCCATGTTGGTCTGATCTGCTTGAAATAAACACACTCCATAGAATCAGTAATGGAAATACACAAACTAATATTTTGGCTGATTACTGCACTTTATTGAAGGCTTTGGAAAAAGCAATAAGGATTATTTCCCATCAAAACGTAATCAAACTTATAACCCAAAAACATCTCTACTGCTTGTTGTGTTAAACTTCATAATTACCATCATTAACAGAATACAAGTACAGAAATTCTCTACTGTTAAACTAGTTAAGAAATGAACATAATAGTAAGAAAGGTCTTTTGAGTTTTAAGGATAGGTAAGGCTGAAAGCATAAGGCCGTAATTCTGACTGCTACTGAACTCTATCACAGTGTCAAAGGAGCTAGTGTCAGGATTATCATTCCCAGGGAGGCTGACCAACCTACTGAGAGCAAAAAACAAAACAAAGCATAACCCAGAAGAAAAGACTATAAAGGCAGGCTGACACATAATAAACCAGGTTAATTCTCTATAAGTTTTAAATTACAACAAACAATAGATCTTTTTTAAGACCACATTTGTGAGTGATAATGTGTGAAAAAGCTCCAAGATGCCAATTGTAGAAATGTGTTTAATCAACTATTAAAGAACTTAAGTGCCAAAATGTAATATTCTTTTTATTTTTCTTCATAATACAGTTTGCCAAACTTCTGAATAATCAATTCTTCTGGGAAAACCTACTGGAAAAAAACTGGTTCTTCAGTCAAATCAAACATATCAATGCTTCACCTCTACTAACCACTAAAAAGCCAATAACTGGTCAAATAAGAAAAACTGGCAGGGCAGCAGGAGAGCTACACAAAACACAATGTATTTTGACTTCAAGTCACAGTGGCTTCACAATCTGACTTCATTAACAGCCACTTGGGTCAGAACTCATCAAATTATTTCAAATGAAATAATAAAGACATAACCTTCTGGCACGTTATATTTGTCAGTCAGTATTTTGTACAAGTTAGCAATGAGACAAGAAACATGACAAAAATTCAAGATGAGGGTCTTAATGTAACTAAAGCCTAATTTGCCACAATCCTGCTGACCTGCTCCAAGGCCTTCTACCACTGTGTTAAGTCCATTGATGTGAGAAAAAGAAGAAAACATGTGAAACAGTTTTTGGTTATTAAAGTGCTCCGACACACCATCAATTAGCAGCAGTATGTTTATACATAGAAATGTGGTTCAGCACTCTTACAAATCATCCATTTAAAAATCACCCATTTTAAAGAAAAGCTTCCTCTAACTCAACTCAAAAAGAAAGAATAACACTTTCTAGTTCTTTCAGTAGTTACTTCAACTTGACCTCTGGTTACGACAAAGTTATGATTTTTTTTTAAAAATGAAGGTGAAATTAACACAAAATAAAAACAAACTAAAAAGTAAAATATCGTCATGCAGAATATCATCTGTACTTTACATACATACAAAATTACATTTCTTTTTTTTTTCTCTTTTTAAGAATAGATTCTGTAAACACTGCTTTAGGTCCTTTAGGTTACGGTTTATCCACATTTCTGCTACAATCTGTATGTTTCGCCATAGAAAATAGTCCGAGGCTCCTGCTCTGGCACCTGCAGGTGATTTTATACTCCTTAACTTTTATACCATCCGTCCAATTTCCTACCCATTTCACGTTAAAACCACAGAAAGAGAAGAAACTAGAAGAATTGAGTGGAAGCTCTAGTGTGGTGATGTTTTTATGTGGGTGTTTTAAAAATGCGAAGGTACTTTGACATTTTAAAGTACCCACATAGACCCCATCTTGATAAAAAAGGTGTAGATGTAAAGGAATCCAGATAATAGAGAAAGGGACAAGGGGTGTTAGCTGAGGACAGTAGACAAGGCTAGGTTTGAATATAGATAAGGCATAGCATGGGTAGAGGTTGGGAAGGTTGGATTAGGAGTCCACACATCGGGCAGATTGTTAGCCTTTTCAGTACATTTTCAAAAATTGGGGGGAGAGTAGCACTGGGCAAAGATGTTTGTGTAAGGTAGTAAAGGATTGCAGATGGGATTCAGAGTCCTTGGAGGAACTCCTGGAGCTGCCTGACGAGCTCTGTGTCCACGGTCTCCATCAGGACCCCGAAGCCTTGGTCCCCCATCAAGGCCTGCTGCGCCTTCAGCTTCTCATAGACAAACTGCTGGAGAGAAACACTGTGCACCGGGTCCTCCAGGGCCAACTGTAGTGAGACAAAGAAAACTGAGGTTCAACAGGATGCTACTCTGGAAGTGTCTAAAAGTAAACTTTAGAGAAAGACCACTTGTTACAATTTTACTGACAGTAAAAGAGCTGCTCATATTCTTTCTCACGTCCAAAAAAAATAAACAACTTAGTAACATAATTTATTGAAAGAAAATCCAAAATACATGCAGGCATCATGTATTTTTCCAGTCTCCTTCTCCTCCTCGTCTGCTGAGCAAACACTGAGTGCAGGTTGAGTATTTCAGGCAAGGTTTGGTTCTTCTTTGATATGCCTGCATTGCTGTAGCAAATCTGGATTTGGGGATTTCTCTTATTCTTCCTTGCAGATTTGCTTATTGCTCATTTCCTAAGCAGATTCAGGTCTGGTTTTGGCTGGGTCAGTATGGACTTTCACATTATTGTTCTGTAAGCATTCCAGATTTGATTTTGTGGGTGATAATAGCTGATGGTGTGCTCTCTCTCTCAGGGGCAGCTTATTCAAAACCAAGCACTTTGCATTACAGTTGAGGAGTTTTTGCAAACTGGTTTGCGGTCTTCTTTTGGCCAATTTAACAATTTCAGCTCAAGATCTCATTTATTACAGCCCTTCAAATTCCTGGACGAATAAGGACTACCCTGAGGGGAAGGTATAAGGATGAATGAAACTACACTGATTTTAAAACCACCATATGTGGTTCCTGTGCTGGTATAGAAGCACTTATTGTAGTTTATCTGCTTACTTCACGGTCTATGTTTTAAGATATGCAGTACGTCCTTGTTTGACTTCTAGCTTACAGTCTGAAGCACAACTACACACTGCTTTTCCATTACGCAGCAATGTAAACCATGGATGAAGAGATAAACCCAAGCCCTATTCACAGTATATAACAGGAACAAATACATTAAGCCATGGCCATATAGAGGTGCTTTATCTGAGCAAAAATAAACCTTTAAAAAAAAAAAAAAAAACTGACATTCATTTCATTAAAGAATATTAGACAATGGTAAAAAGGTAAATCTGCAAATAATTCCATCAATTCATGCTCTGTAAAATCAGAGAATGTTCTTGAAAAGGACGTTCACCTTTGATAAAGGGAAGAAAAAAGCAACTCACAGATATTACCATTTTCAACTATGACACGTACAACATGCATCTAACAAAACCTATGCTAGAGAAAATGATTCAGTAAATGCTAGAGCTACCATTTATCTTACACAGAGGACAGCACAGGAAAAATTATCCTTCACAACAGAGTAAAAAAGCAAAGAAAAGCTGGATGGCTGACAAGAGCTGACACATTTCTGTGTCCAAGCACACTGTCATTTATTTTCTATAGAGTTGAAGTAAGGGCAGAGGCAAACACAAGAGCAAAATCAAATGAATAGATTACGGGGGTATATGTATATAATCAAAACTTCCTGAATACATTATAGCCACCTTTTAAAACAATATATTGTGTTACAAAATACATGAATTTTGAAAAATAATGTAACTTTCGGCACTATGCTTTCTGAATTTGCACGTACCCTCAAAATCACCAGGTGCTTTTAGAGTGATGTTTGCATTGTGTATGTGTGTGTATGCATATGTGTGTTTGGGCACCTGCGTGCCTGCAGCTTGATTCTGGCACTCATTTGAATTTGCTTTGATTTCCCCACAGATTAATTACCATTATCATGTGATGTGGCTTGACCCTCCTCCACTAACGTTTTGAAAGCAGGTCAGTGTACTGAACTGCACAAACTCCGTCTGTGGCTAAATCTAAAAAATGATTTATCACTCACAAACTGTTTGTGCACTCTTACTCAAACCTCAGACGGGCCCCACAAACCCCATCTAAAAAAAACAAAAAAACAAATAGAAAAACTTTGGGTCCTTTGAGAGAAGAAGAATATTGTAATAACAACTCTTGGTCTCTAGCCAATCACTGGAAAGAATACTTGTCATGCTAATTACTTCTTTGTCATTACAGTGCAATCAAACTAGTGAAGAGTGGTTGTTGGAGAGTGGCTTAATGGAAAAGCTGTCATCTAACCTCCATAATTACCTTCAGCACAAGGACCTGCTCAAGGTGTGTGTATGTGTGTGTCTTGTTTAGGACTGTATTCACTATTGCCTTGTGTGGCTGTAAAACCATGGCACAGACAAATCTAGTGTGTGTGTATGTGTGTGTGTGTGTGCGTGTGCGTGTGCGTGTGCGTGCGCGTACGTGCGTTTGAGCCAAATGTCAAGCATGTCCTAATCACTATGAGCCTCTTAAATATCTAATCGGACAGAGGAAACCATTAATGATTTATGTCTGGTATTAGTTCTGGTTTAATGGAAAAATAGGCAATTACAAGTCTGCAGGTACAGTTTGTAACGTCTCTGCAACAATGCGTCCAATTAAAGAGGACAACATATGTGCTGCATAACCTTCCATACAATGCCAAAGAAACTAACCATTAAAACCAAGGGATAAAAAAGCATGTGGATGTCTGTAACAGTATGTGCATCAATGAGCACCTCTAAGGGTGTTTGCAGAAGTAAATGTAAAGGATATCAATGGATTCAACAGATGAAGAGAGAGTTAAAAATTATTGTCATTGGTAGACATGAGCTTAAAAGCAGAATATTTTACATAGCCAATATCACAGTGGATAGATAAATAACAATATGCTGAGGACACCTGCTGTGCTGAGACTCAAAAACACAGCACTGATACAAACTGATCTAAAGAGTGGAATCCACCATAAGGAACAATGATCCACTGTCTCCTTGGGGAAATACAGTGGCAGATAAAAAAGACTAGAGAGGAAGAAGAGAAAGAACAAAGGAGGCAAGAGGATGATGTTTTATTGTCACGCAGAGAAGGAAAGTGAAGAGGAAAGTAAAGAAAGTGGCAACAATAAAACACAAATTTAACAAGACATGACATGATGACATCGCGGAACACACGGTAAAGAAAGCGAGTGACGAAAGCGAGATGACGTGGGTGGGTCGCAGAGAGAGTGGGCAATGACAGCTGTAACGCAATGTTGATGCAGACAAGGAAACAGAGGGATGGGCAACATGTAGAGGCAGAGAAAGCTGAAACGCGACATGAAATGACAGCCTGTGAAAGACGTCATCTCTAATGCAATCCCTGGACTACTGCTGCCCTTTTCTAAAGCAAACAAAGTAAAGAGTCTTATGTCATTACTGTAAAAACATCAGTGTTGTTCAAAATTGGCCTGTCCCAAAGATTTTAAAGATCTCCAGGTAAAACACACATGTGCCAACAAACACTCTCTGAATGACAGGCCTACAAAAAAGCAATCACATTTGTATTAAAAACCAGTTACGTATCACTATTGTTGCATTTCTAAATCTGGGATTAACCAGCAGCCCAGAATTCACTGATGATCAATTTACAGAGTGAACACAAGTGAATATATTAAAGAATGTTTTTTTTTTTAACCTTCTGACTTCTCAAACTTGTTCTTTTATTGTTCATCCTTCTCTCTTACCACTGCATTCCTCTTACAGTTATTTTCTATTACAGTATGCTGCTCTGTTCAGTAGCAAAGCACATTTGTAGCAGAGGAAGCCAAGGCAGGCAATAGCTAACTGGAGTTAATGATGAAACAACCTGTACTTTTCCAGGCTTTATCTCATATCCCGTGGTGCAACTGCAAACACACACATATACAGTACATGAGTGTGTGTCTGTTCAGTGTGATGTAATGAGCTGTGGGACTGTATGATGTACTTAAGTGTAAACTAAGAACTGCTTTGTGTGACGGGATAGTGAGAGTGTGGGGTCTAGAGGATTACACTGCAGGCAGATGTTCATTTAATTTATTTATGACACATTATCTACAGGCCTTTACCAGCCAGTTGCCCCCAGCAATGCTGAGTAGACTTGCAAGCTGCTCTCAAGTGGTCAGATTCAACTCAAAGCATTATACTGTTCAAGACAAGTGATTCAAAACAGACTGAAACTGGCGTGCAAATGAAAAACCACAGCGCTGTGTTATGAGAGCAGCTGTTATTTTAAGATCCACTAAAGTACAGAGTCACAGCTCACCTAAAGTTTTGCTCTCATCTCTCCATCCACTGTCTTATCCAATATTTCCCCCGGATCTTTTTCATTTCAACACGTATTGGGAAAAAAGCAGTAGAAACTCTTTCTTCCTCCATTTCTATCTTGATAAAGAAACATGCAAGAATTTGTATTCTTGCAGTATTTCAGCAGTTGCCTAGAGGTGCAACTATAATCATAGCTTTCCTGTCGCACAGTGGGTTTTCTTTATATTTATTTAGTTGTTGTATTTTTTTTTACAAGGCATAGCTGTCTTCTTCATCACTTAATTTATTCAGATTTGGTCTGACTCTCTACACACATACAAGGCACCAATCAAATGTGTTCAACAATGTTTCAAAGAGCCAGAGTGGTGCTGTCTAGGATTTCTATTTATGTCTTGCAAATGGACTTGTCTCTGTTGCGCACAAATCAATTAATCAATAGCCTAATTGAATGACACTGTGACCTATAAAACCTGCTGCTGTCACAAATGGATGCCATGGTTACCATGGTGTCTACATAGCCATTTCTCCAGTGTTACTTGACATAGAACACTTACTAGGTCAGCCTGGGCTTCTCTCTGGCTCCTTTTCTGGGGCATGAGGTGGATCTTATTAATTAACGCTCTCAGGCATCAAATGTAAGGTTAATGCAGTGCATACAATGTGTTAATATTATTAATTTGATTTGAGTGTATTTAATATATGTGGTTGATACATGTTCCACATTTCTGAATTCTTAAATCTTACATCTTATAGGTAATTTTGGTCAGCAATAACTAAAAAGAACAAGTTATTATTGAGAGGTTCTGTCCTGATGCATTGCACTTTAAAATGGCTATTTTAAATATGGCAGCCCGATGGTCAGGAGAAAATGGACAAAGAGACAGACAAGAACCAAGATATTTTTCTTAACCCAGAAGTTTGAGGATGATACCTCTATAATTTGAACGTATAATTTTTGCCATTTGCTCCACTAGTTTATGGAAGTTAACATGTTCAGTTTAGGTCATCTTAGGCAAGATGTATTAGATGTGCAAGATGTGAAGTTATACATTCTAAAGTTTGGGTTGTCAGGCAGATGAAATAAGAGATGTGTGTAATCAGGGCGTGTGGGAGAAGATAAAGGCAACAGGAACATAAAGGGAGGAGTAGAGGTATGATGAACAAAGAGAAGAATTTCGCTCTGTAGAGAAGTGTAGCTACAACAACATACTAAGTGAAGTGAAAACAAAGGAGTGAAACAATGACCAAGTAACGAATTGAATGACAAAAGCTATCTGTGTGAAGATAAGGAGCACAGCCAGCCTGATGGTGCACAAACCAAATATTCCTGTCAAAGCAAAAAAGGAGGAGAAAAGATGAGGCTTTAGGACTGATGATGAGAGGAAAAGAGTGATGATGAGAGGAAAGGATAAAGGGAGAGTGACATGCCCCCTGCTGGGGCTCACTGATAAAGAACCACTGGTCTTCATGCCTCGGAGAGAGAAGAAGATAAATGAGAGGCAGGATGAAAAGAAGAGAGAGGCGGATGAGATGTGAAGAAAGTGGATGGGGTTTGGTAGTTGCCTAGTGAGCAGATGAGGAGAAAAAAAAAGCAAAGGAAGACAGAATAGAGAAATAGGAGATATGCTAAGAAGAAAATACTACTTATGCCAAAAATGATGATAATGATGTCCAAATTTCCAATAAAATAAACACAGGACAAACATTTTCTGGAGGTTGCCAAATATAATTTTTTTGCTATTTGTATTTCTTCTATGACCAGGGTTATTGTGCAAATAACTGCTCTGAGGTGTTACAGTTTCATAACTCTACTAATATTGTGAAATTTAGCCTTGATCTCAATGTACTTGCTGGCTAAGTGTGTTTTATTGTCTGAATTAAGCCTAGTACAGCTTGAGCACATACAGTGACAGTTTTCTATCAAGATAATTGGCTATAAAATGATAATTTTGATCATGGCATGCCTTCTACAAGTCCAAATTATGACCCTATTGGCATGCTGGTTTGACTTAAATTACACAGAGGCTTAATTAATGCCATCAGTTAAACCTGTTCTTTGGTTGGAACCATGTGGCTTTTTCAGAGAGGGGGGTTAATGTACCTTCAAAGGTTAGATTCATTTGTGCTACAGACCTCTATTGTTCTATTGTTGAGATGTTCCTTCAATACTATGAATACAAACATGTCATTTATTTTGAGTCAATTCCACATTCAACATCACTCACGAGAGCACAAAATTCAGGGCTAAAAATAGTCCCAACAACTGTACCATTTACTCCTGTTTGTAGTGTTTTCAGCAATCTGCAAAGCTGTTTTAGGGAATGATTTATGCATACACTTGTAACCAGTTTTGTAGGATTTATATCTTTCTTTATTTATGGGATTAGTTGACATTGAAAATGTATAATATTACCTGCTCGGTCCTTTCAATACTCTCTAAAGCCATTGCAACTTAAACATTTGAGGTGGCACGTTATAGTGGAACTTAAGAGGCACAAATGTCTGTCATTATAAACATCAAAGAATAACACATGCAAAATATTGTTAGTAAGTGTGTATACCAGTATTTATGGAAGCATATGTGTGAGTGTGGCTAATGGGTATTTTGCATGAGTGTGACTGTATTGGTATGTGTTAGTATAACATATACAAGTTGGCAGAGCAGCACTGGAAGAGTCTGACACTAATCCTATTACCTCAGGGCTCTCCTACTCCAACCCCTGCAAAGCATCCATTATTGCCCACACATACACTGCCCTGATTGTAGCACATCCCCATTCTTGTACATACTTAGACGTATATATATATTTGCTATATCTTTAACTATTTGCATGCTACAATGACCTAGTGTAAGTGTCTTTTTCTTATTCCATATATTATATATATATTTTATATATATATATATATTTTAAATGTAAGATCACACAAAAGTTCCCAAGCTTGATAACTCAACCTAATCCAGCTCTTAAAGCATACATTAATCCTTACAGTGCCAGAAAAAAAAAAAAAAAAAAGAAAAAAAAAACTCAAATGATTTGTTATCCACATTCAGCTGGAGAGCAATTCAGTTCCAACATTGTGCTTCCTGTGGCTCTTTATGCTCATAAAAAAAACATACTGTACAGGAGTTTGGCCGAGAAACCTCTCGGCCAAGCTGGGACTAGTCATTGTTTGTTTCTTTCTCATAAAATGCAATGCAGTCTCACTGGCCCACAAGTATGCTGTGCTGCACTTACACTAGGACTGTGCATGTTTCACCCAGTGGAGGACTACTGCACAAAGCCCAATAAAGTGACAACAGAGTGAGAACAAAACATACAATAAAACATCAGTCTGATGAGTAAAGCTGCACGTCATGACCATATTGGTCTATGGACAATTCAAAAGACATTATGATTATACAACATTACAAGAAAATATTGTTGTAATGATTTAAGAAATACAGATCTGCATCTGTTCCCCAATTTACTAACTCACTCTTTCTGTTTTAGTCTCCAAGGCCCAGCTCAGATAACCCCGAGTCATTTCTCTAGATTGATAAAACTCAAGAGCCACAGAAGACAATATTTAACTGTTTTCACAAGCTCAGTTGTACTCCCTAGGACCAGTAAACTGAACTTTATCTGTGGAGTTCCCCATTATAATTAATCCAAATTATAGTCTGCAGCATTAACCTCAGGACTGTATTACAGGGCTTCTAAATCATCCTCATTATACGTCCAGGATCATTTAAATATTGTAATTGAAACTATTTTGGCTGTAAGCTGTAGGCCTGTAAGCCTCTGCCAACTAGTCAAGTTGCAGTTCATACCCACGTATGTCCAGAATCAATGTGTGTAGTGAATTTAATTTTTAAAAAGAAATGGCAAAATGGAAGTTATCACTATATTTACATGTATGATTCCAGTGAGAAAAATATTGTCTTTCCTTTGAGACTATTTTACAGGGGAGTACAGAGGACTCATCAGGACACAAGGAGGGATTTAAATGTGGGGGGATTTTGATAGACAGTAGTTCTGGCGGCACCACCTCAACAAGTACACACTTATGAGCCCCTTCATGAGGTGACAACTGCAGTACTGTCACTGATTCTGCATCGAGTTCACCAGCAACAAGCACAGTGGTCAGAAAATCTATGCATTTTGTGATTGTTATACTGAAACACAAAACAGGCAATCAAACAGTGGGAGGCAGCAGGACAAAGCTTTATCCTGCTAACACTGAGCAGAATAACCACCACTGTTAATGAAACACCCAATCTTCCCACCCTGGCTCTTTACCAGAAAGTGGTAGTAATGTAAGAACTAGAGATTTAACTTGACAACAACTTTAACAATGTCTTTTTTGTTGCGTATTTCAGAGCTGTTGACAAATGTTTGAAAAGAACTTGCAATGCAAGTGTAGATGTGAAATATTACAATGTGGAAACAACATTTTCAAATATATTGTGTGTACATGACCTAAATAACAAATGGGTCCTGTGCTGCACTGACCAAACAGAAGAGAAACCAAACAGAGTGAGACAGAACAGGGAGCTGAGAGATAAGGTCATGTACATTCGTCAATGTTATTATATCCAGGAACAAACATTGATCAGCCATACTGAAAACTGACAGCACAATTAATTAGTCATCAAGAAAAACAGAAGTGGAATTTAAAAAAGTATAAGACAGGAGAGGTCAGATCAACAGTCATTGAGAAACAAGATCAAGAACAGAAAGAGGGATTACGTAAACTGCAAACAGACCTCTCTCTCTCTTTCTGATATTGCATTAGTACATGGTCTCTTGACTTAGAGGGAGGATTAGCACTTGATTGCAGTAATTTTCCATACTAAATGAGGCAGCACAAATTGTAATTGTAGTATTGTAATAGAGGGCGTAAATGTAAGAGCCCTATAGGAGTCCATCATAAGAGTGCACATTACCAAATGCATACCTTTAGGTGTGCATACACACACACATAAAAACTGGTGAAAACATGGAAGCGCTGTAGATTAAAAGAGCAAAGACCACCCTCAAAAACTTTTGGTTTTGGTGTAAAGAAGGCTAGTAGTTAGGAAGCCCACCAAGAGATCTACAGCATATCTAAACAAGCTTGTAAGGGGGTCCTGATTCTGTAACAAATAAATGCCTATTAATAATTCTGACACTTTAAAAACAACTTTTGTTAACGTGCAAACCCTCACAATGCTCTAGTGGATTGACAGACTGGCTGTGACTTGGAAAACTCTTGCAACTGAGGCTTTGAGAGACAAGCTGGGTCCAAACAGTGATATGCTACATCCCATCTGAAATCTGCTGTGCCATCTGTCAAGCACTGAAAGACCAATTTATGCGTTTGTAAGATGGGACTCCGAGTAGAAGTATGTAGTCAGCAACTTCTGCAGTTTGGAACTTTTTTAAAAAGTCATAGTTACAATAAGGGAATCCACAGGAGACTACCAACCATCAACAATCATCTTCCTGCTAAACTGATTCTCTTTAATTTAGAAACTTCACAAACACGCAGTAATCCTAACAAGTCAAGCTAAACTGAATGTGTTTTATGTTTTCAGACCAAGACAAGTGTTTTTTTTTAAAGAAACTACAGGACATGAATAACATACAAATTCTCAAATCAACTTCATAAAAATGGATGACTATTTGAATACTTTTACATTTTATTAATTAGTATCAAAATAAGAATGTGCCGTGACATGTAGTGCATATAAAGTTCAACCAAATCAAGCGCAATCAAAGGGCTGCCTCATTCTTTCATTTAATTAACATTTAGTGCCTTTTGAAAATATTGAAAATCTAAGCATGCTCGTACTGGTATCACAAGGGAATACATAGATACGCTAGGCAATACATAAGAAATAAGAAAACTGCACAGGGTGCCTGCAAATTGTGGGTTAGAAACTTTGGTCCTTACAGTGACACCAGCAGGGTTAGCTCAGTTTTAATCAATATTTAAAGAATATAAGAATAAACCTTAAATCAAAATGTATATATGAATTAATATATATTAGACATATTGATTGGAAATTAGCATTCAAGTGGTGCTTTCAGACCAGTTCCCTTCCTTTGGCAGTACCACTGAGATACCTTGTTATTCTGCTACTGTAGCTCATTTCCCACAGTAAATCCTTTTTCCTTATTTGTCATTCTTATATAAATGAAACAGCATAGGAAAACATGACTTAATGATACAAAAAGAAACCCCCTCACAACTGACTATTTCAGTAGAACAGTTGTCTAAGAGGTATTGAAAGTAAGCAGCATAAGCAGCAGTACACTTTTTGTTGTCCATTTCAGGTCAAAAATGTTGCACTGCAGATTCCACAATGCTAAAGAACAAAACTAACACTTCATGTAAGATAGAGAATGTGTGCAAGTCTTATGGACTTGCTCAAATATTGCCAAATCTGAAGTCAAGACACAGACTGAGAAGTACTCCAAACTAAAAAATGAGACTGCTTTTATGCATGAGAACCTGAAGAGGAAACAACATTAAAAAAAGACTGAGGGTGTTGCTGCTTTGACTTCTTTGACTTCAATGCAACATATTGTGAAGGGACATTTGCAGTGTGCAGCATAATGTGTTCAGTGAGGGCTGCTAGCTGTAAAATAAACCTCTTGTCTCTCATAAAAATACAAAAACAAACAAATACATTAATAAAACGTGCAACTCAACTGAGTCAGTCTAACAAATTTGAGCTTATGTTTGGTTTTTATCTATTGAACAGAACTGTTAATAGTGCACACTAAATAATCCAGTGTGAAAAATAATCCTTCAAGTCAAGCTAAACGTTTTTGGTTGCCTGCAAGCTATCCAGTGAGAATTTGCCACATTATGCTGGACAGATCACACTCTGGGGGCTTTTTGTTTTACCAGCATCTGTTTCTCTCTGATCTGTTAATCTGCTACCATTGGACTTGCAGTATACTAAAATAATTATATTTAATCCCAGCTTCACTCAGGCCTCACTCATAGCATAATGATGCTTTTGAAAACCGCATCAAACTAACAGCGCATGCTTGGAAACCATCTTCAGACAATACTGTGGAACTGCCGGCAATGTGCCAAGAACTAATGTGCTGTAGATCAACATTTGCTCTCAGTGAATCAAGGATAATGCTTTATTTGATTAATTAATCCACCTGTCCTGAGCAAAAACCAATAAGTCAATCATTTTGTCACTTGTCTGACAAGTCCCTTGATTTGAGTGAATGGGGCTTGGAGAAAAAGTATTAAGCTGAGTGATTTTTTCAGCTCTCTCGGCAACCAATCAAAATCACAGAGATTGGTTTCTACTGGAATGAGCCACATGCAGATTGAATGAGCTTCACACAGGTAATTAAAATGCATTAAGCCCAATTCAACAACTGGAATGTCGAACCAAAGATCAATTATTCTCAATACTTGAATCAGACTAATTAACTCCCAATAAATCCAAAGTGCTGACAGGTGAAAATCCTAAATACACTTTTGGCTGCATCATCGTCTCATCTGCACAGCTGCAACATTAACTCAAAGGCAGGCGAGATGTAAGTGGGGGAAAAAATGATTCAAGCATTCCCCGTGGGGCATGCTTTACATTTTAATATCTAGCTGCTCTTTATAACAGCAGGTTGCAGTCTTGTTAAAGGTGCCGATGGAATTACAGGAGTTCAACAAACTCAGTGTACTACTGAGAATGATAAAGGTATAATCTGTCCCACAACAAAAGGTGCAACGAAAAAAAACGAACAGGCGAGTCGGGGAGATGTCAATCAAGCACAGCCTGTATACACCAAGACCTGAGAGGAGATGTAATCAGAGTAAGTACAATCCCTGAAGTGGGTTTACTACCGGTGTGCATGGCCTTTAATAGACTTTTTCATGGCAGATGTTATTGACATGTTAGAGTAGCGAGTAGTGAGCACAGGTATATTTAATAACATGATCCTGGTATATCCCTAGTGCATGATGGCTAACTGCAATACAGTAAATTACTGTGACACTTCACAGACCAGAGCCAGTGTGTGTTATTAATGGTTGCACGGCAGAAATTTTCATTTGTCACAGCAGGAGAAACACAGGTGGACTTAATAACAGTAACAACAGCTCAATTCCATTGAAGTGTCCCAATAACAGTGACAGTGAAACAGCACTCACACCTTACCTACGACAATCTTTAATGGACCTGTAAATTTTCTGCTATGACACATAACCATGAAGAAAAAAAAAAAAAACCTGGCTGTGAGTATACAACACAAAGAATTGCATTAAACCTCCCTCCCTGCTCTCCTGGAGACACTCAGCTGAGGACAGTCATACACGTACGCAATTTATGGTAACCCAATCTGAGGATTTGTTTCAACTTTGGCAGTAAAATATTTTTTAAATGACACCTCCAGTGATTCAAAAGAAAACGTGACAAAGATGGGTCAATAGCTTCTTATAAGCACTGTATTTTGTATATTATTCCCGTCCCTTAAGAGGGGAATTAAATATTACTCCGACTGACATATCTACATCAGCCACAAAACTTCAAACTGAAATGCAAGCTTACAAGTCCATTCATGGAATATACAGTATCTCTGAGTAACTGTACAAGCTTTACCAACTGTACTTAATATCTGGTCAACTTAAAAAGTGCTAGATTGCAACACATTTGCAATCCTGCCACACTCTAAGAACCAACAAACTCCCAGTGCTCTCATGGACAAATGGCTGTAAAGCTTGGAGGCGACAGAGATGGAAACTAATTTTGATAACTCTGTATGCCTTAGGCAGCACAAAGGCAAATCTTTATATCTTGTGCTGCAAAATAACACTGTCAGAGAGGTCTGTTATTCAACAAAACCAAATTATGCTGACACTGATGGTCTGCTTGAGACTAGGAGCAATAATAAAGAAAGAATGGCAAGTCTTCATTACTAATGCTTTGTGTGGCCAAGAGTGAATTGATAACACACTGAAACTCATTTCCTATAAATATATACCTCTAGAAGACCTCTGGGGACAGTTTGATTGTTCATTAAAATGAAATGATGAAAAACTGTTGAATGACAAAAACAATGTCTCGATTAATTGGTAGTTCATTATAGCATCAAAATGAATTTTTGGTTCTACTTTGAGCAATGAGAGCCATAAGGTAGTAATAGGTATTGTTATCTATCATTTTTTAAAACATCAAAGCACGCACATGTTTAATGGAATTGTCGCTTAAGGGAACTAAGTCTTATTTAATTGCAACTTTACACAAAATAATGAAAATGAAAGAACAATTTCATTACTAATTAATAATTTCTGAACAAATGTTTCTCATTCACTCTGAGCAATAACAGCCTTGAGGCAACAATGTTAGTTGTGTACAATAGTAAAAATTCTTTATCTCCCTCTTCTCTTTTTAATGGAATGCCCTTTCAAAGCGAGAACTCAAAGGAGTTTTACTTAAAGGACCAGAATGCAGGATTTAGTGGCATCAAGCAGTGTGGTTGTTGACTGCAATCCCTCGCATCACCCTCTCCCTTCCTAGCATGAAGACAGAAAATGCTGGCCATTAAACACACAGAAAAACCAAAGAAAAACTTTCTAGAGCTTGTCCTGGTGCATTAGACAGAATTCTTCCTTAGCATTAGATGCATTTTTTCGGTGTGGGCTATTTTTTGGCTCATATTACCCTCGCTAAAGTAGTATTGAAAGTCCTTTAGTTAGACATAAAGACAATACAATATCTCCAGCTTCCTCTTTGCTTTTTTTTCCCTTTTATCACTAAATCATAGCACATCCATGAACATTTATTTGACTTAGTATCTGAATATTTACACTTATTCTGTAACAGTGTTCAGAATCATCATATATTTAGTATAGAGTATAGATTTTTTTTTTTTTTATTAAATTCAAAATGACCTCGATCACCACTAAATTGGAAAACAACTGCTCAAACTGTGAACCTAATGTTATACTATCATATATACCCACTATTATCAATATCAATCGCAGAAAGATGCACTTCTGAAAAACCAACTCGTTAGTGTAATTGCCTGGAACAAAAAGCGCATCAGTTACACATCCTGAGCAAATGCTATAAATGATTAAATGAAGCATACTGTTCAAATAAATCGAAACCACTTAAAAAATGAACAGAGTACATGAAATGGAACTTATGTAATGAGGGTATGTGGCTAAGATGTTGCAATACAGCTGTGATATAATAAACCATAAGAAGTAATGTGTCTAATCGGCGTGAAGTTTAATGCTAAGATTTCGAAGTATAGAGTGACTCTAGTTCTTGGGCAGAAAGCTAGTGAACTTCTATGGACAACATTATGGTGGCCTCCACACACTCTGCAAATAAAATCATATATTTTTAAAGTATATATATATATATTTTTTTTAAAGTCTGTGCAGGTATTTACATTAACATCAACACAGTACTTACCTAACAACTGCTACGGATGTGGCTTTGAGAAAGGCAATTGACCCCTATTACAAATAGTACAAGGGTTCTTTATGTGAGTAGTCTGTATGGTTGGGGGTTCGGCCTAATGGTATCCGGCTATGCAAAAAATCCTGGATATTTTTCCAAGGTTTTGGGTTGGGTTGGCACGTCTACGCCCACCACAGTACCACAGAGGTAAAAAAAAAAACTCAACAGCAATGCGCATTTCTAGAAACATCCTGGTTACACAGGCTAATTTACATACCTTGCTGTCAACAGTTTTCACCTTATTTTCCCCCCCAAGATTTGAAAAGCTCCCACTGGAAATAATTCACAGCAAGGTCTGCAGATTACCCCAGGTAAGCAGAAAATTGTATTTTGAATGACTAGGTGTGTTCGAGAATTTAACTTTTCTGTGTTTTTCCACTTTCCTCAGGGTAACACCAGAAGTTTTAAAGGCCAGTTTCACTATACATCTGCATAGCTGCAGCAGATACCATAATGTTGTAAAGGACACAACTGGATGTTTATTATTGCTCGGTTTAAATCTCCCCATTGAATTAGCTATCATATATATAATTATACACCTGTCTTCTCGCATAAGTAGCGCAAAATATGACGCAGTATGATAGCTTGGGCCCATGTTTGGCCCATAATGCAATACATGACACCATATCTAGCCTTTATCACTATTCAGTGATCATGTTTGATAACCTGCGTTCTCATTATACCCCATTTTTCTGGCACAATCATGTGTAATGGGGCACCTTTGTCTTCCGTCTCAATGGTAGAGACTAATCAGTCATTGGCAGCTACTTTTTCAAATGCAGCACAATAACCTATATATGTATCGCGCATGTGTGTGTTAGAAAAAGGAGAGAGAATGGGCTCAAGTGTGCGTGTGCCACCAAAGCACAACAGACAGAGCCCTTGTCATTAGTAGACCCAGTAGAGAAAGTCTTTGATGTCTCCTATCCTTCTTCTTGTTTGATGGTGCTGGCCTTGTAGATGAAGCACAGGAATCAAATGATGCATTATGTACTGAGGTCCAAACACAGCATCAGTTAGCCTAGTCTAGTTGCCTGGAACACTCAGATCAAAGTACAGGACGCTTACAAATCCCAGACATGATAGAGTGGAACAGTCAACAGCTTCCACAACACAAAGAAAACTTCCTCTTTATGCGCAGAAAAACATGACAAGTCAAATTTAGGGACATATCAGAGGATGGCACTGGTGAGACAGACTCTCCTCCCACAGGGACTATAAATCTTAGAGCTGCAGACAACCTCTGAATGGAATGACAGATTGAGAGGGAGAGTATTCAGGACATCCTAACATAAACCAAACCCAAATATTTAAAGTGTGACCATTTTGATTTCCAGCTCAAGTTTTGTGTGATTTGCATAAATGTGCAGAAGAATGATTTCAGTCAGGTTTTATTAATCAGTAATGCAATCCGTCCGCACTGTTACTTGCAACTGATCAGATCAAATTTGTGTGTCTAGACATCACAAACCTATATGCAGGAGTTGCTGTAATAACGATGTAGGCACCAGTAACACAAACTGGCTTTCCAACACGAAAGCATGAGAAAGATTCATCATCTCACCCACCAAACAGGTCAGTACGGAATTCCTCTGGAGCAGCATCATGGATGTATCATAAGAGCGTTTATAATAAATCCATGAGCAGCAGGATTTCCGCTCAGCCGCTCTGACGTATTTCTGTCACTCTGGATTTCATGTGTCATGGTTTCGAGAGATGCAAAAGACAGTTTCATTTTGAGTGGCCAGAGAATCCTGACTGAGACGCATCACGATCCAACTGGAATCACATTTCAAACCACCTCCAAATGTTGCTCAACTGTGAAGACCATTGATAATGGTAATTTGTAAAAACTACAAAAACTAAAAGCATTTGTTTTTTTTCCCCCAAATGGGACACAATATAGATGACAAAAATGGATTTGGTATGGCAGTCCGAAAAAGGCCTTAGACACCCACAATATCTAACAAATATATACTCCAAGCACTACAGTTCTAGTCTACAGAGCTATTGTTAGCTAGCACACAGTGTCCATCTCTAACGGGCCATAAATCTGCTGGCCTGCCTCTCCAGCAGAGATACAGAGAGTCTGAGAGTAGCTCCTCACAGCTTGTTAGCTGACTAACAGCTCTACATCGCTGTCTGTGCTACACTGAGCAGTGTCCCCATGTCACCACAACTCCAACGTCACATACTATGTCGTATTTACCCTTTAAGTGAAGAGCTGCTAACAGCTTCATTTAGTGGTTGTCAGTCATCATTAGCTTTAGCATTGTCATACGTGACTCTGGTAATTTGTCACCATTACTAGAATGTCAATCTGTCATCAAAGCAGCTAATGTCAGACTGCCTGTCAGGCTAATTATTTTTTAATTAAGTCTGGTGAAACACTTGTGCACAGTCTTAAATGTGAGCTAAATGAACTAACAAAGACCTCTCACTCATTTCCTGTCATCTTTATCTTATCACCATCTCATTAAGGCCTAAAAAATATCAAAAAGAAACATTAGCTTGTGTTTTTTTTACACCAGCCACTGCCAAGTCCAGTACAGTACCATGTCTATACTATTTCTAATATTTTCAATGTTATTGTGAAAATAATTTGGGATAAAACCTTCATCCTGTCTATACTGCTGTATAACATTCTCACTGATACATACAGATACGTTTCAGCCAGTAAACTGAATTGAAACATCAATTTCAAATGTAAATTGCTCATTTTCTTTCTGTGTAAAGATGCAGCTTTAAAACCACTTACATAATCAGCAAGAGTTTCTTTTGTTCTTTTAATTTAAATAATCTAGTGAATAATAATAATGCATTTCTAGTACATACAATAAGATGTATTAAAAGTCGGAAGTGAGAACCTTTCAAGAGCTTTACCCTAAAACATCCATGTTGGAGCCATTTGCAAGAAAATGTGTGTCTCAGTACAGTCAATGCCATGTTAGCTAATGCCAAGCAAATTATCCGTCACAGTGTCTTGCAGGAGAAGCTAGACACAGTAATAACTACCAGTGGGGAAAAGGTCCTCGAGGTCAAACTGGACATACAAGGGTAAAAACACTAAAATAAATGAGCTACTATAGGAACTGTAAACAAGTGACAGAGAGGTGAGAACTAATTATGTGTGATGCGAGGAGAAGTGATAATGGTAATTTCTAATTTTCCTCATATACACACTGCATTTATCCTTTGTGCCGTTTTGTCTTGTTGAATTACATTTTACTGCTTCCATACGGGCACCTGCAATCTTGCATAATCGTACAAATATAACTTGCAGGCAGAGAGACTGATGAGACTGCTCGATGGGAGGAGGGTGCACACAATCAGAGTGAGGAAGTAATGCAAGTACGTGGAGTGTGTGTGTGTGTGTGTGTGTGTGTGTGTGTGTATGTGTGTGTGTGTATGTGTGTGTGTGTGTGTGTGTGTGTGTGTGTGTGTGTGTGTGTGTATGGGTACAGAGTTTCATTTCTCAGCTTTCTAGCTTTTCTGGAGCTTTCGATCTCATCACACGATCTGATCTTCATCAGCCTGAATTAAATAAACCGCTGTTCTAATCTAATGTCACAGAAAAACAACAGATTTTCTACCAATATATTTGAATGACCGATTCTCAAACTATAATTCCGATAACTCTGATATGACATCAATGCAGCACATCAGTCTAGCACTGTTCTACATGTTCGCTCTCAAAATAACTAACGTTCATAGAAATTCAGACAGCAAATAAGCAAGTACTCCACTGTGTACTTTATTATTCATATGTACATATGCATATATGAGGAGAAATTCAAATCTAGTAGGTCTCAGTCAGGGAATTGTGACTATTCAATATAGCTGCCTTGTTTTAAGACCAGTGCTGTTCATATAAGTGAAACAAGTATATCTATTTGGTATTGCTTCACCTCCCCCGCTCGCTTTAGCTTTTTCATTCACAAGAGGTGACATTTTTCTCAAATGCCAGTTTTCACACCTGCTACTCGACTAGCAATGCAGCAAACCCTGACATCTAACCTTGCAGATGGTGGACATACATGGCAGCTTCTGATGGAAGTTGGCTGAACAAAGGTTTTGTGTCATTGAGTTCAACGTCAAGTACGTAAAATATAATTATAATAATAAGTAAAATATAATTATGAATGTGGATGTGATTGCTTTAAATTTTTAAATATTTTCAATTTCTTTCAGAATAGCACAAACAGACATTTTTATACACATAAATACTTTTCCATACACATGAACACACCTGCCACAGAGAGAGGCTATTAGAGACACTTCTCTTCTCCTCAAACTGAAAACTGTCTCACGTGGGCAAATCCGTCACACGCACACGTGCATTCATGCACGCCCCCAAGCACACACCCTACGCACATTAAGAAGCAGAGAGAGGTACGACTTTAAGTCTGCTCTTTTCCATTCCCTGGAGCAAAAAGTCAGGGTCTGGGCTGAGGTGATAAGTCACTAGGATACCGCCCAGCAAATACACACATACTCACACACAGGAAAAAGACAGAGTCAAATTAGAAACTAAATACATCTGTATTTCTTCATTCATACAGCAATAAAACAAAATAAACAAAATCTGCATATAAATGTAATGTTGCTCAGGGCCTCATTTGGACCACACCTACACAAACATTATAACTAAACAATATTCTTTTACAGCGTTAAGTTGTATTACAATTTCTGAGATTCCACAGCCTGACAGAGGGATACATCCTCATATAGAATGCATGCTCATGCATACATACATCAATGTACTGCTTAATTGGCATATATCCCCCACCTGGGAGGGAATTTATAGGTACTCACCACCATCCATGCATTGGAGCTTGCTAGTATGATACATGCTTGTATCCATGGGATGTACTTAAATGTGATTATGTGATGCACCGTGTGGAAAGCTTTAACAGCTATTGAAGCTGAGAGGTGGATCTGAATTGGTACGTGACTAACAAGTGTATGAAGTGACCATCTTTCTGGGTGCTTACGGGAGAAATACAGTTTTTCTGAGCTCTAAATCATGGTGTTTATTTATTTTTGTGGAGCTTTTTAATCTTGTATTATGAGTGCTAGTGCAACATAACCACAAGGGGGAGGGGACTGTCTTTGTAATCAAAGCAATGGCAGAAAGACACTTCAATAAAATGAACAGAAAGCATTGCATTATTGAATCCGTTTGTGTAAAATCTAAAATGAGAATGGAACAACTGAAAAAAAGGCATTAGTGGTTGCAAAATTAGACCTTAAATGTGTGTGTAAAATTTTGTGTGTGTGTCTGACTGACCAGTTTCTTCCTCTTGTCCTGCTCTGTTGGTGGCTCCTCGTCGTCACTCAGCTTGGGCTCCTCAAAATGACTCATCAGCATGCAGCTGCAAACACAATAATATTCAACTCAATATTAATAACCACACATAAACCTGCACAGTAGGAGGTAATTTCAGAACAGGCACCATGCACAGACGCACACAAAAGGATGAACCCTCTGGCACTCCAGTTCACAGCTCTGCCTGAAATTCATATCAGCTCATCTGCATGCAGAGAGAATTACAAGCAAAACCTTTGTGCTCAGACCAAAGTCTGTGTATGGGCTTTTATTTCCTTTGTTCTTGTTACTTAATCCTTATTCTGAGTCCAGATAAGGTAGTGGGGTCTTTAATGTCACACTTTGTGACTATGACTAGCAGCTTTGCAAACTCGTGATCAGAAAGTTTAACTAAATTCAATACAAACTCTAAATTAGCAAACAACAAAAAGCAACTTAATAAAATAAAGTGTGGAGAAAACAGAAAATATTTACAGGAAATACAGCTTAGTAACTACAATCTGGTCTTTCTCTTCTGAGAAAGTGTTTAACTAGGGCTGATCAATAAATCTAAATATTATCAAAACCACAATATGGCTAAGTGCAATATCTAAATTGCAGGAGCAAATTTTTGATGAAGATAAACTATGCCACAACATGCCATTATAAATGATGCACTGTGGTGCTACAGAGATGCCCTGACCTACAAATCTAATTTTTCAGATGTAAGGGAAGCAAAATCCACATCATCATTTTCAGATTTTTTTTTTCCAGTGAAAATGCAAAATGCAGATTTTTTTGGATATTATTTGGAAAATGTATCAAATAACAACGTGAAAATATGATGAACCTTCTGAGAATCATCACCTGAATCAGCAGTGCTGCCCTGCTTTGAAGAGCTTCATAGGGAGTTTCAGCTCGCAACTATACTGTGCTGGATCACTCTCACAGATCTCATATCAACATTATCTGCTGCAGCTTTTTCAAGTGGAACACCACCAAACGGCCGACAGACGGCTACATGTAAAAAGCCGGATATTTCTCTCTGGAGTTGGTGACCCAAAACAGAGCTAAAGGACAGTGAATATTGGATTTACCTTCATCAGATGCTGCTGGATGAGTATATAAGCAGCTGTTTGCTAACAAGGTTACTAAAAAGATGTTATGTCAATGTGTGTAAAAATCAATTATTGCAGGTTTAAAGTGATGTTTTACTGGTCTTTTAAAACCAGAACAAACAAACAAACAAACAACAGCATATAGTCACATTTATACCTCTTTTAAAACTTCTGCAGCTTACAACGTGATGAACTGCAGATTTTCTCATTCCTATTTTTCACTCAAATGTTACATTTGGTCCTGTACAATTTGGTACAGTACAAAAGACATTCAAATTTGTGATTTCTTTCATAGTAGTCAAATCACAAGTGACTGAATTTCGACAATGACACTGGAGTACCATGCTGAATTGGTCTGCCAACTGGCATGTTTTGTTTTTTTTTTTTTGCTGAAGAAGAACTCTAAATCACTTATGGCAACAAAGGAATAAAAGAAAAGTCCATTTATTTCAAACTTTCCTTAATTCATAAATACTGGCAGGAAGATTACAATACCCACTGCAGTCTGCCTCCGTTGATTGCATTTACAAACAGTGAATAAAACTCATCCACCCGTTATGAAGCACAACAGGGAACCAAAACAATTTAACACATCACTGGCAGATAAAGAAACATTTAGACTACTCTTTGTATGCAACTATTATAGTTCATTTCACACTAGCACATCTTAGGAGGGTGCAGAGCTTTTTTGACAGCAGAGGTGTCTGCATATAAGGTTAACATGTACTATGAAATGAGTACTAAACTACTGGGACAGAGAGCCAGAGGGGAGAGTGAAGGAGCAGATTTGAAGATGATGGGGGCCTGTGGTTAGTGTCTCCTTCAAAGTGTTTTCTGGACCATTTCATAGGCCATTATTTTTAAAGAGAAATGTGTCCTGTTCAACACTCCCACTCGCTCTCCTTCATTTGATAAATTCAAGCTTCAGCAGCACACCTGCAATTGCAACTGCTTCCAGAATTTTCAAAATATCAGCATTCATCATGCATGAGTTTTTGTTAAATTACAAACTTTGTTTGGAAGGTTTGAATTGTATGATTGTCTTTCAATTAAAAAGAAACACTTACTCTTTGAAGGTTCCTGTTTCGGAGTCTTCCGTCATTACATCATGCAACGCTTCAACACAGATGTTGATGATGCCACAGAATTTGTCCTGGATCACACTAGTAACACACAGACAGCAGAGGGTCACTACAAATTAATTCAACAGCTGCATGTTTGTGTGTCTGGATGAAAGGTATGGGTATTTGTCCAAAGAAGCAAATGGTCATCAAGAGCAACAGTCTAGCTTAAATCCTGGCAACACAGAAAGTGATAAATTGTCTGTCAAAAAACATATGGCCGTCCAGAAAAAAACAGTATCTATGCCATCCATCAACTCACATCATAGCACACATATCCAGATTGTTCTGTCTATATGTGTCTCACCCTCACCATTTCACTTTTAACTTTTATAATTAACACACTTTGTAGGAACATTTTTCTACAACAGAGTTCAGAAAGAGGGTAATAAAAAAAGCCAACACCATCATGTGGGTAACAGTGCATTGAAAACATTTCTCTACTTTTATGATCCTGCAAAAAACATATTCCAATTACACTGATTAATTGCACATAAGGGTAATTTTCCAGCTGTAAAGGAAGATTTATTGTCACAAAGCAAACGTTCAAGTGTGGGGGGAAAAAAAAAAAAAAAAAAAATCAATGAGGCTTATTGTACATACACAACCTTGCAAGGTGAATCTACGGTGATACTTCTAAAGTTGGAGCATTGTAGAGTTTAGACTTGCTGTACCTGAGATTTTTCTAATGTGCCTGCTCGCAAAATCCATCACCAAAACGTGGAGACTTGCAGCAGTCATCGATGAATTATGTGAGTCATTCTTTAAGAGGACTGAAGGGGGAATATATTTTCCCATGTCAATCGGGATAAAAAGCAGGAAGGGAAAAGACTACAAAGACACAAAGAATAAGTATGTGTGGGTGTGCACAGATGCATCAAAGGTTCTGTCAGTTCAAGTCCTTGGCAGACCCCAGGCAATGCTGTGTAAAGCCCACTGAACATGAAGTCTGGCAAAAAATTAACAGTGCCTAACAGACACATGAACAACAAGTTAATATAACGCGGTGTAAGTACATGCTTATACTATAAATGCTTACATGTAAATGTAATCTAAGCTATAGCTATTGGGGATTCAATCTAGTCAGTATATAACATACATTACAATCCTATTTTCTACACTGCCATGTTACTATTTCTCCAATGTAATAATTCCCGGTATACAGGAAGTAGTGGAAGGAATAACATATTTAAGGATAATAAACATGTATGAATAGAAAACATGTCTAGGTGAATTTTTCAGTAACATTTCACTACTAATATCCGTGTTAAGCAAAATATATCACCTCGGCCACACATTTTTAAATAATAGTCTCAAATTGGCAACCATAGCAACAACTGGATGCAGGCATCGTATAAAAAGATCCCTGATCACACATTAAAACATGTCTGTCAATTCTAATTTTATCCAGTTCGACACCTCTCCAGTGATTATGTCTAATGGATGACTAGTGCTTCTGCTTCATGCCTGCCATCCAAATAAACCTAAGGTGAAAAATTATATGAAAGCTGACGGGTTGTGTGTAAAGACAAGCTAGTCGCAGAAACAACGTCCTGATCAGAATGTCTTGGTGTCCTCCTCATTTTATAAACAAAAAGAGGCTGCAGGAAGGCATTGACCGGTTCAGGTTGCACACAAAATGACATTTTCAGGGTGAATTTCTTCCCCACAGTGCATCAATCAAAAACAGAGTGCACGTTTTTTTTTTTTTTCAGTAACTGAATTTTTCATCATATTGGATTCAGGTTTTCTTCTGTGTTGCAATTACAGATCAATGGTCTATGGTAAATTCTTTCCTCCTTAGAGAAGCAGAGCCACGCTGCTGTAATACTTCCACCTTCCTCCTTCCTCATTTCTTAACTAAAAAAGGAATATACATAGTGGATATATTCCAGCTAAGCTCGTTGCATGAATTTTAAATAAGCATCACTGATCAGATTTCATGCTGTTGAGCATAATTGATTTTGCATCATTAGAGTACACCCAAAACACCCTGAGAGTGGCAAGTGCATAACTCTTGCCAGGAATAAAGATGGTGTAAAACTTAGCAAACTGAAACAATAAAGTATGCAATTTATATCAAGGCTGCTAATTTTAAATGGGGATATTTTAATGACAGCGCTGAGAAGGAACCCATAGGGACAAGCAATGCGCACATGCATGCCAGCTACATCCAGATGTACATTGTAATCTGCCATGTTGGCGCAAGCCAACAGAGAATATCAAATGTCTGAATTAGATTTAACAACTAATCAAAACTTTTTTATGAGGCAAAAAGTACTTAGTGTAAGCAAGAAGAATATTTGATTCCTGAGAATGATGTACCAACTTTATGAAGACACTGTTATTATCACAAAATGTGAGAGCAGCAGAGTCCGTCAAAGAATATTGATTTATTAATGTCTTTGTTCTTGTTCCGTATTGACATTTCTGAACAGAAGCTCTGCCATCGGAAAGAAAACTGTCAGTGATGAAGAACAGCATAAAATTAAATGAATAAAAATAAGAGGCTCTGATGACTAAAGCAGTCGTCAGTGAAAATGGCCTCATAGCTATGCATGTTGAATATTAAATGAAACATTAGTGACCTTAGATCGCACAAAAGTTTCATAAAGTAAGAAGTACATCTTACCAAAGGGAAAAAAAGGACAATAAAGAATGAAATCTATCAAGTAGTTGACAGACTGGATAAAAATCTGTGAAAAGTGTAAAAAGAAATGAATAAGTAATGAATAAGTAATCTGTCAAGGACTATGACAAGCTTGTCTGACACGGATGAAAAACAATACAATCGTGAAAATATGCTATTTTCAGTGACAGCATCTGCTGTATATTACTGTATAGTGTATACTGTATTACATGAAATGCTCGAACACCAACAACAGTTGTTGGGCAAATTATCTATTCCCTGCTGAAATCAACAGACACGAGAAAGAAAGTTGATCTTTTCAATGTGATGTTCTTGATTGCCCTATCCAACAGCAAGTAATAAAGAACTGAATACTTCCCTATGCATCACATGCCTGCAGCTGTTTCACAGCCCTCTAGCAGTGCCTTTTCGCTTTATGCTTGAAGTAAACTCCCAGTGGTGTATATTACTGTATGGCTGTATGAAGTGGGTAGGTGGGTTTAGATTAATCAACACTGAAATATAGACTTGGTGCAGTTAAGGCCATACTAGAAACAGCACTCTCTGATGTTTATTACTAAATAAAGCCAGTATCAACAATCTCCACTACCAGGGACAAACTTAAAAATAAGGAAATATCTGTCAGTTATTCACAAGTTTATACAATAGCAGTCAACACTGCACAGTCCTGAATATCAACACATTTAATTGTAACACCTATCTGGTCTACACAAGAGCAATTGACCTTTTCCTAGATATCAAATTTATAATGACATCAGAAAAAAAAGTACCTGAAAACAATAATTGCAAAACAAAGTTTGTAAATAATGATATATTATCAAGTGATAGACCACACTCATCAGGCAGTCTCATTTAATTACATATTTAGGGGACATCATTCTCTAACTTAGCTCTTATCTTGTGTCTACTAAAGATAACATTGTGTTGTTTTTTTTCTTGTGATTGTTGATGAATCATTATGATTGAATTTCACGCTTTAAATGCCAGTAAAATTTATGATTGAAGCTACCACAGATGTTAATTTAAAGTGAGATACTTTCCTACATCTTATAGAAAAAAAAGGCTGTTAGATAATATGAAAATGGACCTTATCCTTTTGTAGTTTTGACTGCATGTGAGAATTTGTCATGCAGCACTTAACCAGCCGAGGCTGTCATAATCAATTGCTGTTGGAAACCACGGATGGGGGCGTAAAAAGGATTTTATGCCTGTCTACATCTATGATTACCATATCTGGATTGAAGAAAACTGAGCTTCCCAAAATCTTGATAAAAAAACATGCATCACCATGCAGTGAAATGGGACATCACAAGAGACGTTAATCATTAAACCCTGCAGTGACTCCTTTGAACCACTTCAAGAGAAGTTTTAACTTTTGATGGCAAGGGAAGAACACATTTGTTAAAAGTTTACTACACGACCTCTCTGTGTACCTGTCACACTTCCTGGAGGTGTAGATAACAGCCTAATGTGTGATGACTGAAGTGAGAGAAGAGGTAAAAGGAAAAAAAACTCTCTTGGTTCGTTTAACTTTGTTATTTGATGTAGTCTGGTATGACTAAACAAACATCAGGTCACAATATAAAGTTTTGACATCATGTAGGAATTTGCATAGAGTCGCCCTTTCAGCCAAATGTTTACATTTTAATTTTTGGTAAGGATAGTGAATGTTTTGGTGGAAATTCTCTAGCACTGCAGGCATTAGCCTTAAAAACTTTGACACTAAACAACATCAAAAGTTTTAATCTAAGAGGGTCTCTTCATTGGCATGGCTCAGAGATGTTGGCCCTGATGGTGTCGCCTCTCTGCACTACAATCCACTATAATTCGTCTAGTTTTGGTCGGCACTTGTGGTCCCACACATAAGCAGGCATAAGTGGCCGCACTCACTTAACTGACAGAAGTAGGCGTGCACGCACAAGCATAGAGAGATGTCTCATGCCCTTGATAAAATCTGATGATTTACAGATTCAAGTCTCAATTTGCATGTCTAAATTAGGCAGAGTGTAAAGTCATAGAACATGTTTGTGTGTAAAACTTATGTGTCAACATCTGTTCAGAAGAGTCCTCGTTCTGTTTGGCCTAAAGCTTTCGCTCTCACAACATACTCTACTGCTTGTAAGCACCGTTTAAAACCACTGCCTACATATGCCCGATTTGTGCATATACATGTGTTCTGTGACTCTGTCACATATTACTGGTGACTATGCATAGTATGGCTATAGATATTGTATCAAACAAGATAAAAGCCAATATTCTAAGCTATAGCTATTGGGGATTCAATCTAGTCAGCCCATTCAACATCACAAATCCAGAGAAAGGTCATTCTGTAAAGATAAACCAAAGTTAAATAAATCTTTACTCTGTCCTTTCCCCTTATTTGCCTTTATATCAGCAGACAACTGACAAGGTTGATGCTACTCACTTTTCACCAGCTCAAATCCCCATCTGCACATAAATGAATGATAAATGTTTCTTACCTGTTGTCAGATGGTAGGAGGGAAAGCAGGGCCAGCGATGACAGCTTCCTCCTCTCAGGCTGAGTGATGTTGTCCATGCGGTCAACCCACATCTCTATCACACTGCCCAACAACTGGTCCATCTGAGGACGGGAGACAGATGAAGGAAGAGAGATGGACCAAAAAAAAAAAAAAACAATAATTAATGCAGAAGTAGAAAGATGAGACAAACCAGAAGCCATAAAATATAGAAAGAGGGTACGAAAGAGTGACATTAACAGTGTTTGACAACTCAGGACACAGTATACTGATTTTATTAATGCTTACAAATGTGTCCACCCTTGTCATAAAAGTCAGCCAAACTGACCTTCCCTACTTGTTCCGCCTCATTTACCTCTCTGCCTTATCGTCTATGGATGGAGAGACATCTTTGAGACACATCTCTAGGCTTTTCACTTATTTAGATTAAGGGAGCAATGTCAAAACAAGTGAAATGGGTCAGACAAAGACAACAATGTCAGAGTTTCACACTGAACGGGGAGGACTTCAAGGCAAGAAAGTAACCATTTGCAATTCCTTGGCTCATTACATTTGGCCTTGTTCAGAATGATTCCTTCTTAACAGGCACTTTGCAGTTATGTCTCTCAAAGACATTCAAAGAGGCTGTGCTGAGAAGACAGAAACGAAGGGCAAGCTGATAGTCTCACCTTTTGACTGCACTCAGAGGCCATTTGAGTGAGGAGAGAGGAGAAGAAAGTGGAGTTCTGGAGCAGGACGCGGCCCATGATTCCCAGGTAGGTTGACATCACCACGGGATATCTCTGTACACACACCCCCACACACACACACACACACACACACACGCAATGTGAATACACAATCACGCATGCGGCTGTAGAAACATATTGAGATGCCCAAACACTAAGCATGATGACAAGATAAATGCCACTATATAGTCTCTAAAACAATTATATTTTACATGACTCATGAATAATTCAGCGTGAAGTTTAATTAGGGCAAATCTATCCATCTATCTTTAAACATTCAGCAAAAGATGGTGGAAAATGATGCTCCATAGGTAATATAACATATCTTTACAGGTCCTTTTATGTAATCCCAGTCCAGGTCTTTGCAAGATGTTAGGGTAGAACTCACCTCACCATCCACGATACCTCTGAAGACAGCTGGCAGCAGGGGCTGGAACATGTGGGCTCCCAGTATGGGGCTAACCTTTAAAGCTATCTCTACCACCTGCCGAGACACAGGAAAAGGGAAGATGAGGGACAGCACTCAGAGAGGAGAATATGGAACGGTAAACAGAGGGCACAGGAGTAAGAAACAAATAAACAGATGAGGAGAACCAGAGAGGAAGCGAAGAAGAAGAGTGCAAAAAGAGAGCCAGAAAGGGTCAGGCACAAGATGATGTAAAGACATCGCAGGAGGAGGACATACAGGGGCGAAAAGAAGTGTGTATAGGAGATTCTTTTTTGAGAGGTAGTTAAAAAGTGCTCCTTTTAACTAAGGTACAGTATGTGGAAGGCAAGTTTAGTCCCTTAAGTTTGAGTTTACCAGGACATTTGAATGAGCTCTCTGTCAGGCATTAAAGCAGAATTACAACAGAAAACGAAGGCACAACGAGTAAAACATGAGTGACAGCAGCACCACAGTATGCATCTCTGCATTCCTACATACAGTACTGTCTGTAGATGTGCACTCAGTTGTCACTTTATAGGGTATATCTGGTTAAAACCTTCATGAAGGTTATTTTTTTTAATTTTAGAACGTTTCAGTAATACATGCACTTTGATTTTCCGAAAAATATTTGAGTTGTTCAACATAGATGAATTTAGCCAAGGAAACTAATCAAATGGGAGAGGTACTGGATCCAAACCAGTGAAGTATTTTTCCATCCTCATTAGGCTCCCCAAGATTAGACTACAACATGAATCCAGACCACACCGACACGATTATGTAACACTAACATTAAAAATGGCATTTAGGCAGATTAAAGCCTCAAATCAGAAAATTTAACTCAAAGGTCAGCAACCAAATGTGATGCACTGAGACAGACAGTGAGATGCTATGACTGTCTATTATTCATATGAACTTTTCAAAGAAACACATACTGATTACTTGAATCCCTCTGTCCTCAGGGTGCTCATGTGTGGTGAGCTGCCATGTGCCCGTGTTGTGTAGGTTGACAGATTTATTATCTGCTAGCTTTCCATTCCTCCGACCAAAGGATTAGCAAAAGCCAGATGTGCAGTAATGCCACTATGCTTTATGAAGCTAAGGCTCTATGATCTTATAGTCATTCTGCATACATATAATACTTAAACAGTGCAGAAAGCACATACACAACCTGCTGTAAGGACAACGCATGCAAAGATATACTGACACACCAACTTTTAAACCCAGCAATTATCAGGCCTACTGACAACAATCACACATGCAGAGCACACCCATAATGTGTTGGCTTTATGCTGATAGCATCTTTTATATTTAATTAAATACATAAACCGGTGATGGAAAATCTGCTAACATCTGGAGACTAGATTTGTATTCTGTCCTGTACTCCACCACCAGGGACTCCACCAACACTGAATTGGAAAATGTGCCTCGTTTGATGTTGATGTCCAATAAGTGCTAAATAGTAAATTAAATTTGAAAGTAAATTTAATTACTTAAATTCCTCATGTCATACTTACTAAGAAATAGCTGTTCCAGCTCCAGCACTGTCATTTGACACAGGCAGTGATATAGTTGGTGTCAAAGAAGAACTATGGGCCCTATTTAAGGGAATAATACCACTAAATATGAAAAAGAAATGTTTAAACTGCATGAATCAATTTGCTTGGCAACATAGTGTAATTTTCATTAGCACCCAGCAGTTAACTTTGCTTGTTTAGAGGGTGTTGGCATCAAAAACAATTGTCGAACCAATAAAACTTTCTCCGTAAGAAACTGCGACTTATAAAGTTGTGGTTAACATAAAGTTCATTATATTGCTTAGTTAACAGCTTTGCCAGTCTCTCCCAAATCCATTGAAGCTCAGATATAAACGGCAGATGGCCAGACAGTTTGTAACACGCAACTCTAACACGTCTCAAATAATTTATTAGCAGCAGGAATATTGAGGCTCCTCTTGCATTATAATATACATTCACAAGCAGCAACATACAAACATAAACAGACAGACACAGTGTGTCTGTTTATGTTTGTGTCTATGTATACAGCACTTCACAACACTTCTGGAGCACCTCCAATTCACCGGGCCAGACAAAACTAACACCATGTTAGAACTTAAGAGAGCATGAGAAAAGAAAGATGAAATATAAATAGAAGTAATTGAATTGTTGTGTGTGTGTGTGTGTGTGTGTGTGTGTGTGTGTGTGTGTGTGTGTGTGTGTGTGTGTGTGTGTGTGAGGGGGATAGAGTAATAGTACCTTGAGCACTTGCACCTGTCCCTCATTCGTAATGTCCTTCAGCAGATCACAGAAGGAGCGACACAATGATTCTGCATAGTTCTGTGGGGGAAAAAAAAAATCCATATAGAGAAAGGTTAGTTCTATGCAATGTATGTGAATTTGTGTCAGTATAAGTCTATGTGTGTCTGTCTCACCTGCAGGAACTCCGTGGCAGACAAGTATATGTAGGCATTAACGATCTGAAAACAGGTACGCAGATTCTCGGAGCTCAACTCTGAAACAGAACATCAGATGTTACACTTCACCAAAATTGGAGAAAATGCGTGAATTAATGGATGCAGGCAGAGACAGAGAAAAAAAGGAAGGCAGAGAGATGACAAAGGTATTTGCTGATAAATGATCCTGCTAAACACCTTTAGACTGCACTGCATACTGAATAAATGGTCCTAATGGCTCAGTTTACTGAGTGCATCTATTATACATATATGTTTTGCTTTTGGAAATGTTCAGTTTTCAAAAAGTTGGGACAGGGAAATGTTTACCACTGTGTTACATCAACTATTCTTTTAACAACACCCAGTAAGCGTTTAAGAAATAAAGACACTAACTGTGGAAGTTTTGAAAGTGAAATTCTTTCACAGTCTTGCTTGATATACGTCTTAAGTTGATAAACAGTCTCCATTGTCTTATTTAGCGCTTCATAATAGGTTAGGATCACGCTGTTGTGATGCGTGCAGAATGTGACTTGGAATTGTCTTGCTGAGATCATTAGAAAAGTCTCTAAAAAAAGACTTTATCTGGATGGCAGCATATGTTGCTCCAAAACCTGTATGTTCCTTTGAACATTAATAATGCCTTCACAGATGTGCATGTTACCCATGGGCACTAACACACATCCATATGGGTGTGATTTGCATGGTAGAGTCTTAACTTGTTTTTGTTGATGCAGTGACAAACTGTGCTTACCAACAACAGTTTCTGGAAGCGTTTCAAAGCCCATCTAGTAAGATCCTTTATAAAATCATGTCTGGTTTCTAATGCAGTGGTTTCTGAACAATTAGAGGTCAGAGACATTCAATGTTGGTTTTCAGGCTTGCCTCTTACGTGCCAAGATTCCTCTGGATTCTCTGAATCTTTTAATGATATTATGGATTGTAGGTGGTGAAATCTCCAGATTCATTGAAATTGTGCATTGAAAAATGCTGTTTTTTAACTAAGGTGGTGATCTTCACCCCATCCTTGCTTGTGAACAACTGAGTCTTTCAACAATGCCTCTTTCATACCCAATCATAATAGTATCCCCTTACCATTTAACCCATTTACCTGTCAAATGATCACAACAGGTGTTACGATTTCACAACTTTCCCAGACTTTTATTGTCCCTGTCCCAATTTTTTTGGAATGTGTTGGAGGCATGAAATACAAAATGAGTGTATTTTTACAAAAACAATGAACTTAATCAATTGGAACATTCAATATCTTATCTTGTTATTAGAATTGCAGTTGTATGAGACAAACTAAACTTTGAGAATGAGGCATTTCACACTACTAAAATAATGCAATGCAAAAGGTCCAAAAGAAGCTGTAGTATCCATTTTGTTTTTCAAGTGTACAACTTTAACTAGAGTAAATACTGTCATGTCCATGAAAACACCAACAAGGACACACTTCTCTTTACTCTGTAGCAGGTGCTTCTGATGTATTATTAAAACGTCCTTTTGAGTGTATCTAGTTTGGCTCTTGCATGCCGAAAGGATATTCAACCGACACAAAAGAACAAAACAAAACTGACTTAAGAACTTCAAAAAAAAAAAAAAAAAAAAAAAAAAAGCTTTTTCCCATCTACCCCTTTCAACACATCCATGACACAACAGATGTACATTGCAGCAATAGCTTTACAAGTGGCTGCTTATCTGCCAGCAATAATGAGAGGTTAAGAGGACCTATTAACAAGAATGAGAAGCTAAATTATTAAGCATGCTGTTGCCTCTGCAACATCATTATCTCAGCATTAAATATGTTCTGCTTTGTCTGATGTTTGTCTGACCTTCACTGTCTACATTCATGTTAACAGAGAGGGAGTGAAGCCTCACATATCAATGCTGGATGAGACCTGTGGACATGCTTTATATACAATGTCTATGAAGTACTTTTTCTCATTTTAGTGCATTTTATTCAGTATATATACCCACTATGTAACTTGACCATAAAATATTGTTAATGATTTTAAATAATGTTGATGGTGTCTTTTCTATTTCCACTCTGCGCACCATTCGCCTGTTGCACTGACTGTTGCACTGACTATTTCACTTATTTTGGTGAAACTGGATCATATTTTATGGAGAAAATGTTTTCTGGTTTATCCTCTGATGTCATTCACCTGCATCAACTCTGTGAATTAAAGAGTTTTTTGATGGACAAACAATATCATCATAACAAATGCACGTGTACAACTGTCCATATTTACGACAGTAGTATTGCACTCTAAAACTAGTGGCACTAAATCGCAAAAATACCAATTTTGACTTAATGTTGCTTTAACCAGCAGGGGCAAAGAGGTTATAACTCATGAGGCTGCTTTTAAACAGGGTTTAAACAGAACCTTAATCTTGTGATTAAAGTAACAACAGAGTCAAAGATTTAAAGAGAAAACAATAACTTGCTGTAAAAGAGCAACAAGAGAAGCTGGGACATTTTATAATCATAAAAGAGCAGAAACACTTCAACAAGCACAGCTAATATAACCTCAAAAACAATTCACTCTGAAAAAGATGAGGCCTTTTGTACCAATGTGTTAATGCATTAAGAAAGAAAAATGCTCTCAAGTTAACACAACTAAACACTTTGCAGACCATTATACACGCTAGAATGCAAAAAAATTGACTTTTGGACAGTAAGTGTGTACACACACACACACACACACACACACACACACACACACACACACACACACACACACACACACACACACACACACACACACACACACACACACACACACACACACACACACAAGGCTGGAGTCTGAAATCTATCTACTTCCATGGCTCTAATTGTTAATGACTTCTTGATCAAAGGGGCAGAGAGAAAACAACTCTCACTGACACCATCAGTTGTGCAAAAGGTTTTGGTGATTACAAACGGAGGTGGACACAGAGAATGAAACTGCACTCAGAAATACAGTGTAATGTTATGCACTATGTTTACATGCTCATGTGCAAATGTGTTGGAAAGGCAGAAACAAAGTGTTCTAGCCTCAAGTTCTAACAACAGCTTGCCAGGTTATGGAGCAGCAGTAGAGTTTTAAAAAAATAGAGGGGTTGCGACAGCCAGAAAAACACAACAAAGGAGAGGAGTTTTAACCACACTAGCATTTACACAGTAGGATATAAGTGACAGTAATCGCAGGTGACACGGTAATAGACCTTAACACCTAGGTCAGCCTCTGCGTGGTGCTTGGAAATAAACATACAGACTCAAAACACTTACACAGTACACACAAAGACAGGCGAGAGGTACAAAAGAAAAGAGAGGGAGCTGAGAGACAGGTCCTCAGGAAGATGGACAGACGAACTAAAAACACCCTCACACACCTGCATACTGACATAAACCACCCCAACTCAGCGTCTATACATAAACCAAGACTAACATCTGCCTGAGTAGTTTGAAAGTAATACAGGGTGACAGTGTAGCTGATTCTAACACCCAGGATAGCAGTGCAAGCACACAGGGGGCAGGTATGGTAGATTCATAGGCCTATGAAAATATACGAAGCAGTTTTTTAAGCTTTTTTTTTTTTTTTTGCAATAATTTTGTCTTTTAAAGAGGTCAGGACCCATCAATCATAGTCCCAGGATAAAGCTCAGTGGTCATCAGATTAAAGGCATACTGTAAGATAAAAATATTATTTTTATATACAAGGTTTGTTTTTTTTCTGTGACTGGATACTTTTGTGGGCCTGTAAATATTCTTCAAATGAAACACTCAAAATTAGTGCAGCAGAAAGAGATTCATCCATACTTGTCTTTTGCTTGTTCGCTCTCCCCAATTTCTTTTTTATTCACTCTCATGCCCATTACAGGATTTATTGATCAATACAGCAACAAACACGTGAACACGATAAATGAATAAATAAAAATACACAAACGGCTTACATGGATTATCTGCTTTTATTTTTACTTTAAAAGATCTGAAAACTTTGAAGTATTTCCTTTTATCAGTCTAACACATTGCTCCCCTGTGGCACTGACTTGTTATTCTATAGTAGCTTACATTTGCAGTAGCTTAGAAGGACATAGCTATTATTATTTTCAACCATGTCATCTCTTTCCAAAGCCAAAGTCAAAAAGCAGACATTCTATCTGAGCTTAATTTGAACAAAGCACAAAAGGCAGCATGTCCTCATCAAGGTTTTTATGGGAGACTATTAGGATTCATTGATGAGTAGTAATAGACAAGGCCCAGTCTGACCATGCCAGTTTTTACAGGTGATATTAATGCTGATGTATGCAATATATTTTCTCCAGCCATCTGCCGGCCACAGTAAGCTAATGAAGATAATGTATGCTGCCATCTGTTATTTGTGCAGGTACATAATGTATTCATGGGGCCTATTTAGTGAGCATATCAGCCTGCATGATTATTCAACACAACAGACAGAGTATGGAGCAACACTATGTTGAACATATGCAGTGTGCACGGATGTGCGTGCAGATCGACAGAAGATAATGACATCTTCAGACGTGCGCAAAAACAGGAATAAGCAGAATAACAATGGTCAAAAATGTCAAGGCGACATCAAATATGCTGTAAAGCAACTGTTCTGCGGTTTCCACTGTCATTTTGTTCACCCTCCTGGAACTAAGAGCATCGTAGGGAAACTAATGAAATCTCCACTTCAAAAAATGTTCGGTCAGGCCATTCATTTTTCTAAAGAGTAAAACAAAGGCAACAGATTGCTTAACAGTGGGTGAACAAGGACACATAGCACCATCAGACAAGGAAAGCACTGCAGGTCTGCAGAGCTGCAGAGAAGGTGAATGAATGATCATGGTTCTTTGTTATGGCTATAGACACCGCAATGGCTCCTAATGACCATAAAAAGGGGAAGATATGTGAACTGTGAAGAGTGAGAGCAATTTTTTTTCTCAAAACGTACTCAGAGGCTGTATAATCAGCACCCATATCGCACTTATATTTTCTTCTCTCACCAGAGGCATCTACCAAGCTGTCATTTTTTCGAAGCAGACTTTGCTTACTGAAAAATGAAGTTAAAAAAAACTCCACTTAGAAGAGATAATGACAACCTTTCAGAGTACAGTCACCTCCAATCTAATGAAAACTTGATCAAACTGGCAGGCCACTGTTTATTTGACACAATCCTAGTATTAATCAACTTTTGGGATCTACTGTGCACAGAGACAGAAACCTTTGGAGTTCGTATGAGTACTTTGAGGGGTTTATACTGACATTTTGAAGCGGTTTTGTTGTGTAAATAGATATCCTATCAACTTAAGTTACTCTAAATGTCGATTTTCAATTTTGGGGTTTGGATATTTGGATATTCTCTTCACATCGCTGCGCACACATCAACTAGCCATGCCCCACCTCTCTTGGTTTCTCTCACTGTATCTGTTGACATTCACATTTTGGATTTTAGTTCTCACAACAGCAGGCACCGTACAAGGTCAATTTCACACATCTTATATATGTATATGTTTATATGTAAACAAAACAGTTATGCAAAGGACGCCCTAGATAAATCTTCACCAGATGATTAAAGGGAAATGATAAAAATATGTGTTTGGATTTTTCTACAAGTTTAGTTTTTTTCTTCTGATAAACTGGATTTTATCTCTATGGGCCTTTAAATATTCTTTAAATTAAACACTCTGTAAAGGGGAAATAATCACAGTTTGGTTGACTGCTCACGACTCAGGTCTACTTGACACACAAGAACACTCTTGTGAAAAAAGGTTACAATGCTTCAATTTAACGGATGACAGACCAAAAAGCCTGAGAATAATGGAGTCAACCAAAGTAAAAAAAATACTGATAAAATGTAAAGTGCAGATTTGTAACAAGCGTTCAGGTTTAATTTAAAAGTAAGTCTGACATCTTAATATCACAAAAGAAGTTGGCTACAGTAGGAGTAACCTGCGAAGCTCATTCATATTGTGATGAAAATCTGCACTGATCCAGACTGAAACAACTTGAGACTACATGAAGAGAGGGGGTGTTAAAAACCACTGGTGGCCTCCAGCTGGTGGCACACACCGGAACAGCTCTCACAGCAATCCTCCAGTGACAGCTTATCAGCATCTTATATTATTGCTTTGAGCAGAGATGCCACCAGTACGACTCAACGACTCAAGACCAGAATGACACAAATGTGGAAAAGTATGTTAATGAGTAAGATAGACCCCCAAGCACATATAGAAGACTCCCGCTGTTCAGACAGCAGGGAAACTACAGTATATGAGCCTGTACTGACAAGTGAGACAAAAAGTTTATCTTGAATGAAATGTGACCATGGGAAGAAGAACCCAGGGTAAAAAAAAAAAAAAAAAAAAAGGGTATAAAGAATATCTCAGACTAAAAGTAACTGGTGCCGTTCCAAAAAGAAAAGCATTTGTCTGTAACATACTACACTGCAGCAGCTACAGTAACTCTACATAATGAAAACAGGGCCCAAACCGCCTAACTGCTATGCAATTATGGATGCTGCATCTGTTAATCGGAGAACCTGGGATAGTGCTCAAGAAGAATGCAAAAGATTGAATTCAGATTTGGCTATTATATTTAATGAAGAGGAGAAGGTAATGAGGACTGTGGAAATTCAAATTTTTTTTATGACAAATCTAAAATGAAAATTATTTTTTTAAGTCTGAAAATAGTGCAAGTCTGTAGGCTGCAATCTGATAACTGTCTCTCTGTTGTTAGACATCTGTCGGTGAAGCCCTTTGGTACGGCATTGTTGAGAAATGATGAATGGACATGAATTGAAATAATTTAATATTTACAAGTATTTGATACACCAGGTATGTCATCATTTAACCTAACAAAGATTAAAGCCAGGCCTTTCAGTTTACAGACAAACTACAAAGTTTGTCTGTAAACTGCAGGCATACTGAGTGTCAGGATCTATTATCTGTATCCACGTTTGTCTTCTTAAAGGCTTAGTTCGACAGCTCATAAAAACTTAGTTCTGGGTTATTTACCCAATTAGTAGGCATTTTTCTGTTGTTTGCTAGGAGACAAAAGTGTCAAGAAGGCACCTTCATACAATACAAAGTCAGTGGAGAACAATGAATTGATTTTCTGTTTGTTGGTAGGACTTAATTACGCTCTGTCTCTATATAATAGTATATATTAGGGCTTTAACAACTGTTAATCAAGTGGGAATACTACATTATAGTGACTAAAATCCTCAGCCACTGGAGAAATCTTCATCGATCAACCCCCAAGCAGACAGACTTGAATCATGTAATTTCTGTTTATGCAAACATAACCTCCAGAAAGACAATGTTACTCTAATGCAAACATGGATCTGAGAACATATTCTCCAGTCTGTGTCTGTGGTAATATTATAACAACTCAACTGAATGTGGCAACATGATTACAGTCAAAACTACTTAATCCTACCTCCAAGGTAAGTTACACATGCTCTACTTGCTTCATTCCAAAAGGCAATAGGCGAGTTAAATACGCGTGTTTGACAGCTTTCTAATCTCTCATCCCACCACACCCATTGTCATTACTTGCTTTGCCGATAAGCCGTGCACATACTGTGGCAATATCCTCTAAAGGACAGTTTTTATGAATAGCAATACAAAAGGAGGGAGAGGTACAAGTATCCATATAAAGAAGAAAAAATGAATTGAATTCTCATTCTGGGCTTGAGGTAGGTCAGGCAGCTCAGAGCACTGAGGCCCGGACTTGATAAGACTTTCATCATCTCCTCCCCTCATGATTGCAAATGAACCCAAGGCTCCCCAAGAGCCCATGTACGAATACAAACACCCTGACAAAATAATACTGCATCTGGTTATTGGAAGTAAATTCACTCCCATTTCCACACAGCATCTCCACACAATTTCAGTGTGACACTAACACGACAGGAACAATAGGGAGGTGGATTTACTGAGACTCAACTCAAGTTCTGCATTTCTGCTTCTTTTGTGCAGAAACGTAACAGCCCAATAAATGCTCATCTTACCATTGTTGTTCCAAAGTCTCTACTGGACTCTGCGTTATGACTGACTGGTCTGTCCATTTTCACAATTTGACCATTGTAAATAAACTGTAATAATAAAATGAACAAAACGTTTAGATCCTCGATTTGGTAAATACTACTTTTGAAAAAATCCCTGTTCATTCCCACCAATTCAATTTAGCAGAATCGTACTTTTTCTATAATATACACAAACAAACAAACAAACAAACAAACAAACAAACAAACAAAAAAAAACAAAAAACAATACAATCCATTATAACCACTAGAATAACCACTCTGACATAACACTACTTTTGTTCTAAACTAAATTATTGAGACTGGACAAAATATTAAAAGCCCTATGTGTATATAGTCTGTTTCGCCAAATCAATACTTTAAGAGCAATTAAACTTTCACAAAGATACAGCAAATGAGGGCACAACCAACTCCCCTCTCCTACAGGCACACACATGCACGCTATAATCAAATAGTCACAAAAACAGCTGCTAAAGCACTGATTAAGCTTTAGGCAGTACATCCTTCACAGCTCTGGGCATATGCTGCACAATCCGCTTCGGTTATCAACATTAACAGGAAAACGAGCTTCACATCTGACAGCCTGTGATGTGCCTCTAACGGTTATTGAGGACACTTCTATAACTCTGGTCATCTCCCAACCCAAGTTTTGCTTTGCAGTATATTTGCTATGGAAGTAAGGTCACAGATATGAAAAAGTGGTGCCAAAATCATCTGCACTGATGCTTCAAGGACAGCCACATTCAAGCCAGCCAGCTACAAATGGTTTGAGCTGAGTAAAGCTTTTTATTTATTTTTATTTAGGACCTGAAAATGAAGAAAGGGACACCTTCTGGACAGAAGAAGTCAAACCATGTTTATTGTAGAGTGCTGATGAAAGTTTTGTGCGTAGATACCTTATTAAAGTTAAACTCCTTCAACTTTGAGAGTAAAAAAGTACCCCTGCAGCTCTACACAGAGAGCTTACTCTGCCAGACTTTACAGTATACAAAGGCCTCGCTGCAAAAACATGAAAAACAACATGGCCAACAGGAGCCTCAGCTACAGCTGCGAGATGAGACGCCAACTCCCTTTGGTGCTCGAGTGACGAGGCCTTTGAAAAGTCATGGACAAGTAATCATGCTTGAGAGAAGCGAGAAAAGCTCAGCAAGGGATTCAATCAAGTGGCAAAAATCAACTTTATAGGGAGACCCACATGTATGAGATGACAGCAATGATTAGAAAGCAGAAATCTCACAGCCCTGTGCTCAGAAAAAAATCTCACTTTAGTTCAAGAGCAGCTCAAGGTTGAACAGGGCGAATGAAAAAAGGAGAATGCGCAGAATTACAATAAATATAATGCTATAAATTAGGGCTGTCAAGCTATTAAAAAAAATAATCTAATTAATTATAAGCTCTGTGATTAATTAATCTAAATTAATCACACATTTTTTTTCTGTGAAAAGCATCCAAACATATTAACATGTTTCAAATCAAACTGAATTTAGTAGCTGAATAAATCAATGAATAGCAGACATTATAAACATGAAAGTTCAATATGTTTTATATGAAAAACTAAAAAAGGTTTTCACTGTTTATATTCAATATGAGCATCTCAGGACAAACCTCTAACCTCAGCCTAACACAGTAACAGTCTCTTTGACATCAGGACTTTTTTCCAACATCTTATGTGCAAAAATAACATTAAGTTAACTCAGAGGATGCTATCTGTAAAACCTCTGCCTGTCCTCTAACACTGACATTGACCTGCAGTCCATTCAGTGAGGCAGTTCGTTAATTAGTCGTTAGTAGACTTCATGAGTTTGCATCTGAATGCCTGGTCGAGGTCGAGTGCGGCTTGGCGTGGCTGGCTTCTAACGCTAGCATCAGGTGTTGTTCTTCTCATCTGCCACCATCATGTTTACAGAGCAGGTGTGGGCGGAGCGTATACCCAACTCAAACGTGGCACCAGCAGGTACCACGCAGCCTGATTCTTCTTCTTTTATTTAATGGCAGATGGCAACGAGCGTTTAAGGAGCATTACCGCTACCTCCTGTGCTGGAGAGTGGGCTGAAGTTTCCTAATTCCACTAGTGGACGCAGCCCGATTAATCTGCGTTATTTTTTTTAACGCGTTGTTTTTTCTATAATTAATTAAACAAAATTAACACGTTAAATTGACAGCCCTACTATAAATATGATATACTCTGGGGATATGTTATTCAAATTTCTTCCATCCGTGCATTAAATATGGCAAAATATGTCCAACTTCTGTAATCAGTTCTTATTTCTGGTTGAGAAGCCTATAATGAAAAAGGTTGTCCTCTGTTGGGGATGTCCAGATTGATCCGTAGAGCACATTAGCTGGGCAGTTCTCACAGCAAGACCACATTCTGAGGAATGTTAGTGATTTCTTCACAGAGCGTTCAGAGGCGGAAGATGAGGCTGAAAGCTCCCACGATGCACTAGTATTGATCTTTGCGGGGATGGTCTGATATATCTTTGGCTGCAAAAGGAATTACTAACTTGTAGGATATTCATTAAGCAATGTTTCAAACATTGTTTGTTGATTTGTTCTGTTATTACTTTAAATACACTTTGGCAAGGTCCTGTTGCATTTGTCTATTCTTGTGTATTTATTGTTTAATCGGTTAACAACTTATTGATAAAAAATAAATAAATAAAAAACATAATATTAAATGCTAAAGGCTATTAAAAGAGACAAACCTTTATTTATATTGTCCCATGTTTTCGTGACTTTATCAAGGTTCAGTCAAAATGTTCCTGTTGTGGTGTTAGATTGTTGTTGCTGATGCCTTTTGTTTTAAAGCAAATTCAACATTTCCTCCATCTGTTTCAGATAAATGCCCTTCAACAATTCAGTAGTCAACATGCTTTCCTCTCCCTGGAAGACTCGTACTGCCAAACAGCAAGTGCTGAGTTTCTGAACATTGAGAAAAACAGCAAAGTATTACAAAGTGGCATGGAAATTAATGGATACTCTAGGTCTATCACTTGCTCACTCTCCATCATCACTAGTCCGTGCACCATACTCAGCTGAAATGTGTCCTAGTTCGGAGCGTGGTAGCACTGATACAGAGCGCAGTGCTAGTCTAACAATTTAGCCAAGGCAAGGCTCTTGACATTCTAATTAGGGAATTTGCTGCTCCAGTTCAGCAATGATGGAGCAGGGCTCTTTATCAGGCAGGCCAGGCCACACACCTGGCAAGCTGCGACACCATACTCAGCCAGGCTCTCTTAATGGCCCACATCCCTCCACTGCTCTCCATGGGCTAAATAAATGAACCACCGGATGTTCTGGTGAAAACGAGCCAAAGATGATGACTGACAAAAGTTTGACGAAAAAGACAAGAGCCAAGTTAACTTAGTCTATAAAATTCAGTTTATGTAAATAAATGCTTGAGTGTTGAATGTGAAACATTACACAACACCTATTTCCGTGTTCACAGTGTTAAAAGGACAAATGTTTTTAAAACTGTGTGCTAATTTGTTCTGACCTGTGGCCATAGCTCTGAGCTATCATCTTTCATCACAGCAGTGTTGGATTTTCCCTCTAATGCTTGCCTAATTCTATTTAATACAATTAATGCCCTTTAAATGAGCAAATGTAGCCTTAAGAAAAAAAAGTGTTTTTTACAGTGACAGGAGAGACAGAAGCATAAGGAGAGAGAACAAGGGGCAGAGAGAGTACTAAGTGCTGACAAGTGGATGCAATGCTGTAGGTTAAAACATCTATTGATGGCAAAGAATTATGTTGAAATAAGTGATAAAGCCACAATTAATGACAAGAAAATCAAAAGCATATAGAGTTTCTTACGAGAGGAGAACAAGGTTTGGGTTTATTCGAGTCCACTTCTTAGAGGAGTTATTAAAGCTAGGATAGCACAAATGTGGAGAAGAGAGATGTGCCACAGAGGTGACGATAAAAGAAAGTCTGAGCTCTGATTCACTGAGGTTCATTCTTGACCTTAAAACCAGCAGATGAGAAGAGATTCAAAGAGATCTCAGATCAGTTTCTCGACATGATCCAAAACAGCTACTAAATGGATTAGTTCGCTGTTTAAATTATCTTCTCAACTGCTGTTCGGAAGACCAATTATAAACTTGAAACTCAACCTTTAAGGATGTCATTGTAGTAGAAGTAGAGAGAATAAACGATGATAGGAAAAATGACATCATTACTATCTACAAGTCCTTGACAACTGGACAGTTATTGATAAAGATTCATGTGATGTGATTAAAAGCTTGAGGACTGCTCCTAAAACTGAGACTGTGGTGAGATTTCTTCATAACTTGTATCATTTAAGCAGCTAATGAAGTGCCAACTAGCAGCACAGATTAAAAAGCCATTAAGAGGCTTAAATAGATTTTATACACACGTGAAAATTTAAGTACGTGAAGATGACAAGTTTTTAAGGTTGACATGACATTGGCAAACAGTGTTACAGTTGGTAAGTGCAGCAACAGGCCATGCTGAAGACTGGGAGAAAACTGCGTAAATGGATTCACATTTTTCTGATGAATGTACAAATATGACTTGCACAAAAAGCAAAATGCCAAGGAAAAGAGGAAAATATCTCCACCATGCATTTACCTATCATTGTGTGTATTTTTACTCTACTAATGGAATACTGTTAGCTTGCACATGGCGAGGTGTGAAGGCCTCTTTCCTTTTTTCTTTAGTGTGTCTATCACAGCCAAAGAAAGGCAGCACAGCCCTCATCTCCATTCTATTAAATACTGAAAAAGGAGTGAAATGTGACAAGTCTCTATAGTACACAAAAAAATGATTAAAATAGTAAGCAAAAATCAGGTCACAAAATTAGCATATTTCCAAGATGTTATGTACATGGGAGAGGGGCACAATAGAATCTTATCTACAAGGAGAGCTTCTCTGTTGCCAGGTTTGATGAGAGAGAACTGTTATTCTGTTAGTTTTACAGAACCATATTAGGCTGTTGTTGGATCACTGAAATAAAGATTATAAGACCCAACATATATTAAATTTAAGAAATATTTTGTATTCGAGCTATAGCTTCAACTAAATTATTTTCATTATATGTTGAACAACAGTCAAAACTCCATAAACTATCATGTAAGACAAAGGAAAAGCAGCCAGTTCTCTCATTTGAGAAGCTGGAACTTCTTGTCTGTAAAATTACTTTAACGACTAATCGGTTATCTAAATAGCTGCCAATTAATTTGTGCAGCTCTAATTGGAGGCCATATCTGTGATAATCTGAGATAAATTGTGCAGACAAATCTTTCTGGATTCCGTGCTACCGTCTCCATCTAACCTGTAACCCAACTTCATCTTAGCCATCCACGTGTTGCCATCTTTTATTTCCCACCATCCAACCGTCCATTTTCTCTGTGTTTCAGTTTTATAGTCCCTCTCCCTCTCCTTTGATTCATCATTAAACCAGCCACTTACACCACTAATATGGCAGCTGATCAGAGCGTGCTAATTACTTGACAGATTTTTATTAATCATGTTGAGGCAATGAGGACAGATGTTGGCTCAGTCCAAGGAGAGACTAGGAGTGTATAACATATACATATTCTTACTAGATCCATCTTCCTAGCTCAAAGGCACAGTATTTTTTTGTCAGTACTGGTCTTTTGTATGCCTTAAGGCCTCTTGGCTGCGAAAACTATTTTTTGTCACCTTCCAGCCCCCTCTGCCTAAATGTAACTGACCTAAAGTCAACATGACTGGTAGTGTTGCTTTGTAAAAACCTGTTTATTTACTTTGTTTACCCTTTTCACTAGATAACAATAAAAAGGGCCCGTCCATCCATCCATGTCCAAGCTCCTCAGAGCACATCGCTAATATATAACCATACTTTTTCTGTCACTTCATTCATTTTTCCTGCTATCATTTTCATCCATCGCATCATTGCATTGTTTCACCAATCTCCCTCCTCTGCTTGATGCTCTTTAGAATTCTCTGTTTCATCCATCTGTGACCGTCTTTCTGAGTCCTTTGCTCCTGTGTGTCTCATGGATTCCCTATCCACACTATAAGTGATCAAATGCTTCAGTAAGCTAATCAGGCTGCACTAGTGTTCATACTAGCCTGACTCACTCATTATGTGCAGAAGCCCCAAATCAATACTATTCCTCATCACGCCGAAGGCCACACACACGCGCGCACACACACACACACACACCTCTGGTGTCCCAACGCTCCAGGCCTGTGATAAATCATCCAGCCAGTTGCGTTCAATCTGCCACTACTCACAGCTGTCTACAAAAGCGGAGTAGTGGCCCTGATGCCTTGAGGCTACTGCAAATCCACAACTGTGATCTTTACAAGCTACAGGAGCCTGAAGTGATAAAACAATAAAAACAGATTTGTTGTGAAATGTTTTCTGCATCTTTTCTCTGAAGTATGCACGCATTCAAAGACATATCGCTATTACAAAGGAGGCCATCATTTGACCACTTGAATGCAGCGGTGGTCGAGTGCCATGAAGTTACACACACACACACACACACACAGCTAGAGAGACAAGCAAACAAAGAAATTTCATGTGCGCTCACCCAACAAGGCTGACATGTTCTGGAAAATTCTGAGCAGCTCGGGGGTGATGGCTGGGCTGTTCTCCAAAGTCACCAACCTGCATGATGGGGGGAGGGGGAGGGGTAAAAAGAAAGTCGGAGAAGAGAGAATGAAACAGAAAACGGGGGAAGTTGTGAGAAAGGAGTACAGGAGACATAGATTAGAGGTGGCAAAAGAAAATAGGAAGAGAAACGTAGTGGGACAAATTACAGAGACAGAAAGAAGAAGAGAACATGGGCATCACAAAGGTGGAAAAAATAATATACGGGGAAGTGGGTGTAAAAGAATAAAAGGAAAAAGAGCGGCAGAGGAAAACAATGTTAGTGGTTTGCTCAGTGTAAAGAAAAACCCGGTAAAAAGACATGTTACATAAATTTGTACATCTATAGTAAATTAAAATATGACAACATGAATTCACAAAGGTCCACATTTCTACTTGTATGACAGTGGATTATAGGACTATAATGAATGCCATTCGAAGCTTCTATTGAGATTTTTGAACAAAGCTCCTGACGTCAATAAAACCCTGAATAAAGAGATTCAAAGAAAGCAGAATGAGTAGGATTTGTTGGTTGCTGCTTGTAAACACGAGTCAACGCTGTCCCCATGCAGAGAGAGTGCGAGCAGCTGTGGTCGAGTGCTATAGTGAGTGAAGTTAAGGAGCAGTGTTACTGAGAACAGAGCAGTGTAGCAGAAAAATAAAAGCATGTTCTGTTGGTTTCACAGTGGATATGTTCTAAAGAACAAGCCACACTTCATCCCTCCCTCGGTCAAAGAGACACACCAACCTGCAGCTCTTTATTATAGCAGAGGAGAGAGTCCTGACCTACGCAGTACTTCAATGCTGATTTAAAATTCGAAACGTCAACATTATGAACAAAGCTTCACACTGTTCATTACAGTCCTACTGGATTGTCAAAAGTAAGATCGATTACCATGCTCTAAGCTACTTAAAGTGTATGTCTGCAAACTAGAAACCTTTGCTGAGGTGTTACATTTAATAACTAGAGTAAACACTCTGTATCAAAACCCCCAAACAAGGGTAGAATGTCACATGAATCACCCATAGGATGCATGCTCCACAAATAGAAAAAAAAAAATTAAGATAAACAGATACTGAAAGGGACACAGAGAGGAAAACCAGCTGATAAAAGATAAAAGCAAGCGAAAATGACATTGACTCTGCAAACAAAGCAAGCAAATATTTAGTGCATAGTTGTTTATCGGGCAGGATAAAAGACAGGACAGAGACAGGACTGTGGCTTTGCGCTACAAGCGTATATCGCATCCTGAAAACTGCAGTTCTCCACAGACAGGAAAAAAAAAAGAGGGTTAAGGAAGGAGTCAAAAAGTAAAGAGATGATGGGAGAGGCACAAACTGTAACCTGACAAATTCTCTACGACCAAACCAAACCAAACCTTTTATGGATGTAATTTGCAAAAGTGAACGTAATATTTCCTAGCACTTCAAATGGCTTTAAAATGGCATGTGCTCAAAACATAACAGGCACGATTGTGAGCCGCATAAATTACCAACATCTTCATTGCCCACCTAGTGGTTGTCTGGGAAAAATCAAATCAAAACAAGATGGCACGGTGCGCCCATTTGCACTGCTTATCTGCAAAGTGTTTGCATTTGGTTCCCATATAAGTACTCAATGTGAGTCAGTAAAGCTGATGACTAATATGACAAACAAGGACGCATGAGTGAATAGAGCAACAGAGAAAAGGGGGAAAGAAAGAGAGATAAAGACAACTATATTCATAGTATGGATGTGTAGGTGTGTACCTGAGTGTGATCTGAAGTTTAAGGCGGGAGATGAGACCAATAAGTGCTTTATAAATGTCTGCATCATATTGTACTTTCAATAAATGCGGAATGTATATGCACGTGAAACATGGTGTCCCTACCAAAGCTCCAGTCCATCCTCCAGCAAATACACATGTGGCGGCTGGGAAACATCAGTGCTCAGCTGGATGACAGGAAGAAGGAAAGGGTACAGATTCTCACTCTCTGCCCCCAGGCCCTGTTAGAAGACAGAGGATACAAAAACTCAATTCCATATCCATAGGAAAACCTAACAACAGACTTGAAGAAAAGTTCAATATACAAGTGCTCGGAGTCATTCTTTCGCAGCAACACACACCTTTGTCAGAGCACACTGTCCCCATGCTGTGTTACTGGTGAGAGAGCTTACCTTGTTTTTACAATAGATATGATGCAGAGCCAACTTAAAAACCCGAACAATTTTTAAAACGTATTACATTAACCATTAAAATCTGTCTATTCTGCACCACACCTTTATATACACTCAGCTCTAGGAGGTGATTATTCTAAATTTCTCTTTTGGGAAAAATCTCTGGTCATCTAGTTATTTTGAAAGTATAAAAAAGACGAACTATTCACATTTCCATTTTGCATATACTGGTGCTCCATGTCTGATACATTTTGGCTATATACAGTATATGCTATTGTTTTGCAATTTATTTTGAAATAAGTAACTCTAAAGTTCTAGAAATCCAACAATACTTTGTTTCTTTTTTTAATGTCAGCATTGACAATTAATTTGCTAATCTAAGCTGCTTCAGTTGTACACCTTCACTGTCTCCCACAGTTTGCCAGATGTAACCCTGTGTTACTCTCTCAAAGGGAGTGTGTCTCGATCACTAAGCGTTTCATCTCCCATTGTGAAGTAATGCACCAGCAGCCACATAGGGGTTCAAATCTTTCTACAGGCAGAGACAGTTCACTTTAATTCTGTGGGGGAGTGGAGCTTCTGTCTCAAACTATTTTCTCTTGACTTGAGTTAGTAATAAACCTGATGGATTTTGAGGCAAATGAGTAAAAATAAAATATTATACAAGTTGCCCCACAAGCACACCAGCACCTGACACTGCTAAAAAGCAATTTTGACATACGTTTTAATCTGCGGTTTAAACCATGTATAATTATGTGAGCAAGTGAATATCATGTGAGAATAAGCAAGAAAGACAGACGGAGCCACTCTTCAGATTGCCTTATACGGCAAAAATCACACACACACAAAAAAAAATAAATAATAATCAGCAGAGCAAAATATCTGGCAGGTGAGGTCAAGAACAAAAACCTGACCTGGGTCTCCCTAGTGGACATTTTGGACCTCAGCCTCAGCAACATGTGGCCGGGCAAGTAAAACCACACTTATTGCCAGAGCCACTAGAAAAGCACCACCTGTCACATTGCAGAACCCGGTAATTTCACTCAGTGGACAATAAACATAATACATTTTGAATTGAAAGTGAACTTTAAGTTATTGAACTATTAATTAGGTTAAACCTCAGTGCCATTCTCTGTAATAGCTTTTTGTTATTATGTTGCTTATTTTAATACCAACGGTTTTGTTAAGGGGCTCTTTTCTTGTGATCCTGGGAGAGAAACGAGAGCTGGCTTGCTACAAAACCAAGGTGCGACAGCCAAATCTGTGCTGTGTAGTGATGAGTTTTGGAAGGCAGTACATTTCAATCTGAAAGCAAAGTCTGGCACGGACAAACAATCTAGTCTTGAGCCGCTCAGCAGTGCTGTTTTGTAGTCCAATCAATTAGAGCCTGATATTGTGCCCCGTTCACAGATGATTAGAAAGGAAATGATGAACTACTTTACTAATTTACAAATTTATCAACACTTTGGCTGTTTTACAGCCATTAGCAGAATGATATTTCTATTTCAGTAGTTGATATTGCCTTCAAGTTATTTGTGACACAATAATGTTAAATTTTGTTCCATTATTTCAGCATTATTTTAGCCAACAGGTGGTAAAGGTGTAAAGTGTGGAACACACACATTTATTTTCAGGGTAGCCACAGATGGCATCTAGTGAATCTATGTCGTTTTGCTACTTTAATAGGTTTATAGAGCTATAACAAACCTGAGCTATGTTTATCATATACAGTAGGCTACACATATTACCTACCTACAGCTACCTATTAAATAACACCCGACATTACTCAATGTTTGTATTTTTATCTCCTTGTTTGGAGACAGCTTTCCTCCCAAGGTCTCAATAAAAGGGCAAACTCATGTTCAATGAATTGTGCAATTAAGGAATATTAGCCTTTCCTCTAATTTGCCTGTTTTGTCTGGCTAGTTTGCTCAACACAGTGAAAAGCCATTGTGGCACAGTCCAAGCCATTGGAAATCACGGGAAAAAAAGCAGTATCGCCACTGTCACGTTGTGTCTGAAAGAGCCGAGACATGGATGAAAAATGACAGCTGTAATGTTCATTGCACAAGTGTTAAAAGCGGAGCAGTCAATACTTTTCTGCCGGCAGGAGACAACGTGGACACTGCTATAACTGCAGTTTTAAACTCCTGCTGTTGCCTTCCTTTAGATGCTGCAGATTGGCATGTGAAGAACTGGTCTGGTAATTACCAAACAACTTCTCTTCTGCATACTCTACAGCCTGTCACACAAATGTGAATTTGTGAGAGTTCAGTCCCAGGTTAACATGATGCTTCACATCTCCAAAAACATGCAAGCAGACATAATACAGTGGCCAAATGACCATTTTTTGACAATAAAAAACACTGGTGTTTTTTGGGAATACACCATACATACCTGTACCAGGTGGATGAGTGTAGTCAGTATGGCACATCGTAGCATGTTGTGTTCTTCAGATTGCTTCCAGAGCAGAGGCAGGTACTGAACCAGACAGCCTACGTATGGCCGGATCTAAAGCAGAAAAAAAAAAATAAATAAAATGGTAAGAAGCAAAACACACTGTACTGTGAACTTCAATGGCCATCTTCCATCTATCAAACAGTTTACTGTGGATGGTGCAGAAAAAATATATCTCAATATACTTACTTATTTGGCCTTTAAAGGCTGTTAATGCTGAATATACTGGATAAAAAAAAGTTAGCAAGCCCTGAAATCCTATGTTTTTTTTTTTTTTTTTTGTCCAGCAGTGAATTCAGAGCCAATTCTCGTATCTCTCTTTGCCTCTATCAACCCAAATCAGCTGCTTCAAAAAAGGCTTTAGTGGAGTTGCTGTGGAAAGAAAATACTGGACAGGTAGTTGAAAATACAGAATATATTTTCTTCTTGGGAGTGACAGTGAAAATCAGAACTCCACTAAGATAATCTTGACAGTCTGAAATGTGCTGATGAAAGCCAATTTTGCTGACACATGATATGAGTGAGTGCAGATCTACAGCGGCAAATTCAGAGCTGAATTCATGTGTAAAGTAGCGTAACGATGACACACAAAAGCCTGTTATTTTATTCTTGATTTGTCTTAGAGAATATGCAACTGTGACCAATGCGCATAGAGTAACTTCCACAACAAAATGTATTCATCATTCTCTCTACCCTGAGTTATATATTACCAAAACATCTTTATCTTTTAAACACTAGTTAAATTTGGATGGTCAGACACCAAATGGATGCCATCAGCCTCATTCCTGTGTGAAATTGGAAAACGTGATGGCACACTGTGTAATTTAGGTGCAGTGGCTGTGCAGCCAGCCAAATCTCAGACATAAAGTGAATTACAGAGCTCAAAAAGTTTTCTGCCATTTACTTCTGCTGACTTGTGCTAACCCTTCGGATTCCCTATAGCAGCTATGCGGCCAGACTGCAGACTACATGCTGGGATTTTTTTGCTCGATTAGACCTTTATGAAAAGGCTGCTAGAAGCAGAGAGTACAGTAAAAAGGAACCACGGCATACAGCCTTGAAGAGAAAGATAAAAAGTGAGAAAAACAGACCCGTAAACCAGCCTAGGATGACATTTGTGGGACTCATCACATCTGTCATCATCATTCATTTCAACTCAAGCTGCACTCATGATTTCAGTGACTAGTTTTCTCAGCTGCTAACACTCTTTGTGCGCTCGAAATCCCTTGTGAGAAGAGTTAGAATATTAATGGGACTTCCACTGACTGTAGAAGTTTAGCCAGGGCCAGTGACTGGGGAAGACTTAACCAGACTGACAGTTCACAAGGATGAAAGCCATTTCGGTGACAGATATAAGTCAAGGGATCGTTTAAGGGAGAGTGCTTAAAAACGGATCTGAAAAGAGCTGCAGGGGGTCGAAAGGAAGGTCAATTTTTTAAAGGGTTGACAGTTAAGTGGATTAGAAAGACTGGTTGTTCAAAAAGGGAAAAAAAAATCCATATAGCCACAAAAGCATTGCAGTGGCAGGGGGGGAGACTATCATCATGGTAAATCTGAGCAGACATCAGAACAAGGACTGCCTTAGGCTTTGAGATTCATAAAGAGTCAAGAATTGACACTTGACAGGATGTGTAAAATTGTTAATGTCAAGATATCTTTGAGGACAGTTTGTTGTTTCACCTTGGTGGTCTAGGGTTAGCACAGACACTTTGTGTTCTAATGTTTTTAACTGCTTTTTAACATGTCCAATGCAGAGTCAAAGTCAGTGACTGCAATTTGTGCTGTGCTATAGATGTAGTTTAACTTTACTGCAGCAATATGAAGCAAAGCAATATGTGACCTATGTTCCCAAAGAATTCTTGATATCTCACATCTCACCTGGATGTTTACTCTCTCGATGACACAGGAGATTACATGTAACACCTGCATTTTGGTGTCACACTCTGTAACCTGCTGCAACAACTGGAAGAGCAGCCCGAATATAGACTCAAGGTACTAAACAAAGAGGGGAGAATTGAAGAATTAGAAGCAAGCAGCTATTATTCTGACATTTTGATTACTACTATTACTACTACTACTCATCACTGAATTGAAGGCAAATATGATTATTTTCACGTTAGCTGTACATATACTCACTGGGAGGAATTGCTCTGTCCGGAACTCGAAGTCATCAACAGGTGGTCATGAGTTAAGGTTGAAATCAAACTGCTTAGAATAGGTGTGCAAAGGTATAACTTTGGCATAACTAAGGACAGATAAACTTGTATTCCTTCAGATACAGTGACGCTTACGTAGAAAGAAATATAAGAACAGCTTAATTTATTTGCTGTAAAATGAATTCCCTCTGAAAAATAATTAATATATAATAATAATGTGAATGATAATATGTAATTATGAGATTAATAATTAATATGGGGAGGATATTGAGCTTCAGGGTTGTGGCTGTCTCAATCCGCACCTATGAGGAGGGGAAAAAAAAGATACAATTGATTTTGAAAAGCATTTTAGCAATTCAGCATCACACTAGGTAATTGAAGCTGCAGAGAGAAGACATGCTGAGTTTGTAGTGAAGCTTAGTAAATAAAACCAAGAGTGAAAAAGAAATTTAGAAATAGATGAAGATGAACATGAATGCAGTGTGCGCCACAGCTGCACATGCAGCAATACAGCCAAACACAAAAAACATAATGACATTTCCCTTTAATGGCACCCTCAGAAAGACCACAACAACAAGCTTTTTATAACTGAACACTCCATACGAGTGTGCACCTGCAAGAAGAAGTTGGCTAAAAACAGTCTGTCTACTGTTATAAAAGGAAGCGGCCTCTACACTCCTATAGGCTCTAGCGGTGTAATCTAATAGTGTCAGAGTGATTGAAGTAGAAATGCCCACCAGAGAGAAAGTGATTAGATGGAAGAGATTAAAGAAGGTAAACGAGTGAAGAGAAAGGTTAGGTACTGAGAACTCAATTAGTGTGTGTGTGTGTGTGTGTGTGTGTGTGTCAGGTCCAGACAAATGTTAAACACTATCACTATAACACTATGAAAGGTCTTTGCAAGCTTTGTCACCTAATTTTAGTCCTAATAGCTTCAGGTCTACTATGTCACAGCTATATTATTTCTTAGGTCTTGAAATAAGTCCTATGACAAGGGTCATCTAAAAGATTTAGAAATCAATTTGGATGACTCACTGTAGATAAACAATTACTATTTTTTTATATTCTTTGCACAGCATAACCCATTCTGCAGTCTGAAAAAACAAGACATTTTTTTCTCTGTGCATATTTTCACATGTATTATTTTTTTAAAGACAGTATTCATTTGTAGGAAGAAAATGTGTTTGTTAAATATTTGATTTGTCAGTTCAAACATCATTTATATATCCATATATTCATATTTGTATCTCAGGAAACTGAGCAACGAATATGAAACATACAATTCGTCTCCATCAGTGGAGTGGTTGGAGTTTCTCTTTTTAGACCATGTACTTTTATACTTTTGATGCCAATCAATTCACTTCAAAAAGGTAAGAGAGCTTTCTAGTTATTTATGTTATTCATCTTGCACTATGCATGGATTTTTGCCCATCACACCAAAGCGTAAGATCAGTAGTATCAGTTCACTTGCTTGCACATTTTACCAGTTCTGAAGTGACTGATTTAAAAAAGCAGCAAGCTCTCAAAAACCTCTCACAAAAACAACCACCACATCTTTAGCACAGACCTGTGACTGCTGCAGGGGACAGAGATGCATGATGGCATTAATACGTTTAATGACTAATAAGGAACAGTATGTGTTTATGAAACACTGAAAAGTAAATGGTTACGGTGACTCATTATTAGATTATTAGATCTGAGACCAGAAGTTAAATTACAGCTACTTCATGGATTATGGCTTTAAATTTAGTCATTAAAAACACATTTGACACATTTTCATGTAGGAGATTATTTGCATAACCCACACAGAATGATGTTTACATCTGTCTAAGTCATTTATAATTACATTTAACAGGCTATGGATTTGGTAATGCCATCAACAAGGCAGAGACAAAATCTCTCTGAGAAGAACAGCACAGCAGAAAATTCATTCAGAAAGACATGTAAGCCGCTTTCACAGTGATTGTGAATGTATCAAATACATTAAAGAGATTGTCGAAGTGACAACTGGCTTAATTGTCCTCTTTACAAAACAACATCCAAACATGAAGATGTTTGTAAAATGAACTTTCTTGATGTGAAATTGCTTCAATTTGTGACATAGTTTGATTAAGAGATGTACAAATGTTCCTCTGCGTCTGCAAGATCATAAAATACAGAATAATGTTTAGTAATGCTGCACACAATAACCAGTAACAAAAGGAGCATGTTGATGAACGAGGCCCATCAGTTGCCATCAGCACTGGCCTTGTTGGCAATTCGAACACTAATGAGAGTACCTGCATTTTAATTCCACAGCAAAGCGTGAAAGATAATAGATTGCTTGATGAAATCCCATAAAACACACACACACACACACACACACACACACACACACACACACACACACACACACACACACACACACACACACACACACACACACACACACACACACACACACACACACACACACACACAGACAAAGATTCACTCAAAACATTGGCTTCACATAATTATGAAGGAAGATTGGTTCAGACTGTCTTTGAGGAGTACTAAAAAACTGCAGGTTCTAACTGAATTTAGAAGTGATTAAAGATTTAATCAGTGAAAAATACATTGAAACATCTCACTGAATCTAAAAAAAGCCAAACCAAAGCTTTAATTTGGCATCAACCTGGAAGAAAGCAACACCAGATGCCAAAACATGATAAAGAAGTTAAATTACAAACTGATGTGTGCAGTTATGTCCCACCAAACTGCATGCAAGTTAAATCCACACATTCTTCCTTCAGGAAATAATTCCCCCCTTCCTCCTGTCATATAAACAGGTGGCAGTTATTACCCTAGATAAATTTAATACAGATTTCATCAGCTAAAACAGCTCAGGAGTGGATCAAAAAATTAATTATATATAACACCAAGCACACCAACCGCAAAGGCAATAAACAAGTATTATCTGGAAATTAGAATTAGAGCAGATAAACAACAATAATTTGCAGAAATTGTAGCTACAGCTGGTTTATCACCAAGATCAAGGAAATGGAGAGAGAGCTATCTTATAATAAGCTTTTTAGAAGAGGAAGAAATTATTGGATGATTGGTGTCTTGGGATTTACTTGTCTGTTTCAGTTCATTTAAATACAGATTAATCATTTTACATCCACTGTAAGAGATACGGTGAGAACAACTATTCACGTAAAGCTTGGCATGAGGAGAAAGCTTGCTGTAATATGAGTATCTGAGAAATGTCAGTCATGAAAGCTTATTGCCATAAAATAACCAAAAACTTGATTGAGTGGCAGTATAACCATGAGGTGGACATCCATATTTAAAAATCCTGAAAGACTTCTAGCAGTCAAAGGAAAGTGCACAGAAATGGGACAAACTGTTGACTAAAACATCACAGCTTGATCTCGTGAAAGCTGGCTTAAATTCTAGGGAGCATTATTACCTCCCACTGGGAATGCAAATGGCCTGAAGATGTGTGTTTGACTTGCCACCAAGAGTATTTTTAGCCTTCACTCAGAGTCTGTGAGTAAACATCTGAGAAGAATGCAGCTGTCGAGAAAAATGTATTGAAGGAAATGAGGATTCAGTTCATGAATGTCATGGATTGATGCCAATGAACTGTGGATGTGTGTGCATGCATGTCTATCTCACATACAGAGGCGCTAAAACTTTCACAAAAATCTGTACTTGCTGTATTATTATATAACACCTGCAATTCACCATCAGCCCAGCAAAACATGTCCTTATTAGACTTCAATTAGCACAAAATGCTGTAGTCAGGCTCCTCAGCAAGGCCATAACACGCTTTCTTTAGCCACTTAAGGGTTCATTTGAAGATTTCACTAATCACCTTTCAGGCATCAGTTATATTACCAAGCTCTTAAACTCCCTAAAGGCCTATTTGTTTTTTAAGGCAGCCACACAAGACACCTAATTCTAACTTAATGAGGAAAATGACTGTCGTAATTAAGGCACCAAGCTCTGAAATTATCTTCCTGGAGACATTTAATGAGTTATCTTTAATAACATGTAAATTAGGGATAGGAATTTTGCTTAATATCACTGAGATTAAAGCAAATATATATAACAAACTAATCTTTAAAAATGTGCAATGGGGATGGAAAGATATAAAAGTGGTTAATACAGCAGGAATTTAAAAAAATAAAAATAAAAACACTTGACTGCCATAGTGTGAAGAATTGGTGTTGTCTTTTTCACAAAAAATGATATCCACATTAAAAAACACATTAGAAAATCAAAGCCACCAGTTTTAGTTGCAACAACTTTGACATTAACTGATGTCATTCAAAACCCATTTAGCCCACATGCAGTTAAATGACCACTTTGATAAAACTACAACTCCACTCAACTGACAGTTTTTCTAATATAACTACATTTATGAAGATATCATTATTTCGAACACTTCTCTCCCCCTCATCAGACAATAAAACAAGCCTAAGTGGCTGAGCTAGAGCATGATCATAGGAGCAAATCAATAAGTCTCTCTTGTCATTTACTTCTTTGAATGAAGTGCAGAAACTGAAATGTCAGAAATAAACTTTTAGATTTGTATTCATCTAAAAAAAAAACAAGGACCGTATCATAGACACAGAGATATTGATAACCAATTGGACTGATTGATAGAGCGACATTTTCTCCATTAGGCCATTAAAAGTTTATGATCAATAATTAATTCTGCCCAAGAGGCTCTAATTGGCCCAGACAATATTGATCAGGAACCTATGATTGGTGAGCTGCTCAGTGATGTAAAAGCAAGCTTTGTGAAGAAAGACCACAGAAACTGTACGATCAATTATTCCGCATATAAAAGATCATTAAAAAAACAAACAAACAAACAAACAAATGAAAAATGTGTTTCTTTCAGTTATTTTCATATCCATGTGGCTTCACTGGAAAATGAAGTGAAGGTGAAATTGGATTAGCTGAATGTGCCCAAATCATTATAAATAAAAATGTAATCATTTTCACGTTGAGCTATTGACTGCTCAATGGACAGGGAGACAACTCGATAAATGCATATACTCAAGTTTAATTCAGCTGTATCTGCCTGATAATCATTTCACTATAGAGCCTAAATAAAGAAATGTGAGAGATTCAAGAGTGTTCTTCATTCCCTTACATTAATATTATCAGAGAATGGCGTCTGCGTGGGCTCTGGCTTACATGTATTATTATCTTAAATTATATTATAATCCTAATTATGTGAGAATCACGTTGGATGTGTATTGCATCTACCAGGACACATTTAAAAGTTCCTTCACACAAAAATGGATTATGAAGTAAGACATAATTAGACGCAGAGATTGAACCCAGTTACTCATTAGTGTTCAATCTAATGGTGAGATTATGCTGAATTTCATTGTAAATAATGCATTCAATTTTTCACATCCCTTCATATAAATTCTGCTGAAAGAAAACACATTAATCAAGTGCATGGCTCATGAGGCAAGAAACCCAAGGATGGTGAAATGTAATTTGAATTGAGGATGACTATGGCATAATAACAGCCCCTTTCAAATAAATAGGATCATACAGGGGTTTACTAAGCCCATGGCTGAATACAAATATTAATGAGTGAATAAAAGGTGCCTTTTTAATCAAAAACGATTCTAAGCAAATTACTTCTATAGTATGTTGAGAAATCAGATGACAAAGCCTTCCCACAATTCCTGACTAACAATGTTTGGCTTTGTGTGTAGAAAGCTGACAACATAATCGCCGTGGTTCCATGCTGTTGTGTAGCTGACGGTGCACTTTCACTAACGGCCCATTTCAGTCCCAAAAAAGCCAATGTTTCTGGGAAGGCTGGCACTCCAGTCATAATGAGCAACTTAAAGAAAAAGCTGCCTTACCACCAAGTCAGGATCCTGCATGAGGCTCAGGATGACCTCGTAGAGTAAAGGTCGAAGGTCAGATTTGAACTTGACAGAAATCCACTGTCCTATTAGCCAGATGACTCGTCTGCGAATCAACTTGTACCTGGAGAGAAAAGATGGAAGAGGAGTGACTTTCGGTTGCAGAGAAATACTTGAACGGACTTCATCCATATCATTTAGAAAACCAAACTACTTATATGTCCACAATGTAGCTACCGTACTTGTATCCATTAAAAAACAACTGGGCCTGCCACTTAAATGATGAAAATCGGTGCCACCATTGCTTTTGTCTCATCTTGAAATTGCTTTTATCAGTGGCTCACGTATGGTGCAGACGGCAGTATAATGTGTGCTCTGAGGGAGTGAGTCATACCACTGTTCCTCTATTATGCATATCCAACTCCAAGACTATATCTAATTTAATCCACTCTGGTTGTAAACATTTCAGAGTGTATGTGTATACACAGCAGTTTGGAGTCCCCAGAGAGACAGACACTGTTACACAGAACATTAGAGACCACGATTTTACACACAGTTGAGTCAGTTTTACACAGAAAAATGATATAAAAACGCAACCCATGGGACAAACTGAGATAAAGGAGAACTAGGTGAAGAAAGTGTTTGTTAAAATGAGTGTGTGTGTGTGTGTGTGTGTGTATCTGTTGAAATGAATACATGCCAGCAAAGCCTGAGGGACATAGTGACCAGTAACAGAAAAACTTAATAAGGAAAAAAAGCCAAGTTCAAAAACTAGAATGATCACAAATCCATTAGGGTGGAGTAATGTATGATGAACTTAAATGCTCTATGTTCCAAATGTGAGGCACTGCAGGGTGTGAACTGATGTTTCTCAGTTGCATCAGACATGCAAAGAGCGCCCCTCAGCATCTGCCCTTGTTTGTATCCAAGACCGAAAATTATTTCTGAAGACCGCCTTGAGAGAAAAGAGCGGATGAAGGGATGGAGGAACAGAGATGAGAGGATAGGGATAGGGGGATGACACTTTTGTTGGCTTCTAGTCAAATATCCACAGGGGGCCAAACATCAGTTTGGGCTACTAGCCAGAAGATACTAAACAACAGCATGACTCAGGACTGCGAGATGGCAAACAACACTGTGTGCATGTGTCTGTGTGTAAGTTCGTGCAATAAAAAAAAGAGTTTGCTCGTTTAAATTAGCAGGAAATCTTGTTTTTGTGTTTTGCTTTGACAATTAGTTTAATTGATTTCCAAATGCATTTTAAATAAATATTTGCTATGGAATTTATTAAACTAAAACTGAGCCTGTAGATTACAATCACTAAAGACATTAAGCTAAATGCCATTTGGACCTGATTTCTCATCATCTTAAAAGCAGAAGATGGCACTTAGACACTCCGGGGCTAAACTACTCAGAAGCAGTGAAGCATGCAAGGAGTATAAACTAGCATCCAATTATGTTTAAAGGCAAAACAAAGGCAGCCAGAGCAACCTGATTTTCTTACAAGCCTTTACGGAGGCAGCAACATATGGGATGGTTCCAACATGATAGAGCAGGTACGGCAGTGCCAGTGGACAACGGCCATGGACACATTCCCAAAGCGCTCTCTATATTCAGGTTCCAAACAGCTTGGCACCAAAATGGCACTCAGATAACAGGACGGTGACATCAAGAATAAATAATCAAATTGCAGATGATTATCTGTTGTCACATTAACACTCACACAGAGTAAACAAACAGGACAATTCTGATTTCTAGTGGATTCTTCAAGACAACAAATGAAAACAAACATATGACAAGTTCTTTTTATATTGCAAGGAGACAATCATTGCAAATATATGCAAGATTTGATGTGAGTTTACACTTGAGCGCACACAAAATAAATCCTGACAATCATCAGCATTATTTCTGACATCATCATAATCCATATGCTGATTATTATTCAGTCGTGGCATCTGTTGAAGCTACTAAAAGATTAGTGTTCCAAACTCTGCATGCAATACAAGATAGCGGTGCATGTGTGAATGTTTGTGACTGACAAATACGGAATATCCGCTTTAGCTGGGGAGACTACAGCTGGTACTGCTTATTATCAGTGTGCTGGCAAAGTGGAAGAAAAGGATGGAAAGGAAGATGGACAGGCAGGTTGACAGAGGTATTTGTCCATCAGTCAAAGGTTAGATGTGACTCATCCGCACTAAACCTGCCTCTTTCAAGCAGCTGTCAGCGACCCTGCTCATCCTTTTGGCAAACACATGAGAAATCCATGTGGGCAAAATATGAACTAAGTATCAAGCAGAAATCCAGTTACTACTGAACAAGTTGACTGTTACTCGGTTTCCATTCTGAAAACTTTGCAATTTTAGGCCCATTTTGTGATGCTTATTCAAAACTTGCCATGGTACTTGCCATGTTTCTGTAGTAACTCTGATTTAACCTGAAAGGTCATCCTTTTCTTTTTTGAGAAATGGTTCTCAAAGACTTTCTCACTCAGTTCAGTTAATATCCATCAGTAAAGATTACCACTGCACACCACTCAATTTTAAAAACATCAAAAATGTTTGTTTACAATAGGCATTGGATCAAAGATGGTCCAGACGTGGTCCAATATTTGAATGCTGTTTCCACAACTCTTCTGTGTAGCCTTTTAGCTACAGCACTGTGAGCAAATGTCAGTAGGGCTCATTGTCAATTCACTTAATGGTGTCAACAACAGGTGAAAGACCTTGTGAGTCACAATGGGAGAAGATGGGAGAGAAACAGTAGTAAACACTCAAAGAATAACTGTGAAAGGAAAAACAAGAAAAGAAAAAACAACAACCAATTAACATATGAATCAGACAAACTGGTCATGAACCCAGCTGTGATTCATTCAGCTAGCCAGCTTGCACACAATACAGCAATGAAAGCCTAATAGGAGGATAAAGCAATCATAAACCATCCACAGTGGAAAACACCAGCAAAAGGGGGGAAATTAAGTTCAAAATACCCAAAGCAAAGAATCATTTTACAGCATCTATGGGTCACACAGGAGAGGAAAGTGGTGTTTCTAACATAACTCCACACAAAAGGTCAAGCCTAAAAGGCAATGTCAAAATACTAAAGTGTTTCACAGTCTTCTGACAGTCTGAGTCTGACAGTAGAATGATGAACACGCTCTGTATCTGTATCTCCCTGTCTGTCTTGATGACACAAAAGACTCCCTCTAGCCATTCTGAGATGTCAGTTGATGTTGAAGGGGTGTGTATGTCTGTGTCCAAGTAGGGACTCGTGTTTTGTATGTGTTCAAAGATAACATACTATTATCTCTATGGTCTCAGACATGATAATTCATCACAGGTTTGACACGGTTTATAGCCAAATAAAAGAATGACAGCAAGTTAAAAAAGTGTGTGTGCAGATGAGTGTGCAAGTTTGACTGTGTAGTTATCATGTCAAAAAGTGAAAAAAAAAAAAAAAAAAAAGAGCTTACTGGCACCCCGAGGCTCAGCCACAGGTGCTAGTCACACACTGTAGTTTTGCTGACAGATATGATCATTAATATTTATACTGTTGTTGCGCTTCATATTAAGTAACAGACAGGCAGCACACAGGGCTCAAACTGTGACAAGCACAATGACACTATCAAAGCCAAGTAGCGGAAAGATTATCAAACCTGCAGGCAAATAGGTAAACACATACACAGCTTGTACAATACCCAAGTTGTACATTCTATCATGAGGCAGAGGCCAATCAGTCAAGTGTGTTGTCTGTACCCTTGAGGAAAGGAGAAAGGACACCTACACCTGGACATTAACTAGCCTGTCAACATACTGTAGAAGCTCCACAGAGAGATGATGCCATGCAGTGGACCTGACTCCTCATCTGGATTAACATTAGTTAATCTCAGTGTCTCACAGGTTTTCTAACAGAGGTCTGCTTGGAGCCTACAGGTTCAGACCATTGGAACATAATAGCTTTCTTTCATCTGTCTTTTTCTTCCAAGAAGGCATAACCAGGTATAACCAGTCACACTCTGATGTGTATTTGCAGTGCAGGCGGTATGTTTTTTTTTGCAAAAAACTGTTATTAAAGTGTGTATTTTCTGTATATTTTATATAAATTATCAATATGGCATCATGTGAAAGGCTTTTGTCATTTTTGACAGAAGCTTAAGTAAAACAGACTTCATTACTGCTCCATGCAGAGCAAATGACACATCAGTAAATTTGCCACCTGTAGTTATATTGCCTGATTGTTTCTGGAGATAAGTGAGCACTCGCAACAGCGAACAATATCATAAAATGTCCAAGGAATTGATTCAACCAGGATTGATGAGCATAATCTGGATCAATAAAAGCTAAATGATACCCTACTCTAGGGAACCTGGATGGTAACTGACAAAGACAAATTGGGAGCTGGGAGGCAAGCAGGAAATCCTGCAGGTGTGGGAGCACGTAGGTGCAGACCTCTAGTCCAAAGCTCAGAGACTGTCAAGGACAGCATCAATTTGGCTCCTCCAATGAGACTGGTTTCTTAACCAAAACAAGCTTTACTTTTAACTCCTCTTATTACAACTCTCGGTTAGCACATTTGGAACGTTTTAGTGTTTTATTGTTCTTTGTGATGTGGATCAAGGTCCAAATATGCAAGCTGTATTAAACAATCCAACACCCAGTGGGCCAAGGAAGGCAGGCAGGCAGGCAGGCAGGCAGTGCTGCACGATCTAGGAATGCTCTGCTAATGGCGCCAAAAGTGCATCAGGCAAGGGTGTTAGCTAGAAAATGTGCTTTGAATGTGACATCTGGCAGACACCAACATAAGTATTGTCCTTCTGCTTCTCGTGAGATATTGCCAGGTTAGGAAGATATTTCAGCCATTTCAATTCTCTGCTTTAGTTGGCAGTACTAAAAACTGCTCCCTGTCTGGTTCTCTGTCCACACATCAACATTATTTGTCATTTGACACTGTTAGGAGAAATGTGGCCCACATTATTAAAACCATGAAATGAAGTTGTGAGTTATTTTCTTTATTATTATTTATTTATTTTTATATGTTGCATTATTGTTGTTCTCTGTTGGTAGCAGAGAACAACAATAATGCAACAGAATAGCTCCAGCAAAATGCCTTCATTTCCCAAGATGCAACACAAAAATTGTGAATACAAAGTAAACAGGCTATGCACAAACAAACAGTGGGCTGAAATCAGCTCCCCCAACAAGGGCTTCACCTCAGCAGACTTGAGTGTGGATGAAATCCAAAACACAACAGTTCAGCAAACACACAGAGAATCAATACATACACACATTAGAAGCACTGCAGAAACGGGCACTATGTAGCCAGAGGGTGGACTTTGTGAAGATGCCAAAACATGCAACAATAATTGAGAGAGACTTGAGAATGAGAGAATGTTTTCTGGTGATTACTTGTAATGAATAGAAAAATATAAACCATGTCTGCACAAAAGTTATAATTACATAAGTATGTAGTATTCTGTTGCATAAACATAAATGGATTACAAAGTTTAATCGAACATCCAACTGAAATTGCATTTGTATTGTTTGCTACAGCATACATATCTGCTCTGTAAATCAACGGCCTGTGCTTTCCTATGAAGTAAAAAAGAAAAAGAGATGAATTCAAGTTTTATATTTTTTGTTGCGTGATGGCTCCCCCAGTCCTCTATTAAGTTAATGAACTACTGTCTACATAGACGGAGACCTTATTTTGATACAGCAAATCACATCTTGCATAGGGCAGAGACGTCAACCTTCTATCACAGACTGAGCAGACGTCACACTGAGCCAGACAGCAACGTGCAAAGAGACACAGACTTAAAGCAACCACATTAGCTTTCCTGCTGAAGTCTCCTTCTCATCTAACTTACAAACATAAACATCATCTTGTTCTGCACCTCAGCTTGTTGAACAAATGACCAAACATTTACCATGCACTGCTAACATCAGTTTTCAGGCTAGATGGTTCATTTAACAGTATGTACACGTAGCTGTAAATATCACTTCAGTCCAGTCAGATGCTGGTGTTGCCTTTACTTTTCAATATCACTAATGACAAACTGTCTGCCCATGACATGTAGGCTACAGCCTAGTCTATTCACTTTGTCGCTCATTCTTTACATTATAACACTGGCACTATCGGCCTACCAGCTGCTGTCAATCAAACACAGCCACCTGAGCTAAAAATAAGGATTTCCCCAAATTGGTTCTTCTTCCCCACGATTCCCAAATATCAATCCACCTGAACATCTTTTGGAATAAACTTAGAGCTGCATCAGTAAAAAGGAACATCCACCTATAAACCCTAAGCAATTATGCATTGATGTCTGCATGGTCAGCTTTGAAACAAAGGCACTACAGGTGTTTCATCGCTGCCACAAAGTAGCTCTTTAAAACGTAGGCAACCGCAGTATGAAACATGGATTTCTAACTCTCTGGTCAGTGAGTGAATATACTTTAAATATAATGTGAAGTTCAATTCCTCAGTGTATTAAATAAAACTGCAGTGCATACAGATAATTTCAAAGTGTATATCCTGCAGCATATGGAGGGGAAATGGGGTGTTAAAATGATCTAACTGAGCTGGAAAAATGCAGTTTTACATTTAACTGATAATATGGTCTTTGAAAGGAAAAAAGTGGAAGTAATCGCAAACTAAATCGTTAACAGTAACACTAACCCCTATGAGCTCAAACACTTTCTTCTTTGTATAACTGTGTTCACATTTTGGTCAGTGATCAAGCATGTAAGAACTTTGTCTATGATGGCTTCATACATGACCAACAGGTTTGTTTTATTCCTATCTTGTAACTACTGCATGCGAACATATGTACACTGACAAAAACAAGCGGAAAAGAAAAAAAAAAAAAAACTCATTGCAGAACCCTCTTTAAAAGAAAAATCTCCAATCTGTCTGATTCAGCCTCCAAGAACAGATAAATCAATAGGAGTTGAAAAGTTTATCTACTATCTATCTAGTCTATCTACAACTTATGCCCAGAGCCTGAATGTTGCACTGGGTGATAGCGTTATGTTGTCATTAACACAGCGAGTGTTTTTTTATTTTAAATAACTATATATATATATTTTTATCACTTAGTATTTAAGAGCTCTGTATTAGGAAGACATCAAGTTCAGGACTTGACTTACTAGTTAACAAACTGAGAGGTCAAAAAAAGAAAACTATGGGGCTCCTGTCACTGCCTTCTTTGAGCAGCTGAAGAGGAGATATAGTGGAAAACAGAGGATGACATTTGACAGTACTGCTCCAACAGGGTGTTTCATTGGGTTGTTATTACAGTATTATACTTTTCTTCTTTCATTTCCAGTTAGTTTCTGTATTCTTTTCATCTTTTATTGGAGGAGCAGAGTTAATACATGTACTACATGCATGTTTTCATGGTGTGTGTGGACAAGAAACAAAAAAGGCAACAGAGGTAGCTGCATCCCTGTGCTGTTTGCTCATTTGTTTTTATTTCTTGGGATCCGCATCCTAAGATGAGTTTGTCCAAAAACAAACAAAAAAAAATCACCAAAAAACTCTGAATATCAAAAGGAAGAATAGGAGTCATGAAGTGTGGAGGTGAATTGAACTTAACGAAAAAGCAAAGCAATAAAAAGGACTGAGGTACAAAGTGAAGGGGTTATTCACACCTGCACTGCGTGGGAGAATGTCACAGTGACATCAGCACGCCTGCACTTTGACGTCAGCACCAACCTCAGTGGCAGACCTTTTGAGTGCTGCAGGCTTTTTTATTTTGATTGACTCGGGGTCTGTGTGTGCTGTGCACTTCTTTGTTCTTCATATCACTCTCCCCTCTGGCCACTCTCCCTCCGTCTCATCACTTTTGAAATGCATTCATCAGCTCACTGTTCATTGTTACTGCATCCGACTGTCTGTAGAGTTCGTATAACAGTTTTTTTCTTTAAACCAGCCTCGTACAGTGCTGATGCTGTGGCACGATTGACTGCCACTACACTGACTCAAAGCATCAGTTAGCCACTTATGAGCCTTTTGGCCTGCATTGACTGTGCTGCTGACTGTAATCAATATCTGGACAGAGGTTAATAGTCAATTAGTTACACTGAAAGCAAGGTTAACTATAGAACGCATCTGACACTACTAATGAATGTAAGATCACATACAGTTAAAAAAAAACTATATTGCACAACTCAACTCAAATAATAATAATAATAACTCTGCAATGCAAGACTTCCTTAGGGAAGAAGGGATTTGGATTGGAAAATATCAGAAACAGGTGTTCTGTAGTGTTGATAACACACTAATATTTTACATTATAAACACGTAAAGATGTTATGAAGGCAATCAAAGGCAGTTCAACCCTTTTTGGTCTGTGTACTTCATGATACTGTGAAATATAAAACATCACAACCAAAGGATAAACATCTTCACAGTTTCAAAAGGAATGCAACACTTCCAACACAATACCTGTGATGGCTGACTTGCAGCTCTCCAAGAAGTTGATTCTTGAACCACTGGTCAAAGTCCACGTTGTCAAACAGCTCATAGGCTGCCAGTCCCACGGCATTGTACACTGCACACGAAACAACAAAACAACAATCAGAAAATCATTATCGGTCACAGTGTTCACAAATAGGACAGCAAATATCAAATTCTCTAAGAAGTTCCATGAAAATTTTAAAAAGACATAAAATATCTTCATTCAAAAAAAAAAAAAAAAAAAAACTATGACCTATGCAAAGCTGGTCCTGAAATGGGTCTGAACACTTAAACTTGGGAGCAGAACAGAACAGCCCGCTCTGTATGTGATTATATCATTCTAAACATTCTGTCAATTCCTTTAAAAATCCCCCAAAACTTTATATATTTCAGAAAGTATGAAATATACAAACATGAAAAGTAATTCCAATAACTGTGGCTCAACAATTCCAGCACTAAGTCAAGCTGAATCTGCTATACTATTGTCCTTCAAATATGCAATCCAATCATGGCCTACATAAAACAAAAGGGGAGTTATTTTACACGGGCACAACAGAGCAACAGCACTAAAGGGTGCTCTTCACGCATAATAGTGGCAGCAATGTCGAGGTTGGCGTTAAAAAGAAAAGGAAAAACTAAAAAAAAAAAGGAAAAACTAAAAGATGAGATTGGAAAAATGACAGTATGAGAACAATAATGTAAAGAAAGATGAAAAAAAAAAGAGGTCATAAAAATAGAATAGAGACGTTTCCAGTTACTATGTATATTTCATCTTTAAAACTAATGAATTTTTAAGATGGCAACAAGAAGAGAATGAGAGAGGGGAAAAGAACAGAGACAGAGAAGAGACGAGACTTAACAGAAAGAAACTGAAACTTTTCCCATTACTATAATTCTCTGGTATTATGCAAGGCTGGCGCTGGGTGCGTGTATCCTGAAATCTACAATAATGTAAGTGTGTGTGATTGTGTGCAGGAGTTGAGTGTAAGAGAAAAAGAGAGATAAATGCCCAAGCAGCTGTAGGAGTCTCAGCAGTATCATCTAAAAAAAATATTGAGCAGTTAAATGCCTCTTGGACATATTTTCTCTCATTTATCATGACAAAAAGAAGGATGGATTGATGGAGGGATAAGCAGAAAAGATGTATAGTCCAAAGGTGCTGAAGCAGTTGCCACGGTCCTTATCACAGAAACCAAAGCTTGAGGAGTTACTATTTATAGGCAAATAAAACAGTGGAAATTGGAAACTGGAAAAAAGAGAAATGTATATTTTTCTTTTGCATCGCTCGTGCCTTGGAGTAAAGACTGGTACGAAAAGGCAGCTAAGACATTAAACATTACATTACATATTGTGTTGCCATTTTGTTTGTTTGTTGACAATGACACAGTTTAGCTTCCATTTGAGGTAAAGTCGAGTTATTTCTTGCTCTATAGCGCTGCTGTATATTATTGTGTCTCCCCAAAATGAGACGTTCATAAATCTTCAATTGTATTTTTAGTGGTTATGAAGGCATCACAGAGGGCTAATGGTGCACTAAAATATACTTATTCAGTTCTAATGTATAATATTTCAGAGAGAGGAAGTTAATGCTACTGTTTCTGTCAGTGGAGCATTAAAATGACAAATGTGGGACTGATACAGAGGCTGCAAAAAATATATTACAGCACCTCATGGCCTCATGGCTGTCTGAAGCAACAAAACTTTAAAAACTGTTATAAGGGTGGTTCATACTTGGTTGAATTCCAAATAGGATCCAAGCAGATGGTCTTGCTTTTGTAGCAAATGAGGTTATTACATATTATGACAAATGTCTTTAAAATGTCTTTGTACCTGTTCCTGTAATCAGCTAACTGAAGCAGGCTCAGGTTTATGTTGGGGTTGGGGCCTAAGAAAAAAAACTGAACCCTCTTTTTACAGCAGTATAATTAAGGCCTCGGTCTATAATTGTATTAGCACCATTATAATTATTGATTTATTTCTTTTCATTTCATTAAAACAGAAAAAAAACACCTGCTGTTATTAAACACCCCTGTGGCTCTTCAACCAGCTCTCACGGCCACATTTGTACAAATCTGCCACTGCTACAACCACAGCTTCATCACCCAGCGATGTCTGCCGTTTTATCAACACCGTCAACCGACCGCTGAGATCTCTACGGGCATCCAGCTTTAACAGAGGCCCTCTTAGGAGGCAGTCCTAACTGTCTATGATTTAGTTGTGCATGCCACCACAGTGGTTTTACAGCCTTGACCTGCCAAAGAGTTAGAAATACTTAAAGGAGGTAGGAAGGGGGAAAAGAGAGGGGTGTAGGAAAGACAAAAACTGTCCACGGACATGAGCAGGGATATACCAAAGCTGGATTACATTATACAGGAAATCTAGCTACAATTATTATTTTTATGTGTTTATTCAGACTTCGTATCTGAGTCTAAAATGATTGTTATGCATCGTGTATGTCTTAATTCACTCTGCTCTCCCTCTGTGAGTCCAGATCAGTCATTTAATTCACCTGGCATGACAAATGATACCAAGTACTGCTACTGCACTGGCAAGAAAAAGGAAGAAAGGAAACCCTTTGACTCACCTGCATCTTTCATTAGCAACTGAACGGGGTCTTCCACATTGGTTGGACCTACAAAGACAAAATACATTATGTAACAGACTGCATTTGGAAGATAAGTGTTATACCAATGTGCATACAGTTCAAGCTTGGGGAGTCGTGATATACAGTTATTGATCAATAACTATGATATTTAAAAATGAAATATTTATAGCACGTTAAAAGCACATACGATAATATCATGTAAATAACGCAGCATCATAAGTCATAGCATAGCATATAGTCATTTGTTTTTCACGCATTCTGATTTCCCCAATATAGTTCATAATCAGTCTATAACCATAACTGTACAAACAGAACAGTTTCACTCTGTCCACATCCCTACAAGTGTACTTTGAATGTAATTCATTCATTCATAATTAATTCATTATTTTTTTTTGCCAAAAAAAGAGACAAAACAAGTTAAAGATGATGATTTTCAATTTTTTTTCTATAGATATTGCTAAAAGCCGATCTTGAGATAGAGCTTTCGCACTATCTCAAGCTTTTTTCAAATATAACAGAAGCTCTGCAGGATTTAATTGACTCATTGATTACACCATAACACAGCTGCAGCTTAAAGAGGTCTAGACTCCACTGTATCAGCCTTGTCTCAGTCATTTTACTGGTCTGTTCTCGCCCTCTGTATTAGTCATTGTTGTGTACTCAGGTCTCAAAATCAATAGCTGCCTCCCTTCAACCATAGAATTGCCCAATCTGGCATCTTCCTTGCTCCAGCAGAACCCATTTCCACTCTGTCACTTGAAAATGAAAGCAGCTTGGGAGACAGGCCGGAAGAAGACCCCGTAATCCGCCTGTTTGAGCAACTGAGCCGCTAATTCAGCGACAGAACAAGAACTGTGTGCCAGTACCACCAGGGGACCAGTGGCAGTATGGTGTGCGTGTACGTGTGACTGACTGACTGGCTGGCTGACTAGGGAGTCCAGAGAAGATGTCATTGTAATGGTGGAGGTTGACACCAGGGAACTTGAAGGTGCTGTCAAACCTACAGATCGCGTGTTACACAAACTGTGGCTGCTAAGAGCAACATGAACCTTCAGGCTATCATATTTTTTGATATATGAAAAATGTATCACTTACTCCAAGGGAAGGCTACATTTCATGATAAGAAATAGGGATGGTGAAGAGATGAAGAGGCCCATTTTGTATTACAAGAAATGGAGGAATACCATGTGTGCAGTGCAAGGCGATAGTATCTGTATCAACTTTCAAACAGACAGGCAATTCAAAGTACTTTGCATAAAGTAGGTAAATGCATTAAAAAATATATATGAAAAAGGTGAGATAAAATACATAAAAGGTTGACCTTATGAGATCATTGGTATGGGGAAATATTAGACAGACCTCTCAGTATAACAATAAAATCAAACACCATCCAAAATGACCATCAGAATGGATCTAAAGATTTATTGCAGAGCTTTATTAGAAAGCAATAGTTTTAGCTTTTGTACCTAGTAAACTGGCTACTGGGTGCATGTTTTCCTTGCATTGACACAATGCTAAAAGGTTTGCTAAAAGGGGGAAGACTGCGCTTTTGATACATAATATTATTTAAATTGACACGTAACTCACCCTGGAGATTCTGAACCATTTCCAGCAGCACCGGTGTCAGTGTCTGGCTGTAGTTGTGGAAGATATCCAGGAACAACACTTCTGTACAAGGCTAAATAGAGGGAAAAAGCAGACAGTTAATTGGCAGAATAGATGGTACAGTATATGTGTAATTCATCATTCGTTTTCCTCCCAGTATCACAGCTCCCCCTATTCTTAACGGCCTGCTTTGGTTTTGTTGGGCACTCTGCAGTGGTAAAGGGAAAAATCATGAACAAGCAACATCAGTGCATCATCCTGCACAAACAATGCCTTGAGCACTTGTTAAAAAAAAGTCAATGTGACATTGTCAGTGGATTTCTGCGTGTGTCTGTGTTCAGATAAAGAAACGATCCATCCAACCACCTTCACTAGTTTATTGGTTTTAGCTGTCACTAAAAAAAAAAAGAAAAAAAAAAATCAATACTGATTGAAGGTGTAAGAAATTTGACAACATGGGCTGAGTCAATTCATGTATACATGCTGTGACATCTCACAGCATGTAGTTTTAACCTTTCTTCCCTGGTGACAAGAGGTCAGAGGTGAGGTGACATTTCCAAAAAGCCAATCCAGCACAAAATCCTTGTTCTGTTTGGAAAATATAGACAGGATGTAAAATTGATAGGCGAAGGTCATCTATAATCAGTCATTAGAATCGGTGACCACGGACGGGAAAGATGGACAGTGACATTAGATCTATGAACCATCCTGAGCATCCCAATTTGCTACTAAGAAGGTCAGAAGAGGGCGGGCACACAAAAGTACCTGAATCGAGATTTGGGGAAGCCGGCCATTGTTTCACAGACTGTTCTCTTTGTTTATTTGTTGCTTTATTTAATTCATAGATCCAAAATCAAAAGACATATTTACATAATACATACATAAGTTTATTTCTTAAAGACCAAGTGTAGTCAAAGCCATAACCAGTAAGAGTTTGAGTCCTTTGTGGAAGCCATTTTGTGCCAGTATTATCAGTAGTCTTTTTATGTGGTGTATGAGTAGGTGGGGTCTCAGATTTGATTGGATGACGGATATATGTAATGAAATGACAATTAATGAATATAAATACTGAAAAAAATACGCACAAATAATTTGTTTATTTTGAATGTATAGTAATTATGTTCACAGGGCTTCTTGTTATGAGCAAGTTAAGAAAACAATGTACATTTCTTGTTGACCTTGTTCTAGAGTTCTGACCTGATAGGCCAGACTTAACTGGAAAGGCAGGCTTTCATGATATTATGTAACTGTTTTGAGCTGTGTACAGTGTACAAAGTTTTTCCTCCATGTTTTCTTTGTTTCATGTTTTATTTATTTATTTTTGGAGACTACAATGAAAGTCAATGCAATGAGATGTTTCCAGCGCACCTCCGTGTCAGCATGATGTTTTGTCTTCCTCAGGTTGTAACATGCTACTCTGCACCTCGCCTTACAATAGAAGAGTTATACATACAAATTTCCAGCCTTAGTGACTGATTTCTACATTATAAACTCAATTCATATCATTAACTCAATGAGAAAGCAACAGAGTGTTTTAAAATTCTTAGACCACTCTACAGGTTATAATAAAATCCCTTTTCGCTGGGGCATTTGGTGTTAAAACTCCCCAACATTGTCCTATCAAAAAAGAACACTGACACAATAGAAAGTGAGAAAAACTGTTAAACAATTCAGGGTTTAATTAGAACTAATTAACTGACTGTAATGTCACATTTTTTTCTACTACAGTGTGCTTTAAATGAAGACCTTTAACAGACCTTGACCTTAACGTTCAATGAACAAATGCTTAACTGTACTTTACAAAAACAGCAGAAGTTGTTATCTGAAGTGATGAAAGTAAATAAACGAGGCTCCGCACAAAGAGGAAAGGGAAGATAAACACTGAATTGACAGAAAAAAGACTATCTCTAAGAGATAAGAGATTATGTCTTATGACTTACAAAATCAGCTGAAGCCAAGACACTGCTAACTAACAAGACACAACCACAGAGACGGGCTCCCTGGAGCCCACCAACTGTTTTATGATGCTGCAATGCATACAACATACCAGTTATGCCATCACATAAAACCCTGCTTTGAATTTTTGAAAATATAGCACACTGAAATAAATACTAATAAATGCTATGGTTCTTTTAATCTACATTTTTATGGTTTTATGGGTGGAATTTAGCATTGTGTTTGTTTTTTGTCTTTAAAAATGTAAACTTTGACAAACTAGATATTTTAAGAGTGATGGTTTTACTTCTCACTGTTCTGAGATGCCGTCAAGCTGAGGGTACCAGAGTGGAGATGCTGCTCCAGTTGTTTTATGAGAAGAGTTGAGGACTGTGTACCAACTTCATCATGGACACATACAACACAGAAGTACTCAACACCCTACTGCCTCTAGAACAGAGACCTGAAGGACCACTCTCTGTCTTTCTGTTTCCCTCCTTCTCGGGTAATTAGTATGAGAAAACAACAGGATCATTTCATAGTGTGTGCGTTTTTACTTACCCGCAGACTGTATTTCCAAGAGTCACCACCTGTTTCTTCAACAGCTGGAAGAAGAGAGAAGTAATAATGCTTGATATGAAAAATAATAGATTTTGTTGCTTTAAATAATGTTGATCAAAGGTTGCTTGCTATCACAAACCTGACTGGATAATAAACAATAAATTCAGATGAACCCTGCACACAAAGTGACATTGCAACCCTTACTATACTCTTACTATTCTGGACTTCCCAAGAACATGCTAACATGTTAACTCTGCCAGTCTCTGCTGGTCCAGATCAAGATCAAGTTTGGACATTTGGATTCAGCCTGTGTATCTGGGGATGTGCTATTACCAAAGCTCTCAGGGTCCTCTTCCCACATTGCCAGCTCTTCCTCTGTGAGAAGGAAGTAGTGTGAGACGAGCCGACGTCCAATCTCTGTCAGCGTGGGGTGTGTGAAGAAGGCTGTCTTGATCTTGTGAGCCTCCAGACTCTCTGGTTTACTGTCTGAGGGAGGGAGAGTAAAAGAGATAGAGGCTGATATTCATTTTATTTTCAAACGTCTACTTTATCTGTAACCTCTGACTCCAATGTCACTACTGGTTCAGTAGTAAAGGACCTGTTCTAGTATTCTCAGCATGCCTGTCTGTCTGTCTGTGTGTCTGTCTGTCTGACGACATGGGCCTAATAAATAAGTCAGATGGTTGCTCTGAGCTGAGCTGTGTCAGTCAAGGCTCAACTTTCCCTTTAGCTACGTAACCTTACTACTTGAAATACTTTTTTTATTGTTTAGAAATAAGATTGGGAAAGCAAATCTACAGTTGGACTCAAACTGAACCAGCAAGAGTAGGTACACTCAAACATTCAAATAAAACCAAGGCATTAACACAAGAAACAAAATGTGGCACCACTCTCTGACAAGCAACAATTGCTTAAGTGAAAGATCTTCAATGAGGCACACCAAAGACCATACTAGCTGGAAGAATAAAGGCCAAGTGCTGCGCTCAACAGCTAATGAAGCACTGGAGACCTCTGACAGCTTAAAATAAATATGAGTCATGGAGAGGTGCAGTGACTCCAATGGTGTTTCAGTGTTGTGCTTCAAAACACTGTCAGTGATTAGCTTTGAAGCGTTAGTGGCGTTTTCTGTTGGCTCCTCTCACTCTTTTCCAAAATCCTTATATCTTACCATCAATGTTCTTGGCAGGTTTGTAGGCATCATTCTTCACAATCATCTTGATGAGGTTCATGCACTGGACAATGAAGCGTTCAAAGGTGACCCCCTCCCCTGCAGGTGTGAACACATAGCTGACAGCAAATTCCAGGGAACGCTGAATTAGGGGTATAAATGCACATGGGTGGTATTCCAGGAAATCTAACAACTACATGGAAGGAAGGAAAGAAAAGGACAGAGGAAATAGGAAGGGAGAATGATAGATAGAAGTTACACACTGTATTTGGTTTGAAGGGTCATAATGCAAAAGATACAACCTATTAACAATAAAACAGACATGAAACACTAGTCATTTATTATTATATATTAATATTCAAGTCAACTCACAACTTTAGTGTACAGTATAATCGTCTTCTCCAGCTTTTCCCTGCATGTGCTATCTGGACCAACCTGCCGACCTGAAACACAAAATAACCGCACAGTATTGTTACATAAAAGCAGCAGTAAACTTAATAGCATACACCAGCCTCAGGCAATCATCATCAATAACAACAGAACATCAATAGAGCATTCGTATCATCATTTGGCAATAGAGAATAATAATGTTTTTCTGGATGGCATATTTTTTAATTCAATACAACAAATCAGTTTGTCAATAATGAGTTTAATAGAGATTAATAATACTCAAATTAGGAAATATATTGATTTAACCATCATATTAAAAAAAAATCCTAAATTCTATTCATGACGCGAGTGCAAATCAATTTTGGGAAATTGTTTACTTCCTTGCCAAAGCAGATCTTTCTCTGAAACCTTTGGACAGAGCCAGGCCATTGATAGAGTAGTGTTTAGCCGTGTCGTGTGAGTGTGTAAGTGTTACACTGGACGAACACAGTGGCATGATGTGCTAAAATTCTGAACTTTCAAGTATTAAGCCCACGCCTGCATAAAAAGCTACACTGCATGAAAGGACAACTCAATTGTTGATTAATGAGATTTTAAAATGAGTCGTAATTATTTCAGACGAAGCCTTTTCAGGATGAAATGGAACATTAGATGAGAAATTATCTTGACTGGTGTCTTATCCTGTCTATTCAATACAGTCACCTTATATAAAAGTGTGAAAAACACTCAAATGGGATAAATGGATCAAGATTACAAGGAGGACAGTAAGAGAAAGAAAATGATGCTCAAGAAATGTGCAGAGATTCATTTATCTTGCCCACATTTATTACTAGAAACATTGCTCTTTCTTTAAAGGTCAAATGTCCACTTCACCTCACTGCCTTGTGAGAGTCCTAGAAGACCATTATAATCCTTGGTTTTCATAATATAGTACGGTAATAAAAGAACTCAAAAATGACCATGAATGACTCACTCTCTCTGATGTAAATTTTGGCTCCATAAAACCACTCATGATGCTAGAGCCAATAAAGATGTCCCATGTAGTTTACTTCCTTGTCATCCTCATTGATGAAATCGGCAGAGACCATAATAATCTCTGGCATTCCTCCAATCATTTGTGAACAGCCAGGGTCATTGTTTCCCCTCTCTCCTTATATACACACACACACACACATTCATTTATATCAGCAACTACTAATTTGAAGTGACACTAGATTGATTTAAAAGATTAACTGGCTCAGGATTGCTTTGTCTTGCTTCTATTAGATTTTGGACCAATCAGGATTATGGGTTATGTAAATAAAACACCATTGCATTGTATTGACTTTGTGTCCATGCCATTGTTTCCTTGTTTGCAGGTGTGTGACAGCTCGTAATGTAAGCAGGTGTGTAAAGTCATCAAAGTCACTGAGGCCATACATCAACAAAACCTGCTAATAAAATCCATAGACAGGGAAAATAAAGAAAGAAGACTGAAACTAAAGAGATTCATTATTTCTGACATGTAGTGCAATACTGTAGTGACTGACAAAAATAGATACGTGACCTCAGTTGGAGGACAAACATCCAACAGGAAGAGCCAGACACCTGAATGGACAGCATAGACTGCCCAAAAAACAAGAGTTTATATAGCTGACCTTATCAGGCTGTGCAGAGCAGATATTTCTCCCCAGCTGGACTGTGAGCTGCCTTGCTTGTTTCCCCTATCTGCCAGGTCCAAACACCAACAACACCTGACCCTGTCTCTATTGCCATCAGCGGAGTAAATATTGGAAGTGATAGTAGAGGGTGATATCTCAAATGATTTTTTTTTTTTTTTTTGCCAACATCTGCCCAGCTCATGGAGTTGTGTCTGAGATTTATCTTTCACTCACTGGGTGTTGTTATGACAAAGCTCTGTGAAAAAGAATAAAGGACCATTGGATACTGAGATTAGACAGTGAAAGTGAGCAAAGATAGCCGCCCCTGCACTGGGTGGATGTCACTCACTGGCCCTTTTCCACTGTAGGAACTTTCCCAGGTGACAAAGGACCTTTGTAAGAACTCACAAGCTTTACCTGTGTTTCAACCAAAGGAATTTAAGATGAAGTTTTGTTGCTGTACCACAGGTCCAAGTGCCAAAAAACGCCATGCTGTACTAGTTCAGGAACAATGGGGACAGAGTTTGCAATGTTGAGCATTGCTGATTATTCAAACACCAACACCATGGCTACTTCAACTTGTGTACAGCGGCTAACAAAAGATCAACAACTGTCAACGCTCTCTGGTGTGTGTCTGTGTCTGTGAGGCAGTGTCAGTACGTAGCCATAGCCCTGCTGTATGCCCTGAGATCATCATCACGGGAAAGAATGCCGAACAACTGCAACAAAATTTAAAAAAAACTAAGTAGAGTGTTGGCAAAAATAGCATAAATTCCTGTGAGTGACCAACATTTCAAAAAGACTGTTTTCACAGACCCCCACTCATCAAAGCATGGCTCAGGGAAGTTGGCCCCCACATCTGATTGGTGTAAATTAGACTATTGACTATATGTCAGCAATGGCCTTGCAATGTTCAGGGTGATTTAAACAGTAGATGGCATGTTTCAACCCGTGAAATGCCAATTGTCAGAAATTTTGTTAAGAATGTCAATATTAGCACCAGCATCAATGTGTTTCATTAGAGTAAGTCATATAATATAGTTTACACCTCAATAAAACATGTAACTGTGCAATACCTCTTTAATAATGTTTTGACCGTTTTATTGCTTAGGTTTTATGTTCACATCATCTAGTGCAGGATGAGTTCATTATCAAATATTTTCCAGGAACACACAGCACATGGTGTCTTTTACCCGTTTTTTTTAAGATTTACAAAAGATTCTCATTCCTCGAGTCATACTCATAAAAAATAGTAAAGGGAGCATAAGTTTTACCTGGAGGTCTTCGTTTTTTAATAGAGAAACTCTTAATTAAAAACTAAGCCCCATAGGATGGTTCAGCCTCAACGTTTGGTTTGACACAGTACATTATGCTATCCAGTTACGAGACCCTATACTTCTCAGCATCATAAAGTATCTCAGACTTTTAAGTAGTTGCCTTCAGCGTGTATTGGTTCAAGCACCAGAGTTTGTTTACTGAAGGGAGAAGTCTTGGATCAGAGATTCGTGACAGAGAAAGAGACAAGTACTCACAGCATTCCAAGAACTGTTTTAGCCTTTCAAACACTGCATTCAGGAAACCCTGAAAAGGAGAAGATGAAGAGAGGGTGAAATAAAGTTTAATCTCTTTGACATTTCTGCAGTTGAATCATTCATGATTGCTTCATCAGTATTGCCCAGAAGCAGATATATTAACAAGGGAATAACTTTAGGATGTGTGAGAGCAGTGTATGTGTGCGTGGGCACACTTGCCTCTGTACTCAGGAGTATAAATAAAAGTGCCAGCTACACAATATGAGAGAGAATCAATTTTCTGTAGCCTGGTGTAGACGTGGCTTAGCATGGGAAATGAGATGATAGATGGAGATGCAATCTGTTTAGTTCTGCATTAATGTTCAGCCATGAGGTCAACAGCAGTGTCATTAATCACACAACACAGCCCTGCCAGCAACTACAGTTTCTAATAGAGTTAGTGAAGAAAGAGGGGGGTCACAAAAGGAGCACGGAAGAGGGTGGGAGATGATGGAGAACAAAGTTTACAATAGGCATTTGTTAATCTAATAGTGGGATTTTAAAAAGAGGGGGAGGCAAGGTAAGTGAAATAAAAGGAGAAAATACTTTAATAGCGCATGCAGGAAAATTAGAAACGACTAACGTAGGTGGGAGTGCAAAATATAAGAATTCAGCTGAATCAGTCACGATGAAAAGGGTTTGACAACTAAAGAGGAGGAGATGCAAGGCTCATGGCACTGCTGGGGAAAAATACATAAGGATGAAGTGAAAAGTAAATGAATGTCAGGAAAATGAACTGAGACAGTTTAAAAAAAAAGGATGGAAAAGTGGTGGGCATCAAATGAGCATGTCAGCAGCAGTGTGAGAAGTAGTTTGTAAAGGGAGATGAGTGTCAACGGAAGAACCGAGTTCATCTGAGTAAGGATCTAAGGGAAGAACAGTGGGTGGCAATTTAAGACTCAAATTTGGTGAATGTTTCCAAGTATATGGAAAAATACCTGCACCAGGTGGTAGATTGTTTATCACAACGGTTCAACTTAATGTGTCTTTTAAAACTATAATTTTCTTTGAGAGTGACACAAAGATGTCACAAATATGCTTAAATGTTACTCACGTAGTGAGCAGCAAGAACATCAAGTTGAAAAGAATGTAAAATGTGTAAGTCATTTTTGTTTCTGTTGTTTGTTTAACAAGATTATTCGAGATGTCTAATCTAGCCTTCCTCCCGTAGTGTCTGTTTGACAATCAGGCGAGGAAGATAGACAGTCATTCAGCTGCAAGTTTTAAAATGCATCACTGTGGCAGCTTGTTTGAAAAGTGACAATGCTCTTCATTCTTAGTGTCAGTGTTTTCCAGGTCACTGCCGTTCTCCAGCAGTGCTGCCACTGTGGTGATTAGAAAACCCTGTCCATTCAGAAGGATCATGAGTGATGTCGACTGGATGGTTTATAATCAGAGACCAAAGTGTGAATGAAATAAACCATTGGCCTTAAGGACCAGAGAAGAGCCAAGAAGAGTTCAAAGAACTTGTGCAAATAAAAACAGATGGCTGTGCCATTTGTTACCAAAAGAGCATTAGGGAAAGTCAAACAAAATGCTTGGAATACAAGTTGAGAATATGTCTCATCAGAAACTTGCAACTGGCACTGACATGAATGAATTAGACCCATTGGGACCAGACATACCAAGAAAAGCTGAGATGCCAGTGTTAAACACACAGCAAAATGATGCCCAACAGCCGAATTTTATGATTCATGTTGTATCAAAATGTTTTTTTTTTTTGTTTTTTTTTTGGAAACACAAATATATTCTGGCTCAAAATACAACCTAGAAATAAACAACACAGCTAAAAAAAACAAAATGGCTAATTGCACAGGTCTGGGTGGCACCTTTTTTAATTTGTGTATGCTAAATTCTGCAAACATTACAGAAGTAATCTATAGTGATTATTAGAACTGAGAGGAGGAAAACTGTTTGGCTGGTTTAGTTAATTTATAACTTGCTAATAAGTCAAAACAATTTTTTATTTGGTGTTTCACGATTTTAGTTTACAGAGAATGTACTGTTGAGGGTCAAAGTACTCAATAACAACAAATTAAGTGGTTAACAAAAGCATAAGCCTAATCACAGCAACATTATGTATAATTAGCAGATATGGGACAGGCTTATTATCAAGATTCACTGTTATAGTCCAGGCCTGCTGTGCTGCAGGCCTCTGAGATACACATCATGAATTATTTAGTTACATAGTTACTCTTTCAGAAGGTTTATTCAGTTCTCTGCTGGTTGCTCAATTACTTTTTTAGTAGGCAACCTGCATCCTACAGGCCCCTTCAGGAATATCTAAAAATCTAAAAATTAAATAATATCGCATGAACATAACTTAACCAAAGAAGATCAAAATGAGACTTGAGACCATGAAGACTGCATCAAATTAGAAGCGCGCAGACATATAATCAAGCCATCACAGAAAATATCTGAACAATGATTGCAGATATTGTAACTGTCCAAAACTACTTTGACTGAAAACACATCACCGGACGTAGTTAATCAGTCAAAGTGGTGTTAATGAAGATTCCTCTTACTAAGTTGAAAAAAACTTGACCTGTGTAATCAGATTTACTATTCAGGAAATGAGTTAATTTGAGTTAAATCAATGAGGGCACCTAATGAATTTAAATTACATTATCTCCGTCTGACTCACCTCACCTGTTCCTATTAACAACAATTAACTTTCTTTCAGTTGAATTTGTTCCAGGTCATGAGAGCTGATGCCAGACACATCCAGGTTAAAGTGTGAACATTGCTCATGATTACATTCAAACATGTTAAGTCAATGGAAAGATGAGAGTAGATTCACTCTAGGGATTGTCAACAGACTGGTGTAATGTCAGTCTGAGATAGCTGAGTAAATGGATGCATAATGTTGCTCATGTACAGAGTCAAGAGACAAAGAAATGGCACAACCAAAGATTACACCACCTGTTACTTTAAGCAGTAAAACCAATGACAGTATAAAGAACGTACAGAGCCTGAGTGACATCACCCATAGGTTTCCAAAGCGCTGTTTTGAAGCGAGGATTGAAGAGGTTTCCTTTTTCACTGAAACGTCTATTCTCAGTGTGTATGTGCATTGGAGGCTTCAAGTTTCTACATCATGTTTAAGTGAAAGTTGCATATTGGACCATGACTGTCTTTTAAACTAGTTAGATTTAGATTCAAGGTGAGCACAGGCAAACTTTCCCCCTTCAACAGATTGATGTGAAAACACACTTCATGTGTGAAACATTCAACATACATTACTCTGCACAGTGAAGGTCAAATAGCCAATTGAAGCCACAATAAGAAAAACACAATTTTGAGTGAACAGGAACAATAAGTATGAAAAAAAAAAGAAACATCTGATTTTAAAATAGTATGGAGGTATAGCCTTGACCTGAAGGGAGCTAGGTTCAATGCAAACACATTTCTCTGTTAACACACCCTCAGCTGAACAATAAAATACATGAAAAGTGGTACTGAGGTAGTGAGTCTGGAATAATTACAGTAAATACATCTAAACATGAAATATTAACTCCAAACCATTATGTCTGCTCAGTGAGTGGGAATTACCAGGGACAGCTCAAATTACAAATTACATTTTAATGTGACTGTATCAACCATTATACAACCTTTAGCCTGCAAGTTAGAAGTGGTCTCATCAATGGAATAATACAGCGCAGTAAACAAAATGATTTATCATAGAATGATGTCAAAAGTTACACTAAGCAATGCTACAACAATGACTTAAAATTGCATTTTTTTTTTAATTAAAGTTAATAAAAAATTAAATTTATAATGATGGGAACATTTAAAAAGATAAGTAAATCCTAATTTTCAAGCCAAAACAATGTGTTTGATATTTTAACTTCAATGAACGATTGATTATTCAAACATATGTCCCCAATTATCTTATTAATACTAATCAATTACTGAGTAATGGATTTTCTGACACAGGTACAAACCCACACACAAACATCCTCCTATCAATCCTCTCCATTTTTTATTCTGACGTCAAGATTTCAGTCTCAAGATTCTTTAAATGAAATAACTTCGGTCCACTCCAACCAGGGTGCCATGTACCCCTTTGATATCTTAGAGTAGTTGTGCAACCAGGTTTATCCATTTAAGTGGCTGCACTGCTCATAGTAAGAAAACAAAAACAGAGTACCTCTTAAAGTCTCTGACTTACGAGTAACAGTTTTTTTACTACTATTCTCCAAAACGTCAGAATCTGCAGCTTGTTGCAGAGTTCAAAAGACGTTTTATGCAAATGATTCCATTTACTCTGAGCCATGGAGGAACCAAAACGCTAGACAGCCACTTCAGATATTTTTAAACCATAGAGATTTAGACTAAATTAAATTAAAACAGTTTTATGGAGCTGGACTTTCTTCATACTGAGAGTGGGAGAAGAGCTCATACAGAACTCTCTTGACTCTTTGAACCGAGACATGGCTTAAGGCACTTTCAATCTTCATGGCCATCCACATTTTGCACACTTGGACTCATTTTCAACTCAAAACACCAACAAGAAAAATATCAGCCTTTTCAAAATATGAAAGGGTCTACAGCAGCCACAGCTGAAATAACATAACACTCACCATCACTTCCATATTCTGTTGTGGCTCTTGAAATCCGTGGACTGTCAACTTGCGAAGCACTGAAAAAAAAAAAAAAAAAAAAAAGAAAGAAAATCAGTATGCAGGAATGTTGCTAATTGCAAATTAAAGTGAACTCTGCTTAAGTGGTGTTTCACAAAGTGGCACATATGATGAATATTTCCATAGGTTTGCTTGTCCACTTAATTAAATTTATCAATAGGCAGAATCTTGATAAAAATCACATTATGCAACAGCAGGCAGTGATTTAAGGCCATGATCTGTTACCCAATTGGTGATGGATCACTGCGTCGCTTTGTATGAGGATGCAGTTGTGTTATGTGTGCACTGGCACGTGTGAGCCAGTGTTGCTACTACCTTTGAGGGAGAGCAGCGTCCTCTCCAGTGAGCTTAGCGCCGCGGCCTCATCTCTGGCATAAATCTGCTGGAGGAAGCAGTCGGTGTGATGGCTCCACAGGGAGCATGCAAAGCTGTAGATGCCCGACGCCAGCTGCCAACATACACATAAACAGTACAGTCAATCACACAAATGAAACCATTCTGGATCACATTTAACAACAGGCATGTGAGGTGATTCTGATGAACACATGAACGTCATCACAAACATGGACGATGTTGACAACACAGATGAAAGCACATCCGCATAATATACACACAAACATATGGACAGAGGGAGCAAAGAGGGACCTGTGAGTCACAGGGCTAATTTAGCTCTAAATGAACTTCCTACAGTCACTGCCATAACATCATTTGAGCTCAGACCAATTACATTTTTTTTTCCAATGAAGGCAGAGGCAAAACAAGATCATCAAAAAAAAAAATAGACAAAAGTACTTTCAGCGCCATCGTCTGTGCAGTACATCGTCTGGCCCAGAAGCCCAGACAATATAAATCTACCGTGGCACAATAATGAGCTTTGGATTATGCTTTGGTTGGCGTTTTCATAAAAATAAACAGAAACTAGGTAAACATTTACATCTCCGGAACTATTCAAATACCGTGGCTCAATATTGGAGCATTTCAAGTGAGATAACGCTTCAGAAAAACAACAAGAAGTTTAAATAGTACCATTAAATCTCAAAGAAAGAAACCGAACAACTCATCGACAGGAGAACTTTTCGTTGTGAGTAACACTCATGTGTCAAGTTGGAGAAATCTGAGAACCAGTGCTTAGGTTGATGATGCATGCCTGCTGAAAGAGAAATCCCTACTTTGACAGCACAGCATAGGCTTTGATAGATTCTTTACACAAAACTGCAAAACTGGCAAGTTTCTTCTTTGGAGAGATTTCTTGAGAGCTTGGCACCCTCTATTGCACAGATTCCAGACTAATCCAATGCATAGAACCTAAAAGTGATGGATCAAGTTTAAGAAAAAAATCTGAAGTAACTCTTTTCACTTCACTCTTTGTGTTCTGTTTTCAGGCAATCAACTGATGTGCAAGTTATGCGTCTTAACACTTTCCTGCTGGATCAAAGGTCACTGAATTCTATATGGCTTGACTGCATAACTAGATATCCCTACAAATGATAAACTGGTGTGAAGTGTACATTTTCCAAAAGTTATGGGAAAAAGCTCACTAAGACATGTTTGCATCCTAACCACCTATTGATGCCTGAGGTGATGTAACTGGTCTACAGGTGTCTATAGTGGACCTTTCAGTTTTATCAGATCCCCTTCTGTTCTCTCCACAGAAAGAAAAAGCTGAGCTCCTTATGTGTCAATGTGACATGCACATTTGTGTTTACAGAGCAGGATTTACACATCGAACGCATTCCCTACACCGTAAAACAAGTGGAAAAAAGAAAACATTCAAGGTACCTTTAAGCAAGAGTCTGTATAATCATCAAGTCTGACATAAATCTAATTTTTGAATTAGCCATGATGACCTCCCTGATGCTTCTCTCGCACCACTCTGATATCACCAGTCTTTCGCACTCACAGACTAAACACAGAGTAATGAAATTAATATATTACATAACTGTTGAGTGCCATGGTCATTTAACGGTGAAATGAATGTGTCGAGAAAAATTACAATCATCTACTGTAATTATAGCTCATCCGACACAAGTTTCTATAAATAACTTCTATGAAAAACAACTGTCTCCTCATATTCGATAAGATGTTAAAAATAGTTCAATTTAACATGCAATCCTTTCTTCTCCAGTCAATAGTCTTAGAAAATTGATTTTAACACATTTATGGGCCCTGTACAGCTGCACCACCATCAAACTTTTGACCCATCTAAACTTCAACATGACAAGGAACAGAGTCGATATTCCATGTAGTGTACAATATAACACCACAACAAGTCCAATGATATACTGTAATGCACATGCAATAAGCTGACGGCAAACCAACGAACCACAACTCCTGTTTGCTAGTAAGCACAAAAATTAACACAATCGGTGTGTTTCACATTATTAAAAATAATAACAGTAATAACAATAAAAACTAATCAGCATGGCTGAAGGTGAGGCTTTTGAAAGCTTGATGCAAATTTACTGAACAGGACTACAATCCCTCTCATAGCCTCGGGTGCCGGGTGGCACACTGCACTGAAAAGCATTAAGAAACAGCATAACAAGAGCTATACAGTAGGCACAGTTTTCTACACCTGGACAAAAAATAATACAAACCACAAAACCAAAAAGCTACTGGAACTGACTAGAGCTTCAGTCCACTCTCTTATGACAATTGTTAAATTCATAATCATTTAACAGAGAATTCTGATGCATCCAAAAAAAAAGCTGTGCGTGTCTGTGTGTATGCAGGTGTGTGCTCTTTTTCAGTGAGTGCAGACGAGATGACAGAGATGCAAATTTCAATAAAAGCAAACAATTTCCTCTATCTGCAAGCTAATATCCCATTCCAGCAGGGAGAGCTCGCAAACCAAAGCCATCCAAGAAAAGTGCAGTTCATTTCACTTGACAATCTGTTTATGAATACCCATCATGTGGGATATTGCCCCTCTATCGCTATTAAAAAGCACAAAGCCAGACACTGGTTATAACTTGCCCCATTCATCTATAAGCTTATTGCATGTTTGCAAGTCACAAAAAAGCAATTAAGGTCAACGTAGTATCTTTACATTAATGCAGTGTCTTTACAGGCTGAAATTTTACTGTGAAAAGTGAACAACTTTAAACAACCCAATGCTTGTAGAAAATATTCTACAATGTATTCTTATAAGAGCAATTCTCTTATAATAATCCAGTGTAGTTTAAGCCATATACTATATTGGGAAATGTGGAGAACAAAAGAGAGAAGTTGGAGGTCTGGGTTGATGATTCATAAATACAATTGTTGTGTTCTGAGAAGCAAAAATCCAGAAGCTCAAATACTTTACTACTTTTTTTGTAGATTCTGTGAGTCTGTGGATGTGTATTATCCTGGTTACAGCAAAAATATCAGTGTTTCTTTTAGGATTTTTTGAGCACTAGAACAAAGGGCTTTGTCATACCTGGGTGCTGATTAATAAGGCATAGGTGTAAGAATATTTCCTTTCTTGACATTTTGAGTTTATTTTGTATATTAAAGTTAACAGAGCTTGTAGCACGTACCTACCGGATGCCCAGTCCAACTATGCTCTGTCACTCAGCTTGACCAGAAAATGCCACATTTGCCATGGTGTTTATTTTGTTGTCATGACTTTTCGAGTGATTGACATACTGTCACTGTTCCAGTTGCTCATCCTAAAAGTGGAGAGAGCAGACGACCGTTCGTTTGAGTTCAGTGGAGCGGACAGCTCCGCAAAGTCGTATAATTGCGACTTCATGACATTTTAGAAAATTCTGAAGCCCTTGAGGCAATAATTTTGGAACGGTGGGCCGCCGCTGCAATAATGTGTACAACAGAAACACTGAATATATTCTACTATTTGTTTTTAAATGTGTTCTGTTGGTAAATTCAGTCACGTAACAAAAATCTGGGTGATACAGTTCACCTGAACACAATGACACGCTGCCCTCTGGGAAACACCAGGCAATACAGTGGATGAAGGACACACAACTGATGTCAACCAGCCTGTTGTGATCAGGCTTGACACACCTGTGGTTAGTTCCACTTTGACGTGCATGCCCCTGTGTTATAGTCATTCTGATATGCCATCTTGTCTCCATGGTACTGCGCGGGGCAATATCATCTACAGTTCAATTGCAAGATTGAGGCTGCACAATCATCCTGTTTGGTAGCAACGAGCGTATTACTCAATAATATCATTTTCAATTGTTTGACTGTATTATGTAACACTGCCATTCAGCCATGGCCTATTTAGCAATGTGAAGCTTTTCTTAAATAGACTACTGGTGGAGCCTGTTCATGGAGCAATTTTCCAGATAAATGGTTTTAAATTATTATTCTAACTCTTGCTTACTCTCCACTTGTTCATCATATAATGAGGAAGAAAAATACTATTGGAAATCTGAGCATATTTGCTATGTCATTTTTTTTTTTACTCCCACTCTGTTTAGCTTTGTGTCTGGCAAATTAGTTGAGTTCACAGCTTAAACCTCAGCAAGTGGGACAGTAAAACAAAGAGATAATAGTTAATGTACTGCTGTCGATGCGTCATCTTCCATAAGTCCAGTCAACATGGTCTGGCAACTGTTTCAGCTAGGACAAAGGACTGTAGAGAAGTGCACACACTCATCGAGAACAAGGACACCCACTCAAATACCCACACACACGTTAACAGTACTTATGTACACATTATGTCTGTACTGAATAGAGTGGGGAAAAAATAAACAGTCTAAACATAGTGGATAAAAGAGATACTCAGCCGTCCAATGCAGATTTTGAATAAATGGCACAGGTAACATTCAGGAAACCACTTTATTCTTTCACTCCTACAACCCACTCAAAACTACTGTTTTCCTTATTTTCTAAGTTTTCTTCGATAATGAAAACACTGAAGGTCTTGTGAAGTCAGTTTTTCTTACTATTGGTGATTGTTCATCATCCCAAATACAACACTTGATTGTTCGGAGCCTTAACACCAGACACAGAGACAGTTGCAGGGGGTCTATACAAAAAAAAAACCCAACATGGAAAATACATACAGCTATAGAAAGATCATTTAAAGTTCAAAATCAGTGAAGATGTCCTATAGTCAAGCTTCATATTAAAAAAAAAAACTCAAAGGATGAAGCATACTAATGGAACTGGATTAGACAGCGTTGCATTGTCCTTTGCCTCGTCACCTCTTCACAATGCTGGCGTGTGCGCCTGCATGGCCGCCGAGCCACTTAACGTCATGACAGGGGAGAGAGAGCACTGCATGATGGGCCATTTAGCGTCAAAGTCATCAGTGCATCATTTAATAACCAAACTGTTTAATGGGGCTGCCTTTGTTCCTCGTATTGCCTAAGGGCACACATTTTGGCATAGTGGGTGCCTGTGCACAACATCCAACTATTCTCAGTCTCTGATGTCCACTGGTATGCTTGTGTCACTTGATTTTTTTTTTCCCCTCTGTTGGTCTGTTTGATTATATTATTCCCCTAAATCCCTTCACTTCACAGCTGTTCTTTTAAAACCATACATGGTGGGAAAAAAAGTGCATTTGCTCCAATTCACTGCCTCTTTGTAAGAAAAATCTACTCACACACAAACAATCCTCCTTCTAAAACACAATCTCTACAACACACATAACTAGTCACACAGGCACATCTATTCCCAAATGCGTCAATCATGCTCGTGTCATGCATGAAAACAGACACATGTATGCACAGAGAATCTGGCTACCATAAATCTTGTTTTTGATATGTTTCATATAGCAGCTAAACAGCATCTCCTTCAGGCTAAATATGGAACTGAAAAACATGACTCTCTCAAGATAAACTTACTATTCATCTATTCACATTGGAATCGTTTTGCAGGAACATGGCCAAGACACAGGGCAGAACACAAGAAAAGAAAGAGGGCGGCAATCTACAAAAGCAGCAAAGTTCAGTGGACAACAAGTTTTGTTTTTTTCTTTACTTGTTGACCTAAAGTCACCTCTAGTCAGGTGTGCACAGCTACTGCATCAAGTGCAGAGGACAAAAAGCCAGGGAAAGGCGGTCAAAAATGACAAGCAATGAAATGTCAAGATGTTAAAGCTGAGAGTGATGAAAAGCAACTGACAAATAATAATAATAAAACTGTGCACTTACATCCTGGAAAAGTCGTCTGTCCTGTGCCAGACGTTTGGAAGCTAGGGTTTTGGTGACATGATAGAAGGTTAGCAGCGCTCTGTGCTGCTGCAGGCCATCGTGACCCTTCACAGACTCGAGCAGAATGGGAATGAGCTCTGGCCATTGCCTGGGGCAGTCCAGACGGGCCACCTTGGCTATCAGTACTGCAATCTGGGTCGCTATCTGTTGGAAAAACACAAAGAGAAAATAAAAAAATGACTAGAGGCAATGTATTAACACAGCAGAAGGTGATTATGAAACAAGAATTTTACTACATCTAAAATCTCACACAATATAGTATACGGTATGGTGTTAAATGAGTATTTTGGATGTGTGGGACACATATGAAACTTTTATATTGTACACAGCATAGTGCAAATACTATTCTATACCCAACTCCTATCACATAGGTTATGTTGCTTTTCAGAACAGAGTGTTTGTACACGCGTTAAACGTTCATGGCCTTTAATACAAGTACTAGACTATCTCTAAAGTATTTGTCATGACTTTGTCACAGCTTCACTTATCATATGATTTCCTGACACTTCACCAAGTGTGCTTGTTGAGCAATAATCAATCAAATCTGCCCATTTACTTTTGACATCGCAACCTAATCATTCAAGATAAATGGCGATGTTGAGTGTCCAGGTTGAAAAGGGCATTTTATACCTCAGCAGTCAGCGAGCTTCTGTTACCATTTAAACCCACCTTTAATAGCTGTTTTTCCCCACATCACATAACCATAATCAGAGTTTGATTTGACAGCTGTGATTCACGCATCCTACCAAAATAGATACTTTTTACTGTTCCATCATAAATATAGTATTGGCAAAAAGATCCAGTTGAATCAGGTGTAGTTTATTTACATCCACATGTTTGCAACATGGTGCAAGGCGGTAACGGATATACACTGGCAGTTGCCAGTTTATGAGAAAACCAAGCCAGTCTCATGCAACAGCCCTGCAATAAATCTGTCCTTCGTGAGGGTTGTAATGTTCCATTTTTCCTGTGACCTTTTCATAGAGGTGTTGATTTAACTTTATGGTCATTTTGGAAGTTGTAGTTTGCAGTATTCTTAAATTGTATTGTGCTACACTGAGAAGTGTTTCCAATTCATATCTATTACGGAATACGTAAAGTTTATGGCACTGTTAAAACCCCAGGAATCACATTGGTTATCAGTAAATGATACTTGTGTTGTTGTAAGTCTGTTTAAAGTCTATGGCATGGTTAAGCCGACCTAATATTTTCAGGTATGGCAGTTTCATCTTTAATTTTCAAATCCATTAATCAAGCCTATTTTTTAAGAATTAAAGCAGCAATGGCTATTTGTTTACGTTTAGCTCTTTTGAACTCAAAATCACTCTGAAACAAGAGAACGAGAATTTATTACATGTCTACAGAATGCAAGCTTTAATTAACACACCTGAATGCCTCGAGCATTAAAATTCCTGTCAAATGCTAAATCTAATTTTCAAGTATCAATAAGTCATTATGTTTTCCAAGAAAGCCAGGTGAGCCTTAAACTATTTGCTTGGATTACAGATTTTATAAATGTAAACTGTCCTCACAACACTGGCACGCCCTCACACTTGCATGCATGAACATGCACAACCTCTTCTGGAGCTTTGATTAGACAAGGACAGGCTGTGACTGGTGAGACATATGGTGTTTAAATGGCATTCATTGCTTGCCATATGGACCCTATCAGTCCTGATGTTGGAGGGCTCTCCCTCAGGGATATACAAGCTGTAGAAACCAGGATGGATGGCCACCAGTCAGGGCCACCTTCCATGTCCCTTCAGACAGATGTATTATACACCACTTGATTCCTGAATTATTTGTTTGTTGAACATTCCCCCAAGAACTGTAAAAAGAATGGCTTTTTAACCCTTGAACGTGCCCATATCCACATAATAATTAGTCTCTTTAAATCATCCTTTCTAACTTTATAATTTTACATCTGTTTATTGCTTAAACCTATTTCGAGCACTTTGGGAAACAACTTCAGTCTGTACACTGTAACCAGGCCATATCTAGAATACAGGCATCAGTATTACCTGTTGCAGTTTCAATGCCAGTGTTGGGTAACAACCCTTTATTATTTTCCTAATGAAAAATCTCACAGTGTCTCTGCGGTGCATTTTATCTCCTAAAGACAAGAACAAAATCTTCCAACTTGATTTCCCTCTCTGTCTGTGATGAGATCTGTTTGTTTGGATGGAACAACTGGTCTGACCTAACTAAGTCGATCTACAGTCAGAAAACAACAGTTTTTCATGTCAGCAGGTGGTTGAAATACACTGGCAGTGTGGAAAATGTTGCCAATGTATTCCACATAAGCTGCATATTCACCACTTCCTTAATGAGAACAACTGGGCTTCAAAAACGTTCTCCTCCTCACACTTTCATTCATTCATTGAATGCGCAAGCATCCAATTTCCAGGCACCCAATGAAGTCTGTAAGTGCATTAGAAGAGCCTTGAAAATTTCTTTTAAAAAAACTTTCTTGAAAACATCATGTCAGCTGTCAAGCAGTGCAGACTTTTATGCCAATTTACATCTACAACTACATTACCACACAGAGGACTAAAGGTAGTTGGTGTTGTGTGTCCTTTGAGGCAAGTTTATGATTTGGAGCAATTTAAAATAAACTTGACTCGAGCAGACAACAGTAATGTAATTTCGAGGGCAATAACTGCAGAGCTATTGTTCATTACGATTGATAGCCCATTTCAAGTTAGTTTAAATCTTCTGCAAATATATTTTCATATTGTAACGCAATCATTATAGTACAATACAGCAAAAAATGGACTACAACATGCAAAAAGTGGTCAGTTTCACTTTGTACATTATATAAGTAAAGTTAATCAAGGTAGTTTCTTTATAACAGTATATGATGTTGAATATTCCTTTTATTTTCATTTTTAATACATTCCATTTTCCCACTAACCTGATTAATAGGCTCATTGAAGTTTGTGATGAGACCAGCACGCAATGACGTCTTCTCCTCTTCTGATAAAGCACTGTGAACAAACCAATCAGATGAGATGTTCAGAAGAGGCAAGGAGGTCACGAAGGAGGACAGAAGATCAAGAGCAGCATTGTGCATGAACTTATTAAAGGAAAAATAAACACCAAAGCATACAGCGCACATATCAATGTGTATGGTTAACATGAAGGACATCTCTACGTTCAGTGAACTGATCCAAAATGAAAGTCTTCACAGAGGAGAAAAAAAAAGTTGCCAAGTTTTGACCCTCTAACTGAAGGTCAAGAGCACTACTGAGCCAACATGTCACATTTTGATGACGGGGAGCCAGTCACCCTGGCATTGTTCAAAGTAGCTCATATCCTAAGAGACTCCTTATAATTTAATTTCAAATTCTGCACATGCAGTCCTCAAACTTTGTGGTGAAGATATGAATATGATATCAATCTGCCAGGTTGTTATGGGATCAATTAAATCCCTTTATAACACTGTAGTACAGGACCTGCCAGCTGCCTGATTTAATCAGTAAGCACTGGATAAATCCCATTTTCTCTTCCACCTCACATCTTGTAGTCTGCATGAAGAGTCGAAGTTTTTGCAAACAGAGTAAGCAATGTGAGCATAAAAGTGTGAATCTGGGAACATATTTTTTACCCTAATTTACCCTGTTCTGTCTACTTCAACTGCTGCTGACAGGAGCTAGATAGAGTGGGAGAGCTTTTGATGTAAGGAATGAATCACGCTGTAACCTTGGGCAGAGAGAAAAGAGATATGAGTGGAAGACAAATTACTAGGGGGGAGAGGGTGAATTAGTGAAACAAGATTTACAACACGCACATATTTTGGGAATCTGGGAGTGAGGCGAGCTTTAAAGAAATATGGTGGGAAGATTAAAAGATATATTAACATGAGCAAGCATGTGCCTGAGCCTTGTTTTGTTTTTTTTTAGCAAAAGAAACCAGAAAATCTGATGACTGGGGGGGGGGATCCAGACAGGCACGAAGATGATTCACAGTAAAGCTATCCTGACACATGAGACATGAAAAACCCGAGTTTTTTCAGCTGCCGTCTTATTTCAATTTCAGCCACAGCTGAGGTAGGAATACATTTTAAACATTTGCTCAGCATTATAGCTCATCTTAATCCAAGGAAGGTTGTCGAAATGTTTTGATCACCTAAGCCAGGTTTATAACACATTTTTTTTCCAGTTGACAGCTTAAAAACAACACAGCAAAACAGAAGCAGCTTTGGTGAGAAACTGTATTGTAACTGTAACTGTAGGAAGCTAAGGTGAGGTAAGGAGAGGTTCACAATACAGAAGTAATGCGTCATTCAACCAGCACATTAATTTTGCACGGAGCATTTTGCTTTTACATCATTAAATATATATTTTTTCCAAGCCATTCTAAGCAATGCAATGAAAAAGTATTCAAAAATGCATTGCGACAAACAGGAGAAAGCCTGCTTGTCAGCTTTTTCACAGAATTATGCAAATGCATGAATTCTGGTCCTGGCTTATATAAACTTGTGGCGTAGTGTAAATCTGCGTGGGCTGGGCATGTTTGTATGCATGACACACTAACAAAAACATTCAAACCATCTGCTATCACATTGAGGAGATGCCTCACATCAGTCAAAAGCCAAAAGTGTATGCCCTATATAAAAAAATAGAATGTGAAAATGCAATCAAGTGCAACACCTAAGTTGCCACAGAATTTTAAATTCTGATGAGATACTAGTATTTGTATCAGTTAAAAAAAAATGATATTCAATACCACAGCAAAAAGGTGAAAAAGAGGTCCTGAGCACACAAAATAAGTAATAATAATCATGTTCTTTTTTTAAATGAACCTGCACACTGTGCTGGTATAGAAGAAGTCAATCAACAGATAAGATACCAGATAACGTCTCTCTCTCGCTCTCTGTGTGTCTCTGCAGCAGAGCTGTAGGATTGTCAGTGAACCGCACAGAAGGAGAGTGAGAAGAAGATTGTCCACTAGTTAATCAATCATGGATGCAGTCGTTACTGATTGTAGATATGTTTTTTTAATATCTGCAGTACTTAAATATACCACATATGCTTCCAAATAACAACGATTGTGTCGTTTTAAAGACATGATATCAAAGCGTAAATACTTAACACCACAAAATACCCCACAAAATTATTTAATGAAATCAACATGATGAAAACAATGACTTATTAAAAACAATTTAACAGAGGAAGTCTGCCCATTTGTCTGACTACAGGCAGAAACTGCTTCATTACTCATATTACTCATCCATTATTTATATTTCTTATTATTTCTTCACCTCTTTGAAAAATGTCTATATATATTTTTAACCCGGTCAAAACCTATGCGCTTTCCTGAACTGATATTAATGCAGCAATAATCAAAAATATCAATTTGTTACAGTAATAGATGGCAACAATTTATCATCCCGCTAGTGGCATAAAACATCTGTCTGGCTAATTGTGGCATTAACAGTCTAATCAGCCAAGAGACAGCACATGCAGAGAACAGAGCCTTACTCTGTTTCACTAATATTTCATCAGTATGTGATGTAAATTTAAAAAAAAAAACAATGTTTGCATCTGCTAAAATACCTAGTTACATACAAGTACAACCCTGGTTCCAAAAAGTTGGGACGCTGTGTAAAATGTAAACAACAACAAAATGCAATGACTTGAAAATCCTTTTTGACCTGCCTAATATAATTAGTGTTCAAAGTGCCAACACTCATAAGACTGGGAGGGAAAGTAGTGAAATGCTCAAAAAACACCTGCTTGTATCCCACAGGTAAACTGGTTAACTGGTAGCAGGTGATAGTATCCAGGGTTTATGCAGGAATCCTGAGGTTAAATTTAATACCATTTAATACCTTTTTAATACCTTCTAAATATTTCTTAAAACCGCAACTCAACTTGCCTCTAGTCATATAGCAAAAACAGGATCAGTAAATGGGAGGGCACATGCACTGTTACTGTCAATCCCTTAGTTATTTACATTTACATTTAGTCATTTAGCTGACACTTTTATCCAAAGTGACTTTCAGAGAAGATGCGACGGCTGCAGTGGAAGTTTGACTGGTGGTGGGACTCGGTTGGAGCGGTGTACTGGACATACTAGCAGCACAGAAATTTGATATTAATGGCTGCTCTCCCATCAAGTCAGTCAACTGAACACTGTAGATAGATGTAACTACATAATTTGAGTTACGCTACTTGATATCTGCTAAAAAAAGAATAACACAATGCATAAGTGTTCAGCACCACTCCACACATAACCATGCTCTCTAATGAAGACATCAAGTATACTTGACCAACAGTGCGGATGCTTGTAAACAGCTTACATTGTAATTTTCAGTCTATGAAATCAAACTTTTTTGTGCAAAGCTTGTTTCAAGTTTTACTCCAGCAATCAACCATGTACATAACTTTTCAGTATTCAGTGATGTTGTACCGTCATACTAACCACAAACTTCTTATTGAGAATCATTAATAAAGTTTCGGGGCGTTCCCGTAACCATGGTAACTCACGGTGCCGGAGGAGAGGGAGAGACGCTGGATGTCGTTTTTACACGATAATGTCTGGACAAAGTCCAGAGTAGAGTCGTTGTTTCACACATGAAGCAACAACAGGAGACTCTCTGTCAGACGAGTTCTCACATGTTGACTAAACTTCACAAACCGAGTCTCAAAATGACATCACAGCTCTGTGACGCACGCTTTAAACAATGACATTGGCTGTGTGACAATCTGACAATAAAAACATCACCCCCCCTCCTCAGATATACACTGATCTCATAAATGGCCTCTGTGAACTCTAAATGATGGAAATAGCGACGGAGAAGTTGCTACGACAGTCTATGTAATAAATTCAGACGAACTTTTAACGAACAAACTTACAACAAATCACGTGCTATTCCTAAAAAAATAATACTTCGCAAATCAGACATTTAATACTTTTTAAGGGCCTTAATTTTCACCAAGTTGATTTACTACCCTTTAAATACTTTTTAATACCCCGCGGACACCCTGAGGATCATGATGGATGATGAAAGGCTCAGGTGTTCACAGGAAAGGATGGGGTGAGGTTCAACACTTGAAAAACTGCATATAGTCAGTTTAAGACCAATGTTTCTTAACGCACAACTGGAAGGGAATTCAAGTTTTCACCATCTATAATTATAGACATAGATATTACTATGTGGTCTCTGGAAAACTTCAGAAAACCGTTGTCGGTAAACACAGTTTGTTGCTGCATCTACAAATGCAAGTTAAGACTCTACCATGCCAAGTGAAAGCCATATATCGCCAACATCTAGAAGTGCTGCCATCTTCTTTGGGCCCCAGCTCATCTGAGATGGACTGACGGAAAGTGTAACGGTGTGCTGTGGTGTGATGAGTCCACACTTCAAATTGGTTTTAGAAATGATGGATGTCATGTCCTCTGAGCTAAAGAGGAAAAGTACCACCCAGATTTTCAATATCTTTTCGGGGACGTCCCTGATTATTTCAGCAAGACAATGCCAAGTCATGTTCTGCATGCGTTACAACAGCTTGGCTTTGTAGTCTGGGTATTTGGCTGCCTGTAGTCCCATTTAAAATGTGTGACGCATTATGAAGCGCAAAATATGACAACGGGGACTGCTGAGCAACTGAAGCAAGGATGTGAAAGAATTTCACTTTCAAAACTTCAACAATTAATGTCCTCAGTTCCCAAATGCTTACTGGGTGTTGTTAAAAGAAAAGGTGATGTAACACAGTGGTAAACATGTCCCAACTTTTTTTGGAACATCAAATTCAGAATGAGTGTATATTTCTGCTTTTTAAACATTTAATATCCTGTCTTTGTACTGCACTCAATTGAATACAAGACGAAAAGGATTTGCAAATTAATTTAAATTATTAATTTAAATTAAATTATTGCATTCTGTTTATTTAGTACCACACTTTGTTGGTGGGCGCTTGGTTAAAGTGAGTAATTTTTTATTTTGGAGATGTGCAGAGATATAAAGGGAGACTGAAACGAGTTAAGTTCTGTTTTTTCTTACCTACTCTCTACACTAAATTCAAATAAATTTCAATTTCATAATCCAGCATTATGGACAACTGGCAGGCCCAAGTAGAGTCCTGGATAGCATTAATTAAAAAGAGACATAAGAGGGAGTTTTCCAATTAAAAAGAAAAAGCAATTGACCTTTTCCCACAGCAGACCTTTTGACTTGTCACAGCAGAAAAAACAAAAAGATGGAACTAATAACATGAATAATGGCTTCATAACGCTTAAGTGACCAATGCCAGTGAGCCACCATGCACAATGCTGCACTGGGAATATCTTATGACATCATATCATTTACTTTTGGCTAGTGTCTTACAGAAATTAAAGAAACAAATAAAACCAAAATGGACTTAAAGGATTCAATGTGCATTTTTAAGTATTTTAACAATATTCAAGCATGTTAGATCAGGTGAAATACAAACTGTAAGGCACTATAACAATAACAGAACAAAATGCCATTTAATGTGCCCGATGCTTTATATAGTGACATGCAATGTGCTGTGCCGCACAGCACCCTAAATTAATGACAATGGACCAACGGTAATCAGATAAATAACCCAGGGGCCAAAACCCCTTGCACAGCCCTTTGGCAAATGAAATGCAATTTACTGAAATACTGACTGAATAAGAATACTACTGAATAAGAGTGAAACGACTTTAGTAAAAGGAGAAAACTTTAGAAAGAAAGAGAACAGCAATAATTTCAAGTGGCCAAAGAGAGACCACAGAGTGCTGAGACAGAGCTGATTACCTCTGGTAAACCACTGTCCTGCAAATTTAAGAGAATGTTCAATTCAAATCTAACAAAAGCCATCTAGTCAGGTACCCAAAGACAGACTGTAGGCTTTGAATGGTCAAAGCCGATCTACCACCAGACAGTAACAGACACAAAAGAATAAACACAGAGAACAATGGTATGAATAATCAGGAAAAGAAGGAACGCAGTGAGAAATGATGGAGACAGAACCACAGACGTAAGCTATAACTAGTAAAAGACAAGACAATGCGTAAAATGATGGCAACGAGGAACAAAACAAACAAAAAAAAATGCAACTACAAATCTGTGAGAAAATACCCTCAAAACAGGCAGAGAGATTAAGATTGAGGAAAAGAAACAATGAAGAAGAGAATAAAGACATGCATTGGAAGGGGGAAGACGAAAACAATGGAGAGTTGAGAGAACAAGGCTGACAGCAATGTGGAACAAGAGCGACAAGCAGGCACTTACTGAGGCGCTACTCTCCTCCAGTATCTGTCAATGCCATTTTTGAAGTATAGCACAGCCAGCCATCTGACGTTCACATCCAGCATGTGGTTATTGAAGATACTCTATGGAGGGGAAAACACACATGTTTAGCTAACATTGTTTTTGTTAACCCAACCTAACTAAGCTGAAGAAGAATAACACAGACCTGTGATGCCATCAAGGAGCTTTAAGTTGGTGCTTCATTAAAATACAGGACACATGGACTTGATCTGGAGTGTCTAAGTTGTACACACTAAAGCAGTTTTATTCATTCACTTGTAAAATGTAGTAAAATGTAGCCATAACCTTGGAAAATAAGGCTGAGTACTGTCACAGTGTTTTCAAAGTCATTCTCCCATTCTCTACACTACATTAGCTCCATAAAGAGCAGCACCGTAATATCAGAGATTGGAATCTTGGCTCCTGATTTTTTCCAGGTTTAGGAGATGTAGGGACAAACATGAGTTAAAATGCACTTTAAAAAACATCCCTCTGTTGTATTAAGGGAACAGAGCACCATTAGCAGGCCGGCACAGTGTAACTATTTACTTGAATCTGCAAGTAAAAATCTGCCACTGCCACTAAACCTTTATTAGATGTGCATCCAGTGCATCCTGAATTTAGCTGGCCAGACAGACATTTGATTTATTGATGCTGTCCTTCCTGTACCATTTCTGTAATAATATACAGAGACATAATTTTCCTGAATTAAATGAGATGGGACACATTGCGCACCTTTGGCTTAACTGATATTGGACCATGGCAGCAAAGGCAGCTACATAAAAATGAAGCATAAACTCAATTTTGTGCATTTTCAATAACACTAAATTTGAAGTCAAAGATGATCTAAGAGAGGGGTTTTCAAAGTCATGGAACATGATCACCTCCATGTTGCCATGAAGGCAAATTAGCCATCAACACTTTGTTTGTAAAGTATCCATGAGTGTGAAAGTAATCCAGTTGTCTGGATGACTTTGATACTGAAGATCTTTTAAAACTGGATGATTCTCAAGAGTCTGAGTTTTAAGGAGCATCTGTTATTCCTTCAGTACACCAGTGTGCATCATTATTCTGTATGACATCCTCCAGAAGTAGAAGTCACGCTGAATCTAAAAATACGTGAAGCATATCTGTGTTTAACCCTCAACAGGCATTATCTTCCTCACTGTAATCCACATTCAAAGATAATAATAATAATTAAGAAAAACAAACATGTTTCTCTATGTAACAGTTCACTTGTAATCTCTTGCTGCAAACGTTTTTATCCTAACCTAACGTAAGACCAGGCACAACACAACTCCCGTATATTGTGTATTCTAATTTGTAGGTACTGTGTAAAAATTAGTCAGACAAATTAAATGTTACACAAGCCCCATTAGTTTTATTGTTGAATGTGTCTTCTGAGACATACTTTGACTTAGACAGGGTGTTGTTTTGTCTGTTGTCTCTCTTATCCACAATGTGTTCAGCACAAAAATAAAGAAAATAATATATTTTCATGTGAATGGAATTTGTCTTTGTGCCTGGTTAGGCACATCCTGGGCCAATTTTTCTGCTGAATGCACAGAGATTAAACTGAAATCAACCATTTCATTAAAGCTCAGCTGAGACAGTAAACAAACGTGTTTTGTTTGTTAAGTTGGGTGCTGGTCAAGACAGAGAGGATGATCGCACACTAAGCTTTGTTGACCTGTTGTGTTGTACCGCTGACCTTGATCGTAGACTTTGAAAAAGACTGTGGTTAAAACATCTGTGAATAAATCTTAATATAAGTATTTTTTATTTTCAGGTGATTATACACTAATGAAAATATAATGATGCATATTAGATTACATTTCTGCCATTTTCTGTGAAAAGAAACCTATGGACGTAAAGTGCATTAGAAATCAGGACAAACCCAACATTGTCTAATTGTCTGTAAAATACAACACAGTCATTAACACCTCAATTAATTTAAGTTTTAATAGCTTTCACTCCAGCAGATTTATTCCAATTATTTGATATCATCCCTCACCAGAAGGACCGAGTAGAAGCCTGGCTGAGTCTCCCACTGTCGGAGCTGCTCCTCCGCGGGCTTCAGCACAGCTGTGTCCTGACTAGTAGCCTGGGTTAAAGCCTGCAGCACCACTGAACTGGCACCGTCCATATCCATAGCTGGATATATCTGCAGGGGGGATACAAGAGGGGAAGAAGAAAGAAAAGAGTTTCTTGTGGTGAAAAGTTCTGGCTGAGTTGAGGGGGGAAAAAAACATTTTAAAATAGTTTCACCGTAGGGAAAAACAGCATAATAAAACATCAACTGAAAGCTGAGGCAGTCAAATTACATAGACAAAAAAAAGTCAGAACATTTGCTTGCTTTGTCTGGGGTTATCCTTTTTTCCTCCTTTTTTATTATAGATCAAGCAGCACTGAAATCATTGTCGAACATCAGTGGGAAAGAAACAAATCCTTCTGAATAAAGAAAAGCTCACCTAATAGAAATACTGGCAGTCATCTTTACCCTGCAAAGAGATGTTCTATATCCCGGATCATATTCAAACACCCCAGCTTCACAGCTGTTTTTCAGTTTCAAAAGCAAGTACCGGAGTCAGTCGCCTCTGCGCCTCAAGAAAGGGATTCTCAGATAGAATAACAAAAAGTTGCCTCACCAGACCTACTTTGGGACCATGAGTCCTATCTTACGAGATCATATCTCAACATTTCCAGAGGAGTTTGTCAATAATAAATTGGTCATTTATTTAATTCCACTAGGAAAAAACACAGCCCACCTCTCTACCGCTGCAGCTTTGAGTGCATACAATACTTTCAGACAATATATTTGACAGGCATGAGGGGAAAAATTTAAGGAATACAAGGTCTGTCAAGTAATCATGTCTTGATACGGCAGTCAAGAGCTATAAGAACTAGTTTATTCCAAAAAACTATGTGGAAAACACACTTCTTTTTTCACATAATGGCCAGATTTTTTTAGTAAACAATTGATTCTCCCGAGCAACTGTCTGCAGAAACTGTCATCTGTGAGTAGAGGTAGTGAGGTGGAAGTGAGCTTTCATTAGTATGTTTCAATGAGAGGGGGGAAAAACTCCAGAGCAAGGCTGCCATCTACAGCCCATAAACAAATATTCAGCACCATTATCCACCATTACAAGTGCTTTGGCCACACCTGTTGCCACATAACAGAGAGTGATTCTTTTAATAAATGGGCCATGAATTATTGATTCAGCAACAAATAAGAAAGACTCGGCGACGGGGTTTGTCTGTTCTGAGGTGTGACCGTATCTGCAGAGCATAATACAGCAGGATGGATCAGGTAGAATTGGGTATCCTGGTTATGTTTTTGTGAGTGTAAACGTGATATCCTTGATTTAGAAAACTGGATAAGCATTTATCCCAGTTTTGAAATGCCCAGATGTGCTTTCAGTGTGTAGATAAAAGCAAAAGGACACTGTGGTATGTACTGTAGGCCACCTATTCCAGGTTTTTGATGGCTCTGCCATGTGCGCAGATGTATCATCAAAATAAGTTATGTAGTGGTTAGTCATTAACACAAAAATAACATATGATGCGACTGTGATTTGAATGTTGCTCTCATCTTCCATTACTTGTGATCAGATGCAGCAGAGTCCAGACAGCCTGAAACCAAACTGTGTTCATCCTCAACTGGACAAAGAGAGGCTGAATGTTGAGCAGTGAAAGACCAACCTCAGAACTCATCAGCTATCATCTAACAACAATTTAGCCTCATGAGGAAACAGTCAATGGTTCAGTGGGTTCAGGTGCAGCCAACAAATATCCAGATAACAGATATTTGGCCCAAACATCCTCCTCCGTCCTTTACAGTCCAATTAGCAACTTGATGCGCAAGAATGGAGTTGGAGTAGGTCGGTCGGTCGGTTGCTTCTGAATAGACACATTAAAAAAAATAAATCCTCGTCAGACAACAGCCGATGAGTCCAAAAATGAAAGATTTCAATGATCAATACCACTTGGACAACAAATGGAAACCAGGAGACTTCTGATACCAAAATCTTGTCCCTTGCCTACAGATTTCGCATTCATATGCAGATACAATCTTTACAGAGTAGTCAAAGACTGACGCTTGCAGTGGTGCAATTGAAAAGCTGCATTCGATATAAACATCCCAAATATGATCAAAATTAAGGATAAGACTGAAAACACAGACACTAAACATAAACACACTCAGCAGAGTTGGACGATATGACAAAATATATCACAAGAATTGTTTCCATATTTATCAATCTTGATATTTATCATGGTATAATTTGATAATGCTTCCATTTTGAAGAGTACCCTGATAATGACTGACGCCGGACAAAACCAAAGTTTATTAGTTAAAGCTTTAAATATAGTATATTAACATAAAAAAGACTAACACAATGAAAATATTTAACTGTGCAAAGATGGCTTGATTCAAATAAATGTATTAAAAAACAAGTCATATGACAAAGAAATGAACCTTATATATTTTTTGCTCAAAGAACATATTACATTATAACGTAAACCTTTAACTTTGTCTGCCTTGACAAAAGTGAGCTTGTCTTGTAACTTGTAAACATAATGGTGTGGTACCCTTTCAAATGATGGAAAAGATATGTTGAGCTTCTCATCTTGGTTGGCACTCACTAATGGCATATTTTGCAGACTGAATCCACGCTTTGCCGCGTTTGAGATATCTATAGCATTTCCATATAATTAATGTTGTGTTACCTGTTTGTCAGCAATTTCTCAGCTGTGGAGGATAACACGAGTTCGATTATAACTACCTCTGTATAGCACTAAAACAAACCAGGCGTGAATTAATGCGGGGCAGTAAGTTACAGCGGGCAGAGTGGTCGAAGTTTGCGTGCTGCTTGTTCAACAGGTGTTTGATAAATTGTTGAAAAAAAGTGTTGTCTGACTGAAAGACCAAAATATTAGAGTTCAATTTCCTCCTTCAGCTCAGTCTTGTTCAGTTTTTTTTTCCACCTGCAAAACATAACTAAATTACCTAAAATGCATTGTGTTTTGCACCCAAAGCAGCTCTGCTGACACAGATCTCGCAGATCAGCTTGGGATGCCCCCTCATTCTCAGCTGTGTACCTTTTCACTGAGTGGGTTTGGGTTGAAACAAAAGGCTCTCAGGACGTTGTAATGTGCTTAAGGAGTGTTATATTTAAGTGTTAAGAAACGTGTATTTACATCAGTGAGCTGACTGGTATTTTGAGACACTGTCAAGATGAACAAATCTGTGGTATCATGATATAAGTGTCTGTGTTATACACATTAATAGATAAAAGTCTGAACGCAGGGACTGGTCTTGTTCAAAGACTCACTGAGATGACTTCGGAGCAAATTCTCAGTTCTGACACTCTCACTGCCAGACTCCTGATCATTGAGATTACTCTGTTTTAGGAGGTCGGAAAAACCCTCGAAAAGAACAGGCAATCGGTGTGAGGTGCCAAAAAAAATCAGCTGCAACAGTCTGCCAACAGTTCCTCGACATAATGGTTCTGTCAGCTTTAAAATGGTGTCACAGCATCTTTAAGTGACGAAGGAGAAGATCTATAACTTGTACGACATCGGTACGCAGTTGAAATGTGGTCAGTTATTGTTGGCGGTGCTTGTCTAGCAGTCCACTAGGTCTGCAACATCACAGGCCTGTTTCACTGCAGACATTTTGTGATAAAAAGAGACGCACGTGTTACTAATAACATTAATGATGGCTCCATTGTATTTAAGTGTCCCAATAAGCCATGACAGTGAGCGATCAGCATGCACAGTAACAGGGCCGGCCAGACTGAATTCAGCCATGATTACCTCCATTATTTACACACATTATCTTCCTATTGTGAAACAAAATGGCCTCTGTGAAGAAGGCCTACTGCCAGACTGTATGAAGACTGTATGTCTGATTGAAAGCTCAACATGTCACACCTGTGCACCTGTCGTTCCTGTTACATGGTGTAGTTTGGCCAGGTGAGAAACGCTTCAAATTCTCAACATAGAGCTTGATTGCTGACTGCCTGTTGAATTACCACGTAGCATGTCAAAACTGCCACAGCCGTGTGAGTGAAGCTTTCAGGTGAATAAATGTGTGTTCAGGGTCTCATCCAGCGTCAGCTAACTTACGTCGCATGTCTGTTGTTTTGCATATGCAGTGACCTCTGCCGCTAATACGAGCTAGCTTAGTTATCAAACGCTGGCTGAGTGATCATGCTAGCGGCATCACAACTTTACCCTCCGTCGTCCAGCCCCGTTTGTTATCTCCATAATTACCGATTAAAACGTTGTCCATCATGCGGCTAGGGCTGATTTGACTGAAGCCAAGTTATCATCTGCCTGGCCCTTATTACAATATACCACAGATATATGTGTCCACGGGCCTCCGACACAGCCCAGAAACGTTGTTATTGGTAAAGATTTCCACATCATGACATGACACACATCCGATAAGAAAAGTGTCCTTAAACTGGGTTAAAGTTTAAAGTTTTTGAAGCGCAGAGAGAACCAAAACAAGCTCGGCAGAGAAAAGGGGGGTCAGAAGGGAGCAGCGTTAAAGCGTTGCATTTACACTGCTTTGATTTACAATTGATTTTCACAGCCCACGATGCTTTAGTGGCCATCTCTGGGTGTCATTTAAAGCTGTTTTGAAATAAGCTCATTTACTGATAAAACGGGCAACAAATCGTACATGCCCCAAACACCAAAGCTAACTTTAGGGCTAGCCTAGTGAGCTAAACTTACTCACTAAGAAACCAATGGCCCACAACGTCTGTGATGATGAATAACGACTTTTCTCACGCGAGAGAAACATAAAAACGGACTCACCTAAAAAGACTGACGGTAGAGAAACAGAATCAGTGCTCGTAGCAGTGTCTGCTGAAGCTCTGCCAGTGGTCAAACGTACTGAGAGATGGAGACACACGCTTGTAGGAATGGCGCGGGTAACACAGCAGGCGCGCGCTGATGACGTAGGAGGTTTGGCAGGCTTCCTCCGCCGTGGCTGAATGGAGACAGCTGCTGCCGTGCAGGTATCGTCACTCCTCATCACTGTTGTTCTTTTGGAAAGTCATATCTGAGATTTATGGAGCTTATACGTTTAGTAAAACTGTGCATCGTGGATGGCTAGTGTAGAATAAGCAACCATACAGTCAAATTGCTGTATGCCATCTACAGTTAAACAGTTTAGACTGTTTATATAGTTTTATATTTACTATATGTGCACTGTTAATATCTTTTTATATTTACTATATTTACACTGTTTATATAGTTTTATATTTACTATATTTACACTGTTTATATAGTTTTATATTTACTATATGTGCACTGTTAATATCTTTTTATATTCACTATATTTACACTGTTTATATAGTTTTATATTTACTATATTTACACTGTTTATATAGTTTTATATTTACTATATTTACACTGTTTATATAGTTTTATATTTACTATATGTGCACTGTTAATATCTTTTTATATTGTTATATTTACACTGTTCATATATTTTTATAATTACTATATTTACACTGTTAATATCTTTGCCGTAATTTTTACAGTTGTATATATTTTAAATTTCATGTTTATTGCTTTTTTGCACTGCAAATATGAGGGAAACGGATCTTCAGTTATCTGTATGTCCTGTACATATAGCAGTGTTGACAATAAAGTTGTCTTGACTTGACGTGGTAATTTTGTATAGTGCAGAATCTACACTAGGCCAGTATAATAATATCTGGGAGTCAAATGGGACATCAAACAAATCAAATATAAGGTCATAAAAGTGTCACAGCTAAAATATTGCACAAACCTTTGATGGAAACATGATTATGATTACTGCAACAGATCAGTAATAGTTTCTGATAGACCTGATATCCAATAAGACAAACAAAACTTCCAAATTCAATATTTTTTCCTTAACAATGCTTTATTACATAGGCCTTCAGGTTCACAAGTAGTGTGTGGTTTCTATTAAGGCAAATTAAATATAAAATACAGATGTAAAAAGTTGGAAATGATCCATAAAAAGTACTTTAAACACACCAGCTCTATTTCAAGGCTGCAAAGTTATTATCACATTACCACTGGCAAATACCCATACTAAAACAGAAGGTGTAATTTTGTCAAATGACCACTAGATGTCAGGTTATATTTTGTTAGTGGGTTAGGACCTTCATGGGGAGTTATGAGAATGAGCCACTGTGCACTACTATACTGTAAAAGGTAAGTGATCCTGAGCAGGTTGTCAGTTCACATAAACACTCACAAATGTAGCAATAATTCAACTGGCAGCCTAATGCAAACTTAAAATACAACTGGGTGATGTAATGCACCCAAAGTTTATCTTTCATCTTCTATAACCATAAAAATCTGGAATTATTAAAAACAGCAAAGATAAAGTGGTATGAGTTTTTGCATTGTTATGTTGCAGATGTATAAATACAAAATATTTTAATTGTGCAAAATATAAAATGACAATATAAGGTAAAAATGGCAACCATATTTTCAGTTTCAGCACAAAAGCTGATGCCCAGTTGCTAGCCTGGCAACGACTTTTAAAAGATGTTCTTCCATGTCTTCCATGAGCAAGAGAGAAGTAAAGCCAGTCTTCTTTGGATCTGTTAATTGCCTCATTACAAATAGCAGCACCATTCTCTTTCAAAGAATCAACATAAATCATTAGAGTACAGACCACTTTGTAGAAGATGATCCACATTGTAACAGGCCACTTAACATCAATGACACAGAATCCAACAGGTTTCATTTCAGCTAGTGTAAAGCAGGAAAAAAGTTTATTTGTTTCAATCAGTCAGACGTTGTTCATAACCTATTCATACTTCATACAGTTGTCATATACAAATGTAAAGTCTCATTCAAGTTCTCAGTCAATCATCATTCTGCAAAATAAACCCTATTAAATAGATCTAATGTCATCTCTGAACTAAGAAAATGTTAATAGTAATAAGTTGTTATATTTTGGCATCCTAACATTTGTATGTTGTCCGTTCAAGAGTCAACATCCCAGAGATATTCAGGTCATAATCATATAAAACGCTGAAAATCAATTAATCTTTTCAGATAAAATCACAACATATGTAATCTTACACAAGGAATATATAAATTCTGTGAAAATGTTCTAAATATCAAACTCAACTTATAAATCCCTAATAGATAATGTATAAGCAAAAAATTGCATCAACTTTCAAAAGACCTTTGCTTTATGGCCACTTGACAAGTACAATAAACAAGTTCTGCAGGATGGTTTGCCTCTTATTCTTCAACAGGTTTATTAGGTTTCTTCAACAGACATTCACTCTGGCTCTTTTCCAGGAAGCTTGCATTCCTCACCCCATTTTGCCACACATACTCTTTCATACAAACATCTTCTCACACTTTAATTCCACTACCATACTGATTACAATAACAGAATAAAATACAATTTATTCCTTGCAAGATTTTCTAACTAATTGTGCCCTGACCAAAGTGGCTTTTAACAGGGCTCTGCAGGAGAGACATAGAAGTAGCCGTTTTTATTCTGTGGATTTACACAAAAAACAAAACATTTCATTTCAACATCTCTCAATTCAAGTCTCAAAAGTGTGTTTTTGTCTTGTACATATACAGAATGTCACGCAAGTAGACGTTAAAGAAAGTGTAAATAATACAACAAGTTGTTTGTGCTTTCACACAGAACCCATGCACAAATACAGTGGGTGGGGAAATTATCAGAACTGGGTCAAGTTAATCCAGTATTGCATGTCTACTAATTTGACAACACTCTGGGTTAAACTTTATTCCAATGTGATGAGTGTGCAGCAACAAGACTCAAAGAGAGGTAGGTAAAAGGCTGGATATGAATTATGATCAGAAACTAGACTAATTAAAAGAAACCAGTTTTCCAGGGAGGTGACCATGTCAGTTATATATTATACATATTGTGTGTGTGAGCCTTCATTCATTTAAGCTTTGCGTAAATGATTTGCTGTTTAGGCTCCTAGTATATTTGTGAGATTTTCTGAGAGGGGTCTATTGCCTGATTACAAATAAAATCAATCATTATCATAAAGGGAAGGGGAATTAATAAGGTAATCAGAATAGTGTAGTGCATTGCTAAGAAACCACATGATATGACATGATGAGTGAGTGTGTGTGTGTGTGTGTGTGTGTGTGTGTGTGTGTGTGTGTGTGTGTGTGTGTTCTTTAAATGGGAGTGTCCTCTGGTAGGACTATTTCCTCTTTCTGTCATTCTTTATTTTTAGGGAATCATTAAACTAAACACTTTCTCCCGGAGCAGACACTAACACAGACTTGGAGCTGTTTGTTGTGCAGGACAAGCATGGATTTAGTGGAATTTTTTTTTATTTCGCTTGGTGCTGCCGTTGTTGTCTACTATGGAGTGAGACTGCTGCTTTTCAGTAGGATGCTTTTTCCAAAACTGTGGTTTCCACTGTCAAAGTCCTTTTTCACCTCTATGGGAGAATGGGCAGGTGGGTGTGTGTGTTTGTGTATATACTGTAATGTATGTCAGACCTACAGTAGATCATATTGTGGCTAATACATGCTAGGACTTGATGGATGGGACAAATAGCATCAGGGCAATTAAGTTGTCAGCCACAGTCACAACAAACAAATTAAATTGTTCTGTGACTAAACAATATGAGTGTTGTATAAGCAGTTATTATAGTCCTATCTGTACATTCATACGCTCAGTTTTGCATGAAGAAAATTTGGCAGTTCTGAGTTCTGGACTTGTTGTGACTTTGCACAAGACTCCACTGTTGGAACGTTGAGGCAAGTTCTAACTTTGCCTGAACAAATACAAGTAGCTGCATATATCTGTCCAAAAGAGATCTTATCAGTCAGACATATTGCCACACAAATTATATTTTTAGTTTTACTTAATATACATTCTCAGTTCATCTTCATAATGTTTACTGCCAATGTATAATTAAATATTAATAAATGTATGACAAGGGAGGGAATTTGCCTTTCTTGCCCTTCAGGTAAGTTGACAGAATGCAGTTAATATGATAAGAACTAGGCACTCTTTCAGTATTCCAGCCTCCTCCCACAGTCCAAAGGCATGCACTTTATAAGTTTATTGGTGACTCTAAAATGGCTGTAGGTGTAACTGGGAGTGTAAATGATTGTTTGTCTCTATGTGCCCTGTGATGAATGGGCTACTTGTCCAGGAAGTACCCCACCTCTCGCCCAAAGTTAGCTGGGACAGGCTCAAGCCCCACCATGACCCTGATGAGCATAAGCGTTTACAGATAATAGATGGATGGAAGAACTAGGCACTACTACATTCTCCAGCTGGTGCAGGCAATAAAACTTGTAACCAGATGACAGTGTCTGTGTGCTTTAACCTAAATACAACTAGGGGTACACAGTAAGCTCTGGCTTGCCGCTCAGATCTTCTTCCAGTAATTACATTGAAACATTACTATGCAGGTCCCAGCACAGTCTCATCAACTCACAAAAAAAAAAAAAAAAAAAAAAAATCTTTGGCATCTTCTGAAGAGGTTGTTCAGTCTCCCACAGTGCTAAAAGAAGCCTCATGATAAAAAAAAAACAGTATACTTGGCTAATCTGTGCTTTCTTTACAAAGCCCTCTCTCATTCCACTCCAACAGAGAGAAAAACAGTCATCAGAACAGTACGTTCTACATTGTATAAACCCTGTCTCTCTGACCTGACAATCTGAAACAGGATTTGCAGAGTTTGTGTCTCTTTAAGAGTTGAGTCTTTTTGATTTCAAGTGGCCTGAGGTGTATTGCATGACACATGGATCAACTGAGGACTGAATGTTTACAGTATCTGTTGTCTGTGGCTTTGGTTAAATAGCATGTGTATTTGAGGACAGTCTATGGGTGCTTGTGTCAGCAATAATTGTTTAGATGTGATTATTAATTATCAGATGCGAGATCATTCAAGTCATAAGCCATAGATTGCATTAATAGTCCAAACATAGTTCATTTGTGCAACCAGGATTAGTCAACTAACACCTGTGTAACATGTGGTCATGTGATTTCCTGCAATGAATTATCATGTATTTTTGTCTTGTGATGGTAAATGAACTGGGCTTGAGTCTTTAAGTTAAACTGCTATTTAATATCCCATAGTGTTGCCATTGCTTGGCTGATTTTAACTATAGGACAGGAGCAGTCACTATTTGAAGGATTTTAAATTTTGTATTATATTTAGCATTTGGACAGCATTTGGTTAAAGGTCCAGTGTGTAAGATTTGGGGCCTCTATTTTCAGAATAAGGCAAACATGGAATATAATATTCATAACTATGTTTTCATGCATGTATAATCACCTGAAAATAAGAATCTTTTTATGTTTGTCACTTAAAAATGATCCTTTTATATCTACAGTGGGAGAGGGTCCCCTTTCATGGAGGCCGCCATCTTGAAACACCTTATTTATACACTAGTTCAGAACAGACAAACTAAATACTGACTCTAAACAGGGTCCTTAAAGTGTTGTTTCTCCTTTACACTAGGAAGGTGAGGGTGATGTAAGGAGATTGCAATGCAGTGATTGGACCACTAAATGCAACTAAATTCTACACACTGGACCTTTAAATGTGGTATTTGTTGTCTTCTCTCAGAGATTCTGCTTATAATGCAGCTCAGTCATGCTAACTAGGTGAACAAAGACAGACAAACACTCATGTCAGGAAACAGGTTTTTCTTCTTACTACCCTTCAGTAGAATTTCAGCTCTCTAACACTTCACTGGCAGTTATGGTGCACTGAAACAATAACAAATAACAAACTGTGTTGAGAAAATATTGTCTTAAAGTTGAGCTGTCATAATGATATGAAACCTATATGTATTTTATATTAGAAAAGAGAAAGGGATTTTGTCTTTGACTTTGACCTAAATAACACTGACCTACTGAACAGGTCATACCAGTACTCAGAACTAATTAGCATAAAGGACAGTGACAGAGTCATGTCATCATCATTATCATTCACCAAGTCTGACACTGAACACTCCCAGTATATCACCAAATATTATATAATCATATGAGAATCTATTTCCTGTAATTTAATACCTGTGAAAATATTACTACAGGAGCATTTGACTTTAATGTTTTTCTAACCAAGTAATATACTGTAAATGGTAAATAGCATTTTATACAGCACCTTTCTAGTCTATGAACCACACAAAGTAGTTTACAACACATGACAACATTCAGGCATTCACACATAAACTGCAGAAACTGCATGTCAGCTGTTTCTACAGGATATTAAAAATATCAAGACTCAGTTTATTTTACAATACATTTCATAAGTAATTTGCAATTTGTTCTGGTTATTGTTAAACATGGATAGCTTACTGTTAGCTGCAAATGGCAGTAACTGAAGAGCCAAAATTGGGATGGCCACAGCTTGGAAAAAAGATCATATTTAAGTATAGTGGGGTAATGCTCTTTGATGCCATTTTTGAATGGTGCTAGCATCTAAGCTGTTTTATTTCTGGATATTTGACTTTAAAGATTTATCCATCTATTTTCAACACTTATCCAAGAGTGGATTAATAGCAGCAGACTGAGACGGGTGGCCAAGATGTTTCTCTGTCTAGCCACATTTTCCAACTGGGGATCATCAGTTGGATGTGGCTCCAGGCAGCAACCTGATCATAGTTGTGGGTTTTCTAGTACCTCATATCATAAAATATTAGTCAATGTTCAATGAATATTAAGCAATTCATCTTTAGATTAAGACATAGAAAACAAATGGAAATGTTCTATATGTTATATGTACATATTTGGACGAATAAGTCAGGATAAATTAGTAAAACTATACAGATAATGATATTGATATTTAGATATGGGTCAAATTTAACCTCCCAACACCATTCAGGGTTAAATGAAACATACAGTTTAATATCATCAGCAAAATGGTGGCAGGAAACAACTAAAATTGGACCAAGGATTGAGCCTTGTGGGACCCGACACAATGTGTGCAGTAGAAACGAAAATCAAGACCTTCTGTTGGATAAGTGTACCAGTACATGTCCACACAAATAAAATTATATGATCTGTGGTGTCACAGTCAGCACTACGTTGTTGTAACCCACAAGAAAACAGTTTCAGTACAGTGCTGATTGCCAACAGTGAGGGCAAGAGCAATCTATAAGAAATATTGTTGACTAGGGGTGCCTCAAAGCTCACCTGGTAGAATGCACCAGCATGTATCAAGGCTCAGCTCAACTCAACTCAACTCAAACTTTATTTATAAAGCACATTTAAAAACAACCGGGGTTGACCAAAGTGCTGTACAGGTTAATACATATAATACATATAATGCCGTAAGGCTATAAGGCTGTATCTTGGCTGCATGTCATTAGCCCTCTCTGTCCCCAGCCTTTTCTGTCTCTCTCTAGCTACCCCTATCCAACAACCAAAAACAACTATTCCCGGTACTCCAGTGCTTATTTGCAGCTGTGTTTGGAGCAAAGAGCAACTTGGAACATTGTAATGATGAGGGATTGTTAGATCAAGACAATGTTTCTTCAAGAGAAGATAAATACACACATATTTCATCTCATGAACGTCACACAGATATTAAGTGACCGGTACAAATAATCTTCCTGGAGTGGCATATAACCAACTCAGATTTCTGTTACCACGTCAACACAATGGAGATGATTGGAATGTTACCACAGACTACAGACTTTGCTTACAGTAACAGAGTTAGCAAAGTATGTTGATTTTTTTTTTTTAGCTGACTAAGTGGCCAATATGTCAGGGCTAAACATTCTCTTCCAGAGAAAATAATCCATAATGCCAAAAAACATTCATTTCATTTGTTCTTGTAAAGCCAGAACATGGAAATGAAAATTGATTCTCAAATGGAATATGTGAGAACTAATGTCATAAGTTCAGAGCGTTGTCATCTTATATTGCTCTAAAAGCAAAGGCTTGTGCACACATTTTGTGGAGCTTTTGTTGAGTACACTAAAAACAGTTATAGTCTCACTTGGCCTATTCCCATGACGACAGCAGTTCGAACTCATCTCATCTCACCCAAACCCTTGGCTTTACTTAGTCTTTAACCTTAGTCCTGAAAAAACAGACCTAGTTGAATATTAATACACATCACTGTATGTATGCAAATAGTGGCAAAAAGAGCCTGTGGTCTTATGGTTAGTTGGGAGGAGATGGGAGAGTAGTGAACACTCAGAAACAAGAAGTTCCTATTTGCTCTCAGCAAATTCTTTATCAGAACTGGGGAACACACTGTTTTAGTACAGTCTGTTAGAACAGGATGAGTTGGGTTTAGTGTAAACAAATACAAACAATCCTGGGATTTGTCTGAAAGTAAGGGGGGTGACGGAGTGCAGATCACAGTGCCCCCTGTGTTTAGAATAGAAACTGTAAGAGAATACGGCAACTGATGGACTAATCCCTGTATCCCTGCTTTAGTGGTGACTGGTTCTTCAGAAGGCATAGGAAGAGCATATGCATTCATGGTAAGTAATTTTTTAAATACTACTGTATAACAAACAGTATTGTACTTGAAAGTGAAGTATAGGACACCAACAGTGAATACATTTTAATAAAAATATAAAACACCTTCTGCACATTATAATTTTTGGTGAAGTCAAATGAAGACCTGAAGTTATTTACAATCCAGTTCATCATGCAGGATAAAATATTTGCTTTTGCTAATTTATCACTGGTAATTTATATATTGCCGCACCGCACTATTACTTCCCTCAGCTGGCTAAGCAAGGAATGAACGTGGTAATCATCAGTAGAAACAAAGAAAAATTGGACCTGGTGGCCAAGGAAATAGGTAAAAACTATTAAAAACAAGTATGCAAGAGTACACAATTCACAGTACATTGCTGACCCTACATTTTTATTCTTCATAGGTCATACCACAGGGCAGATGGTGAAAGTCATAGTAACAGACTTCATAAAGGAAAACGTCTTCAGTGACATTGAGGATCAGCTTAGGGGCCTCAACATTGGGGTTTTAGGTTGGATTATTTTTTTTATCTTTCCACATAATGTTTGAAAGATTAATTATTTCCACAGACTGCAATATCATTGTTTATTGGATGTACGATAGTAATATCTGCTAATTTTCTTCCCCCCTTTGAAATTGGATGTTCTTTTTTTTCTAACCCAGTCAATAATGTGGGAATTCTGCCCAGCACCATCCCCTGCCATTTCCTTGAACATGAAGAGCTGAACCAGGTTAGTGTCTTGTGGAGTTTACTTGTAAAGAAATAATAGTTAATCATTAGCAGCATTGTGTATCACATTGTCCACGTGTGTGATCCTGGAACCTCATGCATGTGCACGAGACAAACAACAAATAAAAGCAGGCTACTAGAGGTCAATAACTTCAGGAAGTTAAGGAAACTTCCTGAAGTTATTGACTCCTTCCTGAAGTTATTGCCCCTTTTGAAAATTGAACAGTACCCTCCCTTTAACATTGTCTTCCCCTTATTATCAATAAAAACAGCTCACTTGGATCCATGTTTATTTATGCTTTCAGACAATTACAAAGGTGATAAACTGCAATGTGAAAACTATGGTCAAGGTAAGAGTATTTGCTGTTACTTTTATTCAAACAAAAAATCTTAAGTGTTCTTGTACACAGTAAAGTTTAGTGACAGGCGTGTAGTTGCAAAAACAAAGAATCCTAAATACTGTCTATCACTTACTAATTTCAGTGAACAGATGTTCATCAGATCAGGTTCATATAAACAATAGCTTTTATCTTTCTGAACTTTGTCTAAAAAAGTACAAGTAATGGACAGTGTGTGGGATTCTTTGTTTTCTTCCTGAACAAATGAACTCAACGCTTACATCTGTCTCAGAACTGAACTTATTCTCCTTTTTCTCCAGATGTGCAAAATAATCCTGCCAGGCATGGAGAACAGGTTTCCTACCCATGTTTTGTTCATTAGATGTAATGTGTAATAGGATAAATAGAATATGATATGTAGGTATTTTGAAATGAGGTTGTATGAGGCACTTATCCATATCAGTGTATTACCCACAGCAGAAGGTGGTCAGTACACCACCCGTTTGGAGAAGCAGACATGGATCCTGGCACAGAAGCAGAGCTGTGCACTGCTGGACTGGACAGGGTCAACAGAAAAACATATTTTAGCCACAAAAAAAAGGCCCACCTCAATAAAATCTATATATAAACAGCTTTATTTCTTTGGCACTAAACATAGAACTTCCATATTCCTATGCATAAGCCCAACTTCCCCATGCATTGCATTAAAGCAAAAATCAGCTGTTTGGATCAGAGTTACAGCAGCACAGCCAGAAAAACCCAAGCACACCATCCCCACACCATCTTTGAAATCTCTAGAAATGATTTCAGTCTGATGTGCAACTTTCTGAAAAATACCTGAACTATACTTTTAACACTGAGTTTCTAGCCACAAATGAAAGACCACTATTGATTTTTTTTTTCTGTGTTTACAGGGGAAAAGGGTTAATATTAAACATTTCATCTGGGGTTGCCTCTGTTCCCTTCCCCATGTACACACTGTATTCATCATCTAAGGTAAGTTCAGTGTCACAAGTTACTATTGATTACCTAAATCATGTTGCATGATTACCCATGCTCTAATTCCTGTTCCTACAGGTGTTTGTGGAAAGATTTTCTCAAAGCCTTCAAGCTGAATATAAAGATAAAGGGATTATTATACAGGTATTATACAGATAGTCTGATTCTTATTGAGACTCCACCCCAGGGTCTTCAAAACCAAAGGAAGAGAGAACGATTTACAAATAACATTGAAGTGATTTTTTTTTCTTCAGATCCTGAAAATCTTGTCACATGTCTCTATTTGTCTGATGTTCTTAGGCAGTGGCTCCATTTGGGGTCTCTACTCGAATGTCAGGTTACCAAAAACTCAGCACAGTGACTCTGTCCCCAGAACAGTTTGTTGAACGCTCCCTGCAGTACATCAGAGCTGGAGACAAAACAAACGGCTGTATCTGTCACATAATTCTGGTAAGACTCACTGGCACAACATAATAATGCCAAATAATGCTAAGTAACATGGCAAGAGATTAATTTGTCCCTGCGTGTGTATGTACATACAGAGCTGGGTACTGCAGGCTATCCCTCTCAAGGACTTTATTCTACAGGGCCTACAAGAATATATCAAGAAGAAAGTAGCAAAGAAGAACAACAGGACAGGAGGAGCAATATAAAGATATTTTAATTGAATCTTTCAAACTGTAAATAAATAATAATAATAATACATTATATAATTACGGAACTGGTACTGACAAAACCTAACTATTACCATAAATCAGAGTACAGTAGTACCTTTTGTTACATTGTATATTGTGTTACATTGTGAGTAAGCTACCCACAAAGGAACCTTTATTAATGATATTTTTTTCATACATAACTTCTTTTGTTGTTTTTAAAAATGTTCAGCAAACATGTCCATCCCTCTATACATCTCTGCTTTATTCCATAAATACTATTGCAATGAAGAAACACACTCACTGTTCACTATATTATGTACACTTTTGCAGTCTACTTTTATGACGCCTGTAATGTTTTTTGACACTGTTATAATTTGCTTATAGTTTGTTTTAGGATTGAGGTCATAGTCTCATGGACTGCATTAGAAATACCTCTAAGTATGATGCAGCCTTAACTATGACCTCAGTAACCTATAATTGAATGTACACACTCCTGATAGTCCTTAGTTACTTGTTACTATAGGAGCTTTGTAATGGTTTGTACAGGTGTACCTAATGAGTATTCAGAGGCATCAAAGACTTTAATTTGATGCCTCTGAATATATAATAATATTTTAATTAATTAAGTCTGTGGTAGTAATGTGGAAGTTTTCCTCAAATTGGATTTGTCCTTATTTATTTGTCATTTGTTTTTTGATCCATCTGCTCCATTCTCCATTAAAGAGTAGATTAATATACTTTGACATAAGATATTTTAGTATTATTTGTTGTCTATTTGCCCCTTTGTGTATTTGTATGTATTTTACACACCATGTTGTAAGACACACACACACACACACACACACACACACACACATAAATACACCTGCAACTATCATTAGCATCCTCTTCTCCCCTCTGAGATGGAGGAAGCATTTGATCAGATGAGTACACCACCAGACGACTTCAGGTGTCAGTCACCATTCTGATTTCCACAAAACCAGTTGGGGGTGGAAGAGAACTGATGAGCTTCTCTGTGGTTCCTTAGAAATGAGAATACACCGGAGGCCTGGGTTTGATAGCCTGCTGCTGTTTAAAGCATGCACAAACATTCCCGTACATATGCAGAAGTAGACACACGCAACGATGTGAATTAGTATGTGCTATGGAGATGTCTGACGGAGCTGCCTGACCTTGAGAGTCACTAATCATGGGGTGACCGGGCTGTTTAGGCAGCTGTGACGAATGATCCTCCCCATGAGAGATAATGCAAGGAAAAGGGAAAGTAGTGTTTGAAAGAGAGAGAGAGAGTAGAGAGGTCAGAGTGACCTAGATGATCCATGTCTAGCCTGACTGTTTGGAAAAGTCAAAGAATAACTCATATTCACATGAGAATAGTCTTTATTTATCCCATATGATGCTTATTAAAACAGATACAGCACTTTTACAATAATTAACACACTATAAAAAATAATTATAGACAAGAAATGGAACTGCAAAGCATCTAAAAATGGACAAAGTTGTTAAAAGATCATCATAAAAATATAAATATATAGTAATATTGTTGGTTTAAGTTTTTTTTTTTTTTTAAATATTTTTGATTTTGCAAACTTAAGAAGCACATAGTAGCGATCATAGGCCTATTTATTTTTTTGTTTTGTAGAAGATTAGGGTGACTAAGGCATTAGTCTTTCATTTTTTACTTTTTGCTGTTGATATGTATTTAAATACATCTATGAGTGGAATTTTGTATAAATGTTTTTCTGATACTGTTTCATTCTCTTCATTTGATTTGATCCTTAAATGTTTTATGGTTGGAAATATCTTTTTACGCATTCACAGACATATTGTGTATTGACCATCCTAGGTGTTTATGAGGAAACAGGATAAATAGTTTGTATTCATCTTGTTTGTATGAAAAAACATATGGTGACATACATTATCTTGAACACACCATGATTCATTTACAATAAATAAGCTATTCAAACCAAAGCCTTTTTTATTACTTCTGCATCATTTCATTATATGGTAAAGTAAAGTCTTTTGCATCATTTTATCCCACAAATTCCACCTTACTTACAGTATTTGGTGTTCCTGGAAACTTCCGGGTCTCCATTTTTAATAAAAAATAAAGTTTTGTGTTTCTGAACAATGTTGGACTGCCCAGCATGTCTTTATACTGATTGTCCTGTCAGTTAAAGTCAAGTTAAATGAAGCGTTTTTAATATTGCTATCAGTGTCAAAGAGGCAAAGTGGCAGCATCGAGTCCAGAGTCCAATAACATCTTGTGTATAAAATATAGGATTGTCAAGTCAAGCTGATTTTACTGATGTTATCCTTTGTCCTGGTTAAATACACTCAAGTTAAAATAAGTGAATATACTTAAATCACCTAATATTACAAATTGCAGAGGGACTTCCAATCTGTACAACACCTGACACCTTTTATTCTAAGGCCTTGTACTATGTAATCTTTTACTGATTCCTGTATTCACTGTGTATTGTAACATTCAATATAGCCACTAGAGGGCACAAAATGTTAAGGTTTCATAGCACTTCTGATTACTGTAACATGGATCGGCAGAAAACACACACACACACACACACAGACACACGCAGGCGCACAGAGACACACACACGCACACGCACATGCACACACACACACACACACACACACACACACATTAACCTGGTTTAATTTACAGTTTAATTTAATGTTATGACACTACTCTCCACCAGTGGGAATTTCCAGAAGGTGTCGGTAATGCACTGATGTAGTTGTACCTGCTTCAAAGCCGCAATGTGTGTGTCATCTGCAGCTGAAATCAAAAGTTGTTTTCCCTGGTTGCTCAAGAGCGGGGACTTTCTTTACCTGAGGTTATCTGCAATCTAGTGGTGCACACATTTATGCCACCTTTTAATTTACCACTTTCAAAGCCTCAAACATCAAATGAAGTTCTCAGAGTTGTCATAATAGCAGGTTATAGGTAGCCAAGATTGCTCTGTGCCTTTACAGAGTATCAATGTGGGAGAGCTTCTCTCCTCCACTTGCAGAATAATGGTTTTACCATGAATGGGATCATATTTTAGCACAAATATTAAGTCAAACTGGCTTCAGCTTGTCTTAACGCCTCTAGCAGCTGAGCGCTTCATTAAGAAAGGGGTCAAAGGAAAGTCATCGTTTTCATTTCACTGGATGACCATAGCTTATGTGGGTGGTCAGGACTCTGAAGACAGTCTCTACATACAGATTTCATATATGTGTGCATGTGTGCGTGTGTGTGTGTGTGTGTGTGTGTGTTTGAGCAAGGGGGAAAACAAAAGGAAAGAGGTGCTGCCTTTGAGGATGCTCCCTGTGTGACTCCTCTCTCCTCCCTGGACACTGCTTGCTTGTTGTTTCAGTAAACAGAAGGGTCCAGAGATGATCCAAGACAAGCACACAGCCATCGCAGCCCACCCAGGAGCCAAGGTCAGGATCACTAACCTTCAGACGCATACACACACACACACACACACACCATAATACCATTAAACCTGCCTCATGAATAATTTTCCAGGTCGACCCAGGAGTTTTAACTTTGGACTGGAACTCATTCACCTTAAACAACATCCAATCTAACATGGTAATTGTTGAATCAAAACAGTAATTTTCCTCCAACACTGGATAGTGCTGAACTCCCAATAAAAATATTTGAGTGAATTATTGGAAAGCTATAAAACCCCAATAACCAATTATATACACTATCCATTTTTGACTCCATATTTCCTCTAGTGGCTTATTGTCTGAACGTTTTCCATCTCCTGAATGTGCTGTGCTTGTCAGTATGACACTTTAGTATAAATATTAGAATATTCAACTAGCTTAAATATGTCTGTGACATAATTTCCAGCTTGTCTCTCAAACTTTGTTGCTGAGCACATGAAGATTCATTCTCACAGGAGGAGTTTTCGGGGCAATTATTTTTCACAGGAGTAATAATACCTACCACTTCTCTCCTATTCAGGATGGTGGTCTTTGAAACTCAAGAAGATAATTCCAACCCTTCATCTTCTCCAAAAGAGCAGGCTGTCAGGGAAGGGCTGCACTGTCAGCAAGGGAAAGCAAACAAAGCGAAGGAAGAGGTACAGAGGTAGAAAGAATAAAAGAGAATGGAAGATAGGGAAGAGAAAGAGGGGGGGATGAATTGAAAAAGGGAAAAGAAAAGGCCACTGACTTCTCTGACGGCCCAGTGCTCACATATGGCTAGGCTTTGCTTGTGTAGCCTCACTTCAAGGCGAAGGGCCCTGCAAACATAAACAGTAGAGAGGCTGCAGCTGGAGCAGGGAGGCAGCCGCTTGCTTACAGAGACCTCTCTACACTAAACAATGGATCAAGTGACGCACAGGACTTTGGCAGTGCAACAGAGACCCAGGCAGCTCCGAAAAGCCTTTCTTCCGTACGTTTATATCTCTGCTCTCTCAATATTTACCCCATGGGAAACACACAATTTTCCATTTCTTTTGTTCTGTAAGGAAAAGGAGTCGACCTCCCTCTATCCCAACTTCAAGACAGGACAGGATCAGAGAGGACAAGTGTCTTTTTGTGCAACGTTTGGATGTAAGCCACTTTATTTTCAACAATTATGCGATCAGTCTAGAATTCCATCACTTATTCACTTGTGCAGCTGTGTACAGGTGTTGGGAATGAATAGATTTAAGCTTAACCTTTCCTTCAGTGCAATTCATTGATATTCACATGCACAGTCTATGCACGGTCTCCATGTTGGAGAGAAGCAAACAAAATGAGGATTAGTCTCTCTTACTGTGTGCATTACTGCATTAGAAACTAGACTAGAAAAGTTTGTGCGTGTGTGTGTGCATCTGTGTTATATCTCTTTTATGATGGGGCACAATGGGGAACGGAAGGGCCCAGGAGCCAGTGAATTAACCCAAATTACAGCTAACAGTTGCCTGGGTAACTGGATAGGAATGAGGGGCAAATGGTGTGTAATTTCCTAATGAAGGGGGGAGTTCTTCTTTTTCACATTTAGAGACCTCCTCGGCCTGTTACCGTAACAACAGGAGGACTCTGTACCCCCCTATTGTTGTTTGCTTGCTGAGTCACTTAAATGTTTTTTTCATACAAACAAGATACAAGATGAATACAAACTATCCTGTTCCCTCATAAACTCCTATGATGGTCAGTTAAATTTATGTTTTTTTTTTTTGATAGTTTTGAGGAGAATTACACATTGATCCAACAAATTTTCTCATGCAGCTTCTCACTTCTCATCCAACATGGACATCCAATTTTTAAATTAGTTTTGGATATTTCACGTGAGCGATTTATATATTTTTGGTTTTGTCTGGGCTCTTCTCACTTTTTTGTATTGGGGGAGGCTCACTTAGAAAGGTGATGTCACCAATCAGCATTTAGCAACATTTCATTTAGAATTTGATGGCACTTGGATTGGATTTTTTGGCACTGTCAATCAAACAAGATCAAATCACACACACACAGTCCTAATGTCAGCAGATTAGCTTAAAATAGAGTGTTAAAATAGAAAGATAAATCACCTTTCACAATGTGACCAAAGTTTCCAAGCAATATGTGATATGTCCACACTACACTGGTATAGAAGTCACCAATGTTGTTAGGTCTGGAAGAGACGGACAAAGGGGAAATCAATTAAGTAGATCAACAACACACTTTAGAAACTGTAAACAATTTTTGAGATATGAGAGACAATCCTCTGACCCACGATATCACCCTGCTAGCTACTGACTCACAAACTAACTGCCAAGTGTGGTTTTATATGATGGGCATGGTTAGCTAGTCTGTAAATTACAATTGATAAATGCATGAATGCACCCTTGAGTTAAAACAAGCAAATGGGGAAATTACTGTGTTATTTGCAAATATATCAACCAGCAAGACAGACCAGATTTTCCAAGGACATTTTCATTTTTTATATATTTGTACAAGAGCATGTTCTTAATCAGCGACAGTTTGCAGACCTTTTTAACACATTGCAGAATGAATATATGGAAACCTGAGACTGAGATGACTGGGGGCCCGGTTCAGTATGGGTCAACACTCATTCATAGCTTTTTACTAATCAAATCAAACTAGGTGTCACAGTCTGACTTCTGCAAATAAACCTACATTGCCAGGGCCGTCCCTATGCTGCTTTGTCTGACTTTCCAGTTTAAAAAAGACTCACAGACACCCAGGTTATAGTGGCAGGAAATATAAACAGACTTCTCACCCTGCCCTTGACACGGGGACAAGACACCAGGGAGAACTGGAAACTCTTTGGTGGTATTTCTCGTGACTCCTTCTAGGTATGGGAAATTGTACCACACGGCATGTAATAAAATACAATTGTCAACGATCGCTTATGGTGGTTGTGTCTCACTTCAGATCCTTGGTAGAATCCTGCAATTAGCATTAAGGATAAGAGAGCTTTGTTTGCCAGTGAGCCATGTTAGCTGGCCTCCATTAGCCTCCAACCACTGTCAGTCAGTGGGGTGAGCCTTTCTATTGTCAGTAAAATGCTAAGCCTCTCTGCTATCTCACTTGAACCAGACTATGACTACAAAAAGACAGATAGGGATCTGCAAATCTCAGTTGTGGGTGAACAAAGAGAAAAGCAGAGAGAGGGAAGGGTTTGGGGTTGGGATAAGAGAAAGGGCGTTTTATTCTCCTCTGTTTATGAATTGAACAGGTGTGACAAATGTGTGGCCTCACTATGTGAACATATGATCTGCCACCCAGAAGGTCTAATAAGCACACACACACATACTATTTACCAAGCTGCACGTTCTGTTGAGGCATGTACTCCTTCCTCTTATTTATTGATAGCTATCAACACTTTCTCATTTCTGCTAAACAAAACACAACACTTACACAGAGCAGCTATCCTTGGGGTTCAGTGGAGCAGCTGAAAAGGGTCAAACAAAGCTGTGAGGTACAGCACATGCATTCACACTTATGCACATATGCACAAAGTTATGGTTTACTTTGTTTTCACATTACTGCAAAGCTATGAGTTTGATGTCAATAACTTTTTTTTTTGTTTTTTTGAAATGATTACTTCCATTCTTTTAAAAGGCTTTAACGAAGAGAGAGAAATAACGAGTGGACGGATGGGTGTGAAAACTACTCCTCGTCCCTCCCCTCACCGCTCCACTAAATCTTCAACTGCTTATTGTTATTTCACTAAAAGCACAGCGGCACACTGAGGGGTTTTTGAGGCACAACTGAGCCGAGCCACAGACTATCAGATTACTGTGCAGAACACTGCTCAGGGAAACTATCCTGTCTACACAGTGTGGACACTCTCATAGGGAGTGGAAGGCACTTAGCTGTTTAGAGTGACCGAGATGTAACAGCCATTATGGAGTTTAAGTGATATCTCTGCATGGCCACCAACAGTCCCCCGGTGGCTGTTGTAGTATCCAGTAAAAATAATGGCTAATGCCTGCATCGGGCTGTTTTTTTTTCTGTCATCACTTAACTTCAGATCAGGTGTAGCAACAGTCTGAGCATTTACAGTGACTTTTAACTACATGTGCGCATCAGTACATTTATATATTGTTTATTTTACCTGTTGTAATTTTGGAATATTTTATACAGCACTGGAGATTAAACAATGACCCGAAATAATTTGTCACTATTTCGAGGATCAATTAATTGTCAACAATTAATTAATACTGACCTACTAACTTCTTGTTAGCTGCAGACCTACAGTATTTTATATTGTGATTCTTTTTGCTAAAGTTCCACTGTTTTAGACAGGAGTAACATCACTGTGATTGTGTGCTTTAGGTAATAAAATAGGCAATCATTTACTTGAAATATATAACGTTTAAATTCCCAGGGAAGACCCCGTTTATTCAAGTATCATTGTGTATTGTGCTAGTAACTCACAAATATATGAACACTGAATATTTTCAAAATAATTACAGTTAATAAAAAAGACATTTTTAAAAGGTAAACATAATGTAACATTTTAAAATAATAAAATGTGTTCAGAAAACCAGAGGAAGCCAAATCTGCCTTAATTTTCCATAAACAAACATTTTTAGTGTGAAATCAACTTTGAACACAATCTTATTGTCTCTCTTGGATTATTTCTTCCACAAGAACTTATCATTAGTCTTCCAGAGACTCTTGCGCTCCTCTTCTCCTGGCCGCCTTTTACCTACAAAGTTAGTGCTGATGCATACCCTCTGCACTTCTGCCGGGTCGGTTAATCTGTTGATACTCTCCTCATTGCCCTCATTCAGGATGTCCCAGAAATCTTTTCGACTGCTCTTTGATGACGCCTGGTGTGTAGGTAGTGTGTTTGACTTTGGAGAGGTGAGAGAGTCTATGATTCCTGCTGAAGCAGTACTGACTGACACAGAGGAGGGTGTTTTGGGGTTGCCCCTCTGTTGTGCAATCCTGGATTTGGGTTTTAACAAATCATCCAGGATTGAGGTGTCTCCTATTAGATCTGTGAGGAAGGAACGGTGACTGGAGGTAGATGTGGCCTGCTGTGGAGGAAAAGGGCTCTGAGGATTTTCTCTCTGGCCTTGAAAAGTTTCACTGGTCCTGGAAAACCATTTTTGCTCTTGATCTCTTCCCTGCACTGTGGGTTTGGGTAACATGGTGGACCTGCCATGGCTGAGGTCCGGAGAAGAAGGGGTATCTCTGTCTGTGCGGTTCAGGAAAAGAGCAGCCTCACTGGACCCCAGACCACTGCTGCTGGCCTGATCCAAGCCAAGACCACCATCAGCTATGAAGGCTCCAGAACTAGAAACACTACCCCTCTTTGTCCTCTTATGTCCTCTGGCACTGCAAACCGTCTCCTCCTGCTTCTCTGACTCGGGGCTTGGAACATCACTTATAGGCTCTAGAACATTCTTTCGTGGGATCTTTTGCTTTTTCTGGTGTTCTTGAACATCATTTTGTGGGTTTCTCAGCATTTTCTGTAGCACAGGAACATTGTTTTGTGGGATTTCAGGGTTAATGTTGGGTTCAGGACTCTTCTGAGTGCATTTGGGCTTTTTCTTGGCTTCTGGAACATCCTTTTTTGAAGTTCTTGCATCTGCATGACATTTTGTGGCAGCTGTTTTGGGAGATGTTGAGGAGGAGAAGGTCTGTGCTGAGTCAGGTTCAGGGAAGTTGTTTGTGACTATATTAGCCAGGGCAGGGTGGTTCAGAGAAGTGTAATACTCTTGTAGCAAGGCAAGTCTCTGAGTTGAGTCACTTCTCAGAATCTCTGCTGCAAACTGTTGGACTGAGGGAAATTTGAATTTTTCCGACATTTCCACCAGCTGCTGCCTACACACAAGCACACAAAAGACATGAAGACAGAAATGAGTTTGACAATGCAGATAAAGATTTTTTTTATAACTAACATCACCACATTTACACCATTTTCATACAACAGAATTTGGCACATATAAGCATACTGTAAGGTACTTTAAATCACATGTAAAACATCATATTTAAAAAGCCACAAGGCCTATACTATTAATCAGATATTCTGTGGGTTCGTCAGACCTAACCTAAGATGAATAGTCGTTCACATATTCAGGCTCATATCCAGACAGCTATGCAGTATGAGGTGTTTTTCCTGAGTTTCTAGGCAGTCATTAAAAGTTTGGTCTAACCAGACTCTGGGACAGAAATACTTCAAAGTCACTGGTGGTACAGCTGCATTATGGTGGTGTTATTACCATTTGTGGCTTTCACTGGAAAAACAATAAATAAAAGTAACAGCAGTAAAACATGACGCGCATGTGGATTTAAATCATTAAACAGCAAGGTTAATTGAGGGGATATCAATATAACTAGTGTGTATTTTCACTCCCTGGTGAGCCACTGGGCAGAGATACAGTCTTCCCCTTCGGGAGTAAGATTGGAGCCACAAAGGTGTCTGTGTGTCTGTATACGAGTGTTTGGGAAGGTAGGGGGCGGAGGTGATGCAGCAGGACAGAGGTGTGTATTTGAATAGTGTGTGTCTGTACGTGTGTGTAAATTCTTGTTAGGACATGTGTGTGTGTGTGTGTGTGCGTGTGTGTGTGTGTATATCAGCGTGGGTTTGGAAGTCCTCGGGCGATCATTTTTGGTTAGTCTCAGGAGGGCTGTGGTTGTGCAGGGAAAAACTCCTGCACTGTTGGGCCTGAACATAACTGGGTAATCTTTGGCATGATGCTGGGAAATAGGTGGAAGGGAAAGCTCAGAGGTGGTCTTTCGCTAGACACACATGCACACAATTCCTGGAGGCCCAGGTGGGGGCGCTCAACACCATATCTGTGGTGTTTTGTCCTACTTCCCGCCACTGCCAGGAATTTCTCTCTTCCAACACTTTACACCCTCTTTTCTTACTTTAATCCACTGGCCCACTTTCCCATTCAAACTTTTTCTTCTTTCTTTTGGTTCCAAGCCCCCTTATCTTAAGTCATTTTTCCTTCACTATGTCTACCCATGACTACACTACACTCTTTTACCCTTCTGGTAAATTCATCATCTCGTCTTCTACAATACGCTCTTTGTCTTTTTGTGTTATCCTGACTGCTATCTCCTCAGTTCTTTCCTCTTAACCTCTCCTCATCTGACATCCTTTTCCATACCTGCACATGGCCTGTGGAGTCTCTCCAATGATGAAGGTGGTGTGTCTGGTGTGGTGTACACTCTTCTTGGTGAAAGTGACTGGATGATCCACACTGGGCTTCTCCAGTCTGACAGTAGAAGGGAAAGGTTCACTGTCTGGTGGGCTCTCTGACAGGCTCTGGTATCATCAGACAAGAGTGAAGTTTGAGACTCAATTTGTTTTCAGTTTTACAGAATGTACGTTAATGATCCCAACTTTAATTAATGAAAAGAATTAAGGCATCGATTCAACCAAATCACCCTCTTATGAGGCTATATGTATTTGTTTGTCTAATCAGACAAAGACAAAATAAGTAGTAATCATGAAGCTTGCTCACCAACAGTCTTTCACCACTAGTCAGTACTGTTGGCTAAGATGCACAGGCTTTTGTTGACATTGATGAAAACATGCAGTATTATGGATCACAGGTTTGAATTTAGGTAACCTAGTGAAGTGCCAGTGAGCTATAAGCTAATCTACAAAGAACATCAACTCTCATGTTGTAGTGAGCATGTGTGTCTGATACTGTGCTGGCAAGTCTTATTCTGCATGACACTAGGCAGATGCCAGGCACACTTTGGTAGAAAACAGGTCTAAATGACACTGTTTACAGTGAGGTCTTTTGATTATTGAGTAATCCTGTCACAGTTTCTGGAAAAATATACTCATATTAAGTTTTTCTAGTGTAATCTGATTTATCTAATGTAATTTGGGCTGGCAAGAAGTCACCCTAAATCCTCTTCAAAACATTAGAGGTGACAGGAAAATGTATTCATAAAAATGATTTCCTGTGAATTGATCATTTAACTAGCCACCAATACATAGGTACAGCGCTGGATTGGGGCCACAATATTATGTCTGAAGAGTCACTGAACCGGACCAGCATCAAGAAACTACTGTATGTACCTCTATGGTGTCTAAAAGGCGATTGGCAGGGAGCTGAGAGTACATCTTGCGCTCAAACACGTCTCGTACAGCAGCTCGACTGATCATCTCCTCTGCTTTGCTCCCGCCCACCACACGTTGGTTAGAGTGGGTGTACATCACCTCCTGTACGCCCCCTTTAAAACAGAAATAAATATCATTCATGATGAAATTAAGTTCATTAGCAATTCCTTGAATATAAAAATAGGTAATGAATCTGACCTAGCACATTGTCAATAGTTCCATCCTTTCCTTTGGATGCCGGGGATTTCTGACTTTTCAGATTTGTAAATGAAACAGTACTGGACGTCCCTGCTCGTCGCTCGGCTCGGTCAGTTGTTGCAGCTCTCTGTCCATCTTTTGGCAATTCAACTCTGGACCTTTCTGTCTGTGGAGATGTTAAGTGACATCCTGTAGATTTCGCTTTCTTAATAGGAGTGTGTTCATCTTCAGAAGATGTGAATGTCTCTATATCTTCAGAGTATTTGGATCTGGCCTTGACCCTGCCACTAGCACTTTGCCTCTTTTTGTTGAGGTTTAGCCTTCTTCTCCCTCTGTCTCCTCCTCTACAGTGTGAATCTAAAGTGTCCCTCTTGGGCCCTGTCTTTGCCTCCATGTCCAAATCATCAGATTCATCTGAGTAACCCTCAAAGTGTTGTAATTTTGGAACTGTAGTTTTGAGCTTGTTAAGTTTCTTTTGATCCGGTGAGGAATTTTCATCACTCTCATAATTCACTGTAATTTTTTTATTTGTCTGTCCTTTCAGACCCAGTCTCTTCCTTACATCATCACTCTGTTTCACCAGAGAAATCCTCTCTTGTCTCCCTCCATCTCCATCTTCCCTGTCTTCTCTGTCTGATGTCCTGGAGATGTCCCAGCTTTTTGTATCCAATTTAGGGAGACAGGCTGCACCATTTCTTCTATTGGAGTCCTTGCAGTTGCCAGAGGAGGTACCCTCTCTCTTTTGATCCTCAGCATCTTCCTCAGAAGGGCTTTCTTCAACATCTGGACTACTGTCCCCTTCTCCTAACTCTGGTTTTCCTTTGACCCTTTCGAGAAGTCTGGAGAAACCATGCTGGAAGAGACTCATTCGACCAGGACCAGTGGCAGCATTCCCACCCCTGTTGCCATCCACTGCACTGGGGTTTGACGTCTTCCTCTTAAGTTCCTGCTCATTCTCATCCTCTTCACTCCCACTGCTAAAGTCCAGCACCCCTCTGGAGACCTTTGATGCATCTCTGTTCTCCTTGGCCAATGCATCATTCGGTACAGGGCCAGGTTCCTTAAATAAAACAATAGAAATAAAAGGCTAAATAAAAGTAGGGGCAGACTGGCATAGGAGGTGGTTCAAGTTGACAGTGTGAGCTGTGGTAGCTACAAAATTGCTCCATAAGGCTACAAATTAGTCACTTCCTTTTTCATGCCATCTTTCAGTGGAACAGCCCATGTGAGATTTCATTGTGTAATACAAAACAGATGTTTGTCACAATAAATCATAATAAACATCAATGTGACATATGCCCTCCATCTTGACGTAATTTGAATAAAACATAAAACAAAAAGGGTCATAACATTTCCTGGAGTTATATGAATGGGCCTTTATAGAAGCGACCACCAACCGTGATTCTAATTTCACAAAATTTGCCAACTAGATGACCCTTCCCCTTCTGCTGTACTTGTGTGCATGTTGGTGCTTACATGCCTCAAGCCTCTTTCTGTGCGTGTTAAAGCACCCCAGTGTATTCTGTGTTTTTGAAAGAAACTGAATGGCCCCTGTGGAACAGCAGCCCTGTAAAAAGGACCTGGCTGGGAACAGAATGATAAGGGGTATCACTGTGTAAATAAATAGCTGAAAAGCAGAAGATAGACTTCAGTGTGGTCTGCTGCTTCCATTAGGACAAGCAAGTAATTACATCCAGCTGTTTCACACAGAATGAGAGTGAAAGTGAGCAGCAGACAAAGAAACCTCATCCTTCAGTTTCACTAAAATGTAAAGAATTGAGCGTATACATGTTTTGTAGGCAAGGCCTTAAAGTGATACGACACCCTTAATCTTTTGCCCCAGTGTTGCCCTGTGTGCCTGAAAGGTGTCTGTAAAAGGTTTGTAGTTTCACACTGAAAAAACAGGAAGAATGGGAACTGTGGTCAGTTAAAATGGATTACAATTGTGATTGTTTTCATGGCAAAAAAGCATCAAAACCTCCCTAGAAACTTCTGAAACACTACATAAATGCTCAGTATGTTGCAAACACTCATATTTTAGGCAAATACACTACTTCAAGGGAACTTTTCAATTTGAGGACGATGATAGTGACATGAAAGCAGTGTAATTCTCCACATTTTGCTGAAAATATGTCTGCTGAACCAGGAGTGGTTCCAGAGATTTCCATTGATCTTTTTGTTACTTTTTTCCACTGTTAAACAAAATTCACCATATGAATCTATTGTAACTGCCCAAACTCAAGCTAACCACAGCTGCTGTGAGGAAACTACAAACTTTTTATAGCCACTTTTAAAGCCTACAGCAGGGTGAGTAAGTGATACTGACAAGAATAGAATTACTTTCTCCTAAAAGTCACGTAATTTATCTAATTTTGTCATAGCAGTAGCTGTTTTTCTCATAAATGTGATACATCTCATTTCGGAATAAACCCCTCAAAGAGAATAAGAATATTATTAAATAAGAAGAACTGTGAAGCAATAGAAAGAAAACAAAACTGATCTGGCAATAAAGGTTGAATAAAATTGTGTGGGTTATTTGACTGACAAGACAGGAAGGTCCCTGTTTGATGTATCCCCTCTTTCACGTGGGAATGGGTGAGATGAGTGGGCCGCCTGGGAAAGAAGACAGAGTGAGGGATGGGAAAGACGAGTGCCCTATGTTCTGGGTCTCTGAGAAAGGCAGAGTTACTCACGCTAGCTCCCTTCTCCTCCTCCTCCTTCTCTTCGCCTGTGTGTGTGCTGGTTGTCATTACACCAGACTCCACTTGTCCTTCTCGCTGACAGGAAGAGCAGAAGTGAGAGACACATTTATCAAAACATAAACATTTCATTGTATTGTAACATTTCTTGCATCCTATATAAAACCAAAAATGCCAAAGAGTTTTGCAACACCTTGTATTGTGACTCAGGATTTGAGGATGCGACAGCAGTGCACATCATCAATCAAACAGGTGTGTAAGCCATCTAACCTCGAGTATCTTGCGGGTGAGGCATGTCCCTTGGGTCTGTAACCTGAAGAGGTTTTTGATCCCGAACAGCTCCCCCTTATGGACACCATGCCCCTGGACTGCCTCAAAGTACCGCCGTGCACTTTCCTTGCCCACAACTGAACACTGCAATTGCTGGAAGTTGGGAAAGAAGGTACAGAAAACATACAGACACAGAGCATTGAGCTCACAGTTTCAAAAATGGCAACTAAATGACCTTATGGCAGCTATTAAAAAAGCTGCAGCAGCCATCTGACAGGTAATAAAGGAGATAATCACAGGATACCAACATGAGCATGATTTGTGCATTATGTTTATATGGATAGAATAATCTCTTACCTGTTTGTAAACTTGTCTGAGGTAGATAATCTCCTCTACAGTCCCCAATGAGATCAGCCTAAGAACAGTCACATCCCTGCACTGGCCAATTCGATACGCCCTGAAGAGAGAAACAGACATATCAACATACAAGCATCATGCATATAAACAGTAAATGATTTATGATTTGATATCAGATGTGATGGAATATAACTAGATACAATAAACTGGCAGCTAGAGTAATTTTTGAAGCAATTTGAGAAAGGCAACTACAGGATACTTTTAAAAAATCCATCTTATATAGCCGAACATACATTAGAATACTGTGTAAAGTCAACAACCTACCTACCTATCAATAGCTTGGAGGTCATTGGCTGGGTTCCATGTGGGGTCAAACAGCACCACCACATTGGCTCCTACAAAGTTAAGACCGAGACCACCTGCCCTGATCAAAACAGAACAGAATAAAGTTATCAGCAGATTCAAGTTTTCGAATATGTTTAAAATGAAACATGTTGAAATAGAAATGACAGTAGCAGACATTATTGTTCGACTAACATGGTGGAAACCAGGCAGAGGTTGATGTGTGAGGATGTGTTGAACTCTTTGACAATCTGGACTCTCTCTTTGGCTTTGGTGGTTCCGTCCAACCTGCTGTAGTCCAGCCCCTCTGCCATGCAGTAGTTCTCAAGCACATCTAAGAGCTGATGGATACAAAACATGTGAAACAACTGTGTAAGAACTGACAGCTTTACATCTATTATGTTAATCCACTCATTGTCAAAGTTGAAGAGTTTGTATGAAATATAAAATGTAAACACTAGTATATTGCCTTCTGCGGGCTTGTATATTTATAGATATACTATAGGGGTAATGCTGAGCGCAATCAAAAACTGTATGGACAACCCATAGGCCATTAAAATATTACCTCATAGCAGCCAGAAATGTTATCATACTGTCTCGGGTGACAGCAGCCATTAGACTCTGCAGTCTAATTATCTTAAAAACTCCAATTGCCCTCACTTATAAAACCCCAAGACATACCTATTAATCTATGTCATGAAAAAAACAGCTACTATTTTCTCTGTAAACAAGTCATCTGCCCTAACAGCAAGAGCAATTAAGAGTGTGTGTTCAAGCCTGTTGTTGTGTTGAAAGGTTGAATGAATGTGGCTGGGCGTAAAGCTCTAAAACCAATGAGCATACTCCACTTAATACACCATCTAAAATCCCTTTTAGATTACATCACTGTGACCATCGCATCATTTTCCGATGGGTAAACATCTCGCCCTGCTGCTCATCCAACTCTCATACAATTTATCTCTGCAATCACACGTGCAAAATCAGTAGTGCACAAGAATTGAGATTTCAATACAAACAGATCTCACCTTGGTTGAGAGAGAAAAAAGAAGTACTTTATCTCTCTTTCGCAGATAATACTTCAGCAGTTTCTGCAAAACCTGAAGAGGAAGACAGATACTGTATATTAACCCACATGGAAAACAGCCTATAATGAGCAAGTCATTGTTATCAAATTCTACCTTCATCTTTCCACTGTACATTGGGTCCGACAGGGCCTCAAATGCTTCATCTTTGCATCGCTGCACAAAGTCTGGAAACCTTTGGAATACCTTTGCACAAATACCACCCACATACTTTTCCTGGAAGAAACAAATGAGATATAATGGTGACTTGAATCCATCACTAGACGACGTGGTATGAACTCATTCTGGAAAACCTGGCCAGGAGGTAGCTCTAAGGAACAAGTATAGTAAATCAGTAATAGGGAAACATGTTTCTACCTGTTGCTTGCTGGTGCCTGTAGTGCACTGAAGCAGCGCTACATGGTTGGCAACCTTCCTCAATATGGCCAAGTAACTAAAGTACAGCTCCTTCATATTCACACCTTCGGAGTTTGTCTGAAATAAAAGAAAATGATAATACTTGAAGGCTTTATCTTTGTTTTTTTCATGAAAACATGCAAAAATTAAGGGTTTCTTCTGGCATTTAAATCAACTAGACGATAGTAACAGGTTCCAATGCATTAAATCACACAGTATCTCCCCCCCCCCCCCCCCCCCCAAAACATTTGTCTGATTCAAGTTATCTGACCCTTTCAAATTAAAAAATGTTGTTCACATCTGCATCAATTAAGAATCAGGAAACAAGTCAACCCTTACAATTAGGTTTAACCCTTTACAATATACATCACAGAAAGGCAAACAATGGTAAAAGAGATGAACTAACTTTATAGCAGCAGCCTCTGCGGGTGCGTCTACTTTGACATTCACATTTCTCGGAAGACCTCAGCAGTAATGTCACATCTTCAGTGTCCAGCACCGTCTGATACACAGTTTGCTGAAAGTCTGTCAGAGAGCAATACACCACCTAAGAGAAAACACAACACAGAGGATTCTTTGTTTTTATACATCATAGACCTTCACCTGAATATTATGATAATGCAGAGAATAGAGGCTTTGTCTGGTTTGACTTAACCAATCTTACCCTGTCATCCTTTTTAGGCAGTTGTTCTTTGATGAGTGCTTTAGTCCTTCTGAGGAACCAGTGGAAAATCTTCCTCACCAAGGCCCTGATAGTCTTCCTTCCTGTAGCCAGGGTTCGTTTGGTTGCACTGTGCCTCTGACCTTGCTCAATCGGATCTGAAAACTTGCTCTTGAATTGTCCTAAGCTGCCAAGACAACCAGGTATGGCCCTAAATAGAATAAAAAATATATATCAACGCTAACAGGAACTATTTTCAGGAAGAAGTTTCACATCAGTTCTGGGGCGACAGTGGCTCAGGTGGTAGAGCGGGTCGTTCAATGATTAGAGGGTTGGCGGTTCGAATCCCGTGCTTTGGGTGCCTTGAAAAGCGCTATATCTAAGCCATTATTATTATTAGTAGAAATATAAAAGCTAACCTACCAGTCCATCACACACCACAGCTCCTCAAGGTTGTTCTGTAAGATGGTGCCTGTGAGGCCAATTCGGATCTGATAAAATAAATGAAAAAGTGCAAATCTAGCATTAAATTCATGGTCCAAAGCTATTTTATATCAGCTTATTTTGATGGTGGTACAATTTTATATATCTTCTACAGCAGAAATAAAGGCCACTTGAGTGCAGACTTTACACTTCTTAATGACACCAGCAGTACTCTCAACTATAAGTAAATCCACACAGACCCTAGTCATTACAACTCACACACTATTAATAGTATAATGAAATAATAAAACAAACATAAAGCTCTCTGACCTTACACTTCAGACCCTTCATGGCCTGAGTGATCTGAGAGTTTGGATTTTTTATCTTGTGGGCCTCATCCACAACCACAGCAGACCAGTCTATGCTGCAGTGAGAGTCACAGTACCAAACATCATAGTTAGAAAAATTTACTTATCACAGAAATTGTTGCTTGTGTGTGTTGAGTATGGTTCTTACTTATTAAACTGATCCAGACAAAGACGAAGAGTCTCATAGGTAGTGAGAGCAATCTCAATACGACCCTTCTTGATGCGAGCCAACTCCTCTTCTTTCCTCAGCCCATGGACCACCACACACTGGAAGTGACCCCATGTGTCCAATTCATCTTTCCAATTATAAAGCACTGACAGTGGGGCCACAATGAGGAACACCTAGACCAGATCATAGAAACACCAAAGCATGCTGATGACAAATCAGTATTCATATCTGTGGCTTTATACTATGGCTGCACTTCGACTGGTATTTGATTTCATTTCTCCGTGTGAGTGGCATATTTCAATACCCACTTTGTTGGGTTTACTTTGCTTGGAGGGCATCTGACTCTGCAGAAACTGAGGCCTGTTGTTCTTGATGTCCTCCCATGTGCCTGTTTTGTGCAACACAGCAGCAAGGAAACCAATGACCTAAGATATGATCAAAGATCAGTGCCATGTGAAGAAAAAGCACTTTAATATAAAACTGATTTAACAATTCTGAAAAGTTGTGCAGCTAATATACTGTGTACCTGTACAGTTTTTCCCAGGCCCATGTCATCCCCCAGGATACAGCCTCTGGACCGCATGTAGTTGTTGTAAATGAACCTGATACCTTCTCTCTGGTAATCCCTCAGATATCTGTTGATGGTGAAGGGGACTCTGTCTCCATCAACATCATTCAGCTCTAATGGAACACATAACTTGGGGTCTGTGACGCTGCTGGGAAACACAGGTTTCTCCTGGGTGAAGTGATTCGAGCTTGGTTTCATGAGTTTTGTGACAGGTACAGCTTTCTCCTCATCCTCCTCCTCTTCATCTTTATCTTCACCTTTAGTATGGTCAGTGAATACAACCCGTGCTATGGTGTCTTTATTAGAAGAGGTGGTCAGTCTCTGAATGGTGGCTTCTCGCAGGGTGCCATCTCTCGGGTCAGGAGCCAGACAGCTGTCACCTTCACGCCATGTTGCTATATAACACATGATATGATGATATAAACATTTCATTAGTTTACTGTGCTTCACAACATATCTTTAAAACAAAGGACACGGACAGTTTTGATATTAAAATTTGTCTTATTTATACCTAGGGTTTGTTATAATGGACAGACAAGACGTAGCAAAAAATATAACACTATCTGAGTCCCATTGAGGCATCTTTCTTATGACATGAGAGTAACTGAACTTAATGAACATAGCTATGACTGTAGCTAAGTCTCTGTTCCCTGGAATAGAAATATGGCTTATTATTAGTCACCTGCAAAGATTTTACCTCAGTGTAAACCAACTAAAATGTAGTATTAACATAGGTAAAGACATGCATTTCAAACCTGCAGAAGCTGAAGCCATCCTCTTACTGTAGCATGCTAGCTAGCTTGATTAGCTTAGCCTGGCTTTACATCAAAAGAAAGAACAGCGACTAAAATAACACCAAACAGTGAGCAGCTTATGTAAGTTATTTATCATTTTAAGTAAGTCGCTTCTTCTTTTTGCCCCAGTTTAAGTTCATTTATCTGCCGAAAAGACACAGACAGACACACACAGCAGGAGCAGCTGCAGCTCCACTGCTGAATGTTTATCTGTCTTAACAACGAGTGTCGCACTTTCGACGAACTTCACCGATTTTAAAATAATTATTAAATGTTTACTCTACAAATTAGTCACTTTGAAATGTTTTAAAATAGTGTGATTTTTATTGGTTGATTTTTTTTTTTTTTTTTTTTTTTTACTTTTACAAATATCTGTGTCGGACATGTCGAACTGTGTCGAAAGTGCTCTGTAGGAAACTACATTTCTCCAAACTAAAATAAAACTAGTTGATTCAATTTAATTCCAAAAATACTTGAAGTAAAATCTGACAAAATAATAAGAGCAATAACTGTTCTTGCCAGCGAGTATATAGGTTATATATTATTATTATATTTCTATTGCACATTGCTCATTCACAATGTGCCAACATACTTGTACATATAAAGTGCAAAATGTCATCATTCCACATATAATTACACCTAATATAACTGCACTTTTTTTAAATCTCATGTGCAGTAACTGGAACAATACTATTTCTATGTTATTTGATATGTTTTATATTTACCTAAATTATTATTATTTGTATCTTATATGTGCCTTACTGTTGTGTTTATTACCTAGTAGCTTTTCAGTAGGCTACCAGGTTGCTCTGTTCAGAAGACGTTTTTAACTTTGTATCTATGTATAAAATGTGTATATAATTACTGATCTGATTGTACAGATTTGGTATAACTCCACTGTTACTTCAACGAAACATCTGCTCATATGATTATTTTATGGACGTCCTAGTAACAAGACTGTAAATACTTGGTTACTGTGTTTAACCACAAACCTCTACTAACTAAAAGTAAACATCTGCCTATCAGGCTGCTGCAAAATTGGAAACATTCTCAGAGGGGAAACCCAACAGCTTCATTATATCAACCAATATTGCTTAACAGTCAAGCGACAAACTCACACAAGTCTTGACAGAAGGTGAAAGTAAGGAAGTCATTTACCAAACACACAAAGACAGTTGATGGAGGACATACAGTAAAGGGGATGTGAAGAGATGTGTTTGTCTGTCCTCTGGGTTTGATAAGATCGCCATCAGTAAGCTCCCTTTTGTCTGTTGCTATGCAGAACAGACTTATAAACACACAGTAACACTGTCTCAGTTCTCCATCCCCGATTTGACTTTCCCTAAACGTTGGCCATGGCGCTCCAGATGAGGCACGACTAGGTCCACTTCTCGCCATGGTACACTGCCATACAAAAATGGAACTTTTTGTTCCTGTTTTCTCAACACTGGGAATTTATAGGGCAGCTGCCACAGATGTTCTCATAAAGAAAGCCCAAACACTGATGTCAAACGGTTTACATACTGCACTGGATCTCAAACACACTTGTTCTCTCGCTGAACCACGAGGGCCTTCTCTGGCCTCATTTACAATAATACATTATCACTCAAGCAGATAGAGTTGGGATAAATAGATCATTGGCTACAGATAAGAAGTTCTCATCAACAGACATTTTCACAGACGACCAGTGATTTTGTTGAGTGACTGTGTCAAGTGGGCCATGTTGAGTTTTGGTTTTATTTTCTGAGATGAAGTGATGGTTTTTCATCTGAAATGTAGCTTCACTCCCTGCTAAGTTTAAAGAAAATGTCCAGTTTCATTCAAAACATTTTTTGATTTATGAAGTGACACAAGACCGACTTCTCTTCAGCAGATTACTCTTAAAAAAACATGCTGCAAACCCAGAATAAATCAAAACTGTGCAAACCTTTGCCTGTTGAGGTTGAAATGAAAAAAATCTAAATCAATCTTAAATCCTCGACACAAAGAGTAACTTTTCACACAAAACAGTTGTAATTACTCAACAAATCAAAAAGTGAAAAAGTACTATTATATTTAATTAAAAGTGGTAACACTGTAGTAAAAGTTGCTCCAGTTATGATATTTTCGGATTATATTTTTGGATTACTATTGATTGCTATTGATATTATTGTTGCAGTGTGGCTAATTCAAACTCGTTTATACACTTTTGCGTAGTTTAATCTCTAACAAAAAAACATGTTTTATTTGTAGATCAATTGTCCAATGAATGTAGAGGGGTAAAATGTACAGTATTTCCATCTGAAGCAGTGGTGTAAGGTAGTTACAACAGGGGCCTCAATGCAACCACACTGTCTGCACTGTCTATATATAAACCCCTGATCTTAATTGTGGTGGATTATGTGTATAAAAAAAGGATAAAAGAAAGACTTAATGTACAAATACTTTGAGCTCTACCACACTAGAGTAAATGCACTTAGTTACACAGTTCCTTTACACTGCTGCTATTTAGTAATGGGCATGTGTATAAGTCAGCTTTGTGGTTTTTTGAGGTGCCTGTTTGAGTATCATCACATTTTCTGCATAATCTCTAAAGACTGAAAGGGAACTGTTTCATAATTTATTCTAATCAGGTCAGGAGGGTGCATTCTCTTGCATCCGCCATGACATTTCCCCACTGGCTTTCCTGAGACCCACCTGCATTGACTTAAGCAAATTTAAAATGTATTTCTCTGGACAAGGTGTTTCCTGCAGTCATAGCTTTCATCTCAATCAGATTAATTTGGCTGAATCGAGGTTTGATTTAATAAAACATAGTGTTGGACCAGACGTTTGCGAAACTTCTGTTGTTGGTCATAATCAGTGGTTGGATAGGAAGACCTGAATGGAGGTCTTGTCCTGCTCTCAGGAGCTTTGGAAACACTACATCTGTGTTCCACCACCTCTCTCACATGAGTCAGAGGATCCCTCATGAGCCAAAAGCAATTACTACCATGCCAAAAATGACAGTTTCAACTTCATAAGCATTGATTGCAAAGATGGAAAACTAGGTTGATAATTCATGCTTTTCTTTTTCTCACTCACTTGCTTTTCTATCCACTTCATTAGTTTCTTAATAACTCATTCATGGTGTGAGTGTGTCTTCACTAAGAGAAACTGAAAATAGTTGGATTAATATGACATAACATGCCTAAAATCAACACAACACACATGGTTCTTGAATCATATCAGCTATGAGGTTTTGGCTACTTTTCCCTACTCTCTTATCGTACTACGTAGGTTGACTCCAGTAGTTTGGACATCATTATACAGTAGTATTATTAAATGTGGCAATTCTTAAGTGAGTTACAAAGGTAATAGTATGAATTTTGGATGTGCCCCTTTTCTACCAGTTATTGTACAGAAAGGCTTAAATGTTGTATTTTTTTGTTTGTTTGTTTTTTGTTGAGGTTGCTCTTTCTTTTCCAGTTACTGCTGCAATCTCTACTGTATTTAAGAAGTCATGCTAATATGACACTAAGTATGAGAAATGATGTTCATTTCCTCCTTTTTTATATCAATCTAATGCTCATTTGAGTTAATAGCACTCTTTGTGTCCCCGCTTTGTTGACATGATGACATCTCACTAGAGATTGGACCAATCCAAGTCCAAGGCACAGTGTAAGTAAGACAAATACTCACGTTTCATTCGTTGACTTGTGCTGAAAGCCTATCATCTGTCCTCTTATTTGGATCATCCTCAGCGATTCCAGGAATTCTAAAAGTAAGTCACTGTAAATAGTGTCTATTCGGCAAAGATGGAGACAATAAAAGCATTGAAATCCTCTTTAATTAAGTTGTTCAAACCTTGAATCTCTTCCAAGCTTTGAGCTTTCCAGCTTTGAACATTATCCAGTTTGTCTCATCCCCCACACCTCTTCCTATCACACACTCTCTTTTTCTCTATTTTTAGGGTACTCAGCTACACAAAAGAATCAAAAATCTCAAAGCACAGATGCTTGAATTCCCTCTAAATGCCACAGAGCTCTGAGGCCTACAACTACAAGCAATTGGGAAATCAGAGCTTTATTTTAAAACATATTGTGTATATATATTTATATTGTTTATACTTTTAATACTTGATTTTCGCTTATATTTTTACACAATGTTTGTTATGCACCAATGACACCAAAACAAATTCCTTGTATGTGAAAAAACGTACTTGGCAATAAACGTTTTTCTGATTCAGATTCTGATTCTGATTTAAGAAACCTTGTTCTTATTGCTTTGTTTTTCCTCTTTTCTGTGCCACTGTCACCTGTGCTTAGGGAATCCTGCTCCTTCTATTGACCATTTTGGGGCCACAGACGTCCGTGATGACACAACTGATTCTGCTCAGTGAGTTGATTTACTACCTAGAGGCTTCTGATGACCCGAATTTGATGGCTTGTCTCTTTTGTGTTGCAGTGAGATGGAAAACTCAACATATTGAGGATCAAATCACCCCTCATTACGTTGCAACCCTGTAGATGAGCCTTTTGTTCGTCTACTTCGGCCACACTAAGTACATCAACCAGAAAGTACAACTGACTGTGGCGTCTGTGCATGTGTATACAATGTGTGCATCCTTGTGTTTGTGGAGTTTATGTGTTGCTACCAAAGGCCTTTAAAACAGCTTATTAAATGGCTAACAACAGTGTTAGACCACGGGACAGAAATGCAACAGAAAGAGTGGAGAGCCTCTGATCTCTGCCTCTGTTTCACTCCATTCTGATCACGGCCACCCTCCTCCTGCCAGGCACAAAGTGCTTGGTCTTGGAATGAAATATCTGGCTGTTAGACAATATTTCCCCCTCTTCCACTCTTCTGAACCACCCCTAACCCAACATGAACACCGACAGGGACTCAAAGAGCTGCATGACTGCACGTCCCAACAATGAGGCCACACAAAAAGCACCAGCTCAGCAGAACTGGACGTCCGTTTCTCAGGCGTTTAAGCATGCAATTATGTTCCCCTCCACTCCTCACTTCACAATCAGGATTGGGGGAGTACAACGTGGTGTCTGTAGTAGTTCAGTTCCTACAGGGGAGATGTGGAGACAAGGGTACATTGCTGTCTTGATTAAAAGGATTTTGTTTGCAGTTGTGTGTGAAGAGAGATAAAAGTTGAATGGGGCACTTGTGTGTGTGGTTGAATGTATATGTGCATGAGATGTGTTTGTGTGGTTGGGAGATTATATTTGTATGTGACCCTACAATTACAGCCATAGGTGTCTGTGTATTTGCATGTAATCTGAAACCATGAAAAAACCCAATAAACAGCAAAAGCCAGATAGATGCCACATATGATACTAAAATGTATGGAGAGTTTTTTTTGTTTTTTTTTTACTACAGGTATGCCGTAAATGCCCTTATGTGTGTGTGTTTGCGTATGCGTGTCAGTGTTTTATGGGATGTTATCCGGTGGGGAGCAGTCCTGCTGAGGGCCAGGCCATGCGTCCATGCATGTAGTGCACACACATTCACCATATGGGGTCCAGAGGGGTTTGCAGAGCCAGGCCAAGCCATGCTTATGGACCATTTAGCACACATTGCTTTCTCCTTCATGGCTGCACTGCATTCCCCTAATACACAAGTCAGAGCTGGAAAACTTTACAGTGAATCACAGAGAAAGGCCCCACAAGGCACAAAGGATCTAATGCAAAGAATATACAAATCTGTATTTATTGGCATATTTGTCCATTTTTCCATTTTCCTTTATGGCATTTCTTTGATACTGTAGGATGTCATATATTTAAATCTGTCAGTGGTACTGCAGTGTATAGCATAGCCTGTCAAAGTAGAATTTTGTAAAATACAACCATGCACCGAGAAATATGGCTGCTAAGAGTAGGATGTGGGAACATAGTCTATAGTTTATTCAGCTTTCTTACTGGATAACATATTACTTTATACTTCTTTTTTAAGTTTTTTTCTTCTTCTGGATACTTTCTTCTACGCTACTCCTTCCGTAGTATTGAGGCCACAGTTGATGATGTTTGTTGGGTCTTAGCATCAGTGGTATCGGCTGCTCTAGCTTTCACTTTTTGATTTGTAGTCTCTAAATCACTCAGGTAGACTATATGAACTCATGTAACTCACATATAATTATGCATAATTTGAGTAGTACATATATTTTAGATAAACATGTTGAGATGAGCTGAAAAGTCATTAGCAAAGAGCTAGTAGGGGTTTTACTTTGAAAAAACCTTTGAATATCTGATCTGTAATAATCAGTTTGAACTTACAATTTAGGTGTACTGTATAAGCACAACATGGCTGTGCCTTGTAGTCCAGTAGATGTAGTACACTGTCCATCTGACCTATGCCGATACCGCAGCATGGAGAAAACTAGCAAGCTGTGCTGAACAGATAATCCTGACACCAAATCATCTGAGAAGTAATTTGAGGATGTCGGATTCCCTAGAAGGAAAGACCATAGCCGAGGCAGTGGGGGAACCGCAAAGGAACATTAATTCTACAACAAAGTTGGGGTATAGCTGGGTTGTGTTTGAAATATCTCAAACTAATTACATGTTCTGATTTGGTCAAACTTTTTTTTAAGTGCCAGTCTGGCAGCAAGCTAATTTAGTTCCGAAAATTGAAGCTTTTCTAGAGAAAATTTATATAATTTAGCTAACATGGGGGCATTGGTTATGAACATCCACACATACACACACAGGTAATCATCGGTTTTAATGCTGACCTACAGTCACAATGCCCAGTAACTTAATACCAGGAGTTACCGAGAACTTGCCATCATCTGTCTCCTTCCATCTATCTCCCTCTTCCTCTCCTCTTATTTTTTTGCTTCACTTTTCCACATCCTCCATCCGTTCATTCATCCCTCCCTCTCTCTCTCTGTCTGTGTGTGGTCTGGAGACACTATAAATCCCCAGCTCACACATGGTGCCACCCAACGCGACGCTCAGGCCTCCTTATCCACAATATCAGCTACCATGTCAGACCAGCTGGGTCAAGGCCATTTATGTCTTTATACATCCTCAAAGAAGCCTAAATGAGTTCTTTCCACTCACATAAAAAGACAATATCTAACCACTTTGATACGTAATAACTGTTAACTTATGTATTCCCACCCATTGTGAAAGTGGTCCTCTTTCTTCAAGTGGTTTGCGGCTGTGCTTGTGTGAGAATCGACTGTGGATTGCAGAACATCACAGATACTGTTGAAATTAGGGAATCCCGTATAGTGGTTCCCAACTTTTATTTTTTGATGTTCCCTCAGTCCCGTCAGATGAGCTCAGGCACACCTTCATCAAAACCGTCAATCATATTGCAAATGTGTTCATTTGAATTTGAATTTCAGATTTTATTCGTCTGAAATTTGTTACAATAGCGAACATTGTTACAATTATAATACACCTTGTAGGCACGTAAGCAAACTGTTTATTCAGAAATTTTAGCTGGTTCAACACTTTATCCATTACTTTATTGATCATTTCCAGCTGTTCATGCTTTATTTTTAAATATTATTTCATCAGATTATTAATTAATTTTAACCTGCCTTTAACTTCTGTATCTATTTCAATCATCTGCCCGTTATTTTAAGCAAAAATGTACTTTTTTCTCACTTGCTAACTAGTTTCATGCATCTCGATTGCTATTCTATCCACAGACTGTATATAAAGAGCTATGTGCTATGAGCTTGTCTCTACTGGTATCTGATATTTTCAGATCAGTTACTTTTTCCAGGTGCCACCTTGAGACAACTGCAGAAGTAGTTCCTGGGTTATACGCACTCCTGGTTGGGAACCACTACCGGGTACGATTGATATTCTACAGGATCTCATGTTGTGTTTCTTGTTGTTACCTTGACTTTTCATCGATAGCCACTAGAGGGAATCGCTTTATCAAATCCTATCTTGTGTGACTCACACTTTTCTTTCTTCCTCTCTGCTTAATTAATTCAAAAGACACGCTCTGTTTGCACATCCTGTCTTTTACCTGGATGTTACACAACTGACAACTATCCAAGCTGCGTCATAATCCCACATACTGGTGACAGAGAAGGATTAATCTCATTGAGCTCTGAGGCCCTGGGAACAGTGGAGGCGTTGAAAAATAAAGCCTAAACTCTCAGTGTCTTGGCCTGGCTGGCTGGGTGGTCTCACAGGCATAAATATCATACTAAGTGACCATCCTCTCTACAGTTCACATCAGCACATTCAAACAAACAGAGAGTCAGAACACACTGAGTGGAGAGACATGCAACTGTGGGCACATAACCTTTACTCTGCCTCGGTCAGGCTGGGCTGAGAGGAGGTGAGATGTGGAAAGAGAGAGAGAGAGAGAGAGAGAGAGAGAGAGAGAGAGAGAGAACTATGAAGAAGAGGGAATGATAGAGAACAAGTGACCATATAAAACAGTGAGAATGAGAGAGGGAAGGCAGGAGAGATCCTTGCACTGCTCTGTGTGTGGTCTGAAGACCTCCAGGCTTGTTCCGGGGTGAGTGTATGAGTGCGCCCTTCCTGGGCTCAGAGAGGAAGGGGGAAAATAAAGTAAGGAGAAAGAGAGAAGTCTGCACAATAAAGGGAATGTTTGCCTTTGCTTGTGTATGAGAGCGAATGAGTGAGCTCCTCTTTTATGTGATATAAGCAAGCAAACACTGGCATGTTTGGCCCGCCGTGGGGGGATTACTGTGTTATTTGCAAATATATCAACCAGCCCTCCCAACAGTGTGCTTTTCACCAGGCCATCACCCAGCAAGAATGAAGCCTTTTTTCTCTGACACATAGTGTCATATGAACAAAACAATTGTGCACCTGTGTGCCCACCTGTGTGTATGTTGGTGTGTGTGCTTGGCAAAGGCTTATTTTCAAAATACTTATAATAATTTGTCCCATATATTATAATAATATGAGCTAGTTATTACTCCACTCACTTCAATGCAGTTTTTCTGTCACCAATTCTTATATCATTTAACTGTTTTCATATATTATTTAATATGTCTTGGGCTTCATGTAGCTTAAATTCAAAAGGCACAGATGCAACGTTTATTAAGTTATTATTTCTTATTAAAGTAAGATCATCTGTGCAGATTATGTCTCTTTTTTAATCCCACAATGCACATTCACACAAGCACACGCACACACACATAAATATGTTGCTGTATTTATCATCTGTAAGCACGCTCATATAAAATGACAAACACAAATGCTTTCGCACAAAAACACTGTGTCTGTGTGAGTTTGTGTGGTATATATGAGTCACAAATCACTGCATGTATATAGTCAAAATATAAGACAAAACCCAATGATTTGCAAATACAGCAGCATGAGCACATTTGTAGAAATGCATACACTTAGCACACATAGATGCACTCGCTCACAAACCCAAACAGAGTGCACGCACCCACATACATCAAACACACACATACTTGTGCTCAATTAAAATCAACACTCAGTGAGGCCTCAAACCCTCAAACCATTTCCAGAGACATTTTGTGCCCCTCCAGTGAAATGTGGGCTGCGTCTGAGTCTCTACGATTGCAAATACTTGGAATGAGAAGGTCTGGTGCTGAACAGACAGGGTTATATGAGTCCACTGCTGTGTGCCCCAAATACAGAGACCCATATACCCTTCCTCAAATAAAGACTCTGATTGGACCCCATCAGTCATCTGTTAGGGTTGAACCAGAGGTTTTTTCCACCTTTGACCTAGAGAGGAACAGATGTCAGCATATACACAATACACACCCACACTGAAACACACACATCCCTCCCCAACACATGCAAACACATACACAAACCACATCAGGGATAGATTTAGGAATTATATATCAACCATTGCACAACTGAGCGTTTTGGGAAAAAAATTGATGAAGTCTGCTCTTGAACCTTCTTTGGAAAAAGATACATGGCTGTGTTTGCACAAATGTACAATGTCATTACTCCAATCAGTTTAAATTCATTTCAATTAAATACATTTATAGATTTTCACTTGAAAAGAATTACTTTTCTTGGCCATAACTGGAAAAAAAGGTTAAGTGTGTGTTTTGTTGGTTGTCCAGTCCCATTTTATACATTTTATATTAAGAATTGTTTCTAAAGATGAAGGTACGCTTTTGAGTGCAGAAAGATGTAAAGGAAGAGTTATATAATGGGCATCAATGCCTGGTCCCTCAAACAAGTGTGAACTTTTTCTTTTGTATCCAATGATGTGATGTTGTAGTTTGTATTTGTTCAAAATCAAATTGTTAAAAACATTATTAGAAGCATGTTTTATATTTTCCAATAACAATTGCCCCATTTGGATGGTTTAATATGCGTGACTGTTTGGAATCTAGCTTTACTTACAGTAATCTTCATTTGTAACAAAGGGTGATGGTTATGTTGGGTCTTATGTGGGTTCAGTAGCCATGCTGAAGTGATTTGGGATTTCCTTTTTCTGATGTCAGTGTGTAAAATGATGGAAATAATATGTGCCAAAATGATTTGTAATATTTAGGATGGAAACTATCAGAGCTGGGCAATTTGTTATTTGGCATCTGGTTTAGGGATCTCTGGTGTAGTTAGCTTGGTTAATAAATTAGGGTGTTTCTCATGGGTCAGCTTCATGATCAGAGCAATGCACTTACAACATTTGAAATAGACAACCATTTACCAAATACAAGTTTGCCATATGGCACATGTAAACCTCTTTCAACAGCGGGTGGATTGAAATAAATGAACCTGCCGTGCATTCGGAATCTGTTACGATGAGGGCATCAGCAGCCAAACGTTGATGTATGCATGCAAGACTTTTTCTCAGAATTACAGCATGTGTTGAGGTCATCAGACGCAGCCCTCCGTGAAAGCAGGATGTCCTGTCAGACAGCTAGAAATAATCAGCTTCATTAGTCATTTTGCCTTGGTGATACACATATCTGGAAAGATACAGACACACACACATACACTAAAGGTAAATCCAAGTACGGCTGCATTCATATAAACAAACATTAGTATGCACAGACATGCATGGAGAAACATATACTTGTACCAATAGTCTGAGCCAATACCCTTCCATTTCCTGTGCCCTTCAGACAAACCCCACTTTCTGTACCACACATGCTCTATTATTATATATATTTTTCAGTTCAGAACCAGACCTTCAGTCTTCCTTTCCTCCCTCCATTCCAACAAGTTTACAAAACTGATGATGACACACAGAGACACACAGGTCTTCCTTCAGGGTCTCATCTTTAGTGCAGTAACCCATTGAGACGTGCGGGCCAGTGGCATATCTGCATGGATGCTGTTTTTCACTCAACTAGCTTTCAAACATAAGCAAACTGATCTCACATTATGTTGAAATAGTGTGGGAGATTTTGATTCGACTCTACAGTAAATCATCAGGTCTTAGTTAGAGGTGGCATTGCATTATAGAAGGAGCAGACTTTTTACTGTAAATTGCTGACCGCTAAGCTGATGTAGCATGTGGGTTTTATGGATTGTCAAAATGGAGGAATGTCTTGTGGAAATATGTCAAGAACCACTGAGGCTAACGTGTCTCATAAAACATAACAGTGTGTGATGTACCTTTAAATTTAAACCTTCTAAGGTATGTTTAGATTTAATCTAACTGTGAAATGTATATCGTATGTGTGTGATGCAGTGTAATTTAGGTAATGTAATTTACAGTTATTTCTGCGCTATTTTAGGATTAAAGAAAACTACCACAGTGTTACTGATCCTGCCTTTAAATTTAAACATGCTCAATAGTCTGAGTGATTCTTGAGGTCATAGCAGAGTTAACGTTAAAATATTGATTCCTTGTGCAAGCTGGCTGTTTTTTTATTCTTGATTTTTGATGGTCTTGGATTCATTCTTAAGCCCACTTGGACTTGACCTACCTTGAAATTGCCATAAAATAAAACAATACATCAGATAGTGAAGGAGAAAACAGAATATCAGATTCATATTGTGCTAAACGCCACTATGGTTGTGTTTTGAACAAATTATCATAACATAGAGAAGGAGAGAGTGCTGTTTTACAAGGCTTGGTTGTAGCCCAAGGTGCATTCCCACCTATGCCTATGATTCATACAGGTGTGTCTGCATGGGAGATCTGTGTATTTATGTGTATGTATGTGTGTTGCAAGGTCACGTCCCTGTGTTTACCCACCCGTTCATCTGACCAGACACATTTACCATTTACATCCAGCGTGCAGGAATGTTTATGATAGTCTGTTAAATATAATGATGGCTCAGTTTGTCTCCATGAATTAAGGCCTTTCCTATAAAAAGAAGAAAAGGAGGGTTCCCCTGGGGCATGTTTGGGGCTCTCTCCTTGCGGCACAATAGTTTTTACACACAACTCTAGAGAGCAATAACTGTGCTCTGTATATACACTGTGACTTCACGCTGTCTGCTAAAAACAAGCCAGAAACCCTATCTGACATTCGGTGGGTTTTTATTGTGAGACTTTTAAATAGAAGTTCTGTTCTGTTTCATTTCTCTTTAAAAGGCGTTGCAGCGGGTTTTTGTTCAAAACCATACCTCTGAAAATAATAGAAGACAATAAAAACCCAAAAGTTACTACTGTCTTACTGTGAGTAATAAAAATGTCACTATAGGGTGTGCATTTTTCTCAACAGACACACGAAACTGTTTCACCATCATCTCTTCTTTACTGATAATACTGACTCCCACTTCTCTAAATTAAAGGAAAATATTTTATTAGTCTCTTAAGGCTAACTTTGATAAACATAAAAACATTCAAATATGTAATTCACATGTAAAAAAAATAAAATCTGAGGCTGCACTTTTTTTCACCTTCATTTATTCAGAGGAGTTTCACTGAGAGCAATGTTCTTTTTTTCAAAGAGAGCCCTGATCACATTCACACAGTTACCCATTCACATATGGAAGCTGTACAGTACAACCACAGTCTGATCTGCTGGCCACTGAGCAGCTCCACTGGAGCGGTTGGGTTTAAGGGCCTTGCTCAAGGGCACCTCAGTGGTGAGTGGTGATGGCAACTCTCCCTCAATCCTGCTGATCAAAGGGATTGAACAGACGACCCGCAGCAGACCAAAGTTACTATAATTCATCCTCTAGGAGTTATGAATATGTGAACCAGATTTCACAGCAATCCATCCAATAGTTATGGAGATATTTCAATGAAGACATAAAAAAAGTCATCAGGATACATCATCTAGACAGCATGTGCATCTGTACAAAATTGTACATAATTTTCTGCTAATCCATGAAGTAGATGTTGAGATACATCACACCTTAAGTGATGTATCATCTAGGGCTCTAGGGCAATCTGAAATTAATTCCTGGTGGCATGAGTTTTAAAGTAGTCACAAAGGACATTTGTGGGGTCTTTAATAATTGTAACTGCTGAGCATGGGATCTTTGTATGCTGCCAATACTTTTAAAGATGAAGATAACATCCTTGTCTTGACAAAGGATGTAAACCAGCAAATGCATGAAAAAGTTAAAGACCTTTCATTAAAGAAGGCAAAAAACAATATCAATATTCCCTTATCTATTCTACAGCATGCCATGAATAATTGTTCAGTTTTGGACATTTATTTATTGGTCTCACTATATTATATACGTTATAACACTGTTGTGAGCAAATGTTACAATATTGTAAATGTTATATTTACTGTGATAATCATCTGTATACATTAAAAGATATTCACCTTCTGCTTCTCTATTTCCTTATCCTCTCCCCCTTTTGTGTAACATCAACAACCATCACACTGACTATTTTCTGCTAATTGAACCAAGAGATATGGCAAATATGATGCAATGTCACAAAAATGTACAGAAATAATCTACTCTCCTCTGTTTCTTTCAAAATAAACACAACTGTTTACATCTCTGACATAACATTAACGATCTACAGGTTAAGCAGGAAGCATGAATCTCTTAGCTGTTTGCCAACAGCCACAGGCACAGTTACATATAAACTGTAATATGAACATGGTAATAATGTTAAATTTGATATTTTGACAGGTGATTATGCTTTTTGTATTTAAGTTTTTGTTTACACACAATGACAATGTTTTACATATCATCCACTTTGTTTTTCTCATGTGACATGCTACAAAACAACTCTGAGGAAACAATGGAGCCTGCCGGGCCCCTCAATCAGAGTCCAGGCTCAGCTCGACCAGAGCCAGATGTGGCTCTTGAGATCCTGATTATGTTTGTCTTGTTTACAAATGCAGCTCAGAACAGATTCCTCATTTTTTTCCTCTCCCTCGGATCTATATACACAGACTCTTATTCTGACATAAACGACAAACAAAGAGCATTTTGGGTCTGTCATAAAAAAGGATGTGTTTGTTAGAAAATGTCGCTCCAGGCCGCAGTTTGTGGCATCAATGCAGCAGTGGTGATGCTTGTGCGAGTTTGCTCATATTGCTTGTTTATTCAGGAGAAAAAGTACAGCAGAAATCTCTGAGTGACAGTTAAAAGTATAGAGATGACAAAATAAAGCTAAACGTCCTGAGACTATACATAAAATAGTCATCTCAACTCAGTGGTTTCCCCTAAGAAGTAAAATATCAATTAATGCTGATATATTTTCTATGTAGGATTACATTTTTGTTCATATGTTTTAGTATTTTAAGTGAAATACAGTGATAACCTGAAGGTCACACTGAGAAAAATACATATTATACATATTTCTTGCACAATATTGTGTTGCCCTGTTTAGGTTATGTCCCATATCAACAGGCCCCCCTACTGCGCCCCCATTTGAGGTCGGTGAATATAGTCACTCTGGCAGGAAATGACTTCACACACTGAGAATGAACCCACACCATCAGATAACAACCCCCTTCACCTAAGGTCAAAGGTCAGCAGAGTCATGGGGGAGTCAGAGTGTGTGTGTTTGAAATGTGTGTGAGGGCAGTCTCTGATCAATTGTCAGTGGTGGACAGTTTGAGGCACTCATGTATTTGTGTGAGCGATTCTGTGGTATGTCAGGGATGTGTAACTGTTTGTGTGTGTGTGTGTGTGTGTGTGTGTGTGTGTGTGTGTGCAAATATGTTTGTTTTTAAGTGTCTCTGTGTATGTGTATATATCCACTTGGGCAGGTGGAGACATAAGTACACTTTTGATCATCTGTCTATGTTGTGTGTGACTTGAGGTGCATATGTTTAAGTACGTGATTAGGTTTTCTGGGTTTCCTTTAAAGTCATGCATGACCTCTTTTGGAATGACAACACAAAAACAACGATGGAGTGAGGCCATTTGCTTCATCGAGATGTCACAATAGTTACTGGAAGACTTCAGAGCGGATGTGAACAGTTAGAGTGCAGTTCTGAGATATGAAATTGCAACTAACTCATGTGAAGATCACACAAGCTGTTTCCAAGGTGATGAACCTTGAATATTAGCTTATAGCCACCATGGACGAGAAGTTCTTTGTGCAGAAAACCTTGTGGTAAAGTTGTTTTTTCAGGTGATCAGGTTTATGACTGATGTGCTCCTCTTAAACTGTTCAACATGTATTGGGTTTTTGGATGGCTGTAACACAGTACATAGGCAATACAAGTTAATGTATTTAAGCATGATTAATAAGGTAAATCAAAATTTAAAACATCAAAGATAGTGACGGTATTATTGTGATTTTTCTAGTTTAAAGAAATCTATACAGTTACATTGCCACACTGATATGCATTGTGTGCCTGCATAGTATGCAGGAGCCTAGTATGCGTACACATATTTCTGTTCAGTTTACAGTTCAATCCAGACTCTGTTAACAACCAACATTCCCTTGTTTTTCTTGCTTTGGCGAGGGAGCGCATCAGCAGATTTCTTTTTCCAAATGACTTCATGATTGCAGACAAGTTCAGCTCATCGTTGACAACTGAATTTTATGTTGAGACGCTTGAGGGAAAGCATTTGTCTTGTCAATTTTACCAAATGTCTTATAAATTATTGCTGTTTTTTGTTGTTTACACATACATCTGCAAAGTGTATGTCAGGCTCAGGGCGGCTCCGCGTTGCGTTGAGTTTCTCATTAAAATGTTATGATATGAGGACAGAGATGAATGATACAACATTTGGACGAAGTAACTAACGTTTCTAAACTTTGTATTTGAAATGTCCTGGGTCTGTGCTCTCTGTCATCATGTACCTCACTACTGATAAAACCAAGAACAGTTTTCATTATGCCATTCTCCCCAAAGCAAGGTAGTTTTTATTGAAAGGTTTATCTGTATACAAGAACATGTTGACTTTGTTTAATACTGTTTGACATTTCTGTGCTACAAACCAGTATGGTATAATGAATGTGTGTTTATCTGATGTCCGCAGACCCAAACCTGCAAACACTAGAATGGCTGTTATATCAGCTGAAACTCTTTTGCTCAATCACTTTTTATTTCAATAAACGTCTTAATTCTTTGAGATCTAACCCCCCCCCTCCTTCAATCCAGTCTCCTCTCAAATGGTTACAACAGACACCCACAGAGCACCACAAAAATCCCAAACAATGCTGCTTTTGAATAGAGCAGATGCATTTCTGAGCACTGCCAAGACTTCTGAGCTAGCACCTTCTCTGCAAAGAAGTGAAGCTGGATTCATATAAGCTGTCAATGGCACATTTTGTGTATACACAACAGTCCTTGGCAGTCTATGGAAAGTCAAAGCAATAATTAAAATGCAGCCAATAAATGATCTTCTATCACATCCAGCTGTGTTTACATTCAACCATTCCTTTTGGAAATGTCAAGCCAGTCTCTCCCTATACTGACTTTCTTGCTGTCACCACTTCAGTCCTCCTTTAATACCATTTTATTGCTATCACCTATTTACACATTCGTCAACACCTGGCTTGGAAACTGTTTCTCTTGCAGATAAACTGAGAAACACTGTTAGACATCATCCTGTGGCCTCATGCATAGTTGTGTAAAGTTTTCAGCAGAGATTATGGTTGAATATTCACCACTAACAATTTTGGCTGGACTGCAAAAGAGTGAGAGGAGAGAGTGCCCACATCTTGACCAATACGCATAAATTATGCAAGAAGATTGCTAGCAGGCGGTAATTAGGAAACAGGGATTCTAGCCGAAAGATGCAGGCGTGGGTAATTATGACAACTATTTTCCCCTGCTCAAGTCAGACCTCACAGTAAGCCCACCAGACGTTTAACCAAAACAGACAAGACACCCACATACATTAATCAGAAATGCACACAATTACGCACATCACACACAAATCCAGGTGTGATAGTAAGATGACATGGATAAGGTAGGTATAATCCTCTATTCACAGATGTCCTGCAAAGCAACCATAAATTCCCTTCCTCATCCTGCTCTTGCTATCTCTGGAGATGCCCCAGACTCAAATGTGTTTGGGCTAATTGGCCAATTAAGTTATGACCTCATGGTACCACGGGGAAAACAAACAGATGATGACTGTGACGGCGCACTGATGAGAGTTGATGCAGACTCTGTGGTTTGGCTGCAGGTGCTGTCAGCATATACAGATCTGCACCACAACTCAAGAAGTAATAATGAAATGAATGAAACCTGTTTTTCCCCCACCCTCTTTCTCTGTCTCTCCTTTACTTATTCATTCCCCTTTGTTTTTTCCACTCCATATACGTAATTAGGGGATTATGAATTTGCACACATTTGTGAAAATCTTATCCAACCTGACTTGGATAAGAACTGTGACTGTGAAAATTAACGTCCCCCTGTTGTATCTACATATTTCAACCAGGGAGCAACAATTTATAAGAAGTGATCCAACATTTCAAGGCTGATGGTGTCCTCATGGTCAAAAACAATCCAGAAATCCAGAATCCACTGTGGCTGCACAAAAGTGCCTTTTCCAGCAGAAATATTATCATTCTGTCAGGATGCCCAAATTCCAACTGATGCAAATAGCATCATAATTAAAAGTTTTAAGAACATCCCAATCTCTGTAATGAGAGAGTGTTTATGTCAGAGGAGTTCTTAATCACACGCTGTCTAATTTATTCCTCTGTGTATTGCCTTATCTTTAAGTGAAAAACTGTTTTATTTGTCACTCTTTCTTCGATCTTTGTGGTCGGTTTATAAGGTCAAACACAAACGTGGTCAAATAAAGTAAAGTAAATATAATTCGTTTTTTACTCATTAGATATTAGGCTTTTATCTAATTCCATAACCATTTAATTACATTTTCCCCCTTTTGAGTGTATCAAAGTATCACACATGGGTGGAATTTCGATTTCAAAGTACACCTCATGTTCTTCAGACAAACTATTAAACCAACACAAAATCCTGTAATTACAGGTTTATTATGCTATTAAGCACAACCCAGAATAGCTTTGGTTTTCCAAACACTGCTTAATACTGTTTTGTTTAATACAACTCTTACTCCAAAACTGTAAACATCTAACCATGAAAAGAAACTGTCACTGACACACCACAGACTATAACTTAAGACAGTTATAATAAATGATGAATTTCATTTGCAACATTAATATTATGTAGGAGATATTTTGCAGATGCATTTGTGAATGCAAACATATGCATCCATGCTCTGTGCTGTTCGAATCATTTCTCTTAATGAAGGCTGATGCTGCATGTTTACAAGCTTGAATTCCACTGAGGAAGGTAACAGTTCCCGCTGTTGTTAAGACTGAACTAAACAGGAGGTCTGGACAGCTTATGGGGTTCTTACCTTTAAATGTGTCACTTTTTCCAGTCGGCCTCCCACAGAGACCCACCTTAGTTCAAATGGAAGTAAGTAAAGCTTCTACCAAGGTGAATGTGTGCAGATGTTAGAATTTAAACCAAATATATTTGTTTGTGTGTGTGTGTGTGAGTCAAAATTTCCTTTCTTTCTTTACACAATTTATAAAGATGAATTTGCTGAGAAGCCAACTCCATCTGTTTGACTGCTTTCTCTGCCTATTTTGGATAGTCTCACTCTCCTCCTCTCTTTTCACCCATCTCACTGTGGAGCCACAGCATTGATATTGTATTATTCTGCTTATTTGTTGAGGCCATGTGTATACATTCAGAGCAGCACACGTTTCCTGTTAACATTGGGGGCTGAACTCACTTCCAAAAATTACAGCTTCTCAGGCCAGTTCTGCAGAACAGACCACTGCCTTGTCTAAATATCAGCCAGCTCTGACATTGTCTATCCCAGATTTCAGCAGAGCAGAGGTGGACACAGAGTCCAAATGAGACTAAAAGGACTTAAGTGTGCTTAAATGCCCTCAAATCAAAACTAATATTCGTCTATCTGAAATTTAGAGCTTTAATCACATCCTTTTCTTCTCACTTACTTTTTGTGAAACATGAATATGAAGTGTGGATAGCTTTGTTGCAATATATAGTACAAAACACACACATCACCTGACAAATCCAATCTGCATCGAGTCATGTATTCAAGTGAACAATGTTCACCATCTTAAACAATGTTCACCGTGTTCCCATTAGTGTATAATCATATGAATAGGAATTGTTATGTTTTGGTACCTTATAATTAGCCTTTTATAGCTACAGATGTCACATGTCTTCTTCCACTGCCATTAAATGCGCACTGGTCCTTTAAAGGGGCTGTGAAATGTGTGAAAAATGCAGGTGGGTAGTTTGTCTGTTCTGGTAACAAAAACATAATGTGTAATGTATTAATGAAAACATGGTTATGCATATTATATTCTATTTCTGCCATATTCTGTTAACAGAGTCCCTAAACCTTACACACTGGACCTTTAAGGACCATAGGACACACAAAATCAATTTGAGTTATTTCAAACATGTATTTTAAATGAACTAGGGCTGCTTTCTTTCAATGGAGAGTTTACCTATTCTGATGAAGCCAGTCAAACATAAGCATTTTCTGTATAACGTTATGCTGCCTTTGGTCCACTTCTCTGTGTTCCTGCTCGATGGAGAATGGTGGAATTACCCTCTTGGATCCTCTCTGAGCTGCTCTGATTGTGCATACAAAGCCAGTCGGAAATTGGGAGAGGTAAACAGAGGCCAGGCGGTGCTGCAAGCTGTCAAACAGCTCCGTGTATGATTGAAGACAACCTTGAGCTGGAACATAAACATCCCAGCAGGCTCTCGCCATGCACTCAGCCCTTACTGCTGCACAGGCAGCCATGATGGACCAGGGGGAGCCAGCAGCTGGGTCAAGATGGAGGAGAAGGGGATAGTTTTATGACTTGGCAGAAATATTGGAAATGGTACCTGTATGGGGCTTCCAAAGGGGAATACTCTGGAGGTAGATTTTTCTAGTGAATTAAATGTGCAGTTTCACAGATAGAAACACACACCTTAAAAGATAATTCCACTTTTATACTCTTATTTTCATAGTTTTGTTAAATCATCTATCTAACATTGTACTCACCAAAGTAATTGCTGACATCTGGGAACACGGCCACATTACTACAACATAGTCCATCAGAGCAAGAAACACAAACGGTCAGTTAGTCAGAGAAGTTGTAAAATAGCCAACAGTTTAAACCGTTTCATCATGAAGTAAAAACAAAAATGTCAGTAATAATTCCCAATTGCACAGAAAACGATGTGTGAGCACAAGTACCTTTCATTCAGGAGAGACTAATTCAAAGAAGAGCTGATTTGATGTAGTGTGCTAAACTAAAGAGAAATTGAAGAGGTACGATTAGATTCAACTTTATTGTCACTGCACAAAAAAAAAAATACAAAAGTACTGAGACAACAAAATGAAAGTGTAAAAAGCAGTTAAGTACAGAGTAATGTATATCTCATACATTTCTAAACCTCTATGATTGTTTGATGATTTCATTTCTTGCTTATGATAAAAAAAAAAAAGCTAGCTAGCGAGTTGATCACTTTGCTAACAACCAAACATCAAGCAAATGCAACAACCCAAGACATAGAAGACAGACAGCAAGAAGGCAAGCTCAGCATCTGTCTTTGAGCCTTTTATTTCACAAAGCTCTTGCCAACGACTTAAACTTATTCCCTGATTTACTCTTGTCGGGCGGCTTCCAGCTCCAGTTCTGGCATGACACCAGCTCCACTCACCATCAGCATTGCCCTGCGCCTTGGGCCTGAAAACCTCCTCCTTCCAGTGGTCCAAAATGCCCGTGGTACAAATGCTAACACTCCCCTGGTACTCTGAGTTCACAGTCCGGGCAGCCTGACTAACGTAGTGAGCTAGTGATAGCTAACAGCAGCTATAGTTTGCAGCAGTTTACTTTATTGGTCATCAAGAAACTTTGTAAATCAGTGAGTGTTGATGCTCAGTAGCTGGGTGACATCAAAGGGGGAAACCAAAAAACATATTCTCTCTACAAAATACACTCCTGATCAAAATCTTAAGACCGGGTGAAAAATTACTAATATTCGCATTTTGCGCTGGTGGAACTTAACCAGATTGTAAGCTGAGCTTCAAAATGCAAAAAGAGGAAACAGGAGCAAGAGACAGCAAAATAGAATTAGCAGTTTATTGAAAACTGCATTTAAACTTAAACAGACTGTTTATCAGCTGATCAAAAGTTAAAGACCACAGCCTTAAAATGTCAAAATCTGCGCAAAAATCTGGCTTTCATGTAATTTTCTATTGGGCATTCACGCTGTCATGACCCCCTGATGGCAAAGGCAAAAAGATTTTCTGTCTTTGAACGTGGAAGGATTGTTGAGCTGCACAAGCAAGGCTTCTTGCAACGCGCCATCCCTGCCGAGCTTGGACGTAGTAAGGCAGTCATTTTAAATTTCTTAAAAGATCCTGAGGGTTATGGGAGGGTTATGGGACAAAGAAAAGTCAAGTGGTAGACCCAAAAAAAAAATCACCTGCACTAAGCTGGAGGATCTGACGGGCTGTCCGTGAAGACACAGGCCGATTCTTGACCCAAACTAAGACCATTACTGTACTGTACTTTTTGACTGTAGCCCAATCGCCATAAGACGGCATCTGCAATAGAAGGGCTTAAAGAACAAAAAATGTCTTTAAAGGCCACGTCTCCTCCCACACCACAAACTTGCCTATTTGCACTTTGCAAGGGAGCACCAAATATGGGACATTGGAAGGTGGAAGAAAGTTTTATTCTCTGACAAGAAAAATTTAATCTGGATGGTCCTGATGGCTTCCAACGTTAGTGGCATGACAAGGAGATCCCACTGGAGATGTTTTCTACGCGGCACAGTGGAGGAGGCTCCATCATGATCTGGCGTGCTTTTTCCTTCAATGTAAAAATGGAGCTTCAGTTTGTGCAGGGGCGTCAAAATGCGGCTGGCTCTGTGGAGATGTTGCAGCAGGGACCCCTCTTGACTGAGAACCCTCGTTTGTGCAGTGATGACTGGGTCTTTCAACAGGACAACGCTTCAGTTCACAACACCCGCCTGACAAAGTACTTCCTCCAGGGTTAGGGTTGGGCTCTTTTGGACCATCCTGCGTGTCCCCCTGATCTAAATCCCACTGAGGACGTTTGGGGATGAATGGCAAGGGAAGTTTACAAAAATGGACATCAGTTCCAGACCATGGATGCCCATCTTCACCACATGGGGCAATGTTCTCACCAGCCTTCTGGAAAAACTCACATCAAGCATGCCTAAATTAATTTTTGAAATGATAAACAAGAATAGTGGGGCTACTGAGTACTACTGAGTACTACTGAGTACTACTGAGCACTAGTGAGTCCATTTTTGACACTTTTAGATCTATTTTTGGGCTATTTTGGCCTGTGGTCTTAAACTTTTGATCAGCTGATAAAAAGTCTGTTTTAGTTTTCAATAAACTGCTGATTCTATTTTTCTGTCTCTCTTGCTCCTGTTTCTTTTTGCATTCTGAAGCTCTACTTACAATATGGTTAAGTTCCAATAGCGTGAAATGCGGATATTAGTAATTTTTCACCCGGTCTTAAGATCTTGATCAGGAGTGTATGATAATAGTTGGTGGAGTGTGATTTTGTGCCATAAACAGTACATACCTCTCACAGGTGATTGTACCTGAATGTAACTGTACAAGTTACATATTGCAAGAACAGCGGTAGAATAGAGTGGTAATGACAGAGGCAACACTCACCCGATTACAAGTCAGTGTAGCATCAACATCATTTAAAATCTGTTATTTTATTGTAGAGGGATTACACAATGTTGCTTTAACAGGGCCAGTTTGAGCAAGTTATGATAAAATCCTTTAATGTTCAAATCCTGTGACACATTTACACACATGATCTCAGCTGCTTGTAACTAGATACAGTCATCGTAACAAGTGCACCTACACAAACACACAGTGCAGTCACAAAAATGGAAAGACAAGGTAGTGCAATGAATGTGTCAGTACTTTGCAACTAAAGCCACATGTGCTCTATAGGCAGTCTGCATCTATCAGTGAATGAAAGACATCACATGATCTTTTAAGCACCTCTCACTCCAAGACTTCCATATTGTTTTTCTTTTCCTTTTCTTTTTTTGATCTTTGGAATGACGGAGAGAGAGAGAGTGAAAGTCAGACTGAACGAGAGAGAGAGAGGCAGAGAGAGAGAGGACATTCTTACTTAATTGGGATCTTGAGTACATTTGCTTTCAATAAAGAGGTGTGCTTTGTTTGCATTCTCTCACTCTCGCTTTCTGCAGTCTTTTTTCCCCCTTTTGTCTTATTTTCAATGCACTTCACTTAGAGTGACTTTAAATGTGAGTGGATGCCTGATCACCCTGCACTGCCCCTCCATCTAGCCTTATGATTGCTGGCAAGCACAGCTGCCCCATCATTTCCATTCATTACTGCTCAACTAAAAAGGCTACTGGTTTTAGAAAACAGTGCTTAATGTGCAAGAGTTTGTTAACTATGCATGGTTTGATACTCTTGCTGTTTGCTGTGGAAACATGGAAAAGTCTATTTGTCAGTATACATTATAAAAATGAGAAATGAAAGTTGATTTCTCAGGTTAATGGCTAAGAAACTGGCTAGAAATATGTCTCCACAACAATAAACCTGCCTAGAAGGAGATTTAGATTTTGATCAAAGGTCCACTGTGAACCATCCGGTGAACCGTGTTTCAAATCCTACACACTACTCCTTTAAGTTACACTATAGGTTAAAAATGTTGTTATATTGCTGTTCTCCTCCTCCTTAGTTGTTTTTTTGTGGCTCTTAGGTTCCTGCTGATTAATGTCTGTCTTATTCCTGATTCACATGGATTTTTTAATGAGGAAATGAGATAAACTATTTTTTAGGAGCTAGAAGATCTGGGCATCGATCTGGCAACAAAACCATAAACAAATCAACTGCTTTGACCCCTGGCAGGACTCTTCACACCTCTCAAGTCTAGTGGCTGGCTAGCAGCCATGGGTAAATAAGAAGAAAAACCTTGTTTAGTGCATGTGCTTATTTATGATTTGCAGGTGGATTACAGTTCAAAGCAGAGGTGTACCAACACATTAATATCCCTAAAAGTGTGTAAGATTTAGTGGTATCTAGCAGTTTAGTTACTGCTTGCAACACCTTCACCTCACCCTTGCATCGCATCCTTGCATTAAGGAGTTTATCCATTCTGGGCTACTGTAGAAACATGGCAGGCTCTGAGGATTGACAGCGTTTTTAGATGTAAAAGGCTCAATCTAAGGTAACAAAAACATACTGATTTTTATTGTTATGCACATTATGTTTCATTTCTGCCACATAATGTAAAGATAGCACCTAAATGTTACACACTGGACCTTTAACACTAGATTAAAAAACATTGTTCTAATGTCCTCTCTAGTTGAAGGTTTCTGTTTCTAAAACTGGATGTGGTTAAAAGTGTGCTTTTTTACACCTGTTACAGTGATGTCATAGGATCCTGTAGTACACCTGTATATCAACAGGTGAGAAATTAAACCACCAAGATTTACAGGGGGACTAATGTTGTTGTTAATGTTAATGGTGTTGACTAGTGTTGATGCTGAAGAGTTTGCTATTTTTAGAGATTCACAAGTAGTGGTGTATACATGTTTTTTTCCTAAAGGAGATGCTTGTAAGAAAGGTTATAAGGTCATTATAGGTCATTAAATCAAATTGCATATTGGGGATCTTCAATCTGCTTAGGACATTTCTGAACTGTTGTCAGATATCTTGCTGTGAATCAATGTGTTGCCCTGGCACAACAGACGAATTGACAGTTAATAACAAATCAATCAACAAATCCTTTCAGCTCTGCAGTGTACTGTGGTGCATTTATACAATAAGTGATTTAAAAGGTACAACTCGCCAGATGAATAGATAGGCTACTACAATAAATGCCCACAATAAGTTTTGATTATTTGAATCAGAAATTGTATTGCTGAATCTTTACATATTGTTGCTTTTATTTAAAGGACAATAACTTTCATGTCTGAATGGATTTATTCTCCTCTTTGCTCACAAAAATCTGAAAGCCAAACTCTTGCCTGCATGCAATAACTAAATTAAAAGAAGCTGATTTGGAATACATTTGTCCCTACTTGGTATAATTCCTAAAGTGAACAATTAGTCCATCTGATCCATATTAGCACTTGATGGTAAATGAAAAAAAAAAGGAAATATGCTCATGTTTGGTCAAGGGTGTTTTGGCATCTTCTGTGCATACGTATTTCATTAGTTCACACAGATGCTTGCAATATAATCTCCCTGAGCATTTTTTACTGGCATATCTTTATTGGTCTCTACACTACAGTATTCAAAGGGGGGGGACAGTTTTCCACAATGACCTACGGCACTTTGATGGAGTCCTACAGCGTTACCGTCATGACAACAACCTGAACATGTCTAGCACAGATATGGTGCAACAGTTATGACTCCCATGTTCCACTGAGACAGGCCTGGTTCTATTCAGGGGCATTAGGGGGCATCGCAGCCTAACTTTGTTCCCCCTTAGATGCTTTTTCCCACTCAGACACCACACCAGAGATATCTGATGTGAGTGAAATGATATTATTGTTGCAGTCTGTGTGGTGGTCTCCACCGCACCCAGGCCTCCTACTGATTCTAAAGAAAAATCAAAATGTTGATAGGACTGAGTAGATAACTTTGTTCAAAGATGTTAGCATCTACCAGACATCATCTGTATATTTCTGAAAGAAAAAACATCTTGTAAACTGGGTGGAGTCAAGCCAAACAGAGGGATACAGTTAAGTCTTGTCACTTAAGCTGTTGGCTATACAGAAAAAAAGAATTTGGGGTGATGATTTGAGAAAAATATGTCTCTATTTTCATGTCAACTGCAATCTGTCACTGAATCTTTAATCTGTGTGTGCCTCTGTGTGCATGGTATCTGTAGTGTAGCTATATTTGTGTGCACATACCTGAGCCATGTGCATTAAGCATGTAATGTTATTTGAACTGTGCATATCTCTAAAAATATGCATGCACTCATTTGTACACATCTGTGTGCACCTGTGCATGTACAGTATGTAAGTGTGTACTCTCTCCTTCACTCTGTATGTGCATGTGTGCGCCATTGGCTGATTATGATTTTGCTTGTGTGAATGGGTTGGTACAGTTTAAAATTTAGGGCTAATCACGTGACAGTCAAAGCGCCCTATGGAGCGAACGGGACCACCCACGTGGCCAAAAAAGGAACGACCATGTAATTGTGAGTGAATCTTTTTTCCGACGCAGAGCAGGATGCCTGCAACCAAGACAGATTACGATGCGTCTTTTTTTCTGCTCACAACAATAAAGCAGTTCTTTTTATCTTCATCATAACTGACAGTTTCGGACTCCACAGGGGTGGATATCACGGATTTGTTCTGAGAGCTCTCCCCCACCTGGACTGAAGATGGTAAGTGCGCGGCTGGTAGCCAGACGAGCCGCTGCTGTACGCGGATGACTCAGGTGATGACTGCTGATGGACTGAATCTCTGGTCCATCAAGTGGCAGCAAGGGCTAACTACCAGTCAGTTACTTTGTTTTGTTCTGCATGTTTTTATTCTCCACATCCAGGAAGGCTTAAAATATTAGGAGAAGTGGTGGCAAAAAGTTGGTTTTATAGGTAATTTTCTCCAATTTTTCTGGGATATTTTCTTTTTAAAGAGGGGAGCAAAGTTTGTTTTATGAATAAGTTAAAACGTGTTTCTTTAACCTGACAAACCTTTGAATCATTGACTATGCGCTTATTTTGTTGCACATTTGTACTCACTCTCTGGCAAAGTAAACAAAATCTACTGTAAAAAGTATGATTGAAGTCTGCAGTGCGATGCTCACTGTCTGGCTATGCGAGTACTGCATAAAACTACTTGATAAGGAGACAGCCAGACAATATAACAGCCCGATATAGACGATTTATGGTAAAAACATTGATGAAATGTTGTTGAATTTCAGAAGCGCAAAAGCTATATATTGGGCATTTGTCTCTGCAGCTCACTCAAATATGAGGTATTTATTTTGAATTAGATGTACATAAACGCGCTATTGTTATATTGCAACGTAATAACAGTAGGCTCCATAAATTTAATGGATAATAAAATCAAGAAAGGTGATAAATAATAATTTCCAAGCGTAATGGCGCCATTAACATCACCATGTCATCAATATTTTATCTACATTTTTTTGTGGATAATTTGTAAAAAGATGATCATTTTACATCATTTATGTTGTTGGATTTTGTCTACGGACTGAGATGTGATTAGTGTGGTCATAACTTTATTTATTGGAACCCTAAAATCAAAAAATATCAAAGTCTTGGATGTATCCTTGTTAGCACAAACACCTTGAATGAATGATATGTCACAGAAGTAGTTACATTTTGTAGCCTACATACATACTACACTGGGGCTGACAACGCACCCCTATAGGACCTCCCCTTGAACCGCTGTAATTTGAGGCTCAACTACCACCATCATGGTAGTGGCATAAAAAAAAGTTAAAAGCTGCAGTAATGACATTTCTCGACCCCCTTCCGACGCACAGACCATGTACCTTGCCTCAGACTTCAGATCCTCTCGGGAAAGTCGCTTCTTTCTAACGACAGGGCGCTATGTGGAAACCCTAAACACCAAACGCACCGAGCGCGTTTGGCTCTCAGCGAGCCTCCCCTGAAGTTGGAGATGCACACATGAGGTCTCTCTGCCTGGGTGGTCTCTCTACTTTAGTGAGCTGTTGCTAAGCAGCTAATAATAGTCGTGTTTGCTGAGTAATTTTTGCCCTTCTGGAACCAATCAGATGCAAGAAAGTCCTGCGATCTGACAGCCCCAGAGGCGGGATCTCGAGTCTTTTTTTTTTATTTTCACCCCTCCTCCTTCTCTGCCTCCAAATGGAGAGAGGTCTTTTTCTCCTCTTCTATTGAATCTCAGAGTTGGCCGTGACGCGCGGCCCAGGGGAAGACCACATAGATCTCACCAGAATGCTACGACCATCGAGGTTTCTTACCCGACGACTTGTGTATGGGAATCACTTTGCGCACCTCGCTTTTTGAGAGAAACCTACTTTTTTTAAGAGACACGGTGAATGCGGTGAAAGCGGTGGAGACCTCCGGATCACGAAATGTTGGGATGGAAGGCGCAGACTTTGACTCGCCGTCTCCTACAGGAGTATGAAGTCCTACTTCACGGGTGTGAGATCTCCGAGAGTGAAACTTTGTTGCCTTGGGATATCGCTACACGCTTTCGGGGAAATACTATAAAGTGGGAAACGGTAACCATCTCGCAGTCCCCGCAACATGGCCTCGGCTGCTAATGCGCCCTCCGAGCAGGAAAACAGAGACCCCGATCGGCCGAGGATAACGCGGAGGAACAGGGGGGACTATACCCGCAACACACCGCTGGATTTGGAGTATTTGCAGCGGCCGAGTTACTGCGATGCGGGCTTCGCTTTGGAGCAAATATCCGAGGTGCTTATTTCTCATCTTAACCGGGGAAGCTTTAAGGTCTTGCTTTCAATGTATTCGCCGAAAAGAGTGGCCAAACTATGTCCAGTCGCTGCTAGGTAACGGGACGGGCTAGGCAGGGGGACACGGGGGTAAGACAAGGTTGTAGTGAGCCGAAAGTTGTTTTGTTTTTGTTTTATGCAACATTTACACTCTTATGATGCAACCGGCTTCTGTTTTAGGATGCGAAACAAGTTGCATTTGCAAAACACAACCATCCGATTGTTCCTAATACAACATCCCGACCTATAACGGTCTCAGACAGGGCAAAACATGCAGCTCTCACTCCCAGTCAACACTACCATTCACTATTTCATAACATCCTACTTGACGTTTCTCTGCTCACCAGCTGCGTAAAATGTTTCGGTGGTGAAGTTTAAAGGTTTGTATGACAGTATCTAAACTCGAGCCACTTGCGTAAAGAGAGGAGAGAGAGAGAGAGAGAGAAAAGAGAATCCATGTGGCTGCCCTCTTCCGTTCACAAATATTGTGAGTCCCCCCGTGATGGCTCCTCCACTCCCCATGCAGGCCGGAACACACGGGCTGCGGGAGTGGAGTTGTGTGTGTGCGGTGGTGGTATTTGTGGCTTTTACCACATGCACCTTATCAGGTATTTAATATCAGAGTTTGATGTGTGTGTGTGTGTGTGTGTGTGTGTGTGTGTGTAGGCTACTTCATTGACAGATACTCAGAATAAATGTATGTGGAATCTTTGTCACCTGTTCATAGGACTATACTGTGTAAGCCGGATTTTTAGACCCTGTAGGCTATGTTTTTGCATAATGATGTCTCTGTATGAGGCTTATTATCAAAAGGCCACCTACTGTATAATTGTCTCTTGACAGCTTTTATTTACCTCCATCCACTCTGGAGGTCCGGCTGCAAACCTATCTTGAAGCATTTCATCACAAACCTGTGACACTAAATGTCAGTCTGTCTGTATTAACGTTTTCATAACTCACCACTCCGGTGGTGAAATGACAGACGTGGATCAGGCTGTGTGTGGGTGCCCTGTAGGGGTTGAAGAAATCCTCCTCCTGCATGTATCCTGCTAAGGTTACAGTTTATACATGTTACTGATATGACAGGACCTGTGGCTCTCACTCTGGGGAGTCCTCAGTCCTCAACAGATGTGTGTATTTCAATCATCACACGTTAGCAGAGTGAGACAGTGAATGTGTTTTTATTATTTTGATCACAGCTCCTGTTTCCCTTATTATAGAAATATTTGCTGTCTTGTAGTGAATCATAACAGCTAGTCTTCTCAGATGAGGTCGACATGAAGCCATTTGGGACCACCTGTGGAAGCCATTTATTTGCCTGTATACCATTAAACCTTCTCTCTTTAAACCCCTACAGGTTTACCTGTCCAGGTAGGTGTTTTCATTTTTTTTTTTTTGTGTTGCAACTGACAGTAACAGTTGAACTCTTGTCTCATCATAGGGGAAGGCGACTGGGAGGAAAGCACCTCTATGGCTGAGAGCGAAGTTCCAGAGACTTTTATTTAGGCTGGGCTGTTACATACAAAAGAACTGCGGAAAGTTTTTGGTTGTGGGCCTCATGATTTTCGGAGCTTTTGCTGTGGGCTTAAGGGCAGCTAATTTGGAGACGGACGTGGAGAAGCTCTGGGTGGAAGGTAAGATACTCTGATTTATTGTTGGCTGTTTGTACAAGTTGTCCAGTTTATCTGTTTTCTAGTGTATGTGTTTGGATGTAAGGTGCTGGGACTATTACAGTTTGATATAGCATTTCTGGAGGGGCGTGGTATGGTTTAAATTGGGTTGGTGGGTGCTACTAAATAAGCCAGGGGGGTTGTTTATTGTTTAGGCCCTGGCAAGAGGTCAAGTGAAACTCGTAAATAATTTAATTTCTAACATACATGCAGCTTCTTAATCCCTGTTAGATGTACACACAAGATGTGCAGGAGGTGACTGTAACTGCACTCAGAAGTAAGGTTGTAATTAAGTTCATAAGCAGCTTTTGGGGTAGAGGAAATTTTTGTCAAAGCCGCCATTTTGTGAGAGTGTGTGAGTGTGTGTGAGTGTGTGTCTGCCTGCCCCCAGCAGTTGAATGCTCAGAGACTGTGTGTGGTCCCATTTTGGACAGCTCTCAACTTTCCAAAAAGATTTGTCTCCGGCTGCAGGGAAAAAGTGGAGTGAGGACAGGAACTTGTGTTTGTGGAGTGGATAGGCCACTCACTTGTTATTTTTGTCAGAAACAACTTATGAAGACTGAATTTTTTTTACGGAAAAGAGGAACTGTGCGTATGGGTGGTGCTTTGGGGGGTAAGGGGAAGGGGCTGTGCTTTTTTTTTTTTTTCCTTTCCTTTGATCCGCATTCCTGCACTTGGGGCTAGAGTTGGCTGTAGCGGTTATGAATGGAAGAGCAGATTTTGTTGCTGAGAAACTCAGTAGTATTTTTTAGTGATGAAAAAGAAACAAAACAGTGTTTTGGCACAGTTGTTTCCACATTTGTGTGGCTGTCTTTTCTCTCTTCTCCCCTTTTTTTAACTACCCTCTGTCAAATAAAAAAAATGTATAGTTCATGAGATCAAACACTAAAGCAGACTAATTCATGTACAGATCAAACACCCCCACCTCCTCCCTGGGTTGGCTGTTCTCTCCTTGCGTGCTGCTGCGGGGGTCTGACAGACAGCTTTTTGGTCTAATCTGTGGCGCAGGCGCAGTTGGCAGCAGTTTAGGCAGAGGGGAGCCCCTTTAGTACAGGCCTCCTGATTGGAGTCAGAGGAACACACTGTTTTCACACCCTTTTCATATGTCAGACCACAGTCATGTGAACTGCAATGAGGGGCTACATATGAAACTAAATGTTATTCTGTTGAGATGGTTGTCAATTTTTCCTATTTCTCATCAACTGTTTTAAACAATAAAACAAAATAAAAAATTGAAGTACATCACTTTAATGGTGCATTTACTGATTTTTTTTTTTGGGGGGGGGGAAACCTATTTTTTTTTTTTTTTAGAGCATAGAGAAAAACAATGGAGAAGTATGTCTTGCTGCTGCAGTTGTTTCAGTTCCTGTGGAGGTTTTGGGACTTTTTCTTTTTTAGGATGTTTGCAAAAAAGTCCCTGCTGCAGCTTCTCAAGTATGAGGATGTGTTGCTTTCCTTTGAGTTTCGTGTTATTACAAATTAAATGTTTTTGTTGCTTGTTATCATGAGTTCATGCCTGTCATTAGTTTTTGTCAGAATTCTTAGAAGTTTTGTGGACTTAAAGATGAAGTATCCACCAGCAGTATCGTACTGTTACTACCGGAGTTGCATCAAATTTAGCAGCACATAACTGCAAAATGTATTGTTGTGCTGCCTTTGTTTTTGTCTGGGGCTTAGTTACACTAGAGAGTTTTGGCATGGTTTTAAGTTGACCCTGACAGACAGTCAAGTGACTTCTAGTAGACATCTACAGCATGGTCTCACACTGGCTCATAGTACTACACAGAGACCTGGTTATACACACACACCAACGCTGACAAAGAGACTGGGCTGCGGTGATTTCCTAGGTCCCGTTACATGAGGGGTTCCAGATGTTGATAGGGAGAGATCTGTTTGTTTAGATTAGACTGCACAGCTGAGGGATAGATTAGTTCTGCCTGGACCGTGGAACGCTGTGCTGGGCCGTGCAGGGGGACTGGCCCATCGTCCGAAAGAAAAAAGAGGAGAGAGGAGGAGAGGACAGAGCGGCTGTTTATGTTTCATTTGGAATTGCCCTCCGTAGGCGACCCGTGGACGACCCTGCCTGGAAGCTGTGTGGCCTGTGGACGCACGCACGCCCATAACACACCCAGCTCATATTAAATCTCTCAGTTCAACTGGAGCTGCATTTCTACATTTGTGATCTCTTGTTGTGTCTGTCATCACCTGCTTTCTGAGGTCTGCAGCAGACCACCATTACTGTGGCTGTGTACCGGGGCTGGTGGCTAGTGTGTTTATTCTACGTGCTGTCACGTGCCAAAGCTTTTGCAGGGATTGTCTTCTCTCACACAGTGCTCACTCAGCACTGTTTATAAACACTCAGACACAGGAAGCTCTGTTTATTAGACAAAGTGACAGAGACCAATTGGAAGTGAGACAGCATGCCTACTCAAAGAGGCGATTGTGTCAACCCGCTGAGGATGTATGTGGGTTTGTGTTTTGCTAAGCATTTAGGGAATGGTATCAATATTTTTGTAAAGTATTTTGTCCTAACTAGTATTTAGGGCAGATTGTTGTGGATAAATGCTGTGTTTATGTCTACTGTGATGCTCACAGGAAATTATTACCTCAAGCAGGAAGTTGTAGTATTCTGCCCTCCTATCTTGTGCTCCCCACACACAAACGTGACTCGCTGCCTTCTGTGTTCTGATTCCCACGATGTCAGAACACATGCCTGCGTTCGACTTCACATACATCTTCAGTTTCAAATTGCAGATGATTCCAGATGATCTTGCGCTGATTAAATGTAAGCCACGTTTAGGGGAGTAGAGACATAGAAGAGAGGAATAAGACCCCTTTAGAGTTCCTCCTGGCCACAAATGGAAAATGGAGCCATCCCTTGGCATTCTGGGTTAAGGCAAACATAGGCCAAATTGTAAAGAAAATAGCAGCGCTGCCTGCCTCTAATTAAAACAGTATCGCGTAAACACAGGCCTTCCTGTAGGACAGCCTCTCACTCTTTCGCTGTGTTTCGGTGCTGAGCGAGAGGCTGGAGATGTGGCTGTGTTGATGGGTGAGAGAGGGGGTACAAGCAGGAGATTTTTTGGGGGGAAATGGGGCTTTTGAAGCTCAAGCTCTGGACTAAGGGTTGAAGTTGAACCTGGGGGTTAAGCAAATGAGCTGGAGCTGTACTGTAATGTGGGCTGAGTTGTGGTTAACCTGTAGCTTTAACATAGACTAAAGAAAGGATGGGGCCTATAGCGTTCAATGGCAGTCTTTTGTTTTCATTGCAGTTACACAGAGATATGTGTGAGTGATTCAAGTTGAAATGAGTTTATAGTCCCCAGATTTATGGCCTGGACTGGGGCATAGGGCTATGGGTTGTAGTTTCAAGGCCACAGACTGAAGAGAGGCCCCAGGTCTCGGAGTGCTTTCTTGAGGGACATAAGTGTAGAGGCCAGGGGCCACGGGGGTAGACCCCTGGGACCCTGAGGTCATCTTGTAGAGGCCCAGCTATTTAAAACCTCACCTGATACTCACCCTGTGGCCTGGGTGCAGAGTGAAGACTCACAGCAGAGGGCGGGGGGCAGCAGAAGTCACAGCTGTCACCAGAAGTTGTTTGTGTCCTGTATGTTCATGTGTGCATCTGTATGCATCTGTCTGTGCCTGTATTAGTGAATCTCATGAGCCAGATGTTGTTATGAGAGTATGCATTGCTCTCCTGTATCAGTGTTTCATTTTATTAATTTGTGTTTAACCTTTTGACATCTGTCCTCCAGCAGAGGGCAGTGAATCTGACATCATTTGTGCTTTAATCTCTGAATTACTGTATAATAATAACTCAAATCAATATCCAAATTCTACATTATTGCAAATCATCATTCCTGCTTTAATGACATAATATGTGGAGACAAATTCAAACTCAAACTACCCAAATGTTTGTAAATGATTTATTGTCCTTCTGATTGAAGATCGACAGCTTATTCCTGGTAACAGTTATAATGGTGCCAATACATGTTTGTGTGCGTCCCCAGTCTGATTTAAGGTTTCAGAATCCAGTCTGATAGGACCTAATGTTTTTTTTTTGTTTTTTAAAGCAGCTCCCTCCCACCCTTGCATGTCTGTTTTATATCTAGTGTGATTAAGAGCTGAGTTGACAGAGTTGGTGGTTGTTTTGTTGTTTTGCTGGTAATGGCAGTGGAGAAGGGAGCGGTATAATGTTAAGTGCATGCGGAAGAAGCCTTGACATCCTTTCTTGTGGACGAAGATGAGGAGGACGAAGAGGAGGAGTGCCCTGAATGTGGCGTCTCCACTGAGAGGATTGTGGTTTGCATGATTGAATTATCCAGCTTTTGATGTGTATGGGAGCATTGATACATGCATCGATGCACGCACACATACACACACACACACACACACACATTCACATATGCAGAGAAGCTTTTTGGAGTTTTGGTTCTGTGAATGAGTAGGTGGTTGACCAGGGCTGGCATGACAGGCTATTTCAATGGGCCTCATTTTTGCTATTTTCTCTTCTTCATCCCCTCTTCCTCCTTTCATCTGTTTTTCTCCTTTTCTCTCATTTTCTTTCACTCTGTCCCTCACGCTCTATCTCCAACCGCTTCCATTCAGCAGCCGCAAGCAATCAAACACACAAATGCGCCCACACCCAATATTTTTTCCTAGTTTGCACAGAATACACTGCATAGAGTCATCTATCTTTCTGTCTCCATCTATTTCACGTTCTTTCACACAGTTGGAGGCAGCCACACACAAATGTCAGCATGCACACACACACACACACACACACACACACACACACACACACACACACACACACACACATGCACACTTTTTACATTTTCCAAACTGGACTCAATTAAGTTTTATGTTTATCAGGTCACTACAAACAGGATTAAACCTCTATAGAAGGAATAACATTCCAGTGTGTTGTGTTAAACTTTACGAGTTGATGAAAAGTGCAGGCTAGCTGGTGAGGGATTTAGTGTGGGGAAACATTGCGCCTCTGGTACTGTACACAGACTTACAGCACTGTTTTCTCAAGCTAGCTCTCCCTCATTTGAAAGCAGTTTTGTGTATATTAGGCCTACTTGGGGAAAGTAAATGCAAAATAACTTTTAAAAATTTGCTCGTTAACCATGCTGTGTGTGTCTGTGTGTGTGTGTGTGTATGTGTGTGTATGCTCTCGAGGCGAGCGCACTCCCATTCACAAACGACATCCTGAGATGCCTCCAAGCTCTCTGTTTACATTTTGCATTCTTTCAGACGCTCTTATTCAAAAACCAGAGCCCTGCGAATGACCGACCACAGGAGACTGTGGAGAGAATTACCCTCCCCTTTATACCTCCTTCTCTCCCTCTCTTTCTCTCTCTCTCTTCTATCCTTCTCTCTCCCTCTCTGCCAGAAAGGTCTCTCTCTTTACCCGCACCCCGCCACCCCTCCACACACACACACACACACACTCCTACCTCCCCTCCACCACTCCCCCGTCCCTGGCTGGAGAGAGTGGCCTCAGAATGCCAGATGTATTACAGAGTGAGCCACGGCAATGTAAACACTCAGCCCTGCCATGAGAGCAGGGTGGTCTGGCCTCCCTCCTTCCCTTCCCTCCCCTCCTATCCCTCCCTCCCTCTTCCCCTTTCCTCTCTTCCCTCCCTCACAGCGCTGTGTGCCAGAGGGGTGGAGAAAGTACAAAACAGCAGAGGGAGAGAGAGAGAGAGAGTGTGTGTGTGTGTATTGGGGTTGGGGTGGGGGGACGGAGCGAGGAAAGAAGCAGGAGTATAGTAGCGGTAGTGTGTTTGTATTTTGGCTGCGGTGCCTACTGTGCACCAGGAGAGAGATTGTGGTGTGGATTGATGCTTTTCAGACTGCAGCGCAGAGAATTTTTCATGCAAACATACTATAAACATTTCCAAATTGTGTGTGTCGTTGGAATTTTTTAGCCCCTCTGGCACACATGGGTTACGTACGTAGCAGTATAGTTCATTGCAATTCCTACAGCGCAACGTCATAGAAATCTGGCAGCAACAGCAATTACACAAGTACCACACATGCACACGCAAGGCATAAAGATACAGAGATATAAAACATTTCCTCTCTCAGATGATTGAGAGGTTTGTAGCTCCAGATTGAGTCAGTATGCGTCAGAACGATGTTGTCTCTACTGAGACCGCCCTGCAAGTCTGTCTGAGGCAATAGGACATTGGTGAACACTTGTGACCTGACACAACAAGTTGTTGTGTTAGTAAGTGCAGTGAGGCCTGATGGGTATCACTTTCTTTTTTTTGTTATTGCTTCTCTGGTTTCTGTGGCTGCAAAGCGAGTGCTGGACTGCGGTTGTGTGCACGTCCTATCTTACATTTAGACCACATGCAGGATAAAAGATGACTATCTGCACACTGGATTAAAGCTCCCAAAACGTTATTGGATAAAAAGTTTGAATGACTGCATGAGTAGATTGAGCTTTGGTATCGCTTGGTCAGATTCTTAGGTTTTCCTGCTGAATCTTTGATCAGCATGTTGTATTTAAAGCTGTGCTTATTGATATTTCCATATTGATGTGATCAATTTTACAATGATCAAATGTATCTGTAATGTGAAGGTGGTAGCCCAGAGTGATAAACCCACAGAGAATAATCACCCATCCATGTAGTGTTGTTTTAGCATCTTTCAGCTCTTGTTTTGATTTTCAGCCCTGCAACTAACTGTTTTTGTTTACTCTCGGTGCTCTTATCTGCATCTTTTTCTACAGCAGGCAGCTGTTTTCAGCAAACATGCTCAGATAAGATCCACTGTACGCTACCTGCCTAGCAACTAGCTGGTAAACAAAGTGGAGTCTTCCTCCAGCACCAATACTGATCATTTTCAAATGATACCTAGCCCCAGTGACCATTCAAATTACAAGTGCAAAGGTAACCATAGGAAATATAATGCAAGAATCTGCAAGTATTCTTTCTGAATATGCAAGTAACTGGAAAGGAAATAGTTTCTTTTTGTCTTTTCCTCTTTCTTCCATTCACACTCTCTCTGTTTCTGTCTCTGTGTCTTCTATTCCACATTTAGGAATGTGTGATTTTGGGATACCTGGAATCATGGGCCATCTTTCCAGGAAATGACAGAGAGATGGCTGGTTGAGATTGGCTGTTCAGGCTAATGTCACAGTCTGTTATGGCTGGGCCGTGGGCCAATCACAGGGCAGTAAAATACAGCAGGGGAGATCGCTCACCTGGCTTGCATTGGACAGGCACTGACAGGAGATACTGGACGAGACTTTTCAGAGCTGACGTTAATTGAAGAGTTGTTTCTGGATGTAGGTTTTTCTAATTATTTTTTTTGGATGTCTGTTATTTTTTTTAACACTTTTAAATCACACAATGGCTTTAGAATCAAATCTTACATGTCTCTCTTGGTCACATACACCAATTAATACGAGTTAATTAATAATTTGCCCAATGTCTTGAGTGTTTTTAATTGAATCACAACCACTGCACACATATGCTACAGACAGAGACTTTCTGTCAGCGTTTTCTTCCACTACTACTCTTTCCACTGCTCTGTGAATCCATTGGCATTGAATAGGATTTTTTTTTTTTTTTCGGGGTGAAGGTGGGGGGTTGGGAGGGGGAGAGTGGGACCTGAATGAAGGCAGCAACGTGGAAGAATCTGCCCATTGAGGAGTGTGTGAATGTACACCTCGGGCCCAGGGGAAGCTGCATTGGGAGCCAGCCGACTGCTAAATACACCCATTTTAGGGGCTGCAGGGGCCGGACAGGTGATTAGCATAATCAGGGGCGAGGGGAGCCATACATATGGTAATGCTGGAGTTGGGGGGTGAGGGTTGGTGGTATGGGTGGGGGTTCGGAGTGGAGGGGGTGGGGAGCAGGGGTTGGCAGCTGGGGTGTCACATTTGTGTCAGGGGTCGGGGTGCTCGGGGGTGTCTAACTGCATGAGGAGACACTCGGCTACAGCTGCACGTCAGAGCACCTCCACTCTCTTGTTTGTTACCACTTCTTTCTCCCTCTTTTCTGTCACCCTCTCACTTTTTTCCCCCTCTTCTTATTTCTTATTTCGTACCTTGGTTGTTATACCCCTTCCTCTGTGTGGCAGCCCCCTGCTCTTTGAAAGCTGAAAGGAGAGTGGGAAAGAGAGCGAGGGGGAGAGAGCAAGAGAGTGAGGGGGGCTCACCATGGGTCAGATAGGGTCTCAGCTCTCAGTGAGGCCTTTCATCACATATTTGTGGCTGTGTGCACACCTGCATTGCAGAGCCCACATTCAAAACTGCTATTACTACTTTGCATACTGCTGTGCTACCATAACCACTACAACTAGTACTCTTGCTGTTACTGCTCCAACAGAGAGGGGGAATGCAAGTAATCTGTCACAAACAGCATGAAACATCTTCAGCACTGAAAGAGGAACAGTTGATATGGCAATGGAGCAGCGACTTAATGTAATGTGGAGAGGAAAAATACTGACAATAAATGATCAAACTTTAAAAAAACCTAAACGTGAGACCATTTTTTCGGACTTCTGTGAAACTTTTGTGATTCTGATAGAGGGAATAAAAGTGAATGTGGATGGTGAAGTCACACATTTGCTGATCTACCAATGCATTCCAGCAGAGGATAAAACCAAGTTATAAGACAAATTTTGTAAACAGTTCAAGATGATCATCCTGACGTTTATTTGTTATTTAACCATGGCACATTGAATTTTGTTACCTAGCTATTGTTCATTCATCATAGTTACAATTGATACAGACATCTCATCATTGACATTTACCCAGAGTTTCACATGGGTCTATCAAAATGTAACAACAATAATATGAAACAGCAGAAATTTACTTGGCAGGAAAATCCAAGAAACAAAGATTGAGTGATGGATAGACACAGAGTGACAGCAGATGGTAGAAGGTAGAAGCAGATCCATGGTGGAGGAAGGCAACAGGTGGGTTCCTCACAGTGATCAAAGCTGTGCCAGGTGATTGGCAGTAGCAGCTGAGAAGGAGAAGGAAAGAGGAGGTGGTGACATGAGATGACTTACTGTGGGAAACTTTACCTGAACACACTGAGCAGTAGCAGGGACCAAGCAAGGTCAAACGAGAGATATGTAATAATCTATAGTATATATAGTATATATTCTATACATTTTTTCCTTCATTTATTAAGCTCCTGAGTAACTTGTAAATCAGTCCTAGTATACGCAGCTGTGTCTTAATGTTTCCTGCATGTCTGGCTGTCTGTATATGCAAAAATGAGGTGGAGACTTACTCTGAGAAAGACTGGAATCCAAGGTCAATCCAATCTGCCTTCTGCACACACTGCACTTTAAATCCCAAAGCTCTAAACTTGATCAGTTACTTAATAGTTACTAATCAGTTTTAGCATAAGCTACATGTTGATTTTGTGACATCTCATGCAGTAAGTGTCACTCCTCCATGTTAATTCCCCATTCCTGTTGTGTATATTTGACATATTTCTTGTCACAGATAATAAATGTAACTTCCTTGATGTAGCTTTTGGTTGTTTGAATAGTTTTTGGGAATGTGTTTTCCAGACCCATCCTCATGTCAGTGTACAGTGTAGTCCTCTTCAGTCCTCTGGCAGTATAGGAGGCTCAGGGTATGGGAGGTCGTTGTAGACTTCGTGGCAGAGAGATGACCTGGTTTTGGGGGTCTTCCTCCTCACCACAGGGGATCCCTGCTAAGAGGCGGCCTAATCCAGCTAATCCTCTCTCTGTACACACACATAAGCACACACACAAAGATGTGTTTAGCTGCATGCACATACATACAGTATATTCACGCATGCATGCACGAGGTCCTGCATATGAATGATCCCTTTAGCATCCTATAGTAAGGTCATATATTATATCAGACTCCCGTTAGTGGTGGTGAAACTGATTCTGCTGGATGGAGGGAAACATTTTTAAAATTAGTTTTATAGGTATGAAAATATTCAGGTAGAGATGCACTAATCCTGTTTCTGTTGGTGGGAGGTTTGTGAGTACAGTATGACCAAGGTGTGTTTGTTTTTAATACCAGCATCACACCAGAGAGTTGTAGGAGTTGTTTGCCGCTGGTGGCGCGTGTTTCCCTTGAAAGTGTGGGATGCTTCCGTTGTCAGGCGTAAGAGATGTGCAGGGGGTGGGGCTATGCTGTTGTGTGTTGCATGGAAAAGAGAGAAAGTTGGCGAGGGGAAAGGGGGGTGGGCTGGCTTTGACAGAGGGGCCGGGCTGATTGCCATCATGATCTGGCCAATCACAGAGTAGAGCTGAATAGAGCAAAGAGAGAGAAAATGAGAGTATAAAGAGGAGGGGGAGTTCAGAACTGAAAGGAGGGAGGGGGGTGATGTCAGTTCCTTTAGAAACCTACTTTCTCTCCTTTCGTCCCCACTGCCCCCCATTCCCCCACTTTGAGAATAGGGGGACCAGGGGTTAATGTTATGCAACACACTGAATACCCGCACTGAGCGTTCCAATGCAGTGATACCCATAGTCCCCTACTCTTCTCTCCGCTTCTTCTTTGACTCTATGTAGGTCTGTTTTCAAGAACGGCTTAGTTTAAAAGTGTTTTTGATCCTTCACCAAGCATTAGTGACTGTTATACGTGTATTATAACACACACATAGATATATAACATGCATATCAACAGATTGAAGTACACATTAACTCCACACAGGTGTGTGAATTAAGAAATGGCCTGTAGAAGGCAGTGCTGACATGATAATATGTTGATTTTGGGCTGTAATGATCAACCTGTAGATTAATAAGTAATTGATCAATTGTTTAGAAAATGTCATGATAAAGGCTCATCACAAGTTGTCAGATCTCAAGTTGACATATTTACTTACTTGATTATCACAGAAGACTAAGAAAAAAAAAGACAATTGACCACTATTTTTTTTTTGTCGATCAATTAATAGACTAGGCTTTACAGCTTTAAATCAGTCCATCCATCAATGACAAAAGTTGAGTATTTGTTATGTAAAAATGCATTTTTTTGGTTTTCTGAGCAGTTGAGCTCGTTTAAGGCCTTACTTTGGGCTAAGGTAACATCAGCCATTGTTTAAATGAATAACCAAAAGAATAATCAACAATCACAGTGGGTTTGTTGAAAGAGAAGAGGACTGATGCAGAAAGGGTCAAATAAGGAAGAGAAAGAAAGTGAGGGAGAAACGGAGATGGTATGGAGAGCATTCGAAAGTCAGTGACACTTTGTTTTAGGTCACAGCAGCTGAGCCTGGAGTGGGACACCTTCAAAATATCAACACATGCTGGGGTCAACCAGTTTTCTTAGGAGAAGGAATATGGGAATATGTGTCATTGAAGAATCACAGCTGTGTGTACACACACACTCACATGCACATGCTCACACGTACGCCAGTGTGCTCACACACATTTTCTTGGTCCAGCTGGGGTGTTAATTTCACCCCGAGGCTGTGTGAGTGTTGACCCCAAAACGCTGTAACCTCGTGAAGTGTGGAATTCTCTAAGCCCGAGGCCGTGATGTGCTGTTTCCTGTAGAGAGAGAGTGCATTCCTTTGACTTGTCCCATTCCTCGCTGCTTGCTGTAAACTGAAGGTCTTTGGGTGGCAGTCCACAACTTGGAATGTGTTCAAAACAGACAGTGAGTTCTTTCTCGTTCTCGTTCGTCCCTCCCATTTTTTTTTTAATCAGACCTTTCCTCATCTCCCTGAAAATGGATACGCCTCTTTCTCCATACCTGTGTTCCCATATTTCCCTGTGGCATTGCACTTTAACCAAGCCTCGGGGCTAACTTTGCCTCTGAGCGTTGAGCGTACCAGACAGGTCGACTTGTTAGTGCACTGTCAGTGTGCGTAGGGTCTAAATCAGTTCCATGCGTGCTCTTTTGCAGGGAGGGCTGGTGTAACGTAGCTGTGTAGCTGGCCTAGCAGTGGAAAGCATGTCGCTCCAGTTAGCCTAGGCCTGCTATTAATGATGAGTATTATAAACATGCCTTCAGACAGGATCAGATGGGAATGCTGTTTGGTTCCAGAAAAAAAGAAATCAAGTGTGTTTTCCTAATGCCCCAAGACATGGCCCCCTCCCTCCCTGTTCCATTGGTCTGACTGGGTGGTCCAGCTCAGCAGAACAGGCATGCTTATGTTCAACTTTAATGCCATTACAATGGGCTGAAAATATTCAATCTATGCCTGCTGTTGCACGAATCGAGCGGAATTGTTAAATTGGATTAAGGCATAATAAAATGTTACAGATTTTTCACACAGTCGGCTCTCTCACTGGGCATTTTTTTGTTGTGAATGTGTGTGTGTGTGTGTGTGTGTGTGAGCAAATGAAAGAAGATGACTATAAACTGGCCAAGCTTTCACTAAGCGTTCAGTCACTGATGATGGAAGGGCTCAAATCCTCTGCTCATAAATCAGACACAGATACTCTGAACTGAATGATGCACTTGTAAGCAAAGTTCGGGCTCAGTATTAAGTATGAAACATGCAAAACTTTTATATTGATAGTTCATTTGTTTAATGTGAAAACTTGAGATGTTGCACATGCTTGCATGACTGCAATTGCCTGCATTTGTTCGTGTGTGTTTGTGAGAGAGACTTTGCCAGACTTGCCTTGGCTGTACTCGGGTGAAGCAGGGCAGCTAAAGGGCCTGAAAGGCTCCTTTTGTAGCTCGGGTTAGCTGAGAGCTCAGAGCGCACGCACAGGGTTTAGTCCCACCACGATACTGGGAGCAAAACCTGGAAGAGAGCCTCCCTTTCTTTATCAAACACATACACACATACTGTCACACACATATGCAGTCAATGTGGTCTGGCGCTGCTGACTTGTTAGCAAATTTGAGTAGAAACATTGAGCTTGTTTTAGTGAGATGTGGATTTGTTGGACTGGTGTTACTCCTCTTGGCATTGTAGTAGTACAAGCTCACTGCAAGCAAAGTGCTTTTGCTGAAGATACAAGTCTGATAATGTCATGGCCAGGCTGAGATGTCTTTGGGTTTGCTTTGCACAGAAGATCACTTGTTGAGAGACAGATGTTTTAGTGCATGATGCTGCTTATGTATGTGTGAGAGGTACAGCTGTTTCACCTTCTGTCTGTGTTGGAAGGATATTTGTACCTGCATTAAACTTTGTTCAGGGCTCAAAGTATTAATTTGTAATAAACGTTGGTTGTTGTATACATTTGATAGTAGTATGGTGTGGATGCTGGTACTTCAACATCAATGCTGTCTATAGCTATCACAATGTAGCACAATGCATCATTTCTTGTGTTTTTTTATCACTGATCTGTTACTAAAGATGTTGGAAGATTAATTTATTTATTGCAAACTATGGTAGACAGTGTCTTCTTGAAGCAGAAACACAACTTTTGTGTGCATGTAAAAGCGAGACCCAAGTTTTAAAATAGCTAAAGCTGAAAACGATGACCCTAAAATGTACAAAATAATAATCTGATTGATGCAGTACAAATACAATACGATGTTTTTACAAAGTATCTAAGCACATTCACTCTTCTTTTACCAGTTGGTGGGCGTGTGAACCAGGAACTCAAGTACACTCGACAAAAGATAGGCGAGGAGGCCATGTTTAATCCTCAGTTGATGATCCAGACGCCACGGGAGGAGGGAGCCAATGTTCTAACAGTGGAGGCACTCCTGCAGCATCTGGAGTCAGCTATCCGAGCCAGCAGAGTTCATGTTTACCTTTATAACAGGTAACAAACTATTCTGTGTCTACATATGCTCCAGTCTTGCCTCTCAGCTGTCTGTATTTAAGCATCATATTTTTATTTTTTAACTATTTTCCCAAAATTATAAATCACAATTTTGTCTCAATTTCATACAATCAAGTATCTAAACTGTCTATAAATATATGTTCATGTGTGCAGTATGTGTGAATACATGGCATATCTGTATATCATGTATTCAGCTATGTTTTGGCTAGCAGTACTTCATAATGATGAAAGATTTCTTATCATTTCTTATCATTTCTTATCATTCTTCTTCATCAGTCTAGCCTGAAGTCTCATGCTGTTATCTCTATGTTCTCCTTTTCAGACAGTGGAAATTAGAACACTTATGCTACAAATCAGGAGAACTAGTTACAGAAACTCATTTTATGGATCAGGTAAGACGCAAACGTTACTTTTATTCACATTTGTATTTTATTCTCTGGATCATATTGAAACATTTTCACTAAAATCTGTATCTTTTTTTGTCTCCTGTGCTTTTTTTTCTATGTACACTTCCTGTTGACAATATGTGTCAATCCTGCTGTGTGTGGGGGCATGTGTTTGTCCAATTAGATCATAGAAAAGCTACATCCCTGCCTCATCATCACCCCTTTGGACTGTTTCTGGGAGGGAGCCAAGCTCCAATCTGGAATGGTCTATCTCCCGTAAGTACACGAAACTCCTTTTCTATTTTTTAACTAGAGAATGTGTATTTTATGATGTGTCAGCACAATCACAACATGCCAAAACAGCATATCATTAGATTGACCAATCTCTTTCAAGCATACAGTGAAATGATCAAAAAAAAAATTCTAATTGGGCACACATAGGGCTTTCCTCGCTCTGAGGCCAGTTGGCAAACTGATTAAAATGATGTTTGGGGACAATAAGTCTTTGAAGGCTGAGCTCATGAGTTGGAATTAGTGTATATGGTAACAGTATTTTCAGATTGTTTTCAAGATGGTGAGAGCGAGAAAGAGGAGATCTGGATCTCTGGATCTTGTTTTTACCCCTTTAGCAGAGGCTGCCCAAACATGCTCAACCCATCCAGAGAGACACCACAGAGGAACAAGAGTGTGTGCATGTGTGCATGTGTGTGTATGTGTATGCGTGCTGAACTCGTCCCCTCTGAAGGCTCTATTGTAGTGGTTGCTGGCATGCGTATCGCTGGCGATAGTTTCTCTCCATCCCTGGGCCTCACACCATTGTCTGGCCCTTCTGTTGCTAATGGCCTGCTGCTACAGTAATACTCAGCAGACCTTTACCTCTGCATGTGTGTGTGTTTGTGTGCATGCACATAATGTGTACCATTTCCATCAATGCAAACATGTGTGAGAGTGTATCAGCTTGAGTCTGTGTCCTCAGAGTGTGTGTGTGTGTGTGTGTGTGTGTGTGTGTGTGTGTGTGCGCGCATGTGTGTGTGTGTGTGTTGCCCGTTGGTCTCAGATGGTAAATAAGGTTTTTACTATGTTCTGGTTGGGAGGCTGGGAATAATAACCCAAGCCTGGTTAAGCACATACAATGTAGTCTGAATGACAGAGAGAGAGAAAGAGAGAGAGAGAGAGAGAGATTCAGAGGAAGAGAGATTGGAATGTGTGAGGCATAGAGAGACAAGGACTGGTTCGGAGCAGGAATTCAGCACTTTGCTGTTGCATGACGGGAACTGGTCTCCGTTTATTGTCACATAGCAAGAAAGAGATAATTTTCTGCTGAACCTTTTTATTTTTCTAACTCTTATCTGTAGAGCCCTGCAGATCTGCAGACTCCTGCAGATAAGGCTTAGGAAAATAATATAACAATGGTGAGAAAGCAAGATTAGGGTGGCAACAATATTTTTCTCGGATTGTACTTGCTTCTGAACAGAAACACAACACATACTGTAAATAAATATAATAAAATGGTTCATTATATTTAATGTAGATGTCCATGCATAGTTTGTTTGACGTTAAAGGAAAATATCAACAATGTAAACAAGTCATTAAACTACTTTATTTGAGACCAAACCAAAATGTTCATGGATACTATGGCCATCTTCGGTAATAATTTTTCAGTTTGCTTTGGTTTCCTCTTCCAAAACAAGTTTGGCTAATTTAAGTTTGCGAGTATAACCCTGTTATTACCAATAGGAAGGATGACCAAAAGTACAAATTACCTATGACTAGGTATACAATATCTTGAAACTTAAATTCACAATTTAATATTATTCATACTTTCTTTACAGAGGTAAAGACCCTCTGCAGTGGACCAACTTTGACCCCAAGGAGTTCCTTGAGGACTTGCGGAGGGCAAATTTCCCCGTAGAAGGCTTTGAGGACATGTTGGAAAAGGCGGACGTTGGACACGGCTACATGGATAGACCTTGTCTGAACCCCGCTGACCCCGACTGCCCCCTCACTGCGCCCAATAAGAACTCAACTAAGGTAGGCACTCATGGCTCAAGCTTTTGACTTGGAATTTCTCTGTACACATGCAACATTCATATGTTTTGGGAAAACATCAAGTCTTTAGTTTGAGATTAGCTGCTGACAGTTATTTTCTCGCCTTTTGCTTTTATTGCACCAGCCATTTGACGTGGCGCGGACACTGAGTGGCGGCTGCCATGGTCTGTCCAGGAAGTACATGCACTGGCAGGAGGAACTGATCGTTGGAGGGACCACCAAGAACGGCAGCGGACCCCTGCTCAGGTAACATACCCACACTTACACATACACACCCTCATAAACACTGCTGTGATCACTGCAGGGCTTATTCTGGAAAGAGTGTGTGTTTTTTGTTCTTTTATGCTCTCCGAAGCGGCGCATGCATGCGTGCGTGTGCGCTGTGTGCTGTAAATCTTGCAGTCATTAGCAGATTCCAGTGAAATCTTAGAGCTCCAGCTGTTCCTGCTCAGCTCTGGCTGCTCTGCTTGGACACTACCAACTTATACACACACACACACACACACACACGTGCACAGAGTGATCTATTGCCTGGATAGTTTGTCCAAATATACAGCGATTTGGGGTACATGGACTTAATTCCAGCTCAAGCACCAGGACAAAGCTTATAGATTAAGTGGTATACCTGTGGATATATAATATACACCATTTTATGTGTATATAGTACACACACAGTATTGAATTGAATTGAATTGAATTGAATTGAATTGAATTGAGTGTATTCCCTCCATAAGAGAACACCTTACATTCAGTCAATTACTATATTATACGCTTTAAAATCTTGTATAATTTTATGTAAATATAAAACATGAAATATACACTGGAATTAAAAACATGCACATTTTATTAAGCAATAAGAAACTTCCTTTTAAGAGGGGAAAGCAACACAAATTATCCAACATTTTGCTAATGGACCACTTATTTTAATGTGAAATTGCAGTTTGGATGGTGCACACACATGCGTGTACACACAAAGGCAAACCCACACACACACACACACACATTCAGACACATGCTGGTCACAGAGTACAGTGGGGTGCGTTGTTTGTTTTGTGGTCGTGTTTTTTCCTGGCAAAGTTGGGTCATTAGGGTGTCTGTGCGTGCTTGCCTGCCTGTCCGTGTGCGTATGTGTGTGTGTGTGTTCGCCTGTGTGTATGTGGTTTAGTTGCTCTGTCCATCGAGCTGTTACTGCTGGCATTAAATTTCTCCATCTTGTTTACTAGCTGCCACCATTACCATGAGATTATCGCCGTATTACAGAGATCACATTCATAAAGAGAACGACTAGCTAATGTCTCCTCCTTCAGTTCATAAAATTTCACGATTTGAAATCACATAGTCTGACTCAACTACTGTTTTTAGTTGCAGTCTATTCCAAAATTACTTTTTAATGACTAATAAATTGTATTATTTTTTTTACAACTTTCCTAATATTTGCACCAGGGCTGTGCATTCCTTACACTAGCTACTGTGGCTCTTAAAATCTGTCAGAACATGATCAGGAATCTTGTAGATTAGGACCAGATATCTATTTTATGGGATCTGGTGCTTCCTTTGTCACTATCAAATCCAGTCTATAAATTTTCTGAAACACTAGTCTTTTGCACCATTCATCTTTGTTTGATTTGGAATTAAGACAAGATAGGACATGGAGCTCGAGAGTTTTGAATCTGAGGCAGAGCATGCTGGAGGAGATGGAGAGGGACAGACAGAGAGGAGGTCAAAGTTCAGATTAATAAAGAAATGCAAGCTCCACATACTAGGTGCACTTAATGCTGGTTTAGTTTTTGTTGTCTAAATGAATTCTTAAACAATGTATCAGTTACTTGATAGACAGAAAAATTAACCCAAACAATTTTTCTTTAATTTCATAGACTACACTATTCATCAGTTAATCAGAAAATAATCCACAGATTACTCGAAGTGTAAACAATGGTTATTTGTAGCCCCAACATAAAATATTGTAGACAGATTAACAAGTGGATGTTTGTGCTACGTGTGCATGTGTGTGTGTGTGTGTGTGGTAAATGAAGCAAGTCTCATGGCTGTGGGCATCTGTATTCTTGGCTCAGTAGTTATATCAGATGGAAGAATATTATGCTTATGCAGCAAGTGTGCTTAACACACCATTGTTTATGATGACTGTCATCCAATGTGCTCCAGGCGCTGTGGTTTTGATGTATTTCTTTTTTTTTTTTTTTTTTTTTTTTTTTCTTTCTTCCTTTACCAGTGAAATTGGCAACCTCTCTGTTCTGGGACCTCCTGGTTTGGGAATTAAGGAAATTTTGAGTTTCTGGCCTCTTGGTTTGATGAGTTTCTGGGATTATTCCAGATTTTCTGCTTCTCATGTCCTGATGGACCTTGTTATTTTTACAAACACCCAAATGTGGGTAATGTTCAAAGGTTGCTGAAGATACATTATATGCACTCCTTGTCTATGGAATGGAGTTCTATTAACCAAAAGCTTTTCGTGCTAGTTGGTGGAGGGAATCAAATGAAAATATTGATGGTGTGTCTACATTTCAACATTTAGGTTTCAGCCCTCTTTGATGTTATTTGCACAATCCAAAAAAACAGTTCATCGCCTTGATTTTCTCCTGTAAACATGATGTTGTTAGAGATGGCCTGCACCTCACTGACCTCCTCCTTTTTGTTCTCCCTCTTTCATCCTTCCTCCCTCTCACTCTGCCACCCTCCTCCCTTCCCTCCTTTCCAGTGCCCAGGCCTTACAGACCATGTTCCAGCTGATGACTCCCAAGCAGATGTTTGAGCACTTTCGGGGCTACGAGGAGGTTTCCCACATCAACTGGAATGAAGAAAAGGCTGCAGCTATACTGGAAGCCTGGCAGAGGAGATACGCTGAGGTAAGGGCCAAAACACTCAGAAATGAAAGAGGGAGAGATCCAGAAAAGAGGGCGAGGAAAGAGAAAAGGGAAAAGAAATCTACCCTAAATCCTCTACAACCACATTGTAAATCACCGGCCGGATACAGGTGAACATGGAAAGGCCCCATCCAAAAGCCTGGGCCCCTGATAGATATTAGAACCACTGTTGGTGTGTGGTAAAGGCCTAAAGCTTTCCTCTCACTGCTCAGTAGAGAGGAGCAATAGAGCGACCAAGTGAGCATGTCTGGAATACATTAAGGGAGTGCTCTCTCTCTCTCCCTCTCTCTCCCTCTCTCTCTCTCTCTCTCTCTCTCTCTCTCTCTCTCTCTCTCTCTCTCTCTCTCTCTCTCACACTCACACTCACACACACACACACACACACACACACACACACACACACACACTCAAAAGTTCACACACAATCGCTTTCCCAGCTGTGGCCCCATTGGTGGCTCATGTGTGACATCATCTGGTCTTTGTTTTGGGGGCCCCAACCTCTGTTCGACATGGCGTGACCTTTTGTGAGTGTGTGTGTGTGCGCGCCATTCATCTTCAGGCTCAGGGATCACTGATAGAAAAGAGGTGCGATTTGTTTACTTGAATACAGTGTTTTTATCAATTACTCATAAAATAGTGTTACTGTGTGTTTGTGTGTGTGTTAGGTAGGGGGGGGGTAATACTGTGTGTAATGCACGATTAGGCGTGTCTGCAAGAATAGTATGTGCATGCATGTCGGTATGTGCCTGACACATGTGCGAGTTCACACGTGGGTGCGAGTGTGTGTGTGATCTAGTGCGTGTTTCCTAATGTGTGTCAGCCAGCATTGCTCCCCACAGAGCAGTAACTGCAGTTCAATGTTGAAGCCATCTGTCTGCCCTGAGATAGTGAGAGAGGGAGAGGATGGGTCATGGTACTGTCTGCAGATTCTCCCAAATATCTCCTACAACAGAGGCAGAGATCATCATTCAGGGCTACGATTTGTCTTTGTTTTGTTTTTCTAAAGACACACGGGGTGAGATGTATTTATTTGACACCTAGTGACATATGGTATATTACATGTTATTTATCAAACAGGCTAGAAAACAGCAGTTGGGCCTGTCATCTGTGGTGCAACTTGTATTGAATTAGATTAATGAAATGCAGTCTTTCTGTCAGGAATGTACATTTAAGGGAGGATTGTGTAAAAGGAAGAAGGAGTTTTAATAAGAAGGATTAATAGCATATTCTACTGGAGATGAGGCAGTTTGCAAGGTTTGCAAAATTGGTGCAAATTTGCCTGATATATTAAGAGAAGAATGTGGAGAAGAGGATATTTCATTAGTCTTTACTCTGTAGAGACCTCAACTGATTGAGTTTTAAAAAAAAGCACACTTCTTATGAAAAGAACAGCAGAGTAGAGAGAGAGCAATTTTACGTTTTTATGGGATGTATTTTATTTCTTCCAACACAATCTCATCAACCTTGTTGTTTTATGTCATTCCAAATCATTTTCATTGCCTTAGAAGTTTGTTTAAATACTCCTTACATCTCTATAAATAATTGTTTTAACAGTAATAGACACTCAAATGATATTAACAGTCAGTTCAAGTTCAAATACCTTGAGTATTTTTATTTTAGTATCACTAAATTTCGATTTAGTCCAGATTCTAAGCAAGTCTCCTCATCAGACTGTCTTTGTAGCTCTTTGTAGCAATCACAGATTGCTCCTATGAGGCAGTCTCAGTCTCTCATTGTGTTGTCAGCTTCCACCATAGACCATCCGAAGATTATTACAGAGTTTGAGCACAAAGCAAATGAAACAGGGAGCTCGGATTTACTCAGTACTGCTACTTTTGCCTCATTACCTCATTTGGTTCACTTGTGTATTTTTCCCTTCACTCCAGTAATTTTCAATGTTGCTTTTCTTCCCTCTCTACTTCTCTCTAGGCGGTGCTGCAGAGTGTTGCAGCAAATTCGTCTCAGAAGGTCTTGTCTTTCACCACCACTACTCTGGAAGATATTCTCAAGTCCTTCTCTGACATCAGTGTCATCCGGGTAGCCAGCGGATATCTGCTGATGGTGAGGATGGAGAAAAGGCGTAGTAAAGTGTAGTAAACAGCATTGGGCAGAAACATGAAGGTGTTCATTGATTGACTTTCACATGCAACAGGTTAATTAATAGATGGACTGCTTGTTTGTTGTTTTGTGCCCAGCTGGCTTATGCATGTCTGACCATGCTGCGGTGGGACTGTGCCAAGTCTCAGGGGGCTGTAGGGCTGGCGGGTGTCCTGCTGGTGACATTGTCTGTGGCAGCTGGCCTGGGCCTGTGCTCTCTCCTGGGCATTTCTTTCAATGCTGCCACCACACAGGTAACTCACATAGACACCAGACACACTAAAAATCAGCCAGTTTGCCATTTATCACAGTCTGACAGTCAGGCAGAATTTGCATTTGCATATTTGTTTTGCAGGTCTGTATGTTGGTGTTATTTAATCATCTTCACTTAGTTTCTACCCCACCAAAATGAGAGAAATATACGACATACATACATTGTATACTTGGTAAAAACTGCTAAAACAGTTGCACTGGCCGAGCTCATGACGTTTGTGTGTGCAACAGGTGCTACCCTTCTTGGCTCTGGGCGTTGGAGTGGATGATGTCTTCCTCCTCGCTCATGCCTTTAGTGAGACCGGACAGAACAAGAGGATCCCATTCGAGGTGAGGCAAACATCCCACACTCACCCGTTCTTCACCCACCCTGTGCCTACCCCTCTGCTGTCTTATCTCCTCCATAGAGGAATGTGTGAAAGCCTGTCTGTGCCTGTGATGTAGCATCAAACAACCCATGTGCCACACACTCAGCCCGCTTATCTAAGCAGTCCTCCATATTAAACGCGTTCCTTTTTGAGAACAGAACGGCAACCTCGAAGTGTAGATTATGACAGTAGCAAGAAGATTTTCCTCATAAGGACAAAAATGATAGAAAGTAAAGCTTAGAAAGGTGTAAATAAAGTGTATATTTCTGTGACCTTGTATGTGTGCATGTATGTGTTTGTGACGCGGGATAACTTTTCACCTCCAGAGGGGGAAAACACAGGCATGTATTTGCTTGTGTTTGTTTTCCCCTGCTTCCCTCCCCTTCTAGCCCTGGTCTCTATGCCTCCCTCATCCCCTGGCTTCCTTTGTGTGGCTGAGATGAAAACTAAACGGAGCTGAACCTGATCTCTCCGACACACACACACACACACACAAACACATAATAGATGCACACGCCTGCAAACACACTCCATGTGTGGTCTTGCACGTCCTCAAATCTTCACACGACTGCCGCCAAACCTTCCAGGGGTGTGGGCATGCTTATCACTGCTCTGTTTGTGTGTATTTACAGAGGAAATAGTTTAAAAAAGTCAGTCAGCAGTCATGTTTTCACTAAAAATGTATTTGTTTTGAGAGCAGCATGTCATTATATTCATTCTGTCTTTCTACTTTTACTTCAAAGAAAAGTAGACAAGCCCAGGTGGATTATCTAAGAGCACTTCAGGGCCTCGAGAAACGTTGCAATCACTGTCAGTCATATCAGTATTATGATAATTGTACATGATCTTAAGTATTACACATTTGCCTTCGGCTAAGATCACATCAAAAGAGTTGAGTTTCATTGCTCTTCCTTTCATCTGCCTCTCTCTCTGTCTCTGTCAGGACCGTACGGGCGAGTGTCTGAAGAGGACAGGGGCCAGCGTGGCTCTCACCTCCATCAGCAATGTCACAGCATTCTTCATGGCGGCCCTCATTCCCATCCCTGCTCTCAGAGCTTTTTCCCTACAGGTATGCCCGGTAGTGAGTGTATTTGTTTGTATGTGTGTGAGTGAGTGTGAGTGAGTGTGTGTGTGTGTGTGTGTGTGTGTGTGTGTGTGTGTGAGAGAGAGAGAGAGAGAGAGAGAGAGAGAGAGAGAGAGAGAGAGAGAGAGAGAGAGAGAGAGAGAGAGAGAGAGAGAGAGAGAGAGAGAGAGAGAGAGAGAGAGAGAGAGAGAGAGAGAGAGAGAGAGAGAGAGAGAGAGAGAGATCAGTTGTGTGAGGCCTCTCTCTCACTACTACTCCTGTTCCAGTCCTCATTGGCTCCAGATTTCTCCAGACAGTTGTTTTATTGATTTCATTCATCAAACTGATAGTGTGTGTGTGTGTGTGTATGTGTGTTTTGTTAAATCCATCCAGCCCTCTCCCTCCCTCTTTGAGGCTGTTTAGTGGTAGGCCCGGTGTCTGTCCAGATTGTGGCTGAGGTCCATGTAACTGAATCCCTCTGCGTGTGTGTACTTGCATATGCTCACACTCATGTGTATTTGTGAGTGTGGAGAGTTGTAGTATCTGTGTGGGAGGTTTGAAAAGCAGTCTAGCTGTTTGTGTGTGTCTGTGTGTGTCTGTGTGTGTCTGTGTGTGTCTGTGTGTGTGTGTGTGTGTGTGTCTGTGTGTGTGTGTGTGTGTGTGTGTGTGTGTGTCTGTGTGTGTGTGTGTGTGCATGTATGTGTGTGTAAAGGTGGGGGGGATCCAGAGGGGAGCTCTGACTTCTCTAACATCTGTCAGTAATTACAGACGTCACCAGAACAGTGAAAACTGGGACAGAAAGAGACGTCTGTCAGTCTGACAAACTACCTCCTATAATCACTGAATTGTTAATTCATACAAACACTCAAACTCAGTTACAGTGATAAATCCTGTAAAGAGAAGATGATATGAGATTAAAGCTTTGATGATTCCTGTATTAGGTATCATTAGCAGCATAAAAAATGGAAGAGGAGAGCAAGAGAGTAGAACATAAATAAAAAACTGAAAATAAACAAAACACATTTGACACATCAGGTATGCTTTCCGTGGTTTCATTATTTTGGGAGGCTGCTCTCACTATATTGGACCCACTGGCACTGAAACTATCAGATAACATGCCCCTTGTTAGCGGTACGAGTTATTTCCTCGCCATCACAATTTTCCGCCCTCTCTGTCTAGGCACAGCATGTGGTGTAACGGAGTCTTGTTGTTTGTTGCTGCAACACAACAGAACTAAAAATTAAGTAGGTGTAGGTGTAAAGTAGGGTCACTTGTCCCTAGACATATTGTGTTTGGGGAGAAAGAGGATTTACCTCTTTCAAAATTACCACCACTGTGGAGCAAGTTGATCAGCTACCAGCAGCTAAAATGCTAATCTGATCTTCATGAAGCATATTGGTCAAACAAACACAATAAAATTGTTCAATACACACATTAATATTATTAATAACATTCTGATAAAGGGAGGTATGAAGGCTAGTATTGATCGACACATGTATGCAATTATTTGCATTAAATGATAGCATACGCTATATACATTGCTGTAGGTGAGACAAATGGGGATCTCTCTCTCCCTTTCTGACTCTCTCTCTCTCTCTAACACACGCACACATACACACACGTAGTGAGGCAATATGTCGCCACAGTGAGTAAGATATTAGCATGTGTGGATGGATGGCTTTAGTACAGCGAGTCTGTCAAACATGATCCATTTACCCTGTGGGTCTAATCCATGCAGCCTTGTTTAATACACACACATGCACGCACATTTAGAGACAGGCACATACACATGCACAACACACACACACACACACACACACACACATGCACATAGCATGCATACTTTACACTTGTGGTTTTGTGACTGGTGGAGGGTAGACTTGCAGTGAGGCAGACAATCATGCTGATACCCATCTTTTATTATGGAACACACACGTCACAACCGCAATCAGTGGTACTCATGCATGCAGAGTTGTGTTTTAGTATTTGCGTGTGTGTCTCTTTATCACCATTAAGCACTTCCTGCGGTTAGACTCCTTCATGGATTTTGCTCTCTCTTCCTCTCTCTCTTTCCTCCTGTTTCTCATTCGCTTCCTTCCATCAGTATCAACAAAAAAAAAAAACAAAAAAAAAAAACAGGAATCTTGTCCAGATAACAACACAAAAAACACACACAGGAACACACACATTCATGCACGGAGGACAGATGTGATGATAAATCTCCCCACTCTGGGGTCAGCTAGCGGTCGCTATGTGTGTGAGTGGAGTCATACTGTATCTGTCTGGACGTTAGTGGGCCAATTGAGAATTAATTGTTCTCCTCTTACAGAGGTTTCATCTCCTTTTCTCTCACATTATTTCTCTCTCTTGTTGACTGAGCAGTGAGCTGAGGAATGAGGGAGGGCGAGGATGTGTGAGTGTCTGGTTGGTGTTAAGGTGTGGTTTAAGTAGGAGGCTGCACAGTTTTCTAAGCTGGCAGGAGATATGTGTGTGTGCACTTTTTTTTGTGTGAGTGTGTAAGGGATGTGTGTTGTCTGTACAGCCGCAGCGCCTGCTCATCACCTCAGGCCCCGCGGGCCTCTGGCTCCTTGGGTGGTCTGGCACACACACGGGATTGTGTGTGTGTGTGTATGTGTATGTGTGTGTGTGTGTGTGTGTGTGTGTGTGTGTGTAGTGGTCTGGCAACTATGCAAGATCCAGATTGTACTCTGGGCAGGGCCCCAACCTAACCCCAACCCCCACCCTCCGCTCCAGTGCACCACCTTCAAATACTTAACCACAACACTGTACTGGCTTCTATTACACACTCACATACACACACACTCACACGTCTTGCTTTTTCTCTGCACACTCAGTGTTTTTGTCTGAAAGGAACTGAAAATGTGTTGAAAGGCAATTTTTCCTTGATGCCAGATTATTCAGATTGTATTATTTTAAGGTATATTTAAGACTTCCCAGCAATTGTGTTAAGGAAGAGTAATTCTTTGAGGATGTACAACTTCTTCACAGTCATTTTTTCAATTTGGAACTTGTGCATGGATGCAAATGCAGGAATATTTATTGAAAAATATCTTTGATTAGATGTTTTTTAGGTTTTGTTTGGAAGTTTAAGTTTTTGTTTCCATCTAATCTTATGCAGCCACCTTTTTGAATCCCTAGTTCTGTCTCTTCCCTCACAATTCAGCTGAACACTCGAAAGCGTAGTACTTTTATTTGAGAAAAGGGACTTTTTTCATGAAATAACGGTTTCTGTGTTTCTTGCAGGCTGCTGTGGTGGTGGTGTTTAACTTTGCAATGGTGCTGCTCATCTTTCCCGCCATCCTCAGCATGGACCTCTACCGACGAGAAGATAGACGTTTTGACATTTTCTGCTGCTTCTACAGGTATGCGCGCACACACACACACACACACACACACACACACACACACACACACACACACACACACATATGCTAAGAAGTTCTGATTTATCTGATGAAGGTTATTGCTCTCCTATTCATTAAGTTTTCCTTTTATGTGTTTCTCTGATCTGACAATTAATAACTTAAACACAGTTATCTCTAAGGTATCTTTACTTTAATTCCCCTCAGTCAAAACCTAATTACCCGTTGTCTATTTCTGTCTGGCTGCTTGGTTGTTTGGCTGTCTGTTTATCTGTCACAGTTTTTATTAAACTCTACCAGTCTGCCTGCCAGTCTGGGCACGCTTGTTGGCACAGTGATCATACAGATGTGCACACACACTAGTAAATTCTCTTGTTGGGTCTGTGCGCTATCTTTTTATGCTGCTGGCAGAGAGAAAGAGAAGATTTGCAATAACATAGGGCCGATGAAAGATCTTTAACAGATCTCAATAAATTTGTCCACAGAAACTTTTCTAGAATATCATAACCTTTAAAATTTCAATATTAGAATCCATTGCTATGACAAAATAAATGATGTATCCTGCGTTGAGTTTCTTTATATATTTTCTTTCATAGCAGTCTTTGGTCTGACATTTTTCCACTGTCTTTATCTCATCAGCCCATGTGCCAATCGTGTGATCCAGATCGAGCCTCATGCGTACCTGGATGGGGCAGATGGGAGTCGCTACAGCCCTCCCCCATCCTATCGCACCCCACCTCCCCAATATCGCACGCCTCCCCCAAGCTACAGCAGCCCCCCTCCCTCCTACAGCAGCCATGGCTTTGCCCAGCAGACCCAAATCACCATGCAATCCACAGTGCAGCTCAGGACAGAGTACGACCCCCGGACTCAGGCCTTTTACACCACAGCTGAGCCCAGATCCCAGATCTCTGTGCAGCCCATCAATCCAGCTCCAACTAGGAGTAACCCTAACAATGACTATTACAGCAGCAACGCCAGTGGTAGCAGGAGCAGCAGGAGCAGCAGCAGCAATCACGGAAATCTCAACAACAACAATAGTGGGAGCCTAGGTAATGGGGGATCTCGAGGTTCTGCCACGTTCTCCCATCATCATCCTGCACCTCCTCCTGCTGCCCCAAGTGCTAGCTCAGTTCCTCAGGGTGATGTGGCCTCATCAACCGGCCAAAGCCCAGAGAACAACAGCTCCACACGGGATCTTTTGTCCCAGTTCGGTGAAGGCTCCCTAGGCCTGCGCTGCCTCGAGCCTCCCTGCTCCCGCTGGACCCTGGCCTCTTTTGCTGAGAGGCACTATGCTCCTTTCCTTTTGCAGCCCACTACCAAGGTGTGTTTAGTTCCTCTATACGGTTCTTTGTGGGTGTTTCTAGAAAAGAGAGTTAGAGAAAGAGGGGGGAAAAGCTTCTGTGCGGGGTAGGAGTGTGTTTGTGCTGACTCACCGTGGTGATAATTTGAACGAGAGGATTAGTCACCAGAGCGAATAGTACAAGGAAATCTCGGGTGGAGGTTGTGGTCATGTCCTATCTGAGTCACATAGAAGCATGCACGCACACACACACAGTCTGACCTCAGTCTAGTGGGTGGCCGGTCATTTTAAAGCCTTCCAGAACTGAAATCATCTAGTGGCCTGTACTTGACATTATTAAAGTCTTTTCATTGCACTGTCAAGTGTTTTTCCATATTACCAAATTGATTCATGCATATCCCTTCTTGCCTAATGACTTAAAGGAAAATTCTTCATTACAACCTATGCTTTATTTTCTTATTTTTGGCCGTCATGGTATCAGCAAAAGTCTGATGAGGCAACAAGCGGCGTTCAGGCAATCCCTCCAGTTGTAAACAAGCATTTAAACATTTTAGCCAGATCATCAAACCACTTTATTTCGAGATAAAAACAAAAATCGATGCATTCCATTAAATGGGAAAACTATGTGCACATAAAGTGCCTGGATAACAATTTTACAGTGCGTTGTTTGTTTGTTCTTTCAAATAAGTTTAGCTAAAATTATGTTTTTCACCATGTCACTGATCTTTTAGCAATGTTACAGTTAATTTAAAGTTGTATTGGTTCAAGCAGTAATTAGTGCAAACTGAAGCTGTCCTGCCGTCACTCTCTGCAATGAATTGATTGATGGAACACTGTCTTTTGTTTCCAGGTGGTTGTGATTGTGCTGTTCCTCTGCCTGCTGGGAGTCAGTTTATACGGGACCACCCAGGTGAGGGATGGTCTGGAGTTGACGGACATCGTGCCCAGAGAGACCAGCGAGTATGACTTCATCGGTGCCCAGTTCAAGTTCTTCTCCTTCTACAACATGTATGTGGTGACGCAGCACGCTGATTATGCCCAGAACCAACCTTTGCTGCATCAGCTCCACCAGAGGTTCCACACCGTTCGCTATGTGCTGAAGGAGGACAACGGACAGCTGCCTCGCATGTGGCTTCACTACTTGAGGGACTGGCTGCAAGGTAAAACTAAGCATGATAGATAATAAGACCCAAAATGAATTTGGGAATCTTTGAATTCTCAACAATAAAGTGGATCAGATGTAGCAATATGATTCAGAGTCAGTATTAGATCACTTCAGTTTTCCCCCCAATACTGATGTCACAGATGATTTTCTTATTAATCCTTTATTTAACATCACCATTCAAGATAGTTTAGGCATGGGAATAATTTAGTCTCTCATGAAACAGTTTTGAGATCATATTTTTCGTCTGTGTTATGACATGAATTTGCAGGAAACAAGATGTTGGGCAGGAGTTCAGAAGTAGGTGGGATTGCGAACTGTACACTGACAGTAGCCTGATTAAAATCACTTGTGTCCTCTATAAGTGGGGTTGATGGAGGAGGATGAAGTGGGAGGCCATATTTTTTATACTTGGCCTAAGGCAGTATGCAGTATGTTTGAAGCTTTGGCGAGATAGTTGCAGATGATGTTGGCAGTGAAAAGTAGACTCTAACAGACTCATCCGACTTTTACTAGTGCTGCTTGTGCTACCTCTTTTTTTATTAAAATTCATTACTTGCACGTCTTACATACATGGCATATAACAAACACTACATCACACCTTTTCATTTTATGGGACCTTAAATTATTTTGTATGACAGCAGGATTCACTTTAGGATGTATTGCTGGCTGTATACCTGGCCGTGTTCAGTGCCACTGAACATGAATATTATCGTCCACATGTCAACCCAATCCAAGAATGGGTGCATTTTCAGTGAAGAATCACACTCGCTGACTTGACACTCACGATAAAACACATTGTGTGAGTCTGTGTGTGAGCCGGCTGGGAACCACACAGAGAGTGTGTGGGTGAGAGAGAGAGGGAGAGAGAGAACTGTGTCTGATATTCGCTGCAATGGTGGGACAAATTGGAGCCAGACAGGCCAAGGAACGAGACCCAAAACAACATCTCCCACAGACGGACCACAGCATGGGCCTTGGGGGAGAGCCGAGAGGAGGGGAGTGATACACATATGGATTAGAGAGTAGTATAGAAAAGGAGACACATGTTACTGATATATTCTCTAATGATCGCTTTGAATCAAAAGCAGCAGATTTTAGGCTTTTGAAGTCTTGCTTGGTGGTTGAGAATGGAACCAAGTTATCATATTAAATCAATCAGGCTTATTATAGGGTTAGGGTTAGGTTGCAGTGTTGTGTTATGCTTGGTTGTTATGTGTCGAGGCTGTCTTATGAACTGGGCTTTTGTAAGTGTGTTGCAGACGAAGAATGAACATAATCAGGGAATGTAACCTTTTCAAACATTCACATCTAACCAGTTTGTCTTGTTGTGGTTTTCTTGCAGGTCTCCAGCAGGCTTTTGACAAGGACTGGGAAGCCGGCCGCATCACTCTAAACAGCTACAGGAACGGCTCTGATGATGGCGTCCTGGCATACAAGCTTTTGGTGCAAACAGGACGCAGAGACAAACCCATCAATTTCAACCAGGTATGCTCAGATCTATAGCTGTTGTCAGCTATTTCTACGATTAAAAGATACAACAAAGTGTACACACACTGTATTTGAATGCAGGCTGTATTGCAAGGACTGCAATCTAAGGATAGACTTGAGAGGTACAGATGGCAAAGCTGTTTCATTCCAATGTAGGTGCATGTATATGTGTTTTGTTGTGTGTGATTGGGGCTGGAAAAGCCACACCCAACTTAAAAACTGTTTCTTTCTATCTGTCTTTTCCTCGTTCTCTCTCTGTCTTCATCTTCTCTCTGTGATGACTTTACCGAGCCCAGGAATTTAAAGCTCTCACTGGGGCTGCAGCCTGCCTCTGAAAAACCTATTAACTCTTCATTTAAACCATGTCCTACTTGGTAGTTCTCTGTGTGTGTGAGAGAGAGAGACAGAAAGAGAGAAAGAGAGAGATTTGCATGCATGCAGAGCCGTGACAGTGAGATGTCTCTTCTTAGCATCAGGCCTTTCAATCTGACACTTTGTCAGTGATGCCAGACACAGTTTGTAGTTTGAAAAGTTAGAAGGCCAACAGAAGACTCCTGCAAGCCCCAAAGGTTCTATTATTAGCCTGGACTCTGCAGTCCCGTGGTAAAGAATAATTAGAATATTCAAAATTAACTGGAATCACTATAAAGTGGATTTATAACAGTTGCCCAACATATTTGTTGCATATTTGGACAAATGATAAATTGAGCTAATTGGCTCACTATACAGCTGAATGCATTACAAATGCTCATTTGTTGTATTTAAACATTAGTGAAAGTGATGTGACCCTCATTCTTTTTCTATGCTCAATTCAGTCATTCACACCATCATGCAAAAGTAGTGTAATGAAAAAAGATCGCTTGTGTTATTTGCAAACTATGGTTTGGAAGTCTGTGCACCCCATTTTAGCAAAGAGCCGACAACATTTTGCTGTCCAGTGTTTTGAGTGTAGCACATGACTTTTGTGGCAGAAAAGCATGCTGATTTCATCACCAGCGCTGGGCAGAGCCACAAGAAGTGCATGACATTATGTTTCCAAAAGGTTCTGCCCACACAGAGATTGGAAGAGCTGATGACATTGCACCTCAGTTGAAGCAAAAAGAAGGAAAACAAAAGTGAGTGTATAACAGAAGTAGTTATCTTAATCATCTGACAAACTGATGTGAGCCATGTCTCCATTGTGGTACCGAAGCTCCGGCAATGCCAAAATTAAAGCTAGTAAGTCTCAGAAGGAGGTCCAGAATGGATCTTGGTGAAAGGTCAAATCATGTCTTTTCTATGTCAGCAGAAAGATGCCAGCCAGCTGATAAAGTGAGCGAGGGAGAAGCAAAAGGAAATGAGGGGAAAGATTGTGTTTGTGGAGCTGAGGAAACTTGCTCGGCTTCAGCATGGCATTGCATGCTGTTTTTAGTTTAGTACCACCTCCAAAAAACAACATACATGGATGCATGGCTGCATTCTTGGCTGAAAAAAGCAAAAACAGAAGATAAGGCAGTGGAGAAATATAAAAACAACATTCTTGGCCAGGATTTCTGCAAACCCCAAACACAAAAACAAGCCATGTCCATTTCAACACTTGAGATCATTTTCTTGGAAGATAATTATCTTTGACATATAGCTCCACTGTGTCTTGTGTTTATTTATGTTCATAATTTGTGTTTGAGTCTACGTTCTCAAGTCGTGCATGTCTTCAGTATAAAAGCTTTCCCCATACTCTACACCTAGCTGTTTTTGGCGGTTTTCTCTGACATACCCGCTGAGCTCCATTGCAGCAGTATACTACTCTTCCCATCCTTTCCACTTCCACTTCAGGAAGCAGAGGCAGGCCTGGTGTGCGGCCCCGTGACATCACTTCCTGTGCCTGTGAGGGAAGTGTATTTGCCGTGAGGCGTGGGGGCCGCCAGCAGAGCTGCCTGGGCTTCCCGTGACAGCTTGAAGACATACAGTTGTTGCGTATCCCGCTGTTAAATTCAATCCAGATCCTCTGGAATCCGGCTCTCTTTCTTGCCCCCTCTCTCGCTCTCTCTTTCAAACTCTCCTTCACTGTCCTGCTCGCACTACCACACTCTTGCTCTCTCTCTCTCCTACCCCTTTCCCCCCCTCGTCCATGCTCCTCTGCTGTGTCCTCTTTCAATGAGGAGAGCTGAAACACGTGGTTTCTTTGAGGCAGCTCTGTGTGTGCATTTGTATGTTTTGAGTGTGTGTTCTTCTTTTGTCTGTTCTGCGTGCACTTACAGCAGTAGCTGGGGTTTTTTGTGCCTTAAAATGAGGACCAGATCTTTTCCAACCCTGGCAAATTGCAAAGCTAGATGTTTTATTTTGATATGCCACTCCATGGATCTGTGCAGAGGTGTTCTGCCTTTGATCTGTCGCTGCTAACATTTCTCTCCGTGCTGGGCGACCATTCGTTCCTTATGGCCTTGTCTGGGAATCATATGGAAACTGGTTTTCTGTGTGTGTGGTTTGAAAATAGAAAGATAAAGCTTTGGAGGAGGTGGGTATGGAGAAAAGGAGGCGGTGGAAAGTTTGTAAGTGCTCAGGAAGGCCATGCTAAGGCTATCAAGAGCATTTTCCTTCTCAGGACCGAGTTGGTCTGTGGCGCCGGGCATTCTGGGTACCCGTAGGGGTCAGGAGAAGCAAGTGTGAGCAACATTTGTACAGATGTTGTGTTATTTTTATAGCTCTACTCCATTTGCTGGGTGGCATTTCCTTCAGTGTTAACAACCAGGTTAACTGCACACAGACGTGCTCAGGGACTCCAGCCAATTTTTTTATTGTTACGCTAACTCAAGCAATTTTTTTTTTCTCTCCCCACCCCCCATCACAAAAAAAAAACCTACTCCTTTCTTCCTCCACCTAACCCCATGAGTCCAGCTTCACCCCCAAAACTCTCCCTGCCTCCGTGAAGGAGGGATTTATGGTTCCTAGAAGGGAGAGTGGCATAGCGGTGTGCAGTAATGGTTTTACCTCTCAGGAGGTAGCAATGGTAGGCTACACTCCTCTGGTTCCACATGGGAGGGTGAGGCAGCCATTCTTGGTCTACCTGCTGACCACAGCTGTCACAGTAAACGACACTGACTGAAACAGAGCTTGGGAACAATTGGCAAACCAACGGAAACACTGAGAGGGTTTGAAAGAGCTTAGGGCCTAGTGGGTGGGTGGATGAGGACACAACAGGCTAATAGATACTTTTTAGCAGCTTTGTAAGGCTGTACTAAAGCTAAATGCTAATGTCAGCATGCTAACATTGACAAGTCTAACATTTTGATTTTGTACAGGAATAATATGTGTTTGCATGCTAACATTCTCTAATTTGCAATAAACACAAAAGGCTGGTGTCATTGGGCATAGGTTGAGGTTGAAATTTAACCTGAAAATAATAATAATAATAATAAGTAAAAGGATCATCAAAGTTATTACAATTCATCCTTAGGGGACTTGAATGTCTGTGCCAATTTTGTGGAAAGCCTTGTGCAAATTGTTGGACCAAAGTGGTGGACTAACCTACTGACAATAAGAGACTGACATTGCCATCCTGCTACCACAGCAAAAAATATTAATAATGTTGTTACTGATCCATTTTACTCAGCTTTCAAAAATGTTCAAAAAGTCTACAGCCTTTAAGCAGTACAGTAACCAAAATGCCTGATTAGAGTGTCTACAACACCTATCAATATATTGGTACATTTCCCACTGTTGGAATTGGAAAGCCTTGGCAGCACATTCATCTTCAGCAGCTGCTTCTTGACAGAAAAGTACTGCAAGGCTTCCTTCATAAATTTATTCAGAGTGGTCAGGACATTGGGCCTGAGGTTGGCCAGCCAATATCTACTGTATGTAAAGGGAGAAGCTGATTCAACATTTTCCATGTTTTAATGTGGCATGATAATTCTGGGAAGCTGTGATGAGAAGTACGGGAATTTTCAGAAAGGCGACCAGTGTTTGACTTGTTGATTTTTCTTTGGTTGGAAAGAGAGAGGGACTAATATTTGACTCTTATTTTGAAAGCTGCTCCGTTCTCTTGCACTCATGCATGTGTATAAATAAGCATTTCTGTGGTCAGCTCACCTGTAGAATGTTTTGGTTAAACATGTCCTATTTCCACAATACCTTTTCGTGTCCAATGTATACTTAACAGGAGCAATATGATTTCCTATTCAAGCTCTGCCTAATTTTTGGCCTTTAATTGCAGTTTTTCCACTTGCTACTTATTCCATTTTCAAATTTCAAAATTTGGCTTAGCCCAATATAAATGTGAAGGACGTAATTTACTCTTCTAAAATGCATGCAAGTATGGGTATAAAAGTTGTTTTTTAAGTTGTCCAAATACTTAATTATGATACCATTATTAATGAATCTCCTCATTTTGTAGCTGACACGTCAGAGGCTTGTGGATGCAGACGGCATCATCAACCCCGGGGCTTTCTACATCTATCTAACCGCCTGGGTCAGCAATGACCCTGTGGCATATGCGGCCTCGCAGGCCAACATTCGCCCACACCCTCCTGAGTGGCTCCACGACCGTACCGACTCCATGCCCGAGACACGCCTCAGCAGTAAGTCAGCATGCCATAAGTTCACAAAATGTGCTAGAATTAAAAACAGGATGCCTTTTGGTGGAATGGAATGACGTTTTTTCTGTGACATAAGGAAGGAAATTTCAATAATAATGTCGTTTGCCCCAACAAATTAAGCTAATTTGAAATGTTCATACCTACTACACGGTACGGTAGAACAAATTGCATTTACTAACTGCTTACTGAAATTTTAAGCCAAACTTTTGTGGGGTTCACTGGTCTCGGCTGCAACTTTTTTTTAAGGTTCCGTAAGGCGGCTGCTACATGTGAGCAGTGTTTACCTCTTGTGGTTTGAGTTATTGCTCCTTGTCTGCCTCTTAGCTTTAAGTGAGGTAGTAGACTTTACTGTACCACTGCGGTGTGTGTGCATTTGTGTATGTGTGAGCTCAGGTTGCAAGGCTGAGGACCAAGACACGGCTCACTGTGGTTCTTCTAATGGTGCCTGTGGTGAATGCTATAATCCTGGCTACCATGGGGCCCTAGCATTACACACACACACACACACACACACACACACATATGTACACACACACACACACATTATTAAAACTCAGTGACCCCAAACACTACACACACCCTGTTCTCATTTCCCTGCCACACACACAGACTGTAACTCACATAAAAAAGTACAGTCATGTTGTTGTTTGATTCTAGCCTGTGATTTGGTACAAGCAGGAAGTGCTCCACGGGGGAGGAAAATGATTGGATAACAAGGAGAAACTGGGTTTGGGTGGGAAGCACAATTGGATAACAAGCAGGAAGTCCTTTACAGGGGGGAATATGATTGGATAAGCAGCGTGAAGTGCTTGGCAGTGCAGGAGCCCCCCGGAGCAGATCTGTGTTGGCTGAAAGCCAACTGGTGTCCTAATGGAAATTTATAGTTGAGATTATAATGGGCCAAACCATGTTAGCAAGTGCTCCTGTCTGACCCTGCAGGCACCATGGAATATACACACTCACATCAACACGGGACAGTCCTAAAACATGTATTTTTAAATAAGGAAAAGGGGGGGTAAATGGTTAGATAGATTTGTGTTGCAGAGTACATCTTTCGATCTTCCATATGCAGCAATGTGTTGCTAATTACGCTACCAGCGAAAATCTGAATGAATGCACTGTTTTGTCAGCACCAAATATGACTTCATAGCAGAGTGACAGACAGGTATGCGTGTTTATGCATCTATATTATGCTTTATGTGGCAGTGCTAACTTTAGGGTGTGGTAATGGCAGTGATTCTGACATTGTAATTACCGTGAATCAGCGTTAGCTCTGACACTCTGCTGTGTCTGGAACTGATAGGCCCTCATTAGCCAGGCTGGGCCACAGACTGGCTGGGCTTGAGTCAATGGAGCTCTGTTTCACACTGCTCCGCCTACCCTCACCTCACACCCCCCCTCACCCACACACACACACACACACACACACACACACACACACACATACTTGCCCACAAATGTAGCTACTCTTGGAACATGGTTGGAGTAGGGAGGGAAAGCCTTGATATTCGTGGTTTGGCTGAAGAGTCTAAAATTATTTCTGCAGATACACTAAATGATCAGAACGTAACGCTAGTTAATCAGAATAGACAAATATCATCTGCAGATGTCATCAATGCCATTGTTGATTTATCTGATTACTTCCTTAATGTTCCTCAGTAATTTGTTTCTCTGAATTGATATTTCATCATCTTGCAAGGCCGTGTGGCTTCCTAGGCCCCAAAGTGTAAAATCATCATCAATTGCTGTATGGGGTCTAATAAAAATGATATGATGATTACAGCTGAATAAAGATCAACTTATGTGCTTCTATACTTCCAATAAAATGACCTTCCTTTTATTGTCTCTCCATCTAGTCCCGGCTGCTGAGCCCATCGAATACGCACAGTTCCCCTTCTACCTCAACGGGCTCCGGGAGACGCCACAGTTTGTGGAGGCCATCGAGAGTGTGCGGGCTATCTGCAGCAACTACAGCCGACAAGGCCTACCGTCCTACCCCAACGGCTACCCTTTCCTGTTCTGGGAACAGTATGTTAGTCTGCGCCACTGGCTTCTGCTCTCCATCAGTGTCGTGCTTGCCTGCACCTTTCTAGTCTGTGCCCTCTTCCTGCTCAACCCTTGGACCGCTGGCATTATAGTGAGTGTTACGAACAGACAATAAACACAATACTATACATATGCATGATTGATAATGGCCAGAAAAACAGGCATACATCTGTAAACTGCAACAGATGTTCTGTCAGATGATTGTTGAGAAAAATACACATGTACCTGCTCACTCTCTCCTACCTATTTTTTATAGGTGTAATATCTTGCTGGTTTGACAGGTTAATGGATTGTATTATAAACAGGCCTATTCCTTAACACAGAAAAGCAGAAACCTCAACTTTCAGTTCTCAAAAAATCCCTTTTCCTGCTCTCCTCCCTTTATTTCCTGATTTTTATGTGTGGTCCAAAAGGTCTCAGAGAGGAGAGAATCGGAAAAGGAGAAGAGGCTGCTGTGTGTTATTGTAGCCCGAGTCACCACTGTTTATCTTGTGCTGTTTTGCTAGGGCCAGTCTGTTTAGTCTAGTCCAACACTCCCAGACACCATTGCTGAAATAAATGGGGAGAGGACACAAAGTTGCTCAGGCAACTTGCTCCCACTCTAAACCTATAAAAAGTTTGATTTTATTTCCATCCTCTCCACACTCCTTCTCTCCCCCCTACTCTTGCAAGAGCAGTTTCCAGGGATACACACAAACACGCATTCACATACACAGAAACACTCTTGAAGCGCACACACAGATATGTATATACTTGCACACGTACAGCATGAACGTGTAAACATACAGGTACATAATTCACAGAGAAACACATACACAGAGCACTCTGGTTTTTCTCTCTGGTGGGTTGTATTTTTACGACAGGCAGTGGCCAGGCCACCCGAGCCCTTAAACAGGGGAGGAGGGGACCTCGTGTTCATCCTTCAGGCTTTACTGGGAAGATCAAAAGACAAGTTATGGAGAGGCGTCAAGTTTAACCATTTGCTCTGTCCAGGACCAGACCACCGCCAGCCCGACAGCGTCAAACCCTCAACCTTAAGCCCTTTCAAACCCTCTCAACTATTTGCCCTGAAATGCATCTCAGCCACATAGACGGGGCATGTTTTAAACCTTATGTCTTGTGTTTAGATTTATTTATCTGATGTAACGATAGCCGTATTTAGAGAGATCACTTGTGATCTAGTTTTGCTTCAAGTCCATGTTTTCGGTTGGCATTTCATCTTATCTGTGAGTAAATTATGACTTGAAAAAGAACGATGGCTTAAAAGATGAAAGTACAGGCACAACTGTCCACTTGGGATCAGATCACCCAAGATGCACTTCAGTATAACGCCTCGTGGTCACACATGCACATACTCTGTGCTCGCTCATCGCATATGCACCTATGCACCTATACACATACGCATACGTGCAGCTCCCTACCCCCGCCCGCCATAACCCTCTTCAAAGGATTTGGGCCCCATGTAACCTGACACCTGTCAGCTGATAATGGCATTTACTCCCAGCTCCTGTCCCGCTCTGCACTGAAACCTACACACACACACACACATATACACACCACGATGCACATATTTCACCCACATGTATGGTTACTACTTAACACTCACACATATCATCCTCATGTGTTATTGCCCCCTATCTGTCTTGTGTACATTCAAAGTCTGTGTGAACTGTAAATTCACACAGCACATGCAGTGAATAATAGTTTGTTTATTATAGAAGAATAAAGCAGAAGATTGTTTCCATTTATGGTCAGTTGATCCACTATATGTTTTTTCATCTCCTGCATCTGGCAAATGTGCATTACAATACTGTGTTAATTGGCATTTTCTTGCTACTTTGGATAAAAAGTATTATCATTATTATTATTAGTATTATTATTATTATTATCTCTTGGATTCAAACACAGAGGATGAGAAAAATAAAATCTTTCTGAAGATGGCGTAAAGAGGTGTATACAACAAGAATTCTTACAAGAAATATGCGTACTTTTCCAAAAATATGAGATAATTAACTACACTGTTCTGTCTTGTGTTTGATTAATTATGTTAAATCTCTTGTCGTATAGATTTATCAACCACCTTCCTTTCTAACTGAAGCTCCTCTTTCCCCTTCAGGTGTTAGTGCTTTCTCTAATGACCGTGGAGCTCTTTGGCTTCATGGGGCTGATGGGAATCAAGCTGAGTGCTGTTCCTGTGGTCATTCTCATCGCCTCTGTGGGCATTGGAGTGGAGTTCACTGTGCATGTGGCCCTGGTAGGCATACATATAGTGAAAGAAAACAATGATGAAATAAAATAATGACATATCATACTCAGTGATCTTCTCAAGATGAGACATAAATTGTTTTGTGTGTGTGTTGTAGGCGTTCCTGACTGCCATAGGGGATCGTCACAAGCGGGCAGTGCTGGCATTGGAGCACATGTTTGCTCCTGTGCTTGATGGAGCCTTTTCCACCTTATTAGGTGTCCTAATGCTTGCTGGCTCTGAGTTCGACTTTATCGTCAGGTGAGTACAAAAATCAGACCTCATAAGAAAATGCCACATCAGTTTAGCCCAATATATAAGCACACAGAATTGCACATACAAGATTATCGTATGGCGTCTATGTGGCGTCAGTAGACCGTTGAGACCATGCCCCAACCTGTATGTCACACAAGAATCTACCTGAGACACCAATCATGCATGAAGGCTCTTTGCTTTCTTCCTCCATTCCCTCCCTCAATCTCTTTCTCATCTTCCACCCACATCTCTCTTCCATATCCCCTCTGTAAAGCTCATCCCTTTTCCAGCTACCAGTGACATACCGATTTTGTGGTTTTTTTTGGTCAATTTCTGGGAGCCTGCTCTCCAAGAAACATCATAAACGAGGCCTTTATCTTTCTCCACCCTCCTCTCCCCTTGTGTCTTTTCTTTAATCCTCCTCTCATGTCTGACTTTTTAGGGGAAAGCAGGGAAAGGATGGAGAGTTGAAGGTCAGGAGAACAAGCAGAAGGAGGGCTATAGGAGGGAGTAGATGGAGAAGCAGAGGGAAACAAAGTGAAAGAGAGTGAGGGGGAGAGAGAAAGAGACCCAGGAAAGTCTTCTGGCTTTTGTAATCTCCTTCAGCTAGTTTAACTGCCCTCAGTAGACATTTATAAGCATGGGAAGGAGTAACGGGGTGGGGGGGCTAGAGGGTAGAAAGACAAGAGAAGTGGAAATTAAAACAGACACACTGTGGGGGCTCTGCATCGGTGGCTCCTTTTGTGTGTGTGTGTGTGTCTGTGTGTGTGTGTGTGTGTGTGCACTCTTGTAAGCATCAGACAGAAAGGTAGGGACCAGCCGCCATACGAGGGAAGAAAAATAATGACTCTGTACATTCTCAAGCCCGGAGTCTTATGTGAAGTTTCCAGTGAGCTCAGTGAGTAACTTAAAGTAGCTGAGGTAGCTGTATAATTTGGTTGACCCGTTCCTTTAAGAAAAGGGAGCACTGAAGTCTATGTGATTTGCAAGCGCACAAACTCTGTCATGTGCACAGGCATGTGCCCATGCATGCACACCCACACCCACACACACCAACCTGCTCCCCGACCTTGTAATCATGGGGGTCAATGATGGTGTGCCTGCCAGTAAGAGGACACACAGATACACACTCAGAGAGACACATTACAAACACACACACACACAAACACAGGGAGGCCTATAGACCGTCTCTCCTCACCTCCAGTGGTGTGCTCTGGTTTCTGGCTCAGTCCCGGGCCTCCATTTAAAGGTTCTGCTGTTGTCTGAGCAAACAAAGCTGCGGCCCAAGACGGTGCAATAACAACAGGCCCGGCTCGTATTTTTCTGCTTGCGCCGAAAGAAATGTTTCCCTGACTTTCCCCCGTCAGCCCTGTGAATGTTTTCACTCTAAACAGCCCGGCGGGGCACTCAGCCTGGTATGTGGGCCGCACGCGTGCATGTGTACATGTGTGTGCATATATGTGGGTCCAAAGGTGACGTGGTGACGTGGCATATACCCCTCCTGGTGTGTATGGAAACGTTAACTGTAGTGATGACACAGTTATTTCAGTTCCACTTATAGAAGCGGGTCTGATAATCTAATACGAGTAGGTGAAGGATGGGTGGGTGGGCTTTAAATACTGTATAGTGTGTTTCAGTGTGTGTGTGTGTATTGACCTGCTCTCTGGTAAAGCTCTATGCATACTTGCTTTTCATTTACTCCAAGTTTGAAATTGAGTTTGGCACGTTTTTAGTCTTTCATATATCAGCAATGATTCAGGTCAAACATATGATCATAATAGGTCTCTCTAGTACTCTACTAGTACTTCCTCCCTAATCCAAGCTACCTGGCGGGTGCTTGGTATACTTACAGTACTGATCAGGTGCTTTTGGTAACTGTTCATTGACCTTTGCAAACTAATTTAAGCGAAAAACAACAAGACATGGTAGATTCTTGTGCATTCAGATCTGATTCAGAGAATCTTTTTTTTTTTTTTTTTTATCCCGGAATTGATTCATTGTCTGACCATCTGTCAGTCTGTATCAGATGTACTGCAAGCTACCACTCAGGTGCCTATCACAGCATGCAATCCTGTTCTAATGTCACACTGAGGTACCTGCATCAACACTGAATAAAAATCACTTACTCATCACTCTGATGAGGCCTGTGGTTTAAAACTGCACGTGAGAATGGGAGGCAACGTATATCAAGGCTCATAAAAAAACACTACAGACTAGATCTCATCAATTTTATATAATGATGCATTTAAGGTAATATAAATTACATGAATAATATGAATACATAAATATAAATTACATAACCTAGTTTAGTGTGGAGCAGCAGAAGTGTGTGTCCAAACCAGCACCCCAAAGTTTCCATCCTGTCCCACAGTCAGACACAGTGTGCCAGTATTGTGAAGGTGAGGCCACCCATGCTGGGAAGACAAGAACCAGCTCTCCTCACTTGTGGTTCCCCTGTACAATGCCTGCCTCCCTGTGCACACACACACACCTATTGATATAAACACACACACACACACACAGATTAGTTATGAATGTGCGCTTAGTTTGCAGCCCAGCTGCACGGCATACCAGCGCATCTACACCTCAGTTAGCCCACGCTTAAACACCCACACACACACACACACACAGACGAACAGCATAGTCAAGAGTCAGACGAAGGGGTTCGTGCTTCATCAATGTGTCCTTGATAACCTGAGAGCTTCCACTGGAGAACCAAGTGAGGAGGAAAGTCTTCCCTAATGAAGGGAGCTGGATTGGCGAGAGAGAGAGAGGGATTTAGAGTGGAGATTGGGGGGTCTTACCTGATACATTGGAGATTTAATTAGACGGAGGGGATTGTGGAGTGGCCGGGAATTTCACAGGGGCTTAACTGGAAAGAAGGGAGAGAGAAGCGAGGCAGAGAAGAGAGAGAAAGAAATAAAAGAGAGGGAGAGAACGACCAGGGAGGGGTGGTGTTCTGAGGGTCCCCTTCTCTTCTTCCTAGACTAAATTGTTTAAATTCTATACCCTTCACTTCATTTGTTTGCCTCTCCCTCTCTCTTTTTTAGAGCTGGAGAGGAGAGAGAGGCCCCTGTCCTCTTGTGCCCCCCCACACCACCCCCCAACGTTCCCCTCACTCGCCTCTCCTCCCCCCGTTTTACCCTCCCTTACCCTTCCCCCCTCCCTTCGCATTCCTCACTGCTTTGTTTTCTCCATGTTTGCTTATACACCACACACCCAAGAGAGAGCACCCTCGCCCCCAACACCCCCACCCCCCCCTACTCCTTTCTTTTTTTTCTTTCCTCCCGTGCCTTTGAATTAACCAGCTATGGCTAATTATGCTTCCTCTTTCTTTTCTCTCTGCGGCTTCTTTAAGACTAACGCTCTTTGGCAGGACTTAGAAACGCACAAGGTACCTTTCTGTTTTGCTCCTAAAAGCCACAGTGCATGTCTGCCTGTACGTGGGGGGTTTATATATATATGTGTGTGTGTGTGTCTGCGTGCGTGTATGTGTGTGTGTTTGGGGAGTGGCCGTGTGTCTTTGTGGAAGTATTATTTCGGGCATGTGTAATGGTTGATCTTGCACATGTCTCCCCACGTCTAAATCTCTGTGGCTTGCACAGGTATTTTCTTTGTTTCCTCACCTGCTCTGTTTCTCTTCTTTTCCATCTCTGTGGGTCTGAGCAACAAGTCATGAAAACTTTTCATTTCAAAGTGGTCTTGTTCGCGATATCTGATATTTAAAGTAAATGTTTTTATGTTGTAGCACAGAGGAAGTGAGAGGAAAAAAATCTGTTTTGCATGCTGTGTCTTTCACCCTTACATAACGTGTTTAGATCAGTTATTCCTATGATTAAAGTTTATTCCCTGTCTTCAACTACGTTTGTGTGTGTCTGGTGTGTTGCAGGTATTTCTTTGCAGTGTTGGCCATCCTAACAGTTCTTGGAGTTCTCAATGGATTGGTCCTTCTTCCAGTATTACTGTCTTACTTTGGGCCCTATCCAGAGGTAAGATCCCCAAAATTACAACTACAAGAAAATGCAATCTAAGCTGACAAGAATTTTATTTTTCTTTAGTTTGTGATTCAAAGTCTTCCTCCTCACCTTCTCACCTCTCAGGTGTCTCCAGTTGATGGTCGTAGCCGATTACCCACCCCATCCCCTGAGGCCCCTCCTCACGTGGTCCATTTCTCAGTCCGTCCTCACCACACCACCGCGGCCACCACCACCTCTGGTGCAGCTTCAGACTCATCAGACTCCGAGTACAGCTCTAACACCACAGTGTCTGGTATCAGTCAGGAGCTGCAGAACTACAACCTGCCCTCGCACAGAGGACAAACTCGAGCAGAGGAGCAGCAATACCACCTCCAGACCAGCAGAGGCAGAGCAGCTAGGACAGAGGAGGAAAGGAGAGCAGGATCAGGGCATAGACGGTCAGCCCGACAGCCTGACCCTCCAGCCTATACCACATCTTCGGTAAGAAAATATCCCCCATTTTTGTGCATGTATGATGTTCTAATTTTCTTGTTTCTCACATAATAGAGCAAAATGTCTTATTGTCTTGCTCTACAGTCTGTCTCCTCTCAGGGTTGTGATTCTGGGCCCCAGCCCAGGGCTACTCAGCGTAACAGCAGCAGGGACCCCAAGACCCAGCTGCACTGGCAGGTCCCGCCCCCAGCCCGCCCGCGCATGGACGCTTTTGAAACTGCTACTGAGGCTGGGGGCCATCATGGCTCACACGGCCATAGAGAACACTCAGCAGGCCACAGAGCCCGCTCTTCCCACAACCCACAGCCTAATCATCACCTCCCGCACCACCACCCCAACCCCACCCCGTATTGCCAGCCCATCACCACAGTAACGGCGTCAGCCTCCGTCACTGTCGCTGTCCATCCAGCCCCCTTGTCCAACCAGAGCCCTCCCACTTCCTCTTACCCTGGATACACTGCAACAGACAGTTACTGCCCCTCAGGGCCGGAGGAGCCTGAGCCTACCTTCCAGGACCCACATGTGCCACTGGACACCCACACAGGGGCCAGAGGTGTCAAGGTGGAGGCCATGGAGCTTCAAGATTTGGAGTTTGAGGCAGCTGACAGCAACAGTGGCAGACGGGCAAGCTGAGGTGAGCTTTTGACTACTTTAGCAGATCCATACATAGCACAATTGTCCTTTTAGAAAAGTCTGTTTTCATCATAAACGGCAATACAATACTATTTTGTTTACAGGTGTGGAGAACTGAAGTACAACAGCCAAAGATGGACTCCTCTGTATTACTAAGCAGCTGACCCGGACTGGCACAAGCCAGCCCAGCATAACCCAGCCTGCCTCGCCCCCGGCCTTGAGCAGCGAGAAACTCGCCAGTGTTGCCGTCATGGTGCTCATTGTTACTGTAACCCAGTGGACTATTGTTTTAGATATTTCTATCTATATTTAAAAGATGTATACATATGTAAATATGAACAAAATGTAGCTATAATTTTAGGAGCTGTACAACTCCTCATGTTAACAGACTGGGGCTGCCATTTTATATGGTGTGTGTGTGTGAGAGAGAGAAAGAGAGAGTGAGTGTGTGTAAAATGTGCGCATGTGTATGAGAGAAAGAGAGATAGATCTCTGATTACTGTTCACTCATCTGTGGAACTGTGCCATTAGGAAGCTTCATCTAGACAAAAATACCTGTCAGCATTCACTGTTGCTGCTCAAAATATTTTTTTAAATAATATACATTTATAACTCTATGCAAATGTCTCTTTAAACAAAAGAAGTGATCTGTCTACATATATAAGTGTGTGTGCGTGTGTGTGTATGTATGTTGTAGTTGTGTGTAGGGCTGTATGATGTGAAACAGCCCCATTATTTTCTGTCTTATACATCAGATACATCCTCAGAACAGACTAACATTTACACTCATTTAAAACATGAGAGAAATTGTTAGAATTATCAAACAGGGCTATGGTATATATGTGTATGTGCGCGTTTGTGTGTGTGTGTGTGTGTGTGTTTATTATTGTATAAAGGTACGCATGTTAAACTATTAATTTTATCACAAACCTGTGGTAGTTATGAAACAATTACTGTTTAACTTGACACGCTATGCGTGCTATTTAAGATGAGCAGATATGAAGAAATTTTAAAAGCTGTTTTTTTTTGTTTTGTTTTTGTTTTGTTCTTTTAGTCATTGCCTCTGCATTGGAACCTGTTTCTGCTCTCAGCTTTGTATCACTGTCTGTTAGGCTGTTCTCTGGTCGTATTTTACTGTAAAAGGTCATGTATTGTTTAACCCTAGCAGGCTCAAAACAGGTTCTGTCTTGTACACTGACGTACAAGCAGTAAACCCACCTCAGAAACTCACTCTGCCATTACAGGGACATTCACATTACTGATTCTGGAACAGGGTCAACACGGGACACTAACTCTGTACCCTACGTTGCTGTGTCTAATGGATAAGCTAAAGCTCAGACGGTATACTGTACGACCCAATTCAACATGGCACTTGACTGCATTTAAACTTCATTTACAGGAATATCTCACCTCAAGTAGTTCTTTATTTCTATCCAACCAATAAGCTAGCCCATGCAGCCTGCTAAGGGCTAAGCCCTATATGGCCTGACAATGTGCTCCATGTGTGTCTCAGTGTATTTGTGTGTATAAGCATTCATGTTTGTGTGGTAGTCCATCCTCTTACTCTGTCTCAGCTCTCCTTTAATAACAGTAAAGACAACTGGCCCCAATTTGGCTTTAGCCATCTCCACTGACCTCAGCTAATAAAAATCCACAACATAACGCCATGACACTAATTGGACGTACCCCTCTCAACTGCCAAATGGAACAGCCCAGAGCCTCAGGGGTCAGAGTTTACACTGCCAGTCCCTTTCCCTACCAGCAATGGCCAGTTTATATTTGCATGTGTGTCCTATATGTATGTCAGCATGCATACCTGTAAACCCACCACCACCACAGCTCCAGACCCAGGTACCATCACTCACCCCTTCTCCTCCTCAGTATGCCCCCACTTTTACACTCTCACTTTCCTTTTGAACACGTGTAGCTCTTCCCAAAAGTCTTTGCAGTTTTCCTCCTTCTGTCCACCATGTTATGTCAGCTGCTTGCATGAAATAGGTTGTTCTGTTTGTTTTTCGTTTTGTTTTCTCCCAATGTCACATTGGCAGTAGCGGAGAGAATTATAGCTGGCAACTATTTTATTCATTTTTAAATGTTTTTTTTTGTTTGTTTGTTTGTTTGTTTTCAACGTTCAATTGCGATATTTATATTTTTGTAATATAAAATTTGTTGTATTTCTTTCATTATTGTTGTGATGCCAGTGGATAACAAATGCAGGGATTTTATGTCTATTGAAAAAAAAACACTATTACAGTTTAATGTTTTTACATTAATGGAGTTTGATCTGTATAAAGTGCTTACTAATGTTAAATAGGAAAAAAAAGAGTATATAACATTTTACACTACAGGTCTCATCATAGCTCTTAGAGGATTTTAAAAGGAAAAAAAAAATCAGTGGTTCTTCCAGACTGCCATTTTTGGTCTCGGTTGGCGTGGATGTATGCTGTTTTCAGTTACAAAGATAAATGTATGCCATATAATTTATTTATATGAAAATTTATTTTTGTAGTGTACATAGTAGTTGTCAAGGTATTTGACAGAAGTATATTTTTAAAGAGTCTATATGTAATGATATACCATAACAGAAAAACCTTAAGGTGCACACTTTCACTGCTAACTGTCTTGTGAGACAACATCGACACCTCCCCTTCAGTATTATGTTCCGATCCTTGGAGAGAGACAGCTGTTTCTATGGGTTTGTCAAAGGCTAGCCATGAAAGTAGAAAATTGTACTAGCTCTCTAAATATTAATGTTCAAACACTGATAGAATTCTAACAAATAAAAATATTATAACTTATTTGTCTCTTTGTTCATAACTGTAATAAATGGAAACTTAAAGATTGCTTCGGTCTGACTGTGAGTTGATTGTTTCTAAGGGGTTTTGTGCTTAAAGCAATAGTTTGACATTTTGGGAAATACACTTAGTCGCTTTCTTACAGAGAGTTAGATGAGATGTACTCTCGTGTCTACATGGTAAATATGAAGCTACAGCCAGCAGCTGGTTACCTTAGCACAAAAACAGGAAACCAGGGAAATGCATAGCTTGGCCCTTTTTTTTTTTTTTTTTTTTTTAAATGGCCTACCAGCACCACTAAAGCTCACTAATTAACATGTAATATCTTGCCAATGTCTATATCTTGTTCCAGTGTTACAGGGTTATGTGCTAGACTATTTCTTGGCAAGGCACACTAGAGTGTTAAACTACACTTTACACCTTCTTTTTTTGGATAAAGCAATTGAGATACAACATGCTAACTGAGCTTTAGAAGATTGTGTTGCTGGTAGTAGCTTCATGTTTACCATCATATCTTTTCATGTCATCTAACTCTTTGCAAAAAAAGCAAATAAGCCTACTTCCCACAATATCAAACAATCCCTTTCATTTATTATTCATTCCACATACTACTTCACACACCTTCTATAACTCTATGTAATGAAAGTAACCCAGATACTAGTAAACACTTCCATGAAAGTCGAAATATTTCTGGTATTCCCTATTCAGTATAGTTACAGGTAAACATGACCTCTCTCCTCCCACCTCCTATCCCTCCCTCCGTTGTGTCCTGCAGTGTAAAACTCTGACATCTGGTCTGGAGCCCTGCAGCCCTTCCCAACAGCCCACCCAGCTCCGCCCCTGCACCCCCCACCTCCACTCCCTGTTCTGTATGATTTTGATTGACAGCTTTATAGACTGCAAGGAAATTGGTTGTAGTTACAATACAGCTGGCCTGTTCGGAGTAATGAAAAAGGGCATGTGGGCTTGAGCTTGCTGCACTGATGGTGAGAGAGCCTTGTCAACTGCATGGGTGGCAGCTATTTATTCAAATACTTGAGAGTTGTAAGAAAAAGTTTTAGACTTGCCACCACTCAGGAAATATTCAACTAAAGCACCTTGATCAAAATGCAATTAAACATTTTCTATTGCAACATATTCTATACTCACTGTAGATGAACACTATGCTTTGCAAATATCCAGCTGGATCCTTTCTGTTGTTCTTAACTACAAACAGAGGGTCAGTTTTCCCACTCAACCTGAACCTCAAGGAGGCTGAGGAACTCACTGACCCTAGATCAGTGGTTAGAGCCAGGCAGTAGGCATGTTATTATCTTTTAAAGCCAATAAAGGCACACTACTCTGCTGTATGCTGTCCAACCAGTGCAAAGACTCAGGCTGACATCTACAAATGACAGGGTGTGTTTGGAAAGCTGGGTGGCAGGGTGTTGTATGTCATTTTTGAACTTTTCTAACTGGACTTGACATTTTTAGTCCGTTGCTTGATGAAAACCCAGAGAAAAGCTAGAGAGTGAAGCAGGTGTTGCCTACACAGATTGTAATCTGGCACTCAAAAAGCAAATTTTAGGATGGAAAACAGTGAATAACCGTGGAAAATTGCTAAAATGTAAAATATGTCTGGGCACCCCATGGTTGTTTGTGGGTGACATGGTTGACTGAGTTCTTATGTTTTTAAGGTCTTTTTCACCAGCATTCCCCTCGTTTCCTGGAGGACCACGGGTCACCAAACCAACACACCCTCCTCCTCTGGCCCTGCATTACCCTTTAGCCCCCTTCACCTCTCGCCTTCCCACAAACACATATACACACACTCACACACACACACACACACTCAAAGTTGCCCGCAGAGGTGGAACTACACATATTGTGAAGAGTGCTTCATTAAAGCCAACAAGCTCCAGGTTGTTAATGAATGAGTGTTTCCTGTACCTGTCCTCCAACAGAAAGGGAGCTGGATGGAGAGAAAGATGGAGGGGGGACAAAAGAGGAAGAGAGAGGAGGCAATTAAGAAGTTCCTTCACTTCTGGACTAATGGACTGTTCCGCTGTGGCTCTCTGCCCAGATTGAGTGGCAATGGAGCGGATACATACTATATAACAAAGCTGTTTTCATTTGACCTTCTTTCATTCATTTCTTTTCTTATTTTCCTTGCTATCTTATTTCAAACCTACATGTGCAAAGGGGATTATAATAAAGGGAATTATTGATTCCTCTGTTCCAGTCCTTCTTTTACATCCATCTATCCCTCCCTCTCCCTCTTTCCATCCCTCATTCGCTCCCTGAAAGGCTTGTCCATCGTCACTTGCCGGCAGAGCTAAACCCTCTGAGTGTATACTATCCTCTACATGAATGATTGCTCTGTTGACATGAATGCATGGGACACACACAAAACACACACATGCACTCCTGCCAGATCCAAGGCCAGACTTACACATACTTTATAAAAACCTGCAGGAAGCATCACACGGTGTGTTGATACAACTCCAGATCCAGAGAAATGGAGGTTTTACTTTTGAGGCCTCACAGACACCTTGAAAACCATTCAACTCTGGACTCATGTTTGCTTGTGTGTGTCTGTGTGTGTGTGTGTCCAACAATATGCATTTGAACAAGCACTGTTTGCGAGATTGAGGTCAAAGTCGCTGGAGGTTTCCAAATACCAGGCTTTGAGTGACAGAAAATGAATGCAGGGTGAATAAGTACTGTACATCTGAGATTGTAAATATTAGTGTCTGACTTTTACTTGACTTTAATGGCATTTTAAACATTAAGATGACAAGTACTCACATCATTAGACCGTCAGTAGTGGTGTCAATAGTGTATTTTTGCTTAAGATAAATGGTTCAGCATTTTGGGAAACACACCTATAAGGTTTCGTGCCAAGATTTAGCTAAGAATATTGACACTACTCTTTTAACTGTTTGGTAAATATGAATCTAGAACTATAAAGTGTGAAGACTGAAAGCAGGGTGAGCTAGATTATCTAGCACTGTCTAAAGACAAAATCTTCCTACCTTTAAATTTTACTTTATTTTAACTCTAGAGGAAACTACAATTAATCATTTTTAGATTTTTGTTTGTATATATATTAACAGTCAGGGAGTGAATGGCTTAGTATAGCCTGGAAGCAAGCTTCAACTTATATACCTATATTTAGTCATTTAGCTGATGCTTTTATCCAAAGTGACTTTGGATGTGCCTATATGTGCCGGTAGGCAAATTTTCTTAAGCTTTAGCTGGTTAGCTGTTTTTCCATCTGCAAGCTAAGTTAGGCTATGTTGAAGATGATAAACAGACTTGAAAGTGGTATTGATTTTTTCATTTATTTCATGGCATCTGAATACACTTATATCCCAAGAAACTATTCCTTAGAAAATGTTTACAGTTCCTTTGAGGCAGAGAAGTAACATCTTATGATGCCATGTGGCATGTCTCTACAGAGTCTCTAATGTCATAATAAAGTATATTTCACTTCTAATCTATTCTATTCTGTTCTATTCTGTCAGCAGTCTCAAGGTGGGTGGTTTTGGGCGGGTGTTGGTGCTGGTGTTCAGTCCCACCCAGGGACCAGTTTGACTTGGCTGGCTGTTTTATCTCCCACAGAGGGAGTGCGTTCTTCCTACAAGACTGATCCAGAAGAATGTGAGGTCCAAGTCCCCAGTGGCCAGACTTACATAAGCTCAGTGTTAAAGTGCTGTTCTGCAGGCTGCAGTGGTGAATAACAAGAAAATAGCCCTGATGAGAATGACATGTGAGAAATATGCTCGGCATTTGACATATTGGAGAGAGCAATGATGCACGATTGTCAAGATACAAAATCTGAGTGTATATCTGTGCTGGGTTTCTTAGTGTTGCAAGCGGGACTCTAGTCTTCTCTCTCTTTCTCTCTTAGTCTCTTAGTTTGTATGTCTGAGAAACCTCAGTAACTGGATGTTCCCTTTTCACATATATTAGTGTTTTATTTATTTATATTTTAACAATTTATATGACAGGACTACAGTTACACTTTCAGATTCAGAGTCACAATGACTTTGTTGATCCTTGATCCTCTGTATGATCCTACTTTTCACTGAAGGCCACAAGCAGGTCAGGTTTGATTTATCCTGTGAAATATCTACTGGATGGACTGGCACAAAAGTTGATAAAGATATTCATGGTTCTCAGATGATACATCTAACTTTGGTGATCCTCAGACTTTTCTTCTAGTGCCACCATTAAGGATCACAATTGTGTGTTTGGTGTTGAGCAATATGTCAACCTCATGCTGGATGGATTGCAAAAAACAGACATTCTCTCTCTCAACAATAAATTGTATAGACTTTGGTCTGTATCTGAATTTAAGTTTGTCCTTGTCTTGGGTTATGACCAAAAACCCTATAAAACCTTTAACATCAGCACATGCTGACCAGCATGACGCTTTGCCTCACAGAGCCATTAGTATGGCTGTAGACTTGAACTTAAACTCATATTGAACACTAATTTTCCACTTATGGTTGCATTCCAATCTGTATATATAACATTTTGGATCCGAACAATATTTTCATAGCCAAGCATTCTTTCATTCATAGATGAGATGAGTGACTGCTTTCTGCAAAAGCTTTTGCTGAACATATTTTCTTACACACTACTACAGCACTCCAGGAATCCTCGGAGAGAAAGAGGGAGAGAAGAAGAGCGAGGGAGACAGAGCAGCCTGGAGGTCCAAGACAGTGAGGGAACCACATCCAATTCTTAGAAACAGCTGACATGATTCACTATGCATTCAGCAGCTTTCAAAGGCTTCTGCTGCAAGAGAGGTCCACCAACAGAGCCAAAGATTCTATCTCTCTCATAGTCTGCAGTAGAAAGCTCAAGAAATTTGCCAAGATTATTATTACTGTTGGCTGTTGTCGCTGCATTCAGACAACACTCTAAATGAAATGCTGATGTACAGTCATTTGTAGTGTTTTTCTCCAACTTTCACAGCTTCATATTTCTTCTATGCCGCGCAGATTCAGACCACCCTACTCAAGCTTGAGATCTAAGGGCGGAAACAAGTAGTTTCATTTCAATAGTCAGAAAGGGGAAAATATACTTCACCAAGGATAGATAGAAAGAGAAAGTGAGTGAGAGAGGATAAAGTAAAAGGTGTAATCAAGTCATAGAGAAGGGACAGAAAAAAGATTGGGAGTGAAGACAGATGGAAAATGGAGGGAGGAAGAGAGTGAAGGGGGGTTGGAGAATGGTTGATGGTGGATGGGAGTAGCCGTATGAGAGTAATTATAATGACTGATGTTGTTTACTCCCATTTCCCCTCGCATCATTTATTCTGTGGAGGTGGAAAACCCACCCACTCTTTCTTTGCGTTACACACAAGTGCTACAGACCAGTGCCAAACCATGTCATAATCTCTCCTCTTCTGCTAATACAGTAAGCATTTATCCTGCCCACAGCTTCTTTACTTATATTCTGCTTCCATCGGGCTTCTCTCCCTTTGTCTTTTTCTGTTCTTTCTGTTTGCCTTTGTTTCTAAATGTCTTCCTCCCAGCTCTCTCTTTCCATTCTTTTGTTTTCATTACTGCTGTGTTGACACGACTGTGTGTGACTGCTGTGATTGGGCTGAGCACATGTAAGATGTTAGCATGATGTACGGCCGTTTACACTGAAGATGACAAACTGAGGTTGGATGCTGTCATCCTTTCTTCCTTTTGTTTAATGTAATCCTGGTGGCATGCACGCTACACACACACACACACACACACCAGATGAACACACACCACCCACCTCTTTGTTGAAACTATGCTGTTTGTCTTTGCCAGAAAACATGCAACAATGTATGGAAACAGATGCGTCATCTTAAGACGCAAAGGGGGGCAGAAGAGGGAAAGAGAGAGACAGAAAGAAACCCACAGCTAAATATTATCATCTGTGTCTCAGAGTGTTGAGCGAATACACGATTCTGCAAAGCCAAACAAAACTGGAGCCTATGATTTCACATGTCTCTAACACTTTGTACTAAGGAGGAGGGTTTTAAACTGTAGGTCATAAAGGAAATAATAGTGGTACAAATTACTAAACGTACAGTAAAGTTGAGGAGGGTCTTTCCTTGGTGATGATGGTAAACACTTTGGAATTTGCTAATGATCTGCCCATTCACAAAGAAGAGAGCAGAGGAGAGGAGAAATATTTTTTTTTCTTCCATCTGTGCTTATTGATTCTGGCACCATGACAGATGCCTAATGAGAAACAGGGCTGGAGGAGATCTCTGAGGACCCCAGAGGGAGGCTCAGTCTGAATCAACGCACAGACACATACATGCAGATATGAACGTACACACTCATGCCCGATGTAGACGCAGAGACGAGCTTATATAGTATTCACAGATGCAGAGAGAATGATAACATAGATGTCAGTGATATTCACTAATACTGACCTCGACTGACTGGACGTCTTTCTCAGATGTTAATGAGGATTCAAGATTCAATATTCATTTCATCAACTTAGTTAGCTATGATGAACCTGAGCTCACCTAGGCAAAAAGGTCAAAACAAATGGTCACACAGAGATAAAATCAGTCAGAGAATATGAAGAATACGATCAGCGGTTAGAAAGGGACTTACACTCGTCCTGTCCATTTATCAGAGTGTCCACGAGCAAGACATTTAACCCCAAATTGCTCCCAATGTTCAGGTCAACACCATGCGCGGTTGATCACTGCGCATCAGTGTGTGAGTGTCTGTGTGAAAGTGTGAATGCGAGGAAAAAATGGGAAATGCTCTATAAATGAACACATTGATAACACTGCAGCTCTGTCACGTCACTTAATTAGTTGTATTTCCATACAGTGATGGGACTGTGGGAAAGGAAGGTTGAAAACAATGAAATTATTACACTAAAGTAAGAAAAACTCAAACAATTATTTATATATCTTGATAGACTTGGTCCTAGATTACAACACTGATGCACACAGAAACATCTGAAACAGTTCAAATAAGTGGTGAGTGCTGTCAGTTATTTTCTTTCATATCTTGATGCATGTCATATATTTACTCAGAATATGCGGTGTATCTGTTTCGCCACTAATGAACCAATGCGAACTTGTGGGGCTACAAACCAAACATCTCTCTCTCTCTCTCTCTCTCTCTCTCTCTCTCTCTCTCACACACACACACACACACACACACACACACACACACACACACACACACACACACACACACACACGCACACTCAAACTTAAACAGAGACATGATTGGAGTGGAAGCTGTCGGAGAAGGATTTTAGAGCAGGAAGTGTGTAATTATCGTGGACAGAGGGGCAGATAGATGGATGTGTGTGTGTTTAACACTCCCCCTCAATTTCCCTGCAATCTACTGGACTAATAGAAAGCAGGTGTGTATGTGTGTGTGTATGTGTGTTTCTGTGCATTATATGATTGTATGAATGCACATATATGTGTGTGATACAGTGTGTCACGGTAAAAACAGACACACAGCTCTGGTATCGGGTTGTTGAACTTGGACGATGAATGAGTGACATGGACAAAGTTGTGCTGGAGGCCGACTTACCGCAAATTTTCAGGTCAAGTGGAGTCCTCGGGGGCACAATTTAGCCAGAAATGAATCTCACAATTTAAACACTGCAAACTGTGTCCCCTTTTTTGTTCCGATGTTCATTAAACAAGAGCAATAATTCATATAATAAAAAAAAATGCAACTAAAAATTTAGATTTTGCACAGTACTATCTTGCTCATGATTACTCATACATTTTTCCAAACAGTGCCTTTGCTTTGGGACTAAAAGACAAATTTAAGACAGATTTTTGTATATTATGAATACTACCAGTAAGTTATTTTTTTTATTGTGTCACTAAAAGGGACCATTAGAAGTTAGAGGTTGGATGTAACAGCTGGAGTTTTATTGGCAATGATTTTCTTACTGACTGATTGCAAATGTGGAGTCTCAGCTGGTTCTCTTCTTACCGGTTTATTACCAGACTGTAGCATTAAACTGTGTTATATGGAACCATCTGTAATCAGAGGGCGTACCAGATTAACCTGTGGAACACACATACACACACATGTAGTTAGTAAGTACAGCATGAATCCATAATTGATTTAATGTAAAATAAACATTTAAAACCTGTAAATACATATGAAAGGTTTTCTAATAGTGAATGTGCCATGTGTGATGTGGGTCTGTGTGCGTGGGTGTGTATGTGTGTGTCTGTGTGTGTGTGTGTGTGTGTGTGTGTGTGTGTGCTTACCGGTGTGTCCCTACAGGCTTATGCATGTGGTGCTGTTTCACATTGGTCACAGAACCTCTCTCCCGTTCTCAGCCAATCCCCAGCTTCCTCTCAAAGCAATAAAGAAGCATGCTTTAAAAATGCCTGGAATTGCCATAAAAAGTGTTCCTACATGTGTTTGTGCATAAAAGAGAAAGCAGGATACAGTAAATATGTGTTTGTATCATTGTAAAGTTGTTTGGTCCCATGTATTCTACCCAAGTGATTTTCTCATATGCGAAAGATGTATAAAAGAGGTTATGCAAGGTAAGATCTGTTCCTCTAGGCAGGATTTTATACACATCTTCTGTGACTGCTTACATCAGACACTATAAGGCAGTTGAGGCTGGTTAGATCCTGATTTCCTTTTAAGGCTCCTCTGTATTGTATTTTTATTTTCTATTTTCATATGTTTGGGGGGGGGTTTTTGTGTGTCATTTTGGTTGAACCCAGTGGAACTCTGGGGAAGGGGTTGTGACATACAAGTAAAAGTAAAACAAAGACGGCCAATGTCTCACTTCACAAAAAAAGCAATGAAAAGTCTAGTATGTAAGATTTAGGGTGGTCTAGACAAGTATGTTTTTATTAGTGTATAATTACATGAAAATAAGAAGTGTGTCGTTGAGAAAGATACTAAACTTCAATATCTGTATGGATTAGCTTAGTATCATCGTGAGAGTTTTGGATAGGCAGTGCTGTTTTGGCACCTTGCATGGCATGGTCTGCTATCAGTGTATGACACCCGTCAAAAACCTTTTTTTAGATGACAGATTATTGTCTCTGAGAAAGACAGAATTGTGTGTTTATTCCTATTATCCTGCTCACTTCTCCACTTTATACTTATTATAAATAAAGTTAAATAAATACGCTAGATTTTAGATGTGGTTATGGCTTTTCAAATTTACTTATTTTCTGACATTTCTACCATGAAAACTGTTCATGTCAAATCTTATCTTGCATTTACTGCTGTCCAACCTAACTGCTGACCAAAATCAACTCACAAAAGCACAAAAAGTGAAAAACACCAGGTACACAAACACACACAGAAAGACGCAGCTCCTTTAAACTTTGTGTGCGACACAAATCCATTTATGAGGGAGAGCTGGCCCCTCTCTGGAGACACCTCTGACAGCTCTTCTTTTCTCTCCTGAAAAGTGCTCATTCTATCTCTTCCCTGTCTTCCTCGTCTCCATCTGCCCCTTTTTCCTTCTCTCTCCTAACAGCCAGACATTCACAGTTAAGCCCAAACGGATCTGAAGATTTTTAACGGCACATTCCTCTGCTTTAATTTGAATGTCTCCTTTCTTCCCCCCACCATTGCTTCAACTGTCCTCAGGCTGAGGGACAGCCATTTCATTCACAAAAAGGCCAGAATTGACATGTAGACTCAGACACACAAATTATTTAAAGGGTGACACTGGTTCAGTGTGTTGGAGAAGTGTTTCATTGCTTTCATGGGAAAGTGGGGAAAGCAAAGCAAAATATAGACTCCAATACAGATGGTCAGACAGATGACTGTACAATTATAAAACAGTGATTTGATTGGGGATCTTGATTACGAGAGAGCATTTATGATTTTCAGTCAACGTCTTTATATATTTTTTTATACTTGAGCTATTGTATGGCATCAAAAACAAAACTATTTGTACAAGGAGAATCGCACACCAAATTGGAAGTGGCAAAATGGACAAATAGGAGTGTGTTTGCTGCTTTATTAGTGAACGTAAACTATAAATCCAACCACACTCCCTTTCAGATTGTTGCAGTACTGTGGCTCATTTCATTTTTGTTAGCATGGATAGAAATAAGCTCTATCAATCTCCACTAGATTGAACTTATCAGAGAGAAATTTACACCTGGGAAGTCATGAAAAATCTAACGTATTTATGCTTCAAATAATGGGTGGCTCATCTTTTCCTTATGTTTCTGGTAAGAATACAAACAAGGTTTGCCACTTGAAATGGTGCTGCATGCAGCTGCAAAGATTAATTAGAGTCTCCTTATAATCACATAAATTTACACAATCAGAACAAATATGAAGGCAAAAACAATAATGATTTGCCTGAGGCAGGAGCATGAAATGAAAATATCTCGAATTGGAGACAATACCTGAAGCCGTCCATCAAATTCTAAATCTGTTTCCAATTTTATTGTTGATATTTTTTTTTATCATATGCACTAAATCACAGGCCTGTGATGTTCAGTAATGTAATATCCTGTTTTTAATTATTGTTTAATTATGATGTATGGTTGTTACCTTGTGTTTTTATCTGAGCTGACAATTTTCTCTCAACTTGGTTGACATAACAAAAAAGTCTTGTAAAAGTGTATGTGCATGAACATGTTCATACTTATGTGTGCAACGGAAAAAGTAGGTTTTGTGGACCAGTTGATTTGCTTTGGGAAGACACCCAACTGGATGCATGAATAAAAAAGACAAAGAACATGCAAACAGAGTTTAATGCTGCTTATCACGAAGCTCATATTTTCCTCTTGTGGTATCCAGCAGGAGACACCACACACACGCACACAGCAGTCCAGACCATCAAACAGAGCAGCATCGGTGTGTGGTGCCATGAGACAGGCATCAGGTCATGTAGGGCCACAGCAGCAGAGCCAGGTTGGTAATGGCTTTGGTCTGGACCAGAACTGGTAATAGGATTGGTCTGGATCAGAACTGACAAATTTGTCAGCAGCTGTGCAGCTCCTGGTCTCACTGAGCCCGGGATAAGCTCCAGGGACTGATACCCAAGCTCTCCACCCGACTCCATCTCTCTCTGGCCAAACCACAAGGTCAAAAAACAACTATACTTGAAAAATTAGTGATCACACGCTTTGCTTTTTCCCCCATGATCTATTTATGGCTAGGGTTAGATTTATAATTTTCAGATGATAAACTGGAAACGACTTCCAGCGTCACAGTTTGGCCCGAATGTGACATTCTGTGCTTTTTATGTTGACCTAAATTATGGACAAAGTGAGATGGATACTAGGAATGAGATGAAGCACCTGCAAATTTAAGTTTAGAAACAAAGTAACCGACATGAGAAAGAGAATAAGGTCAAGTCATACTATGTCTGAAAGATAGACTCTCTATAGTAATCTATAATCTCTATAGTAATACATATTAGAAAAATTCCTTGTACCTATCAGTAAATGTACTCTTTGTGTTTTATGTTTTTTTCAATTATATTATTTGTATTTTATTGCCAATTTGACAGCTTGGTATTCAGTTTATTTTAAAATCAAAATGGTAGTCGCCTAGTTGGCAATGTCAAATTGCTGGCTGTGATCAGCCTTCACTCCAAGCATGAAAGCATACACACACATGCAAACGTGCACACACAGACATATGGATGAGTTACTGCCCACTGCGTGACAAACCGTCTCTTGGCTCTGTAATAATCACAGAGTAGCAGTACAGTAAAAACACACATGGTTTACACTACATTTCTCCTAGCATCCATATGTGTGCCCATGCAAGCATATGCATAGCAACATACACACAGCTGCAAGGACAAACACACACACACACACACACACACACACACACACACACACACACATACATAAACACATGCATGCACACACAAAAACATCAGTGTGTGGGTTTCCACTTTGGGCATCAAACCACACTCTCTCAAGTTTTTGCCGTGGTTTTTCTTTCCTTCTCTCTCGTTTTTTCGAGTATTGCCAAGGACCTTGTTCCAAACCCATATGCTGATGTTTTTACAAGACTTAGACACACACACGCACACACACACACACACACACACACACACACACACACACACACACACACACACACACACAGAACGCTGCATGTGGAGAGACCTAGCCCTGGTTGACCTATATGTTGGCCCAGGCAGGCAGCCAGGGTGGAGCTGATGGTGAACCTGGGCCAGTGCCTTATGATTTTAATTGCTGCCTTCACTGGACATTTACTGATGGAGACACCAGCATAAATATGTTACGTGAAGGTTCTTTAATCTAACGTCAGTAACAGTTTGAAAGTTGTTATAAAATGTGTACAATTAAGGTTAAGTGTGTGTTTTTGTTTATGTGTGTGTCAGTTTCAGACCGGAGATCTAAATGTTTTCACAAAGCCATACAGTTTTTCATATACATTCACAGCGGTTTAAGGTGCACCTGATAAAACGTAAAGGACTACAAATAAACTTACATTAGAAAAAAAAACAAACAATCATTCTGGAGACATTTTTGGGGGAAAATATTATTTTAGGAATTATAAGCATTAAAATAATTTTGAAATATAATATTCTGAGTGTGAAACATTACCGACATAACTTCACTAGCCTAATATATGATCAATAATAGGTGTTGAGGTGCATGGCACATCTTTTCCATAGAACCCTGAATTAATGCAGTCTGCAAGTATATAATAAAGTATAATGGACTGTATGAAAGAAAGAAAACTAAAATAGTGTCTGCTTCCAGTTTCAAGCAGATGTGGTGGAAAATATTTTAAAGGAAAACTTCAGATAATTAAAAAAAAAAAAAAAGATGTTGCACCACACTGACGTTTGTACACACAGTTTCCATGTTCTATTTGGGAAGCAGGCAAAAAGTACGAAACTGCGGAAGGAAAAACAGCACACACATATACCCTATTTGCACACACCTGTACACACATACACACAAAGACACACACACATAGATTCCCACCAGTTCACACGCACATATCCACAGGCCCAGGCTTTCCTACCACAGAAATTCTGATGTCTAATGTGGAGCCACTAGACCACTTTAAACACATTCCCCCATTTTAAAGACTGCAATGCCTCACTGTAACAGTCATAGTGTGCACACATACAGTACATACCAAGGCTTGTGCATGTATATTGAGTGGTATTCAAGTGGTATAGGCACGCGTTAACAGCCACCACCACATATGACCACACTCAGATACATGCTCAAGAAGGGTATATTTGAGACATACAGTGTGTGTGTGTGTGTGTGTGTGTGCAGTTAAAAAGCCCACACTTTACTTAAATATAATCTCTTTCTCATGCAGGCACATATGCGCACAAGCACACACACATGCACACACACATGCACATGCACAGTTTCACACACATGATATTACGTATGTTTAAACAACCGTTTCCTGGCGCAGTGTGCTGGACTGCTCAGGGTCTGACTTGAGCCTCTGGGTGATTTGTCAGTTTGAGCCATGCAGGCCGGGAACCCCTCAAAGTTTGCTTTGAGTTCCAGAGGGACACACTCTGGACCCCTGAATTCCTGGGCACGGTATGCACTCTGCTTCACCCTCTGGACCCTGAAACCTGAAATGTCTGACACACACACACACACATAGACTCACACGGATGTGAGCATAAGCACGCATATAAGCAGAGAGAAGGTGTTCATTTTCAAAAAACACAGTATGCACACACTTACACATACAGCACAGTCATTGTTCCAGGCTTTTCCCAATTCCTTTTCACCCTTGAACTGCTAATTAGTTAGAGACAGGTTTATCTTAAAAACCAAGGCCCGCTAGATAAGTCAAAATGTTAAAATTCTGACAAGATGACAATGTGAAACTACAACTTTGATTTTTCCAGTATAATTTGATTAAAGTTTAGAAAGCATGGTGACAGGCTAGGCTCAGTATATGGTTTCAACCAGGTCAACCACTGAGATAGTTGTAACACTAACTCATGTGCATGAAATGCTCACAGATCATCCTTTAAATTGATTACAAAATGTTTTATCCACACCTTTAAAGTTAATATTTCTCTCAGAATAATCTTGTTTATTGAGGTCTTACGTGACAGTTAAAATACATACAGTTATCTACAAAACAGTTATCTGAACAGGAATTCAAGAATTAAGGTAAACATAAGGGCTGTACTTATCTTACACTGTTACACTTTTTAAGGTCATCATTTGTGGTGTTGTTACACTGTAAGGATTTCTTGCTATAAGGAAAAATATTGCATCATTTTCATTTATGTAAAAACATTTTCAAATGAATGTTTACTATCTTGGCCCTGTGATGAACTGGCGACTTGTCCAGGGTGTACCCCGCCTCTCTCTCGCCCATGCCAGCTGGGAAAGGCGCCAGCCCCCCGCGACCCTGATAAAGATAAGCTGTTACAGGAAACGGATGGATGTTTACTGTCTTATACTGTAAGTGCTTTTTATCATGCATTTTGGAGCAGCAGCATCCATTTTCTATGCACTACATCTTTTGGACAAACATCTTAAAATGTTTCTTTTAAAACAAGTCTTAAAACTCATTATATTACATGTATGGTTGATAATCATAGCTTGTGTCAGCTTGTTTCTATTTTAATGTATTCTTGTTGTTATTTTTCTATTGCATGTCTTTTTAACTTGTTTTGATGTCCCTTTTTTTAAAGCACTATAAATTCCCTTCTTATTGAAAGATGCTATACAAATAAACTATATAGTTTTTGCCACAAAATTTGAAGCAGTGCAGTAATTGATTATCAGGACAAACATGCATCAACACTGTGGACAACCATTTTAACATTCGTACCTAATATATACAATAAGCACACAACAAATCCTCAATTTGTGTGGCTTCTCGGAGGAGCGACTACAGCAATGTGACTCAATTTCCCAGCAGGCACTGCCCGGAGGACGTGTGCGGGTCGCGCGCCTCTCAGCCAATAGTCTTCTTCCATTCACGGAAGTCTGAGAGAAGAGGGAAGTTCAGTTTGTTTACACGCAGGACGAAAAGCTTCTCTAGTCGTCTGCAGACAAATTATGAATGAATGGATGCGGCTGACTTCTGCTCTGTGAAGGTTTCAGTTTGATGGCTGCGCGTCTTGTTCACATGTAAGTCGATATTTGGAGTTGTAACTCACATTTGTGCGACTGCGGAGTGATTAACTTGCTAACAGGCTAACAGGTAAGACAAGAGTAAGATAACGCAGGTGTGTTCATGGAGTCGTAACGATACTGTGTCATACAGCATTTTGTGATTCTTATGTGTCTTTACGTTGAACTGATAGAGTTTATCACCATGTGTAACTGCAGTAGAGTGGAGGAAATACTGGCATCCTGTGGTGTGGTGTCGCTGTTGCAGCCAAAGGTTTTAGTCAGGTATGTTAGTGTGTGTGTGTGTGTGTGTGTGTGTGTGTGTGTGTGGGAAAACTGTCAGACCAATCACTTTAATGGAGGGTCCAGTCAGGCTCCTGTTGCTTCATATGCTTTGAGTTAAATCAAATGTTTTGCATCTCGCTCTCTGTATCTTTGTGCTGTAAAGAAAAAAACAAGCCTTCAAAGTTAAAGGCTAGGGCTGAAGTAGTCAGGTGATCAGTTAGTCAGTTGATAGTCATGAATGCCAAACGTTTTGACGCTTTCTCTGATGAACATTTGCTGTTTTTCTTCGTAATTGTAAACTGTGGGCACTGTGTTGGATAAACCAGAAATTTGGACAGGCCATCTTTGGGAAGCTGTGATAAGTAGAGGTGAAATAACTAGTCGATAAAAGAAGTACAATACATTGTCTGATTGCAGCCTCTCATTTTATTTATTTGATGCTGCTCTTTGTCTTACGTTATCATGAGTTGAATTTATTTAGGTTCTGGACAAAACGTCATCTTGGATTTTAGGACGTCATGATTGCCTTTTTTCACCATCAACTAAACAATAAATGTAATAATTGAGAATTTAATTTGCATGATAATTGATAATTAGTTAGTAAGCTGTTGGGCCATCAAAAGCTACAAGAACAAATGATCTCTCTGAAACTCTACTGGAGGACTGAAATGCTGTTCTTTATCCCTTTATTTGGTATTTTGATGATGGCGTCGAACAAAATCTATGGTAGGTGTTCTGTTGGTTTGAGAAAGCTGTTTGATTGATGTGTCACACCATTCAATGACCCTTTAATGACTGTGTATGAATGCATCTGTATTGGTTAGGTTTCTTCACTCGTGTATACAGGTGTGTGGACATGTGTTAAACTGTACATTGTAGGAGCAAATTGGTGAAGAAATAAATGACATTACGTGAAAGAAGTTGAACAAAACAGTTCCTTTTATGACTATTATTTAGACAAGCTGTACATTAGGCTGATCCAGGTGTTATTAAATATAACATACTGAAGTATACAGAAGTAAATCTGTAAAAAGTGATGTTTAACTGATTTGATTATACAGAAATAATGTCAACAATCTCATAATTGGAACAGCAAACTCACCCTTACCCAAAGTCCACAAGCTTAGTTTAACAAATCTTCAAAGATAATATTTGACCAGTCACATCTCGTTCCTGCTCCAGAGTATGTTCAGCTAACACCGGAGCTGCTGTCAAGTGTGTTTACGTGCATGTATATGTTCTTTTGCCTCTGTGACATGCATTTGCACTAACAACTTTATGTAAGTACAGTATGTATATATACATGCCTGTGGCTACATGTAACTGTCTGTGTGTGATAGATATTGTGGGTGAGACTGTCTGCTACTTAGGTATTCAGCATGCGGTGCTTTTCCACCTCTGCTTTACTGAAAACTGAGCCCCCAACATAAGTCAACAAGAGTCGTTTGTTCCTAATTTGGTCGGGCTTTTTTCCTCCCCAAAATGAGTATTTATATATTCACATCAGCAAGCCATAGGGGCTTTCCAGCAGAGATGATGGCAAGACATTAAACAAATTGTGTGCAACGAGGTGATCATAAAATACAACCCTGTGGTGTCTCACACAGACCTGTCATTATGGCAAAAAACAACAAATACACACACACACACACACACACACACACACACACACGATTCTTAGGCTATATACAGACACAAAACACATCCTCACAGACACCCTTGTGATCTGCCCCCCCCCCATGTTTTTCTCTCCATCATCATAAAAGGTGAAGAATGTACTGTTTATTTCTCAGTAGGCCTACATGAGGCTTAATCGCCTGCAGCTTAAAAGTTTGATCGTTAGATTGTGGTAATAAGAGCTTAACATAACCAGATTAACACACTATGCTGCAGTTTATTTTTCACGTATTATTACTTCCAATTGTTACTGAATTATCCACTTCTGCACTAATAGAAAGTGTGGGATCATGTGGGCTGCACATGCACAGTCTAAAGTAGAGCCCTACAGTTACATTAGCAGGCTGATGTTATTGGCTGATGTTTGTTTATCCAGATATACACTACTGTGTATCATTGTACATTTTGGCAAATATGCAAAGAGAATTTGAATACAGAAATGTTTTAAACGCTGCATTCCCTTTTCTTATTAGACCATTTCTTTAATTATTTCCACATAAAATACATTTTGTAATTTAAGTTCTGCGTTTTAATTTGTGGTAACAATTTCCTCTATAGTGGAAATTAAATCCTGCATTGCGTGCATCTGTAGTTAGTAACTTGCAGTATTTTTCACTGCTTTTGTTGCTGCATTGCTGTGTTTAACTAGACTATCTCAAAACTAGCGGGAGTCAGTCGCATTGCCCACATCCTTGTGGACATGCATGCACGTCGAGTGTATGCGCATAATAGAAAAAAAGATGAGGACCACTCAGAAACATTGCTCAATAGTGCTCCTACTGGTCTAAAACTCCACAAGGTACCTTTAGCTGAGGTGGTCTTTGAGGCGAGAAAACCCATCTTTGCTATAAAACACTGATTTTTTTCAAACCATCTAGGAATGACATTGTGCATTGAAATGTATATTAAGTAAAAATCACAGTGTAAATATGTTGACTTTGACTATTATCAACAAAATAAGGATGATAATATGATCTTTGTGTGTTTTTGTGTATTCCATGGGCTTGACGATGGTCTTGTTCTTTGTCTCACTCAAGATCTCAAGTACATTCACCTGGACAAGCCGGAAAATGTCTCAGTTGCAGATCCAGCTCCAAGAAACAGCAGAGCCCCTCTTGAACGTCCATGAGATGCAGTTCTGGCTGGACAAAGCAGTGGCTTGGGGCCAGGCTGACAGCCCAGACACTCAGAAAGACACCTGCTTGCACTTGAGCAGACTGAGAGATTTCCTCCAGCAACTCCTCACACATATCAACAAGATGGTGAGCTATTGTTAAATGTTGAGCTTGTGTCTTCACATATTCTCTTCTGGTAACTTTGTCACAATGCAAGGGAAGCTCTGAGATTAATATTCTTGACAGACTTGGATAGTCCTGGTAGTACACTTTATTTCCCAGATGCCTGTTAAGTCTAATAAAATGGGCTATGTCCAGTAAGAGGCCTGTCACACCTTACCCAATGAAATAAATTAACAGTTAATCAGTTGGACCCAATAGCCAAACACCAACTGATTAATGAAGAACTACGCTAATTCAAACACCACCATGTCTAGTACACACACACACACACACACACACACACACACACACACACACACACACACACACACACACACACACACACACACACACACAAACAAACATGCACACGCTCACTCTTTGTCCAAGCCAGGGCATGAACACTAAGTCCACCGTTGGTAGGGTCCTGCTAACAGAGGCTGCTCTGTGCTGTGCAGAGGCTGTGTATGTCTGGCTGGCAGTGCTGCAGTGTTGAGTTAGTCAGGTAATAGCCGCATTGGGACCTCCAGCGCTAACCTAATGTATCCCTATATCAGGTCCAGCAAATTTGGGAAGGGGGCAGAGGACAGGAGGGGTGTGCAGGACTGTAAGATTTCAGTGTTACTTTGCCCCCTTCTTCCAGCCCTTGCGCGTTAGCACTCTCTGTCTTGCTGCTTTTTATAACAAATATTCTCTCATATTTCTCTTTCACATAATATAGTCTTATTCTCACCTAAGAAATCCTTTTCTTGTTAGTTTTACAGTCATGGTGCCCTTGCAGGTTTTAATTAGTGATTCTCTACAGTCCATATGTCCAGTCCATATGTTTTACCGTAGCACATTGGTGCCATATATTTTATAGATGAGAACATCGACTGGCAATTTTTTGTCATTTGTCTGTCTCCTTATTCCAGTATATGTCACGCAGAGGTGTCAGCAAGCAGGCACAAAGAAAGCGAAAAGAATGGTATAGCTTAATTTGGTTGAAATCCTTTTTACTGGCAGTGGGCTCATAAAAGACCAGCTGAGGATACGCTGCTTCTTGGCAGCGTTTTGCATCCTTTGATAACTTAACAACTTTCCTGTGGCTTATGTCTGACGAAATACTCCTAGTTGTTATTAATTTCCAGGTTTACGCTTTGTTAGAAAAGTGGAGGAACTTTCCTATCTCAATATTACACTTCTTAAAAGAATGGTTGATAGTTTATTTGGAGAAATACAACAGTTTTCTTGTGGACAGTTTGAGAAGATAGAAGATAGCAGAAAAACATATCTGTCCATTTAATATGAAACTGGGATATAACTTGTACACTTGTCAGATGTACAGGTGCTGGTAGTCAGATTGAGTTGTTTTTGGACAGAGCCAAGCTAGCCGTTTACCCCTGTTAAGATAAGCTAATCCACTGTTGGCTCCAGCTTCCCATTGAACAGATATAAGAGTGGTATCTTCTCATTCAACTCCAGGCCAGTAAGCAAATAAAGACATGACTATTAAAGAGTGTTTGCTTGTGTGCATGTGCATTTTCCGTATTGGTTTAGTCACTATAGAGTCTGTGGTGACTATAGGTAAACCGTCTGTGGCATAGATGGTTTTTACCATGGTTGCTACACCGCTGTTGCAATATTACGCCACTCCTCAAAGTAGCTGATCGGAAAATCCTGCTGCCCAAAGTAAGACGGATGCATTATGTGGGGAACTTGAGCATTCACTTTAGTTTATATTTATGTGCTCACCATAGTAACTTTACTATTTAATGTTAGGGCTACTCTGATTGTGGTTCAGTGACGTCAGGGACAGAAGTGTTTCCTCACTGATCTTTTCATTGTTGTCTATAAACTTGTCCCATTTGCCTCCCTGGCTAGTACATAATCAGTCACTTCTGTCTGAGATGTCTGTCCCTAATCAAGACAAGATACTTTGTCTCAAAGCCCATTTATAATTAGGGACAATGTTGACAAGGCTTTGATGGTGATCTGGCCCTGATAGTTAGTGATAATTACTTTCTGTTGTGACTGCTCCTTCTTATGGGCATTCCCGCAGTCACAAAGCATTAGTAAAGTACTGATTGTAAATGAACATTCCTTTTTCGTTGCATCACCGACACACAAATGCACATGTATACTCATACACAACGTTTACCATGTGTTGTTGGATTGATAGGAAGGCCGTGAGTGTGAGGGCTGTGTTTCAGACGGCATTAGTGGTGTTGTGGGGGGCATAGTGGGGGCATTTAGAGAAACTCTACTTGGCCTATTACCATTCTGCTTCCCATTAATGGTGATCTCATCCACTTGAGTGAGTCAAGTTAGTCTCCTTGTCTGTCTGATGCTCATTTTGAACAAATGGTTACCTTAACGTCTTTCTTTTATCCAATGCTACACTAAAGCCATGTTTGCTCTCTGATTATTTCTGATGATAGGTGCATGAAGCAAGACTAATGCATATTGGCTTTGCAGCGACCTTTTTTTTCTCCCGTTCTTCTTCACTTTTCCCTGTCCTCTTTTCTTCTTAACTTATAAATGCTCCTGCAGTACTGCTACTTGAAGATTTCACCACAAGACACAACAAACTTCGCAGCTAATTTTCACCTCCTGATAAAAATGCTTTTTAATTGTAGCCTAAAGAGAGGTGTAATACAAAAGCATGTTTTCTTGATTGACAGGAGTGCCATTGAGGTTGATATGATGATGAGCCCAAGGGGAAGACATGGCACAGGAGAGGGAAATGTTTTTCGGAACACATATCTGTGATCTTATAAATCTGTGATCTTGTAAATCCGACTCTCATGTTTTTCTACATTATAGGATCATATCAGATCCTAATCGCCCAACACCACAACCACCACTGTGTATGCATGGCAGTGAAGTGAGCCAAATCGTCTTAGCTGCACACTGCTTCAATTACAACTGCCTTATGTCAGATTTCTTTGTGTGGTCTTCTCCTGCTTCAAAGCGGTTCTCTAGAGTTTAATTAGCTCAGAGTCTGATAATATGGGATTAATACTAATACTGTAAATGCACATAAACATGATTCATGCACACATGTGCAGACATGCTTGTAAATTTAAGTAACACGTCACCTCTTTGATCTGTTTTCTGCATGTTCCATTGCAGTCATCATATTGTAAAACATAATGTGCTCCGTAATCTAACAAGATGGAACAAATACATTGTTGGTATATTTAACAAGAGTTATCATGAGTCAGTAATGATTTTGAAAGTCTTCATTCAAACTGAAGACAAGCAATTTTCTGACAAATATGCTTTCTTATATTAAACTAGAAAGAACAAATTAGTTGCTTCTGGTTCGACTGAACTGTCAAGCAAGTTTTAATAATCACCTTCTGTTTCCAGTCCACTTTAAACCCCAGACCGTTTTTCACCTGGGTTTGATTCTTGATGTGCTGTTTTTTTTAGTATTCACTCACACTTAAGATACTGTAGACCAGGTCTTGTATTACATTAATTTCAGTGACATATTATTGCAATCTTTCCAACCCATAAGTCCCTAACCCATAAAATTTCACAAGTGAAGGTCATCTGGTAAAATTGAAATGTATAGAAAGTCAGGATTAAAGGTTATTCATGTCTAGTTTGAAACCTTCTGGATGTTTTAATTAGCTGTGAGGTGAAATAAATCACATGGTCTGCTGTTTTAAGCTGGGTAAACAAGCACAGACACACACATACTTAAATCCTCGGCCAGACCCCTGTTCTGCACTGTGTATCTTTTACTATTGACACTACGGTGGGAACTGTGACATGACCAAAACACAGGAAGCAAAGGTGATGCATGAGTAATGTACTGTGCACCTGTGGATGCCTCTGCTATTCAACTCAGTATTCAGTCATTAAGACTTATGATTATTTCTAATGTTTGGCACAAGGTTGCTCAGTTAAAAGGATAAAACAAAAGAAGATGAAACAGGTGAGGAGGCATAAACATCTGGAATACAGTGAAATGATGAAAGAGATTTATTTTTTGGATTGGTTCCACTTCTGTCATATTTGAGTCTGATTATGTGCCAGATGGAAATAAAACCATATTACTGTATGTGTCCTCCACTCAGAGAACTAACTCACTTAAGTTATTACTCCAACAAGCAGGATCAAAGGTGTAAGAGTATTAAAAATGAAAAACATGTAGCCTATTAAATCTATTTTCTCCTGTCTGTGTCTGTTTTCTAAGAGATCCACAACAGAGACCATGAAGACGCTACCATTTCTAGGCCAGTTTCTTGGGCGACTGTGCTGGAACCCTTACGTCACCGCTGATGGTGAGTGGCACCTTCAGATAGATGGATCACATCTAAGACTGATACATTTTGATGATCATACTCATACTAAACCAGAAATCTGCCATCCATAGAGAGAGTTATGGACTTGTCAAACATGCTGTGATTTATTGTGTCTTGTTGTCTGCAGCTACAAGCAGAAGGCTGTTGTTCCAGTGTTTGTGGGGGCTGTACACGGAGCATCCAGGCAATGCTGTGGAAAGAAAAGCCAACCAGTGGATACGGGTATGGACTGGACTTTGTCTCAGTTAATAGAGAATTTTGACTGAAGTCAATAAGGTAGACTTATAGTACAGACACACAGGATACATTTTGAGGCAAGTCACCCATGATTGCTTTTACATGCCACCTTAAATCTCTTTGTGATTCACTTCAACTTTGCATGTGCTAGTAACTGGGCATTTTTATCTCGCTGAAGCACATGCCAAAGCCAAACACTTTAAATTTTGTCTTGACACAAAAAATACTGTCAGGAAATAACAAATCAAAACATAAATAAACTAGAAGGGAACACAAACAAACTGCACTGAAAACATAATCTCCTTTATTGAGGTAACAAGACTATGGATTTGACCAAGCTTTCAGTGCAAATATTTGATTTTTCATTTTCCATACTTGGTGCTGGAGCCACATTTTGATCAATACCAAGAAGCTGTTTAAGCCTGAGACACAGCCTTAGATACTGTAGGAGGTACAGTAAGGGTTTGTTTGCATTGTATTGCATTGTATCAGAATTGTTTGGGGATTATTTCTGTCTTTGTCGGCTTACTCACTCAAGTCTGGCTTACCTGATATAAAAACTTTATGATGCCACATAGTGTGTATGCTCTGGTTTCATTGATCATATTGACCTGACTAGAGGGGGTACACATAGATTAAAGGCATAATAACCAAGGAAAGCTGAAATGTACGTATTTATTGAGAAATCCAGCCACCCATTCATAACATTATTTAGTTCTCTTCCAATCGTGCATCATATGCCTTTTCATATTTTCCAGGCCTGATCTGTTTGCTGTTTATGTCCTAATTAGTTCTTGACTATCATCTCGTCAACAAATACGCCTAAAAAGAATTTGTCTTTAACTGCCTTTGGGCTGTTAAAGACATTTTCTGTCTAATTTACTTTTAATAGGAGTTCTCTCGCCAGCCCTTTGTGTTCCTACTCCAATGGGACATGGATGATGAATGGGGGAGATTGGGTCTCTGTTAGCCTAAGCCTTTTGTGCCCAAAACTGTAAAACATATTTTGAAAGCAAATTAAAATTGACTGTTTCACTGCCTCTTGTCACTAGAGAAGACTCAGCCTTTATATTATGGTTAGTTGATCTTGCTCACTGTGTTTTCAAGACGCGCACACAAAGGAGGGAAAGAGAACAGAGGGAAGAAAAGATTCTGCAATTTTAAACTTTGAGAGGGTTCACACAGATGGCTTATGATAAACAATGTGGAACCTTCACATTTTTGCCAGATTAACTGTGTGTTTGTATTCTTTTGATTAATTTCTCATCTAATAAAACATCATGCTAATTAAAACAGTGCCTTGAAAGTAAACCTTGAATTTGCCAGATGGTCTTTGACCCATAAGAGGGGGAACCGGAGTACATGTGTGTGTGTGTGTGTGTGTGTGTGTGTGTGGTAGTGCTTGTGTCTACAGCATGGCTGCGTGTTTTCGTATGGGTATATGTCTGTATATGCATGTGTGAAAAACAAATCAAGGATCTATCATTGCTTTTTTGTTGGTGTGCCTTCACTTTGTCGCAGCACGTAAACTGATTTTACATTACTAATTTAGTTTGGAGAATTAGGCAGCAACAGTTAAGACTAAGATTTGGTGAGAGAATAAACTTTACAAAGATTATTAACAGTGTGCAATACTTTCTCAAATAGCAGAGAACCGTTCTTATAATAAAACTCTTTAAAAGTCTCCATCTGCACCCAAAATATAAACGCACTCATCCTTGATAAATTTTAAACAGTTCAGGTTCAGACTGTATTTTTATTGACTACATGTGCATGCACAAAATATTCTGTCTTTTACCCTTATTCCAACAAAGACATTTTCCTGCTAAAATGTTTACATGGCTAATGAAAATAAATATTTCACTGATATTCCCATTTACATGCAACTTTGCATACTCCGATATGATGAAAAGGTAGTTGCATTATTTGAACATATCCAAAAACCTGGTGATGGCAAGAGTATCTTAATGTTTATAAGTAGGAAATGTGGGCTTTTCTTTTGTGCATGCATCTTTAGCCGAGCCTTGCAAACGCTACATTCGGAATAAGGACAAATATATCCCAAAAAAAATATGATGTCTACATGACCTCTCTCAAATTAGGAATATTGTCATATACTGAATAATAGTAGACAATGAGTGTACATGCAAACACAGTCATTGTGTAGAAGTAGTTAATTGTAGCTGAATGTATTAGTAACAGCACTGACAGCCAGAGTTAAAGGGTTCACTAGGTCCTACCAGATGAAAGTGTCCAAACAGCACAAGTACAATAAACTCATAACCAACTCTGAAGCTTCTTTTCTTCTCCCAAAAAGCTTCCACTCACCACAAATGACAGGAATGGCGGGAAGCACAAAAAAACCTATTCACCGCAGCTCATCCCATCTGGGTGAGCAGGGCAGATGTATGGTTTTAGGCCAGAGATGGTCTGTCTCTGTGTCTCTCCCTGTGTCTGTGTTGTGTTGGACTGCCTGTCCTGGAATGCAGAATGTAGCCTGTTTTCTGTTAGCTCTGTCTGATCTTGCTCCCCAACATTGTTTTCTTGCTGCCTCCATAATAGGCTGACAGTCTGGTGCTAAGTGGCACCTAAATACTGTGTTTGTGTACATTTGTGCATGTGCTCATGTGTTTGTGAGTATTTGTGCAAAAACACGTGTTTTGCTGCTACTGTATATACTGTTAGTAGCCACATGTATTTTTCTCTTTAAATTATGATAGTGTGTGTTTTGCCTTTTCTCCCTCATGTCTTCCCTTCACCCCACCCTGTCTGTCTCTCCTCTCCACATCTGAGTGTTCTCACTGGGTTTGATGAATGCTGGGTTCAGCCACATAGCTGCAGGCTATGTCAGATAGTCATTAGCTCAATTGGTCTGGTTCTGTACATCCTGTGCTAGCAGGGGGACCACACAGTGTTGCAGTAACATGGCGTGATCTTTGAGAAGATGACAGATAAGTAAAGCATACAAGTGTAATATTAGAGGGCCAGAGGATGGACAGTTTGATAGCTTAATCTTTGACATGAATCTTCACTGACTCAAACAGGGTGAACCACAGGTAGGCCCTGGAGCCACTGTGGCAGCTTCAAACCATATTTTGGACTTTTTGCTCACATTGGCTGCCACACTGTGTTTTAATTTGGAGATGAAAGTATCTTTGTGACAATAATGTTCCCCTTTCATCTTTCTGTTTCTTCTTGGGTGGCATCTCTCTTTCAGTAAATCTGACTTACTGAAATTATTATTTCTATTTCTTTCTTTACATTTCATCCTTTAACTTAAAGGAACAGTTGACATTTTGGGAAATACGTTTATTTCTCACATTGTTTGTTTAATCCCAACAGAAACAGAAATACAAAAATGAAAATATGTGGTTTTACAGGAAGGTAAACAACATCCTAATTAGTGAGCTTTCAGACATATTTTTGAACTCTGGGCAGAGCCAGGATAGCTGTCTCCTCCTGCTATCACTCTTTATATTAAACTAAGCTAATTACCTCTTCCATACTACCAACAAACAAATATATGAGTGGTGTGTATATATATATATATATATATATATAGTATAGAATTTGACACTAGTCAAAAGTCAAAAATGTCCTGATGCTATTTAAGGTTTGTTTATATCAGTATTCCTGGTTAAAAAATGTAGTAAACCCTGTATTTTAAATCTTGATCAAGTGAGAAACACAAACTGCTGATTTTCCATTCATAAGTCAACCGCTTTAATTATGTATGTCAACATACCACAAATTCATATGGTGAAAAGATTATAGATGGGGTTTTTGAAATTGCACATTTCTTTAATGCGCTCTATGTCAGTGAAAAAGGTCTGAAGACAGTTTCTTATAACTTCATTATTTTGTCTGATCATTCAGACTTTTCTGTCTCCTCTTTTCTCTCATTTCATCTTCCCTCGTTTTGTCTCGGCTGTTTTGACCATCTGAAGCTATACTTGAATCTTTCATTGGTTTTGGGAGAATTCAATCATGGCTTAGTAATTGTTAACAGGCACCCATCAAAACCAACCCAAGTCTTTGCCTTGTGCATTTTTCTACATCCTCTGTTTTAATTTTAGATTTATAGAGGGATAATTTCTATGGCAGCAGCATGTCCAAGCCCCCAAAGCCAGCTTGGTTGCTGTTTTTCTGTGAGAGAAAGATGACTTTTGACCTAAAGTATTTGCCATCCATCTATCCATTTGCCTTTCATCCCATTCCTCTGACCACACCCTTTTTCCCCCGCTCCAAATGCAGCCATTGCAGAGCGTTCCAGTCTCTCTTTGCCGTTCCTTCTAACCAGCCTTCCATCTCTTATCCCCCAGCCCCACTGTGCCTCCTTACCAAGGGTGGGATAAGTGTGATTGGTTTTGTATGTACTCAATGTGCAGGGTTTGAGGGCGCTCAGATGGTAGTGATTGGGGTTGTTTTGTAAGACTATGTGGAGGGTAAGCATCTTAGCGTGCTGTAGGGCCTGGCCAGAGAAACCACACAGCTCCACCAACAGCACTGCAGCGCTCCTCTGCCTGGGATCTTGTTTTTTTTCCTTCACTTGTTGTTGGTTTTTTTTTTTGTCCTCTTTTTTAAAAAACATTTTCTGCCTCTCTCAATCTCGTTCTCTCCTCATCTTTTGTTGATCTCCTTTTTATCTGCAGTTTGAAAGGGATTTGTACATTTTTAGTCTACTCTTATTGGTGTGCATGTCTCTGTGTTTTTGGTTCAACAGAGTTGTAAAAACAGATGTGCGTTGAAGATGTGAGGCCATGGCTGTTTCTGTTGGATCACACTTTCCAGCTTGTACTAGTGAATCAACTTATTGTGGTCAAATAGAGAGGACTAAATCAATCCCTAATTCAAAGTAATAGGTCTTTGGGTTTTCATCACACTTCTGAGGGAATACCAATGAACAAAATTCTTGCCAAACATTCAGTTTATTAATCATTTGACCACTGAATACTCTGCTGTGCCATGTTTTTTTGTGTGTTCTTTTTTTTAAGAATGTTGACATTGAACGTAAAATAAGTCTGTTTCTCAACTTTTCTTTCCTTTCAAATGATTTTAGGAAAACCATTCCTCAGTAACATTTTTGTATCCAAAACTGCCTTAAAAAAGCTGAGAACCACTCTTGTAACATAACTCACAGTACGAGTCTAGTGTTCCTGTCTTTGTTCCTTCATTATGTCTTGCTTTTTTTTACAGATGAGAATCAGCTGAGTTTATTAGTCTAGTTTTATCAGTGTATGATGAGGCCCCTTCTGAAAAATGCTTGTAAAACACCAAGGACCTCTGTAACAAAGAATGTTGATTTTTGAAGTTGCTCATATGCTGTCCATACATTCTCACTTACTGGAATGCCTTTTCTTGGCTCATGTGGTTCAAATGATATGACGCCAACAGAGTCATCCTATATTCCAGTAACTAATTAGCTTTGATGCTATAGGTCTTGGGGTTTGGGCAGATTGTATTAAAGTCTTGTCCAATGTTATAGATATACACATAAAGTGCCAATAATCTGCTGCACATTGTGTTTCTCTTCCCTCCCACAGAAAGTCTTGTCTCAGCTTGCTACAGAAGACGATGATGCTGCAGCGCAGACATTAATGAAGCACACGGGTGTACCACCTGAAGAGTACCATCTCAAAGTCCTGAGAAAGGTATTGGCCCTTTATTGCTGTTTGCCTAATTCCTGCCTGTCGATACACACTGTACGTAATGATGTGGATGTATGCAACCTGTGCTCTTTCTTGTATTGCAGAGGGTGGCACTGCTGCAGCAAAACATTGGAAAGAGCTGCAGTTCTCTGGGTGACATAAATCAAAGGTACAGCGCAGTAGAAACTAGTGTTGCCACTAATGATTATATTCATAATGGATTAATCGGTTGATTATTTTTCTTTGTTTGCTCTATGAAATATAAAAAAGAGAAACCTTATAAAAAATTGTGTGTTATGTCTTCATCATGTTTTGTTTTGTTTTGGCTGACCAACAAACTAAAACTTAGATGAGCATTTCCAAGCTAAACAAACAAATCCTCACATTAACAAGGCTGGAACTGGACATTATTATAGTTAACAATCCTAAGTCACTTTAAATCATTTTAGAAAACAAATAGTACATTTTCCTGGAAAGGATCAAAGCACACACATCTTTAGGGCCACGGGAGAAATGAATTCATTGATAAGAAGTTCCAGATAATACAGATTTTGTCTGTATGATTGTTTGCAGGTGTTCATGTGACAGCCTTCTGGCCACATCAGAGGCTTGTGTTCCCCTGGTCACTTGTCCCGAGGCTGCCCCTCTCATTGGCGTGCTGCTGCAGCAGCCAGTGACTTGTGTCAGGGCCGCACTGAGTGAAGACTTCCTGGATGCTCTGAGCTCTGCTTATTCCAGGTAGGGGGGGGGGGGGGGGGCGGCACACAGGTGCTGAGTTCCTGTCAGGCTGTAACATATGTTTCCAGAAAGTTTTTCTTTTAGGTTGTGTCCAAACCGCAATCATGTTTGTAGCTGGAATATTTCAGATGCAGTGTGATGATAATATCAGCGCTTTATTCTTTTTCCTAGCCAACGCTTGTCATTGGAAGAACAGGCTGTAGTCTCTCTGTGGTATCACAACCTGTCCAGCCTGGAGGAAGCAGTGCTCAGTCTGTTGGAGTGTGTTCTGACCAACACAGGGTTAACGCTGCAGAAGCTGAAGCAGCAACTGACAGAATCACTGCTGGTGGGTAATTTATTATTATGAGGTAAATGATAGAAAAATCAGAAGCAGTTTTGTTTGGAGCTGCAACTAACAATTATTTTCATTCTTAATTAATCATATGAAATGTCAAACATCTTTAAAATTTCAACAAAAAAAAGAGGAAAAAAACATCATAATACCTCAGAGCTTTTTGTCCAAATAGCTGAAAGATATTTGGTTTACAATGATACAAATTAAGAAACAAGATCAAAATAGTTGCAGATTAATTTCGACTAAATTGGCTAATCAAATAATGGGGTGATTGTTTCATCTCTAGATTAGTTTATAAGTGAAATGTAAGGTTTTGTTTCAAAGCAGCTTTTTACAAGTGGTGTCTCGGCAAGTACGCAGCGAAACACATGGTTTAAATCTCATATTTTACCTCATTTACCTCCACGAGTAACTATTTTGGCAGTTATGGGAAGGAAATAGCACATTACAGCCAAGACAAAAAGACAAAATATAGTATACTGTATCTGGAGAGCTGACATTGTGATCAGACCATAAGATCACATCTAAAATGTATAACTTGTGATATTGTTGAGTAACTAATATTGGCCTGGTTTTACCTTCACAGTAGGAGAGATTTGTGTAGAATAATGTGCCATTGTGCCGTGGCATTTTCTGCAATTTTACTGCTGCACGAATTGGCAACTTTCATGACTGTTGATAAATTGGTGACATATTGCTGCTGTTAAGTTTGTTTGTTATGTACATAGTTTGACTCATCTGCCCTGAATTATGGAGTCTCACATCAGAGATCACTGCACTCTCCATATGTGTTTAACTCCACTTTGAACTGCTTTGTAAACTGTGAAACCAAACAGTTTGAATATAAAGTCTGCTCATTTTATTATGAGGTATGGGGTTGTAATGTTTTCATATGCATAGTTCTTGGAACAATTCCACTGCTTTTTTGGTGGGTCTTTATTGACTGTTTTTGCCTGGCTAACTCACACCATTTGGCTTTGCTCTGCATGCATCTCACATCATTTGGCTAGCTCTAAACGGCATCTCACATCATTTGGCTTGTGCTACACAGCCTTGACTGTGCTGGGTAAGTACTGAACTCTCTGTTGCTTCAGTCCTTGGCCACTCCACACTTCATATAACTTAAGATCATGCCCAGTTCAAAAGTCACAAGTGATTTTTGATTTATAGATTCTTATGTGTAGTTATTATACATGATGTCCTCATTACAAAAATACAATCAGAAAATACCAGTGGTGATTTGTGTTCTTTTCACTTGGCCACCAGGGGCTGCTTTTTATTTTATCCCACAATAACTTGGAATGCGTCTGACGAATTAGCCATTGTGCAAAGCGAGGATAACGATAAAATAATTAAATGTGTCACTGAAACCAAACAATTCAAGAACTCTCAGACAAAACACTAAATTAAATGTCTAACAGAATCTAGACCCAGTAATTATTCCCTGAATAGGCAAGACATAGAAAATAGAGTCAGGGGGATTAGATTCATCTATGTAGACATGTTTTCTACAAAGTTTTTGTGCCAAACGTGTGCCCGGCAATACAGTACCATGTGTGTACTTTCATGAATGGCATTGTGTTTACAAAGGTTACTGAGTTGGATTGCCTTTGCTACCTATAAATGTCAACGGAACAAAAATTTACCAGCACCATGTTGACTCAGGTAAAGTTTGTCAGTTGTGTCACTCCAGCTTTTCTAGTGATGGTCCACTTGAGCCGTGTACATATAACAGACTAGCAATGCACACTTTTTCATTTTAGGAACTGCTCACACACTGGTGTACATGTATTTGAATTACTAACACTGTAAGTACAGAAACATGTTGATTGCACTAGATTCCATCATCTTGAGTTTACTTCTCTGTCGCGTCATGGATGTATTTGTTTACCCTCTCATCCATCTCTGACTGACCTCTGTTTTTTATCACCTTGCTAGTTCACACGCACATGTATGCATGCAGACCCTGACACACATGTGCCTCCAGTCGTTTTGTTTATGATATTGCATCTGGTATAGCGTGTCTGTTGTTAAGAGGGTGGGAGGCATACGTTTAGATTTCACTTAGCCTACAGGTTGTTTGGATGTCAGATGTGCGTTTCACATGTGTGTCTGTGTATTGCAGTCTGTGTTGGCGTGCACGTGTGCAAGAGCAAAAAAAAAAAAAATCATCATCTGAGCCGACTGGCTTGCCTCTCTCCTCGCCTCCCTTTCACTTGCTTGTTTAAACTGCAATCAAAAATGGGAAACATGAAATTAGGCCCACATTCCTCGTTTTGGCTTGTCCCACCCCCCTGTGATCCAGTGAGAGACACAGGCCCAATAACAATAAACACTCACTTCCTGTGCCTTACTGCCAAAAACAGGATGTTTGTTGTGTGCTGTAATTGACCCTCCTTGAAGTGTTAGTGGTAAGGTATGGAGGAGGACGCTCAAAAAAAACCCATCTGTTTTCACTAGGGGGAACCATGACAGTTCGCACACACGCATGCATGCATGCTGGCATGCAACCCACATAAGCAGAATCACGCTGACATACATGAAGTTAGTGCCAAAGTAATGCTGATGCCCACGCAAACAGTTACATAAAACCTGTTTTGTTTGATTAATGCTGTTTTCCAGGCAAGGAGGGCAAAAAAGAAACAGACATGTCAAAGCTAAGGTTAAAATACTTAATTTGTATGTAGGAACGTTGTAATGACACCATATAAGCACTGGGTGGGGCTGTTTGATCTTGCTGACTTCACTGAGACTAGTTTGTAGGTTATTTGAAATATATAAGTTGACTACAAAAGCTTACACGGAGCTGATTCTGGTCCTCTTTTTAGTATTACTCTACCACAATGCAGGATTAAAGCCTGGAAGGTAGATTACATGTGCTCCCCCTATAGTGAAGCGTTAGTTCCTATAGAGTGTGAGGGGGTGAGAGGGAGAATAATTAAGGACTAGAAGATATATAAACACGGAGAGGGAGGCAGACATGAACAGTACAGCTGTTAAATGTTTGCGCTGGGGCGTTTTAGAATGTGTTAAATCTAAAACACATGATGAGTGTGCATTAGGCAGAGATGAGAGAGTTAGTGTGTGTGGGTGTGTGAAGGAAGGACTGACAGAGTGGTAAACTGAGTGGTTAATGGGGAGAGAGTGAGAACAGGGGGGAACTGAGGCTCTATGACAGGGAGATTTGTAGACGATACAACGGTGACACCCAGTGGTCTCGAATATTACTCAAATTTGAAATTATAAAGGAGGTGGGTTTTAGAAGAAATAAGATTTTATATAAATACATAATTACATAAATTGTGTTCTTGTGTGTTTCAGCCTAAAGCCTGTGCTCAGCAGTGCTCCATATTCTTGGTTGTGAACGACATCTTCAGGTGAGTGCTGGTGTGCAGTTCTGAGGTTGATGTGGTGCTCATGTGGTTTTGGTTGATGTGACATGTTTTGGCTTGTTTGTTTGCAAATTTTGTTGTAATGAATACCGTGTGTGTGTGTGTGTGTGTGTGTGTGTGTGTGTGTGTGACAGATCCATCCTTAAGCAAGCTGAAGGGACAGAGTCTGTTAAATATCTTATCCAAATCTTTACCAGCTGTTTCCTCAGGGAACTGGCCCTGCTACAGCATCAGGTAGGCCTCGAAGTCTGAACGTCTAACCTAAATATCTGTTTCTTTAACAAAAGTAAAACTACCAATTATTCATTATCAATTAATTTTCACATGTTTCTTCTCCTGGTTCTTCTCGTGAATAGTGAGCGTCACAATCCAAACAGTCCAAAACCCAAAGATATTTATTTTATATTTATATATTTATTTATCTTCATCATAAGAAAAGCAGAAAACAAGTGCTGAAACAAATGTTTTTTGTATTGTGCTTCTAGAAAGAATTGACTGTTGATTATAAGAATTTGCATATACATTTTATGATTTTGTAATACATTTGAGTTGATTGACTTACAGCTCTGTTTTGTTTGAAAAAGAAGCTAAAAATAGATTGTGTTCGAAGTTAGTTAGAGTTCTTTTAGGTGATGAAATCCCAAATGTTGAAGTCTGGTCTAGTTACACAGCAGAGACAACAGGATGCTTTTAAAGGTTTTACTGAAACTCAGTCAATACATTTGAACATATTCATCTTGCATATACAGTGATGCCGAAGATGGGAACTTCACCTACTGAAACACAATATTCTGAATATTACAACAGATGTCCAATTATTCTCACCCCACCATCTTTGCTGGAAATAAAAGGATGGTTACTTTTATGCCGCAGGCTTAAATGCACACACAGGGCGATGAACAATTACCCTCCCTCTGCAGGCAAATTCACTTTAATATTTGATGAATCCTCCACATCATTATCACTTGATATCCAGCGGGGAGCTCGCTGCTTGCACACTTCACACACCTGTGCTTTATAGACAATAGATGCAAATCACTTTTAAATCATCAGGTTGCAGGTAATAACTTTCAACACCTTAAAACACCTGCAGTGTGTGGAAAGCAGCATGAGGTGATGTGTCACTATGTATTTTTCCACTTTTGCTAAAACTTTCAGCCCCTACGGATTCTCACAGATATTCTTTACACAAGTTTGTTGTTGCATAGGGGATCTACATCAACATCAACAAGTCCTGTGTGACTGTAGAGAACGATCTTGACACTCGCATATCAGCCAGAAAACAGACGAAGGTGTGATGTATTACCTGCTACACGGTTTTGTGATTATAGCTTAACTCCCTTTCTCCTCTATTAACCAGTAGATGGCAGTGCTACAGTGCATTTACAGTGAACTCAGGTTTAATGGCTGTAGTCACACCGCACTAAATGCTACCTATTACATGCTACATTACACATTAGCACCTACTGTATCAGCGTTACACAGCCTCCCATTCAAAATATCATTTTTCAGGCTTTCAGAGCATGGTGATGTGTGAGTTCAAGGTAAGTATGATTTACATTTATGAAGCTCAGGAAAATTTGCGATTTGTGTTGTTTCAGACGAGTGTACCTTTGAAGGCCTTGTTCCCACAGTCACCTCAGAGTCTGCTGGTGCCTCTCGTGACCCTGCCGTCAGGTCAGTGCGTACGTAGACACTCATCCATATGAGTGTGTGTGTGTCGGTGTGTGTCTGCTAATGGATATTTCACTTCGACACAATGCACAAAACCCTCTATTGTGACAAAAAGTCTATTCAGGTATTCTTTAACTGTGTGTCAACAGAGTTTTCTGCTGCAGACTGAAGGGGCTCTTGTGTGTGTGTTTCTGTTGGTGATCAATTGTAGTTAGATAACAACTGCTTTAAGTGTTGAATGTCAGCTATAAAGGTTGACATAATGTGGAAAGTTAAGTTTATATATTCTGAAAATAAGCATTACAATGAAATCTGTACAGTAATTTAATGAGTTGCCTGTTTTTGTGCAAGTTACATGTATTGTGAATAACTGGAATGTGTTACACAAACATCAATTTTTTTAATCATTATTTTCATTTAGTAGAATCTATATTATCAATCATGAATAAATATTAACAGTGTTTATGTATGGGAATCTTTACTATTGAAGGGATGCACAGTAGGTGAGTGCGGGGGCACAGCAGAGCACTGCTTATCAGTGTGTGCCCAGACTGGCCTGTAGGCAGGAATGATTTACATGAATGAGGCCATTTAGGGACACACTAGAGCCCAGCCAGAACTCTGAGTTAATTATTACTGTGTGTGTGTGTGTGTGTGTGTGTGTGTGTGTGTGTGTGTGTGTGTGTGCGCCTGTGTGGTGAAGGGCAATCTTTCACCGGAGACTGAATAGAAATGGTACTGTGAAAACTAGAAGATTTGAGGTTTTATCATGATTTGTGCTCCCTCTGAAAAATGAAAAAGACTAAGTGTTGCATTGTTAAAGGAAGGAAGACCTGGATTAAGATGTCAAGCGTTTGAAATATTTGTTTGTCAACTGTAAATGCCAGTTAGATTGGGTTTTAGTGCAATGTTTGGCTTGTGGTAGGAAAGTTAGATTTGACACAACAATGCAGCATGTGACAAAGACAACCTTGGCCCTTTAAGAGGTTAAAATTATAGCTGGAAAAGCTGGAAGTGCTAACTGTAGTTGATCCAAATACTTTGTGTTTTATATTTGTCTTCCAAACAGTCGATTAATCTAGAAAATAACTCACAAATCAATCAGTAATGAAAGTAATCATTAACTGCAGCTCTTGTACAAAAACGACAAGTTGTGGTGTTACGGGGAGTGACATGCTGGAACTCTTTCTTGGTCGGAAAGCAATAACTTCTCAGTCTTTTTGTCATCTTAAGATTGGCAGACAAGCAGCTGAAACTTCAGAAAGTTACTGCTCCTGGCCAAGATATAGTCCTGCTCATAACCCCCTGTAAAACCACAACTTGTCAGCAGACTGTGCTGTATATGTTTCTCTGTTTCACATCTTTGTGCAAAGCTAAGCTAACCGGCTGCTGGCTATAGCTTCATATTTACTGTACAGAGTGGTATTAATCATTTTGATAATGTTGAACATTGACTTAATAGCTGGCTTTGAATATTATGAATACTAATTGGTTGTAAAACAAACAAAAAAAAACTATATGTGCTACAAGTAATCATTATGTCTGTGTGACTAAATCTGCTCTTGCAGAGATGCCTCAGGAAGCTTGGAGACATCACCTGAACTGGCTCAGTGGCTCATTACAGAGACTGACAGAGGAGGAAGAGGAAGGCGATGGAGACAGCAGCAGTAGCACCAGGTCAGAGCGGGAAAGGCTCGCAGAGAGAATGTGTTAATGTGTGTCCGCTTCAAGCACCCTACTGAATGCCTGTGTGGTGTTCTTATTTCCATTAGCTGCTGTTGAGGGGGTGGTTAGTCAGATATTTTCCCTTTGCATCACAGCAAAGAGGTCCTGGTGCACTGTGTGGCTCCTCCAAGCTCTCATTAGAAGCTATTAGCTTGGGAAATGGAGAGCTGAGGAGAAAACAAGTGTTGGAAAGCCCAAGAAGAGTGAGAAAAGGAATGCAGAAGATAAACCATAGAAGCAAGGAGATGGTGGACATGTAGAATATTAGCATGAAACAAAGAAAAGCAGAGAGTGAGTAGCCTTGGTTGGATGGATTTAGAGAAAAAGAGGATAGGGGATGAAGATAAAAAGCAGAAAGCAGTTGATGACCTAGAGATGGAGACGGCTGACTTGATACCCTCCAGCTGCGGTTTTTAACAGGGCCCATTATCCCCACCACCGCTCCATTCTGGAGCTCCATGCAAAATTCCCAAAACATTGTTCTGAGCCAGCGGTGGGAAAGTAGTATGTTGTGTTGCTCAGAGCGAAGATGCAGCTGCCAGGGCCCTGCAGAGGGGTGCTGCTGTTTGTATCTGAGAGCCAAGGGGAAAGAGGGGTGATGAGGAAGAGAGCTCTAATGATGGTATTAGGGAAATTTGAGAGAGAGATCCGTATCGCTCTGCTAACTTCAAGTCATAGTCTTGTTGTTGCAGCTTTCTTTCTGCCCAAAATCTCAGTCCATCCTGCAACATCACACACTTTTTTACACTCATGTTAAGATTTACCAAAAATATGTTTTCAACAGCTGAGCAATGAATGGATGGACAATATATTTTAGAGCTTCTTTTAGGGCTTCATCTTCATCTGCTTCATCTTCTATTATCTTGTCAATGAGAAGCTGGAAAAAGACGGTAGAAGAAAACAAGATTTCACTCAACCAAATACAGAAAAAGAAGAGAGCTGGGGTATACTTAACCACAGTCAGGATCCAAAAAGTACAAAATAAGTTTGCAAACCCAGATGTATCCAATTCCCTTTTATTTTAGGTCTCAGTTCTTAATTTCAGGAACTTGCAGTACTGCGTAAATAGAGAAGTATCAAATGCAAATGGGAATGGATTCTAAAGAGGTGGCATTGGATTTTGTAGTATGAGGTGTTATTTAATGCTATAAAACTGATGCTTATTTTTATATGGTATAATAGATCACCAGTCGAAAGAGCCAATCACAGCTGCCCTCTGTGATGTCACAACTTTCAACAAATATTGAGGTTCAGTATAGATAAGAGCATCTCATCTGGGTGCTTTGCCCTTCTGTCACGCCCCAGCACTTGCGGGAAAGCACTCCCTCAAATGTGAAATTTGCCAGTTTAAGAGCATTAAATAGGAATACCATACTTGCTTTTTAGTGATGGGGGCTAAAATCCTATGGCAAGTCAGGCAAACAGTTGTGTTATAACATTGCAGATCAATAGTCAGCATCTTTATCCAGAAAAAAAGATAAAGAAATAGGGGTTGATGAGTGTCCTTTCAGTCTGCCTCCATCAAAGTGGATGGACCTGACATCTCCAACTATCTTAGTGAATCTCATATGTCTGACATCTGTCATTTTGTTGTTAAGATGCTATTTTCCTGTTTTGGTAGTCTGTCAGTGTGATGTTACTGTAAATTAATTACATTGCTGTGGTGAAGCAGAACTGCTGTCTCTGTTTTGTTAGCTGTTTGTGCTTTTTAAGTGAACTTTTACTATGAGCTGAGACAGGTCGGTTTCAGACCCACATTGCATACATGCAGCTCAATTTATGTGAATTCTGAAAGCTTTAATATTCTGTGCGCGATTGGACAGACCAAACAACAAACCAAACTCTTGTTCTAAAAGCAGGTGTTTTATAATGGGGTCATTTCTTTCACAGTAAAAACTGTAGTTACGCCATCACTGAGGCTCTTTTCTGATTACTTTGATCGACAGGCACAATCAGCACACGTCACTTACTCAGTAACATGAATATCTAACCTGTAATGAAGTCTTTGCCATGGACGTACACATTAACTGGCCAGGTCACACAGTTTTTACAGTCCCACCATTTTTATCCTCTGTGAATATCCCGAAGGTGTCTCCTGTTAGTGTCTGATGCTCTTTGGAGAAGTAAAGAAAATCGTAAACTGGATTTTTGATGTGCAAAATACAATGCAGCAGCTTTTAGCGACTTTTACGGCACTTGTTTCACCCAAACGGCACGGTTGTTCTGAGGACGGGAGAGTGACGTATGCCTTCTCTCATGAATCTAATTCTAAATCAGATCTGTATAAAAGCTTTTTGATCATCTATTATTCCTGTCAGTGGGGGCAGGACTAATATTACTGGCAGCCACTCAGAGTTGCGACTCATTAGTAAAGCTCTTATGATGTAAATTACCCTAGACAGACTTATTATTAGATTAGATTATTATTGGAGGGTTTGTATGGTGCATTGAAAACCAAATCATTTATGAAAACATCCCAGATGTGTTTCAAAATGTTTTAAAATCTATTATAATACCTCCCTCTTCTCTGCTTTTGCCAAGTTCTTTATTAATTGACAACAACTTGGGTGTAAATTATGTTCTCTGCTGTGCTACAGTGTCATTATCTATGCACTTCCACCAAAGCAGCATGGAAACATCCTTCAGATCCCATGATGCCTAGAGGAACCAAATGTTTAGACAGCTCTCTACTTGAAGCATTGATAATTGATTTTTCCTTCGTTCCTGCAGGGGGCACCACAAAGTGTTCGACGCCTGGTTCCTGCTGGTTCAGTGTGCCCACTGGGTGCAGGCAGCTGTCCAGCTGCTGGTGACATCTGGGCCTGAGGACTGTGGGCCTCTCCTGTGGCTGCTGACCTTCTACCACCACCCTACCAATAGGGGGCACCACAGAGCACTACAACTGGTAAGACTTTCTAGCAGAGTGGCTCTTTGGATGGTTGGTTGGTTTGATCCAAATTGAAATATCTCAACCACTATTGGATGGATTGTCAAGAAATTTGGTGCAGGCATGTATAGATAAATCCTAATCTCTTTGGTGATCCACTGAGTTTTCCAAGTTGTAAACAATGATATTCCCATCAGCCCCAACTGTACTTTGTTTAACACTAATTAGCAAAAGTTACAATGCTAACTAAGATAGTGTTAATGTTAAACATTGTATGTTAACCAGCCTCACAGAGCTGTAGACTCTAGGTCTTGTGTTATTTTGTAAACATGTAATTTGGAAATCTATTTTTACATTTTACTTCTAACATTACCTAGTTTTGTTGCTGCCTTTGCATTTGCAACACTGCTGTAGCTCAGTGGAAAAGAACAACACCCTATTGAAGTTCTGAGGTTTGTTTTGAATGTTTGAATCTCAGCTCGTCTGTCTATAGCATAAAGCGTGTCATAACTCAGCAGCATAATAATCCGGACGGTCTTTTATTTGCTCTTGGCAGGTGTGTCATCGTTTAAAGCCACAGAACAAATACAGAGGAAGAAGAATAACACATTAAAGAATAAATTATAGATGAACCCTTCCTGAGAGGGAGAGAATGAGACAGTGGTGAGGAGAGCGAGAGAGATACAGATGAGGGAGGGGAGCCGGGTGAAAAGGGTGATGTAGTATCGATTTCCCAGCGAGTGTCTGGCCAGTTGGCCTGAGTTTCATCTCTCTGTCTCCTGTTTGTCCGCCTCCTCTCATAACCCTAGGAGACTTGCTGTCGTCGCCGCCGCCGCCATCTCTCCCATTACGATCATACACCCACCTCACATGGGGTTATCTTTGTACGTCATTTGTGAATTACTAATCTATTGATTTTTATTTGCAGGAAAGATACTTAAAGCGATGCCTCTTGATTCCACACATTCGTCAGCTGACCTTTATCGTGTGACCTGTGTTTCCAGGTGCATGCCAAAGAAGCATGGGACCACCTACGCTCCCTTTTTTTGGTCTTAGATCGTCCTCTTCCTGTTGGTCGTCTGCAGTCATTGGTCACTCTGCTGTCATCACAACCTCAGCGACCATCGCCGTCTCCATTATTGATCCTCAACCTCTTGGTGAACTTTGCTGTTTTCTTCCAGCAATCGCTGAGTGGATCAACAGAGATTTTACAGACGGTGAGGAAATATTCTGTTTTTAATCAAGTTAGACAGGCATGCACAACATCAGTTTCTGGAAGTTTCATTAATAGGACATATCTACTATCTAGTGTTCTGTTGCATTTTATATCATAATATATCATAAATACTGTCTCTACAGAAACCAGTTTTGCTGCTTTTTGGCCCTGTGCCAACGTCTTTCTGTCTTTCTGTGTGTGTGTGTGTGTGTGTGTGTGTGTGTGTGTGTGTGTGTGTGTGTGTGTGTGTGTGTGTGTGTGTGTGTGTGTGTCAGTCCAGGTGGTGGAGAGGTCTGGCCTGGTTGATGAAGCAGCGTGTGTTCTCAGTTCACTGGAGCTCAGACTAAACGAAGGAAGCTGCTTATCAAGCGACGCTAACGGAGTTCATCTCAGGATAAAGGCACTTCAGAACACAATAACGCATATGTGTGCAGCATCGAGCCCTGCTGAGAACTAAGTACACACACTCACACGGACACTCTAAAACAGGTGGGAGAGCATACCTACACACACATACACATTAATGCACATAACCACACAGCAATAAATTCATCCTTGGCTCTTCCATCCTTTTTTTTTTTTTTTTTTTTTAAGGGCACCTTTTGCAGAATGACAAATAGCTACGCTCTTGTGTAGATATGTGGTACAATGACAGGAGTGTGTCAAAACAGCACGGCGTGGACAGATTATGTGGAGAAGCTACAATTATACGCACACACGCACACACGTATACCACAACTACAAGGCCCACAAGGGCACTTGAGCAGTGACAGATCGAGCTGCAAAGAAGCAGCAGCTCGTACAACATGTCCGAGTCCTCCCACTCATGTAATTGTGTGACAACATAAATCCTTCACGCTACACATGTTGACTGAAAGAGATTTAGATTGGAGGACAGGACACCAAACACCGGTTATCTTTGCATAATTACTATTTGTGCTTAGATGTTTATGTGGAAAACATTCTGACGGCACTGACTATATGATGAAATGTAAATAATTAAATGAAATGTCACTTCTTTCTCTATGTACATTTTTTTCTCGCTTTACTATTTATGATATGATGAATAACTCTCTGTCCTTTTTATGTTTGATCCATCATTTTAGGCACAGACATTAAGAATTACCACTGGAGCTTTTGAGAATCCCTTGCGTCTGCATAACATAGTTATAAATACTGGTTGACTACTGCTAGAGTTGGACAGAAATATTCACAAATGAATACCGTATATTACATTTATTTTGGAGATGTTTAAGCAAAAGTATTAAATTGTTTAGCATCATTCAGGATCATTGATGTTTAATTGAATTTGGTACATGATGTATACATTTGTTTTCCATCCTTAAAAGTAAAACATTGCCCTCAAGACTGGAGTAATTACTGGAGTCCTGTGTAAAGTGTATGTCTTCTTTTTGTCACAGATAAATCCTTATTCAAGAAACATTAGGCAGTCAGATTGAAACAGATCTGTTTAATGATTTAGCAACACAGTTTGGCTAAATAATCTATGATATTTTCTGGATCATGCTACTACTTTGGCGCTTCCTTACAGATAGCTGGACTCCATATTTTACACAAGGCAGAATTGTGACAAGGTGGTCTTGCCCATGACTGCTGCCAGATTTCTAACGGCGATAAACGATTTCACAGACAGCAAAAATGATCTCTCCCCTCTCTCATCATTTGACTAGAGTGGAAAGATGTAGAACACCTGTCTGACCTCCGAGAGGGAACATTGTAGAGCAGCACCACATATTAGTATACCGTTTGTGCATAAATCTAACATCATTTAAATCTAAGATCCAATTTTCTTCACATGTACTTGGATTTCACTCAACCTTTTTTACGAATACATTACTCAGCCAATATTTAACAATTAACAAGCTGGCTGTGATACTTGTTGTGTATAAAATCAGTATAATAGGCTTGTGGCACTGACTTATGTTCAGGTTTTGCTCCTTCAGTGATGAAATAAGCTTAAAGAAAATTCATGTATTTATTTCAAGAAAACATTTTATTTTAACACAAACATCTCAAAGAGTTTCCCTTAAAATGATACAAAAAAACATCATTCACACATACAGAAATGCCCCTGAGAGTCATTGGTTGTATATTTTCCAGTGTTGTTACAGGCCAGGGTGAAGTAATTTGGTATGTATAAAAACATGACTCACCTCAAAGTATTTCCAGTCTAAACTCTTAAGAACCAGATCATGACTTCAGACTAAACACACATGAACAGCCACACACATACAAAAACTAACTCAAACTCAGCAGCTCAGGTTCTTAAACATGAATGGAGGTTCAGTGAAATGTTCCTTTTCCCATGATCATTTTAAAACAGGTGAAATTATCAAATTTTTCTCTTACCACAATAATATAATCAAGAGCATCTCACTAGGAACAGCTTGTATCGTCACTGGTTCACACACACCGACTATTTCTTGAATGAACAGAACTGCTGTGCTCTAAAACTTGCCGGTTGGCCTTGGCTGTAGAGTAAGAGCACATCCTTCTGGTGTTCACGCTGCTGAGCAATTCTCCAGCGTCTCATCCTCTACAGAGGAAGAGGAGGTGAGTGCTGGACCCCGGTACACCCTGTGTGCCAGTCGTTTCATCTCAGTCAGCTACCTGAAAGAGAAAGATGCGTACAGATTGTGGCGTTATAGAACATTTGGTGGATTTCTACAATCCTCTTCTCTGTTGGTATCTACCTGGCATGAAGGCAAATGCTGAATATTGTGCATATTCAGTTAAGACAAATAATCCAATACAAAACCTGCCTGATGTTTTTTTTTTTTTTTCGGGCGATACCAATATCAGTGGGTTTGAAGTCTGTGGTTATTAAGAACTGTGAGCAAGAAAATTACCGAGCAGGACATTAAACAACTGGAAATATGAAACCATGCCCCCCTTGTGGACAAACTATATAACACAGACACTGTTACATATGTTTGCTGCAGTTTCTAGTTATTAATCTGCTGAAACATGTATAAGTAACAATTATTTCTATCAAGTGTTCTTTGTGTTTTTATCTATTAATCTGTGAGTTATTTAATCGATTAATTGTTTAGTCTATAAAATAGTGTAAAAAATTCCATTACAATTTCTCAGAAACCCAAGGTGACATCTTTAAACAGTTCAAAACTCAAAGACAGTTTAATTCACAGTCATATAAAACAGACAAAAACAGCAAATCCTCACAATGCTTTATCAATTACCAAAATTATTGGCAACTTTCTGGCAATTAACTACCCAAATAACTGACATCATTTCAGCAATAGACATGTCTACAATAAGGTAATGGTGGTCATCTTATTTCTTCAGTGTGTTCTGGTTCGGTGATGAATGGACTGGACTCCTGTTCCTGCTGAACTGAGCCAGTGGTTCTGTAGGACTGATTATCAGCTCAGTAGGCACAGGAAGCCAAGACCAGATCTCTCTTTCTCATGAAGCACTGACTCAGTATGAACACATATTTCTTTCCTTGCAACGTCTGTAACGAAGCAACTCGGGCTGCGCGCCACGCAGCGTTCCACTTTGCCGAACCCACAAAAAAAAACACACTAATGTAGGTTCATTTAAACTGTTGGATTTCACTAGCTGGTGAAAGGTGTGGTTGACATGGTAGAAAACTAGCTCCCACTATCCAAATGTACCAATCATTTGGATAGTGGGAGCTATCCAAAATGATTGGTACATTGTTCACATAAAAATGAGACTATTTTAGGAGTCCGATCATAAAAAAATCTAACCCTAAATTCGTCTGAATCACATTCCACCACCTTCTCTGTGGAGCATGCATACATACTGTAGTACTTAAATGAAATTGTTGCCAAAATATACTTTGAAATGCAATAACTCACTACAATATGCTCAACATTAAAAGAGAGAGATTAGTCAAGTTTTGTTGTATGAATAGAAGAAGGTGTGGGAGGTGTGGGCAGAATAAGTTTATTTTCAATGTCTTTATACAATGTTGCTTTGTCCTTTGATGTGCAGAGCACCATTTCCCTCCCATTAGAGTGTAATAAATCACCTTTTAGATACCCGCTCTGATGGCAATTCCTCTTTTACAGGCCTTTGATGGTCATTACTCTTTTAACAGGCCCTAAATATAGGTCTAAAAATGGCAGGCTCCACATGGCCCTCATTTCTAATTCACACATCTGTCCCCGTTTAGTCGCCATTTTGTCGTCGTGAATATAGAGCGCTATAATACCTCCTCACGGCTCATATTCTGATTTGCCAAAAAAAGACTGACCAGTTCTAAAATATATTTTCAGCCATCTGTCACTGTTTTGATTAGGGAGCGACTGGTCCACGACAGTATAGCTTTGCATTACAATTAGCTGGTATAACAGTGAACACACACATTGTGGAAAAGGTTATACAATGAGTTACTGTTGGTCAGTATTTTAAACTTTACATAAGTTATTCTTTGCATGAGTCCAGCTGCAGTTATTGACAGCTTGGGCGTCAGGTGATGAATGAGGAATTGTTTTTTTCTGAGGAACTTTTTGTTTGGTAGGAAAATGCAAAATGGAGGTTGCTATACAACGGTTCCAAAACAAATCTGTTTCTTGGGACATGCGAGACAGACTGAGATTTATTGATCATTGTGTTGGCAGAAACGGTTGGCAGTTTGCTTTGTTTTCTTGTATTTAAAGCTTATATTGACTAATTTGGGAACACTTTCTCAGCACACTCTGTAGTGCTCGATACAAATCGTGTGGCGTAACCCAATTGACAATTCCTGCTTTTCTAGTTATCAGTGTGGGTTTTACAGGATCACAGCCTTTTGTGGCTCCTATCTGAGGCAAAAAATAGAAGCTTACGTTGCACATTAGAAACACTAAATTGTCCCAATGAAGTGAAAGTGACATCCCTAAATGATGGAAAGTTCTAAGATTGTTGTAAGATTTCCATCCTTTGACGCCTCAGCCTTGTTTTCCTTCACAGTGTGGAAATGTGTGTGAGAATCTGTCAGCTTTATGGATCTCTGTATCTCGACTTCCTCAGGCTGAGATTAGATCTGAAATCAATACATATTGGCCAGGGATGCACGGACGGCAGTTTTCACTGCCAAACTGATTTGAAGTTTAAAACCTGAAGCACTTTAGGTGCTTAAAGGAAGATTTTGAGCACTGATTTGCTGCAGGCTTTGTCAACCTTTTGAAAGTGTTTCCCAGCTGCACCTCAGCTAAACCATTAAGTTTAAGGAATAGTTACACAGTACATGAGAAGAACAATAACAGGAAGTCAAAAGAAATAGTCTAACATATAACCCTGTATTATTTTTACCTATTATGTTACCTACGGAAAGAGTCAAGCTTGCTGTTTCGACCTGTTTCCAGTCCTCATGCTAAGCTTAGCTAACCAGCTGCTGGCACTATTCTCACACAAAGCAATACACAAAGAAAATGGTATTCATCATAATAATTTAAAATATAATGGTATGTGAGTGGTTCCCACAACTGGTAAAAACATGTAATAAATCCTAAGAAAGATGATTTTTATGTCTTTTTAGGAAGCAAAATTGGCAGACATTAGTAGACATTTAAAAGTTGTAGGTTGATTGACGTCCAACATGCACATAAGTAATAATTTCCTCTTAGTATAAGTTGATAAAATACATAGACCTGTGTGTATACTAATTGTTAAAACAGTATACTATGACTACATGTATGTAGCAAATACTGTATAGAACTAGTAGCTAGTATGACTTCGGGACATACAGTGTACTATACACAAGTGTGTGTGTAAGAAAGAGAGAAGAGTGGAAAAGAAGGACACTGATGATGACAAAGGTGATGATGGTGGCCATTGCTCCTGGATTGATGAAATATCTGTCTGCAGCATTAAAGAGCGTTTGGGTCTCCCCAGGCCTCATTAGTACTGGAAGTACAGTCTCTCTCCTGAGGTACTTGGCTCTCACCTTTGCTAGAACTACAGAGCGCGCAACTGGCATCAACTGTAGGATTATCTTTTATACTACATACAGTAACTTAAAAGAGACAGAAGCAGAGGGGTGGAAGTGGAGGGCAAGGAAGGAAGATGAAAGGAGAGAGAACGACAGACAAAGCAGGAGAGTGTAGCGCAACGCTCGTTAATAATGTTGCGCAGCGTTTTGAATTGGTGAGGAGGCTCGTGTGTTTAATTCTTTGGAGTGAGTGGGTGTCAGTGGAAAGTTTCATAGACATGCAAGTGAGGCTGGAAGAGATGAGGTGTATTTAGACTGAGGTTAAATTGGAAAGAAAGGAGAAAGGGAGGAGAAGAGTGAAATGAGATAAGAGAAAGAAGGGAAAGGTGAAAGAGGAGTGCAAAACAGAGGACAAAGGGGAAGGCGTTCTGTGACTGAAATGTATAAACACACATTAGATAATTGAACTCAACTGTGCACTCACAAAAGCACAAATACACACTGTAAAAACTTCAAAAGAACATTTCTTTTTCTTTCACACCCATTCATTGTCTTCCTTTGTCTGCTTGTCTGGGTCATGCTCTCCTCAGGTGCAGAACTTAGCCACTGTGAACAAAGAGGAAATCAATCACTGTTCACCAATCAGCTAAGCTCTGTGCCTGGCTGGAGAGAGGATACAGAACCTGTCTGGCGGGCTGACGTGTACACACACTTACACGAAACACTCACATCAAGACCCTCTGGCTCCCTCATCATCCTTTTTTCTTCTCAAATCATCAACTCCTTGAACACAATCAAACGCATACTTAGATAATCATGTCTTCTTAAGTTTTGAGTTTCTGGGGCGGACGAATGAGTGTGTTTGTGTGTAAAGGAGGGGCTGTGGTTGCCATGGCAGCCGGCTGGGTCAGGGCTGTGTGGTAATCCCTGGCAATGTGATTTTATCATAAGTCACAAATCAGCACGCCAGGAACCCTCACAGCCCAGACATGAAAGAACAAGATCTTCTCTGTCTTTTTTTTTCTTTCTTCTTCTTCTTCTTCTAACTACATCCTCAAGTCCAGCGCCAGTCCAACACTAAGCTGCAACACCCACGAAATGAAAAATCTCTAACTTTCTTTGTTCTTTCTCTCTTACATCTGCCATCATAGTGCAGTCATGAAAGACCAGACCTGTAGATCCTTGCTCCCTCTCCCTCTCACACACTATTTCCTTGGTTACCCCTCTCCTCCTCTCCCATTCGCCACGCTCGGCTAACCCGGCGATATGCCCCTCATTAAGCGGATCAGGAGGGATTCCAGAGGCATGTACCAGGGGAAGAAAAGAACGAGGGAGTGAGCAGGGAGGGGAAAAAGAAAAAAAAAATGACAGCGAGGAGACCACCCTCCTCCTTTTAAAGGGTTGTGCTTTTTAGGCTTAAAAACAGAGCAGGGAGTGCGCCTTGACAGACATGTTGTTTTCAGTTAAAACCCTCTCAGCCCACCTCAGCCTAATCCCACTGTTCTGCAGGCCTGTGTGCAAGAGTGTAAAGGGTACAGGGAGGACTGTTCTACTTAAGAAAAGACTATGGGGGAGCACAAACTGAGCAGTAAAACATGAATCTGTCTCCCCACAGTGTAATATGAAAAAGCAGCGAAGAGGTTGGTTCATCCATCATTTTAATTGGAGAGAGATCTGGACCTGAGCTCAGCTGACCAGCATGATGCATTGATGTTTACAGAGGCTTGTTTGGTTCATTCCAAAGGGAAGCAATAGTAAAAGTTGGGATATTAATCTCTAAATGCTTCTTCTATTCTTTTTTTTTTTTTTTAAGGTGTCTTTGCTGTTCCATTTCATTCGTCCCGTACTTGTAGTGAGGCCTAATGAGGGAGTGAAGGATGATGACAAAAGATCTGCGGGCACAGACAGATAGGCGCTACATACAGTATGTGTGTGTTATATGTGTGTGTGTGTGTATGTCAGAGAGATTTATCAGGACTGAGCCAGATGCCGAGCACTTGTCTAGAAAGCCTTTCACATCCTGTGCAAATGCATAAAGCTGTCTATGTGTGCGTGTGCGTGTTTGAGTCTGAAGATAAAAGCCTGTCTTGTAGTGGCTTGATCGCGGCCTAAAAAAAGGATTTAGTGCTGTAAGTCACTCAGGTTGATGGGGACAAGTATTTAGCTGCACCTCTTGACGCAGACTGTGTTGACCAAGGTCACAGACGCCTTGTCTGACCTCGCTCTCGCTGAATTGGCTTGAAAATAATACAGCTGGCAAATTTCAGAAGCTAATTGTAACCTTGATCTTAGGTTTTGAGTGTTAGGTCAATGTTAGTTCATTTGCTCTAAACTTCCAGTGTTTGATCCATTTTTTACTACTGCATTCTTTAAAGATTTGAAGAATAGTCGGATTACTATAGTTGAATTTGTAGAGCCAAGATCTCTTTAATTGCCCACTCTCATTATTCAAAGGTTAGTGTCAGTAATAGCAGGACTGTTATGAAAAGATCAGCAGTTTCAAAGAGACCTGTCTTCACTCCAGCCCTCCCTTCCGCTCTCTCTTCCTCCCTTTTCTTTCTGTTGGTCTCAACCATAAATTTATTTCTTCCCTGCATTTAACATGAGACCAACAAACCCCCTCACTGCCCTGAATTGTCAAAAAGCTCAGTGGTTGATAGTTGTGGTTATAAATGCACACACACAGGAGGAATTTTGAGAGTCAACAGTATAAAACAAAAACAAATCGCCCCACATCGAGCAGAGACTATCCAGAGCCCCTCAGAAGACACTCGCTGACCCGTTCTCTCCCTTTTTCTCTCTCCCCTCTCTCGTTTGTTTGAGGAACACATTCCCAAATTCCTTCTCTGACAAACACATCCTGATGGCGCTGCTGTGAAACCACGGAAAAGGCCCCATTCTGAGTCTACAAACACACACACACACACACACATATGCACACGCACTCAATGGGCTCAGAGAGGAATGTGAAGTATAGGTAGCCAAGTGACTCAAGTGTGGGCTGTCCACTGGTGCTTCTTTTTATGGTTGTCGTTTCAGAATAAAAGGTCAGATATGATATACTTACCAATACTTACCAAATGGAAGAAGAATAACAATAATGTTAAAAATATAAAATATTCTCATTGTGGCACTAATATGTTATTGGTTCTTTGCTCCATGAATGGTTCTTTTACAGTTTTCTTTTGGCCAATTTTGGATCTGGCACAACATAGTCAACACACATTTTTCATTAATGAAAAACTGAGAATGAGACTTCACCTTCAGTGTCACAGGACCATCTCCTCCACCACTCTGCGTGCCGATTGGTCCATTTCTTCCTGGACCAACGAGAGACATCGACAGGCCAGAGCCTGCTGCTCAGGGTCCTCCTGAAGCATCAGCTCTCCATACAAATATACACCCATAGCCTGGAACATACATACACAATCAATTAGCTTATTTTTTCTAATCAGGTAAAGGCGTCTTTCTCAGAGAACCTTGAATCAGATGCTTTCATTGTATTTACTTGGTCATGAACGAGAAAGTGTTCCACATCTCTGTAAGCCTGAGTGTATGCATGTTTGACCACCAGCTCACACCAGCGATGTCGCACCTGGAAGCCGAAAGAGAGAGAAAAAATCATAATATGGAATCAGAAAGACAAATTTTAATTTCATTATTTTAAGATATAAAATCTACTATTTAAATGACGTCAATATTGTCAACATGAACAACACAGAACCAAGAAATTAAAGAAAGTCCTTTATCAGTTTATGTTCGAAAGCTGATGGAGCTGACCACGTGAAAGCTTTACCAACTTACATAGTACATATCCTGGTTACAGACAATGTGAAGATGGAGGGATGAAACAATTTTTAATATCTGTTTTTATTTCTTAGTCCTTTAAAAAGTTGCCCTTTTCGAAGACATTACATTTTTATGCTTTTGGCCAGCGCACTCACACATTAGTGTGATCAGGTCTCCCTCAGTGCCAGTAACAAAAGACAAACGTCTCATCTGACAAGCAGAGAAACAAAGCTGGAAGCTGCTCCACTCACAATGAATAGATTCATCCAGAATCAGAGGATTAACAGACATGAACTTTGTTTTAGAATGGAAACCATCTTGATTTAAAGTTCATGTTTAAAAGTTATATTTAATTCTTCTGTGTGTGCGTGTTTGCAGTGTGAGTGTGTGCATGCATAGGTCTGTTTTTACTGTATGTGTGTGAAAGCTAATGCCTGGCCTTTCTCCCAGAGGATCAATAGGAGCTCTGTTGCCGCGGTTACAGGAGAGATCAGAGACAGGCTCTGTCCCTGCCTCAGCCATCATCCTTCATCATCTGCTACGAGCATGCACGTGTGCCTGTGCATGTGCGCAGGCATGGATATACACAGTGCGTGTGTATATAGATACACTCTTGTGGAGCAGACGGACAGCAGGATGATAAAAGAGAAAGAAGAGCGATAAAAAAAATCCAGATGAAAAATCTTTTAAAGCACTATCACTACTTTAAATCCTGACAGTTTCCCTTGGCTGGTTTTTTCGTGGGTGTTTCAATCTCCTCCATAACTATGTCCACACACTCAGGATGACAAACTAGTCCTTTCGAGAGTACAGTGACCAAGCGTGGGATTTTTAGTGATTGATTCTATTAAACAGCTCAAGCTTTTGGCATTTCTACAGCGCTTGTACAGATATTCATTCTGAGGTAGTAAACTAGAAAAGGGCCAAATGGATCTACCTGACTGCAGTGTGATTGTGGGCACACTCTTAATAGATTTTGCTTTGTTTATCGCAATGCCCTCCTCCTGTTTATGCAGCATGAGAGTGGAGACTCAGAAATTCTCCATTTACAACAGCCACATTTAAGTCCTCACATTACCTCTCCAACCTACTAAATAAACATGAGTTTAATTGGTCTCTGAAATGCTTTCTAGTTCCTCTTTCATCAACATTGAAAATCTTTCTTTCCTGCCTCGGTTTACTCACGAACGCTACACAAACCACAACGCACATGACAGAAAGCAAAGGGTATAAGTTATGTGTACCATGCTCTTCTACATTCTGCCCATGGGAACGAGGATACGTCGCTGTCTGTATTCATGAATGTGAGAGTGTGGACAATTGTGTACAGTATGTGCACCCTCTGGTGCCAGCCCTGCCCTTCTGGCCTGCGTAGTACCGGCAGCTGTTCCCTGCACTGGGTTACATTCCTGGGGAGAGCCCTGGGGCAGAGCAGCTGCCTGGTGCACCTCTCCTTACCCCTCTTTTTTTTTTTTTTTTTTTTTTTTTTTTTTTTTTTTTTTTTTACTCTGTTTCCTTTTGCTGGGCCTCTCTCTCTGACAGCACATGCAATAACAGAATGACATTCCTTCATTTATTACTGCACCCCCCTCCGCCCCCCCCGTTCCCTCCTTCACCACCACCACCACCGATTCCAACACACACACAAACTCAAGAACTGATACTAACATACTCCGTGTGTGCTCACACTTACCATGACAAACAAACTTACACATCTCATAAAGTGGGAATCTTATAGGCAGGACAGACACGCAAAAGCATGTATGGAGTACAGATGCAAGTAGCTGACTTTTTCCACATACTGTATACTAGCTTTGGCACCCAGCCTCATATACTGACTGTCTGGCTGAAGAGAGGAAATATACTGTGAACTGTATATAATGAAAACTAACTGCAATAAAACCACTAACAATTATTTTCATGACTTGATTGATTGATTTGTTTTCATGATTCATTCTGGTCTCTAGGATAAGACAATAAAAGCATCACAGAATCCTCATAATTGACACATCTGGCACTAAGGATTACTCAATGAATTAAAAACGATCAATACAATATTTGAGGATTCATTTTTTGTCATTTAACTGATCGATTCATAAAGTTGTTTCATCTTTGCTTTAAACCTTATAAATGTGCTCCACTACACTATCATTTTCATTTGTTCAAGTGCACCTATCAGACCTGGAAGGGGATTCCCTCCTCTGTGATCCCTCTCTGGTTTTTTAAATGTTTCTCATTAGAGGTTGTTCTTGGTGGATGTTTTTCTTGTTCACTTCAGAAGCTGTTGTTTATTTCCAGTCTGTGAAGCCTGTCATTGAGATGAAAGGCTACACAAATAAACGTGGGTTGATTTTTTTTTTTTTTTTTCCTGAGACATGCTTTGGTTTAGTCTTAATAACTCTTTTTCCTCTTTCTGTTGTCTCCACTCCACATGTTGTGGCTAGAGGAACCAGACTTGATGTGGTCCAGTGAAGTCTCCAGTCACCGGAGGAGTAAACCTAACCTGGGCAGAAACAGACAATGTGTCCTGTGTGCTTGACCGACAGATGGCCTTCGACACACACAAGCATGGATGTACACCCTCACGAAATCAGAAATGCGCTTATGAAACTACACACTGCATACACATGCATACAGTCACACAACATCTCACATCACATGAGGCTCATGGGAAAAGTCATGCACTCTCCCTCATACATGCAAACACATGCTCCGGCTCACAGACGCACTCACACATGTATTCATGGTCACTCACACCGTTCACAAAGCAGTCTCGCTGCACGCACACTGGTGCTCAGCCACATATTTCCTTTCGCTATCGTGTACATACTCACCCAAATCACACACATACACACAGACTTTAGCTTGGACGCCACCTTTAACCCAGTGAAAAGCTTCTTTATGACTTTCAGTGCACAACGTGTCTCTGTGCTGCTTGGAGTGAAATGTCTTCGGCTACTAACAGGTGGTGAAACAATATGTAACAAGATGGTGTGCTTCTATCACCAGGTAAATCTGTGGTCATTAGAAAATACCATAAAAGATGGATTAATAAAATAGCCAGTCAGGAACATTTTTCATTAATGTGGTATGACAACATCGTCAGCAGAGTTTTGCTGTACGCAGCTGAAACTGATGATACATTTTGAACAGTCCTACGTCCTGAGCTGACGTTTTACTACCTGCTCTTTAGAAGCCTTGGGAATCATTCTTGTAATCCAATATTCAGGCACTCTGAAAAGCTCTATGAGGTAAACACTGCGGGGCTACGGAGGCTGAACCGCACTCCATCTTGTATTTGTCCAAGAATTTTAAACAGATCAATCATCAGTCCTTCTGAAGAGGATGCCAGACAAAGAAAAGCTGAGAAGATGAATATAATCAGACAAGCAGACAGAGAGGGAGAAAAGGAAAAGAGAATGAGAGGAGAATAAATGGCCACATTTATAAGGAGAGATGTAGGTGATTAACCTCTACTGAATGAGATTACTAACATTAGGAGAGGACCATTGCCTTCAGACAGGTGCCTGCAGGTGTGTGTATGAGAGAGAGTGCGTGTTTCCATGCATGACTATGTGCATAATGGCCCTGTGTATTTTTAGCGAACACTGAAAGTTGTTCCTGGAAATTGCAGATGAGAATCTGCTTTCATCTGCCAGGAAGTCCAGCTAAAGAGGCCTAAACCTAAAGCTGGACTCGAGGCCAAACGCAAAGTGGCCTCAGCTTGTGACCGCAAGGTTAATTAGTGAGTTAAGTCATAGGAACATTAGTACAAGGAACTTGAACAAGTGGCCTCACTGATTTTAGAAAATAATAAAAACATCCTTTAGATGTCTGGATTCAATACATTAACCACTTATATGGCTCTGTACAGCAGAACATCTGAGCCCCATTATGTACATTACTGCCCCAACAAAACAGCTCATATAATTAATAAGAACTTTAAAGCTAAAGCTAAATATGTATCAGATTTTCTTTTCAAGACGAGCCGTGTGTTAACGACGGAGGTGAGCGTGGACGGTTTACGGGCTCTGCAGCAGCTGTGTTTTCACACTGATGTTCCTGTACTGGGAGGCGGCGCTGTACAGTAAAGAACTCTTCAACTGCTAACACACACAGCTGCAGAGCACAAACAGACAAGAAAACACACACGCACACACTCACAAACATCGTTAATAGAACCATTAGGGAACTTTGTGCAGTACTAAAACATGAAGCGAATACTTGTGGGATTTAGTCAGTAATGGTGGCTGTAAAGAAAAGAGCTGCTATTACAGCAGAATTTACTACACATTACTAAGCGGCATGCCTTGGGATGGAAAGAGAGAGGAAACCTACTTTTTTATTATTTAAGGAGATTATAGAGCTTGGTTGCATATGCTCACTTGTCTGAGTGTGTCTGCGTGTGGGTGAATATGTGTGGTCTTACCTCAGCGTCTTGATTCTGTAGGTTGTAAGTTCTCTGCAGAGTGCTCATTGTTGCTGCGCTTAGCTCCTCTTCCTCGAGCAGAAGCTCCAAAAGCATCACTAGCTGCTCCGACGTCACCTGAGGAGACAAAACAATTCATGAGATTAATAGCTCCGACTAACACAAGCTCCCTCATAAAATCTACTGAGACATATTATTGGACTTTATGAGCAAAAAAAAAAAAAAATCACGTCCTCCTTACACCAGCAGCTTCAAATTACTAAACTAGCAAAATTATAAACATATTGCGTGTGGTGAGTCTGTTCTGAAACTCAGTTATTTAAGTTTAATTTTCTTTTCAGTGCTGTAGAAGGTTTGATGAAAAAAAAAAAAAAAAAACACATCAATATAAGTCAGGCAATTAATGCAGCCCTTCAAACGGAGGAAACGGTAGCGTAATAAAACACAGCTGAAACAGCAATTAAATAAATATGGTAAACCAAGTGAATCTCGTAAAACTGGGAAATATTACAAAATAGGCAAAAGAGGACAGATGAAGGCGAACAAAGCAATGAAGTTGTCTTTTTTGATATCGTCCTACTGTAGAGAAACAAAGAGAGATTTCTTCTTTGTAGGTTGTGAGACGAAATCCCTGATTGCAGCAATAGCAGAGCCTTAAAACTGAGAAAAGAAGAAAGGTTTTCACGAAATGGGAGATATCTTACTGTTGTTTCTTAATAGCACTGAGGTGAAGTACTGAGGTAAACCTAATGGAAACAAGCTATTTTATATTAATGACTGTTATCTTCAGGGATGGTGAAAACTCAGTGGTGAATTTAGATGATCATTCTGGGGATGGATGTGGGCAGCGATATGAGAGAGTGACTTCCTCCTCTGGAGAGAGCTGTGCCCAGCCTTGCCTGCCTCTCTCGTGCATACACCCGGCACTTCCAGCCACACTTTCTCTCTTGTCCCAGTCTGGGACACAATTAATGGCTGAAAGCCCTGCAGAGACTGATGTGAAAATAGGTATGAAGTGTGTGTGTGTAACTGAGTGAAGCAGAGCACGAGACAGAGTGTGAGGGGAAGTGACAGAAAGGGAGGAAGACAGACAAAACAAACTCTTCTATTGAGGTACACACATCAAGCGAATAGCTGCATCTATGAAATTTATATTTTGCAAAAATCCATTTAAAGTTATCTTTGGTAAACAACCTCCTTAGCATTGCTGGGAAATACCTGACCTAAAATCAGGAGGTATTTCAGCATGTAGCTGTTGAAGCTGAGGGAATAACACCCACACTCTAGTTGGCAAATGGTCAAATCAAACACTACTACCACCACTGCTACACACACATGCACACACTGATGATCATCTAACTCCGTGGAAAATCTGATATCCAGTCTTTCCCTTCACCATCTATCGACTCTCCCCTCTCTCTGTCCCTCCTCCCTCCATTTTGTGAAGGCTGAGTGTTTTCTGAAGTGGCGTCTCCATCTCTAAAGGGTCTCTTTGGGGCCCACCCATGATCCTTCTCACTCTCCCACCCTTTGAAAAGTGAGGAGTCCGCAGCAATAAAACACTTCTCTTTCTCTCTTTTTCTCTCTTTTTCTCTCTTTTTGTCTCTCTTTCTTTCTCTCTCTCTCTCTCTCTCACACACTCACACACACACACACACACACCTCTGCATCGACTGTGAGGTCCTGTTGTGCCTGTATGTACTTATGTTGCTATGGTGGTAATCAATATGTCTGCACCAGTGTCTCCAAAAACAAATTCCTGGTCTATGATGGTGCATTACAAACCAATTTATATTGTTATTATTATCCTCTCTCTCTCTCACACACACACAAACACACACACACACGCACACACAGACAGAAACAGGATGTCTCATCACATGTAACATCTCCATGGTGAAGCTGCCAACATCAACAGCAACTTTAAACCGTCTACCTTTCATCTACTTAAGTACATTTACTCAAATAAAACATGTACTTTATCTGGGTATTTCTGTTTTATAAAACTTTATACTGTACTTTTCACTTCACTATGTGTATGAATTATTTGAGTTCCTTGTGCTTGAAAATACTATTTCAATCAGGTGCAGCAAAGATGGACTCTTCCAGTACAATTAAAACTACTAAAACTTATGATAGCAGATAGTAACTATTCACTCAATTTGCTCTCTCTCGTTTTCTATGTATTTAAGCCATGCTGCTTGCACATGCATCCTTGTGGCACTTGCATCAGGAGGAATTTGGAACTGAGTGTTATGGCACTTCTTTATGATGGTGTATCCTTAATGTACCAAGGCTTGGATTGCATCCCATTTGTATACTAATTTAGACAAAAGCACCTGCCAAATGTAACGTAAATGTGTGTGAAAATCTTGCCTATTGTAGATTTCTGAAGTGTTGAACCACTGCTTTAAGTCTACGCTTTTAGGAAAAATCTAACTTTACATCGAGCAGTGTTGTGTGTGTGTGTGTTCATGAGGCGGTGGGTGATATAGAGGGAGAGAAAGAGCAATTAAAGGGGAAAAGGTGAACTCCACGGCTGAGTTCTCCCTTATTAATGGGTAGAGTCTGAAGAATGGCACACAAACACTTACAAACAGCCGACACACACACTTACACACACACACACACACACACACACACACACACACACAGCCCCATGTCATGACCAGGTCATGGGTAACTCTAACAATAGCCCTTAATAGTACAGTGCTGAAAGCACTTTACCACTGAAGGGGGAAATGTATCCCTCTCTATCTCAACGATTCATGTGAAAAGATCTCCACGCACACACTCGCACGCACACACACACACACACACACACACATAGATACAACACAGAACTTGGCCACATGAAAGAGGCATTTCATTCCCATACTGTCCGTCGAAGCAGAGGAATGCTAATGGTGAAAAAGACAGAATACACCGTCTCTATTTCTTTGTCTGTCTGTCTGTCTCACACTCACACACACAGGCCGCCTGTAACCTCATTCATATGGACAGTGTATATAAAACAATGCACACACAAACACACACACACTCCACTTCCGTACAAACCGCTGACACGGGTCGGTTGCACCCTCTCTATATTGAGTCGAGCCTTACAAGGACCTCTGGGAAATATGCTGCTGAAATGTCCCCTTCACACACTGACCTCTAGAGCACTACAGAACAATGACGCTCACACATATGAGTGCACGCATGCACAAATATAGACTGTTTGCCACAGTGACAGAGCTCAAGACAAACAGCTATGGTAAACACAGGATATGATATCTGTCCACCACAAACTATAAATACATTAAAATGCATATGCGTGTGTGTGTGTGTGTGTGTGTGTGTGTGTGTGTGTGTGCGTGCGCTGCTGTACATATATTCCCATGGGAATGACAGATTTGGAGAAAATGAGCATTCAAGAGTACTGGAAAAAAGAGTCAAAAGGAGGAAGCAGCTACATTTTTTCGTGTGTGAGTGTGTGTGAGTGCATATGTGTGGGTGTATGGGACTAAGCAACATTAGTCATGCTACTGCTGCTGTATAACATGTTCGTACAGCACAAAATGAACTGAAGCTCTTTAGCCTTTTGTACAGAATGTGTACACACACACACACACACACACACACACACACACACACACACACACACACAAAGCATCAATAAAGGTTTTATTGTGATATTTCTATCCTTAACACTGATAGACCTGCAATAAACAATAAGTTCAGAGTTGCAAATAAATTGCTACTGATTCCTCTGTGAGACTTCTTCTGAGATTGCGTAAAAGATGAAAAAAGGTTGGCCACGTAAAAAAACCTGTAAATCTTAAATCTTTTTCTGTCCTTTTCCAATAATCCATCACTTGTTCAGTATTTCCATGGCAACGGCACTGAGTACCACTCTGCGTTCTGTACAGTACATAGAGCGAGCCTGTGTGTGTCCTTTTTCCAGGAGCCTTTATGCATTGACAGAATTGATCCGAAATATTTGCATCCTCTCCATTTATCCCTCACATTCTGCACATCCTCGGTGCTAAAGAGGGTCGTGATCTACACCCATTTTAGTCTCTTGTTACCGTAAGAAGTCACTCGCCATTTACCAAAACATCTCTACTAGAGGAACCTCAGATAACCTCTCCATCACTCCCCTACGTTTCTGCTCCTCCTGGCACTGATTTAGGAGAACTACTGGTCTTTTTTAATCCTATTTCCAGGATTTTTTTTAGCACTTTTCTCTCTGGGCTGTCGGCATGACTTGAACCCTGAAACTTAGGGGTTGCTTGCAACGATAATTGGTGAAGTCAAGTTCATTATAAGTTAAAGCAATAAAAAATAAAAAAGGGAAATGATAAAACAAAAGTGGAAAAGAGTAAAAGACAAAAAACAGACAGGAAATTGAAAGGTACCAATGGGATTGTGGAGAAAAAGCCAATAATTGACCATCAAAACTATATAATGAATCCAAATAACATAAGGTAACCTTTTTCTATGCCCCTGGCACCATTGAACCACCACTGGAATACAGAGGTGTTGTTAGTGCTTTCTTAACCTTTCTTACCTTCCCTCTTCCTTCTCTCACTCCTTACCTCCGTACCACTGGGGAGAGTGTGCTGCTTGTTCAGTCACACTGAATTATTGGGTTTGGACACATTGAATAACTTTGACATTATAAAACCAAACAGTTTGAGGCCATTGAATTGTGTGTGTGCATGCATGCATGTGTGTGTATGTGTATATGTGTGTGTGTGTGTGTGTGTGTGTGTGTGTGTGTGTGTGTGTGTGTGTGTGTGTGTGTGATGCCATTCAGCCGCTCAGTTGCCTTTTATTTCTGTCTGACCACAGGCTCGTAAAAACACATTCTGGCACCAGCAGCTAAAGGCCTCAGCCCACGCCTCAGGTACTAAGGTTTCACTCATTCTTTCCCTCAAATCTCTCCCTTTCTCTATCCCCGTCCCCCCGTCTCCATACCAACTCCCTTTCACTCTTCTTTTCACTGGACCAAACTGTGTGGCTGGTTCCTCCAATTATAGGCCCCTCCTTGCATCCTTTATCTCTCTCCGTTCGTCTTTATTTTACACTTGATTTAAGGGCCCAAGCGTTCATCTGCTCAAACTGCAGCGACAGGCTGGGGTCTTGAGGAGACACAGTACACCAAGCAGCTGTTAAGATTCTTTCAACAGCCATGACAGCATAAATAGCATCACAAATACTTACACTTTTAATTAGCCTATAACTGCTCTATACAGCTGCACAGAATTAAAATGCGCAACAGAACGGGGCAGATGGTCGGGAATAAAAAAGCAAGCAAAGAGGCAAAAATATTTGAAAACCAAATGATGTAAAGAAACTGTTAGTAGCTTGGGGACATTAAATGTTGGCAAGTGGTCATTTGGTTCTCTGAAATCCCCTGAACTATGTCTACCACTCTTAGCTACTGTGTAGATATTAAATACTGAGCATTTTTAACCAATGAATGAAGTGAAAGTGCACCTTTCACAACATTTTCTCAGAAGGAAACAGATTAACACATACATGGACACATTTTTTAGCAGGAAGCCCCTCTACAGTAGCAGGAGTCTGTGCTTGCAAAAGCATGTGTGGGTGACTTAAAAAAACATAAAATCACAGCAGTTATGAGAGGAGCCTATAAATATAAAACCTATAAACATGATAAGTGGCTAAAGAAAAAATACATTTGTAGCCTGTGGAGATATGATACTGCAAGACTGTGGCTTCACAAGGTCTAAAAAGACATTACAAAAAAGGTCTGCTGACATCATAGGTTTTGTAAACCAATTTCGGGTAATGGATTGGAGCACGCGCACACACAAATGCATGCAAAGGAGCTGCTGAAAGGTTATCTCTGAGTCACATGTTACTCTTTCAACGCGTCGAATGGAGCGGTCTTCTGAGCCATCGTCTCCTCAAATTATGTCACACCTGCTGCAGCACTGTGATGATCTCATAGATAGTGCCAGTCACAGACTGGTGACCCCGGCGATGACCTACAGCTACAGACCGCCTATCTGCAATCTAATCATTCATTCTTTGCTTTTCCCATTCGAAAACTGCTTTAATCAACAACCACGTCTACAGAGAGCTGGACGAGGGTGTATATTTGTGTCTGGATCTGGCTGTTGCAATCAGATGTGAGCCTAATCAAGAAGCAAAACATATAGGAGGATTTCGAGGGAGACACACAGTAAAGGAGAAAAGGAGAAAGAGATTTTGAAGTTGTGACCTTGCAATCATGACGATGTCTGGATCCACTGTCTCATCAATGTGTCTTCTGACACAAGCACGTGCGCTGACAACAGGCAAATTGTCAAGGATGTTCACCAGCATCAGTGTAACGGGAAACAAATATTCACAGCACGTACGATACTTTGCCAATCAACAGAACCCATTTGGAAAACAAACAAGTCTATATGCCTCATTTATGCTGTGTGCTGGACACATTTTTGAGCATGTACTAGGCATTTTGTTTACTTCTTCCCAATTCCCCAATATTTAACCCAGTCTGCACCAGAGCATGTTTGTGTGAATGTGTGTTTTTAAGTGTATGTTTAATCAGCTGCTGGCTGTTAGGATGCCTTCAAGTTCACAGCCCCAGGCCAATCAAAACCAATGTGGGGTCACAGCAGGGTTGCGTGTCAGGGGTTAAGCTGAAAAAGCACACACAGTAGGCCCAGTGGTTCGGTGTGGCTACTTTCTCTGGGCTGGAATCAACTAGGCGCATTTACACACAAAGAAACACAACTACTCAGAGAGTACACGTGCACACGCTTTCAGCAGAATTAAGGCATGACTTCTCGGCTCCCGGGGTAGCTTGTCTCTACACTTTCTTTGTGCAGCCACTGAAGGTGGGGCGTTCGTTGTGTAAAATTTTATGTTCCTGCAATTTGGCATCGATCATGAAGGCAATTAACATGTTTTCTCTCCTACTCATCACCACTCTGACTCATTCACACATACACACACCTCCAAAACAGGGGAAGTTTAATTAATCTCTGGCACTCTATGCTTTGACGCAAGCCACAAATCCAACTGTCTCCAGTGGATGCCTCCCTCGCCTCCCTCTTACCATTCCTCCTCCACCCACAATCCATTGTTCCAGTCCTGAAACAAACAACTCCTCAAATACATGCATGTTACCGATCAGCCTCTTTTTATAAATTTAACTCTCCTGTAGGACAGTGCTTGTCACTTCTTGTGCTACTGTTGTCCTGGGTCTACTTCACCAGAAGGGTATAACAACCCTTCCCATCTAACTACCCTCAGTGCAGGTGCCTTAACCAACCAGTAGGAGTCACTACCGGGGATTGAACCCAGGTCCCAGCGATGGCTGGCGAGTGCTTTGCCCCTGCACCACCCGTATGCTTTTGAAAAAGAGAGGTCTTTGAAACAGAACTGGAACAAAAAGACTGTTGTTTCTGTGTGAGAGAAAAAAAAATCTGCAGCATTTGTACTACAGTGACACATCCAAACAGCTGGATGTCAGCTTAGACAAAGACAGAGGTGAAGAGAAAGGGATGGTGGATAAAAGAGGCATACAGGATTTTCTGTGTAAGCACACATAGACAAATTGACCAAGACAGATACTGTTCTCTAAAAGTCATCAGCAACGTATCAACAAATGCCATGGAAAAAAAAATAAAAAATGAATTGTTGCTACTAACAAATACGGTCTGTGTATCCAAAGCCTGAAAGTTATTCTTCCACTGTGTCATAGACATTTAATGTTTTCCAAAAACTGCTGGAAACACATCACTGAGCTAGACTGTTGCACTGTCTGGCAACCCCACATACATCATCCTGTTGTTGTACTTGCTAAATCACAATGTCTGTGACTAAAAATAGCAGCGTCTTTGGAAATTTACTGACCCTTTTTTGAAAATAAAAAGATATGTTTGTAATCTGTTTTTAAAGATGTTGTTAAGATGTTTTAAATTAGAACAAATGGGCTTTGGACTGAGACACACAGGCTGGCTGGGGAAGTCAGAAGGTACCGAGAGACTAATGCATTGTTGGTTTTGGACTAAAATGTCAGATTGCACACATTGTTGAAAATGTTCCTATCTTGTATATGACTTCATTCTTTTTGACAGAATTACACAAATGGATCCATTTTTGTTATTTGTGTTATTATTTTTCCATATTTCACTGGATGGTTTCAATTTTGTGATTGTCTATATCCTGCTTTCTTAGATTTTCTTCCTGCCAACAAACAGGGAACATCTCAATCCAAAATCATCACCGTATTGGAATTCATTTAAACCCTGATGCTCAACACTAACATGGTACATTCAGATATCTCACAGACATCTGCCCACTCCCTGAACACATAAGGCATGGAAGTATGAAATGTGACTAAGGCTGAAAATAGCAGAGCACCCAGGTTTAATTTCCTCATGTCATTTGTTCTGGCCTGATCCTGAGAGGGTGAGAGCAGCCTAAGGGTCATGGTTAAATATTATCCCTGGGGGGTGAAAAGAAACCCAACAGTGGCTACCAGTCACACTGCCATTTGCTTTAAAGGGCTGCAGATGAATATTATAATTGGTGATTGCTGCTCTTAATTATAATAATTCTTAAGATTAATGGGGCACAAACAGACAGACAGACAGACAGACAGACATGTAGTGACAGGTCAAAAAACTTTTGGAAGCTCATGTAGTTGAATGTTGGTAATTTCACCATGCCATTTCATAGCAGTTAGGTTTCTGAATGTCAGCAAACACACACACACACACACACACACACACACACACACACACACACACACACACACACACACACACACACACACACACACACACACACACACACACACACAGAGCAGCTAGGATTCTTCCATTCAAGCCGGGTTTAGCTGGATGACAACAGTGATGGGGGTAAAACACAAACATGCACTGGTGATGACCTCCAATGAGGCACGATAGCATCTACCGCTGAAAGATACACCCAAAAAGAGAGGGAGACAGCCAGAGTGGGAGGACGAAAGATGGGATGTCTCTGGCAGACAAGAGTCAAACACGATGAGGGAGTGGCAGCAAGAGACATGAAGTGAAGAGGAGACAGCAGAGAGAGGCTAACGTAGCCAGAGCCATCAAATAAAAAGGTCATGTTCAGGAAGGGAGTCTGAGTCTGTGTCTTTCTGCATTTGTGTAAGCTGTGTTGGACGTCTTTGTTTGTCTGTCTTTGTATCTTTGTGTGTGTGTGTATGTATGCATGTGTGTGTGTTTGTTGTCTCCTGTGTGAACTCCAAGCTGGCTGGGTTTAAGCAGTCTGAGCTGACAGAGGTATGTGGGATGGACTAAGCCCAGATATCTGTTGCACAGACAGACACGCACACACAGCTGTGGAGTCATGCACCACCACAAAGACACACACACGCACGCACAAAGGAAAAAATAAGAAGAGGTAGATGTTAGAGAATGACAGAAGACACCACAGAACATGAGAGAGATGGAGTAAGAGAGAGCATCACAGAGAAACACCAACAGGAAAAACAGATGGAAAGAAATTCAAAACTTGTTATTTACTTTGCATTAAAGCCCTAGAAGACAATCCTTCTGTCTTTTTCATGTGATAAGACCACATCCAGCTTAACAACATATGATATCCCAGACTGGGGAGTGTGGAGCTGAAGCTGTCGCCTGCAGTATGGCTGTTGGCAACCAATGAACAGCTTTTATATGTGTCTTTCTGACTGTTAATACTAGATTACTCCAGACTTTTGGAAAGATAATGACATTACACAGCTTCATTGTTGTAATATATATTCATCATTACTACAGTATGTTGTCTTGTCTTTGAGTCAATTTGCCTCTATTTTACAGCACTTTATTTTTTGTAACAGGCCAGGAGTAAGCTCAAAAGAGACCTGAATTTTTAAGGAATGTTTCGTGAGCTACAACAAATTATCAATTAATGGATTAGTGGAATCAAAAGAAAATTCACTTAAAACTATTTGAATAGACTCATTCATTCATTCATCAAAGTCATGTTTGAAGCAAAAATCCTTGTTCCAGCTTTGTGTGTTGTTCAAAAATGTCTTTGTCTTATTTGACAGTACACTGATATTTATCTGAACTATTTGGACTTTCGACTGTTGATCGAGAAAACAAGCAATTTCAAAGACATCACCTTGGGATTTAGGAACATTTTATAGACCAAACTATTAATCGCAAAATCTGCAGCCCAATCTGTAGTGAGAATGATCGTTGTTGGCCTGGAGATTTCAGTCTTGTAAACTCGTATTTCAGAAAATGACTGGTTTAAAATACATCTTTCATCCATGTGGTATAAGTCTAGGATTATTTGTGCATTTGGGTCATTGGCAACAAGCCACTTTATTAAAATAATGGTTAGACCATCGATTTGTCTCTGCTCTTCAGGATTTTAGGATAGTCTTAAAAGTAGCATAGCATGGAGGAAAAACAAGGCTCCTTTCAGGATATATAATATAACACAAATATGACTGTGACCTCAACAAATGGGGAAAGGGCATTATAAGCTGGACAGTCTCTGAGAAGACAAGCTCCCCCCAAACACACCATCAGATATCTTAGACACTTAGTTATTGGTTTCATGTGCAGGGATTTCGATAATCTTCAGCGTCTATGGGCCTAGTAGGATACAGCTGATATATACTTGCGTGCATGCAAGTGTGTGTGTATATCAGTGCGTGTGTTTTTGACAAGGCTAATTGCATCAGGGCTGTTTGAGACTGCTGTCGGCTCCCTAGTCATTACCAGAAAAGACAGATGTTTTAGCACTCAGCACGCTGCATTCATACATGCAGACACAGACACGCAAACACAACATTACGTACTGTACCCATGAAAGCTATGAGGTGACGCCTAAATCAGGTTTTATGTGAAAAGCATTGATTCATTTCCCACCACTAAAAAGCCCTCTCCATTTTACAGCCCTGCCCAATATTGAACACGGCTCTATGCTAAATATCTGGCTTAAGCGTCACTGGGTTTAACACTGTGACCTCCACGCTACAGTGTATTTTTATAGCATAGCATTATACTGAATGTCTAAATCTGTGTTTGAATTGCCTCCAAAACGAACAATGTGTATTTGTGTGAGTGACAAAGTACTGTGCTTGTTTTGTACGTATTGTGGCAGCCATATTCAGCAGGCTGTGTTCTCTCTCTTTCTGTCCCTGATGTGTTTTCCATGTGTGCTGGAAAGACAAACACAGCTGCACTTTAATGACACTCAAATGCTTCTGGGATTCAGAATGCATGTGTATGTGTGTATGTATGCGTGCGTGTGAGTGGGGGGGGTTTCTTTGTGTAAGGGTGTGTGTGTTCCTTTTTGACCACTTTGATCAACCCAACACAAGCCTGTTCAAGCAACTCTTGTTCTATAAAAACTCCCCACCATTGCCTCACCTTGTGCGTGTGTACGTGAGTGTGCAATGGGTGTGTTCCTCAGAGAGTCATGAAGCCCTAAGTGGTATTTCTGAGCAGCTATGCTTGCCATGAAATGGTTTGTCAGCATCGTCAACCCTGACTGGTGATCTCCTTACACCACCCCCTCTTTTACTGTATACCCCCATTCACAAACATACATACACACACTCACATAACATACACACATGCTCGCACACAAACTGCAGGGAGTCCCCAGACGAGATGAGACAGGCTGTGAGCTTCAAATGACCCCAAAAACAGAACTGCTGCTGAGTGATAAATGAGACAAATACACGCTGGCACTTTCTCCCTCTCACTTTCTTTCTGTCTCGCTCTCCCTCATTAACACAACACAAATGGAGCCATCTCCTCTCTCTCCTCTCCTCCCATTGCTACACATAAATCTTTCCATCTTCAACACTCGCGCCGCTGATAAATTTTAATTTTCTCTTATCTCTTTGTTTTTCTCTTGCTTTTTACGCCTATCAAAACGGAAAAACGTTTTCTCTCTCCATCAACACAGATGGCAGAAACTTCAGCTGCATTAAAACTCGAGTAATTAAATGTAAGATTTTCTAATGGGATTAAAAAACTACAAAACTACAGCGTCATGATACATCAGTCAGATAGAAACAGTTCTGTCTGTCACGTATACTTTTACAGACTCTGTGTGGATTTTTACTTTCAGTCAGTTTATACAGTAATATCCTGTCATACTACGGCATGAGTTTTACAGGTTAAACTCTGGAGTCACATATAGTGGACACATTACAAGTTACCAGTGCAATAAAGCATGTGGACAGACAGCGGTGTATATGTTCTGTAGAAGTAATGTGCAGATTTATAGCTTACTGCATCAGCTTTGTCACAAGACAAAAAGTGCAGACGCAAACATTTATTGAAACAGGCACACGAGTTGACTGAAACGTTTTATTGGCAGGTAATGCTGGATCAACAGCTCATTGATGCAAAGTTGGTGTGACAGAAGGGTGAATCAAACAGCAGTTGTTTGCCACACTGATCCCTTGATTCCCACACAATCTGTTCCTCCTGGTCAGCACTTTTCACAAAACAGTTGCTGCACAAAATGACAAAGCCGCTAAGATACTTTTATTGATCTGTTGTTTTATTCCTGCTCTGTTGTCTCTTCAGATGTCCTGGACTCACCCTCTCTCCCTTTCTCCTCTGACTGTCTCTTGCTTTTTCACCATCTCTCACTCTGCTTGCGAGCTGATGAGTTCGCCTGAAGGGACCTTTCATCTAGTGTACTCACGAGAAAGCAGTAATCCATTTTCCTGCAGCTATAGTACAGTATGTGTGCGCTTTTTGAGTCCTTATTGTCGGTCCAACTGTTCATGTCAGTGTCATGTGGAAAGTGATACCTCACACCTCTTCACAGCAATCTCAATATTAGGTTTATTGCTAACACTAGACTAAAGTCAATCTTATTTTATCTGTCCATATTTCCATCTATATATCTATTCATTCTTCCTATTTTTGGCTACTCACACCTGAACGTGGTACAGCCACTATCACACTAACCAGCTGGGATAGTGCAAGTCAGTCACCATAGCCTCTATTTTCTCTGTCCCTCCTGACATTTTATTCTCAGGATTGAACACTATTTATTTCAATAAAGAGGTGATAAAAGCTCCATTAGTAAACCAGCTTGCTAACTGTGAGTCAGTTAGCAAGCTCATTGAGTCCATACAATTTATTCAAAAGACACAGTGTCAACTAATCATATCTCAACTATCTGCAAACCATTTCTCTTTTGTGGAGCAGTTTATACATTGACGGATTAAACCAAAGTGGAAGGTTCAACACAGCTAACAAGCCATGAGAGCTTCCTCCATTTTAAGATCTCTGTCCGCATGAAGGTCTGCACTGTCAAGATGGTTTGTTATTGCTCAACATTCAGGTGTCAAAGTTCTCTGAAGTTAAGCTTGACATGAAACATTTGTGCAGATTTACTTAGCTCATGTGGGCAATTTTTTTTTTTTTTAAATGCTCATGTGACCAGCTCCAGGTCACGTTGACAGCAGATGGAGTGGAACACTATACATATCAAACTCCTCAACTGACGCCCTTGTGTTTATATTCCATAATAATAAATAATCTTTTAGTCACTATGCAAAGCTGAAAGGCAGACAAGAACTGTTACTATAATAATCCACCTGTTTATCTGGCAATTTAGTACTTGTAAACAACACCTCAGCCTTCAGCTTAACAACATGAAATCTCTATCACTGGAATAAATGCCACCAAAGCAGCAGAGATGGATCTCGCAATACGAATAAAAATGAGCACAGAGAACCGGTGCATCGCTCATTGCTTGACCTCTCACCTGAGACCAGTGGGCCATGGAAGCCCCTAATCAGGAGCTTGACGCTTCAGACTACACAGCTTCCAGTGTGACGGGTGCACACAACCCATTCATCAGAATAAGGTAAGGTAAGGAGTACAGCATAAATGTAAATTAGACTTATAAAAAGTAAACCTTGTAGCCTCTTAATAAACTCCCTGTGGCGACCTTTGCAGTTTTATTCAATGGCATTCACACAACTAATAATACTGCAAATTAAATATTACAGTAAAGAAGGATGGATTCTTTTGAATGGGCTCTATATGCTTGAGCTCCGGGTTTGCTTTAATTTAAAAACAATTAAGGGGTTGTGGCTCACAGTAGTGGACTCTCAGCTGATCCCCAGTTGGTCTGTTAATGGAGAAACATACACACGCACACACACACAGGAACACACGCGCGCACACACACACACACACTTTTCTTCTAACCATTTCCCATCCTGATGTGATGAAGTCTGGCCGGAAACAGCCATTTCCCTGAATGTTCCCATCTCTCCTCCGGCATACTCCCTCATCCCTGATTCATTGCCAATAAATCACAGAGGGAGAGAGAAACAGAATGAGAGAGACGGAGCAAATAAGAAAGTGCAAGAGAGAAAGAGAAGGAGAGAAGGAAGGGGAGACGGCAGTATAAACCCAGAGAGGGTGCACGGGAGATGAGGGAGCAGAGATGAAGAAAAAACAGATGTGTGATGTGTCCTGGTCAAGTTCGAATTGCCAAGTACGGCTGAGTGTACTTAGAAGTGGTGACGTCTCAACTAAGAAAACAACAACACAGATGCCATAAAAACACCATTACTAAGGGGATATGCTGTATTTCATGGGTACTGGTCAAACTCTAAGCAAACAAGGAGGGAGGAAGAAGTAGATTGCAAAAGAAAAACACTGTTGTGTAATTTGCTACTCAATCTTTTTTACTATGGCCACCATTTTATTATAACACACTTGTGTCTATGCTGGAAAAACATGGACTAGGATTGAAATCAGGCTGTCTTTTATGTGTCACAAATCAACACAGATTGAAACAATTTCCATGTCTTTTTTTCCCCATCCACCACTTACAAAAGCCTATTATGGCAGAGTAATGTATTGTACGCCACCTGCAAACCCCACCCAACTGAAGAGGCTCTTTGATCATGCCCTCTCTGCTGTTTACCCTCCCACAGGGGCTCCAGTTACCACTACTACCTCCCCTGTCAAACCATTAACATCGCACCTAAGTGCAACACAAGGGATTTCAGTCATCACTCGAACTCGGCTCATTTCTCTGTGGATTTATCTCCTAAAATAGAATTTGGTATCAGTGTCCTTGTGGCATACCCGCGAAGCTGTCCTCTGTGTTATTTTACCTTGGAGGCCTTTAGCTTGACGAAAGTAGAGTTAAACATTGCCTGTTTGAGTCTGGGACCTTTATTTCATGGTATTCCCCATCTGTCTGTCCTTTAATTTCTTTTCATCACTCATAATAAATGCCCAGAGAAATTCAAAAAAATATTAAAAAGCTAACCACACCCAACATTTCAATGATGAATATTTAACTGGAGACTCTGCTGCCTCTTAAGTGAAACCATCAGACTGATTGTTATTGTACCAGTTAACAGCTGTCAAACTAAAATTCTCAAATAAATAAATAAAAATCTAATCTCAAGATATTCCTCAGCTGATGAAGTTTGCTTAATTATCATGCTTGGTTTTCATTTTATGAAGTATGGATGTCCCTACCACATGACCAAAGTTTTATACTTTAGTCACGTGATTACTGAGAAATTTTCATCTGTGAGATGTGCTTGGAAGCTCAGGGAAAAGCTTGGAAGTAGTTAAGGGTCAATGTAAAGATTCTTGGCCATTGAAGTCACGGTTTAGAAGTCAAGTCAAATGCGTCTCCTTTTCAGAACTTTGTATCAGAGGTGAAACAAAAAGTGAGTCAGTACAGTTTCCTTAGTCATACAGCATAATATTTTTACTTTTCACTACTGCTTAAGTTGCCTCGTGATCTGGCAAATCTGAACTAAACTGAACCCTGTCTCTTAACAGATGACTGTACAGTTTGAAGACAACCTGTTATTGTTGACATTTTGCCACAAACCAGGTGGTACATGTTTTCACAGTATCCCATATTGTCAACCAGGAATGTGCAGCTTGCCATGTAGGTGCAAATGAGGTGACAGAGTGACTCAGATGGAGGCTGACTCATCGTCCACCTATTCTGTTGCAGCCGCGAAGTTATTGCGGCACATTGAAAGATGTCCCGGTTCTGATATACACTATGCTCTGAGCCTGTGCTGAGATTTACCGTTTATAATTATATGTTGTTGTTTCAGCTTGTAGAACTAATATCACAAAGGTTGATATGATCAGGTGTGGTTCAAACAATCATGATACCACAAGGAATAATACAGTATAAATCAGATTTTTGGTGATTCATGATTAGGATCTAAATATTCACCAAAAATAACCCTGATTAAGTTGGTGGACATAATTATGCAGCCTTAGATTCAGAGAGGTGAGCACTGTAAAGTTAAAAATAGTGCAGCGCAGGACAATTTCTGCAGGAATGACAAGAATTCAGGATTACATCATTTCCCGGATTTGTTTATCGAGAGGAAGAGCTATGTAAACACTTTCTGTACATAGAACCTTATCACATCTGCACCAAAGACACTAGGACATACTGCATACTGCATCAAATATTTTGTATTCTTGTGCAGAAATGCAAAATAGAACTACACTAATTTTAGGTATGGAGGTCACTGACCCCATTGACATTAACAACCAAGCTAAAAATATGATTTTTATTTTAACTATTGCACGTGTAAGAGTTAAAATAAAGTTGAAAATGCTGCATCTGTCAGCTATTAAGCCTATTCTGCAAGCCATTCAATGAACCCTGAGAGTACTGAGCATAATGTACGGCAAAGCTGCACTTTGAGGTTTCAGGGAAGGTTCAGGCATGTTTTGATACCTATTGATCATCTTTGAGGCATTTCACTGTGTACTCCCATTGATCAATATAAGACCCAGATCAATTACAACTTACAGAGAGCATCTTTAAAGAGCAGAGTAGCATGACGTTCCCAGGAAAGTTGGCCAAGGTCTCCCGCTATTCACAGCTCTTTTCCCCTACAGGGTTTCCTGTCCTGATCAGCAGGGGCAGACGGACCCTCTCATTACGGAGACCGCAGATGAAAATGAGAGCAAAATGAGGCCCATTACCACACGGGCGTGACTAATATCCCTCTACAGACCTCTCCACGAACACTGGACACGTGCACGTGCATCACACGCACACGTGCAAGTTACACATGTACACAAAAAAAGTCTAACGCACGCACTAAGATGCGCGTGAATCAATAACGTAACAGAAACAAAGACGGGGGGAAGTTGGTAATAAACTTTAGCCCTATTAAATGGACCAGAACTCGGGCTGCTCTGTGGGGGGTGTCTGGCTTTTTCCACTAAGTGCATCTATAGGTTTGTGAGTTTGCGTATATTCCCTAATCATCCATGATGTCATTAGTGCTAAATGCGACCCTGGCTCAGCCTAATTCCTGCCCACTAAAAGTCCCAGCTTCTCTATTTCCTTCCCTTGCCATCTCTTTTCCCCTCCTCCTAACCGCTCTTACATCATCTGATGATTCCTGTAATGTTTCATCTCTCGTGTGCTTCTCTCATCTCTTCAAATATCCACCCTGCTCTTCATTTTCTCAAATGCCCGCAACAGATTCATTACCTTACGGGTATTCATAATCATCAACTTGCCACGAATCTCAATCTTGCCTCAATCCTTCTACAAACCTGTCAGTGTCTGTTCTCTGTTCTGCTCTAATTTTCTACCTTTTCTTCATCTCTTTTCTCATTCTCTTGCTATCCAGTCATTCCATTACCTATTTATCCTCTTTCCTTTCCCTTTGTATTTTTCCAACCAAGTGGCTTGAGCACATGTTATGATATTATGATAGATTATGATGATGATCTAAAAGACAACCACAGGGGATATACAATGCCCAGCGGTGGTGTCAACTGTTGTTCATATTTCACTCTGTTTCGCTCTATTCTCCAGTTGTAATTCCATCTCTGATACATCCCAACTTTTTATTCCCCTTTTACCTTCCTGTCTTCTGTGTTTTAACTGCCTTTCCCCCTCTTTTGCCGATCAGGTCTGCTGAGTGATTTATAGCCTTGCAACAGGCTGGTAGATGTGGGGAAGAGAAAGGGAGGAGTGGTAGATGAAAAGAGGAGGGGTTGAGGAGAAATGGGGCTGTTTGGCGTTTGAAGTACATGAAGGAGTGATATAAAATACACCTGGTCCATCCATGGGGCACTCTCTGTACACAGAAACAAAAGGAGGGGAGGGGGACGTAGAGGAGAGAGGAGAGGGCCGGGCCACAGGGGGAGAGGTGGATGGAAAAGGGAGGGTGGGGGGTTCACTTCGTGTTTCCTTTCAGGATGGCTTTTATGGTGTAACTTCAAACGCTGACCTCCCACACCCCGCCCCCTCTCCCTCGCTCCATCCGTCCGACCAATCGTCCCTCCCTCCTCTTTCTCACTATTGTGTATGGCCAAGTGGACAGTAATTGGCAATTCTTTCATGAGGCTGATTTCAGCACTCTCTGCCCCCCACAGGAAGAGGCCCTTTTTGCTGCCCCTTAGAAGTAAGTGTGTTTGTGTGTATGTGTGTGTACGCTGTAAATATGCCAGACGGTAGGTATCAGGTGGTTGAAGGGGGCTGCACTGGCTGCGGACTCCACAGGCATTTCATTCACTGTGTGCTCCAAATTACAACACAAGAATTGGAGGTAATCTAATCCAGAGAAATCATGTACGACATGAGGTTTTATGAAATACTCTCTGGATTTTAGGTACAGCTTAAACGTGTATACATTTGCTTATGAATAAAGCTTACATTACATCTGTTGAAAGCTGCGGTATTAAGTGTTGAAGGAGAATTTAAAGGCTGAAAAAGTCACTGGATATATACAATATTCTTGGCAATGAATGAGTGTTTTATTTTTTCTTTCCAAATTTTTATTGAAAGACACCCAGGGGCACTTACCTAACTTATTCATGCCATAAAATGTGCCGTACAAAAAGATGAGAGGCTTTGCCAATGTTTCCTACAGCCTGAGCATATTGAGAGTGATATATAAAAGCTGCTCTCGTCTTGCTAATGACTTCTAGCCCTCTGTGGCTTATAGATCAGTGTGTGTTCATTAACGATACAGGCGTGTGTGCAAGTGTGTGTGTCAATTAGAGGGTGGAGAGGATTAGCCATCCCCAGAGAGCCCTAATTAGCACTACACACACATAGGCAAAAATCTTTTTGGGGGATATTTTTATGCCATTTTTTAGACTTTTTTTGGTAGTTAACAGTGTGAATAGGAAGTATGGGAAGAAGTATGCAACAAAAGTTCAAGGCCAGATTCAAACCCAGAATGTCCACCCCCTCCAGACAAACACAGACGTCATCCCACACACACATTGACCATGACCACACACAGAAACAGTGTAGGGTATGTGATGTATACAAGTTCTTAAAAGGTTAAATACGTGGACGGTGAATCAACACAAACACAGACTTAAACAAGTACAGGGTAGTCTGTCCTCGCAGACGCAACACATAAACAGAACTGGGGATAATCATGTTGTCAGACAAACAAAAATACCGTACAGCTCGACAATCACTGCTACTTTAAGAGAGCGGAAGATCCAGATGAATAGGAACATAGAGGTTTCACCAAGAGAAAAGGGACACTTCCGAGAGTTAGAAGTAGAGCAGAGGGAATGTAGATAGAGCTCTTAATACAGTAGAGTGCCTCCTACCTCTTTGTATTTCACCTTGGGCTCTATTCTCTTCCGCTTTCTGCCCTTCCCCTGATGACTCTGACTGAGGAGAATCCATTTTACAACCTGCAAGAGGGAGAATGGGGGTGGGAGGGGGTGAGGTGGAGAAGGCGGGAAAAAGAAGAGACAGTAGAGGTAGAGACAGACAACAAAGTGGCATGTTTTGAGTGAGCGGGATTGAGACATTGTAGAGGACAAACAAGGTAAAAGGGGGCAGCAGGGAGGTAGTCGGAGAGGTGTAATGATGACAGAGAGAGAAAGGAGGAAGGAAAGGATGTGAGAGAAAGAGTGAGTGGTCACATCCAATAGCAGAAAGTAAATATAAACAGTCTTAAGGCGCACTTTCCATCTCTCAAGTGGAAAGGCACACAGGCATATACATATACTCTTCTAATGCTGAGCGACTAGCATGCAAGCCTTGACAGAGTGCAAAGACACACACACACAAACGTTAAACAGTCTATAGCTCCTTCTCTCCTTCACACTCGTAGATTAATTCCAACCTTTCAGCACTCACTTGTGCTCCATATATAAACGGCCGGCTGAGACAAAAGAGTAATAGTGAAAGTATGTTGCTGTGACGGTGCCTGGAGCGCAGCAACTCCCTACACCATACATCTCCATTAAACAGCCAATCATTATCAAGGCCAAACTCTATCTCCTCTCCTCCACCTCAGTTTATATCACAGAATAAATACAGCGTCATAGGACAGTTTGTAATATTAAAAAAGTGAGTTTTCCAGTTAAACGGCGCATAAAGTGGACAGGTTATTTCTGAGATGCAAAATCACTCAAGCATTCTTTATAATATATCCGATAAATATTCTCTTCAGGTCTGATTCGGATTTATTTAAATGGACAGATAAATGGGCGAATTGGAAAATAAAGGCAATGCAATTAAGAGCAACATGGGAGCTTTATGGGAAATCTGATACAGCACAGAATGACACGCAACAGATGTACAGCGCTGTGTGCCGCACTTCACTCAGAGACAGACAGAGGGAGAGACTGAAGCAAGGAGCAAATGAGGAAAAGAGAGGTAGATGGAGTGCAAAAGAGGTAGAGATAAGAGATGGTATCAAACATTGTGAAACAGAGCGTGTAAATGAGACAGAGCAGAGAATAACAAGAGATGAAGCGGTCCAGAGAAACAGTGGCAGAATAACTGAGTGAAGGAAAAGAGAGTGATGTGAATTAGATGACAATCACATCAACAGTCTAAGGTGCAAAATTTCAAATCTGTGAGCTTCCCCCCGAGTCAGTCTGCCACTCCCTGAAGACAAGAAAAAGAGACTGAGAAAGAAAGAATTGCAGAGAGAGAGAGGGAGAGAGAGAGAGAGAGAGAGAGAGAAAGAGAGAGGGAGAGAGAGAGAGAGGGAGAGAGAGAGAGAGAGAGAGTGCTTACCTCTGCTTTGACTTCTTCCACCAGCCTCGCCTGTGACCACACGGCGCTCCTTTCATACAGCCACTGAACGACAGAGAAGAAGGGAAAGCAGTGAGCCGGGGGCAAGTGATCGGGACAGAGTGGAATGCTTTGCAGAGGCAGAGTGAGAGAGTGAGAGAGGGAGAGAGAGAAAGAGAGAGAGAGAGAGAGAGACCGAGCAAAGCAGGAAGGGGAGGGAGAGAAGGGAGGTGGGAGGAGAGGGAGGAGGTGGGAGTGTGATCACTTGTTCCTCTGACGGAAACTCGCGAATTGACTCCGGAGGATGAGAGAAAGGAGGAAGAGTGGAGGAGAAGAGAGAAGAAGACGACAAGCAGGAAAAGGAAAAAAAAAACAAAAAAAACACCTCAATAACTAGCAACAACAGGACGGACACCTCTACACATCCACATTACCCATGCGCGCACACACATTCACACAGTGAGCACAGTAGTAGGCACAAACACACAGCACTTACTCTCTAACCTTATTAAGGCTTTCAGCAGAGAAGCTGCTCGAGTGAACTGAATCACATATCAGAGCGATGATGGGGAGGGTTGTGTGTGTATGAGTTTGTTTGTGCTCTTGTGTGTGTAGTGGGGTAAAATAAGGAGGCAGACAGGAGTGCATGGAAGCAGGGTGTTTGTAATGTCATATCACAAACAAAGAAAGAAACAAGAAAGATGCATCAGCGACACATATTTATCTATCTAGGCTACACACTCCACATATGTTCCCACACAGCGATTCAGATGTTAGTGTTACCATAGCCACACAGAAAGTCCAATATTATTGCTGTATGCCTGAGTACCTCTCTCTGTGTATTATACAGGTACTCCAGCAGAAATAGCATAAAGGTGTGTGTAGAAGCCAAGGATGGTGAAAGAGAGGCAGACACAGAGAGGTACGGGTAGAGGGAGGTGTTAGAGTGGGCTGTATAGAATGTAGTGAGTGTTGAAGCAGTAAATTGGCATTGTGTAACAGGATACCACACATAGCTCTTTTGCTGCCTAGATCTCCACTACCATTCCCTGAATAGCAAGGTCTACCTCAAACTCTCTGTTCATCCTGCTGTAGTGTACAAACAATCAAAAATAAGGTGTAAATAACTAAATTAAAGTAAACTTTAACTTTGATTTTGTAGCATTTAATCTTAAATGCTGCAAACACAGCTGAGTCACTATACTCAAAAAGTACAGAGGTTTGAAAGAGAGCCATAATTTTCCAACTGAGAAAGTTTGAGCTTCAATAATTGGCACTTTTTTCTTTGTCATATCAACCACTTTAGCTTTTTTTAGCTACCCAGGCTTACTACCTCAAGGTAAATCCAAATCCAATTTCTTCCTGGCACTACTTAAATTATAAGTAAATCAGTTAAAATCGCTATATCAGTCTATAATAATTGATCACAAAAAAGACATTTATTCATAAGTCAGGCACACAATATGTTAATGTTATGTTATACAGGTATATGAATTCAGAAAAGAAATCAGGCTGAAAGCTCTGGCGAATCAAGGGTAGTCTTTATTTAAACAAAGTATCTCAGCCTAGATCCATCATCCCAAAGGGAGTGCTTACTCATCTAAACTCTAGGTCTAAAATAGGCCAGCAGTGGCCTTCCCATTCCACATCTCTCACTCTGGAATCGGTGAATGTCATTGTTTATTATTAGGCCAAACCATTTCCTGCCTTTCTCCAATTCAAGCACATTGTCAAGTGATGGATAGGAGGCAAAGAGGAGAGAGAGGGAGAGAGACTTAAAAATGTGTTTGTGTCTGGTGTACAAATACACAAGCACTTGCATTTGTAAAAGGTTTCAATCGATCTGGCTGATCTTATTAGCTGGTGGCTGGCACATCAAACATAAAAAAAGCCTTTGCAAGAACTCTCTAGCCATCACCCAATCAGGTGTGAGAAAACAGCAGACCCTCCATGCTGTCCTTCCCACCCTCAGAGGCCCCCTGAAAGGCTCCAGTTACATCATCACATAATCTAGAAGGTGAAGGTTCCCAGACAGCAACACAAGCACCGACACACAAAAATGCACATACACACAGTGGTAATTAAGATCAGTTACCATGGAGATAGGAGAATTGAAGAAGCTGTTAAAGTGGATTGATTGTATGAGAGTGTGTGTGTGTGTGTGTGTGTGTGTGTGTGTGTGTGTGTGTGTGTGTGTGTCTGTAAGTGTAGCCTTGCAATCCTAGTATCTATGACCATGGGTCTTTCTCGATTAGAGGGCAGAGGCAGAGCAGCAGTGTTCACCTTCTCAAGATACACTAACAGTCAGGTAACAAAGGCGATGATAATGATTCAACAACACGAGGATAGTGACTACATGATTATCTCTTTCAAGGACTAGCAATGTTTAAAGATGTCATCATGAAAAACGATTTGAAACACTCAAAAACTTTCTTCAAAGTTTCCAGTTTTATGCTGCAAACAGCGAAAGCCATCACTGTCTAGCAATTTCAAAATGACTCCTGGCTAACAGTCACACGTCATTTAAGCTGTAGGATTTATATACTTACAGCTATTTACTTCTAATATGAGACATAATTTTCATTATGAGAGCGTCATTACACTGCTATTTACGGCTGTTCAATACTGAGACGAAGGCTACGCCGCTCCTGTCATCTAAGAGCAAAGGCTTGGACTACACCCATGAACACAAAGAAGTTCCTGTACATTTAACTTCATGTACCACTGCTGGCTTTGATAGCTGGCAACCTACATTGATCTCAAAACCATATTGACCCATTAATAAGAATGATAATTATGATTCTTGGCATGTGGTTTTCAAATACAGCCAGAAAGACTGTGGTCCATAAAGTGAAGCCAATCAGGTTATTCAATGTTGTCTATAGTCGCAGCGAACCGAAGTAGAGGTTAAGTTGTGTTGCCCTGATTGAGAAAAAGGTGAGCGCATAAAGACTATGAAATGACATGCATGTGCCAGGTATGAAAGGATCACAACAAATGCTTAATAAGAAGTAGTTGCATTGTCAGCATGAATACCCCAAAACAACAGCCTCTGAACACAGTAAACAAAGAGAGGCTCAGAGAGCAGAGCACCAATTAATAGTCCAAAATCAATAGTGCTGAATTATTGTACTGTTGTGTAGTATTAGTTAATTGTGCTTACATAATAATAATTTATTACACGAGTCAAGACTGTCAAAACTGATTCAAGAGTAAATACTTGTTTGAAAAAGGCAGTTGGTTGGTATTTAGCTTTTTCTAAAAATATATTGTATATTAAGCCAACATTATCAAAATCCATATTTTGACAAATAACAAAAGAAAACAGGACTCTTCATACCTTTGGAATGCCCGGTCGATCGAGCCAGTCAGCATAAATAGCACTGAGGGTGAGGCCTTTTCTGGAACACAATGGCACAAGTGTTAGTATTATTCCTATTATTATAGCAATGACTGTTATTGCCCAAGACACCGTATGAAAACATGGCTCTGGGAAAATATTGTTAGGGTCATGGCAGACTTGAGGATTAGGCCAACACCTTAAACAAAAAGAGGGGCACACCCACTTTCCTATGCAAGGACAAGCAAACAGGCATGAACAGACAATGAATTGGATTTAAACTGTACATACGCATGTAAAGTAAGCAATTATGTGTGTGTGCGTGTGTGTGTACCTCAAGAGGGGCTCAAGTGGATGGTTTGCACATGAAAATGTCATATATCGTACACAGAACACACACTGTGACAGAACTGGCCTGCAAAGACAAATGTGCACACAACCCTTCCATAAGCAGTCCCCAGTGTGTATGCAAACTGTAGAGTATGCAAAGTACACACAAAGTCGAAGAGTAACTACACAGCATCATCAATCCTGCCTGCCGGAGCTTAAAGGGAAATTCCACACTTGGCTAGTCTGAAGCTATTACTGTATATTAATCTGTGATATTCAGCCCATTAAATGGGGTTATTTTGTAATGAAAAGTTGTAATTTACATTTTTGTGCACCCATTTTCTCAAAACTATGCTCTTCTAACTGAGGCTCAATTAACAATTTCCCACATTTGCCAAAAATATTTTTAAAGGAACTTGGTCCAGTTAGAATGTGTAGATAAGAGAACACGTCTTTTTTTCTCTTGACATAAAGCTTAAAGGTCAAAAAACCTCACAGGAGTCTCTAATTATTAATACATCTCTGAAATACCTTATCAACATAGATCTATTTCAGAAAGTAAGATATAATTTTGGAGTAATAAAAATGCTGGATATTGGTTTTATTTTCCAGTTTTCCATGACAGTGTTATGGCCACAAATTTCTGTCATCTATTACAGAATGTACACAAGTCTATTGCATTTGACTGTTATGCTCATTACATGCCAGAAAATGTCTTAGATCTTTACCACTAATGGAGCTATAAAAGGTTTAAACTATGTGCGTTGGCCATTTAAGGACATCCCAGACTCAGTTTGTCAGGCTTAGCTCTGCGTTGCCAGACTTGGCTCAACTTGTGTCAGTTAAACTGTACCTCATCCGCCTCTCAACGCTTTGAGCTGAAGGCTAATGTTAGCCAACATGCTCACAATTCGTTCTGAGCAGGCCGTGAATGTCAAATTTCATGGCAATACATTCAAAACATGTCAAGATATTTAACTACGGACCACAAGTTGGAGTGCCAATAGGCAGACTGGCCAACAGTAAGCCACACCGCTGCTAGACTGGCTAAAAATGGTTTAAAGAAACTGGCATTTTGTTGCAAGGTCAAGGCTGTGCTCCTTGCTTCCACAGACTAGTAAAGTCTCACTGCGTCATTTCCTATTGTATATTTGCTGGCAACTTTGGCAAATGGAGAGTGGGCGTTCAGTAAATCGAAGCTCATAAAAACCTTTCTACACTCTTCAGTGTACTAAAAGAGGTAATGCTCCCCATAAAGCACCAATTTGACATTAAATACGTCATCAGTGACTTCACCACAAGGAAATTTTAGTTCTTGGCATGTGGAATTGAACCATAGACCATTTTATATAAATAATATATATTTAAAGACTAAACATCTGCTACTCCTACAGCGAGGCAATGTAAAGTGGGATTACATGGGATTATTGGAGCATATTTTTTGTGTGGTAAATAAGAGGTTAATACAAATGTACAAATATAGTTTCAGACAAGATGCGTATGTACCAGTTTTTTCATGTTGAGATTGATGAATGTATTTCATTTTATTGGTTGCTCCTTAATGGTGATAGATGAGAACATACTATCTTTTAGAAAGAGTGATAGTAATGCCTGGAAAACAAAGGTTTCTTATTAACAAAAATCAATGAATGCATTGATTTTTTTTTAATGTGTGTTAATATTTTTTTATGTTTAATCTTATAAATATTATGTTCCCCATTCAGTCTGAGGCAGGATACATGACCCTGCAAGCTGCATACAGAGCAGCCATGACCCTTAACACTGAGTGTCTATTCTCATCCTAAACCTTACTCTTCTGGTTGGTTGTTTACTGAAAGAGGCATCAGATCCAAATATTGACTGCCCCCAACTTCCTCTGTTTAGTTCAATCAATCTCTGCCTAGTCCAGCAGCACACTCCACATGACAGAAAAGGCAAAAAGACAACATTCAGAGAGACAAAAGGTTGCTGAGAAAGAGAGGGGGAAGAAAAGAAGTGTTAAAGACTGGGAGAAACAAAGTGAAAGACAGACGGGGGGAGAGAGAGGAAAAGAGGAACAGAGAGACGAAGAAGAGGTTAATGAGGCAATCAGGAGAAATAGAGAAGTGAATGATTAAGCGAGCGCAGAGAGGGCGAGAGAAAATTAGAGAGGAGGAGAGCAGGAGGAGCAGTTATCCTTTTACACTTCAATTAATATGAGAGTGGATGAGACTGCTCTCTTAACAGGATTGGTGTTGGGAGCTTTCGCTAGTCATGTTTCCACAGCAGGACCAACTTAGTCAAAGAGCAGAGGCCAAATCGGCTAATACTTGGCTGTAAATCTACTAACAAGTCACATCTGTTGAAAAGATGTAAGGCTAAGTTCAAACAAAGAATTGATGAAAAGAATATCTTTAATTTGTCTGTAACTGGAAACTAGGCTACCAATACTTGCCCACAAACCAAAGTGGTTTTAATGCGTCTAGGCATATTTTTCATTATTCATGAATTACACTGTAAGCATTATTCATAGGCACTTACATACCTCTCCATGTCGGGAAAGGTAATCAGCAGCATTCGCAGGAAATCCTCCAGAAAGAACAAAAAAAGACAGACCAAAATGGAGGCATTAGGGAGGTGTGGGTGGAAGAAAAAAAGAAAGAGAAAGGCATATCTGATCTTAAGTCAAGAGTACAAGGTCAAACAGTGTTTATGTTACATCCATTATTTAGTGAGAAGACTCAGTCTTCCACCGAAGAAACAGGAGCCAGGTGGAAAACATCACACACACACACACACACACGCACACACACGCACACACACACACACACACACACACACACACACACACACACACACACACACACACACACACACACACACACACACACACACACACACACACAGACTTCCAGGTGTGATCACTCAGTTTCATGGCCCCAGCAGAATAAACATATGTGGCTGAGCTGATGTACAGTCATCAATTTGAAATGCTGCTGGTGCATTTTCAAGTATTGTAAGACAGTGGCAATAGAGCTTACATCGGCCTCCAATTAATTTATGGAAATAAGACGGAGCCGCAGAGACAGGTCATATCAAAACAAATCTGAGCTCAGGTTTTATTAAACAGCTCCTCAAGCAGCTGCAGGTCAACAACAAGATTCTCCACTAAGTTAATCAAGTAAAAATGAGTTTCCTATGCTACAGCCTCACCTGAGACAAAATGAGTTGGCCGTGGTATTTCTTCACAAATATTCTGAAGAAGTCGATGAATTGTTGCTCTCCCACTTGACTGGCTAAGAACCGGAGGAGGAAGTAACCCTGGGCAAAGGACAAGACAGCAGGACATGATCCATCAAAGACAACACGGAGAAACATTGCAGCTACATTTATAGTAACTACAAGAGCTCTTACATCTGCTGTAAAAAAGGCTAAAGGAACATTATAGCATTTTTTTAAATAATAGCTTGATTTGTTTCTATAGTTCTTTGTGTCCTTGATTCTTTTTCACTCTTCCCTTCCATTCCTACTACCTCTATCCATTTATTGTCATTTCCTTGCTGTCCCACATTAATCTCACCTTGAGGTAGTGAACTTGCATGAAGGCTTTGTCAGGGTTGAGGGCATGTTTAACTGTGGAGGAGCCAGACTCGCTGACCTGACCAGTGTTCTCCATGTTCGGTCTGCAGAAAGACAAATAGAGCAGGGAAAAAAGAAAGCACACACACGCACACACACACAGAAAGATAAGACAGGTAAGGAAAGGGTATACACAGACACAGGCACCCACAATAAACAAAAGAGTGGCACAGAAAATAACACAAGCTGAAAGTCTAAAACAGAGTGAGATGTTAATGAAGTTAGCAAACCTACACCCAGAGATTTTAATTTGATCTCACTCTTAGAAACATTCTAGTTGCAGGAAAACCACAATTTCTCCAGAGCAAGAATACACCGTCAGCAACACTAAATCTAGCCACTCAGTCGGTCCTCTCAATGGTGAACACACTGCCAAGTCGCCATACTTTGCCGGAGGCAGGCTGAAAATCAAGCTGTAGATTTATAATAGCATGCTATGCTGTTTATATGACCTCACAGTGCTGTGCTCTGACTTAACTGCCCATGACTCACTGAGTGAACATATAACACTTCCACAAAAAAGCACCCCCGTCTACAGGCACAAAAGAGGCATGCTCTAGGTTTCACTTTCCCTGTCACCCAGATACAAATCATCCCTTCAACCTCCATAAACACACAAACAAACACACATAAAACCAATAAAACCCAAACAAACAGGGCGCTGACGTGGGATGCTGTGCAATGATAGTTTCAGTTAGCTGGTATTGATCAGACTGAGCAGATTAACTCAGTGTGCCAATATGAAGGCCTTGAAGGATCACCCTCCTGCCAAGTCGATACGCTAGGCGCCTGGTCCACCAATCAATACACCCTTCATCACTGGCTAGCACTTTTCCACAGGACCGCTTCATGACAGGGCCAGACACACACACGCAAACACACGCACACAGATGCACAAGGAGACAAGAAACACATTCAAAATCGTATTCACACTGATTCACCTTTGAATTAATGTTTAATCTTTGGTTAGGCTTCAGCTACAAGCCACAAGTTGGTCACATATTTGATCTATGAGTCTTTGTCCAGGCATGGTGACTAGATTAGCGGGAATGGGAGGGGATGAAGTACATTGGAACTGAGCAGGAGAAGAAGTAGAAGAAGAAGCAAGTTGAGGATGTGTGGGAGAAATTGAGGAAAGAAGACAGTCAGGAATGTTTGGTTTGCTCAGTGGACTGAGAGAGGAAGTCATCAGCTTCCTGGAATTTCTAAATTCAACTGGACACTCTTAGAAGGACTCATCATGCAATTGGCAGTGTGTTCCTCTTTGGGTGCATGTGCACACGGGAGATAAATGTTATGTGACAGAAAGACTACCAATGACCTCATTTTAGTTATGATGCTCAGGGTCTGTACGTTAAAAGCTGTCAATATTCTGAGACAGTCATTAAACATATGGATTAACAGTAAAATATATCTGTAAAACACAGAGGGCTACAGACAAAACCTGCATTATCCAATAAACTGTTTGTTTTAGTTCTTGGGGAAAGCTCTTTTATTTATTCTCCATGTATTATTATGAAGATTTCCCTTTTTCTAATCATGGAGTTATTTTTTTTAACTTGCTCTCGGTCCAGTCTCCTGCCTGTAGTGCCCCTGTCTGTCTGTTGCTGCTGATAAGATGAAATAGACTCTTTTTAAGACAGCAGGACGTGCAGTATCCCTGGGAAATTGTGTGTGTGTGTGTGTGTGTGTGTGTGTGTGTGTGTTTGTCAGACAGAAATACAGAGAGAAAGGGGGACTGGGGCAAGAGACAAATACAATGACAGAACATGTATTTCCAGAAGAGAAAATGTGTTGGTTTCGTGCGTCATACCGCCGGCACAGCACAGAGAGGAAAAAAGTTGATCCATCACTGCCGTGTTAGACAAAAGAGCTCCACCCTTCCCACTGTCCAAACCAGGGATGTATGGATGTGTAAATCCCCGTCTTTCGCTGTCTCTCTTTGTCAGAGATGATATACTACAGCTTTAAGAGGCATCGCTGCTCGCTGCCTTGGAGAATCACACAATAGCTCAATGTATTGCAGAATAAATGGTGGTCTTATCTGACTCGTAGGCCATGTGTGTGAGAGGGAGGGTGTTTGTCTGTGTGTGTGTGTGTGTGTGTGTGTGTGTGTGTGTGTGTGTGTGTGTGTGTGTGTGTGTGTGTGCGTGCGTGTGTGTGTATGTGTGTAGCCATGCATACACCTGGGTGTGTCTGAGATTGAGAGAGAGAGAAAGAGCAGGAGGAAATCAGGAGCTATTAAAAAACGAGTGAAACGTACGCACACACACACACACACAGAGGTTTATAGCTCCGCGAGCCATATCCTGACAAATTACACTGGGTTGACTGTGGAAACCGGATAAGGTAGAGCAGCACACCCAGCAGCCCAGTGAATCAGCAGGGAGAATGGCGTCTGGCCCAGGCTGCCCTAAATATAACTCATCTGAAATGGACTGATAAACACTGGCCACTGGGGCCCCTTCTGGATCAAGGGGTGTCGATTGTGACCCACTGAACTTGGAAACCGCTATCTGCCATTTAGCCTTTATGTGTGTACACTGGTAAGGCTTTGCATATCTCTCTGTCCAACGTTTGTGCTTTCTTTCCCTCCACCGGGTCTTTTCTAACATTTCTCTGTGTATTGTGACAACCAGTTTATGTTTGTTAGGCTTACCCACAGTTGTAATGCTAAACAGTAGAACCACATCAGGACCTGGACATACAGACAGTCCAACCCATATCAAAAAGTAGCATGGAGTATTTACATCTGAGCTTCAGAGACCCCCCTTGAGTTTTCCTGATACAGTTCCAACACATATCATTATGACACATATGCAAAATAACATACAAAGTAATAAAACTGAGACCATAGATAGAGAGAGAGGCTGAATGAAAGAATACAGAATGAACCACAGAACAAAACTGGTCACAACATCGACTGGGAAGGGGTCACTGGCCAGAGCAAGATCAAGGACACCACGTACAACGACCCTCCATGAACTGAGATGAGGTTACAGTCTCCCTCCCAAAGACCCTGGAGATGCGGTCAAAGCACCTGAAAGTTGAGATTTCTTGTCACACATACTGTTCCCAAGGTCAAGTTTTTGCATTGCAATCAGACAAAACTTGTGAAAAATAATGAATAATTTTCTTTTCTGCTTTTTATATTTCAACACTTTATTTTATAGTCTGTAACTTCTATGTAAATTAGTATTAAACAGAGGAAAATAGGAATTTCCTTTACACAACTGTTCTGTTTGAAGTCAAGTAAATATTCAGTTATTAATTATTTCTTTATTTTTGATAACCTTAATATTCATGTTGAAATGTGTGCTTGCCTATGGGCACATTTCCAATTTTTGCTTGTTCGGCTGACCTGCTCTGCACTAAAAGACTCTCTAGGTTACACAGAAATTAACTGGATATAATTGAACACCGACTCTATTTTCCCTGTAAGTGGTATAAAATTACATTGTTATTTCCAGGAAGCTTATTGGAAATTATCCAGAAATTACAAACTCATTAAACAAATGTCAGCCAAATTTCTTTTAAAAAGTCGATAAATAATATTAACCTATCTTATAATTCTACTAAAACCTGTTTATAGGAGTAGAAAAACACAAATGGTCATATTGATGCTCTAAAAAGGCTGTACCTGACTCAGGCTAGATAATAAGATAATGCATGAGCAGGGCTTATTTTGCCTCAATATGCTTTATCATTGCTGTAAGAGATGTGAGGACTAAAAAAAAGGCCTTTCCTTAGGTACCACTAACATCATCAGTCAAAATGCACACACCTATGCGTATGGGCATTTATGTCTGTGCACATGTCTGTGTGTGAATGCATGCACAATATTGTTTTCATTTTTCAGATGCTAGTTTTATGTTGTTGATTTAACCCCGTCAGGTGCAGAGAAACCTGATCCTGATCCTCCTAATCACCCTTGCATCTGCCTCATAGGGGAACACCCTGATAGACTGCTAGACAGACACAGCTCTCAAGTGCATGTTTAACCCTTTCACTGACACACAGCTTCCTATTGCAAGATATACCCAATACACAACAATGAGTTCTACCATGTTTAACAACTGTGAAACTTCATATTGCACAACATACCATGGAGGTTATCAGCATTTCAGCATGGAAACAGTTAGATATTTCCAAACACAGACCACCTTAAAGCACTGGAATCCTTTAAATCCACGAGGATAGTCTGAGTAAAATCACTATTACAAATACCGAAGCTTTCCACTAATACAGCTTTCACTATATGGAACAGCCTGAATTGATTTGAAATTTAAATAGTATTAATTCATGAGTGTCTTCATTGTGTGATGACAACACATTATTGGTGAAGTGACATAGTTGGAAGTTAGTGCCAAGCAGAAGTGCCATGAAATCAATAACACATTGATTCGATGTCACGCTCTGTATGGTCTCTTACAAGCGTGAACGTCAATAGTGTACTATGCTACAAGTGTCATCTCCAGTGAAGAGGATTTTTTTATTCAAAGGAAAAGGTACGATATGAAAGGAAACATTCAAAGTAACATTTCCACCCTTAAAGAGTTAACTCCAGGTTGGTACTTACACATATAATCCCCTGATGACATTGTGCTTCCACCACGGATAAAACAAACAGGGTGTGGGTCCCACATTGTCAGGATCAGATGAAGAGTTTGTGTGTTTGTTCGTGCTCACTGTGTCTGTGTGTAGAGCTTTTCTAAGACATGACAGTACAGTACACCTGGATATACTTGCCACACCTGTACCCCTGGAATGCATAGACCTCAAGCTCACGTGTGTGTCTGCATGTGCAGACACTACCAAAAGCTAGGCATGCTTTAACCTAAAAAAAAAGGAGACTGTGTCTACTATGGATAATTAGTAAAAGACAAATGCAACTGAAACATTTTCCTCTCATTTCTAAAAATCTTGTGCACTAAGCTATGTTATACATATATAGAATTTACTCTACCCTTTGTAGTGTTAAATTCTGGTTACTTTACAGGTTTAGAAAATGTCTTGTGGTTCAGTGTTGCCCTTTCAAACAGCTAATAGTCACCCTACTATAGGATCATTTGGAACAACACATTTATAAATGAGTGTCTTAAACTAATATAATATACAATATAAATCACATGACAGCGCTAACACATTTTCTTTGGGTGAAAGTAATCTTAGTGCATATTTTGTAAGTACTTGACAAGTATAAAAAAATTATTTGTGAAAATTGATCTTTTTAGAAGTGAATGTTTTTTAAAAAATAGTGTATGAAAAGGAGTATCTCAAGCACTGATACCATAGAGTTACCATAGAGTAACATAAGTAAATAGTCACACTGACTGCTATGGGAAGACGTTGCCTCCTCTGTACGTGTTGAACCTAGGCTGGTTTAGTAATTCTCTACAGCTATTCAGGGATAAAACAGTGTGGAAGACGATGAGCAGTAAATATTTCAGGTCAATTTCATCTCGGTGTACAGTACACTGTTGTGATTTAAGCATGCTTAAGCATGCACTATTCTCTAAGAGCTATTTCCTCCATCATGGCAACAACAGTGAGATACTTAAAACAGATACACTTGACCAAAAAATACACACAAACACACACACCTGAGGATCTGAAGTCCTTCCTCTGAGTTTTTCAACTCATCAGAGAGCCGTCGCCACCTCAGCAGTGCCTTTAGTTCAGACTGTTCTGCTGTCTCTTGTAAGGAGAGCTGGAGGGAGGTATATGGAAAGTTAAAGAATGTGAAGGAAATGTTTATGGTAGAGCAAAGAAGTCAGAGGAGGAAAAATTAAATACAGTAAATTTCATAAGCAAAAGCAAGCAGCACTGCCCACTGTCTCTGTCACTGTGTCTTATTGATTTTGGCAGCAGTAACAAGTCTGCTGAAATCTACTTCTTCAGAGCCAAACTCATATCATAAATGTGACATGATTTTACAGCACATTCACAAGAAAAACATTTGTTTAACTCTGAATTGTGTGGGAACACAAGAGGGAGGATTACATCTGTTTGCATATCAACTCACAGATCAGAGCTGAAGTTAGTGTTGCGAGCAAGTGATTCATACCAGTGTTACACCCTCCTTCCTCTGTTTATCATTTTTCTGGAGGTATCCTTAATTAGAAGGACATCTGGAGCAGTGCAAAGTACACTCTCTCTTTTTTCTTTGACCTATGATCTTCTTCTTTGTGGAAAAGTTAGTGGCAGTAGTACTTTTTCGCTCTTGTGTGATTTTGCTTAGTCCTGGTACGTTTTAGTAGATTATTAGGTTTGGGTTTATGATTTATTTTGTGATTGGCCTAAAAACGTCTTTACCAATATCATTTTTTGGGCCACTCCGGTGACCTTTCAGATGCAGTCTTTGTTTCTTGTTTGTGCTTTTTTTTTTTACATTGGAACTTGGATTTGTGCCTTTATAAACTGTTTCCTTGTGTGCTTGATGTATGGTTTTACAATCCTAATGTAATGACAACCTCTACTTGCATTTCAACCACAACAGTAATATTTGGAAATCCTGGCACATAAGTTGTGCAAATGGCAGATTGGAACGTCAAGCTGTTTTTCTCTGAGTTGTTGCATTATACTAACAACATAAAGGTACTGCATCATACTGTATAGCAGTCCTTTTAGATAATGACAAGAGAGAAATGAACTGCACAAATATTTACGTAATATTTATAATCAAATTTCCATTTCTAATGAGAGACAGCTTTCTCAATATTATCTTAAAGATGGCCACAGCAAACTGGGCTTTACAAGTTCGCTAAACTGATGAATCTAAAAGCTCATATTGCCATCTGAAAGTGTTTGTCTACCTGGGAGGAAAGCTTTAAAAAACACCATTAAGTTACTTTCATAAAACAACTGTAGTAAACTACAATCATCTGGCAGCAATTGCACTGTACTGTACTTGTTGTGCTTGGGTCCAGATAATGTCCTCCAGGTAGGTGGCAAAGCCCTCACTGATCCATTCTTCAGTCCAGTCTCTGGCTCCGATAACCAGGCCGAACCAGGAGTGGGCAATCTCATGGCACAACCTGGACCCACACAGCGACAGACCATTCTCGCCAGAACCAGGACTCTCAGTATACAACACACTCTGGGACAGGAAAATGATATGTGGGCTGGGGAAGACAAATGATAGAAATAAATAAACACGAGGGATAAAACCAGTAATAAATTCTCAAAGTGAAGGAAAGAGTGAGAAATAAGTGACTGAGTGAGGGATAAAAAGGGAGCAAGGATTAGACGATGGGAGAATGAAAACGTTTTTAGGATCAAGGAGTTTCAGGTAATAAGAGAAAGACAAGAAAATATAGAGGTAACTGTGAGAAAATGTTGGATAAGAAGAAATAAAACCCAAAGAGGGAGGAAGATATACTGTAACACTCTCCAAAAAGATCAAAGAGTTCCTGAGGTAATGTTCCACACCTATGATTACAGAAAATTTAGCCTGAACACGCCATGTAAGACGAACCAACCGATGTGCGTACTAATGGGTATGGGAGTCATTGACTGCCCATCCCTTTCTTCATCTTCTGCATTCTGTTTAGCAAAGGGCAGCTTACTCATCGAGTATTCTTGCCAAACCTAACTGACCTGTACAAGAACATCATGTTCCCTGGACTAAAATTATCACACAACAATGGATGAAACATACAACAACATAAAATTGGGAACTGTCAGAGTTTTGCCAAACTGATGTAAACTTATCAAAGCAGGGTGGTTTTATATGGCCCCACTCCGTCTCTTTCAATTTATGTCTAAACGTGTCTAAACTTCATAGAAATGCTGAATTTTTTAGGGGCTAAAGAGGGCCTAAAAGTTGTTATCATTTTTTATAATAAAAGATAATTATAAACCAAATCTTTATCACTTTATGGAGATGAAAAGCAAATAATTAAGAACAAAGCTTCACTCATGCCTATTTAGAAAACTAGAGCCATTTGTAATTATTACATACCTATGACTGATTTATTGAGCAATTAAGTTAATCTAGATTTGCTTTGCACTTTTTTTCACGAAGAAATTCAACATATGGTTATGATACAATTTTAGATTATGTGCATCTAAAGTGTATGTAAATATAGCAACTGGTGTTACCTTATGTGCACCCATGAATACATAATATATGTACAACATTTATATACTAAAATACACAAAGAAAATGCATTATAGTGTTTTAGTAACCCTAGAGATAAGTGTGTGTGTGTGTGTGTGTGTGTGTGTGTGTTTGTGTGTGTGTGTGTGTATACGTGTGTGTCTTACTCAACAATTCAAAAGCCTCATTAAACTTTTTCAGCCTATAAGAGCAGTTTATCAAACCTCTGAGCCAAGCAAAATTGAAGAGGGAATAACAAAGTCGTCAGCAGCTAAATTCCAATATAATTGTTTGCAAATGTGTGTTGGTAAATACTATTCTATATAGTATAATGGCTTCCCCGAATGTCCATTTTAGAAAATAGTTTAATAAAATGTAGTTTTCACCTCAACTTTTCCTTTCTTCTCAATTAAGGAAGTAAATTTTAGGCTTGATGAGGGTTTGGAAAGTTTCTTTCACTGCACACGAGTCTTGCCAGTAGTGAATACTGTGCTGCTGAAATAAAATTGGCACAGGCACACACCTTATTCAGATACCAGTAGGGTTGGGTTTCTGGTAAAGTTCAAGGTGTGTAGTAAAACCTTCTTAAGAAATTATGCAACATGTTAGAGGTTGTGATTTTCTTCAAGTGGACCCATTCAAAAAATAAAAAAAATATGATGTTTACTATGTTCCTCTTCTTAGTACAGAATGCTAGCATTTGCTAATTATCACTAAACAGAACTGCAGGTGAGGCTAACGGGAATGTCCTTAGGTTTGCAGGTATTTTATTCATAAACCAAAGTCTAGGATGACTTGAAATATTGAGCTGATGATGGCACAGGATGAAAAGTTAGGGCAAAGTTATTATATTCTGTAATTTATCCATAGGTCTGTACAATCCATCCAATAGTTGTTGAGATATTTCATTAAAAAGAAAACTGTCTACCTGCTGGTGACACTAGAGGACAATTCAGTGTATAAATCAGTAGAATACATTGCTTGGGAACCAAATTTGCACCAAATTTCACAGCATCCATCCAGTAATTGTTGAAATATTTCAGTCTGGACCAAAAAGGTGCACCGAGTGACTGACAAAACCATGGCTTGAGAGATAACGAAGTTATATTTGCCATTTTGAACCACATATATCTCATTCTTGATATTATACAGGAACAGTTTGAAAAGTTCACCCTGCAGGCTCAGCAGACTGGAGACTCTCACAGATAGACAGGAATACAGGGCATGTGACTTTTAACCATGAGACAGTGCTGGTAAAATAGGACCAATAGGAGTGCTCAGTCAAAGCCAAGGTCATGGCTGAAGACTTTTCTAGAGCATTCTTTACTCCTGTCTTATGTAACAAGCCCTGGGTGCCCTGAGGGGCTTAGGGCCGACTGTGCGTGAGAGGCAAGCTATTCTTCAACAGAAGAATGGGAGAGGGGTCACAGAGGTGCGAATGAATGGTCCCTCTCTCTCCTGGCCCATATAACAACACAGGACTGTCTAGAATTCCTTTCACACTATCTAGATCTTAAGTGTCCCAGCCACTATTGACCTGACATTAGTGGGAGGATTTACGGCAAAGTGCAGGTCTCTACCTGAAGAGTATTTTTCAAAGGGTCATACCACCCTACTACTGTGACAAATATGTTAAAGATGCCTCTACATCACAGAGATGAGACAGAAATGTCTTTATATCACAATACAGAAAGCCCAAAAAACAAAGTTCCTCAAATGGCCACTTGAGGTTTTGTTGCAAAAGTGAGTCAGTCTCCATAGGGCCCCATGTTAAAATGGTCAACTTTACGACAGAAATAAATATGTACATACAGCCTGATTTAAAAAAAACAAATCACCCCTAATGTGTAGGATTTATCTATGTAGTTTCTATCCTGTCACTTCACCCTGTCCTGCCTGGCATAAAGGAGAAACTACAGTGAAGAACATAAAAGGCTTTTCTGGGTTACTGTAGAAACATGTTGGTTCAACATGGTGGAGTCTATGGAAGAAGACCCTCAGCCCCTCTGGCTAATTCTATAGTAATAAAAATTTAACTACTAACCCATTTCTTATTTTCAGGTGATTATACACTACTAAAAACATAGTTATACAAATTATATTATATTAGATTTCTGCCATATAATGTAAATAGAGGACCCTAACAGAGGTTGTCCATAATAAAGGGGGTGGTGTCTTTGAGTGTCAGGTGGGTGCTGTCACAGGTGGCTGTTTTCAGCAACTAGCTTAAATTCAGTCTGCCTCATCTCCACCCACAGTTCACGTCTTTGTACTGCCAAGATTTCAACAACCAGGGCCACCACACACTCACAATGGCTCTACAGAAACCTATGGGTACATCAGTTATTGTTTACACAGTCTATGTTATTCACAATATTGTGGTTTCACCTAAAAAGTCACAAAAAAGTCAAGAGTGGTCCTACTTCCAACTGCTGAGACGGAGTAGCTACAATTGCTTCACCTGTTGGATTCACAGTCTACTCCCACTGCTACAATAAGACCACATATTTCTGCCATTGATGAATTACAGTAAGCTGTAACACGAGCTGCTCTCATCAAGAAAAGATTAGCATCTTAAAACACAAGATGACAGAGGAGTTATTTTCTTTCCTTGCCATAACCTAATTATGGTGATAAGTCAATTATAAAGGAAAACATTGAGTAAAGGCATAAGTTAGACCATGTCTGCCAGACATCTATTTGAGAGAAAAGTCGGATATCTAAACAACACAACTACTCTTTATTTCCCTGAGGATTGTTTTATCAGATAGAAGGCAGGCCGTCACCCCCTGTTATTTAGGAACATGTCAACATCATACAATAGGGTCTTATGGGCATCATTTCCGAGACAGCATCTCAAATCTAATCCCATGTTTTTCCTGATTACACAAACAAAGGCTCTCACTGGAGCAGGAGATGCTAACATTAGCCTTATGAGTTTCTTTGTAGCCTAATCTTATTCCCCCACAATTGGATAAGCACGCCTTTGTTGTCAGCTCCAGCAGTGCGTTACGTGTGTGTCTGTGTGTGTGTGTGTGTGTGTGAGAGTGTGAGTGAGTGTGAAACACAAAGACAGCCTTTCAGAGACGGTGCTTGCACATGCTCCTCTGAGGGATGCGGAATCCATCACTACAGTGACAAATAGTGTCATCCCACCATGGTCGGGATGAATAACAACAGCATCTTTCACATTCACTGATACACTGACTGACATTAGTTGACATCAGGGACCTGTCAGGGATAACACATAAGAAGACTTTCACCCACATTCATACGTAGCACCTGCACATGTGTATACACCTTTCATCTATTCTATAGATGTGAAGGTCTGCTGTGGGGATGAATATTTCTCCCGGAATACTTTCAGATAAGTAAGAAAGTACTGTCTTTATTCCAAAAAAGTGCTTCCAAATTCTGTTTTGCAATTTAGAAAGTGTGACTCACAAAACAACTAAAGCTCCCGATTACACGAACAATTACAATCAATCAAACATTAAGTGATAATACTGCGTATCTCAGAATCAGTGTAGATAGATTATATTCCGTGATACAACTTCCTCCATGTCTTTGCATCACACACTCGTTGACATCCTATGAACACTTTCAGATGTTTGTGCTTACGACCAAAATTGTAATGTCAGTTTTAATCATTATTGATTGTCTTGTAAAAATTCTTCAGCAGTTCATTGTGATCTATTGTGAACTCTGTGGGTTTATGGTAATAATTTAAAACATCACCCCTCGCATTTCTTGATCTGAACAACTAATATGTTGTGGCGTAGTTAAGATGCTTTCTACTAATTACACAAGAGAATCTTCAATATGTTGGAGACAAAGATAAGCTCAAACTTTCCCTCCACTTTCAATAGTTCACCTTTTTCCAGATGGCAACAAGGATATATAGCATTTTACATAAATAAATATATATAAATATAAAATCAAAGAGATGCAAAAAAAAAAAAAAAGACAAATGCAGTCTGGAACCTCTCAGCAGGGTTACTAATTATTTTCTGATGACTGCACATTACTTGATGTGTAAGGGTGGGACGTTTGATTTAAGCTTGGCCACTGACACCTTTAAAGCCTGTAAATTAATTAATATTTGTCAGCCCTCTCTTGTGTCTGTTTTTGATGCCTGTGATCTCCGTTTGCTTTTTAATTGACTGCTAGCTGTGCAAATTGCCCTTTGGGGTGCAATGAAAAATAACCCTCTACTCTTCTCTAGTTATAGTCATATTCTTCTAAACAATGCATTAAAGAAATGGATTTACAATCTCTGACATTTAATTTGATGCCAAACATAAATTCTTAATCTAATTATTTCTTGCTCTTGATTGCCTTCATGTGGTATGTTTTAAAGCTTGGAGAACATTATACACAATGTGCTCAGAGAATATGTGTACAAACTCTCACACATATACACTGAGGCAATAAGCAAAACTGATCATTATGAAAAGGCTATGTGCATATAGAATAACAGACAAAAGACCTTAGCTGACCTTTCTGATGGTGGTACCCCATTGGGTCTTAACGCACAAAATGAAATACTGATTAAAGCCCTCCTGTGCTTTCTCACACATCAACCTCACGACTCTGAGTCACCCAGGGTGACTTGGCCCTGAGCTTCAGAGGTGTGCGCCAGGGCAAGTCTTCAATTTGGTGAGACACAGATTGCAATAGTGTTTCGCTCCTCCATCTCTCCATCCATTATTCATCCCTCCATCCCTCCATCCATCGTTCCTGGCTGTAGGCCATTTTTTCCCCAGTGGGACACATCCATGCATAATGCAGCAGGGGCCCTATCATAGTCCTGTAATTGACATCCCTAGCCCGGCTAAGCCCATAGCTGGGACACCAGTAAAACAGCCCCACGAGACAGAGGGACGAGGAAAAAGATGATGAGAGCTGAGTTTGCACTGCATGTGTAAATGAGAGAGTGAGAGTGAGAAACAAACTAAAGAAGGAGATACGTTTCAACAACATGGTGATAAAGGTTGAAAAAAATATGAGAAAAGAGAGAAAAAGGAATCTAGAAAGTTAATGAAAAGACTATCTGATAGAGAGAGAGAGAGAACGAAGAGAAAGAAGAGCAAGAAAGAGAGAGAAAGCATCCTCTCGTCTGTCACTCTGTGTGATGAGTTTTGCTCTTCCCCAAGTGCAGTGTCAACTCCCTGGTGTGATAACTGTTGAACTGCTGAACCAATGTGTGTTACAGCATTCCTGGTGAAATTTCATACATTGCGCACATAACTGCATACCCTTACAGAAACACGCAAACAAATACTTTTTAAGACACAATGACAGACAGGTAAGAAGATGGACAAATCCATACAACAGACAACAAGCATATAGACTATGACTTTGTCTATTCTTTTCCATTCAAGCAAAAGGTTGGAGGGCTGTCCTTTCCTAATGTCAGCTTACGGGAAGAAGCTTTGTCTCCTTTCCCTCCCTCTCGGACAGAGGCTGTGGGCTATTTTAGACACAGGGGCCTATTTGACCAAACTCCTACCACCCTTCGTTCTTTTTTAACAAGTCTGACTTCAAATGTCTGGCATTCCAGGCTGGCTGCAGATCAGCTCTCTGCTCCCAGACAGGGCCCCACAGGGCCAGGCCAAATGCCACTCCATGTAGGGCCTGATCACATGAACAGGGGCCAGGCTGGGGCCCCCCAGAGAACTGCCCCACCCACATATATTGCATCGCATCAGAGCCTGAAAATAAATAGCAGAAAAGATATCAGAGGTCATCAGGAACAAGGAGGCGACTCTGCTGCTCAAGTCAGAAAGAAATGAGGCTTTGTAGTGCCGGCACATGACAAATAAGTGGCAGGTTTCAAGGTTAGACTGTAGTTTCTACTTGTCGTCAAGTGCTTAATCTTAAAAGCCCATCCATGCATTTAAAGCCAGCTGTCTCTAAGCTGGTCAAGTTTGTATCGCACTGATGGAATCCATATGGATCATAACGTGATGAGGTCAAGAATACTTGTGTACACACACACAGATATACATGAAGACGCTGTACTGTATAAGGTGCAAGCATAACTAATCACCCACATACACCAGCATAAAGTCACAGGCACAGACATGTACACACACACACATACTTTCAGCAAATCTACTTTGAATCCGTATCAGCTGCGAAGTGATAGCAGATGTCTGATCCATCTTCTCTTAACAGTAAAACAGTCCACAGTGCAGTTTGGTTCTTGTTTAGTACAGAGACCAAAAACTGATGTCATGCCAGAGGAACGTTCTTGTGTGTGTGTGTGTATGTGTGCGCAGTGATGTTAGCGCACAGTTTTAAAACAGTACCGACACTTATTTGTCTAGCTCTCTTTCTGTGGTTGAATGTTGGCATGTTGATGGCATATAGGGGACCAAACCGCCAGAAAGAGGACACCTTAACAAACAATGGTGGCAACAAGGAAAGAAGGAATCTAAATGAACACATGTATCTACCCAAAGACGCAAAATATCATAATTAAAAGTAATATATCAACGTTTCGCATTCTACTGTCTTAATACAATACAATTTAATGGGATTAATACAACAGGCACACACAAAGTTTTCATAAGCGCTAATGCAGTGTGGTATGAGTTCATCTGGCTACGACAAACCCCTGTCAATCAGCCAAAGGGTGGTGCCGACATGATATTTATGTGACATAAACCACATTCCTGTATCATTGTAGCTATTTGCATTCAAACCATCACTCATCACACAGCACACAGAACCCTCTTTTGGCTTCCACTACCGCCTCAATGAAAAAGACAGGACAAATCTATTTCACAGGATTATAATTTGAGACATTTTCTTGCCTGTAGGGTAATAAATAGACATTTTTTTTTCTCTCTCTTATGTAACGTGAGAGAATGAGACAGTGAGGAGATGGAAAGTGAGACCGCTCAGTACTTCGGGGCTAAAGAAGAAGTGTTTGACAGAATGGAAAGATGGATGAAGGCGAGATCGAAGTGAAATTAGCCAGTGAGCAGAGCTGTCTCTTCTACAGAGGTTTCAGGCTGCCACCTGGCCGGGCTGCCTGCCTGTCAGACAAAAACCTACAGCTGATGAATATAGTGTGGGTGAAAGGTATTTGATATAAATATGTTTGCAACAACGTGCTTACACAATACAACAATAGATAATTACGGAAAAATGTATACAGTGATGATCACTTGAAGACTGTAACAAAGTACAAGAACAATCAACAGGTATTAGTACAAGGAAGAATGGAAACAATGTATGTAAAGTAGAACTTAAAGGATAAAGGCCATATTAACAATGTGTTAGTCTGTCTCCTTGTATTTTCCTACGCTCTGTGTGGCTCTTGAAGATGTACATTTTTAAAAATTGGTCATGATATATACTTTTCAGTTTTCTAAAAAGCCAAAATAATTTCCTAAACAGCTATGTAGTATTGTTCATATCAAAGATTACACAAATAGAGTACATAGATTTACTAGGGATTGTTTGCAGCAGCAGATTTGGTGCTCTGTTGAGTATTTATGGTAGCAGGACAATGTATGAGACATAAACTCAAAATAAACTAGAGTGTCCATGTTCATCCTAGTGAGGGAACATGTCATTCAGTGGTGTGACTCACTCATGTGTTTTTAATAGTTTTTGGTCAACAATTCAGCTCTACAGAACAGAGTTATATCGGGGTTTGGCCACACAGACAACCCTTAGTTAGTAGGATCAATTTATTGCTGGTTTTGGTTTTTCGTGGGATTTGTTGACAATAAGGAAAATACAGAATATTTCCAGACCTTGAGAAGGCTTAGATAATGGAGGACACACGACGACAGATTGCAGTCAAAAATGCATGTATTTGTTTTTAACTGTACATTGCTCAAGTACCATGAAAGCTGCAGCCATGCTAGCAGCTCATTGAGACTGTGCTTATAAACAGGCATCCTAAAAGCTAAATTGTAACAAATTAGCATGCAAATATTTAAAAATCAACACTATAGAAAGTCAGGGGAGCAGTCAAGTCATTAGGATGTATCCTCTGCGTGTCCGTTAATGTCTGTTTTTTGTGGCAATCCATCCAATACTTCAAATTGGTGGACTGACCAACTGACAGACAGACAGACTGTCACTGCCTTCCATAAAGCCACACAACTAGCATGGCTAAAAACAGTTATTGTGAAAGCAACTGGTTGACCAGCTTGGAGCACAGCTCTTTCCCCAAGGCTAAAAGCAAACCCAGACATCAGAGGCATTACCACTGAGCATTTCACAGCACTTTGTTTCAAATATCTCATTTTGGCCGGTTCAGCGCAGAGGTCCCACGGACATTAAGCCGTCTGGCTTTGCACAGACAAATGAAATTACCCCCCAGCCTCTAGGTTCCAGCATCACACACACGGTCCAGGATGCACACCAAGACCTGCAGCAGCGTCCCCTACGCTATACAATGGATCCATCCATCACTCCAGGGAATAGGTCCTGTGGACTCGTCCATTAGTTACTAGAATGGGTGTGCAGTGACAAGGCCTGTCTTGCCACAGCCTCTAATCCAGAGTTATGGCACAGTGTGTCTGTGTTACTGTTAAATGTAGTACTATATGCCAGCTGTTGCCAGCAGGTTCACATGTGCGGGCAGGTCAAAGCAACGCACCATAACTCACCAACCACTGATGACAATGGAAGCATATAGGGCACCTGGGAGAAAACAGCACATACGATAGTCATCATTTTGATCAATGCTGCACATACATCCCAGCAATCGGTCATAGAATTCATTAATTGTTTACTGACTATTTCTGTGGAGAAATCATTACATGTTCTCAACATAATGTATAACCATCTCTTGTCAAGCAGTGGAAGAGTTAAAAGGTGGCTCCTTCAGTTGTGAGTAGATACTATACTGTAGAAGAGTAGGTAAACCTATACTGCAGATAGAGCAGGGAAGTTGAGAGGCCCAAGATAACTAGAGAGGAATGTTCCTGCAATAACACAACACTTGCTTAACTGGATCCTGCTATCTTCATTAAGACCTGACCAAAAAAAGAGACAAGGAAGTGAGAGGAGATGGATAGTAGTGGCCAAAGCTTTGGGGGTTTGGAGCTGCCCCCCGTGTGTTTAGCAGGAGGCGAACTGAGGAACAAGGGGAACTGTAGAGAAAAAGAAATAAAGCTCACCTAAAAGTCTTAACTGCTTGCAATCATTTTAAAAGTGTGCACAGGACACTCCCCTTCCTTCTGTCCAGGTGCAGGCATGCAGAGCTGCCTTTTCAACTCTTTTGTGTGTGCTACAGAAGAGAGGGAGATCCACTCAAGGTGGGAAGAAAGAAACACCTCATCCTTGACTATTTGATTAACAGCTGTCTCCCGAGCCAAAAATCCGACCCCCCACATCCCGTCCTCCCCACCCTGAACCCCCCAACTGCCTTCTGAAAGAGCAGGTCTGTGTCGCACACTTCTAGGGTTACTTCACAGATCAAACTGGAGAGGAGAGTAGAAAGGAAAGAAATCCACTGAGACATCAGAAGGAAGAGGGGAGGACAAGCAGTGGGAGGACTGAGAAAGAAATGGAGCAAGGAGGGACAGAGAAAAAGGGGACGACGCAGGTCAAACCAGAGGCAAGAGGTGCAATTCAGTAAGGGGGCAAAGTGCTGAGGAATTGTAGCCAATGAGGCAAAAGAGTGAGACTCATGTTTGTAACTGGAGCAGGTTAAGATTAACATCTAATCATGTTAATTTGCATTTTGTGGTCTGCATTATATTTCATTTACTTATCATTTAAGTTGGTAACCAGCAGCAATTTCCTCAAAGTTAGTGATCTCTCCTTAATGATAAACTTTGCTGTTGGCTTTACATGATTCATTCAATTATTGCTGACCACATTGTAAAGTATGCAAGTTTTTAGATTCATTCCCTCAATTCCAAGGAACCAACAGTTTCTACTTATTTTGGTATGCCATCAAAGCGAAACGTTATCACCTGATTGAGGGTTGAAAGTTGGCTGCCATCAAATTTCTATACTTTGTTGTCTAAAAACCAAGCTGACAACACTAACAATTATGTACATTGTGAAGGCTATAATTTGTTGTTGTTTAGTTTCTTGCATTAAAAAGGATGCTGTTTGGAAGCAGGTCAGAAATAAAAATGTTTTTTTGCAGCAGCATTACCATGTGGGAATAACATAATGTGACAACAATCTCTACCACACGGAAATGAATGAAACCCAATGTCTCTACAGAAGTAGAGAAGTAGAAATCAGTCTAAAAACTTGTGGTATGCTTTGGGGAAATGGTCAGCAGTAAAGTGAAGAATACGTGATTTCTAGTTAATGGGTTAAAACATGCCAAACCACTGGTCTGGTCCTATTAAAGATGAAAAAGAGCTCAGGTGGTACACTAAAGAGCTCCAGGGCAGCAGGGGATTATCCTGCGGGGTACTAACTCCCCCCTGGCCGGCACTCCAGCTCCCTACTTCCTCCCAACAGGGACCAATGGCCAATGTAACTTCCTGCCAGCCCATAAACAAACAATGCAGTTAACTGAAGTCAGGCTGAAAATCCTCCAGTGCCACTTAGAGAGGTCAAGAGGTATACACCAGTCATAATTTTTAGCTAGTGCCTGTGACAGTTATATGGCTGCCTAGTTTGGCTGTACTGCAAAAGGAACAAGCAGTTTAACTACTTGATCCTTTTTCTTCGCATTTCTTTGGGCCGCCACCCCATATGAGGTGAGAGGTGTGTAAAAGAAATAAAACAAAACAGGAGGATCAGGAATGTAGTATCAGGGGAAATTATGTGTATATTTGGAGAAGAAAAACTATTTTGGCAATAAACATAATTGCTAGACGCTTGTTTGTGCAATGTGTTTGTGTTATTCTGCTTGGAGTGTAAGGAGTTTGCTGAGAGACTGATATGTTTAAGTATGTGTGTGGGTTCATAAGAGCCCGCCATCAAGTGGTGTGGGGCGGCACTCCCTCCCCTGGTCACAAAAAAATAAAACAACAACAACAAACAATTGCACATGATTCTGACTCAACTACAAATTTTAGAATAACCTAAATGTCCAAAACATGTTATGTTAAAAAAATGTGCTCATTTCACCACCAGAGAAAACAGCAGATAACAGACAATGACAAATGATCTGTGTAGCATTCCCCTGACGTCACCCCACTGCACTAAATACACATCCTTACACCATTATTTGAACAATACAAGCATTCATACAAACACAAGCACAGGAATTCGCCTGTCTGCTGTGAAGCAAAACAAAACCCACATCACCCACACGACTAAAAAGGCACGTTTCAACACTTTTTCAACAAAATGCGGGGAAACCACCGCTTTTTCAGGGACGTCAGACATGTCTTCATTTGGGCACACTGCAAACACAGTGATCTCTGATTAGTCCAGCCAGCGCTTTGGGACACATAGACCTCAGCTTCAAAGAGCGAGAGGAAATGCCGTGCCCTTCCTGTCACTCCTAGTCGGAACCAGATGACGTGGTCAAGATGTAATGAGGAGATTACCAGATAAAGAAAAATACGAAAAAAATAGTATGAGGTAAGGCACATAGAAAATAAGGGCACATGAGGTACGCATGCGCGCACACACACACGCACACACATACTAATTACTAATGTTCGGGAAATAGAGGGAGGTCTGACCATGACAGCTCAGAGCAGAATTATTATATTTAGAGCGTTGGTGTACAAAATTCCCATGTCTTTCAGTCACTCAAGACAAAGAGCTTTTTATACGGACTGGAAGCAACTTTAAGGGATACCACAATTGTGTTCACTGACGGCAACTCTTTCGTACTGTGTTTCGTTTCCTCTTATCTCAGACACCTCTTCATCCCTCATCCATACTCCTCTATCAATGTTTAATCATTCTGTATTTTTCTTCCTCTCCATTATCGGCTCTTACATGTCTTAAAAGTTTTACTAATAGCATGGGCAGAGGACACACAGCAGTGATTCTACATAACACTATCTTACACCAGTGTGTAACACAAACAGAGAGACGATATCAAAGCGTACAGACAGACAAAAAGAGAGAGAAGATACTGTTTGGCATATACAGTATGGCTGCTGCAGGTTAATATGCATCTGTTGATAACTTGGGATGCTAAAAAAAAAAACTCTTGGAGCCGAAGTAGAACATGTGGATTATGTTAAAATATAACAGATTGATGCTCTCATTGTTACATAAAATAAACAATAAATGGTTGTGTAAAATCCTATGAACTGCTGACTTCATTCCCTACAAGCTACATTTGCGTAAGTCTAGTACCCTTTGTGCGTGTGTGTGTCTGTGTGAGAATCAGAAAGCCCTGAGGGTGTACAGTGTTCATGGCACAGCCCTTGAATTCAGACCTGCCCTTACTTGACTCCTTAATCTTCGGTTTCCTGCCCTCCCTCTCCGTATCTTAGTATAAAAACTTCACGCCACTGTGAATCCTCCCCTGTTTCGCCTCTGCCCTCCCTTCTCTGTATCACACCACAACAGCTTCATGCCTTCTTGCAACAGCTCCCCATCCCATAGCCCCTACACTCCTGCTGTTTCCATTGGGGCACTGCACAAAAATTGTGCTTGGCTTGGTCCCAAACACTGGGGCCCACATACCTCCCAATCTCTAGATTAAATAGCACCAGTCTCTGAAGTCCTTCCAGGGGCTAATGGCTTTTGTTGCTGGGAATAATCCACACATCCTCTCCCACATCCTGGGGGTCCGCTAGCCTGTCGTGAACCGCGCCTTAACCCTCTTCATCTCTCTCTCATCTCCATCTCAATCTATGCTTCCATTTTGGTTGACCTCCCCGCCTTCCTATGGCACAACCCCATGGTTAAGTGCGGAGGCATGCAGGATCGAACCACCCGCGCTGAGGGGAGGATGCAGAGAGTTGACACTGGGTTGAGACTCATGCAGAGTTTTATAGGGAGTCGGTGCAGGTGCTGTCTGAAGCTTAATGAAGGCCCTAAATCTCTTCTCTGTCATCTGCAGCTAACTGGAGTCTAAGCAGGCAGGGCAAAAGGGATAAGTGCCTGGGAGTTATCCTCATAAGGGAAAGAAAACATCCGTCAGGCAACGGCCACAGCAGAACAACCTCTGTGTTAGCACTTGATGTCCGTTCAAAATAAATACAGCAGGGAGACAGATTTTCACAAGATGAGGGGAAAGATTTTCCGTAGATCAAAGAACACTCTGTATTTTGGGTGAAGTAGTCAAAGTAAGTATGCAAAGTTGAGAACCTGGTGCACACTGCGGCGCTATTGACGCCCTCCGTACTCCAAAATATCTCTGATTGAGACCACTCTTGGCTATAACGTCAGAAATTCACGCAGAATACATATTCAGGTATGAGCTCATATCCTGTCTGGGGCACTTTTCTCCAGTGAGGCCGCCGGGGGAGAGGAAAAAGGCAGACAGAGAGAAAGAGAGACTGTGGTTACAGACCGCAGACACTGGGACAACGTTCACTGACCACCCTAATCAGTTTACTTTATCAACACGATTTTAAAAAAGGCCAGTCACTGATGGTCTTTATTTTGCCCCAATTTCCAATTTTAAACTTCATTTATATGGCTACCAGCTAGCTTTGAGTCATATCTACAAGCATACCACATGCCAGCTGAAAGTACTATACTGCAGAGAAAATATAAAACTTGATTTCCAGAGAAACTATCACTGCTGTAGAATGCTAGAGGCCAGTCTGAAGAGTGATCGACTGTACAGAGAAATGGAAAGGACAGAGAAGGACGACAAACACAGGGGGCTTGGAGATTTAGGGAAAATAGAAAAACAGAAAGTCAGGAGATGAAAAGAGAAAAATAAGAGACAGTGAAGAAGAAGTGACAGAAGCAGGACAGTACCGATTCTCAGAACAAAAAGGATGACAGACAACAGGGTAGAATAAAGTAATAAAAGGGGAATGAATATGGAAAGAGAATGGAGGGGAAAAGAGATAAAGAGGGGGGGCATGGTGAAGGTAGAGGGAACAAAGAAATACATAGAGGAGAAATATCTATAGTGCGTAGGACAGTGACTCTGTCATCTTGTGGCTTCACGCCCACCTATCTGCCCACAGACCTCCACTAAAACTGCACACAAACATACATATATAAATACACACAGTTCTTTTGTGGGGCAGAAAGCCTGCAGACCACCTGAAACCTCTGCTGGTAAAAAAAAAATAAAAAATAAAAAGATAGAACACAGCAGACTATTGACTGACTCACTGAGTCAATGAAGCTGTGCTCAGAGTAGAGGTTAGCCACCTCTCTCATCAAGAGGGTCAGGGTTTGGGGTTAGGGTTTGGGGTCTTTAAGGGTGGGTAGAATGAATCAAAGAAGGAAGAACCATGTTATGTTTGGAGGAGGGGAGGGAAAAATACAGTGTAAACTTGACTGACTTGGCTGTACGTGTCAACTTCATGACTAAAATGTAAAAGAAAAAAAAAAAGAAAGAAATTGAACAGGTTAAGAGATGTGGTGGGAATTCATTACAGGAAAAGAGTTTGTTTGGGATGGAAAAGGGGATAAAGGAAAAGAGGTGGTGAGTTTTGCAAACACGTATGTGGAAGGGAGGAGTAGTGTTTTGAGAAAGTGATGAAGGAACGGAGGGAATCGAAAAAGTAATGAAAAGTAGAGTTGATGATGATGAGCCAATGAAAGAAGGCGGGATAGTGTATGGAAAAAGTAGAGGCCTAGGGAAGAGGCTGAAGATTCCTTTGTCTGCCCACTTTCATGTGTTTACATTTTGTCTGGCTGCTTGAGTTTTTTAATGTTACTTTTCTTACTGAAAAAAAAAAAGGCAGAATTCATTTCAAACACACAGACATGCTAGCAGGTCAGAAGATAAGCACCACAGGCAGTGCTGAAAGTGGTTACATTGGAGGAAACAGAGGGATGACAAGTGACTGATCAGTGTTTAGTGGGAGTTACGGTTGAACTCTTTAATTCTTTAATAAAAGAATTCCAATCTGGAAGATCACCGCAAAGAATATTAAGACAGAGTGAGGAGGTTTTGAAATGTGAAGTATGCCATTAATCATGCAACCCAGAAAACCAAACCAGAAGCAGCAGCATAAAGTTGAAAAATAAAGCACTGGCTGTAGCTTTGTTGTGGGCAATCTTTGATGTTCTGTTTCTTTACAACTTGTAAATGATTGTCCTGCATACACCTACCCCAAATGACTGCAACAATGCTAATCCATGACTACAGAGATTTAAAGCTGCTATATTTATTATTTTATGAATCACTATTGTGTAATGTGCGTCTTGTAGTAATGAGAGCATGGATAACTACCATCCTTTAATGCAAGCATCATGACATCTTTCAACTCATTGCTTTGGTTTTACAGCTCACAACTTAACTATTTTAGTTCAGACCCAGCAAGTTTTTTTTTTCTGCAAACAAGGCTCTAAGAACCTACTGTATGCGAACTGCCAAGTAAGTACCCATCAAAACACTTTATCTACTAGCTGGTCCATTTAGCACTAAGACAAATATTTCCCCCAGGTGATGGTAGAGGCCAAAACAAAGCAATGGGAGACTGAATATTGGACTACTCCAGGTGAATGTTGCTATTTCACAATGATCGTTTATTAATTTCATAAGCTCTTATCTATTTAATCTCTATATTTACTCAGTGAATCCCTCTGCAACCCATTGAAAGTCTCTGGAGCCTCTCTTTTGTTATTCAGCTCTATAGTAACAGTATGAAGAAATACAATGAGCACAATCACAAGTCTACAAATGAGCATGTTACTATACTCACTTTAGGATCAGAGAATAAACCAGAGTAGTCATATATATGTCAGAGCTGGATGTTGCAGTTTGTAAGGGTTATCTATTTCACACAAAATTTCAACTTACAAGCAAGTTTTTTTTCTGTCTTCCTGACTTTCTTACTCCATCTTCCTTATCTACCCTATCTTCTTTGCCCAACCTACACCTTCCTCGATTTTAACCAAAGACCTAGGTGTCATTACCTGGCCATGCCCAGACTTGAGAACCCTGCTGGGACGATGAGAATATCAAGGCGGGGAAAGGGGTGAACTCCCAGAACGGTGTGGGCTGCAGCCAAACATCGAGGCATCAGCTTGAGGACCATCTGCCAAAGAAAAGCAACAAGTTTCTCAAAACAATTGATGACTTCATAATTGCTTGCTTGTTTTATTTGAATCAGATGTTTGTATATTGGTACACAGGACATACAATAGTACATGAGTACATGTATTTGCTATTCCACATAGTAGAGGATACCTAGAAGTCTAAGGCAACTGCACTTGAAGATGTTTCACCACTCATCTAAGAGCCATCATCAGCTAAGAACTGACTAAATAAGCTTTTTGACTCAATACTTATAAATGTTATTCCCATGTAAAGTATGAAGGATGTTTTAAGTGGCCCTCATGTGAACATACAATCTAATACTTTTACAATTCTACCAAGAGACAGCAGTTGAAAACCTCTGGCATAATGACACAAACATTAACTGATGCTAAATGTCTCTTCTAATCATATAAAATATAATTAGCTCAATTCTCAGTGGCTCTTTGACAAAACTCCACCTGGGCCTTCTGCAGCAAGCAGACGGGGCCAAACACACGGTGCGGAATCACCCGCTGGGACCTAGCCGACCACTCAGTAAATCGGCAAGGGTAGTCGCCATGGGAACAAGAGATGCCGTCATCCACCATGCCTGAATAATCAGTTACGGAGAGCCCCTCATCCTCAAGGGAAGAGTAACAGAGTGCAGAATCTGAGCGGGTGGTCTTGTCTCCGCTGTAGCAGATTAAAACAGGGAAGAAAAGTTTAATCCAAGGTTAATAGCGATGATTTAATGAATTTTCTTATTTAAAGAATATACGGTTCATGAGTTGGTGAACCAGATATGGCACAATGTGCCCTGTCTCTCTGTGCTCAGCATGGAAATGAAAGCAGTGGAAATATGGAATATATACGTCACAAAGGCAAACCGCAGTGATCCTAAAAATATCTAGGTGTCGACATGCAATCTCATTCACTCTAAATCCAATAACCAGCCCTAACTCCATCCTCAGCATCAGAGCTGTTCCAAAGGTTTCGAGCGTCCAAGTTTCCTTCCAGCCATTCACTGAAAATAAAGGCCTTCCTTGTAGCGGGAGATTCCTGGGGCCTGCAGCAGGCTACAGCTGGGCTGCTGCTGGAGGAAAACCATGAGGGGAGGAGGAGGATTACTGGAAAGCACTGGCAGACCTGCCAACCTGCTGGCCAGTAGAGAGGGAGACCCCCAGCCCAACCCTGCCCTGCCCAAGCCCTTTCTAATGCCTCAGACTCCACTCTATAAAATTTATGTCAGCTTTACTTTTTTTGGCCTCAAAAGATAATTTCTGCTGGACATTGAACCCAGTCTGCTACAGCACAAGCTTTAATGTACTTGTCATAAAAAGCTGATTGAGTGCTGCACCCTATCCACCACCCTAACTTCACCTACACCATTTTTTGGTATGGCAAAAGGAAAGTTTCACCATGGAATGTTGAAGGGCCAGACTTAGGTTAATAACAGTCTGGAGAGGAGGTCTTACAAGAAGAAAAGAACACAGGAAACATAATTACATACCTGCCAGTCTGGAGTGGAGAACCTTTTACTACTTTGCTGGTAGAGCTTCCAAGTCCAGACACAAGCTCAGCCTCGGCCCATTCCCCAGGTTCAGCCCCACGTTTGGCTGTCTTACCACAATCGGTCCTGTTCCTCGCCCCTTCTTTCAGTGCTAGAGGACTTTCTACTGTGACTTGGCGCCAGTGGCCCACTGCCAAGGTGAACGTTGATGCAGGCATGGGCATGGTGACGTAGTAATTCCAGATTAAGAAACCTGCAGAGAGTAATGAAAGTGAATGACAGAAAGGATGAAAATGTCAAAGGAAGAGAAGTGGAGTTTAGATAACAGACAGAGAGAATGTTATGGAGAGAAATGACGGAAAATTTTGGATTGAATTTCCATTTTTTTTTCACTTCACTATTCAGTCTAATTTCTTCTTCATCTTAGAGAGCGATGTATCCCTCCTGCCAACATTTCGGATGATACAGATCTACAGCAGTGATTCCATACAACATGTACAGCTGCAATAATCTCATACATATAAATTTTTACAGGAATTCTCTGTCATTATTTTTCTGGCTCTGACCCAGTCCAGGTCCCAATAATAAGCCAAATTCTTCAAATGAATCTGTGTTCAACAGAAGCAGCGGTGCAAGAACTTGATCTAAATGCAATTAAAAATTGGTAAAGCTGTCTGATTTCTTTATCAGGAAATATCTGACCAAAGACGTAAATAATCCTAAATACGTGTATTACCATGCATTCAAAGCCAATTTTCTTTACTTGATAGTACAGACACATTCACTGAGTATTGAGGTACAATCACCAGTCCTACTAGGAATTCACTAAAATGTACTTTTCTTATTGACAAAATCATCAATTGTAATAAGCCGCTTTCTAATCAAGGATCTAAAAACAGAAAGTGCTGTATGCTGGTATGCTTACATGTGTCCCCGTCCTCAATAGGTGCAGTCTGCTCCTCCCCACTCATCAGAACCACACACTCACTGGGGCCCCGTACTGTTGCCTGCCATGTTGACATGGCAACAGGCGGCTCCTGGCAGGGGAAGAGGGCTCGGTTGTTGATGGGAGAGCCGGCAGTGTAAACACACACCCTGGAAGGGTAAACAATGGTAAACTATAAACAACCCTCATTTCAATGCTCAAAGGATCCACCAAATGCACACACATAAAGCATCCCCACACACAGAACAGAATGTAACAGCCTAAGGCGTGTTTTTGTGAATTAATGAATCAGAATTATTCTATTCTACCACGGCAAGCTCAGAATATTACACTCTGATTCAAGGAGCAGAGATCAGAGCAGATGTGCTGCAAGCTGCCAGTTTTAAAATCTTTAAGAGGGAGTCTAATCACACCGTGAAACCACTGTTTTATGGATGGATTTGAATGATTTGCATCCTGAGACGAACCTGTTGTCCTGGTCTTTGGTCCACTTCACAGAGGCTCCCGTTGGCCTCGTCTCATAGCAGATCCTGAGAGCACGAGGGAACTCCAGCGGTGACGTGATCCCCTTCTTCCTCACCTGCAGACTCCATCGGTCTCTATAAAAATGCAGTGAATTGCCATCCTGGGCACCAGGGGCACGGCTACACAGCAATAAGAGCTTGTGCTTCTGCCTCCATTGGCAAGAGGGCATGGAGATAAGGTTCTGAATAAAGGCTGCTTGTGGGTTCACTGAACTGACGCCCGGCCTATCAGGTGTGACCTCTGGTAGGAGGTTAGACATGGCTGACACGGAGGTGACATCCACCTCTTCAACCTTTGACACATCGAGGTCACAGCAGTCCAGCACTAAGGTGAAATCACCGTCACTGGTGGTTTCCCACAAATGTGAAGACTGAATATTTTCAGTTTCAGCCACAGTCTGCGAGCCAGCTCCAGACAGAGCTTGAAATTCAGCTCTGTCTCTTTCTCTAGCAAACATCTCCTCCATCCCTGTCGCGTTCTTTCCAAGTCCTTTTGCACCAGGCTCCATTGTATCCACATCCTGACTCCCTCCAGCCTCTATAGACCCAGCTGCCTCACCAGCTCCAGTGTCCTTAGTCCCCACTCCAGAGCAAGGCTCCAAGAATAAAACAACACTACCACTGATGACCTTCCGCTCAAAATGAACGGTCAGGTCCAGCACATAATGTCTGACAAGTATGTGGTTAGTATTGGCTCGGAGTGGAAGGTCATCTGTGTCGGGGTTAAGGTCCCCGTCTGGCTCCATGTCACACAAATGGCGTCAAAGTTGAGGTTGGGTAAACCTAGGGGGCAAAGACCATAACTAAAGCTTTATTTATTTATGGGGGTTTTTTCCAGATTACATTTTTTTTTATTTACCATAGGGTAATAGGCTGAGTGCGTGTTTATGTAAGTTTAAGACAAAACTATGAGTTCATATTTTATAGCTTCCTGTGGGCTGAGGTACTTACTTTAGCCTGTGAATTAGGTGTTCTGCCAGTGTACTACGATGAAGCCAAATCTGTCAAGGTATGTATGCTCAACTCAAATTTAAGTGTCAAACTTCTGTTGACACATTCCACAAATGTTTCCAAACAGGAAAACAGTTTCATGAGCCCATTTTGATCAGCATTAAGAACGCAGTAATAGCAAAACACCTCAGTCCGGCACCTGGAACAACTAACTGTCTGCAATAGCCTATATAAAAAGTTCTCCTCCTGTATATGAGAGTTTTTGCTGTCACAATCCCTCCATTTAGCCTGCTTGGGGCATAAAGCAGGCTTGGCAAGACAGAGGTGCAATTACCATTTACGGCAGGAAATCCTCAGAGGTTATTCAGTGCAGGAGTATATTCATAAAATAAGGATAATATCTAGAGTAACACGAAAAGGCAGAAAAATATTATCTTCCATTACTGTTAAACATCCAGCTCTGACATATGTATGACTATTCTGGTTTAAACTCTGATCCTAAAGTGAGTATAGTAACATACTCATTCGTAGACTCGTGATTGTTCTCACTGTATTTCTTCATACTGTTACTATAGAGCTGAATAACAAAAGAGAGGCTCCAGAGACTTTCAAATGGGTTGCAGGGAGGATTAATTGAGTAAATATAGAGATTAAATAGATAAAAGGTTATTAAATTAATAAAAGATCATTGTGAAAGTTTAAACAGTGACAGGTCAGGGCGCATACGGTGTCCTTGCAGGCAAAACAGGTAAGAGCTTGCCTTTAATGCATGCTAAAGTCAGACCAGAATGGAGGTAACGTTACTGTTCCCATCCCACAGCCTTCATCTTAGTGTTTTATTACAGGCTGCACAGTTCATGTATAAATACTTATAAACTATAAATGATAATGCGTATATACACACGCTGAAGTTATATGACAGCTCGGTAACACGTGGTGACTCATAAAAGACCAGAGCTCTCAATTAACGTTTTAGTTTCAAACTTTAAGTTAGTGTGAAGGCAGCTATCGGAGCTAACTTTGCATCACAAATCTGCTATCAGTCATTTAAAACTCGTCCAAAAGCGTCCAGAACTACAGCAGCGGTCCGCGCCAAAACTAAACAAGCTTCATTGTAGTAAACGGTGTGTTTACAGTAACAACACGTCCAAAAACAGCCACAGACAAACAGCTGGGAAACACAAGTACTCGTTTGCTGTGACTGAAATCTACAACTAACCTGCATCCGGAATGTCCAAGTCGCGCAGTGACGGCGTCATAGGGAAGCGACAACACCAGATTGTAGTTTTTCCCTCGTGTTCTTCCCGCCTTTTAAACTCGCTTTGTAGTTTATATCAGAAGTTTATCCAAGATTTATGGGGGTAAAAACCTTCAGTAGATATTACTGGACACATTTTATTAATCAGTAAGAAGTCGATGAAACTGTGCAATTCAATATCTGTGCAATTATCCAATCCAAAAACAAAGCAATATTTTTTAGTATAATGCTATAACCAATTATCCTGTGCAATTATCTATCACGGTTATGTCTGTATATGTTTTTAGCTTTGAAAGTTATTTTTAATTTATTTATCACTCAATCATTCTTTCCTATACTTTGTCTCTGCCGCTATGGCTCAATAAAGTTTATCTTAATTATCACAGTACTGAAAAACATAACCGTTAAGAATATTGTAGTTAAATGAAATAAATCAAATTGTTCAAGTACTATTTCAGAAAACATTAACCCTAAAGTGTGGATAAAATGGATTATACATTATAAGTGGATTATAAGATTATAGTGATAGTGTGGCATACTGATTACTTTAAAATGAAATCTGCAAAAATGCCAGTAAAAACATGATATGGCTCTACAATAACATTAATATGAAATGAAAAATGAAAATCTACTTTTTTTAAAGGATATTTCAATTTCAAAGTTTAAAAATAGTCATCGGTGACAAATGCACATATATTAACTTTTATTCAGGTGCGTCAACAGCATTGTATGCATGACAAATTAAAATTCCACATTTAATAAAACACAAGTATGAACATAAAAAATAACTGATTAACAAACATTTATTACATTTATGAAATATATGAAGTCTCCAGTGGTTGAATGCCACCAATATCTCTTATAATACCCTTTCAGCAATATGTTGCATATTTCAAAAACAGGTATACATTTTCATTCTCACAATTAATACACACACTGTATAAAGTTTTTAAAATCTTATTTAGCCATTTCAAAAACATTCTACAGTTCATAAATAAGAGATGTACCTGGGAACAGAGCAAAAAATATTCAAATGAGTATTAATAATGTATGTCAAAATGTATACCCACTTTTGAAACGCCAAGCACATTTACATTACTGAAATGCAGTATGAGCTACAACATTACACCAAGGAAATGAGCGGTTCCATGGATGTTAAATAAAATCAGGTTGTTACTGTTTAATACTGCAAAGCAGTAGTACATTTCTCCTCTGGAATGTATTCTGAGATATGGAGTAAACATAATTCACACTGCCAAGCACAGCTGTGTGGAGTGACTGTTCAAAATATTGCATTTCTAGTTAAGTATCTCAGTTCCTAAGTAAATAAGGAATTCAATTTGGCACTGCGTGTATCGTAGGAAGTTGTCTATTTACAAAAACGTACGGAAACTACTGGAACATACACTGAGATTGTTACAGTACACTCAATTCAGTACACTGAATCCTGCCTACTGAATGTTTCCAATTAATCATTATTGCTCTTATTCATCTAAAAATACATTTCCATAAAATAAAATGCAAAATAGTTTTTCATACCTTTGTAAACATCTTTGTAACTATCTGATGTAATACTTCTACTAAAAAGTGGATTTTTAGACAAGCCATGTGTAATTTAGAGCCTCAGATAAGTCTATCAGCCTCCTGTGAAATTACATCAGATAACTCAAAATAAGTTAAACTCTTCTATTTGCTACATGGCCAGATGCTGTATTTCCAACAATAATAACGACAAGATTGGCCTTAACAGTTAAAACAGGACATTGTGTCTATTTTTCCAGTGCACAAATCCATCCATACTCTTGCTGCTCTAACTGGCACATGTCACGCATACACGCACCAGAGTGGTATTTCAAAGGCCCTCTAATACAGAGCAGAATCATTTATCATCACAAAGTGACTTCAGTATGGCACCAAAATCTTCTACTCCAAACACTGTCCAAATAAACACATCCATTCACACATTTACATATGCATACACGCAGGACGTGAGCATTATTGGCACACACAAAGGCCCTGGGCCAGCAAGGACCTCAGAGAGGAACTCTAGTCTGCTTCTGTACCAATCTAGAGAAAATGTTTGCAGCATTATTAGGACTTGCAGTTATCTAAAAAAAAAAAGGAAATCAACAGAGCCAAAGCATCTGAAGATTTTACAGTGAAATGTTCAATAAGCTCCACTTTGACTCCAGCCTTCCTATTTTTACACACTCACTCTCCTTCTACCTCCTGTAATGAACAACTGTGAAATCATAAAAGTGGACGTGCAGCAGACATTAATAAACGCTGCTGAACTGTCATCCTCAATTGTGGACACAATGTGCTGTTCGAGCGCAAAAGAGTGCAAGGGTATCACCAGCAGTTCCTTTCTTCGATTTTCTCCTCTTTCATGTTATCTCTCTTTTTTCCTGTCTCGGTTGTGTGACAGTCTCCCTTTCCTCTCTCCATAGCGCTCTTTTCTTTCTCTCAGACGAGCCGTGGCATCTCAGGAGTTTTCCTCCTGAGCTCGGCGGAAACTTAGACGTTTGAAGGAATCCCTGTATGGGGGAGGAGGACAGTGGATGAGGGAAGAAAGAGAGAAGACAGAAACCAAAAAAAAAGGAACAATGATGACGAGAAGGAGTAGTAGCAGCAAGGGAAGATAGGAGTAGACATGTATGGTAAATGTTCCCCTGAACAAGGTACAAAAATATATATTTCTAGTGCTGTAATGCTTCACCAAGCTTTAGGTGTTTCAACATTATCATACAGAGGATTTAGTGTAAGAAATAAAGCTTAATGGAACTTGGGTTTTAGAACTAGGCTCATAAATTGACAATCCATTATTTTGGCTGATATTAGCTTGGGAGCTTTCTTCACATTCCAAAGAGGATAAGTATTCCTTTGAAATACATGCTCATCTTTCAGTATTGCTATAAGATGCATCAAGATTATCACAGTGGATCACGAAAACCACTTAGTGAGCAACCAGTCTTTAGTAATACATGAGTGCAATTTGGCCGTGACATTGGTTCAACACTCAATCTGTGTACAGTGGCACCGGTTCAGCTATCAATATTTGTAGAGGTGACACGGACAGTGTGAATGGATCTCTCCTCTATTCCATTTGTTCTCACTTTCCTTTGGGCACAGCAATCATACGGAGTGATGAAAAGATCAATGATATGTCTCTTGTCAAAGCAGTATTGGCTGTTTGCTGGGTCTGTTTACCTGTTCTCCAGTCGAGGCCTGATGATGGGTTTATAGAGCTCGGGTATCTTCCTCTCCAGCATGGGCCTCAGGCTCTCTCTCAGGCGGTTGTAGTTTTTCTTCAGCTCCTGTTGGTATTCTTTCTGGTCTGATGTGATCAGGTGTTTGTTCTTCTCAACTGCCTCACCACATCTACAGGACAGAGAGCAGAGACGGGTTGGAATGACATTGCATGAGATGAGTTGAATATACTTGACTATTTTAATGCAATAACCTCAAACTCAAGAGCAGCTTCAACAATGAGTTTATGCAAACCAATCTTGCAGTAATCCCTTCTATATCCTCAAGCCTTCAGAAACGCACTGCACTGTTTCATGCTAACAACATCCTGTAACAACTTGACATAAATTGGACTCCTTTCCATGTGAGAAGTCTAAATGAGTTAACAATGTATTTGACTGTAAGGAACACCTATATGCCTGTTAGATCTTTCCAAGTAGCCCAGCTAGAATGTGAACTAAACTGTGAATGACCCATAAAAAGCTGTTATCAAACACAGTTAAAGGAGAAACTCCACATCAATAATGACAAATAAATAAAAAGGAAAATGCTTCATCATAAAGGAGAGCAGCACAAAATCTGAGCTGAACAAAGAGCGAAGGGCAGGTATGGGGTCTCTCCGCAATTCTCTATCATGACAAGTATAATGGCCAACATACAGAGCAGTCTGCAGGAAATCAGAGAGACCGGGGTGATTGCTAACACATGTCTGAGTTTATCTCTTAGCTTTTAATGAGGGTAATATGGAAACTGCAATGTCGTGTAACAGTATACAGTAAATACTCAGGGCAATGAGCATTAAGGACAATTCACAAGAGTAAAAGCTAAAATGTAAAAAAAACATCTGCTGATATGTAGCTCTCTATCTGACTGCTTGGTTTGAAATTTTCAAAATGAGTTCGACAAGTTTCTAAAATATTTAGGTATCGTCATTTTGAAATTGGCTAAATAAGCATTCCTGCATTCGCATCATCACCCACAGGTTTTCAATCAAGCAAATAACTTTTCTGAGCATTCCTCTCTTCAAACCTTAATGTCTAAGAGAATCCATCTGAAATGCCCGCAGTGCACCAGTTAGATTAAGAGACATTAGATCTCGAGATACAATTTGCAGATTAAATGTACATAATTAGATTTTTCAAGAGAAGTAGAGGATTCTTCTCTTCTCAACTCTTTTTTTCTTTGCTTTTCTTTTACATTTTTTTTTTTTGCTGTTTGAATTCAGTTTATCACTTGAATGATCTTTTTATACCTGAATTACAATAATTTCTTAGGACGAATAACTTATGTTAACCTTCTAGTTGTTTCCAATTTCTGTAAAGCATATCTAGCACTGAGATAATTTTATCCTATATTGACAATATAAGAGCAGTATTTACAGTAACGTGTTGCACAGAGGGCTGATGTCTGAGGCAAACATACTGTATCCTATGATAGGGATTTCATTCGGACAGGAAAAAGCTGACCAACTAAGAAAGCAGCATTTTCTAAAGCGGATCTTTTTTTTTTTAGACTATGAAGAAGATTGGCATACAAAGGGTTCAGTGCCAGCTAGGATAGAAAATAAACCTTCCTGAAATTACAGTAAATATTTGCCAACCTGCTTGTAGCAATCAACGCAGCTGGAATGTGACATGAGGGTTAGAAAATGAAAACCACCTTTTGGAGTCAAACAGCACATGCCCACTATAGGAGAGCACCCACCCGCACATACCCATGTACACGGCTGCTGAAATGACACACGACTCCTGCACGAAGTCAGGTAAATCTGACACATTTCTTTGGGTATACGGGTGGTTTAAATTATGTTCTGAATATTCCAAATTAAGCACTTGGGAACAATAAACCTTTGCAATTACAGAAGACAAAGTGCTTAGTGATATCATGAAGAAAAATATCTTCTATTATCATATGGGAATTAAAGAATATTCCCTGTACTGTGCCTATTTGGTTCCTATAACTATCATTTGATATGCAATTGGAGGAGATTATCGCTTCCATCTCTGCGTCTTGACTGACATTCTGCTTAAACAGCAGGATATCAGTCTTCATCAGTCACAGTTGTCTACGCTGCTCTTTTATCTTCCTACACTGACACCAGTATGGTGTATACATAAAGCATCCTGGAGAAGACTTTCACTCCTTCTGAGTCAAGTTTCAAAAAGAAACTGAATTTTCTACTCAGAAATCTCTTTGAAGTATTGTTCTATACTTCCACCTACTGAGCCAGCGCCAGTTTTTGGGAACAATAAAAAAGGACGCAGAAATGCAAATTAAAGTAAAATGGTTGCTGAACTACTTTAGGTTTATGGCTCGCCAATTAAGTTCTTGTTTTTCTGGATTATTCTGGTGTGTTGCTTCATTTTTGCATGACTTTGGTGCAGTGTGTGTAGTTACTAGGTGGTGTTTCTTTGATTGCATCTTACCTCATTATAAACTCTTTGAAACACAAGCGCAGTTTATTGTGGTGACGGAAGAGCTTCGGGTCCGCTGGGATCTCATACAGGAAGACCTGCGCCACCTCCATTGGGCCCTACAACGGAGGGGGAGTGGAGGTAGGAGGGAAGGGACAAAAACAAAGAGACAGAGTCAGAGAGACAAAGAATGAGAAAGCCAAAATGGGAGCGGAGGAAGGAAAGAGAGGAGGTAAGAGAGGAAGCATTTGAGAGCATACAAATAAAGGAGAGATGAGAATGCCCCTCATTCAGACGAGGGGAAATGACTTCCTAACTGAATGCCCAATGCAGCTAAAGGCCGAGATGCTGAACTGGAACATGAGGAAGATATCAGATCAGAGAAGGAGCCATGATTAGCCTCCTGCATGGCTAATGTCACCGCTAACCCTGCATACACCCCCCATTTGGCTCCCATTTGCCCAGTATGAGATCTTGTTATCCTAACTTATATTCATCATAAAACCACAGCACGCTCGCACAGCGCCTGCATCACGACAGGCACAGTTAAACAGCTCTGATTAGCATCATAAACGCATTGGGCCTGGGCCTCAGTCCTTGGTCTGAGCTGTGGACCCACACGGAAACCCAGCCTCCTGTGCTGATTACAGTCAAGAGTTATATGTTTACGGAGCTGCTGAGCATTAGTGTTATGTATACAACCATCAGGTCGGAGCAAGGGACCTGTCAGATTAGACGTTGGAAGATAAAGCATAGGGGGAGGGAGCGGAGACGCTGAAGCTAGCTTCATCATTACTCCAACATTCACCATGCTGGCAGGACCTGGAAGCTATCAGATCAAAGAGAGCTCCGGTTCAGCATGTCGTGCGGCAGAGACATGAAAGGAAGAGGGCCCATGAATTGACGTTTTAACTAAATCAGGGGAAAAGCAAAGGAAGGATTAGGGTTATGGATGGCGTGAAGGCTTTGATGTGTGATCACTGTCATGTCTCCCACCTGCACTATGCGACTACAATGGAAACTGTAAATGTGATAAGATAAATAGAGGTAAATTATTCAGGTTTATTTCCCCTGCACATTAAGAAGGAACACTCATGAAGACAAAAGGGCTATGTATGATACAAAGGGCAATCATTTTGGGAGAACAGCCACGCATTACGAGATCATTTCTGCTATAATAGGAGCAGACAGTAGTGTAAAACAGAAGAGGTGCCTTCATTCACAAAAAATCTGCAATGCTCATACCTGGTTAACAGTGGCTCCCACAGAGCCTTGTAGCAGCATCTGTAACATCTTAGCATCAGGCTGTTCTCTGTGTGTGGCAACTGCTAGCTCTCTAGTTTTCTTCTGCATGTCCTCTATGGCCACCTCAATAGGAGTCAGGTCAAACTGTGAACAAAAAAGTAGATAATATTGCATAGATGTATTGCTGCAATCATCAAATGACAAATGCGGTGATAACTGTGCCAATGAATTTTGCACTTACTTCCTCTTTCTGGATGACGTTGATGCGAGTTTTGACGTAGGGGAAGGCGTGCATGGTGGTGAGGATTGTCTTCCTCTTGTACTGCTCGTTGAGTTCCCCTCGTGGCCGTCCGCTTTTGGTGAAGGGCGTGGTGTACATGAAGCGCCGCAGATTGAAGTTCTTCTCAAAGTTTGTCAGCCGGTCTTTCATCTCATAGTCATCAAAGAAGGGCTCCACGTACGTGATCTGGATGTATGCCTGGAGAGAAATAGTGTTTACTGTTTACTGACTGACAGTTTTTGACTAACAACATTGCAGGCACAAACTGAAAATGCACATTTTTTTTAATCTATTACAGGTATTTGTTTCTGCATAAATTTATATTAGCTAGTCTATGATGTTTTCACACTGCACCTGTATATAACATGATGAGCATAAATAAAGGTTACGTGAATACAATTTATTTGCATGTTTTATGAGCGCTTTAAGCTCTAACTTCACAAATTATATATATTATATTCACATTTCAATTGCTATATCATAATCCATACTTTTTCTTCATACATAGCAATGAGCGACAGTCACCTACCTTGTTAGGGTTGAGTTCTTTTCTGTTCACTGGCGTAGAGTCCTTGATCATCACCAATGTTTCATCTCCGAAACACTGACTGTAGAAGTTCTAGGAATGGGGAAAATTGTATAATTAGTTTCAGTTCTATTACAGTATTGCTCATGAGATAGTCTCTTGTGATTTTTTATTGCAATTGCCAAGGATATTCATGTAACAATAAAAAGCATGAAATGAAGCTGAATTTCAGCTGATTTACTGACACTTCCTTCAAGAGTGAGATTGACATTGTATTGTTCTTCATGACATGATTTCTCCTTTAAAGCATTTAAATGATTTCCAAGTTTTCTAAGCTTTGTAAGAACTCACTAAAAGCAGATGGATGATTTTGAGTCTTGCCCTCAGTCATTCTGCTCACTCAGTCTCTCAGTCATTATCAGATTCCACCAGTCCAGCCAGGCACCATCTTTCCCTTTCACACCACCTCAATCACACATTAATTCACAACATGCATATTGGTGCACATGCACACACTCTTCTCTCTCTCTCTCTCTTACCTCCAGCCTGTGTGATATCTCAGGCAGATGTGTGATCCCTGGCTCCTTGTAAATAAATTCCCGTTCATCCAGGTCGCCAAACTTGGCCCCATAAAAACCCACCCGGAAATAGGTTCCAAACATTCTCTTATGGCCCTGCAGGGAGACAAAGAGAGGATTTTATATTGGCCTTTAATCAACATGACATTGGTAACATATTCTCTCATTATGTTAATAGTCTTTTATAGGGCCTTTTTTGTGAAGAGCACTTTGAAAAATGATATGCCTGTAAACCATTTGAAAAAAAATACTCTTACTGATCAGCACAACAATAATGTTAATTGCTTTTTAAAGTATCTTAGTTATATAACGTCACTGTAAAGGAACAGATCATGTACTCAATAAGGAAATTGCTTTTCCATTCTGCAAAAGATCTACATGATGTTCTACAGCAGGGGTGTCTATACTTTCTCCCTGGAAGGGCCAAAAGTCAAAAATCAGGGCAAAAGCAAACACCTACTACAAACACTCAGATACACCTATTATTATTAAATATTATAATGATTAGATACAAAGTGGTACAAGTCCCCTTAATTAAATGACTTCCTGTCACTCTGTTTGCTAGCGATTTATATTCTATTTTTTCAATTAATTTGTTGTAATTTCTAATTGTTTTTCACTATAAACATCTGACCAAATCAAATCTTATGGTGGGTCCAATTTGGCCCACAGGCCTCACTTTGGGCTGTACCCTGTACTACAGTATGTTTAATCTGAACTGAATGATTATGACACGACTGTGCCATACTGTTATTACCTTCTGAATGATGTTATCAAAGGCTCTCTGTAGTTTGTCATGGGTGGATGCCAGTTTTCTGAAATCTCTGTGAGCCTCTAAGATCGGTATGATGATCTTGTAGACTTCATTCACTGCCTCGTAGAGACCACCCTGAGGAGACAGCCATCACTGCTAGTTAGCATAATCACACAGATATATAGGTAGAAAGAGTAATTATTTGCACTTCACACTAAAATATAAAATCAAATCTTCCATGACCATCATATCTTCCATTAACGATTCAATGCAAACATTTTTCCAGAATGGACACTACATAGTCTTGTAAGCTTAAATCTTGATAAGATTTAGTATGTAGTATGACTTTGGGACACACACAGCCACAGGTTTTATTTAAACACTAAATGTTGATATCATAAATATTAGTGCAGCATCATTGTCTCACATTGCTGAAGAGCTCAGCAGCCTGCTCGAGCAGTCCCACGAGGCCGCTCTCAGTGAAGTAGCGTCCCGAACACACCCCATCCTCGTCCGGGGACAGGATGTCATCAGACACCGCCGACTCCTCCAGCACGTTGGGGGAGATGTTCTGAGGAGAAAAATCCGTCAGCTAATCAATCAATTAGCCCTCCTAATCAAATAATCAATCACATGGCTGACTTTAAAAGGAGATGTCCTACAGTGGGAAATGGAACTAATTTGATGACCATCCAATCAATGACCTGCTGACTGCTGGAGGTTAGAGTGTCCTGTACCAAAACACCACAGAGGTCCTATGTGCGACACAGCTCATCAATAACAGCATCTTCATAGTAACTGTTAAAACTGTTTGTTTTCAGTGCGGGGAAACAGTCTGTTCTCATGTTCCCACAGGAACACATTTGCCTTTTTCCCCCCTCTTCCACTTCAAAAGACGCTGTGTTAAGCAGCGCTACCAAGGGACCGTGTTTATGTGTTGACGTTATGAGTGTACAGCTCCCCCCTCTGGACACACACAACCAAATTTGGATATACTCCGTGGGGAGTTGTGTGATGTGGTGTGTTGTGCAGGGGTGGGTTTGCCTCTGTTCAACAAAACAACCAACAGTCACGACAAACAAATCATGAATGCTTTTTTTGAGTTTTCAGTCTGAACATGTGTTTACTATTAGTTCCTTGCTAACTAGTGTGTATATTTATTGCCGTTCTCTACCTGAAAGGTAACGCTGCCAACAGGCAGGTACTTGTGGTCTTCCAGCATGCTGAGATATTCGGCCACCAGGGCAGCAGCGTGGACCAGACACATAGCCGACTCAGTGTAACACTTCCTGTTGTTGTGCTTCTCTGCCATGTTCTGCAGCCAGGTCAGACGGAGGTCAGGAGACGTCTGGTACCCCTTTGCTATCCTGTAGAGAGGAGGAGAAGGCTTCTTTATTTAAACAGGTAAAACTCTCATTTTGATAGTCTGACAACATACACAAGTGACAAAGAAAGCTGTTGAACTGCAGAAAAATAGGTATTAAATTTTCAAAAAAACATCCAAATACATGCAAGTGTTAGTGCAAGTGCTGAAGATGTGACACATTTATATGCTGAATATATTTTGGCAGAAGACTTTTCAGCTTCCAGCTTTTTAATATCTTTTACAGTTCTTAAACAATCACAAGTTTTATGTTTTTTTTCCAGTTCCTTTTGCCATTTCTAATGGTTGTGAATCTATATAATGCAATACATATAAAGAGCGAATATCTAAAAACAAAATGAGTGCATGAGAGTGAGTGTGGCAGTGATGAAAGTATTTGGGTCGATTAGTGTTTTTATGGGCAACAAAAAAATATGGAAAATGTTTTCCTGTTCCTGGAATGCATGAATAATCATTAGCCTAACAACATGGGAATACGTCTAAAACACTCTGAATGAATTTGTTTATAAAGCAGGTGAGTCACTATACTATACTTACAAATTAATTCAAGCATCTGGAGACCAAATGTCTTGTGCATCAATGACCTGTGTGTTTTGGAGCTTGGAGGTAAACGCTGGGGTGAGTCTAGGTAAGTGTGTAGAGCTAATGGGTCAATCTGTGCAGCTGCCATACACTCACCAGCTGACTACGACCAAAACCCAAATAGAAAGGTGCATGATAAATGACACATGTAGGTGACATTAGAGCATGTTGAGGTAAAGCGCCTAAATCAACATACAGCGCATGTATGCGCTCTTTGTCTCACTGTTTCCCCTCCATGTTCTCATGCGCACACATACACACACGCGCACACACACACTGTTTGCATTTGCATATACACAAAGCCAGATCAGCAGACTAAACTGCTACCACATGGTTACCATAGTGAGGGCACCAAATAGAGGCAAAACAGCCCAGACCACAGAGAAATAGGAAACAGCAGCGCAACATAGAGAGAAGCCACAGGGTGATGAGAGAGAGAGAGAAAAGAGGAGACAGTGAGATATTAAGAGACACTGCAGACAGAGTGAGACGTGGAGACGGCCTTTTACTGACGATGCTTTGTGTTTCTTACCTGTACATGAGGTCCATGAGCATCTCAGGATCTTCCTGGAACTCCCTCATCTTCACAGTGTCTGACAGAATACTGTTCAGGTTTCTTAGAAGCTCATCCACCTGAAAAAACAGACACACAAGAGGCAAGTGTGAGGCTACACTACGCTCAATATCAGCAATGTCATACAATAGTTATGTGACTGTGCACATTATTTTATACCTGTGAGGGCAGCTGAGTGCTCTGCATCTCAGCATCCTCCTCTGCATAGGCCAGGATAGTGCGGAGTGATCGCCGTAAGTATTCCTCTTGGAAGTCCGATGACTTGCCCACCAGCGAAGCCAGAGACATGGTGACCTGCATCTTCACTCTTGAGAAGTTCTGACGAAGACAGAGAAGACTGCAGTGAATGTCAGTGTTTAACATACAAACATGCAAGACAAAGTGCAGATTTCTGATGTGGAAACTGCAGCAACACGGAATTTCATGTCTTTATGGATTTCCATGGACCCCTTTTAATGCATTCCCTGCATGCTAAATAAAAAATAAATAAATATAAATTCTTATCTTTGATGTGTGTATATAATTGTTGGATGTATAGACAATCTTCTAACATGCAAAGAATACTATGTCTTTTACGTTTTTGAATTTGGCAGCACACAATAAGACAGCTGCAACAGATATTATTATATATTAAGTTATTATTGTTATACAATTGAGAAGCAATAAGCAACACCAATATTGGTAAGCTGTTTTGTTTTTTTCCCTCTTCTAAATCTTTGTCCCTTGTCCCCACTCTTTCCTTGTCTCTCCATCCTTCACACTACCTGTCCAAGATAACAGGCCTGACAAACAGCCCTCCATCCGCTGCAGCAAGGACTGTGTGTGTGTGTGTGTGTGTGAGAGAGAGTGTGCTTGTGGATGTGTGAAGTCCCATCTATCTCCAGCATGACCAGCTAAGCGGGAAATGATCTCCCATTAGCAGAGACATAATCACCCATGGATCATCTCTACGGCCCCATTCTGTTCAACTGAGCATGGAGCCAGAGCCCAACCACCCATCACTGCCTAACTCAATGTGTACGTGTATGTGTGTGTGTGTGTGTGTGTGTGTGTGTGTGTGTGCTCAAAAGTAGCCTAAATGATAGCTTAAGTCAACAAATAACCCTCTTTGTCTTTCTCTCCCCCTTTTCTTTCTCATCTGACCCTTTTCCTCTTGCTTTCTTTCCAGCCTTTCCATAACCGGACAAGTTTTAACCGCAGGACTTGTTCCATTTCTGGAAATAAAGCCTGGTATTTTCTCTTTTTATTGTGGCAATCTAAAAAGAGTAAAGTACAGTAAATGATGGAGAGAGGGAAAAAGTGTGTGTAACAGACGGGGAGCACGACAAGGGTGGATGAATGGATGAAAACATAAACAAAGGAAGAGGTAGAGAGTAAGTTCCGTATGAATGAGTCATACGGCTGCTACGCTAATTCAGATCACAGCTCCCTCTGTATACACCATATAAACAAACATACACTGGGACACACAGATGGGAAATATTCCCTTTAAACTAGAGATACTGTGTGTGTGTGTGTGTGTGTGTCAGCGTGCTCCACAGACTGGTGCCTGACTTTCATTAAAGTGTACAGACTGTAAACACAGGAAATATTGACTGCAACAGCAGTTATCGAACTAGCAGAGAAAATGAAAGGGGATACTTTATCCTAAACCTCCATTCCTTCAGATCCATCTCTTCTCAATCTTTTTATTTCCCTCCATCACTGCTTCACCTCTGGCAAAAACACTCCTCTATCTGTATCGTGATTTCTCTCTCTCTCTCTCTCTCTCTCTCTCTCTCTCTCTCTCTCTCTCTCTCTCTCTCTCTCTCTCTCTCTCTCTCTCTCTCTCTCTCTCTCTCTCTCTCTCTCCATGCCCTTGAGGCACATATACATACACATTCACACATATGTACTGAAACACACACACATATACACAGCGGTCTGGCTGTCATTAGTTAAAGAGGGGTAGGAACATGGGGAGGCAGACAGTGACATATCTCTCTGCTCTCTACTCAGAGACACATCCTTCAGCAGAAACTTTCTGCGGCACGCTCAAAATAGACATGGAAAAGACATTAAAACCAAGCAGAAGAGGAAAAGTGTAGAAGATAGGATAAGATGTGTGTGACTCCCCGTTTCTATATGGATCATAAGCAGTTCTCCCGTGTGCACTTAAATTAAATTTAATCTGACATAAATGCAATTTCTTCTGCAAGCTTAGATGTTAGATAAGGTTTTATCTGACTCAAAAGTAACACAGACACTGACATTTGCTTTGTGTGGGAGTTTCTATGTGCTTGTGCATATGCACAAGATCATCTTCTCCGTGTGATCTTTGCGTGTGTGTGTGTGTGTGTGTGTGTGTGTGCTTACACTGGCATTGCTGAAGCTGTATCTCATGATGAGGTAGAGGGTGGCACAGGCCTGGCTCCTGTTCTCATCGACAGGGCTGCTGCAGTACTGAAGTACCTTCTGGCACAGGTCCGCACACTGCTCTGCCTCCTCCTCAAACAACAGGTCCCCAAACTGCACACAAACATACACATACAGACAAATTAAACTAGACGCACAAGGTGGTATACACAGACATGTACACACACGCGTTGATACACAAATAATTTAGGCTCGTATGAGCAATTTGTCATCCCTACAAGTAAATATGACTATTTAATTTATACACAGATAGTCTTCGTGTATCCACCCCCACCCAGACATCTCCTCCAAAATTTAAAGTGCAACCAAACACACACACACACACAACTACACAACACACATACACACACACATGCATATGATAAGGAAAGTACCTTGACAACAAGAGCTCTGAGTGTGCTGAAGGTGTGAGAGAGGAAAGTGGAACTCTGGTTGCAGGTGAGAGAGTGGAGTAACACCTTCAATACCCCACCAACCACGCTGTCCTTACACTCAGACAATGGCACTGCCTGGACAGGAGACAGATGAGACAAATGACCAAATTATATGAGACAAATGGTAACATATGTGGATACGCTAGGAAGCAACTTGAATGAAAACAAAATGTTTTAACTGCTCAGTAAGTGAACATCACAAGAGAGAGGTGGTTTAACATGCAGTCTGTACAGTTGTGTGTGGTTGGCAAATTAAGTCATCTTTTTGCTCACTGTCAGCAATTAAAAACATTTACCTTTGCATTCAACCTGTTTTTTACTGTCTTATAGTTAATCACTCAGAAAACACGCAGCTATGAAATTGCAATGAATTGCTGGTTTGCAGGTTTAATGCTTTCAAGCCATTCTCAAGAAAATGATCAGGGTTCATTTGAATACCTAATTAGAAACTGTTGGTATTTTAATTATGCATACAATACATTAACATATTTTTAACAGTTCTTCCCCATGAAAGATAATCTCTTGTTAACTCTTACCCTCTGCAGCTGCAAAATATTAGGAAAACCTGACCATATAGTGCAGTCAAACGCCAAATTGCCATTGTATTTTTCATATATTCATAAACTGTACATACAGTGTTGAAAGATATTGCATGACCTGTACCTGTACGATGGTTTCCAGGAGGTCCAGCACTATAAGGTTACACTCTGTGGCTAAGTTTCCACTGATCAGAGCCTCCTGGTCCAGCTCTGCTTTAGTCCTGATGGAAGGTGGTGAGAGTCAGACGGATATTTGGAGAGGAAACAATGACAAGAAAGGCAGACACAGACATTGATAAAGCAAGGAAGCAAGAAGGGACATTTTGAAAACTGACAGCAGACGTGCAAGTGATAACTTACTTATCCTGTCTGTCATTGGTCTGTCTCCACTGAGTGAGGTCTTTCCTCCATCGTAAGTGCTCTCTCTGACCCATGGTCCTATCCATTCCTGTGAAGGATTCAAAGGGAGCTGGATCATTTCAACAGCTAGTGAGAAAACTATTATCAGATTATCTTAGGAATAAATGCAGTGTATTCCAATAATTAAAAATTTACTTGGTGTCCACATGGTACACCGGAGTATACCCATATTTGCAATGCTTCTTAATTCAGACCACACATAAGTTGCACAAAACACCTGACTATCGCAGGAAGACTGAGAGTGCCTAAGCACAGACTGTGTAACCTGAAATTGGTTCTTGCAGTGACTTGCTGACCGCACATTTATAAAATACTGAAATCTGTGTGTTCACTAGTTTTGGAGGTAGTTCATGTTCAAAACTTTTAAATATTGCAGAAAATGCTGATCTAAATTTGACAGACAAGCAATTCCAAGAGTTATCCCTTAAAGTGCAAGGAGATACACTACCTCCAACCCGTTTCATCATTTCCCCGCGGGCTCCCATTCCTCTCAACAGGGCTTCTTCCAGCTGCAGCTTGGCCTGATGAGATTTCTGTAAGGCCTGGGTGCTAACTTTATCAGTGCTCTGCTTACCCTACAGACACATAAACATATATTCACCAGGTGTAAACACACCATGCATACAAGTTTATTTATTTTGTAAGAAATACTCCATGTATTTTTGATCTGTGCGATAAATACACATGCAGACAAGATATATTCCATCTGTATTTATATGAACATAAAATGAATGGCTACTCCATCATGCAGAACAATACAAAACAAGTCCATACATGAGCAAACTGACCCTGTACTCAAAGCAGGAAAGGCAGATAGTGAGGAGCTCCAGCAGCTTGTTGAGCTGCGAAGGAGGCATCTCCACAGTCCAGCGCTGTATCAGATTCTTGTCAGCGTTCTTCATAACCCAAAGGAAACACACCAACAGGTGGCGACTGGTGTCTGCTGCCAGGGTGGCTACAGATTTACCTTGCTGGGAAGAGGAGAGAGACATATCCAGTATGTAGTACAACACGATATAATGTAGCTCTCACTGAAGAGAAAGAAGCACCTGCACTCACTCAGAAGCATACACACAAACAAATCCATACATGCATCTGCGTAAACATCCTGATTATATTCGGAGTATACCATAACATAACAGACAGTCAGCGAAATGCTTTGATCCCAAATGCTTTACAGCACAATGAACTCTTTTTCATAGCTGACCCTCACTATGAAACAAATCACAGTAGTAGTAGTCGCATGCTCTACCCATTGAGTTAAATAACCAGTGTATCTAACAAACTAACAGTATATCATTCACACACTTCTCTAAACTACAAACATGGCTGGCCACTTCTTTCCACACTTTAGTGAAGTATGGTTTTCTTCCCCATCTTAATAGCCGTTAAATCTACTGCAGATTAATTTAGCTTCATTCGTGTGATGATGAATCACTACTATAGAGGGCTACTGCTGCTTCACTGTGTGGCAGCTTTGATAAATGTAGCCATTAACCTCCTAGTGCTCTAGGTGTCCCACCTAAAACCTGGTTTCCAGGTCTCTGTTTCATAGTGAAGCTCACCAGAACCAACTTCAAATATTTGTAGCATGAATCAAAACCATCTATTTCATATTTGAAAATATGCTTTATATGAAAAATCGTTTCAGTTCCTAAGAGTAAAAGATTCAAATATTGTTTGGAGTGGTTGTATTGAAAATAAGGGAAAAGCTCTCTGGTAGCCATGTTTGGATTTGTGATGGATACCAGGCCGATGGCTCAGTTTTGTTTTTCCACAACAGTATTTCATGTTACAACATACAAGGAACTGATTCATCTTTTGGAGAGAAGCAGAGAAAGAGGAAGAGAATGGCAGGGTTCAGTTTTAGTGTCTGTGTTGTTGCTGTAGCTACACTTGATGGATGTGTTTGTCAGGGAGGACGGCCCTGTTCGCTTATGATGGCAATGCCTGCCCATAAACCATCTCCTGCAGACGTGTGTGTGTGATTTTTCAGGATGGATGAAGTGTGTGTGTGGCTCTGACAGCTAATCAATCTACCTCAGTGCAGCTCACCTGTTAGGAGGTAGAATACTCACAGACACACACACACACACACACACACACACACACACACACACACACACACACACACACACACACACACACACACACTGACGTCCACTTTTGAAATGAAAAGCGTACTATAATCACAGTCATCTTAACAATAAGAAATTGTTTCAGAATTTTACCATGGATGCCATGGAGACGAGAACATTGCGTCCCAGCGTGTTGAAGGGGTTCCCGGCAATCGCCATGGCAACAGACTGATTGATGGCTGGGACATTTTCAAGGTCATCCTCAGGTCCGCCCGTCTTGTTTTTCCCGCCGCGTGTGTCAGAAACTACAGAGACAAACAGGGGTCAAATATGTTAAACTGAGGAAGAGAGGAGGGGAGCACACAGGACTAAATTACAGATGTTACTGTGCAAAACTTTTGACACTACTGAGATTTATAATAGACATAGGCATCAAGCATTACTACATGCCTGGTTTCTATGGTTCCTATGATTTCTACATAACAAAGAAGTATAGGATGTTGAACAAATATTGGTTCTTGAGTTTACTAAATTGATAATTAGTTCTACCGTAAATACAATAAGTTCATTATATTACCAAGCATTTCTGCCACTAACACACTATAATTGTAGAAGCATTGTGGCCACGTTAGTTGCAAATTTTAAATTGATAAATTACTTACTTACTTACTAACTACTTAATACGTACTATATGCATCTATGACAGAAATGCCAAGATGAGATCAATTTTATGATTGAACAAGGGGGTTGAAGTGCCTGTAATTAAATGAGCGTGTATGCAATTTATGTCTTAGAGTGCATGTGTGTTTGTCTGTATATATACCAGTGAAGTCCAGATAGTTGGTAGAGTCGATGATAATCCCCACCAGGGAGAGGTAGAGAGCAGCCACCTTGGCTCTGACCTCGGGTTTAACACAGCGATGGTCAAGATCATGGGAACACAGCAGGCTGCAGATGGCATTGATGGCCTTTCTCTGGACCTTTCCCCTGTAAACACACATACACATTTTAAAAAGTTTCACCAATTTCACCAATTACATTACAAGTATACAGGGTCAAATATTTACAGAGGTTATATATACTGTACATCTTTGGCAGTCTGACTGAAGTGATTATCTTTCATTTGTGATATGTGATTTGTGATCAATTTATAAAGGGAAGGTAAAGTCAATTATGTATAAACATTGGAAGAACTTTACATACATTACAGTTTTGTAATAAAAAGGCCATACAGAGGTTAATATCTTAGGACAACTCAAAGACGTTTGTGTTTCCATACCCTTCAGACTCCATGTCTAGGGCAGCACTGAGCTCTGTCAGCAGCAGTCCAGTCAGGTAGTGCTGCTGCTTGAATTCCTGAGAAAGTTCAAACAGCTCCAAAATCCTCTGCTGCTCCTGGAAACTACATGAGCCGGAACTCTGAATGGAAAGATAAAATGAAGGATTGACAGACTCAATGAGAGGGGCAGAATTTTCCTTAATGAAAAGTCAGGGAGGTTTTTGGGGTTTTTTAAACAGCTCTTATTACAATGAATCCCATTAAGTAACATATTCTCTATTTAATGACTCCCCAAACTCTCCTTATTTTCAATGATGAATTGATAACCTGAATGCATGAATTACAAATATAAATAAGTGCAGATTCTGACCTGTGAGGAGATAGATGGACATGGTGAGGCAGGAGCAGACATGGGGCTGCTGAAGAAGAGGCTCAGGTTGAGGTAGTGCTCATGACTGCACAGGATTCGCAGGAACTCCAGACGCATGCTGATCAGTGTTGGCATTGACACACTCTTAGCTGAGATCTACACGGAAATAGGAAATAAAAATAAATAATAAATTAATGCAGTGTAAATGAGATGCCTTGGAAAATAGTTTCAATAAAAAGGCACATATTCATAATAAGATAAAATAAGATAGTTCCCATAGAGGAAGAGCTTTGTTATCAGTGTTATTCTACCTGGTTGCAGTAGTTTTTCACCAGTTGAAAGACAAATCCTCGGTCCATGAGAGACAGCAGGTCATAGAGGAAGAAGGCCAGGCTGATGTTGACTTTCTCTGCTTGCTCTACCTCCTGAAACAACAACAATCAACAAACAGCAATCAGTACGCTGCACTGAGTGGATCTTGCCGAGCATCTAGATGTGAAAGCTGAGCTTTTGATACCACAGAGGCAAATATAATTAGCACCTACAATTCCCTGACGTTTGGGGGACAATGACAACATGTACGCTGAGGCTAAAACTGCTTCCACTCAATGCAGAAGAAAACTGAGATATTGAAGAGCAAATTGCATCACCATCGTCATTATATTCCTGACCTTATGTTGTTTGACAAGAATGGTCCCAATCTCAGCTGTAACCACAGAGGCAATGGTGGTGATGTCATCTTTAAATCGGTCAGAAAAGCGGCTTCTTCGTGGGACGTTGTGCTTGTCGAGATAAGACACATGCTGAGCCATGCTTTTCACCTGTTTAAGTAATCACAAATCACACATAACAAATTTGAATCAGATAAAAACAAAAGAGGGAATACCTGGACATGCATATAAATTGAAAGAGTGATGAATGTGCATGTAAGTCAATAATCTGTCAAGTGACCTGATAGATGCAAAGCTGATTTGATATAAATGGTGACCTGATAATAAAAGAGTAACTTTTCATTATTTATCATCACTTTCCATCCTCGTTTTTCATCCAAATTACAAAAGATACCTTTTATTAATTATAGTGAGCATCCTGTAGTGAAGTTACAGGAAGAAGCATAAAAAGGTAAGATGAACTGAAGGGATGAGAGTGAATGTGAGTGATGAGACACTTCCAAAACTCCCAAAGAGTGATAAATTACAGACTACAGTGATTTCAAAATGCCCTTTTATACACCACACATTAAAACCATCATCTATCTTCTTAAGGTGTGTGGCCACGAGGTCATGCATTGTTTGGTGTGAGTCATTTTTATTACTTCATCCATTAATCATTAACACCCGAACCAGTCCTTACTTTTTCTTTTATATAACCGTCAATCAAAAAAAACACCCTCCGTAAATTAAATTTTTTTGAAAAAGCACACTGACCAGCAGCTCAAAGAAGAACCAGGCATATTTGTATGCATTCTCTCTGCAGACCCCGGTGCTGACGACCATCTGCAGGGCCAACTCCTCATGAAACTGCTGCAAGAGACAAAATACACAAACTGTAGTGGTGAGAAACAGCCTCCCTTTGGTAGATAAAGGAAATAAGAATATTTTATTATTAAAAAATTATTAATCAAAAGTGGCTGTAAGTATTATAATGAATGTTACTATTAATTAATTTTCAAATAGTGGCTGAGCTTTGAGCAGGAAAAAAACCCCCCAGACAGCCACAATACCAGTGTCCTCAGTGTCACACCCCCACCCTGTGGTTACCAGAGGGAACTTATTAGACTGTAGGACGCTGAAAGTCTGAGTACTGTTAAATACATGCATAATCCTGACAGTATAAGTAGAATTCTTCTGAAAAATGTTTTTCATTAATACAGTATAGAACAAGAAACACTTGAGTTAAACTTAACTTTTTTTTTTCCTTTTTGCATAATCATTAAAACATTTACACATTCTGTTGCCCCTTCTCTTTACCATAACACACACATATTCGGGATCCTCTCAAATTGTCATTAATACCAACAATCCACCATAGCCTCAGTTCACATACAGAAATGTATTTATCTATAGAGATACCGTAACTGCTCTTTCTTCTTCTAGTTAAACCAGTTATGCTAATGATATATAATTAAATCATTTCTAGGTTAATGTGGAGTCTCCACATTGTAAATGAGCAATTATTTCACCATTACAGGCTGCATCGATACTAAAATAAAATGTATTACCATACTACACTACAACCTACTATAAAATATTCAATTAGAATACAGGCAGGTGTCAATTAAAGTCATAAACTGGGACTTCATCTCTGCTCTAACTCGGCTATGTTACATTATAGATAAATATTTTAACAGCACAGAAGCTTCATGCTAAATATTATGTTGATTAACAGCTACATTAAAATTTATACTTCATGTCATGCTATTCTTTGCCTCCATTTCCTCTTACTGTGCAACAGTGCTGACATATTATTTTATATACTCAGTTCTATAAAAAACATCTGCAGGGCCACAGACAGGGCCACCTGACTGATTCAATGTCAGTGTCAGCTGTGACATCAGTTCACATCTTGATGCTATTTCTATCTTAAGAACACAATTGATATTACCATCCAAAATCTTCAGAACAGAGGGATATCATTTCTGCTTTAGGATAGATGAATTAAAGCAGTTTCAAGATTTTCTTCTCATTAATATGCAAATGGCTGCAACATGGTGCTGCAAACTTTAATCAGGAAACTGTGGTGTTTTATCTCACATACTGCACCACATACCATGGTGGATGGGGAAGGGGAAACTTTTTTACCTTTCTGTTGGAGGGTCTGGTGCTTCCTGTGGGGTTCTGGTGGTTGGTTATGTCCACGTAAGTGGACATGCGGCTGCCTGGGTTGTTGTGGCCCTGGAGACAGAAAACACACAGGTTCCATCACATTGAACGTGATGGATGCATTCATTAGAGTGAACATCAAGTGGCCTATTACAATACCTAATGTACTGTGGGGATGAATATAAAATGAGTGTTTTGTGTGTATTTGCAAGCATGCTGGGATATTTACATCCTGCACTGTGTGCAGTTTGTCAAATATATAAAACCACATTGGCGCGGTGAAAAATGGACTTTTTAGGCAAATTTAGTGAAGGTGCATATCAGAAATGTTTAGAAATCAATGTTGTCCTCTAGGAGTGCATGAATATTATACTTATATTATACACTTAATTTATGCTAAAGACACTAAAATCTTTTCTTTGTATTCACTGCTATTCAAGGTTTTTCTTGGGGGTAACTGTTCTTACAGAGAGATCTTGAGAGATTTGGCTTAAGCGGACCCTCTGTACCTTGCCAGTGAGGATATTTTTGACCTCAGCGTCTTCAGTAGAAGAGTGTGGAGCGGGAATGTCAGGGTTGCTGCTACTACGGATTCTGGACTGGAGAAGCATACTGCCGACTGTGGCTGCCGTGGCCCGACCCATGGTGCTGTAACGGCTCTCTGCCGAAGGGATCATACCCCCTGAACCTGAACACAGGTCAGTGGACGGACAAAAAAAGATAAATTCTTAATTCCTAAAATACTCACAACAAATATAATTGAAGGAAAAATGAGAAACAGAGGAAAGAGCAAGAAAAATAAATACATAAAAAACTGTTATGTCAGTACCTGCATTCTGCATGTCTTGAGGGGGATCAGGCAGACGAAACACCCAGTAAAGGTAGGTTGCTAAGAGGCTGTTCCTACCCTGCTGGTCCCTGATCAGCTCCTGACTGTTATGAAGACTGTTCACAATAGACACCACTGATTCGAAGGCTATCTGGGCCAGATTAGCTGTAGGACACAGACATAAACATTCATGCAATAATGTTAGAGCTATAATATCAACAATGTAGTGAGAGAATATTATCTAAATAAAATATCATCATTGGTCTTAAAAACTAAATTATATTAATCTGCATATTACAAATAATCAGTTAGTGCTAAAATGATTAGTTGATTAATCTAGTAGAAAATCCATCTGGAGCAAATTTAATACTCCATTAATTGTTTTAGAAATTTATCAAGCAGATATGCTAGACATTCACTGGTTCTAGCTTCGCACATGCGATGATTTGCTGGATTTTGCTGTTTCAGGTCATTTTTGTTTTAAACCTTTGGCTCTGGGACTATAAACAAAATGATAAATTAAAAAAAAATTGACAGATTATTATAATAATGAAAATAATTGTTTGTTGCAGCCCTACAATCGATGCTTGTAGCTATTATAATTTCTGTCCTTGACCAAAATATCTAATTGTTGATTTTGAAGTACAGTACTTCATCAGAGGTATTGCGATTTTGTCAATATTGCTCAGTTTTAGAAAATGTGCACTTCTCAAAAACAGTGACTTCACTCAGTTATTTGAGTCAAGCTAATTCCTCACCGGTCTGACCAGCGATGACCATGGGCTGCATAATGAGGGTGAAGAGTTTATCCAGCACCAGGTGGAGGAAGAGGACCAGAGGCTCTAAACTGGAGGAGGACAGGGAGATGATGCTGAGCTTCAGCTCATGCTCCAGCTTGTTCTCTGGAATCTTCTCATCTCTGACCCGCAATGGGAACGTAGCTCCACCCTCCAGGGCGTGGCAGAGGGTGAAGAATCGTTCCAGGTGGTTGTCCTGGTACAGAAAACAAATGATGTGTTGCAGTGTGGTACTTGTAGGGAAAGCAGAGAGATAAAAAGCGACAGAAGGACAACGAGAGAGATGCAGAAACAAATGTAAGCAGACAGAGTGCCTGTAATGCTGCAGGGGGGGATGACTTACTACAGCAGAGTAGACACTTGTTGTATTCTGTGCGTGCACATGGATGTTTGGACTACTTGTGTGCATGACAAGCAGAGTGAGAGACAAAGAAGCAAAAAGTAAATGTGGTTGTGTGTCCAAGAGCTACTCACCTGTGTGTGTACAGACGATACAGCCTGGACCTCGAGGTTGAAAAGTCCTTTGTGACTCTCCATCCACTTGACTGGAGGGGCCTGAAGAGGAAGTTTCTACACAACAAAGACACGGGAAATCTAACCTTAACAGTGTATAGCCTTATACTCTTTTATTCATTACATACAGCAGCATAATATGGACATGCAGAGTGATATAATAACATACTAATAGATGTATATACCTCAGGCGTGTGCAGTGAATAGTTGACTGGTAGTCGCTCCAAGGCAATGGGCAGACAGAACTGACCAGTCTGCAGTCGGTCGTTGTTCAATATGGGCAGCCACTAGATGAAAAGGGAACATAAAGTATGTGACCTATGTACACTTGTGGTTAGTTAACTTTTATTCATTCTTAAATTAATCTTATTTAATTGAATTCATTTGCGTGTTTGCTTACAAAAACACTTTTTGTTTCGGTGTTTTAACAAAGACTCTTCAGTCATGCAAGAAGCTCTTTGAGGATGTAATTAGGTACAGCAGTGCTTCGAGGTAAATGCTGATAATAGCATGCTAGCACCTTTTTTTTTTCCTGTGTGTACGTTTAGAAATCTGGGTAGTAAAGGACAAAATCTCACAGAGTATCCAATGAGCGTCTCACAGCTGCCGCTCTGGTTCTGTTTCTGCTGGCAGCTGATGTGGTAGAAGGTAAATAGCAAGTGATGCCTCTCTGTCAGACGAGCTGGAAGAGTCAACTTCACTTCCTCGTAGAAGTCTGGGGACCTGAGAGAAAGTGAAATAGACAGTCATGGAAAGACAGAAGTGCTCCCACTGTTTAAATGACAAAAAATAAGGTCAGACAGTACAATGCAACTCAGTAATGTGTACTTACTTGTTATGGTAGGTGACAGGGGTGTAGACTTCATGCAAGAATTCAGGGCCACCTGATTTCCCAAAAATGACCTGAGAATGGACAGGTGAAAAAGCACAAATTAAAAAGCTAAAATAACTTGATTTTCTTCTGTCCTCCAGCACAAATATTTGCAATACATCTGTGTAGACTGGGGTTCATCACCAGTAAATAGTAGAGATGGGTCTATCTTAAAATATTGACACATGTTTTTCTTGTTGTAATCATTCCTCCTGGGACAAAATCAAATCTAGTGAGATTATCGAGACAAATCCATTTCACTGTTATTATAGTGCTATGAGATCACAGATTAAAAACAGCAGCACTCACAGGCAGACAGCAGCCTGGGTCCTCTCCGCTCATAAATTGGATTTTGATGGTAATGTTTCTCGCTGATGTAAGCCTGTTGACAAAGTTTAGCCTCTGAGGGTAGACATAGAGAAGGTTCCTACAGAGACACAGGGAGAGAAAGAGTGCCAGAGCGATTTGGTGGTTAATTAAATGAAAAAATCATGCAAAACCCTTTTATGTATAAAATGAAGCAGTTCCGATATGCATCACTAGATGGCACTGTCTGTATAGCAACTTCTTGGTCAGGTTGCAATAAAGTGACAGAAATGTCACCGAAAAGTTCAAACAAGCAGTAATTTACTGTGACCTGTGGTTTTAATACAACACTGTAATCTGTCTGTATACAGGGAAATACCACAGATTCCACTGAACAAAATGCTCAAGGAACTTCAGTATGTGATTACCATTCAGAGGACTTGTCCACACATGAAGTCACTAGTGTTTCATTACAAGCAAAACCATTTTAGAATTGAGTGTTGATTGAAAATTCACACAGTTTCACACAGGCTGCATCCTTACTGTTACACTGTGAGTCAGTTTTACAGGTAGCCTGGATGGAAAGACCTAAAAATAGGCACTACACTAAAAATGTGCAAACCACTTGGGTGATGAGTACAGCATGACTGTTCCTGTAAAAGCAAACAAACCTGTTTATACCTCAGGCTCTGAATCATTTGTTTTTCAAAACCTTGTTTGTGTTTCATCCACATGAGGTGAACGTTTTGTATGAAAAGACATTAAAAAAAAAACAATTTGATTAGAAAAATAAAAAGATCTTATTTCTTCCCTTCCACTGTGTTGAGTTAAGCATAAGTGTAAAAGTTGTGTGATCATCCTTTTAACCCACCTGTAAATATTGTGAGGGACATAAACCTCACTGGATGGAAACTCCAGCACTTCTTTGACGGGCCGAATGTTCTTCTCAGCCACAGGTATCAGAGGGATGAGCTCGGTGGACAAACATGCCTGTGGTGTGTCGTGGACTGGAGACATGTCCAGTTTTATGGAACCTGGATGACACAAGATAGGTGAAATTCACAAATCTGACCTGCATACTCACATGATATCTGGTCAAATGATTTTAATTATTTGCACAATCAAAACACAAACAGACACACACTGATAAAAAAAAATCAAATCAAACTTTGTAGAAATTGTTATATGGTTTGGGGAAATATGCTTATTCTATTTCTTGCTAGCTCATTGAGAACATCAATACCAATCTCATGTCTGTCCATTAAGTATGAAGTTACATCTAGCAACTGGTTCACTTAGCTTAGCATAAAGACCAGAAACAGTGGGAAAGAGCTTGTCTGGCTTTGTCTGAAGGTAATAAAATCCAGCCAGCACCTCTAAAACTTACTGCTTACTACTTTTTAATCTCACTTGTTTAATTTGTACAAAAAACAAATGTAAAAATGAAACATTGTGGTTTTACAGGGGGGGTTACTTGTGAGCTCTTTCTTGGCCAAGTGCAGTTACATCCTGGAGTGTCTGCTTGTTGTCTGGCAACATCATGGTGACAACAAGACTCCAGGAAGTTACTACACCCAGGCAAGAAATTGTTCAGCTCAAAACTTCCCTGTAACACCATAACTCTAATCTTTAATCTTTGTGCTTAGCTAAGCTAATAAGCTGTAGCTTCATATAGAGATATTAGAGTGGTATCAATCCTCTCAACTCTGTGCAAGAAAGTTGCAGTCCCTGTAATGTAGAACTATTCCCTCAATTTCTAAAAATAAAATCCAAGAATGTGTGTTTAGATGTGATGAGAGATGACCTGGTATTGTCTTGATTCTCCTCTGTGGAGTGGAGGTTTTCTTGATATCAGACAAAAACTTGAGCAAGTCTTCATCACTCAAACGGTCTCCCTCCTGACACACAAAGACAAACACGCACAGTTAGCAAGAGTGATTATTTTTGCCGATTTCATCCCTGATTTGATTTCATTCATTGAAAAGCCAGGGTGCGAAGAAGCAAAATAAAGCCTCAGTATATAATGTTAGAATAAAACAAAAACATAAGTTGCAGTCTTTGCTTCAAAGATTAATAATAGAGATGGTCCTCAGTCAGTGCTCGACACCCGATTTTCTAGCAGCATTTATCTAAAGTCATTGTTTATGGTAAAAATATGACTGGAACTGATGGAATGGCATGATTTGAACAGAGAATGAGACAAGTCCAAACTGTTACACTTTATCTTGTGTCTCAAGTAGTGGGGCGGCAGTAGCTCAGTCCATAGAGACTTGGCTTGGGAACTGGAGAGTGGCCAGTTCGAGTCCAGCATGGACCAAAATATGGAAGGTGGACTGGTAGCTGGAGACGAGGTGCCCTTGAGCAAGGCACCAAACCCCCCCAACTGCTCGCAGGGTGCTCCTCAGGGGGGCTGCCCATCACCCTGCCATCTCTCTCTCCACATTGCATGTGTATGAGCTCTTGTATGTATGTTTGGGGTTAAAAATGCATGTAAAATAAACTGAGTGAAAAAAGAATTTCCCCCTTGAGGGATTAAGTATCTCTTCTTAAGTAAATAACATATTTTTCACAGATCAGTAAGTGTCTTTGTGCTTTGGTGGTCAGACCTGTTTAAAGATGGTGCTGATAGTGATGGTGGCAGGTTTGAAGACGGAAATGTTGCATAATTGATCATCGATGGTACTGTAACGTTCAGAATTCCTCCTGGGAAGCTGGGCTTTCCGGTCAATGCTGCTGGATTTACCTGGAAAAACAAAGTGTAAAAGGTCATGGGTGAAATGATGCACATACATCTATACGCAATACATGGAAATGCACACAAATGCATGCACACAAGGTATTGCCCATTAGAACAAACACACACAAGTGCACACCTCCTTTCAAGCTGTCCGAGTCTGTTACATCACGGTCTAACGTAGCAGTTGAGATGACCTCCATGATATTAACGGTTGCCCAGGCAAAAGGCATGCGATAGCGACCGAGCCTCTGGCAGAAGGTCTCCGCCTGACCTCGCAGCTTCTCAAGCTTGTCCTTGTTCTGAGAAAACAACAGTTTAAAGAAATCAGTGCTGTATGGTTAAAAGAAGATAGTAAAAGGTAAAATCTGCCGTATTATCTTTGTGGTTCGACTGTATAATGAGAAAGAATTGCTCTGATATATTACCTTTGAGTCACTTTCCCTCAATGTGATGTAGGGGTCAGCACAGTCACTGATCTCTCCCTGCTGGAGAACCTTTTCAATCTAAAACACAGACAGGAAGTACATCAGTGCATGTCAGCATAATCAAACTAAAAAAATCCATAGTTTATTGGCAAAGGTACAGTGTAAGGTATATATACTTCAAGATCAAGGAAGACAGCACTATATAAAACCAATTTGTTATTATTTAGTTATTTAAAGCCAGAAGGAAAATAGCTGAATCTTGTCTTGTGCTTTTATTACCTTGATGACCAGGTAGATATCTGGGGATGGATAGGTGACAGAGAAAATGCCAGATCTGGCCAGGGTGGACTGATCCACATTTGGAGTATGAGGTTTCAAGAAGTTTTTAAACTGTTCTGAGTTTAGATCGCAGTAGAAGTTTTCTGATATCTGGAGGGAGAGAGAGATGAAAGGTTTAGCTTTTGAGTGACAGAAAAAAAACATTTGTTTACATTTTGTTTTCAAAAGCACATGGGACATAAATTCAGGCCATAATAAAATGCAAAACATAAGGTACAATGTTTTCCAATGAAAGACTGAATGAATCAGTATAGAAAAGGCTTCTGGACACTGGTTTTGCATAAACCAAAGGCTGATCCTGGAATATAATCTGTTCAGTCCACTCCACCGTTTCTCTACTCGCCTTTCTAATGACCTCAGGCTAGGAACACAGCCATATGTCCTGGTCTGGCTTGGCCTGCTGTCTGTCATGTGATCCCATTCACTGGAAAGCCATTAACCACTCTCCTGCATTCTGCTCATCCCATAGGACCTCCATTACACTGACCACACCAAAGCAGACTTATAGGCAGCCAAACCTGGCTGATTTGTTTCTGGAATCCTCAAGACAGCAACACTGATCACATTACACACTCGGAAAAATATTCTAGATTGATCAATTTTGGTTTGTTTTAAATCTGATATTGTCAATAGTGCTCAAACAAGCCAGAAAGTCAAAATCCTGCATAGTTTTTGTGACGGAAATGACCCTGTTCACTTTAAGATGAAACACACTATGCAAGAGTGAAAGTTCTCAAAAGACTGCAGTGGAGGAGTCCACCTCGTACTGACAAATGACTTCTTGGAAGCACAGAAATCACTTCTCAATGATCAAAGCCAGCTGATGTAAATAGCATATAATGCTTCATATTCTTATTAAACAGAACACATGTGTCAAACAAAGAGCAGTGTTCTCTGGGTCGACACTCATAATTCATTATAACAACATTTACTTGTGAAAGTCAACCTTCAAATCACTAAATTTGGATTCAGTGAGACACAAGGAATGTTGTAGCCCTTTTTACCAGACCACAGGGGCTATGTATCTGACTGACTGACATACATTGTTAAAGAGCAAATACTTAACATTTTGTAATGACGCACATCTGTGACCACCCTAGTGTTACCAACCAATTGTGCAGCTAGATCTGACATGTTTTAGGAGATTTTTAACAACTTTATTCGACATTAGATACTTTCCTAGCAACATTGTCCAATAAACTTCCATAAATCTGCAGTTATATTCAGGCTTAAGTGAGCAAGAAATATCCTGTCAACAACAGATAGGCTGAAACAGCTAGCTAACTGTCTGCAGAGTATCCACTGCATTTATGAAAAAAATGCTGCGGTTTACTTTTTCTGATCACGGTTTGTGTCCTCCCAGTGCAGTCAGAGTCCAGCAAAACCAGGGTTGCCTAGTCTTGTATTATAACAACAACAAGAAGACTACTAAACGCCTGCAGTGGAGAGAAACAGATATTTCTCACCTCTCTTTGCCTGTTTTTGCATAGTCTCCAAAACTGTTGTCTATATATCTTGTTTATATCAATGAATCTGACAACATAAATATGCCACTTGTTGGATCAAATTCTGTGTCTGCACTTTGGCTGATGGGCCAGAGAGACACTGAGAGACATGCAGATTTCACAGTTGTGAAACAACAAAACTGATGTGAACAAAAAAGCAAACAGGCAAAGCAACAAAATTCCCACGAGAGACGATAGTAAGAGATGCAGGAAAACAGAGATAAAATGAGGCAGCAGGAATTTGGTAGAATATAAAATCTAACCTTCTTGAGGAGACAGAGACACGTGTACAGAAGAGGAAGACAAAAAAGTAAGAGAAAAAAAAGTTAAAGTATGAGGGGTTCAGAGATAAATAGGTCAGGAGCAAATGCTTCACAGTTCCACTATAATTAACTATAACTGACAAAACAAAACGAGCCTGACAGTTTCTCCTCCACTCAGGCAGGGACACATTTCATAGCTCTTTAATAGTCTGGAGCCGTCTCTGTTCATTGTAATAGGCAGGAAGTTGTTTAACCTCCACAAGGACAACACATAATAAAATTAGTCATCTACAGTGAAAAAGGCTGTGACGATGTGACACTTCAGCTCTGCTCTTGGGGACTGACATCAGTAGAAGGCAGAGCTGCAAATATCCTTGATATACAGTAAACTCACACAGTCATACAATGCATCACTTGGACCGTTTGGGTTGTCTTACATAAAATGAGACAAGCCTGTCCTATATACAGCACATTTTCTAAATTACGGGGCATTAAATTGCTCCATCTTACACAGCAAACCATCTCTAAGCCATCAGTCCTGAAGACAAGCCAGAAAGCAGCTGGGCAACACTGCAAGGCTGGTGCCTGAAACCCTGCCTCATCTAAGAGATCTATGAGCACTTAAGCACAAACTAAATCCTTCCAGCCCTTTAACCAAAAAACTATCCAGCTGTGTAAATCCACAGAAAACACGCAAACAGCCATGGCTCAAAATGGATGACTGGGAAAATGGGGCGCAGTATTAGTAGTTATAGAACCAAAACATGGCGACCCCTGGGGGCATAAATATGTGAGGATGATGAGATATAAAACCTTGATCCCTTACTGCCAATCTGACTGCCAAAAGAAACTACGAGACCTCCCCAAATCAGCAGGATCAACAGTTACAGACACAAGGGTGGAAAAAAATAACAGCAACACAAAAAATGCAGTACATTTTGATGCTAGTTTTTGATTTTGGGCAAGACAATTGAAGATTTTGACTAAATTTGGTCATATTTAGGACTTCCTGTTGGTGTTGGTGATGGTTTGCTTGTGACCAGTGTTCCTATGTCATCATGATTTTCAAGATGCTTCCTCTTGCTACGTAATATTAACACTCACTAAAAGAAACCCCTATCTACAGTGACAGGCACTTAACATGGCATATTGTGGTAAATGGACTGCATTTCTAACTCTTTTATCCAAAGCACCTTACACACAAACACACCAACGTCAGCCCAGACTACCGTGCAAGGTGCTGGCCTAAGTATCAGGAACAATGGGGCTTCAAAGTAGAGCCTACACCAACTAAAAGACAGGCTGACAGTCTCCACAACAAACACAAATAATGAGCTTCACCAAACTGCTATTTACTGCTGAGCTGTCCTATTATATATTGTTTTTTGTCATATCCTTGTACAGTAAGTGGAGAGGTGAACATGACTCACAAGTTTCCAGGACATTAGCTCTAATATGCTTTTAGTCAACATGAGAAACACCATGAAACCATGAAAGGACTACTGTGAAGCAACGTTTTCTTACCTTTTTCTTCTCTTTCAGGTCATACAAGGCCATAGTGGCAAATACGGGTTCAATGTCAATTTCAAACCTAAGAAGCCAAGAAGGAAAGGGAAATGAGTAATTCAATAATAGCAGGAGAGACAAATACTTCACATTCTTAACATTAATACTCTGGTTTTTCCTTTTATTGCACTTTGATTCTATTCTATTTTTTTCTATTCTATTCTATTCCTGTAGATTGTTGTTGTACTGGGAAGCAAGAAAATGTACTACAGTAAGTGATGACATGTTTGAACTGAGGGTTAAAGGATAAGGGGATGAAGTTGCCAAACCACTGTGAGCGGAGAAATGAGTTCAACTAAAACATTTGGCAGTTTTATGGGTTGCAAGAACGACGAGTGAGATCAAGAGCGAAAGGCAGAGAAACTCTGTGTGTATATGTGCGCATGTGTATATGTGAGTGAGTGATATAAAGAAAGAGAAAGAGACACAGAGACAAAATCCCACAGAGAGAGGGAGGGACAGTGATTTTTTGGAGAAGAACAACAACCACTGCACAGCAATCCTCCTCTCTCCCACACTGCACTGTCCGTCAAATCTACTGCAGAGCCTTTTTAAAACGACTACTCAGACTTTTAAGTCGTGATACAAGAATGTACTGTATGCTAAATGCTACGCAAAAGGTCATTCTCATAAACAAGGGGGTGTTAGAATAATTTTTCTTTTAACACAATTAACTGTTGGTTCCTTGTTCTACTTTTAAGAGAAACAGAAGGCAGCTGTTTAACACTCCCCCCTTCCCGCCCGCCCTCCTACAGTATTATGAAAATGTATGACATACTTGATGGCCTGGCATCGAATCAGGATGCGGTCTCCAGTGTGTTCTTTAGGGCAGTCAGGGATGGGCCGGATCTCCACTGCATCTTCCTAGAACACAATAGCAGACAAAGTTTTCAAACTATGCAAGCAGAAATGGAGGAGCTGTGTCTAAAAATATGAATGCCCACTGAGGGAACAAAGAGGGAGAAACGGTGCAACTACCTGTTATTTTTAGTCTAGAATAATCTGACGATCATTATCTATAAAATGTCCATAGAATCTCAGCAAAAAGTTTAAATTTTCCAGAGCCCAAGGTGGTGTCTTCAAATATCATATGTAATATTTTAAAAATAAATATTGCTTGAAAAAGGTGCTTTAGATAGTGCTTTAGAATTCATGCACCTCCTTATTACTACATGTGAATAACCAACTCTCCCCATATCTCACCTCATCTGCCGGTGGGTACAGGGCAAACAGCTCGGGATGTCTGTTCCCTTGCCGCGCCTCCAGGTTGAAGCGATCCAACTCTTCATGGCTGCTGAAGGCCAGAAGCCCCTCCACCCTCTGGTCCGGGGTCAAACACCGCAAGTTAAAGTCAGAGGAGGTCAGCGTGCGGCCAGAGTCATCAGTCAGCCCCGCAAGAGTTGGAGACTTGACCTGGAGCAAAGACAAAGAAAGAGAGGGGTAAGGGTGGTGAAAGGGTTTGAGGTGGGGGGAGGACAGACAGAAAAGGGTAAAGGGAATGAAATGTGTGAGCGGGAAAGATGGAGCAATAAGAGAAAAACAAAGGATCAGCAAAATATGGGGGTATTAAGGAAGAATATCCAGAGGGATGTTATTAAGAGAGACATCAGAGAAAATGGCTGCACAGTAATAAATACTATATTAATGGATATTCCATCAAAGCCTGCTCTTCCTCCATTTAAACAATATTATTTGAATGGGGTCTGAGTAAATGGAAAAAAGGCATTTACACTTACCAACCCTACTGAACGTTCCAAGAGATTCATGATTTTCCTCCCCAGTTTTCCCACAGCTTTAAATCTCCTTCTCCCATTGTTTGATCAAATTTCAAAATCTGTCTAAGCTATAACGTATTTTTAATAATTTGTCAACAACATGCTGTACACTACACTGAAATGCAGCCTTCATGGCTGTGTTGTCAGCAGACACAACAAACAGCTAACGGCCATTTAAGCTGTCTAGACAGCTTCTGTTGTGGCCTGAAGACAATGACAGTCTGTTTTATTCTGATCAAAGTAGAGAGCACACGACACAGACTCATGTTTATGTTCACTGTACATTACAGAAAGTGTTATAAGTCTTTATATAACCATGTTCAGCAGGTGCTTCCTTCTTTGTTATAGTGTGGTTTTCTTGCTGTACTTTGATAGTAATGTATATAAAAACCAGAATGCAGGAAATAAAGAAATTGAATTTTGACATACAATAGGGTGGTATGAGTTACTTGTCACTTGCGATATCAGTGCATTGCACATTAGCTGATCAAGTTCTGTAATCAGAGATCTCCCAGCAGGCTGATGGCTCGCCATGCTAAAATGATATCAGCAAAGAGGGCTTAGCTGACTTGTTGACCCAGAGACACAATAGCTCTGGAAAACAAGCTTAGCAGATGTTGCTGATTTTTGACATCCAGTGCACTGACAGTAACAGCACTGGAGCGTTGGGACAAAAAAATGAGCACCAGACAGAGCCATGAGCTTAATGCCTTTAAATGAACTCACTTAATATTTACACTTAAGAGTGTGATATGCAAATGTGCTCAAATTTGTCCTCTCAAATGCCCTGGAGTAAGATCTGAGAGGAGAATTAAGCATCAGAAATGCACTTCTCTTGTACATTATTAAAATATTTACTTTGCCCTGTGGCTTCTGTTAACTGTTAACCTTGTTTTTTGCTGTTTTGGTTAAATATGCAGGACTCTTAGAATCAACAAAAGGTCCATGCGGATAAAACCAACCTCTACCACCTTATACAAACAAATCCAAACCTTGACATTAACATAAGCACACTTTGGCTTTAAAATTCTCCCTTCTTCAGGACTCCTAGAAGAGTGAAGCAAGGCAATAAATACTTTTTTTTAGCATCTTTAAAACTTTTGTGTGCCTGTGGCTTAAAGTCAAGTACAAAAGCACATTATCTCAAGTTTTATTTAACAAATCAGTAGCTAGGAAACATTCTGTTAACTTACAATTAAAGTATATTAAAATCAACTTCTGCCCATCAGGGCAGAAGATGCTATGCTGACTGGCAGTGGCACCATATGGAATTACTCAGACTAAGCTATAGGGCAGGGCATAACCTCAATGCTCCCGTGCTACATCCTGCTTTCAACAATCCCTGTTGCCACCCGTCTCTTCTTGTGTCTTTCATTCCCATCATCCATCAATCTCACATCCCAGCTCTCCAACCACAGGCAAGGACTGACCGAGCTTCTACCCTGGTGAAGCTTCACCCTGTTGAGGCTCCAAGGACCCATCACATCATGATCCCAGGGCTATTGCTAAACCAGACTGCACTGTAGAAAAGACCCATTAAGCTCTGAGAGACAATGGTGCTGTTCTTCCACTCTCTGTCACTCTCTTTCTGGCATGTAGATCATGGGAAGCCTGCAGCGGTAATAAGGGCCCTTTGGTTTGGGTGATTAACCAGAGTTGGCAAGGATTGGGTGACAGGAGGGGGCTGGTGAGACTGGCTGGGTAACTAGCCAGAGGCTGGGAGTGGTGCTGACTGGGACTTGGATTGGCTGGGACTGAGTGATGCTGGGAGCTAGGGATTTGGCCACTATGAGACAAAAGAGCAAGAGAGGGAAGTGAGAGAGGATGGGAACTTGGCTCAAAATAATGTCAGAGGCAGGGATCCATATGAAAATAAAGGACTTGAGGAATGCAGATGTAAGCTGTTTCATTTAAATAGTAGAATATTGAAAAAATAGAATACCATACATTTAGGCACAACATCTCTCTGACTGTCTGGCTAAATATACAGCATCAATGGGAGTTCAGGTTAAGGTCTGTGCAAGCCAGGCTGAGTAAACTTGACAGAGTCACTGCCACACTTGAAAGAGTGATAGGAATAACAAAACACTGTTGTGTTCACTATTAAAGCTTCCCCCACCCCAGGCTCCCACTCCTCCCTCACATTTCACATTCAGTATTGTGGTCTCTCTCAAGCCTTGATCAGTATGGACTACCATACTGCTCTCACTTCATGGTTTCCCTTTAACAAAAGTTGGCATTCAAGGACCAAGTTGGAGAGTAGTTATAGTACAGAAACACAGTTTGACAATTTGGGAAATCAATTTATTTTCTTTTTTGCCAATAGCACGGCGACGATTAGCCTAGCATAGCTTAGTTTAGCCTAGCTTAGCATAAAGGTTGAAAGTCGGGAGAAACAACTAGCCTGTCTTTCAAAAATCCATCTACCAGCACCTCTAAAGCTCACCAATTTACACTTTACATATTATAAGTTGTCGATATTGTTTTGTTTTTAGTTTTATTTGATAGTGGCAGTAGAGACAGTAGTAGTACAGACAAGAAATGAGAAGAGAGACAAAGAGAGAGGTATGACATGCAACAAAGATCCTTCAGCCATGAACCAAACCGTGGACATTACAGTTATGTGGTATGCATCTTAACCATTAGGCTACCAGGACAGACAACACACTGTACGAGTGCCTGGCAACCTCACATGACGAAACATCAGAAAGTTAATCCTGGGTATCATACAAGAAATAGTTAAAACAGAACTCCCATCTTTACTAGTAAAGCCAAGCTACCAGTCTCTTTATTTATTATTTCTCTCAAATGGCGTATCCTAAGCTTCATCAGAAGTGTATTTCATACATTTTCACTTTGAATTAACTATAACCAAGGTCATAATAATCCCCTTTTCAACAAGAAGCACTTGTAGAATAAGACTTGACAAAACAGTGCTGATACACAACATTAGACTGACACAATAGCAACAACTGGAAAGAAGTGAAGAATTGTTCCAGTGTAGCAAGACTGGCTCTGAAGAAGGCTAATACTTCTCCTTTATTGAGTAACGTTTTGTTAGTTAAGACAAAGGCTAAATGACATTCGAATAAGGATGTTCAGAAGGTGACTGCGTGTGTTAAATGCATGATTGTCTGTGTTTCTGTTTCTTACTGGCTTCTCTGGGTTCTCTGGTTGGAAGTCGGACTCAAAGGTCTGTTTCCGAAGGAGTTTGTGTAGGCCTGCTCGCTCTGAATATGCGCTCCAGCCATCCCCCTGGCACCTTCACACACACACACACACACAGACGCACACAGACACACACACCAGGTCAAAGACCCAGACAGGGACACACAAAAACAACATGCATGGTGATACTACTGATACACCTCTGCACTTCTAATCAAACTAGATAACAGCAAAAACAGAAGCTTAACGCAACATAGACAGTGTATGTGTGTATTGTATGTGAGTGTGTGGGAGACAGAGAGATACAGCGAGCACCACAATGTATCAGACAGGAGATCCTAGTGTATAATCTTTATCAGGCTTTCTCAGACCTCTTGTTTCCTGTTTCATAATCATGTGGAACTTCTCAGACAGTTGGCCCCTGCTACAGTGTTACAGCTAAAATACCAGTGAGGGCTTTATTTCTGTTATTTTGGAGGATCTGTGGTTAAAATACTGCGGCCTGGAGTGTGTTAAAGTATCCTTTACATTAGAGAAAATCTATTATTTCCACAATAAAATATCTAGTTTTCCATTTCTACATTTCTAAACAGTCTTGAACAGGAACTGATGTGTATCTTTATGAGACAATTTACCTTCTCGAGACCACAAGCCACGGCTGGACGTAACTCTTTACGCAGTCTCTCACATGTGGATCCACCTCAAATCTACAAAGACAGAGACGAGGAGGATAAGAAGCCCTGTACTCACATTCAGGCATGCATGCGAACATTCACAAACCAAACTGCATTCTGCTTTTATCTTAATCTGTACTTCATGGTCAAGGTGCGGGACAAGTGAATGCTCTAAATAATTTTACACTGACAATATTGAAGGCAGTTCTAACATCTATGAATCCCAGCAAGCATCGTTTAACTGTATTCATCTGATGTATGAATGAATAACTTTATTTATTTATTCGACTGTCTTTTATCTATTCTTCTAAGAAAAAGCAATCAAGGCTTCAGTAGCTTAAAGCATGAAGACTGTTTGGCTTATCTAAAGAACAAGGTGCTGAAAATGAGGATGTAATATCTTGTGCAATTATTCTTCACTATAAACTCTTTTCAGGTCAGGATTTTTTTTGTTACTCACCCATCTTCAGGAACGGAGTGTCGAACAGTGCGACGCTCCTTCTCCACCTGCTCCACTTTCAGGTCATCGTCGGGGAAGTCTCCAAGTTCCTGCATCAGGGCTGAGTCTCCACTTCTTAACTGCGACATCAGGAATTCCTCCAGGTCCAAGGGCTCCACCGCGTCATATGTCTGAGGCTGCAGAATGATGGGGTGATGGAGGAAAGAATTAAGACACATTGCACCAATTGTCATAATATTAGGAACATATGAGAAGTAATGTTTGCTTGTGTTAATAGAGTGGATGGGCAGAAGAGCTCCTTAAGGGTAAATATCAATTATTTGCCAGGTATAGTATATAGAGTATAAATATAAATCATGCCAAGACACTGCCTCAGAATTGTCTGATGAGGTTTCATGTGACAAAAACACAAGCATAGAACAAGCAAACAAAATACATGAGTAATGTGTGAAAAGCTAAAGAGTGATTGATAAGCTTGCAAAGTCCACATAGTGCAGACGAGTACTGAGAAAAGCTTAGACGGGAGGTGGGACCAAACATGTTGAATCATGACTACTGTCTAATAGCTCATACCTGACAAGGAACAAAAGATTGGAGCACATACACAAATAGAAACTGGAACAAACTGGCCTGTATCAGACAGCCAGGCATTTTTTTGGGGGGGAACTTATTTTTAGACAAAAACTCTATCAGCCTGCACTTCAGAGCTACAGCAGATCAAAGGCAATGCTGTACAGTGCAAATGGGCCAAAATTTTCATTTGGGTCTTTGAATCAGAACATATTGTCTCATCATCAGTGCACACAAAGAAACAAATTCCCAATGGCACTTAAAGGGGTAGAACAGACACGCTTTTTATCATTAAAAAGAGCTACCAGGGGGGAAAAAAAATACAACTGATGAGATAACACACGTCTCTTTTGTGGTGCCCGGCTGGCTGTGGTTGTAAAAGGGGAACCTGCATGGAGCAGGTGTTTCTGTGGAACTTGACCTCAAATCTGATTATAGTCTGCAGGCTATGGCTGATCTATGCAAAAGCTTGGAAATAAAATAAACTACTATATCATACTAAAAGATTTCCCAATCAATCATTAATTGTTAATAGAGAAAATCCACCCTGTCCGAAAAGAATATTTAAGCTTTTAATTGCGCCTACTGTAGCACACAGGGAGCATTTGCATGACAAACAGGTAGTTGTGCGACAGACTAAATGTAAGAGAAAGTGTGTGTACAGGGAACACAGAAAAAAGAAAAATACAGAGCCAAAACAGCCAATGGCAGGCACGCTAACAGATAACATGTACACACAGAAGAGGTGGAGATAACTGCAGCACCAAGGTGAGTCACTGCTGTACTCAACTTTTAAAAACAGAGCAAATTCCATTTGCCTTCAGACATGTTTTTGCACATCAATCCACCCTAAGGGATATTTTTCTCTGCCGAGCACTCAAGAGGAAATTGTACCACATGGGTTAGTATTCATGGTTAGCATGCAACACAAGAAGGAAAGAATACACACACCCGGACATTATTATTTTAAATGACACGCCTACAGTATAGATGAAACCATAATGTAGAGGAGGCGTGAACATCAACAGTGGCAGCATTCTCCATATGTCCATTTCTCTGGCTCTCTGCCTCAAAGTTCAAACAATCTTTGCAGCCTGGCCTCTTTTCCTTGTTTAGTGTGGAGGCTAACAAAAACAAATGAATGCAAATCTATGCATGCCTCTGATCAGCGCCTGCTGCTCTGTGGAGTCTTGAGAAGAGCTCGTAAGAAACTACCTCCGCTTGCCAAATCAACAGCCAGACTTTCTTTAAACTTACTCACTGGTGATTATAAAGTTGACACCTTTGCAACTATTACCTTCCACTACCTGTAGGAAGCTTGGTAATCTAAAACTGACAAAATTCAGTGCAGCCACTTACAACAATAAACAAATAAAATACACTTTTTTGATTAAAAAATAAATAAATACACATTTTTAAAGCCAATAACTGTTGTAAAAGTCACTAGAGGAGCCCCATTTAAGTAACATTCATCCATTTAAAAACAAACATATGCACCTGACAACATCACTGTTCTCAATGTGCAAAATGCAAAATGAGCGGGGACGGGAAACAGACATGAAAAGAACTATTGCCAAGCAATTCTCTCACAAAATACAGCCAACCTATATCACAACACTTCACAACAATCAAGTTTACCAATTATTTCATTCTAAAGTCTCACTAACCGACAGCTGTGCTCATGTGGATATTGGAGACTTACCCGGCTGAAAACTGAAAACTGCACCTTAAAAAGGAAGTGTACAAAATGGCGCACTCCGGATATGGGAACCTACATATTGCACCTACTACCGTTGAGTGCTTTTTGTTGAAACTAAGCCATAACGCAGTGCACAGATCCTCTTTAAATTCATCCTCATATTCCTAGAAGCTAAAAACAATGGGCATTACCAAAAGTGGAAGAGGTGTTTATAGGCAGTAAAAATGTATGTTTAAATGGAGTCTGACTGTTTGAAACCACAAAATGTTTTTATAGCCAGCGTTTCAACGTTCAGAAGTGTTGTGCAGTTTAGAGTTGAAGGGGAGAAACCACAAGGCATTACAGGAAGTGACATCAGTAAGGCGTCCCTTTATCAACTGGTATTTCAACAGACAGGAACAGAAACCCCCTCCACACACACACACACATACACATACACACACACACACACACACAGCACTGCACACAAACACACACGCACACACAGAGCACTGCACACATGCACACAAACACATGTGGCTTTTCCTCTTAGTCTCTCAATTTGTAAATCTGCAACAAACAAAAGTGATCAGTGGACAATATTTAGGCACTAAAAATAGCAGTAAAGTAAGAGAGGGAGAGTTATGATAATGAGCAAAGCAATCTACGTCACAACTGTAGCAACAAACATCCCTCTGTCCTTTCATCAAACATCCCTCCCTGTGCTAGATGTGACTGCTGAATAATAATAATGGGAAACTATCATCCCAGAGATTATAGTATTAAAATCCCTCTCCCACATCCCAAATCCGGCCACATTAAAGATTTGCCTGTGTAAGCTGCAAGGTAAGCAGGCCCCATCCAACGCCTGTCAGTAGCCAATGTACTGACCCATTTCCCAAGCAGGTTAGAGATTAACTGTGTTGCATTCAGCAAGCTCAGGAGGGAATGGATGGTCCAGACACTCCTCTTCAAACCCCGTCAGCTGACGAGCTCAAGGATCATCACTGAGGAAGTATCAAAGGGCTTTGGCTCAGATAGTCATGCACAGATATATGTCAGGAGACTTAGTGCCTAAGAGGGTTATAAAACTTTAAATGAGAGAGATGTAGAGCGACAGAGAGCAAAGAAATGTGAGGGGAAAGACAGAAATAGAAAAAAACAGGAAAACTGAAAGAGGAATAGAAGAATCTGGGAGGCAGAGGTTCACAGGGTACCACAGAGAGACTAAGAGGGTAAAGGCAACAAATCCCTGCAACGGATTACTGTGCATCATTCTGTCTGCTTGCTTGCAGGGATCACTCTAAACGTTCACTAGGCTTCAACTGAAGAGGCAAGAAAACTTGTTATAATGGCTTTCAATTATTGCTAAGTTTCCAACTTTTGTTAAATAAGAGGAACAAGCCATGTCAGCCCAGTTTTCAACAAAAGCATGTTAAGCCATGACTAAGTTCTCATCTCATCCATAGTAAGAGGAAGAAAGATTTTTCTGAAAAAAAATTCCAGCTCTTTTGCAGAAATGCAGGCAGCTGTTTTTGGAAAAACAGTAACTTATGATGCAGCAGGATTTCTGATTCACATTATAATCTTCAAGACTACAGACCCCACGCTGAGTCAGACATGATCAGCACTAACGATAGTAAAGAGGATGTGAAGTGGATATACTTATAGCCCTGTGGTGGTATAAGCACAAACACTAAAGCTGTGTGAGTGCAGCATTAGAGGAAAATACTCTGATGACCTTCTAGTCACTGCATGAATGTCTTCTCGCCTAGAATTATATCATTATTAAATGAAGGAACTTATCTTCTTAAACTCACTTAACATATTAGACAGTTGGTTAAGTAACAAGAGATTGTTACTTGACTTAAATATTTTATTTAAATATATTTGCAAAGTGTATTTAAGTAAAATATGTCCCATATTGCTTACTTTCCTTTCTATAACCTGCCTGCAGCTAGTGGCATGTTAGCTCCAATGCAAATAACCTAATCATTTTTTCCTAGATAGCTGTTAATCAATTCGAGATACATATCCTGGACAATGTGACAAATACCTGCCAGATGAAAATGGCCCAGTTCCAAAAGCCAAGGTATATTTTCATAGAAGGTAACTCACCACAGTGAGGTACACTGAGGCCGAAGCGTTGGAGTTGGTTCGGCTGTGTTGATAGCCATAGCTCCCACTGAAGTGTCGTCTGATCTCTGCAGAGGAGTGCCTAGAACAAAACATGGAAACACATACAAATTCATGAGGTTCTGTGTTCAGCAGGCATTGAATAATAGTTATCACACCTGTATATATCTGTGGGCTATTGGGCAGTTCATATTTGTACAGAAACAGGCATCGAAAACATCACAAACTCATGTAAAACCAGTTTGTACAGTTCCACCAACATGCATACAGTGTAACTTAACGAGAAAATGCAACAGCAATTCCATCATTGTTCCTAGTCGCATTAGTTCGAATTGGTCAGTCACGGTGATTCCATTCAAACTATTGTTCACAGTCTACAGAAGCACATCTCTGCTGGCTGTGTAAAGGCTTTGTCATGCTGGCAGCCATACAGGCAGTGGAATAAATACGGTGTCCTGATTTAAGGCTCAGACTGAGCAGGAAATCAACATGACATAGGAATGGAGTAGTATTCAAATATATTGGGTAGATGGGGGTGGTGTGCATGTGAGTGTCTGTGTTTGTCTGTAGCCCTCTTCTGAAAGACGGGAGGAAGAGAGAACGATAACAACAAAGCCAGTGTCTCAATTCATTACCCACATTTCGTCTCTACAGTATGTAACACTGTCTATTTCTTTGTAATTAATCTACCATATCATTTGAGCCCTACCAAATTCTACACAATAACTGCTTTATTCTCTGTGGTCCAGCGATTAAAGGCCAGTTTTGTGTGTGTATAAGCATGTGTATGCGTGTAAGTTTTTGTTTGCTTCATAATTGCTCATATTTGTATATATTTTTGTGTGTACAAATGTCAGAAACAGTTTACTGCAACATTGCCACACAGGAAAAAGTTAGAGGGCAAAGACTTAAGTAAATGGGTCACATTCCCAACTGCTTGCCCTGTGGTCAATCTCATGGGTTCATTAAGTCCCCATGGCCATTGTTACGACAGCCCTGTTACTAATTACCACCACAAACTCATAAACACCAGTGCAAGAGAGGAATGCCAGCATGTCTAATCCACTGAGGCTGCAGAGTCATGAAGCACGTAAAATCCGAGAGACAGCCACATGCAAACATCTGAAAGCTAATATCACGAATGTTCTGTAGCAACAGACCGGTTTGCTTTTCAAGAATAAAAGCTGGTTAATATTTTGTGTCCACACACGCATTTTTGATGGTTAACAGTTAATCCAAAGGGCCATAACGCAGAATACAATACTATCTATTTAAGATGTTTATAACACTGTCCCTCCCCTCCTGTCAATCACATAACATGCTGAGTCAATACAACAACTGAATGCAGGGGAAGGTTAGGCGTGGGTGGGGGAACGGTATACAAATTTACACAAAGCAAAGTCCATCAGTGCAGCAGCATTTTATCTAAACGCATAGCTGGCTCCACTGTCCCTTGTCTACGATGTCAACAATGCAAGAATGTGCATTATAGAAATTCACTGGTGCAAAAAACAATGCAACAAAGCATATTACAACACACATATGCATGCTGGTTTCCACAATGAGCAGCCACAAACACACACATAAATGTGTATGCTTGGCCACAATTTTAATTTTTACTCTTTTATCACTATCAACAGACTAAAACAATATGATAACAAAAGGTGTGGTGCAGGTATACAGGTATCACTCTGTACAAACACTCACACACCTGAAGGCTGCTCAATACAACCACAATCCTCCATTGCTGGCCACTAAGCAGGTTTGCCTTGCACAACAGCCCACCTTCTACCTGTACACGCAACTTAACGTCTCACGTCTCTTCACACGCCCACTTTTTACGCCGCTAATGTCTAAAAGGAATGTGAGGAGTCGCTCCTTTAAATGCAATGAGGCAAATCACATTAGCCTGTGGAGCTTAAAGGAGCTACAGGTAAGAAACTAAAGCTCCAGAGAGCTTCAGGTCAACACAAGGAATGACACTCCTCCCAGCTCCACCTCACCAAGTCTCCGGACAGGAGGCCAGAGTTTCGACTTCTGCCTCAGACATATCGCCTTCAGAGGACAGATTGATTTTGTGTGACTTTGAAATGAGAATGACAGTTCTCTTTTCTTCTTTCCTTTTTGGTTTTATTTTCTGTTGTTGATTTTGTTTTTTTAATTTAAAGTGCCTTTATTATGGATTGTATATTTGTATTAGTATTAAGTTTTAAAAAGATAATGGCAGAGGAATGATTTATCGGGCAGTGCACAACAAACAGGCCTATGGCAGACAACCTATGTAGATTAGTCATTGCACGAGTTTGATGGTTCTACTCTGACTAAACAAGAAATGCCAAAAAAGAAAAAAAATCTAAGCAAACAAGGATGTATTTTCTAGCCTGAGGGAAGATTGTCTGTTGGGTGTATTAAGCTTGTACCCAAGGCAATTTAAACCTTGTAAAATCTTCTCATAAGTTGACTTCTAAAGACACATTCCCTCCCCTGTGTACAGCCAGAGCCCATTACCTCTCCAAAACTAATATGTGCCCTCACTCTATATATTTCATTGCCATTGCGTAGACAAAGCTCATGCATAACAACCCATACCATTTTAAAACTTAAACAGTATATAAAGTGACATTTACATACTGTATATACACATTTTCACATGCATGCACATGTGGGAATGCTTACTTGCATACACTGACACACATTCAGGGCCTGTCTATAAAAAGACCAGGAAAGTAAAACAGTAATCAGCTCTTGCCAGCAGAGCCAAGCAGACATTATTTTACCACTGGTAGACAAACAGCTTGTCACAGCAGACAGCATCTGTCATTCTCTTTAAAGGGCCTATGTCTTGGCATCCTTTGTTACATAAAACCAAAGCTGCTCTTGTCAGAAAGACAAAAAGCAGGGCTTTGGATTTTGGTTATTTTGGTGAAATGATAGCAAAAGCAGCTTGTGTCATAATCCTAGCATCAAGCAGTATTGATAATGACTTCTTAGTGAAGCCCCTAAGACTGAATACTTTACGAATGAATCCAGAGACAACACTTTAAAGGGCACAAATATTTGACTGTCAACAATACCTGTAATTCTTCGTGAGAGGGCCCAAAGGTCAAGAAGACTGAACAGGAAAAGGAATTGAAATAAAGTTACACTCATCTTCTTCTAATTCAGATCTGATCTGTAAAAACAGCTGTTATTAAAGTTGACAGCTTTGGTCTTGAAAGCAGCTTCTGCCAGCCTCATCAGGACTCAGGGCTTCAGGTCTGAGATCTCTGAGAATGACCACAGTGGCATTCCCTGAGAGGCATATTCTTCGCCACCACTCCGCAATGTGAGGATGTTATCCTAAACTATAATGTAAGGTGACAGATTTGCACAGTGATCATCTCACTCCTAGAATATATTGTGTGGTTATGTTTTGCAAAATGTCCTTTACTAGCACTGCAGCCAACATTATCTTTAATACGACATACAGAAATAATGTAGAGTATCAATAAAGTGATTCCACGATAAAGTCAGTGTAGAGGTGGAATCTGATGACCAACCTGCTACAGGAAATCAGGTGTGTTGTGGATACATAAAACTGTGTATGCAGTTTTATGTATCCACAACGCACCTGGTTTCCTGTAATCTGATAGCTGTTAGTAACCTGATTTCTAGGGTGTATGGAAACATAATGATTGTCACTAATAACAGGCTTCAAGGCCTTGAGATCATGCTAAAGCACAGAAAATCAATTGCAAAATATCAATAAAAGCCCCCTCGTTGGGATGGAACATTTTAATTGCCATTAAGAAAGCATTCCCCTAGCTGCAGACATACTGTAGCCCTGATGACAATAATTATCAGCTTCTTTTGTCTTTTTTCATGAGATATAATTAGAAGAGGTAATCAACACTGATGAGGGCCGCGCTCTTAAAACAGCTGCTACCAGAGAGTCAGAATGTAGAGCCAGAATTATAAGTGACAGCAACCTCCAGCTATGAATCAGCTCTGATGACAGATCAGGCACAGCGTTAAGGACTCAGCACAATTTTTGTTAGCAGAAAATATATGATAAAATCATATCATGTGCATCAATTACATCAACGACAGCATTACTATATTATGTCATGTCATATTGATTTCCTTCAGCGATCAATGGCTGCGACGTTGTTGTAACTACTGACCACTACATTAATTAGAGCATCCTCATTCAAAGAAAGTGAGAAAGCCCAGAAGGCCAGTGTGTTTCATCATTAATCACAATGAAATAACATTTAATAAAGCAGGTTTGTGTGTGACCCCATTATTTCAAATTTGTATAAGCTGTCAAACAGCTTTCTTATCTGTCAGTGCTGTTCAACTTCAAGCTATGGAGAGTCATTAAATGTCAATATTAGCTGTTGTCAGCTGCCAAACTGTTGTTTTATGTTCCTGTGACATTAGATTACCTCGCACCATGCTAAAGGGGGATTTCTTAATATATGTACATGCACTAAAGCTGGGTGATTTCTGAAAGTTCTTAGGACTCACACCCATGATAAGACATCTTATTGTGGTTTCCAGAGTGAAAACCCTTTAACATCCCCTCCCTATAGAAAGAGGTCTGCCCCTTTTTGTTACCTCATGCTGTCTATGGCAGGCCTGCACTTGCTGTGTGTGCATATGGTGTGTTCCTGTCAGCATTTCTGGAATCATTGGCCAAGCATTCCTCAAATTGAGTCCAGCTCTAAAACTGCAGTGACTCCCACCAAGCATGCTGCTTAGCCAAACTGTCTACAATTATCTCTTTTATCATTATTATTACCAAGTCAATCCACAAGAGGTGGGTGGCACCTTTAGCTTACATGTTGTAGCCTTAAAAAAGAGCTTTTCCCGCATAAACCTCTTCTCCCACAGGAAAACAGAGAGCGGTGTGGTATACATGACATGAGGGGGGGAAGCAGACCAAAGGGATGCCCCCACCGTGTGTCTCATACTATCATATGTCTCCAGACTTAATGGGTCTTACTGTTATCAGCCCCATCACAGCTTCAGCTTCCTGTCAGAAGGAAGGCACGCACAAACACAGCAGTCGCTCAGCAGGACAGGCGGCTCTGAGCATGGAAAAGTGACTCTAGAAAACTTCTAGAACAATTTCTAGCTGAGTTTTAACGCTTTAACCACAGGACAAGCCATTTATCAAAAGTGTTTTGGGAAGCTATGTGTCTTTTTTTTTCACACTCTACCCACCCGATCACTCACTGGCCCACCAACAGTCATGAGGGTTAACAGATGTCATTAACCAGAGCCCAGAGGAAATCGGATGCAACTCAATCCGGATCACCATGCCACTTAAGAGTACTGAACGACAGAGGCCCCACGCCCACAGCTGTCCTAACACCTGTTACCATATGCTAGTAAGTAACATCATGTTCAGCAGTGGGCTATTAAGTGTTCAGCTACATTCGATCTAGTCACCAAAACTGAACAATATGCCACACACAATTATGTTAATATTTGACATTTTTTGACATTTTCTCACACTTCTTTTCCATTCCCATTTTTTTTTTTATGTGCTTATGAAGAAACACGCATTTCCTGATTTAAAACGGCCATGAGCAAAAAGCGAAGTGAAACCAGAGCAACATCGTGTCCATAGAGTGCAGGATTTCCTTCACACTCCATCCTGATAGAGAGATATAGAGTGGAAGTGCTCATGAGCACATACAGAATATTTAGGGTGGATAAAAGAGCCTCATTTAACCCTTAAATAACTGTAACTTTACGTGGCAATTAACAGGTTTTACAGCCTGCTGCTACTTACCGCATACATCAGTTTCAATTTGTGACCACTGTTCCTCTTTGACAATGCAGTTTATTTGTTTGTCTTGACTTTTGTTGCCATGATATTTAAGTAGATCACATGTTTTATCATGATTCTTTGAAGTGACACTGATTAGGGCGTCCTAATAGCCCGTAGGTGCTTTGAAAGCAGGCGATCTCGTTGCAGATCATCCCTCCTCTCTCCCCTCATTTCCTGTCACATTTCTGCTGTCCACTATGATTATACATTCAAATATGCTTCATAATCACACATATCAAAGTACTGATTGTCTAATCTTTTTTATATCTTACACCACCTAGTACTGGGCCTAAAATAATGCACTTAAGAGTCAATTTCCATGAAGTGTTGACATTGTTTTGTATACCATGCTGTACATTACATAACAAATAACAGCCTGAAATTCTGTTATGATATTGTATAATATCTATTCAGTGTTGCTGGTTCAATATAAAAATGACTTCATATTAAAAGCCAACAGTTTCCTCACAAAAACTCACTGAGAAAGAAATCACTGTCAGTGAAAGCAAACTGTGTCTCTTGCATAATCACTTACTGGCTGTGCTGTTTAACACTTTGCAATCACACATTCCACAACACTGTGCTTCGTTACAATTCAGCATCTTCTAACCGTCCTCTCTGCTGGCTCATAGATTCAGGCTGCGACCCGAGATCCCTCACATCCCTCAGCAGCTGAGCTCAGCTCTGCACAGCACAGCAAGTATCCATGACTTTTTCCAGGCTATTAAAAACAAGAGTGCTCTGCATTCACTGTGGTTGTGGAAAGAGGATTTCACACTCATAAAAAAACAAGAAAACCTCTGCTTTGGATTAGAGCTTAAACAATTAGTTGATTAACTTATCACACAACATTCGCTGGTGGTTTTTTCATATCACTTGAAGACATCAGATTGAGCACTGGGATATTGTGGTTGGCACTTCTCACTGTGTTCTGACATTTAACAGACAAAACAATTGATGAAGAAAATAACTAGCAGATCAATTAATTATGAAAGAAATTGTTAGTGACAGTCCTACTCCAAACCTCTGTCAGAAACATTGTGCATGACTACATCAGCGCTGACTCATTAAATTATAAATATGAATCTTACATTTTGTCCAAGTTACAAAGTTTTAGATGGTCCATTTGTCAAAGTCAATGTAACACTATTTAAAGAGAGGGTCAAAGGGAATTAAAACAGTGCTGAGCGTGGACCATAAAAAACAAATGTAAGGTTAAATAATTTGCCTCCTCATCATCCAACATCCTAAATTTGACCTGAACTAATCTCTGCACCCGCTCTGTCCTCATCCACTGCCAGAACGTCAATGAACCCAAGTGCACCGTTAAACTGCTGCAACATCACGTACAACACACAAAACAAGGAAGTCATTTTGACCTGTCAGTCCTTGCAAAGCTTTATAAGCATGTGCTGCTAATCATAGGAAGTATTACTGTATTTGTTTTAAATGAGCTGTATTACGGGGGGGGGGGGGGCACAGTACACAATAGACTTCCATGTACTTACTTCCTCCGCACCTGGCTGGTGTCACAGCAGGAACTATGACCACATCCCTACTCATTTATAGCATGCTTTATGGTGGGGTCATATCTTACACACCACAGGAAATGATCATATTAGAAACACTGGATATAGAATCAGCATCCTCATCATTTCCAGCCGGGAAATGACTGATAGAATACAGATTTATCAACGTATTGTGAAGGGTTCAGGACTGTTTCTCTACTTTAGTGTTAGTTTGTGTAAGAAACTAATTGACTCGTGATTAATCACGTGGCTGACACTTAAACAAGAAGTTAACTATAAGAAAGCTGAAGGAAAGTTGGCTCCAGGCTGCTCTTTTCCCCGGATAGAGTAAACTGACCTGCAGCATTAACATTCACAACATGTGGCTGCCTGCTCCGCTGTCAATACAGTGTAGATAGGGCTCCCTCCCGTATCTCTGGGGACGTACCATGAGTTCACATTCACTCCTTAACTAAACCTGATACCAGAAGAGCCGGAGCTTCCAATAGGACATTTTTACCTGTTGATTTTCAGAGCGAAAGCCCGTCGGTCTGCGCTGCCCAGAGAGGCCATCTGTGAGTCTAAAGTCCAGTTCAGCGCAGCTGGTTTCGATGTTTTCCTGCGGTCTCAGCCGCCTCGCTGTCACCGACTCACCGCTTCTTCCCCTCTCTCTCTCTCTCTCTCTCTCTCTCTACAGCTCGACTGTCATGTCAACACTCATGTTGCTTGTGGCTGCAGCAGCTTTACTGGGTGTAAACTTCCGCATTTGATTTAAGCCATCTCGTGGAGAGAGGGAGAGAGAGCGCGCGCGAGACAGAGAAAGAGAGAGAGAGACGCTGGACGCTCGAGGGAGGGTGGGAGGGGACGATGGGACAGCCTGGATGAGGCACGCGCGCACTCTCGCTGCCGGAGCTGTTGGGTTTACTTAACGAGCAGTCTCGTGGGGGATTCCTGCACTGCGAGAGTGAGAGAGAAACCAAACCAGTTTCTGATGAGCAAAATTGAAACACTCATAATAGTAAGCAGGGACGCTTGTGAACGTGTTTGGGACCTTAAGTTACATCTTTAAACTGGGCCACTCTCTCAAACCAACACCACCAAAACTCTGGGTGCAACCTCAAGGCTTCCAAATATTTTAATATCACTGAATGAAAAAAAAAAAAAATATGCGCATGTGTTGGGAAATTGGGGAACATCATTTCTTCATTTGTTTGTGGTTTCTCGATTTGCATGTGTTTCACTCACGCATGTGGTCCAGTGTGTAAGATTTAGGAGGCTCTAATTTAGCAATATGGAAACAATTTTCAGTGTTAGTGTATAATCTCCTCATTATGTTTTTGTTAGTTTAGATAGAGCCTTTTATATGTCCTCTTCCACAGAGTCCACACATGCCCAGGACATGGAGCCAATCTGACACAGTGGCCAAACCGTGTAATGACAGCAGTGGTGTCAATCACATGATGCACACTGGACAAAAACACCTTTTCCCATAAGTTTACATTGTAAAAGAAATAATATAATAATGACTTGTTTGGCAGAAAGCTTCATTAGGAATTAATGGAGCCCCCTCTTCAATGCTGCAACCAGTTCTTTTTATACATCCATGAGTCAGCCATATTGAACCATCATGTTTCTACAGTAGCCCAGAAGGGACAAACCAAACACTGGCTCTAGAGAGGACATGTCACCTTTTTTTGTTTCAGAGCTACACTGGCTGGTTTCTTCTTCAGGCGAGGAAGGAGAACGTGAGGCAGGATGCCAATAAATCCCGCACACAAGACCTTTAAGTTTCAGTGCATTGAGGGCCACCATTAGCTTTTATGTACACGTCTTAATCTCAGATTTAAGGTGAGCACAGAGAAATCTTTCTCCTTCAGAGGAATGTGAAAACAGCCTTCAAGTGTCACAATCAAACATTCAAGTGAAGTAATCATAAACACAAGGACTTTAAAAGGGAGCCATCACTTTTACCCATCGAGGTCAGTTTATTGAGAGCTTTCTGTTTTATTATCTGTTTATTTATTTAGAATGAGGAATGGTTCACAAATTTCTGACACGTGAGAAAATAACCCAGGTGATGTCATTAAGGTTATCCCAGTTTGAGCTTTGAGAAAACACATTTTTAACTAAAAGCTTGGGTTACAACCTTGGGGCGTGGAGTTGAAGAGACATTCATGGAGGGTATAATAGTACAGACCAAATTTCACCAAGTGGAATTTACTCACATGTTGTGGTTTAAAGCCGGTAGGACAGGAAATAACAACGGTAGAGATGTCAGTTTAAACTGCAGGAGCTAACATGACTAGCCATCGAACAGCATTATTCCACAAGGTGTATATTAAACAACTTCTTATCATACACTTCCTTCATTTTACTAGCATCACAGTTACACCCCTTCTTCTCTGCTTGTATTGTTTCACTCTGCAGTAACATAAACAAACATCATTTTTTTCCTCTATGAGAGATCAATCCCACCTGCTTTCTCATGGCTCTGCATTGGAGGACATCAGAAATTTCCAATTCAAATTTCAGTCAAATAAAGGTTCTTTAATCTGTCTTTAGAAAGTCTCTCAACTTTATAAAAGTACAATACGACATCACTGTTGTGTAGGTTTCCTTCAACAACAGATGTGTGGTTTGATTCAGGATCCATTTCTTAATATTTTCCGATTGGATAGCTTCTCTGATTTTGTGGCCCAAATGTCAAGGTAATATAAATTTGATCACTACACCAGACTTGAAGCTTTTTGTATGTCAAAGGTCTTGTGATTAATTATAGTTTTACAGTTGACACGTTAATTGTGACAAAGTAAAAGCTCTGAGGGGGACGTGTTTTTCAACATGTTGAGAATAAGCAGGGAGCCTGCTTTGGAGTTTCAGTTACCTGTGAATAAACTTTAACTTACCCATGTTTTATATATTATCCTGTGGAAAGTTAGCAGGCCCCCTTTCAACCAGCTCTATTTTCCAACAATCTTCTGGTCATCACTGAAAGGTGTACTATGACAGAACTGTGATTTTCACTTGTTAGTAAAAGGCATTATGCATGCTATGGACAATGCACTTTTGTTCTTTTTGAGGGCACAGTACAGTGCATACATACATGTATGCAACAAATATATGCAGCAAATATAGTGCATTGTAAGAGTGATTTTAGAGGCAGCGTGGCTCTCTGTCTTATTGGGACACCTAAATGCAACAGAGCAGTAATGTTATTAGTTTTTATTAGTGTTTCACTTGCTATGAAAAGCTATGAGAAAAGTCTATACCGTTTTGGGTTATCATGCTAAATGGTTTTATATAACAAGTAAGCGTCATGTAATGGCTGGATGATCTAATTCAAACAGTTAAGAGCAATAGTTATGCTTCAGTTGTAACATCCCTTAATTCCTTCATTCCACTGTTTTCTAGGTAGCTGGTTAACATAAAAAACATCTTTATTTCAACATAAAAAAGCTTAGGTTAGGTTATGAGGAATATACATGAAAAATCAGTTTATAACTGATCTGAGCTTATATCTTTAACATGACAGTCTATGGATATTATTACTAATGAGCTTGTTTTGTTTTTTTTTCTTAGCATGGGAATTTAAGTGTTTGCATTCAGGGGATAGACACTTTATCATGCATGCCACAATCTGAAATTGTCCGAGAGCTGTTGTTACTTGTACGTATTTTGTATGTATATATTTGACTAAATTTGCTCAAGAATTAAGTATAAGAAGGCAATAATTGAGTACATAGTTTAAGTTATATGTATTAGTGCTGTGATACAATAAAAGCCTACAGTGTGTACCCCTAATATACACTCTGCCCTTCGTGGTTTCTGTCGCCCTCTTGTGGCTGATGCTTGTCATCACACCAAGATTAGTCTGCTCTGAGAAACTCCATCCGGCGCGGAGAGAAACAAAATGTTTGTGTATTTATTGTAGTTGAAATGTTAGAATATTTTGTCATTTATTCACAGGTTAACTCTAATGTTATTTATAATCCATATCCCCCTCTTCCTGCAGATTTTAAATGTGCTCCGACTGCTGTGAATGAAAGGGGAACCAATAATCGCCGCTTCAGGACACGAACGGAGCCTTTACAGTGCAGCAAGCTGTCAAAACGTAAAGCAGCAGCGGAGCGGTGGACACATTTTTCTGCTGAAAACTTTAAATATCTCCATCTACACGAGGAACAATCCGGTAAATTGTTAACAGCCTTTGCAAATCAAAGAAAGTCCGTTTGTTTTGCTGTCGTTGCGTGTTGTGCAGGTATTAGGGGGGGATAAATGCTAAATATGCTAAATGTTGGCTAAGCTCATTCAGTGCATACACACTGTCACTAACTGCTAACACTGCAGGGAGGAAGTTCATGTCATTCCTTTGAATGTTTTGTGTTGCTTAGGCTTGAAAGGAATGATGTGTTTGATACATAAAAACTGATATATATTGTGTTCACTGTCTTCTCCTTCTTTTGTTTATTTACTGTGTTTCTGTGCAGATTCATCAGATCACAGCCTTCTTTCACAAAGTTGATAACAAATACTGTTCCTGGTATGGATGGCATGATGATAGAGGAGGAAGATGATTGCCCGGAGTTGGTTCCCATCGACACCCCATCTGGTCCTCCTGCAGATCAGATACCTGTCACCATCATCACAGGCTACCTCGGTGAGAGACTATGTATTACCCACAGCGTTAATGAGCTTATAAAGGAGATTATGGTCGTTAGTTCCACCCTCACCACCACCACCACAACAACAACAACACTCATTTATTACAGGTTGTTTTACATCATTGGAAAAATGGCAACTACTAATTCTGCACCTAATGGTCATTTTGCTTGATGCTTCCTTATAACCTTTAATGTATTTGTTTCTGCATAGGTGCTGGAAAGACTACACTCCTGAACTATATCTTAACAGAACAACACAACAAGCGGATTGCTGTCATACTCAATGAATTTGGAGAGGGTAAACTGATACATTTCCTTCAGAGAAATCGAAATTAGTTGTAGTTCCAGTTGATTTTGTTCAGGACAAACAAAGATGCTCAGAGCTGTATGTCGTAGAAACTTAATGCCAGCGTGATGGTTGTTATGGATGAGTGTTATTCCCTCAGTATTCCACAAGATGGCAGCAGAGTAATAACTTTGCCAAGAACTAAAAGACTATTTAAGTCTATAAACTCCAGTACAAGTCAAGTCAACTTTGGTGAAACTGTTTCTCAGTCTGCTGGTTCTGACCCAGAGGGCAGGAGACTGAAGAAGCAGTGTGAGGGGTGGGTGAAGTCGCCCGCAATGCTGAGTGCTTTGCAACCTGTGTCATATTTGCATCAGACTTAGTAATGTTTTCTTACAGTATCATTACTTTATGTATCATAGAGTATCATTACATTTATGTTGAATGAACCATAAGCTTGTTTGGCCTCATTCAACTGTCACATGTAATCATACATGTACAAGCATTATCTATTCAGTTTAAAATAGTGTTAAATAGGGTGGTAGTATTGATAGAAAATGTCTGAGTAAATAAAAACTTTTATATTTGGCTTTTTAGAATCTTTATGTATCGTGCTAAATATATCTTTGGTAGAAATTGCTCACTCTTCATGAGCTGATCTTATTCTGATTGATCTTCCTTCCTCATCCTCCACCTGCAGGCAGCGCCCTTGAGAAGTCCCTCGCAGTGAGCCATGCAGGAGAGCTTTATGAGGAGTGGCTGGAACTGAGAAATGGCTGCCTCTGTTGCTCTGTCAAGTATGTAGACTAACTACAGCCCATTAGTTGTACATTAGTCCATTAGTTTTACAGTTAAAAACAGAAATGAAGGGTTTTAAGGTCCTACAGTTTGAAATCCTAAGATAATACTCCACCTTTTATGTACATTTATGTACTCTGGTTATGAGGTATGGAGTAATAACATTTTATGTTCATTTTCACGGAGGTATAAGTATGTCTGGTGTTAACTGGGTTTACAAGACAACACATTGTTCTGCATGTGCCATTTTTAATGATTAGTGTCTTCATTTTTCAGGGACAATGGTCTTAAAGCCATCGAGAACCTGATGGAGAAGAAAGGAAAGTTTGACTACATCCTGTTAGAAACAACAGGACTTGCTGATCCAGGTATCACACATTTTGCAAATAGAACATAAGATCAGTTGTCTTATGAATCATATTTGATTGTTAATTGAACAGTTGTTTGTTTCAACCTCTGGTCTTGGGTGCATATTGGCAGTTATTGGCCTCCTCACTTCATGTAGGCACCAACTTGTTCACCAGGAGGTTTGTTGTAAGTGTGTGTGGGCTGGATGCAGAGAGAGGACCTGGTTGTTACAGCCCACACACACTCAAAAAACAAACAATTACCAAATTATCAAACTGATATCATCATTACTGGTTGTCTTACAGTTTTTTACATTATCACAATGCCGTGAAATATTTGACATAGCATTAAAATAGCTTGCTGTTGTATTATATTGTTATGATTATGCAACTTCTGAAAGGTGCCAACACCACTGAAGAGTAAGAAAATATCACGCAAAGGTTGACCAAATTCTGCAAACGACTGGTTTTGACAGTGTAGTAGACAGACATAAAATAACTACTGACACTAGTTTTCAAATCCTTGCATCACATTGCCAACAAAGACCTTTGAGAGTTGGGATCTCCTTTAAAATCCTGCTGCCAGCAGCATTCAGTGTTATTGTGCCACTATCTGGAATCAAACAGACAGGTCTACAGGGGGAGAAACTAGACTGAATGTATAGATATCTTTAATTTACCTGTCAAATGCCCACCATTAATATTACCATTCTGGACTCTGCTGTTGATAAGTAAATTACTTTTAACTTAAAGCTGTCTCTGCTTATAGTCTTTTCTGTCTTTTTATGTTCCTCAGAACAGTTTAGCATTCCTGGCACAATATTTAGGGAATCATACAATGCCAAAACACCCCTGTTTGTTTTATGTGTGTAAATAATTGTTAAACCCTTGCAGATTTCTTTCTGAAGCCCACATCAGAAGTTCAACATTTTCTAACTCTCAGGGACTAGTCTTGTTTTGCTGTGACAGGAGCAACCATCCATCAGCCCAAAGCAGAAAAAAACCTAGCTGTTCGTTCGTCCCTCAGCTTTGAATCAGGAAATCAATATTAGGCCATTACAAGGCAGGCGCTGTGACAACTGGGGTGTGTCGCTAAGTGACAGGTGTCAGGAGGTATAGCGGCATGGGCGGACACACACCACTTGGCTCCGCAGACAGAATCAACAGAGCACACTCAGACTAGGGCTGTCCTCGCTCCTCTGGCACGTCATTGGCTGAGACAGGCTTTTTATCGACTAGGACAGGTCTGTCATTGGCCCTGGCAGTGCTGTCAATCATACAGGCTCCCGGGGGATTCTCCTTTTCCGTTCAGAGGAGAGGCTGGATGAGTTATGTGAAACATGCCACTCAAAAACAGTGTTTTCATTACGCACCCATCAAATATTTACAATGCTTTCTTATTCTCGCTTGGCAGTTTGACAAAAGTGCATTATGTGAACAAGCTGTGGCTGGCATGAGAACATAGGGTCTTGTAATAATCACGTGCACAGGAAAATGGAAACAAACCAAATGTACCAGCAGGAGATAAACAATTGAAAGCTTCTGATATTGGTTTTATCTGCTCCACAGAACTCAGCCTGAGAACAATGTATGCAGGGTTTCTGGAAAAAGTGCATACTGCATACTAACTCCAACACAAAAACTTCATTTCATTCATTTAATGCTGAAATGATTAATTTACTGACAGAAATTAAAATACAACAATTGTGATAATCTGTTAATCATGTTACTTATCAAGAAATGACTGTTGGCATCGCAAAACAAGTCATTTGAACATGTTAACTTGTTGTACCTTGTTTTCGAATATATTTTATAGACTAAATTATAAATTACAAATTATAAATTGAAAAAGCACGTCTGTGTTTAATCCACAATGAAAACAATTATTAATTTAAATACTATTATATACTGTATACTGTAAAAACATGTAAGTAATGCAAAATGTTTGTAAATTGGTAAATCACATTAATCCTTGTGTAACATGCAAGGGGACAGCATTTTTATGTTTAGTTTTATTTATAATTTTGAAGGCCTGATGAAAAAAAAAAAGAAAGAATATGGCCTCTATTTCCTATGTAACAATTAGAAAACTTTGGATTTGTATGTATGTGTGCACTTACAATCTGACATACCAGTTCATATCCTCTGGCAGGAGCTGTGGCCTCCATGTTCTGGGTCGATGCAGAGCTCGGCAGTGACATCTATTTGGATGGTAAGATGTTTGTAATGATGCAGCGTGTCTTTGTCCGTCATGTAATGACATTGGTGGTGAGAATAATCTTAATCTGTTTGTCTAGTGTGTCAAAGAAATCACTGGTCTGACAGGTTTACCTGTAAGAGGAACAATTTTAAAGAGACATTTCTCTCTAACTTACCCAAATGTTGCCTGTTTTGTTTGTAGAGACAACATATTTCCTTGCTTGTGTATCTGTTTTACTGGTGTGTGTGTGTGCATGAATGGTGTCTCGCTCCTCACCCTAAATACTCAGCTGTCTGCTCTGTTGTGACAGGCTAGTAGACCAAAAGTGTACTTCAGAACAACTCAGAGAAAGTGATTTAGACAAACGGACAAAACACCAAAAGGCAACTGCAATTCAGAAGAGAACGTGCACAAGTTGTGGCATTTGATCATTATTACTTTGTTCATCATGTAGGCATCGTCACCGTCATCGACGCCAAGTACGGACTGCAGGTATGTGTTTAAAAAGATTTTCCAGAACTTTGTTTATAGGAAATGTCATATTGATTGCTGAAATGAAAGACACTCATGTAAAGCAGTATTTTACTTGGTTAACATGAAGCTTATTTGTAACTGTTTTGTAATGATTATTTTCATTATGGATTAATCTGCAGATTATTTTCACCGTTAACTGATTGATTGTTTGGTTTGACAAAATTCTGAAAATAGTAAGTAATTAAATCACATTTACCCGGATCCCAAAGTGACTCTTGTCGCACAGAGCATGCAGTCCAAACTGCAAAATATTTAAAAACAAAATAAAATTATTAAATAAATTAACAGGAAAAGCAGCAAGTTCTCACATGTTTGAATCTGGAATCATGAAACGATCAACTGATTAACTAATCTTTTCAGCTGTACTTGTATAAACATCATATTTAATCTGAACAAAACAAGCACTCTAAAGTTGTTAATTTCTTTTTTATTATTATTATTTTTTGACATTTTTGAAATTTGATTCTTTGATAAATCCAGTAAAAAAAAACTTAATGAAACAACAAAATTATTCAGCATTAAAAAATAATCCTTAGTTGCAGCCATAATCAAACTTTAAAGCATCAGCAGTATTTGCCTCTAAGCAGTTACTAAATAAATTGTACTTTTTGTGACTTTACAAAATAAGCTGGTAAACTTGTGAGATTGTTCGTAAAACCCCCAACACGCACACACATCCTGCCCTCCCTGCGGTATTTAAAAGGAACAGGGCAAGTGACACCTGGATAATGGGCTCTAATTTGAAGGTGTCAAGCTCAGTGAGGTGACACATTTCATGGTTTGGCTGCTTGTCTGTCTTCTCATTGGAGAGAGGCAAGATGAAGGAAATAATGACAGAAAGAAGGAGAGGGTAACTGATAGTGAAGGAGTAATTGATATCAGAGATGTGAGCATTGTAATAGGACTGTCACATCCACTCACCTGCATCCCCTCTCATCTGTCCCATAAAATACCCATCTGTCTCGGGGGTTTCAAGTTAACTTTAGCCCTTGGCCCTCACACCCTCTGAAAGGCCTTTGTCTAACGGTACAAAGGTTGTCGAATAAAAAGCAGCAAGCGGCCATTCTATTAAGTTTTTTTTTAATACATTTTTGTCATTCATTCCTTCAGAAATGAAGCGGTGGTGATGCACGCAGTGACAGAGTGATGTCAGATTGACACTCAGGGGTCAGGATCCAGATTAACACTTCCTGCTCTGTCTGTTATTACATATTAAACTGTTTTGGAAAAGGCTGCATCCCCGGTCTAGACACTCTGACACAAACAGAAAATGAAGAGCGATCTCCTGTGGTTTCATGTGAGAAAATCACTTAGTTCACAAAGGGGAAATACAGGCTTTTCTTTTACCGATTTATCTGTCACATTTTCTGTCGGCTGTTGCAAACATTTGCTGATATTTTTTATTTTTTCAGGCATGTGCTTTAAGTTGGGAATCCATAGGGTCAGCAATGAGCAATTTTGCACTTTTAAATCCCTTTTTTCTCCTTTCAATTTCTGGTTGCATGTGTAAGTTATGTCCGCTGTCTCTTTTGCTTCCTGTAGCAACTAACAGAGGAAAAAGCAGATGGACTCATCAATGAAGCAGCAAGGTATGTCTGCTGTAGCTGGTTTTAAATAAACACTTTGGGAAATACACCTCTTTGCTGTCTTACAGAGACCATGGATTAAACATACAAGATGTTAATGTTAATTGTTGAGTTTTACAGGTGCTTCTTGGTGGGTTTTGTCACCTTTGGACAGAGCAAGGCTAGCTGTTTCTCCCTGTTTCCAGTCTTTGTACTATGCTAAGTTAACCGACTGCTGGTTATGCTCACCGTACAAACACGAGAGTGGTGTTTCATCAGCAAGAAAGCAAATTAGTGCGTTTCCCAAAATGCCAAACTGTTTCTTTAAGGCTAAACAAACCACCACACTAGGCCTCATAACATGCTGTTGACCATAGTCTTGCCACCCGCCTGTCTGTCTCCCTGGGCGTCTCTCTGTTTGTCTCTTCCGGCAGCTGTGTGGTTGTTGTTGTTGAACAAATACACTGATGAAGAAAGAACAGTTGCATGACCCTTTGCATTCTTGGTCTTTGTTTGTGTTTTCACCTCCAAGCTAAACAGATTCCCATTTGAGTTTGGCATGTATTGCCCGCTGCCACCCACGAAAACTCACACACATGCTCAGTTGGTAAAGGAGAGATTTCCGAAGATCATGATGTAGCTGGTTTAGTGTTGATCTGGATTTTGTGCCACTTTTGGTGCAAATTTCTGTCTCTGTTGTTGGTTTTGTGCAAAGTCTATCACTTGGCAAATAAACATCATGCGTATTTAATGTGTTTTTAGACAGATTGCTGTTGCTGACCTCACCATAATCAACAAGACAGACCTGGTCAATGAGGAGGAACTCACTCAAATCCGAGAGGCAGTCCGGTCAGCTTCACATACTTTTACTGCTTATACACACTTTTATCTCCCTTTTTCAACTAGTATTCTGCTTTTTTATTCTATATTCTTCTTATTTTTTCATATTTTGCAATAAATTATGATTATTGCAACCACAAAATAACATAATAACTATAAATTTATTAAACATGTATACAGTCAGTAATGAAAAGGGGAGAAGAGCTGCCTCTATACATTTGTGAATTATTTTGTTAATGTGAAAAATGTCATAAATGTATTTATAGCCTAATTTCTCATCCACTTATTCCAGTTTCTTTTATCATCTGTTTCTTTATTTCTAACCCTAAATGTTATTCTCTCCATCACTGAGATTTCTTGTATTGTTTCTTTCCATCTTTGGACTGATGGATTCAGGGTTTTAGCCAATTTCTAGTTATTTTCTTCCTGGCTGCGATTCTGAGTATTCTGTATAGATGCTGGTATGATTCCTGCGTCAGCCCTGGAGGAGATTTTGCAAGAACAATACATATAGAGTCTCATGTTTTTAATGTAAAAAAAATGCCCATGGTACCTGCTCTGACTAAATGGATTTGCCTTGTCTATATTGCATCCATATTATTAAGCACTTTATTGAAATTTGGACAAAAAGAACAAGATACAAAGTTGTAGGGGAATAGATTAAAAGGAATGAGTCTCTAATTTGTCCCTTATCAAAGTAATATATAATGTTCTTTTTTTTCTCTCACTTCAGGTCTATAAACGGTCTTGTCAAGATTCTAGAAACCCAGAAGTCAAGGTATGTTCCCTTTTGTACATGTAGCTTTTAGCCTTGTACCAGGTTCCCTCTGTAGCAGATGAACTCCACGTGCTGCTCCTGCTCAGATCTTCATATCAAAGATGAAGCTGTTCAGGCGTGACATTGTTCAAGACAACCCCCCCCCCAACACAGATATACATACACAAACTGCTGCACCCTGAGTAAACACCAAACCTTCAATGGTGTCCAGTTACCCACAAGTCTTTGCTCTTTGACCCTGGATCTTCTTGGTTGCATATGTGTGAATGTGTGTACGTGCAAATATGTGTGTGTCTGTGCACCCTATGTGTTAGCATGTTATTGGACCCAGGTAGCATCTGGCTAACACAAGCAGTGTGTATCAAAGGTTTGGGTGTGTTTTGGATATGCTTTGCTACCCCCCCTGCAGAGTTCAGACCAGGGTGAACAGATGAAAGACACAGTGCAGCGAGGGGTTAATCGGTAAAACAGCCCCATGACTTTTTGCTTGAGCCAGTTCACTCGGTCAGCCTCACTGTTAGTCTAAGCTAACTTGTGGCAAAAGCTTGAGATTTCTTGCATGATTTATGAGCACTGTTAGAGTTTCAATAAAGTTAGTGAGAAAAGTAAAACAATCAGTGATTATCTTCCACAGGGTGGATCTGTCTGAAGTGTTGGATCTGCATTCCTTTGACAGTAAGGACGGAGCAAAGTGAGTTAATTTTTGTCGCATTTAAGTTTCATGTACACAAAATGTATTCATTCATAAATAAAATGCTGTATATAAATAAGAAGAAATGTCCTTTTAAAAATACTTCATTTTTAAGCTAATACCATTATTGATATTTGACTGTTGGTCACATAAACATTTTTGAGGATCCCTAAAGAATTATGACCAAGATATTTACCAAGTGAGACACCTTAGAGTTGAAAAATAAACTTTTCAGTGCACATACTGTATTATGTTTCTTTTAAAAAGGCAAAAACTGTATTCTTGTAAACTATAGTCTAATCTGTTCTGTGGAAAAGAGGTAGGAAACTGACACTTACTGACACGGGCTGTAAACACTCCACGAAAAGTAGAGTAAATATGTACATGTATTTTAGCTAGTGGTTAAAAGATACGTTTTGTAAAGATAGTAAATGCACCATCACATTGTCAGGAAACAGACTTAAAATAGAGTTTTATAATGTTTTGCAATTATATCTTACCTGATACTGTTTTTATTTTTTTTTCAAAAATGTGGGAAAAAAAGCAGGGCATTTCACAGCTAAAAAAAAAAAAACTTCTCCGTGCTCTCTAGTGGGCAAATTACGTAATGGCGACCTTGAACATATCTGGCATTTCTTCACTGCCATTTTTTGTTATTTATCAGTCAACATACTGCTCATACCAGTGTGTCTGCTGGTAATATCGGCTGTCACAATGTTACAATGTTCCTGTATTTACAGTGAAATATCAAGAACTTATTTTGACTGCATTGAGGGACTTTGTAGCTAGTCTGTCTGAACTGTGCACCCAGCGGTCTTTGATACTGTTGCTCACCATGTTTCTCTCTAATTAACAGACTCTTTTATTGAGCGTCCCCCTGTTACACCGCAGGGTGGTCATCATATTGTATCCCCTGTAGAATGTCATTCTCATGAATAGAGTCAGTGTTCATCCTTTCAAGTGAATGAAACAGGTCGCGGTGTTAAAGCTCTCTTACATGTCCTCAGTCAGTGTCTCTGAGACCAGCTGCAGAGGATTAGAACTGTGTGTGTCCACTGGCTCCCGAGGAGTCCCCCTTGTCCCAACAGATAGCTCCTTTCCCCCTGCCTTTGAGAGTCCAGGCCCCTCCTCCCCTGGATCCCACGCTGGCTGTTTGAAGCGGCCCCCTACCGCTCCGCCTGTGTGGTACTAACAGCACGCGGGGCTCAAGCTGCTGGACACAACATTTAGCCTCCTTGTGAGGTCAGGGAGAAGGGGGAGGATGAGGAGGTCTGATGGGGAGAACAAGGGCTGTAGTTTGTTTGGGGGTGCTGGTGGGTGTTTCGTAGGATTTAATTGCCATTTCTAAAGTTTTCACAAGTCCATTCAGAGTTGTCATTAAGCACTGATACAGCATGTTATACTGCGAGACAGAGCAGAAAGCTAAAGCTTTGTTGCTTCAAATGGTCTTTTTTTTTTTTATTCATTATTTTACTCTTATTTAAATCATTTATAGTAAAACAGCATAAGATAGAAAACACAAAATATGACACAATATCAGAATTAAACTGAGGTGCAATTATGAAATATCAATTAATTTCTAATACAGTCATGTAAAACATTTCATCCTAGATGGCACCTTAAAGCCTTGTGAGCCCAAAAGATAATGCAATATCCACTTGTGAAACCTCGTCACTGGTTGCATACGTCCTGTATTTCTACCGGCTCAATCAAAAATAAAAAACTTTCCTACTTGCTTAATAGTTTAGAGTCAAGAACAAGTAAAAGAGAAAAAGGTTAGAGGATAAAGTTATGTAGCAGAAATTATGAAACAGCCAAGCTGTTGTTCTCTAACACCATAAAATAACTAATCCAAAACAATAACTTAATGAGACTAACGAGAATCTCAAATACACCCAAAGGTCAGCAGCCAGAATAGAGACAATTTAAAATAGTAATATTCTAATTAAATCCACAAAATCCACAAAATAATGTTTTATTGTTTATTATTTCAACATTGACACACTAAAAAGCAGCTCCAGATATGATTAAAAATTGGCATCAAATCGCAAGTTGTATCTCTGGTCAGTCCGTCATGACACTGTGTGCAGAAAAAGCCATGATGGAGTACAGCTGTCAAATGCATTTATGTAATTTTTATCAGTAAAATTATTTTAAAAAATTAAATTGTGATTTAACTGAATTTAGTTCTGGTAGGGAATGCGTCATGGTTACCCTGTGAGACCTGTGAGTGGAAATGAGTCTATTATGTTGGATGAATCTGAAAAAAAATATAATGTTTAATCATTTCTCTCCTCTGAAAGTCTAGCAGAGAAGCTCCAACTTGTGAAATCTACAAGACCACATCTTGACAAGGTATTGTTTGTACGCTCTTTTGTCTCATTTATTCTTTTATTCATTATCTGCCAGTACTTACCCCTGTGTGCCTCTCTTATAGTTTTCCTTGTTTTGTTTGCTAATTTATTTCAACACATCATTTCCTACAGGATAAAGGGATGCATTCTCCTCAGGCTAACATTGTGCCTTGCAATCCCTCAGGCTGTGACACTGTAGTGAAAACTCCCTCCCCGCTTTGGTTTTTGTGTTGAGATCAACTTGAGGCTTTTGATGTTTTCTTGTTACACTACAAATAGACCCATTCTCGGTCATACACAGCAGCATAAACATTAAGTAGACTGGGCACACTGTTGGCTAGACTAACCAGAGACCAGTGTTATGGCTTTACAGCTGTTTGAACTGAATCCAGATGTCATAAAATGTAGCATACAGTTGTAGTATTCAGTGTTTCACCATCTAATTAGCAACTGAATAACATATGAATGGGAAACCCCTACTGTACCGCTTTATGAGAAAATATAGAGTTTATTTCCAATTTCCAATTTCCAATTTTTCATTGAAGATGTAAATAATTAAAATTTATTCCAGGATTAGTTTCATCTCTTTTCTCTTGATGCTTTCATCAGATAAAATGTGGCTATTAGGCCTCATTTTGTTTTTCTTTGTGCTTTACACCCATGATCTTTTACCACAGGATGAGGAGAGATGAGGGTTGTTTGTGTGGGTAAATAACGGCATTGTTGTCCGTTTTCTCCGGGTTCCCTTTCCCGCATGAAGCTCTACCGGCCCTCAGACCCTCCCCCTTTCTCCCCCCCCTCCTCTTCCCCATGTTGCTCTTTTCATGTAAATGAGAATGCTGTTTTTCTGTTGTTATACCAAATGACAAGGAAGTGTGTAACCTTAACACTTCAACACAAAACCCCCAAATATCTACAAAGTGCCCTTTTAATGCTGTAAAGAAGTATGGAGAGGAGGGAGAATGTGTGTGTGTGTGTGTGTGAGAGAGAGAGAGAGAGAGAGAGAAGAAGAGTGAGGGGGGGATGAAGAGGGGTGCCGTTAACGGGTTTCAGGTGCCGAGTGGAGTTGTGGTTTTTGACACAGTCATTGACAAAGCCATCAGCCGGGGCGTAAAAAAACACTTCTTTTGTTTAACGTTCATAATGACTTTTCTGGTTTCAGTGAGCTGAAAATATATGTCTGAATGTATTTTAAATAAATGTCATCAGCACTGTAAGTCTCAATAGCAGCCTGTTATATAAATATACTACAGAAATATACTGTGATGTAATATGATCAGTAGTTTGTAAATGTGCATTTACCTGACAGTAAAGTTCTTAAATATTAGCTCCACCTTGACAACAATAAGTGCTGTTTACATGTTAATGAATCAAGAATAATGATCTAATAAAATACATAAATATGATTAATATTAAGTAAAAGATCTGAGAACTTCTTTCACCATGGCACAGTGGGTTTTCTCATTTCAAGTGTCATTTTTCTCTATTTCAGTGAGTTAAACTCAAACTGCAAAATTTTTAATTGGTTGCATATATCGATAACTTCCATATTATATTATTATCATCCTCAGAGTATTTTAACTGTGACGTTTGAAGTGGCTGGAGATCTCCCTGAGGATGCCTTGAATGTCTTCATCCAGGTACACTCACTCTGCATCATTCAGTCCCTGCAGTTTGTATCCCCGTTGCCATTACTAATTATCTCTAACACAATACAGTCCTTTGCAAAGCAAACACCCGTTTCATACTGTTTCAGGATCTGCTATGGGAAAAGATGTTCAAAAACAAAGAAGGGCAACCCATGACTGTCATTCGGTTAAAGGTACAGTAGAGCACAATAGTCACCCCAGTGGCAGCGGTGATCAATAAATGCCACTTTATTATCTGTATTAATCAGTTCCAAATGCTCCATTCAGTGTGGGTTAATGTGTCACTATTGACTTGTGACTTGTGTGTTTTCAGGGAATAGTATCATTTGCAGGTAAAGCCCACCAAATGATGCTGCAGGGGGTCCACGAGCTCTATGAACTGAATGAGACTCCACAGCTTTGGGAGGAGAACCGGCGGATCAACCGACTGGTCTTTATAGGTGAAGACACACACACTTCTTTCACATATGACTCTTAACACAATTTTTTTTACACACAACTGTAAAGGCAGACAGCTCACTGAATTGCATAAAACTGATCAAAATGTCTCTTTTTGAGAATCTTCTTTTAATTTTGAAAGTATAAAATATGTACTGATGCTTAATGAAGGTAGTACAAAAACTTTTTTGTTTATTAGTTTTCTGATTTCAGCATAAAATCCAGACGTTCTTGGCTGTAAACCTGTATCATTAGAGTCCACAATTTCCTAAACATGTCAGAGGGATCTTCCTAAAAAGTACGGAATTTGATACAGATTATTTGGAAAATAGACCCACACTGTTCATTTGCGTCTTTCACTCATTGCACAGCAGGTCAGCGGAACCTATCATAGCATACATGTGAAATCCGTTAACATTAAAGCATACAATGGAACAAAAGGGAGTTTCCAAATAATAATATGAGTCACAAATTAATATTTCCTTTGGGTTGAGCTTTTCTTTCAAGGGAGATTCTCTGGAAAGCAACACAGCTGACTAAACTCTGAAATACAGTGCCATATGTCTCCAGAAAATAGAAAACGTATAGGACATAGCAGACCAGTAAAATAAAGGGTTGCCCAGTTTTTCAGCATGTTGTAATGAAATTATGACTACAGAGCTGCTCCTGACCTTGAGAACCACTGTCCACTATAATACATAACACATACCTACATCTGTGTAGCTGTGCTGTTAATGCTCACATTTGTCTCTCTTTGTTCTGCAGGTAGAAACCTGGACAAGGACATTCTGCAGGAACAGTTCATTTCTGCAGTGGTGCAAGGAGCTAAGAAAAAATAGCCACAAGCTCCTCTGTCCTTTGCATTAAAAACTGTTGAGTCAGGAGCAAAACTTGTGGCTTTGGCCATCCATAAATCTGGGACTTTCCTACAAGAACAAGAGGTACGTCAGCGGATGGTTAAGGAAAGTTGATCAGTACTAAAGTAGTGATCAATAACAGTAGTTTCAATCACTGCCTGTTTTAAAGGCTACATTATCAAAGAGTGTTTGTGTTGCTGTAGTGGCTGAAGAAAATACTGTGTGTCACCCTGGAAACTTCTCCTGAACTCTAAAATGTGTGCAGACACAAAGACGCTACAAATGACAAGAAATGTAAACAATACATTGTATTTTTTATAAAGATGACTTTGTAAAATCTGCAATTTTTGAAGGTTGGGAACCAAAGTAGTGTTAGAAGTTGCAAAAATGATGCACATACTGTGTGGTAATCAAGTGTGGTAATTTGTAAATGGAGTAGCCTTACTTATGTTGCTGGCTTTTAACATCCTGTTTTTTTGTTTAATTATTTAAAATTAAAGTTTTTTTTCTGAAACTTATGACTGCTCTGTTATAAAATAATGCTTTTAACCATTACTAAAAATGGCAGACAACAGCAGACTATTAACATAACAACTAAGACAAAGTGCCTTTGTGTTAAAGTGGTAAGTTCACTATGTTACTCAACAAAGTGTGAGAAATGCCTCCAAGAGTGTTAACATCTCAGCTTTTATTGTTATGAAACACATACAAAGAGTTTTTAACTTTTGCATCCAATCAGTGGGCCATCATTATAATAAAGTGTGTTTCACTCAAACATTGTAGGTAAAGTTTTACAACTTAAGTTTCATAAGAATGCCCTTATAATATAGTACTGATCCAACGTCTAAACCGGCTGATTCCTTCTGTGTTTTCAGCTTTCCACTAGTGACAGTTGTTATTCCAAGTTTATGCTTGTAATACTACAATTTATTCTTTTTTCTGCTATTTGTTACCTTCATTGGTACAGTCATGTGAGAACAGTCTCTCTCACACACTCACGTACACAGCAGGCACAGTCAGGTGACAAAATAGGTGGAGTTTTCCCAACTTGGTCATTTGCAATGGAGATAGTTTGGCAGCACAGTTTTATCACATATCCGCTGTTGGACCGGTTTGCTTTGAGGATGGCTCTGCTTATTCATCCCGGTCGTAAAGCCGAGCTGAGCCCTGCAGCCCAGGGCGCACCGTGCAGTTGAGCCGTTTCCTACTCGATTCTGATGCTGATGGCCTCGTTAAGGCGACTATTACCTCTTTTCACTGCTGGCTGCGGGAAGTCCTACCACGGCCATTTTCATGGTCACACCACCCGCGGGCATCCAGAGGTGGCAAACTAAACGAACCCGCGGGGGATGGAAGGGGGAAACACTTTGTTTCTTATCACGGGCTAGGCGTGGTGTTAAAATTCCCAAGAAAATCCCACCACCTACTGGGCTTCTGCACGATTTGTAATATCGGATGATTAAAATATCAAGATTAAACTTTAACCTCATATACATTTACTTTGGTAGTATGGCCACATGTCAGACATAGGACACTGTATACATCACATCACATAGGGCGCACAGCAACCATTGTGAATGTGTTTATGCAACAGGAGTGTAGAAGGTGATGAGCCAAAATAACAATGTAGTGACTGGCAATGTGTAAAACCTAAACTCATCAATGCAAAGATGTATAAACTTTACTATGTTGAAGATTCTGTTTATTTCATCTACTATGTGCTGGCATCATCTAAATGTTTGGTAGTGGGACTAAAATGCATAAACTCTTTGCCGTATTTGCTCAAATACCGAATACAACAAATTATAAACCTACACCCGTTAGGCCGTGCGCACTTCAGGTCTCCCCAAGACCCCCCCTCCACCCCCCTCGCCTGTGTGCTTTCCTTCTCTGGCTCCCCGCGGTGAGGGGATACTCTGATAGGTCCAGAGGGTTAATGGGACTGGCCTTCAGGGCAGCAGCCTCTCAGCATATAAAGCCTCAGCTTTCATTGTCACAGCAAACAGTCAGTACACAAGGCTAAAGGAGAACCACACAGTAGATGCGCTTTTACGCACGAGTAAGGGCCTTTTGGTTTTTACGCACGGCGAACCATTGATGTCTCTTTGACACATTTGAGTTTTTTTTACGCGTTTTTGAATATTCTGCGTGTGACTATGACTCTCTCCAGTGAATTTGAAGCTTCACAACACGCTGCTTTGCCTCTAGAAGAGGATGAGATTGACATAGTGGGCGAGGATGAGCCAACCCACGGGCGCTTATGTCGAAATGAGTGCTCCACGGACCCCGGCTCCTCAGCAGAATCTGGTGCTGAATTTGACTCTTCAGAGCATGACTCCTCGGGGGAGAGCGAGAACAGTTTCTGTGCAGACGCACCGCCGTCCAGGAAAGCCCAGAGCAGCTCGGTAAAGCCTCCCTACTCCTACATTGCCCTCATCACCATGGCCATCCTGCAGAGCCCGCTGAAGAAGCTGACACTTAGTGGCATCTGTGATTTTATCAGCAACAAGTTTCCCTACTACAGAGACAAGTTTCCCGCCTGGCAGAACTCCATCAGGCACAACCTCTCCCTCAATGACTGTTTCATCAAGATCCCGAGGGAGCCTGGAAACCCGGGCAAAGGTAACTACTGGTCTCTGGATCCTGCCTCAGAGGACATGTTCGACAACGGAAGCTTCCTCCGGCGAAGGAAGCGCTTCAAGAGAAACCACCCCGAGCTGGGCAAAGACGGACTTATGTTTTATTCCAACTTGAACTGCTACCGGCCGTACGGGCAACCATATTGCGTACAGGGCCAGGTCAGCCCACCGCCTGCTGCTCCTATCCGGTACATGCCCCTGCAGGAGGGCATCATGATGCCCCCCTCTTCCTATCACCTCGTACCACAAACTCTGAACAGTCACGGGAAGTGCAGTGGGCCTAAAGACTTCAGAGCGCAGCTTTGCGCAACAGAACCCGTTGAGCCAAAGCCAAAGCCTGGCCCGCAGGCAAAGTGCTCTTTCAGCATTGACAGCATCATGAGCAAACCCTCTCCCATCAGTGCAAGGAACCCAAATCCACAGCAGAACCGCCACAGCACCCTTGGGTACGGTCATCTCATGTCGGGCCCCGCTGCCTGTTTGGTTCCGACGCTCCTGCAGGCTCCCAGGACTCCATTCTGCCCCCCTGCCGTGCTGAACACTGCTCCTTTATTAAATGAACATCTCAGACTCTCATACACTCACTGCTGAAGCTGTTTGGTCATGAGAAACTTTTCCGTATGTGTGATGTGAAGACACGTTGGTGTAGCTCATTTCTTAAAGAAATGTTTTAATTGCATGATATTTATGTGTGTTGACATTCACAGTTATGTCTTTATGTCAGAAATCAATGTAAATAAGATGAGTGGTAATATATTTGTGAACACTGCTGCAGTGGAGACCCTCCTTGTTGATGAATGTCTTTTTGTTATTAATGTGTCAAAATAAATGTCTCTAAAATATCAGATGCTTGTTTTTCAATAAATTTCTTGTGTTTTTTTAAAGCAGTAATTTGCAGTTAGTAAAACTGATATTAATACTTGTTTTTCTATGCTATGCAGTGTAACATTTTGTTATCTTGAGTTGACGCATATGGTGTCTCAGCCCGTGGAAAGTTGAGTTTAAGCAAAAAACAGTTTAATTCTCTCGCAAATTCACATATTCACACTATAAAAATTATTAAGTCAAATTTTTCCGCCTTCAGTATCCTCAAGGTCAGATATATTCTCTCTCTCTCACACACACACATGCCCTATAGCTGCCATTAGTTTCTCATAAAGCATGCGGCTATATAAGATTGCCTCTTCACACTATTCTGTGTGTTCTGTGAGTAAATTCCTTTAATTTATTCAGTTTTATCACAAATAAAACCAGGAGGTTCTTAAGTGTGATTAATCTCAAAGCAGCCCACAGATTTTGAACATTTGAAAATGTCTTTTCATTTGATAATGAAAAAACATTATATTGTCATTGTACAGTATCAAGTTGAAACAACAAGTGATTGAAGGTTATGTCAACTTTGACAACTTATAAAACACTGACGTGACAGCTAGAACATATATGATATAATCAACTTTCTGAACTTTATTTTCTGAGTTGAAACAAATCTTCAAGTTTTTAAGGCAACAGGTGAACTTCCATTTGCAAGTTAAACTGACCTGAAACGTCTCACAGTGGTGACATAACAAAAGCACTCCTCAGTAAGAGTATAAATAATAATAATAAATAATATATATATATAAAAAGTATTTAATTAGAATGTAGTAGTCTAAATGGCATCAGAACCGCCAATACAAGTATGGTCTGTTATGATCTAAACATAGCCCTGTTAGTCTGTCTTTGTTGTCCTTGTTTCGTGCCATATTTAAATTTGTATTTAATATTATATATTATATATTTTGTGCTTGCACTGTCTAATGGAAGATAAAGATTTGGAACCTTTATTTTGAAGAATAAAGAGCAAACATAATTGATAGAGCACGCCTTTTTTCCCCCAAAACAAACTTTAAAAACAAAAACAAAACAAAAAACGACCTGTTTCTCGTTTCTGCCTGTTGAAACCTATTATATATTTATTGTATAAGATAAATTCAGTTCTTTCTTTCTGCCTCAAGGTCGCACTGTTTACCAAATATTGGAGCAGATATGCCGCACACTTCTCGTGAAGGCCTTTCCTGCTCGTGTTATTGGACTGCAAGCTAATAATTGCAATGTCACAGATTCCTTGTTGCATTTATAAACTTAATGACAAAAAAGACACACTCGGATAGAGCTCAGGAGAAACACCGCATGTGTAACAAAAGAGTCTGGAACAAATGTGATTGTGATGAAAAATGATTTTTTTTTTATCAGGGAGTGACTTTTCTTCTTATAAACTGCTCTGAGTGACTACAGTCACCGTTTACGCCTTCATACCGGGCACTGTGAACAGCACACATGCAGTGTCCGGTTGCAGACCGGTCCCGACACAATTCCCCTCTGCCGTCAGTCAAATCTATTTTTGGCTGGAGGCTCAGCTGATTGTGGGCCTTAAAGATTCAAGCCCTCCCTGATTTTTTTTTTCTTGTAGTCAGTTGTTCAGGCTTATTAGGAAAAGAGGGAGTTGTCTAACAGCAGAGGAGTACTGTGGGATGCAGCTCTCTGGACTTTAACATAACTTTTTTGGGCTGGGTTTTTCCTTTTATTGTAGTCTGTTTATCCCTGTGAGGGGCTGCTGTCATTGCTCTCCTCCTCGGCAGCTGTAACTAAACTTTTCAGGCTCACAATCTCCATCTTTGGCCTGCTATTTAACCACAATACCACTACTTTTACACTGTGGACGGATCCCACCAGAATCAGAACTTCTAAACCAAATTCAGGTTGTTTGATCAGCGTCCTCCCGTTGAATCCCGACGAGGAGGATGGAGACGAGCCCCATTCCGGTGGTGACGGTCCAAACCGCCCCCTTCGACGACCAGCGGCCCGGTACCAACGGACTGAGGAAGAAGACAGCGGTGTTCGAGGGGAAGAAGAACTACCTGCAGAACTACATCCAGAGCGTGTTGTCCTCCATCGACCTGCGGGACCGACAGGGCTGCACCATGGTGGTGGGCAGCGACGGCCGCTACTTCAGCCGAGCTGCCACCGAGGTGATAGTGCAGATGGCAGCTGCCAATGGGGTAAGAAGGGAGGGGAGGGCGACCACCAGTCTTGACACGCAGAGACTGTCATGCATTTGTTCCACTATATCAACATATTGGAAACATTTCCAACCATGCGTAAGATTAACATTTGAAAGGTAAATCCAAATTAGATTTTAGCAACTTTGATCATTGAAATGCAAAACAAAGGTTAAATAAACCTGCCAACAATGGTTACAAAAGTTACTTGGGAATATGTGTATGCATTAGCTCAGTAGTTCCTATCCTCTACAAGAGGTTGCAAGATGAGTCTAAAGGCTCACAAGATGTGTAAGAAGTAACTTTATGACACAACATTCTGTTTGTTTTTGCTTTCTACTTGCTTTTTTCTTGTAACATATATAGCTCACACTTGCCTTGTAAAATTGTTGAAAAGAACGTCAAAGAAGTTAAAAAACAACTCAGACTCTGTGATGAGGGCTCATAAGAAGACTTAAGCATTGTATTAATCACAAGCAAAAAAAAGGCAGAGAAGCTGTTCCACCACTTAAAAAAAAAAAAAAAAAAAGAAACCTAAAAAACAACATGAGACTTTGAGGTCTTTTCTGGCAAAATATTAAACCAGAATTGCATTACATATTCACATATTGTATTACACAGTTGGTCCACATTTGTTTAGCATTACAGTGCTGGCTGACATATCACGATTACTCCTTATACAGTCTCAGACATGAAAGTTTCCTCCTCAGTGAAAGTACTGTATTCACACATTTGACGCTGGACACCCATCCAAATTGTGTCAGAAGTGCCAGCGGCAGATAAATGAGAATAGGAAGACAGAGTGAGAAGAACAGAGGGAAGAAGGAAAAAGCCCCACACCTCATTTTGAACCGCTTGCTCTGAGATCTTTGTGATTGGTTTGGACCGGCTCCAAAGGAAAATCTGAAGGGAATATAAATTGTTTTTGAGATCAGTCTGTTTTTTTTTCTGCTGTCCCAGCCAAATGTCTCTTGATGTCGGCCTTATCAGCACTTCCATCCATCCTGCTCTATTTTCCTGCCCACGTACGACCTCCCCCTCTGACTGTTCCACCTCTCCGGGGCCAAACTTTATGCTTTGGGGATCCCCTGCCATATGGCACTGAACCAAAAGTCAGGATAGTGGCAACACTTGCAGATAACCCACCCAATGCACAGACTATTCTTTTTACACTAGTGACTGAATAAAATCTAAACATAGTAGATTAATACACACAATATTATGCAGAGTAGATATATTTCAGTGAGTACAGGGTTTCCCCTCACTTTCCTTATCTGTCCTTCATATACTCATGCAATACGCCGGATGTTAGGAGGATACATTGACGTCAGGAGAATAAATTCCTCTCCAGTGAGGACACTTTTATTTAGAATAGCTGATATGCAGGGGAATTATGGGATGCTGGTGGTATTACCACTTTAAAAGTAGCATAGAAATTATAAATAGAGAGTAGCTCTGTTATTTGGGCACCCTCTTGGGGCAGATCATTTACTGTTGAAAGCAGGCTGTCAATTAGTCACCTGTAGAATGATGAGATGCTTTGGGCTAGTGTTGCTGTCATTTCCAGTTAGACAGATGGGCTCTTGAATTTTTTTCAGGCCAGGATAGAAAAAATTAAGTGTTTTATTACATTTTATGTCACAGCCAGCTGAAGGAACACTACCGACATGATTTTTTCTGCTTTATTTCCCCTGTAGATGGTCACGTTTTTTCATTTCATATTTACACAGCATTCAGGAAACATCTAATGTAGCCATAAAAGAGCTTTAAACTTTAATCTTAGACAAGACAATTTTAGCTCATTAAGAAAGAGAAAGAAAACACTATCTTCTTGGATTGATGTGCAACTGACCTTGCTCCTTATTAATATCTGTGCTCTGCAGATTGGTCGTCTGGTCATTGGCCACAATGGCCTCCTGTCCACCCCTGCTGTTTCCTGCATCATCAGAAAAATCAAGGCCATAGGCGGGATCATCCTCACAGCTAGTCACAACCCCGGAGGCCCTGGTGGAGACTTTGGGATCAAGTTCAATGTGGCAAATGGAGGTGAGGACTGAGAAAGAGTGCTTAATTTCTGATCCTTCCTATTGAGAAGAAGTCAAATATAGATACCATCTGTAAAGTTAAGTCAAAAAGTCAAAAATAAACACCAGTGTTCGGTAAGTTTACACGTGTCTCTTTTGTGTGGTAGGCCCGTCTCCGGACACAGTGATGGAGAGGATCCACCAGGTGAGCCGGACGCTCGAGGAGTATGCCATCTGCCCTGATCTCCGCATCGACCTGTCCAGGCTGGGGAGACAAGAATTTGACTTGGAGAACAAGTTCAAACCATTCAGAGGTACAATACTCACTCACACACACTTTTATGTCAGTAATAAGTGCCTATTTACACAAAATAGCCAACTAATTCTTTATAGAATAGTTATAAGCCATTACCTTTGGTTAACTCATTGAACTAAAGCGATAAAGGGCTTTTTCACACACTGACATTTGAACAAACTTGTTTCTTCATATGATTGTCATTTGGTACTTGTCGTTTCTTGTCTGTGTTTCTAGTGGAGATCGTAGACTCAGTTGATGTATATCTACAACTGCTGCGGAACATCTTTGACTTCAGTGCCATTAAAAGTCTTCTCACTGGACCAGATCAACTCAAGATACACATAGATGCCATGAATGGAGGTGAGACAATTAATCTACCTTATATAGCCCTGAGCTGTTAATGTTATTGCATATTAAACCCTTAATGTTTTTTCTCTCTTCTCCTCTCCTCTGCTCTTCTTTCCTCGTGTTGCATTACAGTGATGGGCCCCTATGTACGTAGGATCCTCTGTGATGAGTTGGGAGCTCCTGCTAACTCTGCTGTCAACTGTGTCCCTCTGGAGGACTTTGGGGGCCGACCTCCAGAGCCCAACCTGATCTACGCCACCTCTCTGGTAGATGCCATGAAAGGAGGCGACTTCGGCTTTGGAGCTGCATTTGATGCAGATGGGGTAACTTTTGATAACTGTTACTTCACTTGGATGTTTAACTTTCACTGTGCAGAAAGATGTATGTGTGGAGTTGACATTAAAAGACTGTTCTCACGTTCATCTTCTGAAGAGGGACAGATTCTCTGTGCTCACCTTTTTCGCACAAAACCAACCAGTTTTGTGCGAATTGTGATCCAATATGCATCTTACACCAGTGTGATGTGGAAACTTGAAGCCATAACATATTATACACAAATTATTATACAAAGCAGACATGTTTTATATCTTAAAACCTGATTGAACAACATGTTTAATAGATAGATGGTAGTTTAGCTTTATGACGTTTTTACAGTGTGATATTTGTTGATAATATACCATGAATGCATAAAAGCAATCATAAATATTAACATTGCATTATGTTACACATTAGGATGCAATACCTATGTACAATAAATACGTTTTTGCGGTATTACATAACTTGGGTCACTCAGCAATACATCCCTTCATTCATTCAAAACCTTTTTTCTTTTAGCAATCAAGGATAAATCCATATGATTTAGACTCCACTCATAGAAACCAGAAATTATTATTATTTTATTTGTCTTTATGTGCTCGTTAGCAGGAAGAAAGGCAATGAGGGCTGAATAATACTGTATCTATGATGATCCAACAAGCAGCTCACTTTTTCCACAATGTCATCCAGTAGTCATTTCTACTGTACACACACACACACACACACACACACACACACACACACACACACACACCCTTTGCTAAGTAATTAGCTAACCATCAGGAGAATTGTGTCATGTCTGCTCCGTTTCTCCCACCAGGATCGGTATCTTCAATCTTCACAGTCGTTAGCCCCAGTGGTTGTAATCCTACAGGGTGGATGTTTCCTTTTTTGCGGCCACTGTTACATAATACCACAACACCATAACCAATATCTTCCAAACTTCAAACAGTAATTGTGATTGTTGGCAAAAAAGTACTTTCATCTCTTTGTGCCTTATTCTGTACAGCAGAACTGCAAATCCAACTATAGTGAATTTGATGGCAGCCCATATGTGTGTTAGCTGAACAGGTTTACAGTTATTTGATATAGTATTACTATACAAAATGTTTTTATTATCAGATCCACTTCTCTAAACTGTCTATGACAGTCGTTCGTACAACCTGAAAAAAAACAGATTTTCATTTGAGAAAAGTCTGAAATAAGCATAATTTTGTGTTGTAATCATCTCATAGAAAAGCAGCCTTATCCTTTGATATGAAATATAATGCTAAATCAGTCAAGTTTAGTCTAATTGCAGCTCTCTTTACATTAATAACTAATAGCAAGTTTCATGAGCTGACTCGCAATCCATTATATATTGTGCTCTTTTCAGGACCGGTACATGATTCTCGGAGAAAACGGCTTCTTTGTGAACCCATCAGACTCAGTGGCCATCATGGCCGCCAACCTCTCCACCATTCCCTACTTCAGACAGATGGGAGTCAAGGGCTTTGCAAGGAGTATGGCCACCAGCACCGCCCTTGACAGGTACAATACACAGTTAAACACTTCGACTTACACACACTCAGTAGGTCGAAGGGGGTTTTACTTTCTCTTGTCACGTCACTCTCTCCACAAACTCCTGCAGCAGCCCAATCTCTGGAGAGGTACAACTCAACTTCTCAGATGAAATCTCACCCACTATGAATAAGACTGTGAGATCACATACGCAACCCCCCCACACACACATTTACTCACCGCCTATAAATAATGTCCGTTATGTAAGACTAGAGCCGAGCAGAGGGCGCTGAGTGAGAGGATGTGATCACAGCTAAAGTCATCCCCATTAGCATTGTTCCAATAGGAGGGATCCCAGCACTGCACCCCACTTCAACAGAATGCTGCCCAATGGAGCAAATTTGTCATTTAATGCAATGAGGCAACCAGTAAAGATCAACTATAGTTGACTGTATTTCAACAAATTAAGCTAGATTCAATGTCCATGCCCTTCCATAAAATATCACTAGCGTCTATATAACCTTCCATCCAATTCTAATTGTCTAAACACACCTTTTGACCTCCTGTCAGTACTTATTGACTTTAACTTCCAGCCAAATAACAAATTACTTCAGAATGTAGAAAGTTGTCTGCATATCTGTATGACTGTGTGTTTGTCTGTGTATAAACATGCAATTATATGTGTCATACACTTTTAAGTATATTTTGGGGTGGGGGATATTGATGGTTTTCTTCAGCACATCAGACAGAATGTTCATATTGTGCATGAAATTTCAACTTGATTCAATTTTTCATAAATTATTGGCAGTCCCGGATTTCTATAACAGAATGGCTAATGTTTCACAACTAATCGCTTGGTTACAGCCGCTATGTGTAGATATTTTTAGAATATTTCTAATTATTCTGATGGTGTAAGGTTTTTTCAGCACTATGATTGAGTCACAGAGACATACAGTAAATCACTAACCGAAAAAGTTGCATATGAACAGAATTCAAAGGTTGACATATACAGAAAGGGCCTGTATGACAGTATTTCTTTATGAACACATGGTTGAATGTGTGAGTGAGTGTCTGCATTAGTATGTGTGAGCACTGGCAGACATTAGGGTATTGACCTCATTGCCAACCCTAATCTCTTTGGGTTTCACAGTTAAAAAGGAAAAATGATGCTTAGATATATGAAGTGGGATGGTATATTACATTACAGAACTGTTGGTTGTCCTTGTTAGTGTAGAGCACACACACATAGATCACTCAGACGCTGTTGCGTGGTGTTGCGCTGCCCCTCGCCCCAGGCTGCGTCTTGTGATGTTGAACAGTAATGATCACATTGAAAGAGCTGCTTGAAAGTTTTGTTTCACGCTGGTCAGCCATGCCTCATTACAAACACACACACACACACACACACTGACTGAGCCCTGAGATACAAATGTCACATGTCCCACTACAACCCTGAACCACAGGCCTTTCATACAAAACACACACTTACTGTAGATAAAATGGCTTTTTCTGAAGTTAATACTAAAATATCTCTTCCATCTCTCTTTGTCTATTTTCACAGCATTTGCCTTTTTTGTTTGATGATAGCATAAATTTAATTTCCTGGAAACTGGAAACTTGGTTTTGCAATCTACTGGGAAGTAGAATTACCTTACAATATGATATCTATTACAGATAATACCTAAAATTTAGATAATATCATGCTCTGGGCTTTCTGAAGAGCAGTAATGGATTATGTTATATAAGATTTTCACTTTTCCCTGTTTAAACAAATTTCACCTGCACACTCTCTCATATGTGATCATATGCAAAGCACACCTACCTCTTCTATGAACATCTACTGATAATTACTGACGTGGTTGCAGGACGGGGGTCACTTTGTTCAACTCTTCATAACCGTCACTTAAGTTCCAAACATAGCACTGCTACTCTCCGGACACATAATGTACATATGTGCATGTCTTTGACAAACTCCAGGAAGTGTTGGAGTACTAAGTAGTGTGGTGTTGGACCCTGGAGCCAACCCAAGCTTAGGCCTTTTTAGGAGAGCGAGTGGCCCGTGTGTGTATCTGCATGCTGAGTGTTTAGACTGAGCAACCCTCCCTGCTGTTTGTTTATGCGTAGTCAAGCAAACTGTGTTATAAAAGACTTGATAAATGTGACGGTGTGTATACTGTATGCAGTTGTGTGTGTCCAGAGGGAATAAGGGAAAACAAGAGAGCAAAAAAGAAAATGTATTTGAGTTTAGATGAGCAGAGGATGTTTTGTTGGGCACAATTTGGATTCAGATGGACAGGAGGCCGGAGTCACAGGTGTTAAATCTTTCATTCTTCGGTAGACTGAGGGTGTCTTATAAGGCGCCCATGCACACAATATACTGAATTGTAAGCAAGGGCTAATGCAGGGAGGGAGGGAGGGGTCAGAGGAAGAGAAAGAGGGAGGGAAATATTGGTAAAGGAAACATCTGCCTCTCCTTTAACCGTTCCAGGGATGGGAGGATGTAGGGAGAAGAGAAGGCTGAGCCACTTGTGTGCCTGTTACCAGGATGAAGTCCAAGTTCTACTGAATCGTTGATTAGCACTGCAAAGTACAGAGGTCAAACATTTAATGTTGTGCTGTAGCTGAACTTTTATTGTGCTGGTTACTAAGACCACCAAGGCAATCGGAAGATTGTATTGTCTCTCACAGCTGCCCATGTTTGAGTTATTGTAAGACGTTGTATGATGTGCTAATACCGTAGGGTGTGCTTTTTATGGATTCATTTCCCTTCTATGAGCCCCATGAGTATTGTGATATTTGTATCATGTTTTTCATGATGTTTTGGTGGCGTGAGAAATAGAAAAACAAACCAAGAAATGACGAGCACAATGGAGCAGCACAGATGTAGAAGAGTCTTGGCATGAATTTGGCATTGAGTAAACATTTTAGTATAGAGTAGTGGTTCCCAACCCTTTTTTGTCTAACATACCCCCATCAGAAGAGTTCAAATACCCCCTTCATCATCCAGCCGTGTTCCAAATTGAATGGATGGATTTTAGGCATTTGCTCCAAGACTGTGCCTGATCCCAACAACATCATACCAGACCAGTTTTGGTAGGGTTAGACTTGTGTCCCCATGTAAACTTGCCAAGGCTTAGTTCATTTTTATTCTGACAAAAAGAAAAAAAGCTTAAAAAACTACTGAGTAAAAGCTGTGAAAAGCTGTCATCAAGCTCAAATGTTGTATCACACCCCAACATTTTGATAGAAAGCAAGATGCACATGGTAGCCAAGTTAAACATTGACACAATGAGTGCACTTTTCCCCTTGATATAATATTATAGGATGGTTAATATATTTTTGACACAGCTTTGGAAAAGGCTAGTTTTGAACCACTTTCAGAGCGGTATTTTGATATTAATTCCACAAAACAATGTACTTAACAACTATGGCCATTTAAAGAAATCATCTCAACTTTAATTTAAGTTGTTTATTTTAAAGTATTTTCAGTGCTGGCCCCTGTGGCAGGGTCTTTAACGTGTTAAACTTCTGTATTGTCCAGTTCAGGCCAAGAAGAACTCATATTTCAAGCTCTAGCATGTTGCGCCTTTTGTCTGAGTGCCGGTGTAAAGCTTATAAGTCCAGCTTGAGCTTTTTTCAGAGGGGGAGGTGAGGAAAGAGGGCACTGGATGCTATGTTTGGGTAAAATATCATAGCCAAGGCCAAAAGCTGGCCCCAGTATTTACTGATGCATGAGAGAGATATTCACAAAGACAGAGACAGTGAGAAAACAAAGGTCATAGTGGTTGAATAGTGTATGCATGAGTGTTTTTATTGTGAAGTCAAACTGTACCTGTGTGCATCAGTTTGTGTGTATGTTTGTAATCCTGAGCTTTCAGCCAAGAGAGTTAGGATGATGGAAGGTAGACAGTAGCTGAGCCTGGTTATTAAATCTCTGTCTGCCCTTCACCTTATGGGGGGCATCCAAATCATTCTCATGACAGATCTTTTCTACCTCTGTTCAATTTCATTTCTTCTGACAGACGTGACAGGTCTTGCAAAAAGTTTAGTTTTGTTTTCATAGTAACCTTATAACTTGCTGCAATGCTCCTCAAAAAACTTTACCAGACATCTCACAAGATATTCTTGCTTTGGTTTAAAAACACAATACTGCAAGTTGAATTTTGTGCCTTGAACCTGAAATGTTTATCTGAAAGGCACTTGACCACCCATAATCTCTTTCATGCCTGTTGCTAATGTGAGAAAATGTACATTGTACAGCTAAACGGTCACACCTATACACGGCGGGATTACAGCCCTAAATAGAAAAGTTTATTCCTACGATCTCCAGTCTCCATTATCTGCCAGAATGTTTTTGTTTTGGCAGATGTCTGAGAGAGAGGGAGAGAGAGAGAGAGAGAGAAAGAGAGAGAGAAAGAGAGAGAGAGAGAGAGAGAGAGAGGAAGCATCCACTGGGCCTGGCTTGCCTAAAACACTCTCTATGCTCTATCTGTTTAAATATGCATGTATTTGCTTCCATTGCCTGACTAGTATTTTGTGGACCAGTGCATCAAAAACTAGAAAATGTATTATTTCTGATTGTGTTTGAGGAATGTCATATCATGAATGTAGAAAAGGCCATGCTGAACTTATTTGTTTGTTTGCTTGTTTCCCAGGGTCTGTATCTGTGCATGAATCCACTGCAGGGTTTATGTTGTTGTTCAGCTGGTCCGATCATCAGACTTGAGAAAACACCATTCTGACAATTCTCACACTATTTTGTCCTTACATTTTTGCAACATTGTTTGAAAACTGAGGGTCAGTTTCAGTGCTTATGTTGGCTGTGGACGTGCCGTTTAAAACGTCGAAAGCTCGTCAAAAGGCCAGAGTTTCTGTTTTCTTTTAGGAATGCCAGGCTTTCCGTTCCAGCTCTCGTTTCCCCAGAGGGGAATAAAGCTGGTTACTCTTATTTGGTAATTCATCCCATCCTCAAGTAAACAACTGTACTGGGCACAGTGAAGTTTATTTACGTGCATCATGATTGTGTGGATGTGTACTACCACTTTAAAAACCCCAAAGCCCACCCACATCCACATTTACAGGACTGTGAATTCCCACAGCATCCCACAGTACAACCACTTGAGATCGACAGACACGCCTGTGTGTTTCTTTGGGAGCAACAACTGCTTTGTTGCATTGAATATTTAGTCCAGCAATTCTTAGCTGAGCCCTGGGAATCATGTTTACATTTTGCGGCAGTTATTGAGGTGTGGATGATGTGGTTGAGCAGTGATCTGAATGGATAGGATGGGAATGGATAGGACACTGGGTAGTCATCTTTGTTGCAAACTAAATATCTCTGTAAGGAGCTTGGGAGCTTGGGATGGTAACTTTGAACAAATGAAATTGCAGGTTGCTTGAGATTGGATTTAACAATAAATGCACCCTGTTATTCACCCTCAAATACTCAAAACAGAAAGTCACACTCCTCACTTTGCTGTCAACTGTTTCACTAGCCTCTGACATGTTGGTCCTTTGTTCGCAATCTAAGCTACATGGGCATCTACTACTGTGCTGGATTGCAAAATATAAACACCTCATGATATGAACAACAATAGAACAGGGGTTATTTACAACTACAGCTCCCATCAATGTCGTAGTCACCAGTCCAAATTTCTCTGGTGTAACCCCACTCCTATTTGTTGACTAGCCATCAAAAATATTACAATCCGCAATAGTATAAATACTGTTTCAGTGATTTTTCCACACTGTCACTGTAATTATTCTTTAAACTTACATGAACTGGCCACTGCTGGGCAGCAGAAAAAAAGATGTAAACACAGCACAAACATATCACCCTTAAGGCCACTCCGTATAATAAATCCTATGTTTACTCTCTTTATTATGGTCACAATCAACTCTTAAGGGAAATATCTGGCTGGTAAATGCTGCACTATGTTCACCAGCTAGTTGCTAACGTCGTCTATCTGGTGTTTAGTGTTGGACAGGTAATGTTTTGTGCGTTCATCAAACCTTATTTGCTGAGAACATCCACCCTTCTCATACAAGTATTCATTTGATCCATCGTTATTAGAAAAGTATTGATTATAGTGCCTTTAAAGTTAGTGGTTCTAAAAAGCAGCTTTAATAATCCACTGTGTATACTTTGTGCGTGCGTAATGGTAAAATGTAAACTCTTCCACATGTTCATTAAAACCTTCACTTTCCAGAAACAAAAAGTGAGGCCGTGACCTTGGTGTCCCTTAACGCTTGCTACGACCTTGTCCATGAGGCTTTGACACTGAGACAATGGATGACTCATGCAGTTGTTGTAATGTAAATCGTCACGGTTATAATTACCCATTACAGACAGAAAACTCTATGAACAGATTTTTAGCTAGCTAAAAAGGACTCTATGTCAAAGTGCCCAGATCTGAGTATTTTAATTACAGCTGATTTTGTTTGTTTTTTAATATAATTTTTATATTTTACTTTCATATTTGTCCAAATGTGTCAACCCTTTTCTAAAAATGCACTGCTTTATGATCACATTACTGTGATTCCATCATGCTCAGCCTGGTACTTTTCTGACTGAAAAGTTTTATTTGACTTCGTCTTTGCTCTTTTGCCTAGTCTGTTTCTTTGCACTCCCTCTCCTCCCACATATTGTACTGTCAGCACCTTTATCCCCAGCATACACATATAGTATATTCACATACATACACCCTCTCCTCCTCTCCCCATGCTAGCACATGGCTCTGTTTCAAAGCAAACTCTCAGCTAAAAGGTTAAGTCACTTTGTTCTTGCTGCCTTTGCCTTATTAAGTTATTGGATGAGCTGCTGGCAGATTACGTTTGTCATACAGCATTTAGTTTGCTTTATTACAAAGGTCAGTGGATTGTTTATAAGTATGTCTCTATATCAGAACTGGGAAGGAAATTAGATATTAGAGAGAGATTGTGTGCTGTGTGAGAATAAAGTGCTAGCTTTGTTTTTCTTTCTCTCTTTCTTTCTGTTTGTAGGGTGGCCAAAGCCATGAAATTGGCGCTCTATGAGACTCCCACAGGCTGGAGGTACTTTGGGAACCTGATGGATTCTGGCCGTTGTTCCCTCTGCGGGGAGGAGAGCTTTGGGACAGGTACAATATATTAGGCTACAGCATACTCAGTCCAATGCAAACAACTCAGATTTGTGAATGCTTAATGTAGTCAATATAAAGAAACACAGCTACAAGGCAGGAGTAGCCCGTTAACGTGAAGAAAAGGTTGCTAATTCGAATCCCTGGACCAACTTGGAAAATGTGAGTGGGTGTATGAGTTAGAAATCCCCTCCCCTCAGCAGCAACTGTTGTTGAGGTGCCTGCAAACAAGGCCACTGCTAGAAGACTGCACCGGCCAGCTGCTGCTAACTGTGATTATGCACCAGAGACTTGCTGAAACACTCACCCAGCAAGTCTGTCCAGTCAACCTTCGCTAAATTTAAAGGGAAATTACATTTTATTACAACTTGGATCCCATTGTTATTGTTTTGGCCATCATTTTTATTGGTTATGATAATACTGGATGGTCCAATAGAGCAAGAAACACAAGTGGTTAGACAATCAGACAGGTTGTAACCAGGCGTTCAAGTGGCTGCATTGGTAGGTTTGATTAAGGTAACCGTAGCACAACGAAAATGTTGATTTTTTTTTTTAAGATATTTTTTTGGCCTTTTTGAGCTTTATTTGACGGAGACAGCTTGAAGAGTGACAGGAATATGGGGAGAGAGAGATGGGGAATGACATGCGGGAAAGAGCCACAGGTGGGATTTTAACCCTGGGCTGCCACGGCAAGGACTAAGCCTATCAATTCTTTTAACATCATCTAAAATCACAAATTTGCTCTAAAAAGCTAGCTAGATAGCTAGCTAGCTATCCTTAGGCCCATGTTACAGTAAGCAGAGTTGGTCAAACCTGTACCAGAAGTCATCCTATGAACTGTAATGTAATGTTAACAACATAATAATTAAAAAAAATTAAACTGATTGCTTTTTTTTCTCAAAATAAGTTTGACTAACCTGTGGGCTTATTTAAGATCATCGTCTGACTACTCGTGTTTCTCAAATGATGACAGAAACTACAAAAATAACATCCAAGTGTTTATGAAATCACCATTTCCATTTAAAGGTGAATCATTTTCTCTTAATTTTCCTCTTCCCTTCTCTACCGCATACTCAACAGTCTGTTCCAGGTCTAGAGTTGCAAGCAGTGCATCCTGACTGCCTGTAGCTCCAGTCAGAGACGTGTAATAGATGTGAGGGCTGTGACCCTGACTGCATGTGTAAATAATCCCCATTCTTCTGCTATAAAAGGAGACAGGGGCTCCCTGAATCACTGCAACATGCAGACGGGCCTCCAGTGGCAATGTTTTCTATGAATGCAAACGTAGAGACACACGCAGAACAGTCAAAAAATATAAACAGTGTCCATGCACAAATAATACACACACACACACACACACACATGCGCGCGCGCGTTTCCTTTTCCCCTCCCTTCATCTCTCCCTACATCTGCCTTTCAATTTCTACTACTCCATCTCCCATTTTTTCTCTTCACCTTTTTACAACTCAGACCTATTTCAATGTCAGATTTAACTCTCTCTTTTCAATTCTTCTTTGGTTTACCTCCTCTCTTGGACTTTTAAACTTTTAGAACAGTGGGAACAAGGAAGAAAAAACTAAAATATTAGCAGGTGTGAATGGGAGAATAGTGAAGAGACGCTTGTAGGAAAGCGAGCAGAGGGAGTTTAGTGAGTCCAAATATGAGACATATTGACGAGGAGGAGAGAAATGGAAGGAGCAGAGTCTCAGAGAGCACAGAGGACTATGGGAGCTTACTTGTTGTCTACCCATGTAAGGCCAAAAGCTCAGAGAGAGCCCTGAGTAATAAATCATCAGAGCTGTACACCACTCCTGCTCTTTACTGACTCTAATACACTCAGACACACTTGGAACTTCTTTGTTTCACCAATGTGCCATTAAATAAAGTCTTTATTTAAACAATGATAACAGGTTAAAGTGACATAACTGAGCTGAAAAAGAAGCTGTAATTGTGACATATATTTTACAGTGATGGTGGAAACGGTCTGGTTGTGTTTTGGTGGTAGAGTAATTAGATTTGTACGTTCCACTGGGTGACCCTTCTGTCTCTTTCAGTGTCAGGGAGCGAGACAAAGGAAGCCAGGCAGTGAGACAGGGATTAAATAATGGCAACTGTCAGTTTCCTAACAGCTGTATACCACTAGAGCCGGACACAGAGCGGGGAAGCACAAATTCTGTTTCCAGTGTTTAGTGGAAAAAACAAAAGCAAATAACTGTTTAGATATAGAGCAAACATTATGAAACTTTTTTTTTTTCATGAAATAAATAAACATGTAACTTAATATGAGTCCATTTTCTACTCCAAGCTCTGCCATGGAAACAACATATTCAATCTTATTAAAATGTCAAAGTATCCCCTTAACAGATACCTTTACTGTGCAGCTGTTTTCAGGAACAGACTGATAGCTCCCCTGTGAAGGAGACTGATCAAGGGCGTGAACTACTCCTCTGACTAGAGTGTATGTGTGTTTTAGAGTAGGGAGCAGGAGACGTTAATTGTGTGGGGATGTTTGGTGCATCTCCAAGCTCAAGCACTCTCCGTGACCTTCTGTTACACATGGTGGAGTTGAATACTAGGCTAAATTGAATCTTTAATCTGCTTGATATAAATTGTGAATCAGTACATCATTGTGTGAACAAAAATGTTAAGAATCTAAGCCTGTTATTGGATTTTCTCACCAGGGCCCTGCAGAAGCTTTGAAGTTTTTGTTATTTTTATGACATTTTGGGAAATAAATTCATTGAGTAGATGGTGAGTTAGATGATAAGATATATGCTAATCTTATATCTGTCTGTTAAGTATGCTGGAACCAGAAGATAATTCACTGAATGTAAAGACTGGAAGCAGAAAAATATCTACCTACCTAAAAGTCTGTGCCTAACTTAAGCTAACAGGCTGCCAAACATTTTCTCAGAATTCCTTAAAACTTAATTTTAGATGTCATGCATGAAAACAAAGTTAAATTGCGCACATAGTGGAGTTGTCTTATGTTATTTTTCATTACCTCAGTTTGGCTCCTCAAAGTATGAGAAGTTCATGAAGAGTTGAGGCATTTTTTTTGGTGTTTTCTTTCTCCTTCAGGTTCAGACCACATCCGTGAGAAAGATGGTTTGTGGTCAGTGTTGGTGTGGTTGTCCATCATGGCCGCTAGGAAACAGGGTGTGGAGCAGATCGTCAGAGAGCACTGGGCCAAGTTTGGACGGAACTACTACTGCAGGTAAAAGCAGTCACTTTCCTTATTTGACTCATTATATCCTGAATTTATTTATATCTACAAGCCCTGAGAGTGACGTCATGATTCCCTTTTCCCAAAAGTCTCGATCCCTTGCATCCCTACCAAAGCCAACTATGTCTCCCAGGCCTTCACCTTCGTTCATTTCTCCTCCAGTCCTCCTCACTGGTTATCACTTGTTCTTATTTTAACCTCTCCCATGTGAGAGGCACATATAGTTACTGCAGTCAATGTTCCCACTGACAGTTGCTGCAGCTTTTCACGTTCCCACAGAGAGATTTCCTAATCTGATGTAGATTTCCCACACCATGTAGATGGAGAGGATATGCAGGACAGGTCAAGGACCAGAATCCAAAAAAGTCTGCAGAACATAAACATCTGTCATCATTTTGAGTAAAATTACCAATCACCCTGACAAACCTTGTCTCTTGCAGTTAAGGACATTTTAAGTCCCACTGTTATAAACTGGCTGCACTGACTTTTTGTTGTGGATAAGGCACTAGACATTTACTTTAAAATGTACATTCATCAAGCTTTTCTTCTTACTGTTCACTGTATTAGTATTCATGTGTTTGTGTGTTGGTGCTTGTCAGGTTTGACTATGAAGGCCTGGACCCACGTGCAGCCTTTTACCTGATGAGGGATCTGGAGGCAGTACTCTCAGACAAAGCATTCACCAGCCAGAAGTTTGCTGTAGGAGACCACATATACAGCGTGGAGAAGGCCGACAACTTTGAGTACATCGACCCCGTGGATGGAACAGTGGCTCGAAACCAGGTCAGTCCGGGCTTAGAGAGGAAAGAAAGAACATAGAAAAGAAAGATGAATTTAGGAGGATATGCAACGAAATTATATAAGTGAAAAATGAGTATTACTTCATAATACTCAGCAGCCGGAGACATCAGAGGGAAAATGAGAAAACATTTTCTCCATAAAATATGATCCACAAACCTGTGAAATAGTTGGTCGTGTGTAACTTAGTGCCCAACCTAGAGCCCGAAGTCACATAGTGTGGTAGCAGACATACAGGGCACAGAGTGAGAATGACAGGGTCAGCATTCACCCTCTTGCAAGTCAGTAGCATCAAAATGATGCTGAAAGAGTTATTTTAACGTAGAAATGTTACACACTGTTGCTTTGTGTAGCATGCTTGAGTATGAATGCCTCAACTCAGATGAAGTACAGGGAATCGTGGCAGAAAACATTTACATTGTTCTTTTATATGCCACTGATCCTGTATTTATGTCTCTGGTATTTACAGTACTTAGTCTAAGGAAGCGGCCCTATACAATATGAAATGTACTGTTCAGTTAATTCCTACTCAATCCAATTAGCATGATATTAGATTAATGTGAGTTAATGAAGCTGAACCTGAGAGAGACCTCAGCAGGATTATGCACTAAGGAAATTGGAACATTTCTTTCAAAGCCTTCAGTTTGTCCCATGTACTGGATGAGACAGTCCTGGAAGGTCCCATGGAAACGCTCTGGTACGCTGCTCTTTAACAGAGATATTTGACCAGGCATTTTTGTCGCAGGTTGTGAAAGTGTGAACTAGGCTCATGTTGCCCCTCACTAACTGTCAAATACCAGTGGGTGTTTTGTTTTGTTGTGTTTTTGATAATCTGTGTTGCTCATGATATCACACTGTGTGTTAGGTCAGGTCCTTTGGGGTCAGGTCTGCCTGAAGACATCTTCAAAATGCACACCTTCTCTGAGTCTCGTTCATACACTTGTGCTCACTTATCAGCCTCTTGCCAGATAGACCACCCACTTAGCTTTAATGTTGTCTCATTAGAGAGGTTCTATGTTTGGACATTGGACAGTCTACTTTCCATTTCACACCATAAACATATGGTCTTTATTGATACGCTTTTTTGTTGTTATTGTTTTTAATTATTTTTATCATTGTCTATCTGTTTATCTTTATTTATTTTATCTTAAAAAGCTCATTGTAACTTTGCTTTGGAAAGTGCAATGTAAAATAAGTGTATTATTATTTTTATATGCACACTCACACATTACATACAGCACACAGTGATAACTCCCTGGGTCAGTATACCCTCCCTCTCTTCCTCCCCCTCAATCTCTGTGAAGTTTACCCAGCTGACTCCCTCTGTTCTGCCCAGAAATGTGTGGAAACTCATTGCTGGCATCAACACTTCTTTGCCTTGGCCCCACCTAATACCACACACACACACACACACACACACACACTGTGCATTTTTGGTGTGTACTGTCCGTCAGTCCAGTTGTCCCTGTGCCTAAGTGTGAACATATGCAAACCCTTTCATATCCTACACATGTGCACACTTGTGTTTGCTGGAAAAGGTTGTGTCTACAGTTTGTCCGTCAACTTCACCTTATCTTAACACTGTAACTCAAAAGTTCTTGGTGTCCCGCTGTGAATTACTCCACCGTGTTACCATGGTTACAGCAGCTCTACAGCTAGTTAGTCAGTCACCCCAGAATGTGATTTAACCTCACTGGCAAATCCTCAGCATCCCAGTCGCCCCAGTGTGTGTTATTACAGTACACATTCCTCCCAGGACAGAATTATATCAGCTGTCGTCTCACTTGCAGTCTCTCCGTTGCAAGTGTGTTTGAAGGGGGAAAAGTTGGCACATACAAACACACACTCACACAAACACGTAGAGTATGGGGGATTTACACAGCAGTGGCATGGCAGCCTTTTGTAGTCGACTACTGAATTCATTCTGCGTTGCCTGCATATCTCAGACAGATTGATAGTGGATAGATGAATAGATGAATAAAAATCATTGCCATAGAGCCTACATAATACCTGAAGGCAGGTACTGCTATCTGTTATGGGTAACTTTCCAAAAATGCAGTATGTAACCAGCTTCTCTCTCCTATAGTATGTAACGTTTCTTCATTAAAATGTCCATAAACAGACATAATATATGTTGTTGAGGTGTGTACCTTACCCCAACAATGTCCAAACCCAGAGAAATACATAATTTTATTCAGGTAATGGTGCGTTTTCCTTGCTTGCCTCTAGTTGTTAACTTCCAGGCAAACATGGGGTACATTGAATACATCAGAGTGAGGAAAGAAGTTGGCAAACCTGACTAAACATGACCTGAAAAAAACTTTCATACATTATCTTGTCCATGTCATGTTAGATTTATCAGCAACAGTGGTTGTTTAACAATGAAAACAATGAAGACACAATGAGGTCATCAAACTCCAGGTTTTGTTATTATTTTGATGTGACAGACGTCCTAGCGGCAGAAATCACATTGTCCTATTGTGTGTTTAAGGAAATAAACATTTTATTTACAGTCCATAGCTTAGACAAAAGTTGCTAGGTGTCTGTCTGTCTAATATTAATATTAACACTGATAGTAATATAAAATTGAAATCCAAATATGTTTAATTACATACCATGGTACCTTAGACAAAACAAATCAAATAAATTACACACATAAATAAGTAATTAAGTACACATTCAGGATGCAGATACTGAGGTTAATCTTTGCTTAATTTTGTATTTATTGCTAGTTTAAAAAGCTGTTTTCACAGAAGATTTACATTTATGTGACATAAACATAATAACAGACATCAGTTCTGACCAAAAATATGGTGACTGCATTTTGCCTTTGTAACTCTATAGCTAGTTGATATACAGAGACAGACGCACACACACAGCGACTGGTATGCACTCCACTCAAGGCCCCTGAGCTTTGCAGCCGACATTGTTTTTAACAGGCATTAGTCAGCCTCCTGATAACTGCTACTCTATTGTTAGAGATGAGCTGCCACGCACACAAAAAGAAAGACAGACAGGCAGGCGGACGGACATCTCTTATTATCGCTTTCTCTCTTCACCCGGACTTTGACGTGTTATACTCCAGAGCCAAAGTCAGATTGTGGACCAGAGTTACTGTACTTTACTTTTATTACCACAGTCTATAAATGATAAAGCTGAGTCACAGTTTGAAGAGGTTAACAGCTATTGGTCTGAGATGGGGTTTCTGGGTAGAACACTCACTTGACTTTTTACTCCTATAACTCCTATAATACTCCTCACTCCTATAATAGTGCATGTTTTGACAGCACTGCTACAATTACAGCAGTGTGTTTTATCACTGGGACATTTTTCTTCTTCGTGCTTCTTGTTTTTTCTCAAAACATATTGCCGTTTTTCCGCCCGAGCTTGACTTTTGCTCTAATGGGATAAAGGGAAGAGGCACTGTGGAATTTCAGACAGATAAGAGTCATCACACATCCATTAGTCAAAGAGTCTTATCTTCTTTACGTCAGCCAGCGAGAGTTGTAGTAGGTGATCCCAAAGCAACAATATCCTTTTTTTCCTGAAAATGTTGAGCTTTGCTTCAAAGAGTTTATAGTAGAGGCTGTCGAGGCCTTTAAAAATTGATGAAGAAGGATGTTTGTTTGCTCTGGTTTGCTGTGGAATTGTTTTCCTCTGTCAGAATGTTGAGAAAAATACAAAACCTTTGAGCTACTGAACAAAATGTTTGATTGTCCTCCTCAAATTTAATGTAGTCAGAGTTCTTGAATTACATTACTGAACTTCATAGGCAGTACTGTAGGGGATGCAAGCATTTAGTATGTAATAAAGGAACTCAATCCCAACAAAGCACACAATGATAGTGGCATCTAGTGGATGTTTTAGTTACTACATATTGAAGAACTTCTGCAGGTTTTTGTCTTTACTGACTGCATTATTGCAAAATAATTAAGTACCATATTTAAATTCTATATTATATAAGAATCCAATACTAAACACTTATATTAACACTTATATATTGTATGATGAGGCTCATCGTGGGTAGAGTGAAGTTATGCATTTAGTTTAGTATGCAGTGCTCATTGGATTATCAAGCAGATTTACCTAACTTCGTGGTGACCTACAAAGGCATTAAACAAGTTACTTTTTCATCTTATATTATAAACATTTTTAAATTTTAGGGCATTTGGTTTGTCTCTGGTAGCTTCACAAAGAGAAAGTAAATTAGTAAATTAAAACAAAACTGGAATGGTTAAATAGTTTAATTGATAATGAATGGTTTGTACGTTTCTAGGGTTTAAGGATCATCTTCAGTGATGCGGCTCGCCTGGTGTTTCGGATGAGTGGAAGCGGTGGAGGGATGGGTGCCACCATCCGCATTTACGCAGAGAGTTTCGAGAGAGATCCTGAGAGACACAACAGAGAGACACAGGTAAAGAGGAAGTGTGATGACGTGTGTGTGAGATTGTATCTTGAGCACATACAGCACGTCCACGTCTGTTTTTGTTTTCTGGTTGAGTGTCTAGCACTGACTCTGTCACTTTACAATGTTATGAGCTGAAATGTTGTTCACAATCTGACCAGTTTAGTCACCATAAAACAGATAATATCAAATCTTTATTGACTTATATCAGACAATAGCAGGAGTTATGTTTCACAATGACACAGTGCTCTCTTCAGATTCTATGTATTAATATATAGTATCAGATATATAGAGTTAGATTGTGGTTTCTATTAGACTGAACAACAAGGAGAAAATGTCTTAATATCTTTCCAGCTACAGGATTGGCAATAGAATCTATGCTGTGACGGTAAAATGTAATTTCATGCAGTAATGCAACTTCATGTGACACTACTAACATTGATTGACCTGTAGACTTTGGAGTGATTAGCAACACTAGCTTCTTGTGTTGTTATGGATGTTGAAATTGGTAGTGTACTTTAACCATACAGAGGGGTTGTAAAGCCGCAGTCATGACGTCTAGACAACCTCATTTAGGTTTGGCCACCTAACCATGCAACTAATGAAATTAATTAAGACCCCAGTTTGTGCCATTCTACATCTACAAAAAGTCTTGTCTTCAGCTTGCAGAGTAAAAATGTTAACTTGAGCATCAAAATGTATTGCATTCTAATACTATTTTAAAGCTATTGGTTTAAGAATGACGAACTTATAAAACAGCAGTCACTTAATTTGTTTTCTATGTAATGATTTAATCTCAAAGTGATATCACAAATTCAAAAATTAGAGCCCCAATTTCTATCCTCAGGAAAAGTGAATTCATTCATCAAGTACGTTATGTTGTACAATAACTGTTACTGTCAATATGTTTTCCTTGCCTCTGATGTTTGACCTAATGAACCCTTGGAATCATTAATATTGGATCATAATTTCAATTACTAATCGTTCTGCCCTTTAGCTAAAGCGCATAATTCATCAGACGTGATGTACATGATTAGACAGCATGCTTATGAAGGCTAAAGTACTGCATGTACTTTTATATACATGGGCTGTTTGCGTTTGTGTTCAGTCTACTTAATTTTCTGTACTTCATGTAGTTTTACATTGTAGCTGAGTCATGTAATATACTTCTTAAGCAATGCTATTGGTGTGCAGTGCCCATACACAGCATAAATATATCTCCATATACTGAATCAGTATCTGTAAACATCACCCAATTCTTCTTAGTCTTCATTCAGATTTTGTGCATTTCTTTTTAAGATGTTAAATTAAAAATTCAAAAAAGATATTTTGCTACCTTAGGTCATACACCTGAAGCAGCACAGCATTTCCTCATACCTGATTTCTTTATTACTCCACACCGTTCCCATTGTACACATTTTATGAATTAATCATCCTTAACAACTAACAAGAACTGGTTGATAGCGCCTCGATAAAAAACTCTTAACATCTATATTGACAGGTTTTATAGGACTCTGTTGACATAAGTGAAACTAGGTTATCTGTGCTGGAAGCTGTTTAACAGCATTGAGCTTTTAGACCCCAAACTCACATGATATCTACCATATATCTTGCACAACAAAACAAAGCCTAGGTCGATGTCTCCTCTGAGATGTACTTATTAACCACTGTAATTTAGAGAGTCTGAGAGAGTTAATGCAAAACAGAGTGATTTCTGCTGTAGAAATAAATCCAAATTTAATAAGATTTAGCGTAAAGGTGGTTCAACGTGCAAAATAATACAAACTATACACATAACCAGTACAAAAACAACAGAGACAATATAAGAAAACGCATTAAAAACTTTAACTATCCTTCCTGTGACAAACCAATGACTAACCCAACGGACCTGAACTCATGAACTCATATTGATGTTACTGGTTTCCAGGAACAGTAAAAATTTATGTACTGAGAGAGAATTACTGTATGATAGCAGGTGAAGCCAAACAGCCAAAACCTAAAGGGTGACTTTAGTTGAAAAAACCTTCTGATTTAAGAAAACCTGAAGTTGCACTTCCAGAAAATGTTTTTTTCCACATGATTCAAAACATCATCAGTCATTGTTGATCGTTGCTGAAGATGTTACTTCATTTTATTTCACTTTATCTATGTTATTTTACATTTGTTCCACGCTGCAGGTGGTGCTCGGTCCTCTCATTGCCATCGCCCTGAAGATCTCCAACATCCATGAGAGGACAGGACGCCGTGGCCCTAACGTCATCACATGAGCAACCAGGAAAACACATGCACACGCACACACATGCATCTACTTGCTCACACAGAGAAAAATATCTTCAACATACTCTTCCTGTGCTTATCTGCCAAAAATCCCTTGTGTGCAGCTTCATTTTTCATTTTTCTTTTCATGATGAGTAAACTGAAGGTGCTTTATCTCTTAAGAAGAAAAGTAATGTTGTTGTTTATTGACCACTATCATCTGTCAGCTGTTGAAAACTTCAAATATTAAGTGTCTGAACCAGGGAAGATATTTTATTATAGCCATGGATAAATAATGAAAAATATGTAAACAGCTGACATATTATGAATGTGCAGACTGACTGTTAATGTTTGTGGCTTGCTTTTATGAAGATTTATTGACTAAGGGAGCCTAAAAGTGTCATATTTTTTTTCACCATGCTGTTTTTCTAAAACAGTGCAGTGTTCACTTTTGATATTGCTTGTACCTGTTCTCTCATAAATGACACTGTGTTTTTCTTTTTTTTCATTTCATGCTAAAGTAATCCAACTGTTAGTGTTACTGTAAGTGTAAAATAAAACAGGCCTTACATCACAATATATCAGTGAATTGAATTGCAATTTGTTGGCTTGTGATATAAAATTAATGTTAATGCATATCTTGACTTATGTTTACTACCTAAGGACAGAGTATTCAAAATGTAAAACAAAATAACAAATAAAGTCGCAGGTAATGAAAAAGAAATTATATATTTTAGATATGTTTACTAATTGGGCTTTTTCTTTAACCTCTCTGTTTATGCCTTTGGGAATGCTGTATAACCATATTGAATATATTATTTCTTTTTTTTTTTGTTAAATCCAAATAAACTTTTTTTTTTTTTGCGTGTAGCATTTGCCTTTTTTGATTGAATCGGACAGGTCTAATGGGGACAAATAAAAATACATCAGCGTGAGATATGTTGCCCTTAGGCATTTTTGGATTTTAATTAAACAAATTCTTCAGAATTAAGAGCACCATGTTGTGCTGATGCTATATATCATGTGGTGATTGAACATCCTTGAGGAAAAGGAGGCTTTTGTTTGCCGTGAACAGCACCTGCTTTTGAACCGCAATGTGTTGAGGCTGTTGTGCTGAGATAAGAAATGAAGAGGGTTGATCTTTATATGCCCTGAATAAGACACGCAGAGCAGGAACTCATAAACACACTGATTACCGTCATTATGAGTTGAGGATATGCCAGTGGATATCCGCGAGGATGTGTTCACTCAGTCAGCCAAACATTACCTGCCAGCCATTACAGGTTATTGCTCCATCCAACTGTTTTATAATGTCAGGGGTTATTTCTGAGGTTGGATGAGGATCAATGCCGGTTTGTCACCTTTGAATTTGTCACTAAGAAGCCGCTGAAATTGTTCATGTCAGTGACATGTTTCTAACAGGAAGGGTAGGAGACATTATTAGATTAATACATTTCTTTAAAGTACACAGTTATGTAATTAAGATCCACCCTTTTCACCCTTTTTGCAGAAAACCGTTGCTCCACCAGTATCTTTATTGTGGTGAACTTTTCAACTGAACTGAGTGTGCTTCAGTGAGCCACATGGTCTATTAAAACGGTTACATGTCACAGTGTCATACACAGTAAACATGTGCAAATACAGTGCAGACTGAAAACACTTCAATGCCTGCCTCAAGACATGATCAGCCTTTGTAAATATAATATAATACCACTAGTTATTTGTATCAATATGTAAAGGAAATAAAATCTGAATTAAATGATAAGCAGCCGAAAAGGGGTAGACATGAATAACTGTATACTATTACTATTCTACCTACTCCTTTTTGAACGACGTAAGATTTGATTGTATGTTGTTATGACAACTTGATCATTGAGTCTGTGTATGGGTTCAGTATTTGTTTCAATTTTAATGCCATTTTGTTTTTTTGTTGTTGCCATTTTTTCCTTTTACATGTTTCAAATAAATGTAAGCGTATGAGCAGACTTCTATTATAAATCCACGTCATTGAAAGTACTTGCAGTCATCAGCTAACATCACAGGCATTCATCTGAGATTGGACAAAAAGCTTCCTTTTTTTTCTGCCACAGCCACTTGGAATAGTCTGCTAATTAAATTTAACTTGATGAGTCCTAACATATTATTATGTATTTTAGTAATATCTATTCATACTGATTTGCTACCTTGGCCAAGTTTGTATAGACATAAATAAACAAACAACTTTTCACTATTGTTGCAGCATGATCACAAGCTTATTGGCATAAATATTGACAACCCAGTAGTTTCGAAAATACATTTCTCAGTGTTGGTTCAACCTACTTTGAAATTATATTTGGCTGCCTTGTAAGAAGATTTGCTTTTAAAGACTAATAACTCAGTTGGCTATATATTAAGAAAGAAACATTGAACACAAGTACTACAGTATAATGATATGATTTTTTTATTCAATAACACAACAGGAGTAGCATCAGGAGGAGTAGTAGCCCTATTCAAACAGATGTATTATACTTGTAATTATACAAGACTGCTTAATATAAAAGCTAAAGTGCAAGTAAAAGTTTGTCAATTAAGACATTCATGGATCCAACTGGATTAATACTGTCCTTGGTTCATCACACCACAAAAGCAGCACAAACCTTGCTTCAGGAAACCAGAGATAAAACCATTTGAGCAAGATCAACACAAAACCACAGTCTAACCCAACAGGCCAAACCTCTTCAAAGACCTCTGGGCTGAAACAAGCCTGTTAACGTAGGGTCAGCACAGACATTTGAGTTCAGAGGTTGAGCGCGCAGGCGATATCAACACATCTCTGAGGTTCATCATTTGGAAGCCAAGCGATCCAACCACATTTGGAGGAATCTCACATTTTTCTGGAGCTTTCTCTCTTAGCTCAGGCAGGAAGTAATATCTATCAGCAATCTCCATTCATCCATTTTCTTTCTGCCACTTGGGCAGAAAAGTTTTGTCCTTCAGTGTCCGGACAAGGCCTCTAACTGCTCATCTGCATCCACCTCCCCCTGCTGAATACGCTCTACTTGACTGTACCGAGGGGGCTGTTCCCAGCTCCATGTGCAGTCTGGAGCCTCTGAGCTGTCCTGGCTATACAGAGGAGGGGCAAGACTCATCACCACATCGACCCCATCAACCACGACCACACACTCAGAGACTGCATTGGGACACACTTGACTGCCTTGGGACTCCTCATATGATGGAGGGAAGCAGCTTGGCCTGCAGAGGGATAAAATTATGGGAGCATTAGTTTTGTTTCATTTAATTTAGTTAGCATAGGGGGTCATTTCTGTCCCAGATCAGAGGTTAAATAGGAATCCTAAAAGCCAAAACAAAATGCAAGCATTTTTTCCTATTTGATTTGCAACAGTAATTCAATTATTTGAGTTGAAAACATTTTTTATGTTTTTACATTGATATTTTTTCCTATATATCTTGCCTGGTGCTTTGTAATTCAGTGTTTTAATACAAATCAGTAGGCAGTATTTGCACATGCATTATGATTTCTTTTTTTAAAGTGTATCTGTGGTCACAGGTGGGCTTACCTTTCAATAGTGTAGACCTGGATGTGCTGATCACGTCCTCCTCTCTGGTACATCTTGCTCTTCATGCTGTGGCAGATAGTCCAGAAGACTCCGATGAGCACAGCCAAGAAGCCGACCACGATCATGACATAGGCAGGGATGACCCACCAACTGAACTTGTACTCTGTCTGCACGGACACCAGGTAGGCCCCGCTGCAGGTCAATGCAAATCCCAAACCGGGCAGGAACATACGAGCCAGAGACCACAGCTGCTTCTTCATATTCATGATTCTTTATTTGAGTTTCGAGTTGCCTTTTTCTGATTTATCCCGTCCTCTGATGGCGAGAAGTACCTTCAGAAGTGTTGATGACACATCAAACAGGATTTAAGGCGTCTTATGGTTTGATCTCTAAAGTATCTGTTTAGTACCTAAACATAGATAAATCCTCTTACCAAGTATGAGTACCAACAAATGTAGCTGCAGTTGAAGGTGTGTGAATCTGTGAAAATGTCTTTGCCTGTTCAGACATAAGGGGAGGTGGCTGGGATGTTCCTGCCTTCTTAGTTGTATATTAACACAGTATTAATCTGGGGTCAGAAGGAAGAGGGAGATAGGGCTGGTGGTGAGACAAAAACACAGTCAGAGAAAAAAACTCTGGGCTGATAGTTGATAAGACAACAAGTTGACAACAGACTAAATTTCATAACAGAAAGATGTGGGCTCCCGTCTACAATGACCTTGCCTTATTCAGTGGCAGTTAAAGCTGCCTGTGTTATAATATTATATACAGTACATAACATACTTGAATGTAAAGATACTGTGATTGTGAATGTACTACTACTGAAGGATGTTTGTGCAAAACACATACTGCTATATGCATACTCACTGCTGTTATATAATCGTGTGAGAAAAGGAAATCTAATTCAACAGCAGTACTAGAACCTTTTTTATTAAATTAAAATTATTACTAGCCTCTGTTGTTGTTGTTTGAGCCTGACATTTCCACTACAGTTGACAATGACAATGACAAGGTCTGAAAGAAGTCTTGACACAAGTGTTGAAGGCAACAAAATATGTATATAAATAAAACACAGATCCAATAATGTGATATTTGTTGTTTGTTATATCTGTTTATCCTTTGCACATATTTCTTTACATATATGGCATGACAGTCTTGTGTCAAGGCTGATAAAATACTCGATAAAACACATTTAACCCAGCACCATTGTCCTTCATGATATTTTTTTAAGTTGAACTCTTTCCCTGTGATACTGAAGAAAAACAGTAAGATCATTAATTATAAATTTATTGCACATCGTGGAAACAATATGATTTTAATATATTTCAAGCAAGTGATGTATCTATGTCCATGTAAGGAAATTTATTTTTTATTTCATGGATGCTACTTAATCATCACAAAAGTGGGAGACAGTTCGTGCTGATAAAATGTTACAGTGTTGCACAACATTTTTCTTTGACACAGCACAGTTCAGAAGTCATAAGGTAATTTTTCCATAAACCTGTTTTCATAGACCTGGTAATTGCGGATAACAGCATGCCTATAACAAGCTGCAATGTTCAAGCTTACTCTGCAGTGGAAATACGACTTCCTTGTTACATAAACCTGAATAATAAACTATGCAGTAAGCAAGCCACACCTGGACAAGGTCGGTGTTCAAAACACCAGTTCTTATATTTTCTATAAGTCGTCTGTTGATCTTCTCTATATATCATCCTCTTCAGTGAAGGTTTTGCATACTTTTACAAGCACATGGATCAGATATTCTCAGTTTCAATGTGACAAAGCAGATTTTTGTGCTGCTCAAGCTTGTTTGAGTACTTTGATATTATCTAGAAACTTATCAGACAAATCATAACTTTTGTGCGATTGTAGTATAGTATAGTATAATATAATATAGTTGTTCTGCAGAGATGGATATAATATAAACAATCTTAGGACAACTAAAGACAATATGTAAAGGAAAAAAGATTGCTTTATATTCTGTTGTGTGGCATACATGACTTTCTATTGCCCTTGACCTACAGCCTGTTTGCAACTTGCTCTTTGTTTATTGGTCACCATCAAGTAATCATTTAATGGCACTTTATTATGAATGGTACAGTAGGCTATTTCTGAATAGTATTATGAATGGATCCATTCACACCCCCTCAACACATTTTGAATGCAGCACAGTCATCAGAGCTGTTATTGGCACTCTGAGAGTGTAATAGTTTTATGAACCTTATCAGTCTTATCAGTGTGGAGTTAATCCCATGAGCTCAGCTTGGGTAGTATCTAGATATTGCACCACGATGATGTTTTTCATCAGGTTAACACACCCCTGTGTCTGATGCCCACGTCAGATAGAGCATCGGCTTCTTAATAGGCAAGAATTACCAAGTAATAAGTTTTAATGGTGCCACTTATTACTGTTAAGCACATTATAAATCTTTGCTGCTGATCTACACATTCAGCAGTCTGATGCGATATGCTGTGCCCTATGATGGCAAACTGTGGTACCTTCAGCAGTACAGGTACTTTAATCTGTTTTGAAGATAACGTTAGCAACACGTCCCTAAAGATAGTGCATTTGTGACAAATCTGTCCTCAGTGCTGTTATCACAAATCGTCTGGAACAAATGAGCTGACCTGTAAGTGAAATCAAGCTAAGGACGGGAGAATGACATTGCAATATGCTGCACATATAGAGCAGATAGTCAGCAAATAATCAGAGGCAAGTGTTCACCTGTATCGTTGTGTAATTTCCATCTGGGAATGCATTATTGCTCATGGGGATTTCAGTGTCTGTGTCATTATAACAGATCCACTGTAGGTTAGAAATCCCATTTCAAAGTGTTTTTCCTCCATTCCTCTGGAGGCTTGTTTTATTTGCATAAAATCACTGTATGTGATTGTGTGTCTTTGGGGCCTTTGCTGGCCACACTGGAGGGAGCTGTTGGTAGCGTGATATGCACCTGTTTGGCACACTGCAGATAAGTGGGGGAAAAAATGACCTCATTATGAGGGTCTCTATCTATCAACAGATTAGTTGACATTATCTCTTGTATTATTAGAAGATTACAGCTGCTCTGCACAGTAGCTAGAAGATAACAGTGACTATTTTCTTCCACGTACAGGTAACTTTCCTTATAACACACAGTATGTTCTTATACTTTGCACTCATAATATCCAGACATGAAGCTACAGATCAGCAGCAAAATAAAGAAAAAACAACATAGGTATGACATACTCTTTGGAACTCATTTTTTGTCATTTGTTTGTCGCTTTGCTCAATAATTTATTCAGGTATTGAGACACCCTAGTGGTCTAGGTGTTAAGGTGCAGACCATTAACCACATTGTCTCCAGGATTGGTGGACTCTGTCTGAGGGGGAAAATAAAAAACTCACCAGCTGCATGCGCTGGGACACCAACAATGACCATGTTGAGATGCATTTATATTGAAATAGTTCCAAACCCTGGTTAAGATTAAAATTGTTTATCATGCGACTCTGATATAAACTATAACTACCTCACCTCTGTAATAAAAACACACAGGGAAGTAACTATTTAATCATTTTAGCAACTAATTTAGCATGTAGGACAGCCTATATGACACTGCGTCACGTTTTCTCCACACAGGGCACCCTAGAGGGCCCTTTATCATGCTTTATCTACCTTAAGGGGCGTCCAACATAGCACTTTTGCAGCATTTTTTTCCCCCAACGATTTTGGTGATTGCCCTCCTTGGTGTCACTGAGTGGTCCACCAGTGGTCACAAATTGGGGTCCGGACAGGGAACAATGCTTAATATTGTTCCCCAACTCTCTCTCCTCTCATTTTCTGTCCACTCTCCACTGTCCACTTAATAATAAAAAATTATAACTTGCTTGAGTATTGGGAGTTTTGCCTCAATCCCCAGTTCAAATGAGTGAATGTGGATTTGTTTTTGAATCTCACAGTCAACAGGCATTCATCATATGTTTTGTGTGTAAAATCTTAATCTGTAAAGTAAGATGTCAAATAAATATAGAGGAATAAAAAGTCCCAGACTTTTTCACATGTAAAGAACTGATATATTCAGGTCTACAATGCAGTCAGCAAGCCTCCAGATTCAGCTCTCTTTTCACACACACATACAGACAAACACACACGTCTTCTTTTAGACCTCATTATTGAGTGATAATTATAGACAGAGTCAGACCAGGAGCCATTAGCTGTGAGGGGAGGAGTGAAGGGCCGGTTATTAATCAGCTGGACTCTGATGAGGACCTGCCATCCCCTCTATCATTAATACACATCAGAGTCAGACTGCACACTCAGCAGTACACAGGTTCACTCATTATACGGTCACCACATGTGTAGACACACACTGAGTGGATGGGTATCAATAATTAGATTGTGTATTATGAGCATGGAATATATACACAGCAAGTTTATGCATGTACAGTAGTCCTTTGTAGTACCAGGAGAGGTCCAGTGGGGGCGATGTTGCATTAGTTTCTTTCACCAATGCCAGCGGCTAATGAGGAAGAGCCCTGCAGCGCTGCTTGATAAAAACAATTTAATAAGGGAAGATTTAAGATGTCTAATTAAAACAATCACTTTCTTCTATCACGGCAGGTCCAGTGGGTGCATCATGTGGAGTAAAAATATCTCTCAGTCACACATGTAACTTTAATAGGATCCATTTGGAGCCAGGGTGAATGTTCCAGCCTGCCTGGTTTCGATAACCATGATGCTCTATTTCACTGGAGATTGTGGTTGAGATTTTCCCCTATTTTGTCACAGTTTATAAATCTCCCAAGCGCCAACATCTTTATACTTAAAACCGTTCACTTAGGCACCAGCCATGGTGTTATTATTAGCATTTCGGAGATGCTAGTAAAGATAAAAGAGATCCAATGTCAGCCATGAATGTTGAAGAAAAACTGATCTTAAAACCTGGTCACAGAGAAAAGAAAGGGAGGGGATGGGTAAGCAGGCTAGAGGAAGGAAGGGAGGGAAGGAAGGCAGGAAGGTTTTAAAATTTTAAAACTTTCACTGCCACTTTAATTCTCTGTGTCTTTTTGTCTCTTCGTCTAAGTGGCTCTCTTACCACTCTCTCCATGTCCATCCTTTGGTGTTACATGTGCTCTTGCCTGTAGTGTTCCACTGCTCTTCCCTGTAGTAGCTGTATAAACCCTCGCAGTTGTCTGGACTAGCAGAGGCAGGAGGGGATCAATGAGGAGATCGATAGGGTCCCTGGGAGTCCTAATAGCCCTGTTACTGCTCCCTGACTCCCTGCCTGGCTGCCTGATATAGCAGTACACAAGGGGGGGAAGCAGTGTGTGTGTCTGTATGTGTGTGTCATCCAAATCCTGTCTACACCCCCCCGCTGAGTCTGTACTTACACTTAGGTCATGATACAGCACAACAAGTTCTGTAATTGTGCCCATTGATGGAACTGATGGCTGTGGATATGTCCTGCTGTGTTCACTTTCAGTCCTCATGTCATGTTCCCTGGAAGTAAACTACAAGAAGAAACAAAAATGATTAAAGTGTGCCACTGAAAGAAAGAATAGTTAACATGCTGAGGTACTGAGCTATTTTACTCAAAGGGGCACTGCACCATTTTCATCAACCCACTGTCCCGTGGAAATAAGTTCGTATTTACATTCCAGCAACTCACGATTTACACACAGTAAATCACAGTTTGTCCCTAACCTTAACTGCGCTAGATATCGTACAAAGTATGAATTCTAAAAAGGGTTGGATGTAAAAAATGTTGTCACTGCTTAGCCTGTGAAAACAGTTGTAGCCCTAAGTGCTTAAGTGGCTCTGGAGGGACCTCACTGCTGATGGTTGTTTTACAAATGTGGTGCCTAAAAGAAGTGGGCGTTTACCAGTCAGGGAGGCTCTTATAAATGTAGTGTAGTAAGTACCGAGTTGCATTTTGGGTTGCGTAGGAGCCATTATTAATAGAGAGTAATACAAAGGATTAAAAGCCTGAATATCTCAGCCTCTGCTGCATCAATTTGAAACATTTGGACTTTCTTTTGTTACATTTTACCTGTTGCTAAATGTGTGTCAGTGCATGTTTGTATTGGTGGTTTACTGTATATGTGGGTCACGTGGGTTCTTCAGGTGGCTGAGCGGCTTTTGTATTTATTTATTGATTATTTTGTTACTTGTTATTGTTTGCTATACCTCTTGAATGCAAGGCACACGAGCTTGCTTGTAATGAAATGTCCTACTAGTAATTCTTGCCTTGCCTATATCACTGGAGTACACCTTCAAAAGAGCAATGTGTAGGATTTAGTGGCATCCAGAGATGTGGATGCAGATTACAACCTACCTCACCTCACCTCACCTCACCTTCTCCTTTGTAGTATGAAGGAGAAACTATCTAGATACAGTGTTTAATTTGTCTCTTGCTAAGGTAAAAACACACAATGACTCTTAAATTCAGTTAATTATAAACTAATGAAAACTTATATTACAGTTCTATCATATTCTGTAAATAAAACCCCTTATGTTAGTCAGTATAATACAATAAATTTAGACCTATACACACACCTTAATGAAGGTTTAATTGTTTAGTTTTTGTTGAAACGGTTTCAGAAAGGTGTTCATTCAAATTTATGCTTATTTTGGAGTCAGATTACACTGAAAGGTGTCACTGGTGGACACAATATTAGAAACACAAGGCCTTTACTTGACTTCTACTTGAAATGGAGCATTTCTACATTGTGCTGCTGTCTTTACTTAAGTACAGGTCTTGGATATGACTTATAGTGTACCACTAGTTGATAACACATTCAAGTGGAAAAAGCAGTATAACTTTACCCTCAGCTCCACCTGGTGTGCATTTGTTACTACTGAGGTTTGACTAGAACAAAGAAACTGGATTCTATGTGTCTATTACAGGAAAAACCTGTGAGGCAAAAACTTTTGCAAACTCCCTGAGAAATATCTGATCTGTAGCTGCGATGACGAAGCCTACTGCATTGCATGTGTCATCCAGGCCTTGTCTACTACCCCCCTCTGTGCCTGCATTGATATTTACACCACGATACAGTACAGGTTCTCTCAGTGTGCCCACTCGAAAATGAGTTGTGAAAAAGTACAATATATCAAGACTGCCAAAGCTTGTTGCTATCTGAACACCCCGCTGATTTCCCAGATTATCAGGCTTCACACTGGCACCTCGGTTGTGGTAATAAACATGTGTAATGGAGGTTTGTTGGTGAGAAAAGGAGCAACAACAAAGTGAGTCCAATTTAGGTGTTTTTTACTGTCTGAATTTCAGGATATAATATGTAGCAATTAGATCAAAAATCGGGAACAATGAGGGTGAGTCTTCAGTTTAGTAAGCAGATGTCTTTGCAGTTGGGTCATCGCTGGGTTTCCCTCAAACATCAAAAACAGATGGGAAGCAAAAAAGACTACAAATAAGCATGTAGAGGCCGCTGCATCCGAGGACCCAACAGGAAAGTATTTTACAAAATGTGGGCTTTATACTCAAATACTTCAATCACATTGAGACACTTTTACAACATGGTGCCATGAAGGGGAAAACACGGTTGATGTGTGGTGAAACTTCTGGAAAGCAGACAGACTGAGTTACAGGGCATGGAACAAACCTTAGTGGGTTTCTGCTTTAGTGCCAGAGTAGAAGTTATCATTTCCAATAATGTGGGGATCAGTAAGTGTAATTAAATATAGAGTATTTAACAGTGCAGATCTACATGAAATGCCCACACTCCCATCAGACAATATGCCTCTGCAGCCCATTTTAGCTCTCCACAAATACGCCTGTGATCCCAACCATACACCACATACATCACATAGTGTGGATGTGAGGATGTTAAGTTCAAAGATCCGCAGTGGAGTCATGTTGAAGGCAGATGTTGCGCTATATATCAAGAGTTCCCGCATTACGTTCCTCCTGGGTAAGATGATAAGATGATAAGGCCAGGGCCGTCCTGCATGGGCCGGGGGGGAGAGGTAATAATCGCAGCGTATAATTCAGGGTAATGAAGGCTCCGCCACTAGATCAGCTATAAAGAATGATAGGGGAGACAGACGGGGAGCCGCTCACGCGTTTGACCTCCACTGGCATCCCTCCACCTCCTATAAATTTGTGCTGTGGTCTGACTCCAGGCAAAAGGAAGGGAACGAGGGAGACCAAAAGGAAGGAGATGGACAGATGTAAAGGAAAAGGAGGAGGAGGGAGAGAAGAAATGAGTGACAGAGTTAAAGAGAGAGGAGGAGCGCATGATTTAGACTCAGCCAAGACACAGAGGTCAAATCTTTTTCTCTGATCTTTGGAGAAATATACTGTACTTCTTCCTCGTTTGAGATTACTGGACCCAGAAGAGTGCTGCATAATGTGTTGAGCCATGTTGGGACTATGAGAGGAGAAAACATGAAAAAAAGTTAGGGTTAAAAGAAGACGAAGAAGATGAAGAAGAAGTTTCTTTGTTTAATTTCTTGTGATTGCAACACTGTGAGGGTTCTGTCAGCTGTGAGTGACATATGAAAACATCCCTAAAATAAACTGCGGCATCTATTACCATCAAACAAGGAAACATTGTGCCATCTCTCACAAAACTCTCTCCCACTCAGCGTGTCCCTCCCTCTCTGTTTTCTCTCCAGTTCATCGGTATGCAGGCGGTGTGGCGGTATATTGTGGGCAGACTGGGCTGCGCTGCTCTCCTCTACATGTCTGCTAAATGACAGTAATTATTTTCCTGGGCTGCAGGCGACTCATGCATGTTTTATTTCCACCTCCACCTCCCCCATCTGCCTGCATGGCGATGCATGGCACACACGGTGGTGAGATGAAAAAAGAAAAAAAAAAAAATTACAGCAAAGCATTTTATTTCTCTCCATACCTTCCTATGGGTCCCCACTGGGTTCTTCAGCCTCGGTTCCTTTACTGAGGGGCCCCCGGTCTTTTATAGCACCAGAGAGGTTTTTGCAGGGACTGACAGATGCTGTTAGGCTGGTCTCATGATGGTCTAGACACAGATAAAGATACCTAATGGTGGTTTGGGTACACTGGCTGCAGTTGTGAGCATTTTTCCACAAAATGGCTACCGTGTTTCAATTCAGGTCCAGGTGTCACTTGGTGTTGGGGCTGATATCCATCAGTGCAGTTCTCTTGATTTCACTCAACCTACCATGGCTCCTAAATAAAGATTGTGAAACGGCACGACTTACCAAACAGCCTAACCAAACATCTTTTACTCTGACAAAACAGTCCATCATAGTTGAAACTACAGGAAACTAGTCCCGCCAGAGCTCAGTCAAGGTTGCCTGATGAATGCATCCTATTAAATCCGGAGAAGGTTGTGTCTTTTTTTTTCCCCTTCATGGCACCGTGTTGTGTGTCACGCCGTCCTGTGACATGCAGCTCGTTTGGTGCGACTCAGGGGATCTCTAATACCCCTGCAGCTTTCATAATGAACATGTGGCTTCTCTCTCTTGGGCACAATTTAGCGTAATTCATAAGCAGAGGACGGGGCATTAGCCAGATGGTGCTGTGGGTGGCATCCTTTCTCTGGCCATCCATTAGAACTGCGTTGGTGACAAAACTCCAATGTGAGGAGACAGACAAGGTATCCGTTTTCAGCATCCATCCAATTGTTTGCATGTGTGTGAGCAGTGAGGGTGTTATAAGTGAGTAACTGAGATCTCTGTAGCTCAGGTTTTCTCGGGGGAAATGAGTAAAATTAGAGAAATAAATAAATACACAGGAACAAATTGAGATGCAATAAAAATTTTTTAGAAATATACGAGCAGTGTCCAAGCGAAAAATTTGTCTGCATGCCATCGGGACTTGGAAAAAACAATTTATGGAAGATTAATTTAGGGACTTACATTACTCTTCCTGTGTCCCACATTTTGGATCCTAAAACAACTAAACAAAATAAATAACACTTATTTTGGAATCGTTTAAAGTTCATTTTGGACACAGCACACCTGTACATCCTCACACAGACTTGGTTATTTTTGGTTGTTTGGAGGACACTTTAATCCTCATCATAAACAACAATGATGATGGGTGTGGTATTAGCCAAAATGTGGATTATTTAAGATGCATAAATGTTGAATAATGGGACAAATGACCTATGACCTAATGACCTAAAAGTACCTATAATGTGAAAGGGTTGTTCGTAGTGATGAATCCACAGCTAATTAGCACCCAACTCTGCAGTTCCTCCCAGATATATTGGGAGCAATTTTAGCGTCTTTCAGCTTTTTTGTTCTGTTTTTGTTGGATGTGACCCATTTCTCTCTGGGGAAGGCAGCTGTTTTTAATAAAAATGCTCTGATAAACTGTAAGCCGCCTGCCCAGGACCAAACAGCACACAGACAGAGTTTAGTGTCGTGTCTTTCATAAATATTTCGATAAAAAGACTTTTCCAACTTTTGGTTGAACCAAGTGAACTGAATGACTTCCTGTAATGATCCCTTCTCAGTCAGTTTACTTGTGGACATGCAAAGATACACTCACCCACTGACTCACTCAGATTATATCATCGAGAAAGAATGATGCATGTTCAGCAGTTCATTTACAACGTACTACATGTTGAATGTGAGCTCTTAGTCACAGCCGCATCACAAACATGCTGTAGGTAATCAGGTAGGAATTTGATCTTTCAAAACAATATCTTTATCCAACTAAATTCATAATAGATGGCTAGTTTATCCTTCACAAATGACTGTTTTCAGTTCAGTAATTAGTCAGCTTAACTGAGTGTTTATTGGTTATGTTGCTTTGTGTCTTCTGGATGAATTAACAGGCAAGGCCATAGTCTGTTAAACACATTTTATTTTCAGCTTGTTTCTTGTCAGAATAACAGGTAATACAGGTTTTGAACAAGTCCGGAGGGCCTAAATTGTTAGGATTATTATCATTAATAGAATATTTTATGTTTTGTTTTAGTAGCAGTGAATGAATGGACTGGTTGCACAGCAGACAATCTGATGTGGCATATCAGGAAGCGCACAGGTGTATTAATGATAGCTGCATTCCACTCAGGGGAGGTCCTGCTATTGTGCGTCTCTGTTAATGGGACGCTTAATGGAACTGAGCCGTTGTTACTGTTATTAAGTCCACCTGTGTTTTTCCTGCAGTGACAAGTCAAAATGTCTGTTGTACAACGAGTCCATTGTGTGAGGAGTGCCGATGAAACTTTGTGTCTCAGCTTTCTGAAGAAAAACCTGGCTTCCTAAAATGAATATAAAGACAGGAGGAAGAAAGATGGGTGTAGTCTGTGAGTGGTGGAAATGAACCTGATGGCTTAGTCCACAGTGAAATAGGCTACTTTTGCTCCCTTAACATTAGTTACTTAATATCTTCACAGGAACTGCTGAGAGTTTACATTCCTCTTTTAGCCGACATTTAATCAATGCAGGCAAACTTTTAGCAAGCTATTCATACTAAATCAGTTGTCACTGCCCTTGTCTGGTGCCATGCAGCAGATACAGTACAGCTCCAGGCTCAGCAGCCCTGTTTCCCCATCCACATACCTTACCAACGAACCAGCCGTACTCCCAGCTGAAGAAGAAGGTGAACAGCATTGTGTTGAGTGACATGTCAGTTGGCATAATTGCTGCGGGTCTGTGGGAATTTCATTTTTTATTGTTATGAAAATAAGAAAAATTATTAAATCATTTTCGGTGATAAGAATTCAAACACTAATTATGTTCTCACATAATCATTATATGAAACCAAAACAGCCTAGTCTGTGTTGGATTATTTTAAATGAAGATATATTTTTATTCATTAATGTTAACAGAATTTTTCTTCAAGACTTGTACAATTACATTTAGACTGTAAAAGATAGCTTTTATCATATTTCTTATAGAGGCGATCAGTCTTGCATTAAATAGTGAATTCCACTGTATGCATGTATCTCTGCACAGTCAATATTTTTAATGCTCACTGCCAGTAAATATCATGCAGCAAGATTTGGAGTAGAAAAGAGTAAAGTAGAGTTATTTAAAGCTTTGAATGGGTAGCCTGGGTTCTGGAGGTGTGGTGGTGGGTGCCCAGTGTGAGATCTTTTCATGGTGTTCTGTTTCAAACAAAAGAGTTCCCAAGGGAAAAATATCCGTGGACCTCACTTACCTGTTTGTATTCATGGAATCTGGGATTAAAGCAACATTGCATAGAAATTTTCTGCATGAAGTATGATCCGGTTTTACTGAAATAAGTTGGTGGTGTGTGACTTAGTGCCGTGAAGTGTTACATGCTTCTCACAGGTGATCGTACCCAGAGCACAAAGTTAGATAGTGTAAGAACAGACGTACAGACCACAGAGAGGGAATGGCAGAGGCGGAGGAGCAAAATCATTTTGAAATATGTTATTTTATAGTGGAAAAGTTAAAATATGACTTAGTTTTCATTGTCATCATAAACTGTGGTGATCATCTAGCTTTCAACTTTCTTTCTTTCTTTCGTTCTTTGAGATTGTTCGTGGATTTCGCTTCAGTAGTGAGTGTCTCCAATCTCCAAACATAGTAATGTTGTACTTTCTAGATAAACTGAAGGATATAGTGTTCCTTTAATGGCTGAGACTTAATTGTCAGCTTTTAGAATTAAATGAACAATTTAAAAAGCCATTTCATTATTTAAAAAAAAACATTGTCACAAAGCTGAGCTGTTTTTTTTTTCACACGAAAAGTTGACATTTTATCAAAAAAGAGAAGCGTTTATTAGCTGAAGATTTGTAAAGGCACCAATTATTTCAACCTGTTCATAACTTGTGAGGGATACCTGCACACACACATATGTAGGATTTAATAGGCATACATATCGGTAACAGACTCAAACGCATGTGTACGCTCACATAACACACACACACACACACACACACACACACACACACACACACACACACACACACACACACACACACACACACACACACACATATTCTGATCAGCAACTCAGCCTTGCGTGGCTCTCACTTCGTCAGTGGAGGTGTCAGGGTCCCCATGGCAACTGTATAATGGGGCAGGCCTAATTCAATCCCAGGGGCGAATGGTGGGTCTGGCGGAGACGCAGAGGGAGAATTGGTCTGGGTCTGAAACCTACTCAAGTCAGAGCTGATGCGTTGTAGCTGCCGCATGCTCAGTCACTGAAGAGAAAACATTCTGTCTCCACTCAAACCCAACTTTGGCAACCACTCTTAATCTCTTCTTTTGGCATAAGTCCTCTCCACTTTCTACTTCCTTTCACTCTCCTTCTCTGATTATGTTCCTCCTCAAACCTCACTCTTTCTCTGTTTATTCACTCGCTTTCCAGTAACAATTTTCCCTCTTCGTGACTACACTTCCGTGCTTTTCTTTCTTCCTCCTCACTGCCCCCTCTATCTCCCTCTCTCTCACTTTGGTGTCTATTCAATCAATACCTCATACACTCACGGTCTCCTCTCTCTCCCTCTCTCTGACATTCAGACTCGGGAACCTGATAGGATTTCATTAGTACCTCTGGATCTTGTTGTATTATTGTTATCCCTCCCTGAAGAAGACAGGGATTAGTGCTGAGGCTGGAGACAACTTAAAGTAATAAGCCCGGAGCCAACAGTCCACAATCACACATACACAGATACAGCGTGCACACACTCATACACCCACAAAAGGTGAGCAGGGAAGGGAGGGAGAGAGGAGGTGGTAAAGATCCACATGCAAAAGGGAGGAGGCAGCCAGCACACTATTCCCGTATTGTTATTACCGTACCAAACCAATCACACAGCTTCATACATGCAGCCTAGTGAGAGCGAGGCTCGCAGCTTGTTAGGGAGGGAACAGGGGGAGAATGATGCGTAACTCCTGTCACTGGTTCTGCATATAGAAAGGCCTGGGACTGGCCTGGGGCTATCTGTGTTTGCAGATGGGGGAGGGGAGGAAGGAAGTGGGTAGATTTGCATCCCTTTGACTCTATATCTCTGAGCACCAGAGGAAGAGGAAGAGGAAGAGGAGAGGAGAGGAGAGGCTGTGTGAAAACACCAAAAATTATACTGAGAAAACTGTTGGTTGGTAGCTGCTGCTGATTGGTGCTGTCGAGCTCGACTCATGCAAGCATTTAATCCAATCTGATTTACATATTGTAGTGTTCGCCACAGTTGCACTTGACATAAAGTGTTTTTCACTGATACAAACCCAGCCACACTCATGAGAGAGAGAGAAGATGTAGAGCCGAGGCTGCACTGTTCACACACCCATGCACAGGCTCAGAGATTGGCCATTACATTGACTTGAATAGATTTCTTGTGTGCATGAATAGCCCAGTGAGAAGAAAAAAAAGACTGTTTCCTCTCCATGGGTTCATATTGATATTCATAGTGGCTCTCCACACCGAGAGCACAAATGTCACTGAAAACGGCCTTGATATATGCTCTCATTCTCTCCTCTTCCTGTCGCTCCATCCCTCTTTCTCTCTGTCTCTCTTCCCCCTTCTTTGTTCCCGTTTGCCGGACGCATGGTGCCTGCTGCTGCCGGAAAGAAAAGAAAAAAAGTGGACTGGATGATGGAGTGAGTGGGGGACATCACGCTGTTACTCATTTAGGCTTTTAATCAACCAGCGATGGAATGTTAAAGCTATCTCTTCCTGTGAAGCCTGCTAACCTTGACTATGGTGTTGTTTATTCCTGCAGTGCAGCCCCAGAACCTGTGCATGCTGCACACACTATTAAATGTCACATTACCTGGAATCTGGAGCTCTGTTTGGTTCTAAGGGCTATTTGCAAGCATAAAAGAATGTGGAGGCTGGCATGAAGTCATTTTCAGCTCAAATTCCATCTCTATGGTGTCTATATCAAAGTCCCAAGTAACATTTTTGCCGTTGCCATACTGAATTCAAATGCAAAGTAGACAGTGTGTTTTGTGTCTATGTAACATATTACAAGAGGAAAAGGGGAGTCAAGTGGGGTTTTCCGCCATTTCTCAGCATTCATAGTGACATTATAAACACTGGCAGTCAGATTTAGAGCCTTTGGACAGTATCCGGCAGAGTGTTGGCAATAACAATGAGAGATGAAGTGAAAGTATTTTTGGGTGGGAACAGTCGGGTTGCAGGTGTGTAAATCTTTGTATATTTGTTAATTGTCCTGGGAAACCATTGGATGACAGCACTGTTGGTTCAAGCTCGTTGCTCAGGCTGGCAAGTAGGCATAATGTGGGGATAAAAGTTAAGTCAGTTAGTGTTTGTCACTAAACTGTGAATAAAATCCTACCCTACTTATAAGATGCTGACATTCATGCCAGAAGACCTTAAAAAAACTGCTGATATTGAGCACTAACAACAACCTATCTGCAGTAAGGTGTATTTGAAAATGAGGAAAACCTTATCATGCAAGAGACATGAGTGCAATTCAGATAAAATGATATGCATAAAACAAACACCAGATGAGGCCCCGCAGAGTAGCTGCATATTTCAGGGCAGAGCTTCCCCGATCTGGTAGTAGTTCAAATGACATTTGGCTGACTTGTTATACATAGCTCAATATCTTCCAATAGCTTATAATGATTACCGATATTGGAACCAATAAAACATTTGTGGGCCAGAAATTGTGAAAGAATAAAATTAAATGATGTGTGTAACTTTGTTCTAACATTTTATGTCCCTCCAAGGCTCGTTCCGCTCTGCCTGAAAACGGCGAGAATGTCAAAAGAGGTAAAAAAGATGGCACCACAGTGTGTGCTCAGGGTGTAAGTTATGGCCGTAACTTTCTCACTCTGTCAGGCGCTTTAACCGTCTGTCCTGGAGGACACATTAACTTGGTATCCTTAAATAAAGTCCTTTAAATAAAGCTGGGGGAGTTAAATAATGAGAAAGCTGCTCCCACCGTCCTTTCTGCTTTTAAATGAACCTCTGCCTTTCTTATTAATGTCCCCTTATCGCTCATCAAGGCCACTGACCCGCTGCTGTAACCCCTTTCCACTCAACCACATGAGAAGCTCCAGCAAGTGGTCGCCGCAGAAGTAATTGAGGGCAATTTTCAAATTAAAATTTAAACCCCTCGTCCATCTTCATGCGGTGGGAGGGAGCGGAGGAGAGAGGTTTTGGGGCTGATGACTTGATCAGGTTTTGCGAGCTGGGCAGGTACTCAGGCTGGGCGAGGTGGGATGATGAACGAGGGGCATTAATCTCTGTGACAGAGAGAGAGGAGTTAGCAGCGGTGATAGCAGCGCTAACGGCTTTAATTAGCATTTAATCAGACGCCTCGGGGCCGATGGAGGGGGAGAGAGGAGATCAAACTCCAAAGGCCTTCTGTAAGAAGAGGAGGAAAGGAAGACAGTCCCCGTGGTAGCCGGGCTGATGCTGCAGGCTGTGTTGAAGAACACATGCCTATGATCCTTTTTTTGTACTCCTGTAATGATAGCAAGCTTGATGCACCACAAAGGCCCTGGACCTTTTGCAGAAAGCAGTAGTGGTAGAAGAACATTGACTGCAGTCTCAGATCCTGTAAATGTTCAGGCTGTGGGCATTTTCTTGGATAGTTCAACTCCACCAATACTGAAAAATTACTGAGAGTCAGAGGGGGGCGGTTTGAGGATAACACTCTGATAATAATCTGGGGTCCAAAGCATATTCATAGATACCTAAATATGCTTTGAACCTGAGATATCCATGCATTTATAAAGTTGTAAAGAGGGAGAAGCTACTTCGTTTTCTTTGTTATTTTCTGCATGGAGCCTTGCAGAGCACAAAGTCTAAAGAATTTATGTCTAAATGTAATGCAGTTTAACCAAATTTCCAGAAAACTGACATTAAAAGCTGCAAAGTAATGCATATTTAAGTCTACTTCATGCCAATTTATGTTGTACCATTTTCTACTTCATGCCAAGAATTGGCATGAAGTAGCAATACGAAGAATAAGAATAAGAAACAACTATTCACTTAGACTCAAAATTCTGTTGCATGTGTGCAAAAGAAAGTGAACGCACGGAGCAGAAGCTAAAGAAAACATATAAGGCATTTTCAGATTCTGGATAAACTCTGCAACTACAGTGTAATTCACAACTTTAGAACCATCAATTGCAATACCAAGCTACACAGGGTTTTCATGACGCATAGACTGTCCACAGTATGCCTGGCGAGATAAAGTGTTTGCCCAACCCACTTTTAAATCCAATATTAAACTGCTGATCACAGCTGCAGCCTGTACAGCCGACTTAACGTATGATGTATATGTTGAAGAAGAGGAGGACAGAGCGACATTCTGTGGAAATGCCACGTGAAGAGCAAAGCTAAAACGTAAGAAACTCTACATTATGCTTTTGTAGCATTCGCCTGCCACTGTAATCTGTCATATGAAGCACATTTGAAACTCAGAACCACTTTGCTTTTGGTTTTTAAATATGCTCTCTATAGGTGAAACTATAATGAGTAATAGCCTACAGTTCTACAATAAAATGCCTTGATGTGTTGTGAAGCCATGGTGCAGTGAGTGTGTGTATGTGTGATGGTGGAGGAGAGGGACTGAGTGCTCTATATAGGAGTTTTGATGGTGACGGTGAGGAAGAGGGCTTTTGGCATGAAAGGGGCCAGTGTGTGATCATGATGTCATTAGGAGTATACAGTGAGACAGACCGGAGGAGGCTGCTGTACCGCGCTACACCCAAGGGACGTCATTACCAACTGGAACTGAGCAGGGACCTGAGCACAGGTCAGACACACAGGAAGTAATCTCGCACACACAGACACACAAGAACAAGTATACGCTTACTTGCATTGATACACACGTACACGTGTGTTTTCATGCTCTGACATGCACACACACACACACACACGCACACACATGCAGTATTTCTCACAGGCATGCATCCATCACATAACAAATGGACAGTTCTGTCTGGCCTCTGACAGAAGACGGGTGCTTTTGTTGCTAAACCTGACGAATTCCTCAATATCTAAGTGGACACCTCTATGGACAAATGTGCCTCATTAATGAGCGCACACAGATGGACAACACACACATACACACACAGACACGGACTGAGAGCTCGTGCTGTGCTAAGTTGCAGTGTGTATACCGGTGTAGCCGCCTGCGCTTCATTACTGTTCACACACAGACAGTTGCAGTGTTTTTGTGTCAATGTTTAATGAGGGGCTGGGAGTCTGGGGACCTTACTGCTGTCAGGAGCTCCTGTAGTCTGGAGCTACCACCTGTTCCCATTCGCTCCCTAAAGGCCTTAACACACACACACACACACACACACACACACACACACACACACACACACACACACACACACACACACACACTCTTGCAGGAAGACAGACAGAGAGGCATGCAAACAAGAAGACGCACACACAAAAACATGTCTATACGAACACACACACCTGACAAACTACATACACTGATTTAGTCATCCTGTGGCACCACTGTCAGTGTTGGATGCATGTAAACAGGTTATTGTGGTTGGCTGAGCCTGGCTGCCTGACAGAAGCTACAAAGACCATGGGAATATCAATTGATACATTTCATATTCCTCGTCAGCTCGCCTGAGATGACAGCGTGAAAGCTGCTGCCAGTGAGAGTGATCCTTCTCTGCCTTTTTCTGACACCGCTGTTTGATGGAGATCTGAACCGTCCTGACTGATCGGCACTCACTGATACGCCGACCGACGCGCGCCTTCAAGCTCACAGGGCGCGTCCCATAACGATCCATGACAGACAAAAGTGCAGCTGCTCAAAAACAGTGTTTCCTGTGTCAGAGCGGAAAAAAAGAAGAAGGCAGAGGACATGAATATACATTTCAAAAAAACTAACTTTTATTAAAACAAAAAACAAAAACAAAAAAATCAATTATTGACTCATTAACAAGATTATAAAACAGTGATTTAGTTACATAAATAAATTGATATCGGTGTATCAAATCTTAATTTCATAAGCATGTATACATGGGTCATTGTAATAAATAAAATGGGAGAGCAGAAGATTCCTACACAAACAAAAAAAAAAAAAGGAAACTAAAAAAAACAAAAACCAGCTAGAAAGACTCAGAGGAAATTGTTTCTGAAGAGAACAAGAGACACTGGACAACGTATTTTTTTCACCAAACACACGTGAGGAATTGCTTTGTTAAAGCATGAGTTACACAGCCATTCACTTACTAATTAAGGACACTAAAGCTGGGACCAAGGTGGGTTGTCTCTCACCTCTTAGAACGCGTTTGGTTGTTAGATAGATCTCCTGTTTGGTTACTTTAAAGCGTTAAGACAAGGCAAGAGAAAAGGCTGCTTTTATCTTTAATGAACACAAGATAGAAAAAGATGCACAGAAAAAGAAAAAAAAAAATCAGACATGTAAAGAAGGTAAAAAGGCAAGTAATGATAGGACAGCTGAACATTGCAGAGGAGACACTGGAAATTCTGCGCTGAATGAAAGGGAGAACTGAGGAGACTTGTTTTTTGTTTTTTTTTAATCTTAGCTAGATTGAACCTGTGCATAATTATCAATGTGAGGCTTGTTGAGTTGCACAACTATGAAGTTACTCTGACAAGGGTTATAGTACTGTAAAACGAGGCAGACTTCAGCCAAGAGATGTCCTTGAATGCATGTAAGGCCGGACACAAAATACATCATTTTTAACCAGATTCATCTCCAATTAGCTCCTGTATAAAGCACATTATAGTTATTTTCCCCATAGGATCCTATGGAAAACTAGGCTAGTGCAACAGCTTACATGCATAATTAAATACTTTAAGAAATCCTGTATTGTGTTTTCAAACATTTATCGACCAATGGCTTGAAGTAGTCTACCTCCACCCCTCTTTCTATGCTTTAGTCAGCAGGAATGAACAACAATGTTTTTCTCCGCCATCACATTTTGACTCAAGCTGCATTTCTGACCAGATCCAGCGTCTCGAGTATGAACACGTGAGGCCTTGTGAGTCCAAAAAGCCATCGACAAGGTCAGTCTAGTCCTTCTGATATGTTCTGTTTTCAACAAAAGAGGAAAAAAAAAAGAGAGAAGACAAAAGAGAGAAGGAGAGCGAGAGAGAGAGCAAACTACAGCGGCTTCAAGTATTTCACATTACATAGAATACTCTGTATAAATTAGTTAACATATACTTTCAGATCCTCCATATTCAGACATATACTATGGCATATATACAGAGTACAATAAATGCTCGCTCATGTTGTGTCATGTTTTTGTCTTTTTCCTGTAGTCAGTCGTTCATTTGTTCCGCCTTTTTTCCTGTGTAGAGAAATCCCTGAGAACGTTCTGGTTGACAATTACTGAAGGTTCCACACAATGAACTATAACAGTAGAAAGTCTAATTTCTATGATTCACATGCACAGAGGGAAATGACACTGGCCTAGTCTGAAAATACCGTACAATGGTGGCTGTAGAGATGAGAATGGGACTGACATACTGACACATCATCTAAGTGTGTTAGAGCCAATTTTTGGGGCGTGTTAAGTACCGATGCCAGGGCAGTGACGTACAGCAGAGCCGAGCGCAGAAACACCTCAGCAGGAATCTGACTCCACATCTCCTCATAACCTTGGTCTCACTGTTTAATTAACACTGTCAGCTATCATAGATATCATGATAGCAAAAAAAAAAAAAAAGAAAAAAAAAAAAAAAGGGAGCAGGTTCAATACCGTATCATGAGGTAGTCGTCTCCCTCTGGGTATCTACTTCAACTAGAAAACTCAACTAGAACGGTCATTTAGTCAAACTTGGGCTGTTAAAAAAATCACAGCTGTACTACATTACATTAATGTAACAATAATACTCATTATCTTTGTCTAATGTGCCATCACTGGAGCGCCTGCACACTGTCCTCCGTTTAAAACAGGTACTCATTACGGAGGTGGGGAAGATTACAACAATAACAACAACACGAGTTAGCTAAGAGCATTGTTGTGTGTAATGAAGCTAATGTCTGGGACCCAGAGAAAACTAATGGCTGCTCAAGTGCTGCTGCTGCTTCTGCTGCTGCTGCTGCTGCTACTGCTGTGTCTAAAGAAATGCTGATGGCGGCTTTCTGTCAGTGCTAACCCCAAGCTGTGCTGAGCCGAGCTAAGCTGTGCAGTGCTGCCCAGCACCCACCGGTGAGGACCTGGACAGAGGGAGGTGCTCTGTGTGGTTTAAAGCCTTAGTTTCTCTTTGAGGATGCCGAGACGTTGGTTGTTGTTGTCTTTTTTTTTTTCTTTTTTCTTTTCTTCTTCTTGTTTTTTGTTTTTACATGAGCGCTATTGTAGAAGGGCTTCAGCCACTTGACAACATATAACTCAATATACACTGAAAAAGGGGAAAAAAAAGATGCTTTAAATCATAAAAATAAAAAGGAACAAAACTGAAACAAAAAAAAAGCCATTTCACTTTTCATTTTCCTCTCGCACACATGTAGAGAAATACACACAACATTCACAACATGACAAATTTCCTCTCTTCTGAAAAATAAAAACACTTCTGTACACATAGTAGTAATAATATTATTAATAATAATAATAGTAATAATGTTTATAACAATAACAACAGCAAGAACAATAATACCGCGTGTGGCTCTGTTGATTTTTTTGTCATCTTTTCCTTTCTCTTTTTGCTTCATTCTACAAGTCACATCCCTCTTTTTACTTGTCTATTTTATAAGTCCAAAAGAAGTTCAAAAGGCAGACTCAAGTTAATAGAAAAGTACTAGAGTGGGAGGGGAGCTTTTGGCGACCCCCTGCCTCACCCTCAGCCGAACCTCTCTCTCACCAGCATCATTAGTTTCTTTTTGCCCTTGTAGATCTGTTTCAGGTTGTCTATGAACTGGGTGAACTGAATGTGTCCGTCGTGAGCCATCATGAAAGTCTCCCGGGCCTTCCCCAGGAACTCGATGAACTCGCTGTAGTGGCGCGGGCTGATGTGTGTGAGCCGTGAGTGCGTGGTGTTGATGTAGGCCCCGATGGTTGCGTCCAGCAGCTGCCTGAGCGGCGCCTTGTCCAGGGACATCAGTTTCCCAGAGTTCCTGCGGCTGTGCAATGCCGACACCATGCCTGGCGTCGTCAGCGTGCACCTCCGCAAAATGTCAGAGAGCACGGTGGCGCACTTCACGCTCTTCACCACTAGGGGGATAACGGCAGCCAGCTCGTTTTTCCCCAACGAGTGGCTAAGAGCGCAGGCCCACAGCACGTCGTTGATGGCCGGGTGCGTGTCCTGGTTGTAACTAAGGTTCAGATGAGCCATGGCTAACGTCGCCAGCTTATACGCCCTCATCGGGTAACCGCGGTGTTCCATGTAGCGTGCTATAGTGAACAGCTGTGTGTAGCTCATCCCTGTTGCTGCTGCATCCAGTACAATCTGGTAGGCTGTCTCGAAGGCAATGTGGTCCTTTTCACAGAGTGTAAGAGCAGAGAGGGCACAGTTCTGGGGGTCCTTCATGGCACACTGCAGGGCGAGGGTGCGAGCAGATGAAGCCAAGTTCTCCTGCTGGTGGCAGTCCAGGTGGAGGCGGACGATAGTGCTGTTGGACATGACAGTGGTGGCCACGATACTGGTGGCTTCTGTGGGGGTGAAGAGGGTGAACCAGCTCTGCATGATGCTGTCCAGGGCGTACACACCTGGAAGACCCAGATGGGACAGAATGATGAGAAAGTTGGGAGATGAATCAATTAAGAACATCTTGGCACAATCAAACAGAAACAGTTCGCCAGGCTCACTTACCCACTTCAGTGGCACATGTGACTAACCAGCGCACCATCTCTCTCCTCCTCCAGTTTAACGTGGACAGAGTTATTCTCATCACCTGGAGAAGACGAGAAAGAAAAGGAGGTGTGATGAGTTGTAGAGGAATTAGTTTAAACAACATTGTTTAAAACAAACTGCACAGTGAAACTTAAATAGCTCTACCACTCGCATTGAAGACTCTTCAATATATTTTCTTACCTACTTCAACTGTCACTTCAACAGTACGTGTGAAGAACTGTGAGGGCAAAGATTGTATTACGTCTCCAGCAATCAGCACACATAGGCTCATTTTTCTGCGGTTGATGTTTCTTCAAAGATACTAAAACCTTATTTCTGTTTCACTTCACATTGGTATTTTGTAACTGGTTGAGCGACACAGCTGCTATGAGGATGACAAACCCCAAAGCAAACTTTCAAAAGTAAGAACTTAAATAATGGGACGTATGGGGACACTGCGAGGAATGTAGCCTGTCCATGATCAGCTTGGTTTACAACAACAGTACAGGTTTGTTTGACAGATGTCAAGGAAGAAAGAATAAAACAACTGAACAATGCTTCCTGACACATTTCTTTTACATTTCTCTCAATTATAAAATCATCCAATATAATAAAGATTGTATACATAGAGTGCATTCTTTTTTTAAAAGCAGCATTTAAATAAAATGGTTGAAGATGTTCAATTTCAGAAAGCTAAAGGATGCACAGAGTTCGATCTGTAATGGTATGGTAGACATCTCATGGGAGTCATGAGGTCTGGTGATTGCTCTGCATGGTCGCATAATGGCTGTAGAATATGGAGTCATTTCACATAATCGAGTGCACCCTGCAGTGCAAATACCGCTCCCTCATGATGTTCCCTCTATTCCAAGACGATGATACCACAACTTTTTGAAAAACATGAACACCAGAATAAAGTCCTTCCACAGACCCAACGGTTCTGGCATTTACATTAGACTCAAGAGCTGTCAGCCTTTCCTGTAGAAGAATGATCAAATATTTTGCTACGAAAAGATATGAATTAATAGAATAGATCTGATATGAGTAGAATATTATCACACATGCTAAATGTAACACCAAACATTTTAAACCCAGGCATGTTGTGGAAATTCATGGTGATTCTGCTGACCCTTAAAAATAGCAAGGTCTGATTTGCACACATAAAAACATTTACAACCTGACCTGACATCCCTCCAAAAAAAAAAAAAAAAAAAAATGCGATGTGCGATGCACATTTTGACAAACGATGTGGGCATGTTTGCGTACCTGCAGTCCCAGCTCAAGAGAGACTTTGAGAAGTGTGATGTCAGGCAGGCTGTCCATCAGAGTGGCGATCTTGAACGCATCTTGTGCCAGTTTGAAGATGTGAGACGAGGAGTGAATGTTTTTCTGGATGGACTCCAGCACAGTCTCGAGCCTCCGACTGTCACCTAGAAGGAATTCATACGGGAATGCTTTAGGACTCAGGTCGAGATTGCACTTATTTGCATATAACTAACTGGACATTTTTTCTGTGTACAACATGTGTGTTTTGTGAATATATCTGCACCTTTGGCAGCAGTGAGCATGGTGGAGGCCAGCTCACACTGCTGAGACTCTATGTGGCTCAGGGTGAACCAACGCGGGTAGCGGTTGGGCACCACGGACACAATGTGGTGGGGTCGTGACAGGTCACCGGACGAGGCTGTCGACTCCAACACCGGCAACCTGACAGAGAAACAAAGGAAATGGGATCCAATCATGTTACTCTGCGGCTTAATTTAATTAAATGCATGATATAAAATTTGATCTTTGTAGAATACTTCAAATATATTCATGTATTTTAAATGTACATCAACTCGAAAAGGTATAAAGTTGGGATAACAGAAACATGGAGAGAATCAGAAAACATCAAAATCACAGTGAAGTAACAAGCAGACAGACAAAAATACTGTACAGACAGAAAAAGTCTTCATTATGATGGTCTGAAAGTGACTTCAAAATGAAAATGACTTTAGTGATCACAGGGGGATTACAGTTAGCCTATCCCTGCAATTTACTTCCAACCTAGTATTTAATCACCTAGAAACCAAGGTATAATTAGTATTTTCTTCACTCTAATTGGTCATAATGAAGTCAGAGCCGTGCAACACCTGCTAGCGGATGAAGCTTCACTAGTTTCTCTCTCTCATTATAATAATACTGACAGGGCCAAGTCTTCTCCAGCACCACGAGCACCACCACCATTACCACTGTGGCCAGCTCATCTCCTATTCTGCTTCACTTCTCTTCCCTCCGCTCCCACCTCAGTTTCAAAGGTCTCCTTTCCTTCAGAAGACAGCACAACCTGGCCTTCTCTCAGCCAATCACAAAGCTAATTGAGTCCACGGGGAAATTAAGGAATTCACCTTCCAGCCCCGTAAGGCTGGACACACATCAAACAAATACCGACACACATGAATGAAAAGAGCCATCACACACACACACACACACACACACATGTGCACACACATGCTCAGACAGACACACACTGACACACACACCTGCCCTTTTGAAAACACATCAAAGCCGCTTGGTAAAAGCAATGTGATGCTAAATGCCAGTTTCAATTTCAGAGCAAAGTGCATGTGATACTGTTGCCACCTGAGTGAAGGCATGTACAAAAACAGCCTCTTCGTCTTTTTTTTTTTTGTTTTTTTTTGCCCAAGAGGGCACAAGCCGGGCTCGTCTCTCAGAGAGAAGGTGGCAAAAACCCAGTCGAGATGCGCGCAAGTGTGAACGCTGACACAAGTTTGGAAGCCCTAGCAACAGCCGGGTTCACTCCACACACATCTAAAGAGCTGCTAAAAGCTTCCACCACACTGGGGCCTTCTGGAAGATTCCTGGGGTGTAGCAAAGCAAAAAAAAAAAAAAAAAAAAAAGAGCCCTGGGTAAAGATGGAGGCCTCATCAACATTCCTGTCTTTGTTTGGTTTTCACCAGAGACCCAGAGGCCTCCATTGGATAGGAGCTTGAGAGGCCTGGCCTGCTGAAAAATAACCTCCTCAAAATGTTGGGAGGAAAATCCATACTGGGGTATTGTTCCATGGGAAACAAAAAAAATAAATAAAATGATGAAAAAAATCCTAATGGAGAGCTCTGAAGCATTCGATCTATGCACAAGTACAGTATATTGTACCGCTACGGGTGCGTTCTCATCGACCACCTTGTAAACTACTGCAAAACGGTGCGCACTGGCCATAAACATGATCATCTTCCCTCAATGCAATAGCATTAAACAAACTCTCAACTCAATGTCAAGTGTGCTTAAAACATCAAATTAAACTCATATTTCTTTACAGCAGTGCCATGACTGGATATAAACGTGTATTATCAATGAAATATAAAACACTAACAGAGCGAGCTGGAAGAGGCAATCAATCCCTGTGTGAGGCAGCGTGGGGGTGGCGGGGTGGAGGGGGTGGGGGCAGCTTTGGTGTCAAACGGGTCCTGTGGCACTGTAGCACCCTGTCACATCTGAGAGGGACACAGTGATACTTCTCGCTACAGAAATATTCAAGGGCGACGGTGTGGAGGGAGTCAGACAGACGCCTTATTATAAGTGGGACGGTTAGGAACGACTCATGGTTGTAGCTTTTTATAGATTGAGAGGATTATTTATTGAATAACTAGCACGTACACTTTGAATTGGATATTCAAATCCACATATACGAAGGACAAGATGTAAAAGAAGTGAAAGAGAAGAACAAAGGCGTTGATAAAAAACAGTCCAGCCGGGTTTCGCCTAAATCCTGAGGCCCTTTGGGTTTCTGGTCAGCATCACCATGACTACTGACCTCTCTACCTCATGCTCCGTTCCCCCTCTGACTGTAAACACCCTTCACTTTCATAATCTATCAAGCACACACATCTATCAAGCAAGTGTCACATCCGCTGGAAGACCTCTACTCTATACACAAACTCAAAGTTGGAAACCTTCATAAACCTTCTGCCTGACAGGAGAGATCAAGTCACACATGACCCCAAATGCAACCTTGAATTTTAGTTCGGTCCTCTGGAGTGCCTTGGATGCCTGAAATGACGTATGCTAGGGGTGAAGCCATGTTTTCCACACAGCGAGTACCTCATAAAAATGTCTTCGCTGTCAGGTGAATGTCTCAAAAATATCAAACTTCTGACTCATATCGGAAAATAGTGTATTGTGGATTTCTTTTGCAAAAGGTGTGGAGCGAGTGTCATGAGAACGAAGCGTTGTAGGTTGCTCTCTGACTCGGAGGTGCACATAATCCTTCAACTGAATTAAAACAAAAATATTTAGCCATACACATTCGCACAATGATACTTTCGACTTCAGGGTATCTTTGGTGATGATACAAATATTCAGATATATAAAAAAAAACAAAACACAAGATGCTATGATATTTCTACTTTGTTTTCAACAATTCTACTTGTTATTCTAGTTATTATCTGTGTGCTTGTGTGTCTAAAAAAAGTATCACCGATGGCAAGTATTCTCACCTCTGGCTACTTTTTGCTAGAGCTCCATTATATGCACAGCTCCACTACATTTCAGCCTGAGGGAAGTATTGTATATTTAATCCACTACATTTATTTGACAGTTACTTTCCAGATTAGGATTCTATTATACAAACATATAATGCACTGTTATAGACAACACTATCCGGGATTAAATATTGCAATTAGCTTCACTGCATCCAGCTACAACACCAAAATGCTGCTTACATGTTATGCATCAGTACATATCATGGATCACTCTCAGTATTATGGTTATACTTGTTCATTTTGTTGCCAAAGCTGATGTGTTTTTGCTTCATTTTTTTAATGCAGTACTTTCACTACATAATCTGTAAATAACTGGAATATTCCCTCCACTAGTGCGACTGTCTGTCGTATAAAAATCATTGGATTCTCAGGGACAATCAAACTGCACAGAGCTGCACAGTTCGGTCTATCTTTAAAGGGTAACTGTGACCGTCATTTTCTTATTGTATCCTCAGATACACAGTGCTATATATTGAGATTATGGATGATGCAGAGGATCAAAGGGTGTGGATTACAGCGAGGATCTTGATTCATTAGCATTGGAAGGCCCATATCTCATATGGAAATCTCATACGATAACAGGCGGCTGGGATTTGTCTCTTTGGCTTCCAAAGAGCTGCGATAAGGACAGTCTCTGGAGAAGCAGCAAGCTTCTCCTTCTCCTTCTTTTTCTTCTTCTTCTTCTTCTGTGGCTGCAGTCAAATTCTGGGCAGCCTGTGAACCAGTAGGCAGCTCCACTGTTTTTGTGTTGGCCGCTCACACCAAGCCATCGCACAGCATATGCTGCTCTCGCACGCTTTAATTAACCTCATGCGCAGTGCATAAACACACACATACACACACTTTAAAATACTGGATATGCATTTGTGTATGGAGGCAGTCTGAATTTTCTCGCATTGAAGGGACAAAAAAAGCTGGTTTGAGAGCAACTGTGAAGGAGAAGACAAATAGAGAAAGCAGGCAGAAAGCGAAAAAGTGTGTGTGTGTAAATGAGCGAGTGGGGTAGACTTTCTATCTCTCGTTGTATCAATGATAGTGTTATAATGGGTCCATTAAAATAGCCCTGGTTCCTTTACCTCCTCCTCTATATTTAACTGTCCGTTGTCCCGTGGGAGCAGGGAGGTATATGCTATCATATTACACTACGCTACATTACACACATTCATTATGTGCTGAGTAGACACCCCTGGCTCCCAGGAGCACCCATAAGTGGCCATATTATTCTAAATCGCTGGTTTCACACCACAGGAGTGAGGATGGTGGTGGAGGAGGTGAGGGGAGGAAACTGGGAAGGTGAAGGGAAGTAGCAAAGGGGGGGGGGGGTGGCTGACTCAGTGAAAACAGGTTTGGGACGTGGATTTAGAGGCGAGGAGGGGACACTCAGCGGTTGGATATGCAACCTTCAGACCTCATATCCCCTCAATAAGTAAGCCAACCGTGCTGTTTTGGTTTTGTAAGCATGTCATTTCAATTCCTGACACCTCCTAACTGGTTAACAAGAGGGACGTGTGAATGATGTTTGCTGTCCGTTTATTCTCCGTTGGTCCGACTGTGACACGTAATGGTACAAAGCCAGAATAAACTCACTTCTCATTCATTCACTAATCATTCGCCAGTTTCTCAGCGATGGACTCCAAGAGGCCTAGCTTTGTAGAAACACAACAAACATCTTCCCCACACTGCCCTCTCCCTGTTGGCCCTGCATGTGTGCGTGTGTGTGTGTGTGTGTGTGTTTGTGTGTGTGTGTGTGTGTGCTTCCTCCTCATTACAGCCACACTAATTACACCCTCATTAATGTAATTAATATTCACTGATCCAGCTCCCACTAGTCACAACATCAAAACACAGCAGCGCAGACTGATTAACACACATACACATGTACACATTGTCCACAGATGAATACACACAGGAGCTTAATATAGAGAGATCACATGGAAAGTGCACAGTCAGACCACCAAATAAACACGGACAAAATGCTCCGTGTTCTTACTGTTCTTGTATTTCTAAAATCCTCTGATAATAACCAGGACTCAGCCGCAGTGAGTGACTTTAAAGCTTGAGGAGAGCATGCACTAGTCTTAGCATGAAAAGCAGAGATCACTACATGTTGTAACGTTTCTGTTTGTTACTTTAGTTGGAGGTGTTAAAATATAAGTTTTGGAGTTGGAATCTGGACAAATCAGAATGTGGTGAGCTTGACTGCAATCAAGAATCACAGAGTCTATTTACAGTCAGATGAATACCATAAGCTTGGACAAGGCTACCGTCTCCACTTTAGAAAAACAGACATATTTTCCGAGTCAACATGACCCTGTGTTTAAGAGTTTTTCATCGTAATGTTTTAAAAGGCTCCATTAGTCCAAACCTTTCTTAATCCAGGCATCAACATTTAATTCTACAAATAAAAATCAATAAAATTTGATTCACGAGGTTTTGACATGATTACACAAACACACACGCGCACACACATATTTAAGAGACCTACCGCATGGCTCTCAGTGCAATTTTGTACGCCAGTTCAGCGTCGTGAGGTAGGAGAGAGGTAAAGAGATAGCGGGCGAAGGTGTGCATGGGAACACTCTCTCTGTGGACGATCTCTCCGAGGCCAGAGTATGGACCAGCTGCACACACAGACACACACACACACACACACACACACACACAAAAGGGGTGTTTTTAGTGATGGAACAAAGAGGTAGAGGAAGAAATTCATTTATATTTAAATTTGAGGTTCATACTGTGTAAAAAGAAAACAAAAAAAAACAAGTGAACTATTATTTTGTTGCATATTAAGTTGTACTTTTTCTATAGCACTCTGAGGAGTGACTTATGTGGTCCATCCCTCCCACCCAGGATGAGGCAAAGCCACGCGGCATTAAAACAAACTGTGACGTCAAGAACCATATGGTCGTGTGTGCAGACTTGGCCTCACGCTCCCCCCCCCCCCCATCTCTTCCTGCACTTCCCCTCGTCTCTGGTGGGTTATTTTAAACCCCAACAGGCTCCTAAGCCACAGACCACATCACACAGAGGCGCGGCTGCAGCCTCCAGGGGCCCGCAGAGGCCTCGGAGCCTGGCGCTCTATTAGTAACGGAGCCAGAGGTGGGTGGTCGTGACGGGACCGAGGCAGGGCTGGGGTTTGGGTGGGGACTGGAGTGGAGTTTGACTGGGCAGGGCCCTTCAGGATGTGCCACCTCCCCCCTTCTCCTCCTCCTCCTCCTCCTCCTCCTCCTCCTCCTGCCTTTCCCATAACCAAACCTCATTCTGCTCCAGCCCCAGTCCTGTAAATGTACACACTGTTGTGTGTGCACACATGTGTGTGCTGACACAATACCCCTGGTGTTACTGTGTAAAGAGCTCATTTTGGTCTGGCCCAGGGCAGCTCAGCCTCTATTTGCACCACAAAATGAAAGGATAATAAATAGTGAGACAGAGTCCAGTGTGTTTTTTCCTGTTTTAGCAAGAATGTGTAGGTTCTTGGTGCGTGGGAGGGAGAGAAAAGAAAGAGACATGGCGTGTCTATATATTCGTGTGTGTCTGTATGTGTGGAGACTGCTGTGAGATGTACATTAACGGGACAATAAGGGTGAAATAGTATCTGTTCGATCTCTCACCCTCTAGCAGAAAGACGGCCTGTTTACGGAAGATTTTGACCAGGGAGTCGTCCAGTTCCACTTCCTGCAGCTTGGCCAATAGCTGCTCTTCATTGCGACACACCTTCTCTTGAGCGTACAGCCCGTCGGGCATCACCCGCTGCTGGCCTAAGCCGATCAGAGCCGTCTCCACTGCCAGCGCCATGTACGATTCACCGTCTCCTAGCAATCGCTGCACGGGCATTCGCTGGAGTTCTGCTCGGCTTACAACACTGGAGCAGTCTGTGAAGAAGAGAAAATAGAGAATAAGACGAGGAGAAAGGGAGCTGAAACAAAGGAACTGAGTTGGCATAAAATGGTAGTCAGTGTCTATGTTATTCTCTGAGGTTTTGGACACTAGATGAGTCTGTCTCCTATGGAAAACCACTCTGTCAGTCACACAGTAGAGGTCTGCACCCAATGACCATCCAAAATAAAGATTAACGCCTCGGGGAGCATTCCTCTGTTCACTTCTCTACCTCAGAGGAGAGGGCTATTTCTGTGAGCAGAGGAGGCAATGAGGGACAGAGCGATCGCGGAGCGTAGGAGAGGAGAATTGGAAAAACATGAGAGGAGGCATGATAAGATAAGACAAAGAGACTGAATGTGAATCTGCACTTAAACTATACTTTTTCACGTCTGAAAGCTCATGTAAGTCGAGAAATATAAAAGAAATGAAAAAAATGTGGCTTATCGTGTGGCTACGAAGACTAAAATCTAGCCAAGGCAGAGATGCCCCACAGTGAACATCAATCCTACACAGCATGTTGAAAAATGTAAATTTTATAGACATGTATGCATAAATATACAAGTTTGTGTACTTTCATGATTATTGCCTTTGTTTATTTCCTAAAATCCTATACTTATTGTATGTGGTAGTTCTGATACCCATGTATACAGTATGTTATTATGCAGTATATGTCATATGTCATATACAAACCATATACTATGACTATGTGGTCCTAAGAAAGCATACACAAAACAGACAGTGTGATCTTTTCGGAGAATACTGAAGTATATATATATATATATATGTGACTTTGTTTGATTCAGGATGTCATGTGACTGTAAGTCAACAGCACCTGAGAGGTCTAAACAGGTGTTGGAGCCCTCCTCTCCCACTCGTCCTGACTCGGTCAGGGTGCTGAACAGGGTACCGATGGGATCCAGGGGGTGTCCCACCCAACCCTCCATGTTGGTTATGGAGGTATGGCCTTTATGGAGCAACTCTGAGGTAAGACCGAGCACAAAAAGACACAGTTAATAGAGACAAAGGAATGTTGTTAACCATGTAGTTTGTTATGTTTTTAACTACATTTTTTTTGACTAAACGACTGAAAAGAACACTATAAGAACACTCCCTGCACTAGGAACATTTAAAGTTATTCAAATCAAATGAAACAATGAATGCAAACAAAATGAAAATTAAACTTTCAAAGGAAAAACACAACATAATTTCATGTTGATAACAGCAATTTATTAATCCAGCTTCCAAAAATTGTTGACTTAAAAACAAGCTCGGAGCTGAAGGAAAATGTCTTTTTCTCTCTTCTGTCTGCTCTTTTATATTCTCTTGATATTATCTGGAATTTGTATGTATGGGGTGGATGTAGGATGGTGGTGTATAATAAGTGAATGTGTGAGAATGGTTTCCTTGCCGAAAATAAAGAAAAACTTGATGAATAAGAACTAGCTTCACCTTTCTTGTGTCGGCGGAAGTGCTCCAGTTGCCTCTGCTGTTGCCGTCGTAACGTGTTCACCACAGCGATGGCAAGTCGAAGGGCCTCTCTTGGGTAACCGTGCGAACGCAGGGCATCCACCCTGGCACAGGCCGTCGGGACATGTTCTGAGGAAAGAAAAAAAAAAGACAAAAACAAAAGTTTTAACCCCAAACCTTCTTTCATTGGCTACTGTGAATTCTCAGTCCCACTTGTGTGTGTGTATAAATAACTCATCTGACACATGCCCTCACGCACACGCACATACACCTACATACACATAGACTCACCATGCCACAAGGGCCAGCCGCGTGAGTCAAAGAGGGAGCCCTCCTGGTTGTCATGGTAACAGTAGTTGGCATAGAGGTCACTGGCGATAATGTGCTGGAGGTGTCGGTCCTGCCAGTGCAGGTCACAGGCCTCGATGGCCCGTGTGAACACAGTCCTGTGGGGGCGCATCTCTGAGAAGGAGAATGGGGAGAAATGAGGATTGCCATGCTCGGTTGTTTTAAATGCCCTTGTATTTTTAACATCTATTTAGAAGATGTTAATTTTTGGAACATTAGCATAATTACTGTAAACAAACATAACCATCACCTACACTACTTAAAAGATTGGCAGCCTGTGTCGGCTCCTACAGTGCAGAAAATCTGCTGGGGTGTTTTAAGGGAGATAGACACTGTTTTCAGCTAAACTGCGCTAAAGCTTTCAGAGCGAACGAGCTACATGGAGAAAATCGCTTTCAACAGGTTGATTATTTTTGATCAGGTTTAGTGAAGCATAAGAAAAACAGACACATGCAGAATGATGCTTCAGATGAACGGTAACATTCCAGAAACTCGTGAGATAGAGGATTCACTACTGATGTTTACATGTACCCCATGTGCTTTAGCGCCTCATACCTCCACAGCTGTCAGGTATGTTATTACAAAGTACATGTGTTATTGACATACATGCAAAACTTGTCAATCTCTGACCTTGGTTGCCATGGGCACCCTGAGGCAGTGAGTGGGTGAGGTTGGGCAGCTCGTTGCCGTGGTTACCGTCCTCCCAGGGGCAGACGTCCACGCTGCTCCATCTGCGCAGCTGGCGCAGCCATGATGACTTCTGCTCTGGTTTGCAGTGGGGGTTCAGTACGATGCACATCCACAGGGCACCTGGACACACACACACACACACACACACACACTTGAGTCGGCTGCCCTACTTCCAAATGTGTGACAATGACGTATGCGATGAGTCATACAATGCAGGTATACAGTGAGGTTTAAAAAAAAAAAATCCTAAATACAGTTATCATGCAAGACTGAACGCTGGAGGCAGTTTGTAAAGACGTGCGGCATTCATAACATTATTTCCTTTTCTTTTGCTGCACATTCTGTATGCTGCCGCCATCTTGCACTGGAATACAAAAGTCTGTGAAAACAGAGAACTTAACTAGTCCCGAGGCAATGCTGACTGCACACACATCATTTTGGAGTAAATTGGAACAAACAGAATATGAAAAGTGGCTACGTCTCTTGGGATGCAAGCACATTCGGGGATTTTACTCTCAAGACTGCTGGAGATATGTAGACTCTACTCGGTGTGTGTGTGTGTGTGTGTGTGTGTGTGTGTGATTGTGTTGTACGTATGCATGTGTGTGAAGGCGGAGAGTTTTTTTGGAGGAAGGACGGAGACAAGGACAGAGACAGAACATGAAGAGGGAAAAAGAATACAAAAGGTGCAGAACAGAGGGAGAGTAGAAAAAAAAAAGGGAAATGAAATGGGAGCGGAGATGATTTGGACGAGGAGACATGGGTGAGGACAAGGGAATGAGGCATGGCTTTGTGTCTGGAGGAGAGGAGTAGCTGCAGCTCAAAGAGGAGAAAGACAAAAGAGGGGGAGGGAGAGAGAGAGAGAGAGAGAGAGAGAGAGAGAGAGAGAGAGGTGCCGAGAGGCAGCATTCACCACACATCAGGGGGAGTGATAAGGACTTGGGAAGAAGGGTTTGAAGTGTGGACTTCAAAGAGACCGTACACACACTTCCAAAAATACGTGGGATTGAAACAGATGAGATCACTGCGCTGTCCTCACAAAGTGCAGAACAAGAGAAAACGAACACCATCATCAACAGCAGCAGCAGCAGCAACATCAACGGAGACATTAGAGGGAAACAACAAAGACAGGAGACAACGCGACTGCTGTCCTGGTGACGAGGCTCTTTGGTTTTGCGGTTTGTGAGGAAGTGTTTTGCTGTAGGTACAGTACATCTGTCAAAAGAGCTACACACTTTATCAAACCAGATGACTGCATGGCGAGCGGCACTCTGCCACATCAACTAAATATATAATGCGAAGTGTTTGAAAACATTACAGAGGTCATAATATTTGGGAGGTTTTTGATGAGGCGCGAGGTGCCGCATTAAACGGCTTGTAATTCACAGAGACACTTTAGCTGAGCTGCCAAACTTACATTCACAGTGAGAGGGAGAAACTGTGCTGTCAGTGATGAGTGTGTGTGTGTCTGCGAGTGTGTGTGTGTGTGGGCTGTCTTGGACACAAAGGACAAATAAACAAACAGGGGAGAAAAGAAATATGCGTGTGTGTGTGCCTTTGTGTCAATGTCTGGGTTCGATCGACCATCTTGCTAAATCTGTCCGTGCCTGTGCATACTGGGTGTAAGACGTGTATTTGTCTGTGTGCATGTTGGTAGGACAGAGTGTGTGTGTGTGTGTGTGTGTGTGTGTGTGTGTGTGTGTGTGTGTGGTGTGTTTTTCCCCCTCACCTAGCTCGTCCCAGAGCTGTCTGTACTTGTCGGTCATGGTGGTGCCCTGCTGTCTCCACAGCGCCAGTCGAGGGTCAGCCATGAACTGTTCTGTGATCAGTGTTAACATCCTCGCTCCGTTGGAGTCACGCATCTTCAGCATCTCCCTCACCTACACGGAGGAGAGAGGAGGAGAAGAGGAGGACGGTTACGTACACACCTGCACGCGCATGTGGTTCATACAAACAGATTTACGGAGGATTAACACACAAACACACACGATAACACAAGACACAGTTCTCACAGCTTACAGACACACAGAACTACAATGGACATTGCACATTCAAAATGCATATATGGAAGTTTATCATTGACAAAATCAAGTTACTTTTACATTGTGTGTCTTTTTTTGTCTTATTAATGTATTTATTAGGAATTTAGACTAGCATGTTTTAAAAGGACAGGCCCATATTTACACTTGCTAGAGTTATATCTCTTTCAAAGGTACTTCATGTGTGTAGACAAATCAGAGTCAATGATCCAGACTGGGCAAACGTCTAACATTTAACTTCCATGGTCAAATCAAGTTTGTTTGAGGTCTGCTAATGCTATAAAAACAAAAAAAAAATGGGTGCATATAACTCAAACTACTTATATTTGCTCAATTCAGTATTGTCCTTGCATGCTCTCAAATGTTTTTTCTCGAAAATCTTGATGTGGAAGATCGAGTACATCCTTTGTTTCATGTATATTAAAAAGTAGAGGTGGAGGTCACAAAGAATATCCATGCACTTTAAATACAAACAAAGATTGTAGTTTAAGGTGAAATATTTTCAGTGTTTCTTTATTCTTTTTCAAATGAAAATCCAAAAACTTGTGTTTATTGTAAGAAAAGTGTGAAAAACTTTACTTAAAAAAATACCATTTGCAATAAAACTACACAGTAATACACTGTAGTGGAGTATCATTTCATTTTTTCATCTCAGGTGCATAACCCATAGCCGAGTTTTCTTCTTATTTTCTCCACTTTCTCTTAGTGGAATATTTTCTGTGCTGGGCTAATCGCAAGAGGGACTCGTTTTTTTTGTAAACTACGGTGGTCAGCATCTTCTAGCAGCATGAAACAAAACCACTGTTGGGTGCGTGGGTATATAAACATTGGTTTGAACAGATTTGTAACTCTTGAATCTGTGTATTTTTCAGTGAAAAGTGGTGAAAAAAGTGATTCTTCACTCACATAAAACACATAAGATTCATGGATGTACGCACACAAAAGCATAGAAATCATGTGTCTTTTTTTGTCTCCCTTGCAAAAGGAATGACATTTACACGGGAACACTTTTTTATACACAAAGCATATACAGTACGTGTGTGTTTGTCATTTCAGGACAGCGTACGAATGTGTATGTGACTCTCTAAGCGGGTGTGTGAGTGGACAAGCGTACAGTATATGTGGCTGTCAGTGGGTGTGTGTGCTGAAAAGGATATAGCAGGCATCAAAGAGCATGAAGCCGAGAGACATTCTTAAAGCCAGGCGGGGTGGATGATAACGGCCTTGCCTTGCTGTCTTTACATAGCACACAACACATTAATGCTGGCCTAGCTCTGCCACTGTAATACCAGGCAACAGAGAGAACCACACATCTCTCATGTAATCGTTTAATCGCGGGTACACAATAGTATACGTAGTGCAAGCCTTTCCTCTGTCTTCCTTTCTCTTTATACATTTGCCTTCTGCAATTATCTCCAGCAAAGAGACGGCGTGCCTATTACTGCATGTGCCAATGTATGCACGTTGTTTTGTCTGGGATTACTTTGAAAAGTGACAGCCACTTTTCATGGGGGAATAGAAGAGAGGGAGAAAATATTTATTAACATGATGCAGGGGGAAGGATCAGGGTGAGGCTGCATTTGTTGTCGGCAGACGAGAGCACCTGAAGGGAGAGAGGTAAACCTACTAGGGAGCTACTGAATAGTTTGACGCTTCATTCATAATGTGACATTTAAATTCTAAATTAACATTTGAATGCTTCTTTCTTTTTGCATACACACACGCCTCTCGCATGTCTCTTTAACCCGGTATCACTGTACAGTTGTAGATAATGATTAGGCTACACTAATATTTCTAGCGTGATATTATTTATAGAGTTTCCAGTGGTGGCTGCGTCATTTCCAAAATCCACAAAAATTTTACATAATAAAATATTCAGCTGCAATCAATATTTGTTAGCTTTTAGCCTTTTGAAAAACTACATTTTCACTGTGGTCAAAAATATTTCAGCTCTAATACTATTATAGTAAATTCCTAATTAAATTATGACCTTACTGGATTAGCCTCCTGCCTATACGTATTTTGATGTATGTAGCATGTTGATGTTATAGTAATCAAAGAAAGTTAAAACTCATTCACTTTACTCAAATTAAGATTTCTGTTTTGCAGATTTTTTGGGATTGAAGGTGTTAAAAAAAACAAAACATGATGACTGACATTCAAAGCTTCGGGTGTTCAGACCTACAGCATTTAGTGTGTGCCTGCGGCCATGGCAGCGGGGGTTGGTATGTGCTGTATGTGTGTTGTTATGTTCTGTATGTGGATGAATGAATGTTGCGGGCTGCCAACCTTGCTGAAGAGCAGGTTGAGTTGTTTGCCCGAGCCGTGGTATCCTCCCTGTGACAGGAAGAGCTTGACTTGCTCCTGAACCTGCTCCTCATCCAGATGCCAGCAGTTCTCATCATCCACACTGGCTCCTGCTGTGGGGTCCGGGGCCCCTAAACACACACGCACACAGATATGTTATATGTGTGTTAGGCCACTGTATTTCCATTTATGCATTATCTGTTATCCTGATAAAGATATTCCTGGTATAGAATGATTTGAATATTATAGGCCCATATGCAATATTAAAATACAGGAAAAAAAATCAAAACTACTGAAAAAATAAACCATAAAAAATAAAAGATTGACGTGTAAAAGTAAATACAGAAGCGTGTGCACCTGAAACTTGATGCTCCAATAGATGAACTCACTAACAGTAAATCAGTTAGATGATTTAATCCAAATGACGTGTTTTAGTTTTATGGAATTATTGATAGAAAGCCAACAAATCAATACGCTGACAAAATAAAACCCTCTTCATCACGGCACTCTTGCGATGAAGATCTCTCAGTCTCTGACTTGCTTATTTATTTCCGTCCTCCATTCCCAGAAGTCTCTATCTCTATTGTTCTTCCCATCTCTCGAATCTCTCTTCTTTTCTGTCCGTTTCTTCAAAATCTTCAAAGAAAGTTTGTTTCCTGTATTCCTCTCTTTCAGATTTCCATTCTTTCCCCCCCATTTTTTTTTTTTTATCTCGACTTCAGAGTTACAAACCAGTTTGAAGATGACACATTTCATGCTGCTCCACGTTTTCACTGGTTTCGCCTTCTCTGTGTTGTTTGCCCTTCAGTTTCTCCCTCTTTCATTAAGGTAAGCAGCGAGTACAGTATCGATAACAAGAGATATGCACCTTTCTTTATCTCACCGCTGACCTCTTTGTCTCTGTCTCTGTATCGTTTTCCCTCTCAGAGGTAAATAACAGCTCTATAGTGTTGATTAGAGGCACACGGTCTGTCCTATACTGTCTGGATCTCACTAATGAGTAACATTGATCCTGCCACACTTTACCTTCAGTGTACCTGCATGCATGTAAAGGGAGGAACACACACACACACCTGCATGATCATGTTTTCATAAACACGTCAACAATCTTCTCCACACTCACGTTCCCTTACCGTGGACCTGGTTGATTTCCGAGTTCTGCGACAGAATCTCGTCGGCCAGTTTCTGCGCGGTAGGCAACACTTCGGTGTGGTGGACTGAAATCAGATACTGGACGAACTTCTGCAGCTGGTCTCTGCTCATCTGGAAAAGGGTTTCCGAGATGGGCAGGTGCAGTTTGACCTGCTCAGGCTTCCGTACTCTGTAAAGCGACAGCGCCACTACATGGGCGCAGTAAAAGATGTCTTTGTTGCCGCAGGTGCATGTTACCGCCGTGATCTTGCAGCGGTCGAAGCTGACGCTGACGCTGCAGACGAGCTCTGGGGACGAGGGTGTGGCAGGGTCCGTCACTGTGCCGCTGAGATGGAAACCTGAAAAACAAAAAAGAAAAGAGAGAATTGTTATTTAAGAATGATCTCGTAAAAGAGTTTTACAATGCATGTTGCAGTATCCTTCATTCCTTTATCTCTTTTTTCCAACTTTACTTCAGAGTGGAAACAATTAGTTGACAGTTTTGATGATTAATCATTAAATAATTTATCAAGCATAAATAGCAAACATTTTACTGGTTCCAGCTTCTAAAAATGAGACCACTGGAGTTTGGACAGTTCTTGTGGAGGGCTCTTTTCACTATTTTGTGACATTTTGTATAACAAAAGATGATGAAAATAATCCTCAGACTAATCGATAATACAAATAATTGTTGACTGCTGCCATACATTATCTAATTTCTTTATTTTTTTCTATTTTTAGTTAGTAAGTTTCACCCCGAGTACCTCTGATTAATCATCTTCAGTCTCATCATCAATATCATACAGAGCAAACAACTGGACAACATATTGAAGGTGCCCTCCTTCAGAAAGAATGTGCTCAAGATGGAGTTGAACAATTATATGAAACAGACCCAGTTGGCCACAGTCACCTGCCAAAGGCCCCGTGTTCTCTTATCATGAAAGTATGATCAGGACCAGCTGCTATGACTGAGCGAGAGTAAGTCTGACAGACATCAAGATGCAGGAACTCAGAAATCCACTGCAAGAGGAATTGAGAAAGATATGTGGAAGTGAGCAGTGAGCACGGCTGTTACAGCATGAATTATACAGCCTCTTGTTTGAATATCATGTTTGATCTTATCCTGACTGCGCTATCCGGAGGCGCGGCTAGTCATTATGCAAAGGATGAATATGAATGAGCAGGGCGGGGTCCCCGGCACCGGCCTAAAACACACACTGATGAGCATATGAAAGAGAGGCACATGTACGCACACACTGAGCCGCAGCGTGAGATCATGCATTTATTAATAATGGGAGTGGTTAGGAGAGACAGAGAGTAGCTTATGAATGCATTTATGTGCTCAGGAGAGATCTCTGAAATGCATGCGGACCAGAAAAGGGGATACATCACTTAAATATGTTTATCAAAGGCCCGAGCACTTGCATCGCTGTGATATCAAGCATGTATTAACGTAGATATCAAAGCGTTTTCCGGGCCTCTATATTAGGTAGGAAGGGAGGGGCGGGAGTTGAATATTTCATAGAGGGGTGAGGGGTACGCAAGCAAGTTGAACAGAGGTCAGGTCAAAGTATCGCTCCTTCCTCCTTGATGGTTAAGGGGCAGATCGTTGTGAAGAGTGCAGGTGAATAAGCAGCAAAAGAGAGAAGGAAGCAAACAGGGTCAAAACCCTTGCCTATAGTGTTGGCTATGCCCTCAGGATGGATATAAAAATAAAACAAGCTGGTTGTGGAGGCCTTATATTTCTCCTCTGCAGTTTCACTAAAGCAGTCAGGAAACCCATTTAAAAAGCCTGCATGAGGCCTAGCGCAAATGTATATATCCAAAATTCAAAAAGCTCCATTAGCAAGGAAACCAGCTAAACTGTAAGAGCCCCACAACAGAAATAGCAATGTTTTGTTATTGTATCGTAGAACTAAGAAGTGTTGGCTGCAAATGTCTAACAGTGCAGAACTGCAGAACATTGCCATGGAGATATGCTTTTCCATTCTGAAAGCCAGCTGGCAGAGGAAGTACATGTTCGTTAACAATATCCACAGAAGAGGGGTGTGGATCGAATATGGCAGCCACTTGCATCTGCAGTGATCAAAGCCTATATGTCTACAGCTGTGAGAGAGAGAGAGGGGCAGAGAGAGGGAGAGAGATACTGAGTCACTCTTAAACGAAACAAAAAGGTTTACATGGTGCAGCTGGTTGTAGAATGGAGAGCTAACTTATTTAGCTGTGTAACAACATACAAATGAGCAATGGCTTTTAATACTTAGTGTGTGTGTGTGTGTGTGTGTGTGTGTGACACGAGCTTATGTTTCAAGAGTGGCCCCTGGTCCAAAGAGGGGAGAGAAAAAGAGAACATCAAAAACATGTGGGGCTGAGAGAGCTCAAAGAAAAATCAACCTCTGATACAAATACACACTCTTTTACACACACACACACACACACTCACACACACACACACACACACACATATCAGACTGTCGTAAAAGCAGCTGCACTTTCTTTTGCAAATGTTTTTCTTTTTTCCCACAGGGGGAATTAACGGGGATACTTTTTTTCTAAATTCAAAACACATGGAGTATGAAAAACTATATAGTGATAAAAGACTTATCCTTGTTCGAAAGCAAAAAGTCTGTTGTGTTTCCCTTTGCTTTAATGGACACTCTCACTCTCTCTCGCCTTCCAAGCCCTTTTCATGTGCCCCTCCCTCCATCCACATTCCCACAGCTCTTTCTCTCTCACTCTCTGACAGATGGGTAGGTAATGAGTTTCGCCTTTCCCCGTCCAATTGTCTGGGCACCAAAAACTGCCCCCCACGCCAAAAATGCCCTTTTAATTTAGCCAAGCACTGAGTACAGGGATATTACTGTTTAGGTACACACGCACACACACACACACACGCACGCACCTCCCATGACTCCTGGTTGGGTGGGTATGAAACCTTCAATGTCTCATGTGCTAGCTATTAAAGAGCCTGGTTTCCCCCTCACCCAGTCCACCCAGCTCCCCTCCCCGAGTGGTGCTCAGGGCTCTTTTCTGTGCATGTTCAAGAGGCCAGGGTTGGCTTTCAAAGTAACCATGGCGGCCATTTTTAGAACAAGGCCTCTGTGAGGTTGCCCTAGAAACCCCTTCTGACCGCCCTGGTGAAATCACACTTGGCCCGAAGAGCTGCGCGAGGCAGCAGGAACAGTGTGTGAAAAAGTGAGCGAGAATCAGCGCATGTATATATATGTTCAAATCCCACAAAAGGTTTGTGGACCACCCACACTCTTTGGGGGACCCACATCAAAGCGTTCCCCCAAATAGCCCTTCGTTCTATCTTTCTTTCTCATTTTGAAGTTGTTTAAGTGCCGATAAGCCAGCGTGCACTCTCTTGACCAGCTAGGGCCACTTCTGTCTATTCAACAACAAGGGGAGGCCCCCAGAAATACCGGACTCCTGTGCTTATTTCAGCGAGGAAAGGCGCAGATTAAAACCTGCAACTCCTTCAACATACGTCTGCTGTGATGGAAGAATACCTCCTTTATATGCTCCCTATAAAACAGGATTTAGCTTCCCACATGAAGGCAGGCGGCATGCATCGAGGCCGGGCCTCAAAGGTTTGCTTGCCTAAGCACAAAAGTGCTCAGTGTTCCAACATCACTGGAGTAAATTAGATTGAGCAACATACATATATTTCCGCAATCAAATTAAGATTCCAAGTCAATGGAGAAAATTCAGGCCCAGCAGTGGGAAGGTCATTACGTTTATTGGCTGAATTGGTTCATGAGTGACTGTCACCTAAATCTAATATGGCACCATGCAGTTCAGACAGCACACATTGTATTTGTGTGCGGGTCTGTGTGTGTGAGAGAGAGATTCTGAATAGATGATTGATTTCAGCGCGAGAAATAAGATGAAACAAATGGGCTAGTGTGAAAGCAAGTCAACAAAAGCAAAGTGGGAGGAACAGAGAAAGCAAATATATATTTAAAGCCCATTCGCCTGCGCTGATTCACTTTAGCCTTGCACATTAATCAAATTACCTTCATGAGCTGCAGACAAACAGTGAGCAGCACCTAAATCTAACTCTGCCCTGCTAGAGCCTCTCTGATCCAGAGGGGGCCACCTGCAGTAGTTGGGAGCTTTTACATGGGATCACACTCTACGTAGACCAAAGATAGCCCGCTAAGGCCTCGCTGAGAAAAGGCTACTGGACTGGAATCCAATCCGCTTGGTTGGATTGAACTGAGAGGCCCAAGTGAAAGGAGATCTGAACCACAACTGAAGAAAAGCACGGCTCTGCAGCAGGTCGAGGAAGGGTCGAGAACTAGCGGGCAACCCCCACCTACAACACTACCTCTATACCACCCACAGCTAAAGGAGCATTTCCTTCAATGCGGCTCCTTGAAGTGTCTCAATTAATAAGGCTACAAAGATAAATACAAGGCCTTCCAGCGTCTTAGAGGGTAGGTTTGTATGAGTAACAATGAGTAATATGCGTGTGTGGTCCTATAAGGAAGCACCCATACAGAGACCATAAACAAAGATCAATGCTATTCTGCAGGAGACCTTGCTCCAGGCGTGTGTGTGCATGTGTGTGTGTGTGTCCTAGGTGTGGGACAGGCTGGAATAACACAGCTGAGCTCCAGGGGCGGCCATATTTATGCCTTAAACCCTCTGGTTGACCACAAAGCCCTTTTCTCCTCGGGTGTGTTTTCATCACCCGCACATCCACACACACACACACATGCAGCAACATACACGTACTATCTCACAGTCTGAACGCTTTTCCCGACAGACACAAATGAGCATAAATTAATGTTTTGAGATATTCTATGAATTTCAATGCTTTTGCTTCCGCTTGAGTTTCTGACAGCAAAATCTGCATGCTAATCATAGGGATGGAAGGGAAAGAATATCTGTATATATATGTGTGTGTGTGTGTGTGTGTGTGTGTGTGTGTGTATCTGTGTGTATGTCTGGTGTGTGTGTGTGTGTGCATTGACGGCTGTGTGGGTGATTGGAGTTGTCATCAGCTGGCGGTTGAAATGACAGTCGACTACTGGGCTGCTGCCACTTAGTTGCCATGCGGTACATCAGGAATGACTTGCAATTTTCTAACTATCACTTTCAAAATGGATTCTAATTTTGCTGGATCGGGCCTGTCAGGCAGAGCTGGTGTTACTGCTCTGCTGACTGATCCAAAAGGTTGGCGTTCAGAAGGCTGACCAGTACTGAAAGACAGTGAAGCCTCTGTTCATGGACGTGATCGACGCAAGACAAAAAGGAGAAAGTGATGAGAAAATGAGTTCTGTAAGTAACAGATGGAAGACTCGATTGCAAGAAACCTGAGATTCAGGGGGAGAAAAATGTTTGGGTCTGGGCTCTTTTTCTTTTTGGAGAATTAGCTGGAACAAGATTGTGTTAAAGGAAAAGTTTGACATTTTGAATAAACGCGTATATTTGGAATCTTGCTAAGAGTTAGATGTCTCGATTGACAACACAGCCATGTCTACGGTAAATATGAAGCTGGTTTAGCACAAAGACTGAGAACAGAAGGAAACAGCTAGCCTAACTCCATCCAAAAAGGTAACAAAATCAGCCTCCCATCATATCCAATTCATCATATCTCATTTGTTTAATCTGCACCAAAAATAAAGTGTCGAAACACCAAGTTGAGGTTTTCTGGGGGGTTATGTGCCAGACCATTTCTTGCCCAGGAACAGTGACTTTGTAGTCTCCTGTTTACCCCCGTTTCCAGTATCAATGCTAAGCTAAGCTAACTTGCTTCTGGTGTTAGCTTCATATTTAAAGCCAAGAAAGCAAATAATCATATTTTTTAAAATGTCAAACTATTCCTTTAAATTGAGATAATATTTTTTAACATGGGTACACAGCATTAACGTCAGAACTGTTGATACCATTGTCGAGCTACAGCTACTGCTCTGTAAAAAAGGAAAAGGAGATTTTTGGATCTTTTCGGTTGTATGAAATTATATTTCTCACAAAGCAGGCTATTTTTGTCTATTAGTTAACTATTAAACACTTCCGTGTAAAATTACTATAAGGTGTAATTTCAGAATGGAACCTGTGAGGTATTGGGTGAACTGTCCCTTTAGCCGCTCTTCAACAAATCTCTGTCACCGGAGAAGTCACCAGCCTGCTAATTCCGTCTCCTGGCTGTACATTAACTATACATTATCCCAATCCATGTGCAAGGTTCATTAGTGTGAATGAAATTACAGCTGGCTGGAAATGAATGTGTGTAATTAGCCGAGGTCTGTCCCAGTAGAGCCACGCAAGCTATAGACGGAGGTAATGGGATCCATTGAAAAGCCATTGTCTGCTACTTCAGGGGTTTGAGTATCTTTCTAATGACAAACCTATACAGTCGAGACATTATAGAGCTTGTGTCCTTCCCCGCATGAAGGAAGCAAGTCTGGGTCAGTCAAGAAGACTGCACAGAGCACATCATGAAGGGAATAAACAAAGAGTATGGCGATAGATGATTTTCAATGTTTTGGAATGTGTGTTTGTGAGGTGGAAGTTGTGTTTGTTAGACTGTACGCATAATTTGCATGCAAAATATCATTAGCTGTGCCTGTCAGGACTGATTACAGATGCGTTTCTCTCACTCAATTTGAACTTTGTCCCATAAATCCTTTTGTGATTAAACTTTTTGATAAAAAATCTTTCAAATGGTTGACTCGACGTGAAAAAAACAGAACAAAGTGTAGCTCAAAGACTCTGTAAAGTGAGCACAGTACACAGGCAAGAATACACCACTATGGAAACGAACATGGCTGAAAGAAGATTTGCATATGAAAATAGCACTGGACTGAAAAACTAAAGAATGACTGTGTGCGTACGAGTATGCGTGTGTTTTCAGGTTCACCTGTCCATGCCAGGAAATAACCTTAGACACTTTACCCTTCCCATTTCATTTGGAAAGTCACCTGACACACTTCAATATACACACACACACACACACACACAAATGCACAACCCCACCCTTTGACACACACTCATGATGCCTTCATGCATGCACGCATACTGGCTTCAGTGACTCCCTGCAGTCAACCTCCTTCTGCTCACAAACAGCCCCTCCTCTTTCCTTTTTCTCTCTCCAATAGCTGACTCCTCCCCTGTTCCCCCCTCCCACGACACACACTCACACACACAGAATGTTGCCTAGCCCTAAGCTGACCCGTTGTGTGTACTGACGTCACACACTAGACAAGGGGAGGCATCATTCCAGACAGACACACACACACACACACGTGCACACCCACACACACACACACACACACACACACACAGGCCCCAGCCGAGGGGGAAGCTGCATTCCAGCACAGGCACACAGACACACAAACACACATCACCACGCCTGGCGGTGGGAAGCATGGGGAGCGCTCAGCTGTAGCAGGGAGGTGGGGAAGAGGGCCAGGGGGAGGCGAAGGGGGGAGTTTCAGAGGAGGGAGGAGGGAGCGATGGCTCTGAGCCAGTGTTCCTCTGAGCTCAGCACTTCCCCTTTCAGCTCCAGCCAGCCGCCAGTTTGCGTAACGCAGCCCATGCAGCCCTGCCGGCTCGTGCTTAACCCCTTCCTTCCTGGAGTCACTGAGGTCACACCCGTTGTTCTCTGTTCGGCGGCGCATGCCACATCCTGGCGTAAACCCGCCCCTGCCCAACATCCCCCAACATCCTCCAACATCCCCTCGGCTCAGGCTGTCCCATTATAGCGCTGAGCACACCGGCCCACTACTCATACTTCCACATTATTAGCTGACACAGATGGAAGCAGATACACACGTGTACAAAACACACACAAACAGCACAGAGAAATGATACATTCGCCAGGAAATAGGTTAACCTTTTACATGCCATTTTGTAGTGGCTTAAACAATAAACCTACTGTGTCTTTCTTCTAAAATACAAACAACATAAGACTGTAAAAATCTCGATAGGTAGGTTGCCTGTTTGAGAGTGACCTGGATTTACAGCAGCATCTCTCTTTGAAGGCAAAGACAAAACAAAAGCGCTGCACTACAAATACACACCCATTAATTAGCAATTACTAAGCCATTATCATTGCCACAGACAAATATGCAGCTCACACACTAACCACACAGATTTGTTTGTATAATGAAATTACAAAGAGCTGAGCACATGCAATGAGGCAAGCATGTGCACGCTGTATCTATTCGGCTACATATCCATTGACCTTCTAAGAGCGTATGTAGGCCAAAGAGTCCACTCTACCCACTGAGATGTGAGGCCTCGTACATCAGACGTGGCGCCTTCCCCCCTAAAAAACCCCAATGAAAAGTGTCATAGCTCACACTAACCAAAGCAGACACAGTCCACGGCGGAGGGATGGGCAGAGCAGAGCGGAGAGTGATTGAGGGAGGAGGGGAGGTACTCTCACATTTAATATCACTTGACACGCGTCATCCAGCATCCCTCAAACAGCCGCTGAGCCTGTGTCAGAGCCGTGGACCCCGTCGGAGATGCTGCGCACGTACACAGGGTGCACCTTGTACACACACACACACACACACACACACACACAAACACAAAACAAAGGCAACCCAAAGACAAATATCTCAGCCACCTGGCGCCGTGATCGACGGGCTGCTGCAGAGAACGGGAATAAACGGGATGAAGACAAGTGAGGGGAAGAGGAGAGAGGGAGGAGGGGGAGGCGGGAGAAAGGTTGAATATGTCTCCGCTGAATCGTGGTGGTCGATTCAGTTGCCTGCGGGCTATTCCTGTAAATATTGACGTTGATGTTAGGACCACTCTCTTAAGGATAAGCTATAAAGCAAGGGGGTTAGATTTACTCTGTGCAAACTGTAAGCATCTGAAATCACACGCTACACTTGGCCTTCTCGGAGTGTGCTGAGGGGAAACGGTGAGAGACTTTCAGGGTGAAGAGCTGCAACCACATGAGGGAACCGAGCTCTCTCGGTAGGTTTACAGCTCGCTCCTCTCCATCTCTCTCCCTCTCTAGATGGTTTAGGTTTCCACTCTCAAGCTAAAAGCAGGCAGCTGACATCAAAACCTTCAGAGAGACCCCTATTTCCCAGAAACAGCTCTCGTTTCATGTAAATAGCTGCCTTTCGTGGCTACATTGAGATAAATTGCACCCTGCTGGACAAGAGGAGACAATGTTCACCCTGGAGCCTCATTTGTTGACATCTGTGTGTGTTGCCATGACGACACATGTCCGCGAGCATGTGCTGTAAGTATGTGTGTGTTTGCGTTCATGGGTTGTATTTGTTGGGGGGGGGGGGAGCACACGGCTTTCATACATGTGGACACATGTGGGCAAACATAGGAGAGGAGGGCAGGTCCGCACACATAGAAACAAACATACAAATACCTCTCTCACACACACAAACACGAGCATGGCTGGACAAAAGCTTGCGAAGAATAATACACAAGCATGACCGAAACACTGAATCAGGTTAGACTTGCTTCCAACTACCGTGTCCTCGTGGGAGACCGCAGGCAGAGAAGTTTATTACTAATCATCCTCACGTAAAAAAAAAGGGCAAAACTAATCCAACTATGACAACACATTTCCTAAAACCCTCCAGAGCATCGTATGTGTCCGGTCAACTGGGAATTAATCTGCAAGAGGAACGCATGAATGATGCTTGAATTCATTTGAATACAAATGGGTTAAAGATGCCCACCCTCCTATGGGGATCGCCACTGCTCCGCCGACTGCCGTCTCTATCCATCTAACTTCGTGAAGGAATTACTGTGACTGTACGTACACCCAAAACAACTCCACATAGTTCGATCAAATTAGCATTTTCATAGAGGGCAGAAGAATACTCATATCTGTGCGCAATTACGCCCATTATGTCGCTTCAGACACTTGAGAAGTGAAGGACTGTGTCACCTCTGAAACCGCATGAAACAAAGGCCAACTGCTTTGTTTATATTTGACCACGTGTCCGTACGTCGAGGTCATCATGTTCATTTGGGATGTCAGAGTGCCGAAGGAGGCAATGACGGGGGTGGGGGGGGGGTCGGGCACAACTGAGGGGGTACATGCCCAGTGCCATAGCAACCATAAAGGAGGTTGAGGGTCTGCATATTAATCATAAGGATAGAAAAGAATATGTGCGTATCTGAGTGTGTGTGTGTGTGTGTGTGTGTGTGAGACAGAGAGAGAGAGAGAATCCCCTCCCGTGGGCAAGTCAGCATTCACCCATGAAGTAGGTCAGTGAAATTTGCCCAAATTAGGTCAGTGGCAGTCAATGGGTGCCATCCTGGACAAGAGAAAGAAGAAAAAGGGACGAGAGAGAAGGAGAGAGAGTCTATAAGGTTAGGAGAGCAGAACCAAGCGGCTTACTTAGTCTTAGCTTTTACACTTAGTTAATTACTGTTGCACTGATCCATACAAAACACACACACACACACACACAGCAAAAAAAAACAAAAAAAACTTACAACTTCAAGCCGTCACTTTTTCTCTACTCAAACATCCCCGGTATCAGAATCAGTGCGCATCAAAAAGCCCGTTTTGATTGAAAACGCTTTTGAAAAGCAGTCCGATTCAGTTACAGCGCTTAGGTCTGATTATTTAGCACCCCTCCTCCTCCCTCTATCCCCTCTAGCTGTTTGGATGGTAGCTCCTTTGTCATCTGCCTCTGTTTCGTCTAGCTTTTTCCCCCCCTCCCTGTTTTGAAGAAATCCACATCGGGAGAGAGGTTGTTGTGCGTTGTTGCCAATAAACGGCAGAACACAGGAACCTTTGAAGCCTGTGGCACGTCGTGATTTGCTTTCATCGTCCCGCATCTGTCAGTCAGCGAGAGAAAACGTGACTCCGGAAAGGAAACTTTCGCTGCCTTTTCTCCCCCAAATTTCCCTCACCGCGCATACGCACGCATACAAAACCGAAAAACAAAACAACAAGAAATGACAACAAAGACCGCGGCGACGACAAAGGCTGTATTGGGCATTAGACAGACAGGGAGTGGGCTGAAAAATAATCTGTGAGGAGATGCGAGGTGTTCCAAAGGATTCTGATGTTGCTTCAACTGGTGCAGACTGACTCTGCTTCTTTCTGCCTGAGCTTCCTTGGCCCACTTCCACACAAAGGGAATATATATATGTGTGTGTGTGTGTGCAACCCACTGTAGCTGTGGGGGTGCTCTCTGAACTTTATTCTGTCAGCCCTCTGTCGCTCGTCTCAGTGCAGTTGGGTGTTAGGGAGGAGGAAGAGCACTGACAGGTGTCTTCTGTGGGCAACGTCTGTTGCAGAAGAGTGATGGCGGAACCTGGGCCTGCACCTAATCACGCGAACCCGCAGCCTCGCTCTGGCAGCCAAAGGTTGGGAAGCGAGGGACAAAAGCTCCTTTCCCTGGGCAGCGATCAAACTCGAGCCCCAGGCTTGCCTGGAGATGTGACAAGGCCCACTTCCCCTTTCTCTGCTTTTCCCCGTCCTCCCCCCCCCCCCCCGCTGCCAATCATGTGTCAAATGCTTCACACTCTCGCACGATGCATGCGTTTGTGTGCCGAGCGTATGTGTTTGTGCTTGGGCTGAGCCTGTACTACACAAGTGAAAGAGACGCAGAGAAGCGAGAGTCGAGGAGACAAAGAGACATACACGGATACAAAGAGCTTCGCAGGACGTGCTGAGCCAGAAACGACCAAATGTACAAGCTAAACGTGGCTTGGAGTAGAGCGAGCCACAATGAGTTACAGTGACTAGCATTACTAGCCAGAGAGAGAAAGATGCCTGGCTAGAGAGGCTGGGTATGGGAGCCAGAGAACTGAACTGCAGCCAACCTGGATGAGGCCTCAGTCCAGATAAGTTGGGACAGTACCAGGGGCCCAGCTACAGCCCGTCAGAGCAGGGAGGAGGGGGAGCAAGTGAATTAGAAAGAAATACAGAGTGAAAAAACAGAAAAGGAGAAAGAGAGAGGGCAGGCTTATAGGCAAAACAGAGAGGGAGAGAGAGAGAGAGAGAGCAAGAGAGGGGTTTTGAGGCTTTTTAGCTCCGGAGTGGGATGGAGGGGGATGGTTGGAGGGAACTGCTGAGAGTCAGGCAGTGCTGGAGCCGAGGCTCAGAGGCAGGGCCAGGGCTGAGCTGGGGCTGCTGAGAGAGGAGCCAGGGCTAGAGGCCAGAGGAGGGAGGGAGGGGGGCTGAGAATAGGAGGAGGCTGTGGCAGAGCTGGGGCTGGGGCCGGGGCCAGAGCCAGGGGCCCCAGCTTTAGATTTAGTCAGCTGTTCCCCTGGCCAGCAGCTGGAAGGGAGAGAAATGGGAGGGGAGGTAGCAGGGGAAGTCAGCGCAAAGACTTTGGGGGGGGGAGAGAAATTTAACGGAGAGATGGAAAGTGAGAGGAGATGGAGAAGGAGTAAGGAAGGGGAAAAAATAGCATGGCGATAGGAGAGGGAGAGAGAAAGAGGAGAGCAGGGGGAGAGGGTGGTGCTGGAGGTTTGGAAAGAGGACAGTGGAAAAGCCATTAGATTCCTATGAGAGAGAAAACAGCGCAGAGAGCAGACAGACTGACAGAAGGTGGTTAAGGCTCACTGGCTTCGCAACCACTCTTCCCTTCCTCCCTCACTGGTCCTCCTGCTCGCTCATTCCTCTCTTCCCCTCCCTCCCTTCCTCCATCCTCCTCCTCTCCTTCCGTCACTGGTGCGCTATTCTCTGGCTACCTCCTTCTCAACCAGTTGTGCTTCAGCAACAGCCCTGCTATTCATTACGCACGACCTGCAGGCATGACCCTAAACACACACCGAGATCCCAAACAGGTGCCCCACACACACATACACACACACACACACACACACACACACACACACACACACATGCAGCAGCAGCAGCAAAGGGATCACAGATGACTGAAGGAGGGGGGGGAGAGAGATACGTAGGGAGTGTAGACAGAAGGGCTGAAATGAGAAGAGAGGGCTCTCTGTGGCTGCCCGAGAAGCACTGCAGGAGGAACAACGAGGAAAAAGGGGACGGAAAGAAGAGAAAGCATTGAAAGTTGGAGAGAAACCATGTAATTAATGCAGAGCGCATACACGCTTTGTTTCCATAAAAGTGGCGAAATGAGATTTGGAGTAGGAGAGTGAGGGGCAAGGGTTTGCCACGGGGCAAGCAGCCACTGCTAGCAAAGCACTTTATGGTCTATTATATTCCATTCAGATGGACCAGGCGTCTGGGATAAAAGCATTTAGCCTGTGCGTTAGTGAGTGACTCAGCACTTGGAGCCTTCACAGGTGGACCCCCTCATAACTACACAATGCATATCAATGAAGTGGTCCACTCTATACATATGGATCACTCACACCCACACCTATGTCTCCTTTTTTTTTTTTACCCCCTTCTCCTCCACCTATGCCACCTTTTTACTCCTCAACCTTTTACACCTGCTTGTGGAAACACTCTCTCCGTTGTTTACTCTCTTTTTCAGGTGGACTGAAGTAATTCCACCTGCTCTTTTATATAAAAAGACTTTATCAGAGCAGTGTCCAATAGGGCTTGAACGGGAGCGGTGTGCTCCAAAAATTAAACAAAAAGCCAGACAAATGCGATCCCTTCGCACGTTTCATTTCTTATTAGACTTTTTCTAAAAAATTAAAAGGGGAGACATTTCTGTGCATGGCTGGAATAGCCGGCCCACCTTTTCTCCTCCCCTTCCCTCTCATTTAGTGTTGAGACGGCAGACAGCCCCCCACCCTCCCTCCTTCTATTGCCTTCTCTCCATCACTCTTGTCTCTCCACGGCTCTCCCTCCACCCATCTGCCCTTTCCCTCTTCGTTCTACCTCCACCGCCTCTCTATCTCCTTCTCTTTTCCCCTTGGTGGTGGTTAATGGCACAGGGATCCAGCATGGAATATAGATCAGTGAGAGATGGATGGGGCACCAGGAGCTCCGGCCAGTCCCGTAGGTCCCAGACCAAAGATTAACTAAATATTAGCTGACAGGAAGAGAGAGAGGCAGGGACACAGCTGCAGCTGCTAGTGCCACTGCCGGCAGAACAAACGACAGAGATTGTTTTTAACCACCTTTGCTCTCGGGAGAGGGACAGACACGTGCGATAAACACACAAAAGATGCAAAAATACACACAACGCACTGGGGTATACGTACTGCCATGCACGCGTACACACATGCTATCAGAGGCACCCTGGGAGAAGAAGTCCACTAATCACATTCTCTCCTCCCCCTCTCTGCCAAGCCAAGGCAAGGCGGATGGCGAGGGGGGGAAAAAAAAGGAATAAATCTTTATTAGGCGATGTGTCCCTGCTTTATCGATCGCTTCGCTCCTTTCCCTCCCCTCCTCCCTCTCCAACCCCCCCCTCCCTCCCTTTCTCTCCCCTCCTTTTGTTATTTTAGGCGTGTGTCTGCCATCCAGTCCAATTGAGTCAGGCTGTACATCAGAGAGGACCATTACCCATGTCTCCCTGGGCTGGGCTGTCACTGGCTGCCAGGGGGGTAGGAGGTGAGGTGATGTAGCCACCCAGGAGGGACAGCTAGCCAGCTAACAGCTAGCCAGACAGACGGGCAGCCAGATAGTACGTTTTGGGCAAGAATGCAGACAGACAGGGTGTCAATAACATAAGAGAGGCACACAGTCATCCTCCACAATGCCAAGGAACAACAACGAACAACTGCACCCAAATCGTATGGTTCTACGAGCACAGCACGGTATAGACAGAACCTGATTTATGATGCTAATTTCTCACTAGTCACTTATGATAAAAGGGTGATCACACTTTTTTTTTCCCCCACAAAGGCTTACAGCAAAGGATCTACTCCAAAATACTCAGATCCAAAGCCAGCGACTCCACTGCTCAAAGAAAACAAAGTGCTGGGAGTGGTTTCAATTTTTTGTGACTTTTATGCAAATATAAAAGTCATACTTTTTTGATACCTTGCTAAGAATAAAAGCACGCCTGCAAAATCCTGATTTTTCAAACAAAAGAAGCCAAAGTTCTCTATTAGATTAGATAGATGTTTTATTTTGCCTTTAACAAAAGCTGCACAAGGACTCATAAAACAGCTACAATTGGCAAAATTTTGATTCAAATCGGGAACTATCTGATCAAAGAATGAGCAAACGAGATCATGAATTCAGTGCATCAGCTGAATGAGGGCATCCAATGCCGAACCTTAAGAAGGTTCCAGGATGGTCCTCAGTGCAATAGAAAATATCAGGGAGAGGATCATTTAAAAACTCCACAGCAAATAGGCCAAGTCCTGTTCCTCTCCTAATTCCAGACCGTGGTAAACAGAGAGCTTCTAAATGTAGAAACAGTGATAGCCTCTGAGGTCTGGATGCAGACTGCTAGCGCCGAGGAAAGCACAGAGAGCAGGAGCTAACTAGCCAGCTAGCCTTCCTTTGGGAGTTCAGACACAGGAAACACTATGGAAACATGCTGTATCTAGATAGGGGCAGTGTAAATAAGATATGAGTTTCTATTGCCTGGCTTGGGAAATGAAACTGGAAAATTGAGAAGGGGAGAAAAAGAGATCATGAGAGCTTATAAACACAGGGAAGGAATGCACAAAAGAGAAGGAGGAGAGACACAGGCAGGTATGGAGAGATTAGAAGAAGAAGAGCAAAAAAATAAGACAACAGGCAGATGAAGGGCAGGAATGAGATAAGAAAAAACAGCAAGCAAGCGAGGAAATGAGCAAGAAAGAAAAAGAAAGAACTCCTTCAAGCCCAAACTATTTAGAAGGGCAAACTAAATTCCATAGTCGGCTGAAAGCTTTCCTCTCCTTCCCTTTGAATCTCTCTCATTCTCTTTCTTTGTCAGTCTCTGTCTCTCATGCCTGGAGAGCCTTTCTAGCTCTATTCAGCTCTACCACAGAGCAGTGAATGCATGTCTCACATGCCACACAGCCACCTCACACTCTCATGGTCTCCTCCTCTGCATAGCTCGCACGGCACTTGAGCCTGCCGGGCAAGAAGAGAGAAGGGGGTAAACTCCCCCTCTCAACCTGGCTCGGATTCCCAATTGTTCCACAAGAAATAACTGGGCATAGACTCTGTCATGTCGGACTGAGCTCTCATGTGAGAAATTGCTTATTGGAACATGCAAAAGACACTTTCAATCAAGCATGCAGTCTTTTTCCTTTAGTCAGGTGCTGTTTATTGGAAAACAATAATATGAGCATGGGCCCGTCTTTCAAGTAGAGCAATCGCCCACTGGAGGGACAATCTGACCAGATTGACCTCTGACTTTAGTAAATCCCCGGGGGTCAAGTGAAGAGGTCAACATTGGGCCAGCTCAACGCTGGGGGGAGGGACCAGTCAATGAGTGAACACCTCTGTCTGTGTGTGTGTGTCTGATGGGGTCAGCGGCAGGTAAACCCTCATGCTCTGCTGGTGTTTATTCTAAGGCACCTTCGCACTGGCACTGCAAGACAAGTGTGTATCTAAAAGCATGTGTGCAAGCATATGCGTGCGGGTGTGTGTGTGTGTGTGTGTGTGCGCGTGCAAGAGTGGAAATGGGATCGGGTGGGAATGATGACAGACGGGAATGTCATCCACCCTCTTATCATTAACGTGCCTCACCTTTATTCAGCCTGACACACACAGCCATAAACACGCTCACTGAGCCATTAACACACAAAGACCTACACGCACATGCTCGCATTCACACATCGATAAAAACAGGCTGAAGGAATTTACCTTTACTTACTATCCTGGGTAACAATATTTGTGTCCGGGAAGCTGCTTGTAGGGCAAATCAACTCTCCAGTATCAACCCAACAATCATTTACAATAACATCAAGAGTCAAAGCGTTGACTTGTGACCTTGGTGGCCTCCTTTCAGCCAGCAGAGTCTATGGTAAGAGTTAGTTTAATGTAGATTAAGCACGACTGGCCAAAGTCGAGACATTCTTTGCTTTACCCTTCATTTTTATCTGGGATGGATCAAAAATATTGCCCTTAATCTGGGACAACAGCAGGTAACTTTCTACTCTCTCACTCTGTCTCTCTTTCTACTCCTCTCTCTCTCTCTCTCTTTACACACACACAAACACACACACACAGAAATCGTTTGTAGCCTTTGGGCTGATCCAAAGCTGTTTGGCTTCTGGGGAGAAACAGCTGTTGACCAAACTGCACAGAGAGGCTCTGTTCTGTGGCAACAGTGAAAGCATGTGTAGTCTTTAACACATATTCTCATACTCACGTATAACACACACACACATACACACAAACACACGGTATACATACATTGAACCTTCCACTGCAGTAAGCACTGTCTTGGACTGCTTTGTGCTTATTTCAGCAGCCCATTGGTGCAAAGAGGAATTCATTAAAAAGGAAAAAAAAAGTGAAGGGGAGCATCAGATAGGAGAACGCTGAGTGCTGCATTCCCCTGTTGTTATTATTGCCAAATCGAACAGAGAAGGGCGGCTGGTAATAAAAGTCATTAAATGAAATAGAAAAAACAGCTTTTAATAGGGCCTTGTCATTGTGGATTTAGTAGCCTTTCTATCGCCTGCTCCCTGTGCTCACAGAGAAGAGAGAGGGCAGGAGCACTGTGGAAGGAGCACTGGATTCCTAGACAGAGTCAGCCAGCCGAGGAGCTGTGCTGACGCACACCCAGCAGCCACAGTCTGGGACAGGAGACAAGTCAAGCTGGAACGGGGACTGGGGCAGACGTTAGAGAGCTCATGCTGGAACTTTATTACTTTAGCTGGTTTATTTTAACAGGGGCAATGCACGCTGATCTTGTACATTGAGCGTCTCTGAAAATGAGCCAGCATTAGCGTGCAGGGTAATTTTGAAACCTAGTCTTTGGGCAACTTGGTAATAAGCCTGGGAGTGTGGCAGACACATGGTGGCTAAGGCTGGAACTGGGAGCGGTGATTTAAGAGGGGCAGGGAGGAAACAGCTATGTCTGGAAGCAGGAATGGCACTGGGAGGGAGGCTGGCTCCAGTCAGGTGGAAGGACTGGTAATAAGGCAGACAAAGCAAGCCTGAGATGGCAGAAGGACTAATGGTACATCTTGGGTACAGTTTTGGAAATGTGAAGACCAGGAGACCGTTATGGCTGGGTGTAGAAGCTGGAACATGACTGACTAGCTGGGGGAAGTTATGGTCTGTGGTGGGAATAATCTATCTAGAGGCACATCTGGGTCTGGGAATGGGGTTTGGTTTGGAGTTGGGGATGTGACAACCGTTGGGACCTTCTGGAAACTTCGGATGTACTGGGAACATAACAGAGGCTGCAAAGGAACCAGTGGTCATCTATCACTCAATGGGTACAGTACGGCAATGTCAGGGTTTGCTTTATGGGTTCGGTCCTTGAGGGGGCCACCCAGACTGTAACTGTCTGTCTGTAAGTAATCGAAGGCGGAAATTTAGCTCGTGCTGAAACTCGTTATGCGTAGAATGTAAGTAATTATCACGTAAACACATTTCAGATTTACAATGCTTATTCCAACATCTGAAGATATTCCACACAACTAGACATAAACAAAAATCTAACCGATTAATATTGCACAGAAAACAAGTGTGATATTAAACTGAAAACATTAAAAATATGTATATAGTGTGCAATATTGTGTCTATACAAACATCTGGATGTACACACACACACAAATAGAGGCTAAGCTAACTTGTTTCCATTACACGACGGCTGAAATTCATCCTATCTTCTTTCCATTCAATGAACATAATGGGACAAAGGCCTAGAATCTGCTTTTCTCACATACACACGGTCATAGAGAGAGCGCTAGAGAGCACTTTCCCCAAAGACTCAGTGTCTCTTCACATGGATGTGGTTGCTGCCCCTCTCTTCTCTCTCCCCCTTGGACAGCCATTTGTTTACACTAGCTCTAGGCTCAGCCATGTTTCCATGACGATACAAGCCCAGGGATAGTCACATGGCTGGGGGCACCGGATCCAGGATCACCGCTCCTTCAACGGTCTCACCTTAGACACACTGGACCAGAAACGACATCTGACTAACAGACTTTAAAGGTTTACCTTCCCATGGTTCCTCAAAAAGAAGCTCTCCTTGCCTTATTGTTTAGAATAACAACAAACATTTTGGGGGGGAATAAAGTCCTGAGTCATATTGTGTCTGCAGCTCTTTAAGTCCTGAGTCATAAGTCGAGCCTCTTTACAACATATTGGTCTCGCACAGAAAAAAACAGCATATTCGGAAGTGTTCTGTCTCTCTCTCTGTGTCTTTGGTGGCAGGCATGTGGGCTCATTCTCGACGGGCATTGTAAAAAGATAAAGGAGCTCTCTAACCTAACAGGAAAATAAAACCAGATCCACCCACATGAAAAGAAACAGCCCACACACAAACAAAAAGAATAAGCCCTCAACCACCAAAAACCTTGCTCAGCCTGATAGCGTCTCGCAGACAACATGCTCATGCAAGATTTACGTTTGGCATCTTAAATTCTGCACCTTCGTGGACAAAATGCTTGAAATGTCGATGTGGGCTCTTTGAAAAGCCTTGTGAATTCTTAGTTCAAAAAAAGTGCAGGGTACAAAAATGTGTGTGTTTGCGTGCACGAGTGTGCTCTTGCACAAACATGCTTGGTGTTACTCCACCTTTGTAAGTGGTACAGATTTCTCCTTGGCATTTGGCTTACTGCTTCGTCACACAAACAATAACCTACGAGTGTATGCAAATATTCTTTGCTGTTTTATCAGCTCCTTTGTTTTGTGGGTGTTGTCTGAGCCTATGTATTGTATTGTTGTACATTATGTTCCTTTCACCTGGATGCTAAAGTAAATTATTCACACACCTGAAGTGTGTTTTTAAGGAGCTAAACGGTAGCTTTAGGAGGGTCTGTGTTATGATTTTCACCATCTGTGTTACAGGAGGAGGAACAGGTTAAAAAACAGGGAACCACCAGCCTGGTTGTTATTTCACCGTTTCATTGACATGATAAAAAAAAAAAAAAAAAAAAAAAAAAAAAAGAGGGTGAGAGAGAGAGAGTAGATGACGCAGAAACCTAATTAAGATTCTCCAGAGCGTGAACAAATTAACCTGAGTTATGAGCATGCAAGACAGACACACACATATGCACACACGCACCAATTCGTCTCTGAAATAGGTGGAGCAGAGGAGGATGACATTCACACTCAAACAGGCATGACTGCCATGGACATTCAGTGATATTTTAGGCAGCGGAAAGGCAAAATATTATAGGCTATCTAGTCCAACAACACCACCATGGAAAATACACCAAAATAGGCTACAGGATATGCTTATCTACTTTAATTCTACTTGAATTTAAAACAGCCTCGGCAAAGTGTCGACCTCATCACTCAGATTTGGGGCAGCAGCATGATAAAATGACATGTAGCTTCATGTGAAAAATTTGCCTAACAAGGAGAACTGGATAAATAGGCTGTAGCATGTAGCTTACGCTAATGACATTGCAGAGAGGGACATATGCCAGGCATCAGTATGTCACTCCATAGGGACATGGGGCTTACGGTAACAGGATAGCAAGAGTGAGGTGGTGGTGGTGGTGGTGGTGTGTGTGTGTGTGGCGGTGGTGGTGGTGGTGGAGGTGGGGGTTATGTTTTGTTTTTTTTTTTTACCTCCTGGCACAAAGCCTTGGGGGCAGACAGGGAAGGGGGTTGTTAGAAATAAGTGGATGAAGGGTCAAAGGGAGGAGGAGCAGGACAGTGCATGTCATAAATGAATGAGAGAAGAGGGGGATGAACTTGACCCAGACTGGAGGCTAAAACAGGAAGGAGGGTAATGAAGTGCAAACATGCTTTGTCATGCCATGTTAGAGCCATAGGATTAGAATTCTATAATTAGAGGACGGGGCACCATAATACTAGCCTTCCTTTCAGCATGATGAGCTGCTGAGTCTAAATTACACAAGGGGGCCGGAGAACAGATGCTGTGATCAGAACAGGCAGCTCTGGAAATTTTGTATACTGGTAAACGATGCTCAGTTATGGCATTGATTGACAAGCTTTAAAAAATTGGCACAACGGTGAGATTTACTAATGTTTCTGTGATCAGCTCGTGACAATCTCATTTTTTTGACAGACAGCGGTTGTTATGGGACCATTCTCCTAAGCAACATCCATGTTTCATTTTATTCATTTGCAGTTCTTTTGGTGCATTATTACACGCAGACCCCGTTCGTGCAGGTTAGGGTTAGGTATGTGTTCCACTACCTGGTCAGTGCCTGACAAATTCATCACTGATTTGACAGCGGGACAAGTGCGAGAGGGCTGTAGCTGGCTTATTATAACACTGCTGTAACAGGAGGAGCAGTGGACTGCTAGATAACGCTCGCATTCGTATATGAATATTTATCTGGAAGGCTGGCATTGGAACAGATGAGCTCGCATGGGAGAAAGAACAACCCATCCATCTCACTCTCTTCCCTTCTCTGTGCTTCATTCTTTACTTTCTTACATCCCCTTCTCTTGCAATCACCATTTCAATGCCTCTCTCCTCTTTTGCATTTCCACCCACTTTCTCCCTCTAGGCTTCCCCTCTTTTTCTTGATATCACCCGATCTATTGCTCTTCCCCTTAAACGTCATTCCCCTATCCGTTCTCTCTGCAGCACTGATGTATGGAAAGAGATGGAGGGGAAAAAAAGGAAAAAGCCTGTGATTAATGTCTTTGAGAAAAAGATAAATAATCACAGGAGACTGGGGGCTGGTAGTTGGCCTTAGGGGAGTAAATATGGAGAGTTTTATAGCTGCTCACTTGGGAGAGAGGGAGGTGGAGGAGGAGATGAGAGGGGGAGGAGAGGAATACAGCGACAGCAGATCCATTCAAGTATATTAGCTCCCCCCCCCCCCCATACACAATAACCTCCGCATCTATTCTATTGCTCTACTGTCTTTCATCATCAACACTGAGTCCCATCCCACTGACAGCACACACATAAGAAGCCACACAAAGCCATGCACGCATGCACGCTTGTGTGCACACACCCTCACAACCACCCTGCACTTTTTTTCTTTCCAGGCCAGACCCCACTGTATGTGTTTGATGGGCCAATACATGTGGTGTGTGATGTGGCTGACAGCCCCCTCCCATGCTGCCCTGCTTTTAAGCCCTCATCCTCCAGTGGCTGCCTGTCCCCTGGAGTAGATTGCATCTTTTATTTATCATTTTCCCTTCCTTTGCTTTGCTTTATCTATGCCAGCTTTAAAAAAAAAAAAAAAAAAATTCTGGGGCGAAAATTGCAATCAGCATAACATGCCCTCCTCCTGCTGTGTACTCGCCTGTCATCCTCCACTCTCTATGAGCATGCAGGATGAGACTGACAGCCCGTGCAGACGAAGACACACACATGCACAGATGCATGCACAACCCCCCTCTGTGTTTATCAAACCCCCACACATACTCTATACACGCTCTCTCTCTTTCACACACACAAAAACACATGCATGGCCAAGAAAAAAAATGACCCCGTTACCCTCTTTGTCACTATTTCTTACTATTTTCCAAAGCACTCGCACGCACACACACACATCTCCTCACTGACGCCTTGCACTGTTTTACCCTGTGCTGAGTGTTTAGTTTCCTAAAGCCCCAAAAGAGTGAGCACACAAATGAGTCTAATGCTGGGGAATCTGGTAAACAGGCCAGAGAGGGAGGGAGAGCTGCCTGCCTGTCTGCCTGCTCCATGGCTACTATTGTGCACTGCACATTCTCTGAGCCCACAAGAGCTGAAGCCATCTCCACACAGATTCTTTGGAGGGATAGTAAGCCAAGAAGTGAGAGAGGGAGAGGGAGCAGGGGAGAAAGATAGAGAGGGTGAGGGAGGAGGAAGAAGATCATGCATAAAATCTTGTTTGCAGAATGCATTAAGATTCAGATGAACTGGGGGGGTTAATGGGATTAGAATCCTGAACCGTTTCCAAGGGTGGGGAGTCGGATTGACAGCTGAGTCTATTGCACTGACGATTGCAGTGAAATATTGTGGCTCTGGCAAAGGCAACCAGCCAGGCAAGGGAGGCAAGGGGGTTGCTGAGCCTACAGCACCTCTGTTTACTCTGAGCTTTACCACAAATAATGCAGCAGAGAGAGAAAAATGCATCTTTCCCTTTACCAGCTGCATATAGCCTGGGCTTTAACTGAACACTGGGAAGGCAGCAGCAAAGCTCCAGCCTGTCTCACAAAGGTGTTTGGCAAACAAAATAGAAGCACTGTGGCTTTAAATCGCCGTCCCTCCCACCCTTTCTAAATATCGTCTATTTAGCCAGCGGTGAAAAGATATAGGGGGCTTTTGTCTGCGTACCCATTGGTGGGGGCATGGAGAGCTGGAAAGACATAAAAATAGGAACAAAGTGCTAAGCTTCCAATTGGGATGGCTCAGGGCAATTCAATGCGCGCAGCTCAGTGGGCAAAAACAAGGAGAAGTGGGCTACTATTACGGGCTTATCTGAAAATAGGCTATTCTCACACAGCTATATGGCAGACTGGTGTGGAAATACCCTGCATTGTTTATAATACACAAGGCAAAGGGAGGAAAGCACAAGCCCTTTAAAAGTCTGGCATGGTTCCATAGAAAAAGACAAACGGTGCGAGTTAGATGTTTTGTTTATTACAGGCTGTTTTCCTGCATTATTGTAACGTTATAGTCCACTCACCGACTTGCAATACGTTGTCCACCCAGCCACCCTCTAGCAGAGTGACACCCCGTAGGAAAGGCAGCTGGGTCTCGTCATTATTGTCCCCGCTAGTTCCACTTTCCTCTCCTCCAGCGTTGAAAGAGGAATACATACAGATCTCCTTCTCGCTTCTCGGGAATGACCAGTATACGATCCTCCGCTGGACGGGTTCCGGGATCCTCTCGAATCGCTCCTCCACCCTCTGAAACGGCCACTTCTCCGCGACTCTGCGTGCCGCGATGTCGAGCAACGACTCGGGGTTGTGCGTTTTTCCATTCCCCGACCCTCCCGGAGCGGACCCTGCGCCGCCACACAGAACTCCTCCAGCCCGCTGCCCCTGCCTGCACGCCGGGTTGTAGCCGGGCCTGCAGCAGAGCCGCTTGGCTGGGGGCTGCTGGACTCGCTCGGCCATGATCGCACCGCTTCCAACCTGAAGCGCAGTTCCTCTCCGATCATATAAACGGGATAAGGAAGAGAAAAGGGCAATCTCGCACCGATTGTTTGCCGTACATGGAGAGACTGCCCTTATTTGGAAAGGTAGGCGGCGCCTGCGAGTTCCGTGAAGTCCTTTGTGTTGTCAAAGTAACCGGGATGGGCGGGATCCTGGAGCGCTGCCAGCGCACGAGTGGCGCTATAAAAGGAACTGGAGGCGGAATTCCCGAACGTCGGCAAATCCTTTGTGAAGCCGTCCGGGAGCGCGAGGGCGGAGCCCCGGCGGCCGACGGCTTTTGAAGTTTCCTTCTTATTTGAGTTTAAAGGCGGGGACTTAATCCAGGGGCGGTCTCGCAGTTTCCCACAGGGGTAAAAGGGGGCAAGAAAACTGACTTTTTTCCTTTGGAGCCTGTGCTACCACCCCGGGCTCTAGGATCTTCAATAACAACGTGATGCTTGTTTTTCGATTCTTTAGTCCAAAGGACTCTGAGCTGTAAAGGGCGTGAGAGGAGGAACATAAAGATATAGAGCTGGACATGCCTGTCCTCTGCAGTCACTAATCAGTCTTTTTTTTGGTCAGCTGTTTGGCATTTGCTTACTGTGCTGCAGCCTGTACAGACAATTAATCACAGACACACCGAAAGGCAAACTCTCTCACACTCACTTACAGAACATTTATCGTAATGCAAAGCTTTGCTCCACAGATTTAACCCAGATGATGTCATCTTGAATTGTGTCATTTAAATTTTAAACAGAATTATGAACTAGAGTTTGAATGACATGGCTTTTTAACGTAAAAGACATAAACAATCCAGGATCCATGGAGCTTTGTCCATATTTAACTGTAAATCTAGAGATCCGGGTCTCTGCTACATCAGTTTGGATCATTATTTCTTTAAGTATCTCTTAAGTCTCCAAACTTTATGAACGTGCAACAATGATTTTCTGGAGTGCCCCCTTTAACTCACTTAAACTCAACACACAGTTGTTGAGTCTATCAACTTGCAACAGAAAAAAGAAGCAAAAAAAATCAAAGGATGGTGAAAATTCCTCAAGGTCTGGCCAGACTGGTGGTTTTTCTTGTAACCATTATGACACACACCACTAGTGGAGCTGGTAAACTATAAATTGTGGTGCAGTCATTTTATGGTCCTCCTCCCTGTCTGTTGATAATGTTAGCTCCATAGCTGTGTCATGAAAAGGGGGCCTACTTCTGTAGGAGTAAAACAGTCATCAGGGGTTTAGGGTGCGGCTTCATTGCCCACCCCCTGGGTTCTCCCCGCCTGGAGAGACAGCTAGCAGAAGCTAATAATTAAGTATATAACAGAAAAGCCACCAGAATGGGGATATTTTTCTAAATTGTCTATAAAACTTGGCCAAAACTATGCTGGTAAACCGGTATGTGTGTTTGCAATATGTCTGCATGTGTTCCCAGCTGCCCCTCTCCTTCCTCTGTGAGTAGGTCTAAAAGGCTGGCCTTTGAACTGCTCTGAAAGTGATCCATGCCGTATGGACAGAGCAGATGTGGCCTAACCTGATTTGGTTTCAATACTTCCCCACAGGAAGTTCACAAAGCCAGCAGGTCCTCCTTTGTTATGTTAGTCATCTTTCTCAGAGGGCCAGTGAAGTCTTTGCTTTTTAGAAAAACAAAAAACAACACAATTATTGCCTTATTGTGAGCTTATTTCAGAGCAGAACCACAAATGATCAGGAGTTTCAGCAACAGCTAGACATCATCTGATTCTATATCCAGTAACAAAGTGGACCATGTCATGTTTTTTTTAAGTTGTTAATCTGTATCCAATATTTTCATATCATATTTGCACTTATTACTGCACTAACGCTTCTTATCGCACTTTACCTTGATTGTTCCCTTTTCTGTAAGTCGCTTTGGATAAAAGCGTCTGCTAAATGACTAAATGTAATGTAAATGTAATATTTTTCTGTATATCCACAAAATAAGAGAGTGCTACCCAAAATTTACAGAAAAAACTGGGGGTCATCATAATATATCAAACATATTCATCAAAGACATAATATTTAATTTCATTTAAGTGAAATTCATCTTATAAAACCTACAACCTAAACACAAAACAAAGTATAACATTTTGTTCATATTCTTAAAATATGTGTATGTAAGAACAATAAACATTAGGGCTGGTACGTTGGTATATGTATTATGTATATTATATATTTATTACTTCTGTTTCACCCACTCTTCTGCATCTTTTGTGTGGTTTACTATAATTACTGGAGGTTCTTCAGTGATCTGTTCCCGTCAAGCTTTTTAATATTAACATAAAATAATGGGCTTACTAAGAGCATTAAATTATCTTAGTAATTATGCGTAGACCTACCATCACTGTATGTTTGGACAAATTGTAGGCTTCAACGTTATAGCAAAAGCACTGCATTAATTACTGCTTAATTTTAGGTTTTCTGTTTATAAGAAAGAAGTCAAGCATGTTAGGCAATCATAATAACTAAAGGAGAGAGTGGTATATGAATTTTGATGCTTTTAGTGCAATCCTGTATTTTGATAGTTCATAAATTCCGGTTCCGAAGCTAAAGGACTACATTTCCCGTATTTTAAGGGATTGCGTCATATCCAATCACGAGCCAGCAGTAAGTCGGGGGACCACATCAGTCACACTTCCCGGAACAGGGAGGAGCTGTTACTTATTATCGTGGATATAAATAAAATTTTCTGCACTTTGGTAAGTTTATTTTGTATTTAGTTCGTTTTCCCCATCACTAACCAATATGAAACTATATATTCGTCTTTTTGTCATGTTCAAACGTATTACTGTTGCGCTGTGCTCTTAAAGGCCGTTATGTAGGGGCGGGCTAGCTAACGTTGCTAACGTTAGTATGAATGTGAATCTCTCATCCAAATCTCAGAAATTCACTTCTTATCCTAGAGACAGACGATGTGCATTTGTTTTATTGGCTTAGTTTGTTTTGGGCTTCAGCCACAGTAAATGGTTCGCTTTGTTTTTTCTCTGAATACAGCTAGCATATGCTAGTTAGCTGTTGCACTCGGTTAGCGGTGACTTGACGCTGGTTAGCCAGTGGTCATTAGCAGCTCTGTGAGGGGGCTGCTCAGTCCCAGCGCTCAACAAGTAGCAATAATGTGAGTTAAGAGGCTTGATAAAACTATGTTGGTGATTTGATTTGTCATGCCAGTTTGTAGCTTTGTGATAATAGTGGCTTATGATTTGAAAAGCCGTTGCAAAATGTAACTTTCTGTTTACTTTCAGTGAGATAATTTGTAATCAACTAGCTGCTAATTACAAGGCTAGTTGTTTTTCTGGGTGTGACCATAGAGATAGAGATATTTATCGTTTGGTGGTATTGTTGGTTTTGACAGTATTGTGATGAATTGTGCAGAAGATTTACTGGGTCAGGTGATCTTCCACCAGGAGTTATGAAATACTTGTGAGGCCCAGCTCAAATGAATAATGACTCTACGTATATTAGAAGTTTTGTACATGTTTTGTGACATGTCTAAGATGCTTCATCGGTCCTTGAATGAGTGAGTGAGTGAAACATCCACTATATAGCACTGTAATTCCTTTGACTTTGACTCAGCAGTACTGAATAGCATATGACCTGCTACTACTGATATTTCACCTCTTATTTATAACTCCCTCTGACCATGCATCAACAACATTTAATTTTAATAAAGAGGTATGCTCAAAACAGGAAATCTTGATGGATATAACCTTGGATTTGGATGTATGATGAGATTGTGCCATATGTATAGTTGTCTTTCCTTTAGTCATTCCTTTAGTATCTCTGGGTGTATAAGGTCATCGTGTGTAATGCTACAAAACAATGAGCAGGATCGCTTTATGTCTATTGGATTTTCCTTTTTAAGATTCATTTATGGGACAGTAGACAGGTAGACAAGAATTGAGGAAAGAGAGAATATGAGTTATGAGTATGAACAAGAATGTGAAAAAGTACCTTAACTTGTCAGGTATTTCATTTGTTAATTAGCCAGATGTGTGTGTGCTTTAAAGCTAAGACTAAACCCAATTTTTGTCAGCCCCATGTTACTTTGCCAACTTGCTTCTTTTGTGCAACCAGCAGTCCAAATCCCAAATGTATTTCATTTATAACAATAGAAGGAGAGAAGTGCGACCTCAGATTTGAGAAGCTTGAATTAGAAATATTTGGTATTTGTCCTTTCATAAATGAGTTAAACAATGAGTCGATATTCAAAATAGTTGATGATAAACTTTCTATTGATTAACTAGTCTGATTGTTTATATAAAAACAGTTTTAATTGGTTTACCAGAAAATTCACTATATGACTGTATATGTTATTGACAGGTTGGTTATGAAATTGCACACTTAAAGTAGATTGTATCCCCAACACCCACTCGCCCACTCCTAATATTATTGTCAAAACTTCCTTTGGTTATTGTATGCTAATGTTTTTTTCTTCTACATATCGCACTGCTCTGACTTTTCACTGCTTTCTCTTCTGGTACACCCTCTCTCAGGTTTAATTAATCCTCATCGTCACTGAACAGGATGATTGACGTTCGGGCATGGGCAGAGTATGTGGTGGAGTGGGCTGCCAAAGACCCCTACGGTTTCCTCACCACTGTCATACTGGCTCTCACACCTCTCTTCATTGCCAGTGCACTGCTGTCCTGGAAACTGGCCAAGATGATTGAGGCACGTGACAGGGAACAGAAGAAAAAGCAGAAACGCCAGGAAAACATAGCCAAGGCCAAGAGGACCAAGAAAGACTGAGCCTGTGAGGGTAGAATGAGGGCAGAAAAACCACACGCTCATAGCCCTCCTTATTCCAAAAAAATGACACAGTGCCCTTCCTTGTCCCAGCCCTACTGTCAGCACAGGGCCACTACGCCTCATGCTCGGGGTAGGAGGAGGGACACTGGCCCCACAGGCCTAACAGTGCTGAGACGGACAGTACTGCCTGGAGGAGGCTCGTCCCATTGGGACTTTGGTCAGCAAGAGCACAGTGGTCATCTGTATGATGCTTTTATACAGAGATCCGCTGATAATATTGTGCAGCTGTTGCAACACCTTGCATTCCATTGTTAGCATCCATGTTCTGCCGAATTGACGATGTAATGAGCATACTGGAACTTTTTCCAAGTCACTTGCAAAATATCCAAAGTACTACTTTCTAATCAATAAAGTTTTCATGGTTGATAAGAAAATCTAATTTCCTCTGTGTGGAGTTAATATTGGTTTGGAAAAAATATTGTAAGTGCTTTTAATTCAGATCACATAAAATTGCTCCTCCCCTCATGTTTCTTTTTTTTTGGTTTTGTAACACTAAACCAGTGTTTATTCGGCTTTTATGCACGGAGTCTAATGTCAAAGAAAAAACAATAAAGGTGTGACAAGTGAATTCAGGTTAAATACTCCTGTGTCTGCAAGGTCCCACTCCAGGTTAGTCGGTTTGTAAAAGAAACTACAGTATGAAGACAAAAGAAGAGCCAAACAAGGTCGGAAGGATAAAAGAACATTTCCAATGCACTGAATATCCCTCGCAGTACAGGAAGGTCAAACATAAAAACAAAAACAAAAAATATGCAAGGGCTGTAAAAGACCAACTTGCTGCCAAAGGTGCCATTAAATATTGACATGAAGGGAGTGAACCGGGATTGTTTTGGCCAGGTTTTTATTGTTATGCAGACAACTAGTGTTTTATATACTGTACGCTCATCAAATTTTTTTTATCTCCATTTGTGTTAAATCTGGTCTGTTTTATTTATTAGTACGAAAAACAAATTATTCACTGTGACTCACTGGAAAATAAAACAAAAGTCCAGTGGGATGGATCCTTTTTATAGCTACTGTGATTTTAAGTACCTGTGAACTTGTATAGAAGTTGTTAAAACAGACTATTTTAAATACAGACACATGGACATGCGCACATTGCTGCATATTCCTTTTCAATTTTCTTTCTCCTAAAATTTAATTGCTGCAGGATTCCAGTTCATGCTACTCTTTAAGCAAAGATCTAACCCTGCTGAACTTTCTTCAACTCTCTGACCAACATGCACTCTGACCTCAAGTCAAAGAGCGTCTTACTAGAGATCAATAAGACGCAACATATTCATTCATTCATTTATTCATTCTTCTGTTTTACAAACAGCAGACACCACCTCCAACAAAAACGGATATCGCAGTATTTCATTTAACTACAGTTTCATGGCACCAACTTATCTGATTTTAGAGTTCAATTTAAATTTAATAGTGATCTCATCTACATATTCCCACAGGAATAAATATGCTTTTCCAGGTGCTCCCTCAAGAAGTCATACTTTTCATCTTTGTCATGTCAAAAATGTCTGAGGGGACATTTAATTGATATATACTTGAGGTCCGTTATTTCATATTTATCAATGTAATTGAAATAGTCAGTTTTTATTTCTCACAATATCTCTTAAACATGATACCGTGTATTTATAGTTCATGTACGTCTACTGGAGGTACAACCATTTGTTTTCTTTGCTTTATTAACAGCTGCTATATTAAATCATTGTAGTCTGTTATAGTCAGCTTCAAGATGAGTGATGGTTATTGTCTTGTGTATCTACAATATACACAGAGGGACTGGAAAAACAGAAACCATCGTATAATGTAATACACTCCAATAAAACAGCCTTGAAATAAATACTTTCCCTCTTGTTGACCTGGATTGCATTATACTGAAAGGTGCCTCTAACATTAAATTTCAAAGTCTCAACTAAAAGTGAATATCGGTTTCACATAGTATTTATTGCTGGGCTTTTCTATTGGATTTTATTACGTTGTACTGCGGTCTCAGTGTACATGGATGTTTATTTCTTGGGATTGGGCATCCAGGAGCCAGGCTGGAATGTGTTTGCAGTGCTGGTGGGGTCTTCGCTGATCTCCTCCTTGCCGAAGCTGGTGGCGGCTGCATGGCCCTTGGCCAAAGTCTTTGCAGGAGTCGCCACCAGACCTTCCTCATACTCCTTGGCCTGTAGGGCCAGATCTTTGTCCTCCACCTCCTTGGCCTTCAGTTTGATTTGTTCTCTGTAAGTCTCATTCTTCAGCAGTTCCTATAAAACACACAGGTGGACATACATTGATATTCAGGGTTTCTGCAGGGTTCAAATTAAACTCAAGACCTTTTTAATACCATATTGGATACAATTTAATACTTTTTCTTTACGATCATACCGGTAAAAGAATAATGGAAAACCAGGATGAAGATATGACCTAGAAATATTTATTAAGTACATGAATTTACTGATTCATATCACATTCTTGTCAGTACTTCCCAACTATAATGTGACTATATGTGAATAATTCCTACTGATATAGTGAATTAATTAGCATGACGTGGACCCAAATAAGAGGCAGAAGATTCATGGATGGATTAAAAATAAATGTATTTATGTAAATTTGAGTTTTTGCTAAAATCGACACTTTCCCATTATAAGTCGATGAGCTTCCTACCTATGGTGACTAGCAGTGTTTGCTAAACGTTTGATGGCACTGACAGAAACTCCACAAAAAAGGGACTGAACAGCCTCCTCCGCATGCAATCTACTGTCACAACAATCCCACGTGTAGTTTATAGATGTAGAAAGTCTTCCGACAACCACAACCACAGCCGAAAAGAAATTACAACTAATGTTCCTGTCTACGGAACCATATTCAAGACCTTTGTTAGTGACAGTCAAGACTTTTTAATACCTCCTAAGGCCTTTTTTTTTATGGGAACATAATTCTTACAGGTTCCCTGCCACCACAAGCCTCTAGAACAGCTTCAGTGCTCCTTGACAAATCTGTGTAACTCTGATGAAGGGATGAACACCATTCCCCCTCAGTTATATATACAACTTTTATTTAATCAGGCAAAGTGGGATCTCGTTTACAAGTGAGACCTGATAGTCAAACACAAAGATAACAGTTTATATCATTTGGCCTCATGAAGATGGCGGTGGAGAGCATTGTCTTGCATGTTGGTCCAGAATGCTCCATACGTCCACACTTTTATTCAGGTTTCTCCTTTAATTTGTCCCGTTTTCATAAACTAATCAAAGGGGAATGTCTATTTTTTTCTATATTAAATACCTGATAAATCAAGATTGATGAGCAGCCCTGCCCATTAACTTACAAAATTGTCCACTCACTTAGACGTATTAAAGCTGACAGCTACCACGGTATGAACAGTATCTTGACACAAATATATTGTCATTTCGCCAACCAGGACTTCATCTACCACTGTCTGTGGTGTTGGAAATGTTGAGGTGGCATTTTCCTGAAGATTTTGGAAAATGAAGTATGACTACAAGATTACTTATTGGAACCTTCAAACAGTCCTGCAAAACTGAACCAGTGATAATTCCCCCTTCCTTAATCAGCTGCCTCTGTTTTGTCTTAAAACAAGGCCCAAAGAAAAGCCAACTGTTCACTCGTGAAAAGTAGAAGAGACGTTGAGACGATGAAGTTGCACTGGGCAGCTTCCAGGAACAAATGTGTGTATCTGTTGAGTATGAAGCAGGGTATTTACTAGAAAAAGAACAAGTGTGTTCAGTTAACCTATACTGGTCCAATAAACCCTGGTTAAAAATGTAGTGCTTGGAACGAGTTGGTAAACTAACATGACAGGAGGCATTTCCAATATAAACACCCTTTCCAGCTCATGGAAACAATTATAACCTGAACATAGTCCACCAGTGGAATAGTTACCCACTTGAGCCACAGCTAGTGTGTCCAGTGATGTTAGGCTCTCCCTAGCATGGGAAACCAGAAAGGAAGGGAGGACTGGGCATAATGCTGTTGTGTGTTGGCAGGAGTGAAGGACTGGAAAAGAGAGGGGAGAGCCGTGGCCAAAAAGCCCCGCTTTGGTGGGGAGGGGGGGACAAACATACTGAGCTGCTTTTCCAGCCTGTTAATGACAGGATTTAATCCAATCAATTTATGTCGGCTTGGACTGGGAAGAGAGGGAGCGTGACAAGGGGTAGGGTAATGTGCTGGGAGTGAAGCCTTGGCCACATCAACACTGTCCAGCTGTCGATGGCAGCTATTGGGCAGACGCAAGGCAGAAAATTGGAAGAGAATGTTCTGGCAATAGAGGCAGGGGATGGCATTGGACACTGGCAGGGAGAGAGGACAGAGAGATAGAAAGAGTGCCTGGGTATTGGCCTTCCAAGGGATTTCCTATAGACCCACATTTCGCCGGCCAAATAATTTCCAGCATTCTCACATTTAAAGAGCAATAAACACAGTGAGAGGTACACGAGGGGGGAAAAACTGCGCTCCTTCACCATTCCCATCTTGGAGACTGCCAGAAATAAAACACAAAAAGCTGAGATGCAGGCGTTTGCTGGAAAAAAAGAAAGTAAACTAGGACATGGTGTCAGTGAGCCCCTTGTTCAGAGGCTGTCTTTGCTCTCCGTCTCGCCATCAATGCACTTCAGCTGCTGTTTATTTTAACACCTGTCCCCCAGTTCCTGGATTCAGTTCGAAAACTGTAAGATAAAACAAATCAAAGCCTTTTCCTCTCCATCTATGCTTCTTTCCCTCCCTTGTAACCAGTCCCCCAGAGTCCAACCATCAGCTCAGCAGGGAGGCTTAAGGAGGGGGAGACATACCTCGACAGAGGGGGGCTCCTTCCGTCTGCCTCGGATCCAAGCTGGAGAAGTAGGAGAGAGGAGGAGAAAAAAAAAAGAAGAAGAAGAAAAGTGAGAACACCCACACAAACATACGCTGCACAAACAAAACCTGCAGTCATATTTAAAGGCTTCAGCTATGGCATCACTGAGTTTCAGGGTCGGTGTAACTACTGAGTAACCAAGCTAGATGGGAAAATGCACCCAGGGTTTTCGGTTTGTTTCGTTTTATTTCACTTAGAGAACTATAGGGAAACGTGCAGCACGGTAACACAACCAAGTTATACACATGATAAAAGTCGAAACACTGATACTGCTTTAGTCTTGGCAGAGAAGGTCCACTGAGCGCTGTGTCTCTGAAGAGAAAGAGAGGATCTGCTCTGATCTTTGAATTTGAAAGTACACACCCTGTCATTCTCCATCAGTACCTCTGTCCTTCTTTCTCCTCCTGAGTAGAACTGTGTCTGTCTGTCATCTCTTTTTTTTTCTCTTTTTAAGGAGCTCTATTTTGGCTGAGCTGGCTGGTTAAAGGGAGCCAGAAAGAGAGAGAGAGAGATTTTCTAACTCTTCCTCCAGCTAGCGCAGGGATTCTGGGCCTCTTTTATCCCTTTCTTATTTGCATCCTGATGAAAATGCATGAGGGATGGGGCGAAGCAGGATGAGGGGTTTAAGGTGGATAAAGCCAGTCTGAGACAGAGGGAACAGTTTGTATCCAGTTGTAAGAAATTCGAAATACTATTTTATGGTACGGTTGTATAACACCAGCAGAAGGCGTCTTTGATAAACTCATGAATACGCTTTTCCCAACCCCCATCTTGCAGAATGATAAAAAAAGCAAATCAATGGATTAGCCTAGGCCCCAATAGATGCTGCCATGAATTTGTTATTCCATTTTATTTGTGCAGTACTTTGTGTACTCTGCTGGGTAGCTCTTTTGTTAACATTGTCATTTATCCATGATAGTGATAGTTAAAGTACGTGATGCTGTAGACTTACCATCCCACTCTATCGGTATGCTGCCTTCTATATATTCATATTCTGTAGGATTGGCTGCCACTACCATCCGCTTGGCACGGACGGCCCTTCCTGGGAAACCAAAAAAAAAAAGAAAAGGAGCATGAGTGAGATGGTGATGCTCAACAATGATGCATACAAAACGCAAAGGAATACAAACAAACACAAAGAGGCGCAGACACAATGCTCTGTGTCTGCCGCTCGCACAGACATACAGACAGACGCACAGACACACAAATACACAGAGGGATGACAGCACTGTGACAGGCCATGGATGATTACCTCGTGGCCCTCGGGCCCTTCTCCTCAGATCTCGCTGAGTGGCTCCAAATCTGGGCTAAGCCTTTATGCAAATCAACCTCCCTTTAACCCAACCAACCACAGCCCCCCTCACTGACATCCTCTTCCAATCACAGCGCTCTGGCTAACAATGCCCTCCAAAATCAACATCAAGCCGAGCAGGAGACAAAAGAGGTCAGATATCACAGAGAACAGGAGAGGCACGAGCTGCGTGGAATATTAAGTGCTCTTCTCCCTATCTGTATACAGCACGACGCTCGCTAGCAGCAAGGCCACCGCCAATTATTTTGGTCGAATCTGCTGATTAGACAAGTTTGGCTGGCACACAATGACATGGAGACGGAGGTAGAGGGGGTGAAGGGTGGGGTGAGAATGGAGAGAGAGATAGAGGCAGAATAAGAGAGGGCGAAAGAAGTAAAAAGAGCCGGTTGTGTCTTTGTGTGGTGCTACGGAGCTTCATACAGTATTCAACAATATAACAAGTGCTGTGTTTCCATAGTTTCTCCTCACAGGTAGCTGGATGTCCATCCATCGCTCCCATCCCTCTGAGAAATGATGAGGCAAAGAAGGAGGAGGTAGAAGGAGGGAGAGGTAGAGAGAGAGAGAGAGAGAGAAAGAGAGAGAGAGAGATGATGCATAGCAAACATGGCTAGGAGGAGAGAAATGGATGGGCAAGGAAAACAACACGCTCCAAAACACAGGCAATCTGTCAGGATTCCATCACCATTTCTCCGCAGCTGACTGGACATGGACAAATGGAGGCAGGCACCTCCATGCACACCGCAGACTGATGGTCTTAATGTTTACTTCAGCCATAACAGATAGCTATGGCACAGGGATGGATGAATGATGGCATCCAAATGTGGCTAAGTGTGTATTCGGGAGGCTGTGCTTGTGCCTCCTTAAAAAAAGTTTGTCCGTTTGGTTTTAAAGTCATTTCAATGAAGACAAAAACACAGCTTTTTTGTCCATGCTGTTCTGTAATTATGCCTTATGAGGATGATTCCTTTCCATACTTTATCCAGCCTATATAGTAATCAGGTCAGCTAATTAGGCTAGTATTGCTTTGGTTCTGCTTTGGTTCCCACTAGATTGTCACTATAGGGCCTCACAGGCTCCAGCTCTGCAGCTTTAGTTTTCTGATATCCAGGTCTGACAGAAAAAAAAAAAAAAAACAAAAAAAAAAAAAACATACCGCCTTTCTTTCACCTTATCTGCAAAGCGGGCCTTGCAGTGTGTAAAACACATTCTATGATCCTCACATTTGTTTACATGCATGCCTTAAAATGTCCTCTAAAAAACTGTTTGCTAGAAAATTCCCAATGATAGCAGAACAAAACCAAGTGCCAGCAAACAAAAGGCCGTGTTCTCTAGGTAATACTAACAAATACATTTAACAGGTATGCTAATTATAAACAGATCGTATCCATATTTGCATTGGGTGTGGGTGGCTGCAGACTGAAATGGTACAATTATGATACAGTCCCCACAAGCAATGTGCTTAGCTACAGCTAATGCCTAACTAATAAGCATAAAGAGAGGCACCCACTTTTTCCGACTCTATCTCTTGCTGCTAGGTTGCATCTCCCCCTCTTACTCTCTGTCACACTCCAACATGGCTCTCCTCTTGTCTTGTTGCTTTTGCAGCATGACTAAAACCTTTCCACCACGGCTTTTATCCTTGGATTTGAATAACAAATACAGTATGTACATATATTTATGAAACACGGTTGATCCTCCCACCACATACACATTGGGAGGAGGCTCGTCAGTTTGATTGGGGTGAATCTCGCTGTCTTGGTAATCTCTGATCTGGTACAAATGCAGGGAAACACACAGGACAAAGCTCTGTACCACTCTCTGACAAGTTCAACAGAAATGAAAAAAAACAACATCTAATTACCTAACAGAAGCTGATATAAGAATTTGTGAAAACAACAACAAACTTACTTGTGGACAGTGGGTTTATTAAAGAATGTAATCACTGTGTATAGCCCTACTCTTCATGTAATCTAGTATAACAGAACTGGTTGGCCTGGCTCATTATTTGCATAGTGATTTCTCAGCTTAAGGGGCTGCCTGCAACTCACGATTACTGTCATCGTTAATTAATTTATAGTTTGTTTGGTTTTAACTTAGACTTTTTAATTTTTCTAATCCAGAACTTCAACACAAAACCTGTATGAACAAAAACAAAACAAAGACAGACACTCAAGCATCTATATATATATTTTTTAAACACTGTAGTCCATTAGACGACATTATCAGACCCTAAAGTGATGTCTTAAATTTGCCTACTTTGTCTGACTAACAGTGAAAAACATCTCAAAAGTACAATTTTACAGATAAGTATAAATCATATTTAAAAGCTGTAACTAGTAAGTGTTACCGGTGTGAAGCAGAATGCAAACGTCCCCTGAAAAACACAGACATCTCGCCATGTCTTTGTCCATCAAGGACAAAGTCTTTAAACAAAGAGCAGCAATAAGATCTTAAAATTCAAGTAAAGTCATGTCAGTTTATTTCGTGTGGCTTGAAGTCAAAAATTTGTGTCAGCATACAACAAAGTTGTCTTCTTTGTCTCTCTAAATGTATTCAATAAAAGCATTCCAATTACATGGAATGGAATTATTATTATTATAGTAACAATTATATTGCACTTATTATCAGTAGATTATCAGACCAGTCACTACATCATTCTTCTCGTCAACTAACTGAGTTATATAGTAATAACTGTAGCTTCATATAGTCTATATTTTAGGATCCCCGACACTGACAGCCGTCAGTTTTCAAACTGGGTGTAAGCTATCTTACTGCTTCACAGTTCAGCCCTGCACCCTCCTTCTCCCCCACAGAGGGAGAGGGGGAGAGAGAGAGAGAGAGAGAGAGAGAGAGAGAGAGAGAGAGAGAGAGAGAGAGAGAGAGAGGGAGATGTATGAAAGGTGTTAGGAGCTCTCGATCTCAGTGGGGCCCTTGTGACAGGTCTGCCTTCTCATCACTCACTAGGGGAAACCTACTTACCAGTCAAACACACACACACACATACACACACATACACATAGACACACACACACACACTGGCTGGAGAGCAGGCAGATTAACCTGAGGGACAGGATCGAGGACGCTGCCTCTTACCGTGAAGGACAAACGCAGCATTGCGTTGGAGAGGGGGAGGGGCCAGCGGCAGGAGGAATGAAATCCCACCACATAAATATTCATGAGCCATCTCACCTGTCTGAGCGCGACTCATCTATGAGCCTAGCTGTGGAACTGGAGGGGGAGGGGAGAGGAAAGGGAGGAAGGGAGGAGACAGGGAGGCTCAATGGGTGAGGGGTTGCTGTGGCAGCCAGATCGGAAGCCAATCAAACAGCAGGTAAGCCTATCCTTCCCGTTCGTTAGAATATGACGTGATGTGCTCCAAGGGCTGCTCTTTGAACCCTGAACACACCCCGCTAAACTTTATCACCTGCTTCAACACACACATTCTTTCTCTCTCTCACACACACACACACACACACACACACACACACACACACACACACACACACACACACACACACACACACACACACACACACACACACACACACACACACACACACACACAAAACCCCCAACTTCACACATCAGCTCCCAGGTGAGGACTGCTGGGGGCGACCTGAGAGGTTTTTCACCTCCACAATGTCATTGTGAATGTCTTGGGCTGTCTCTCTCGCGGTGTGCACTTTGTCTTTGATTACAGACACAAGATGTCAGGGGAACACACTTCGATTGGCAACATCCGGGTACAGAAAACCCTAGAAACTCAGATGAGGCAAAGCAGTGTGAGCTTTCCGCACCTGACTCCAAGTAGTGGACCTGCATCTCGTGCTCCTCCTCATCAACACCAATGTCTCCCGAGAAACACCATGTTCACTTGTGTCTGAACAGACTGCACCACTTGCAGCAGCATTCTACTCCAGCTCTCGCTCTCAACTGAAAGCAGAGAGAGAGAGAGAGAGAGCAGCTTTCTCTGGCTTCACGGTTGTGTGAGGTAAAGCAGGGGCTTTAAGGCCTGACATTGTGGTGGAACAAAAAGCCATCCTAAAGCAGCGAGGCCATCAGCCTGGGTTGAGCCTAGTTTATTCCTCTCCAGCTGAGCTGTGTGTTCGAAAGGGATGGGGGGGGACCAGTATGTGCATGGTAATGGACAGCTTTATGAAGATGGAGTGATCCGATAAGCATCAACGATACAAGGACAACCAGGTACCAATACTGACACCCTCTCTTTTTCTCTCTCTCTCTCACTCACTCTCTCTCTCTCCAATCTCCTTCCCTGGAAAAAAAAAAATGGAGGGGATGTGTGAGGCCTGTAACCATGGTTACCCATTAGCCCTGAGCCTAGTGACGCGGGATGAGGTTTAGAGGGAAAAGGCCAGCCGTTGTTTTGCATCAGTTCTGGTGAGAGGAGGGGCTTAGGCGTAAAGTAGGCCTGCTGCTGCTGTTCGTTTTTTTTTTTTTTTTTTATTCAGCCCTCATTCTGTTTGTCCCTGTTGCTGTCGATCCCGCTGAGGCTTGAGCGACTCACAGCAGAACAGAGGAGAATAATTCATATAAAAGTAATAACATGCTGAAAAGAATACTCTGATTTCCCCTGTGTGTTACTTTTAACCAAACGCGGGTGTACTTGAGGGTGGAAGGGATACTTTAGCTCCTTCCACTTAAGACCACCCATCCTCTTGAAGTCTCTTCTCTGCACGATGGGTCACAGAAAAGGGCCATGGCGAGCCAGGAAGTCAGCGTCCTTTGTGAGGCCGTGGAGCGGTGTGGACACCCCTCCTTCCTCCCCGACTCCTCTGAGGCCCATGCATGTGATGTCCATACACCGAGCTGTCCACCCCTTTCTATTCACCTCCATCACTCTCGTCCAACCCCCTTCCTTTTCCTTCCATTGCACCTTAAGTCCCCCCACTCTCTCTCTCCATTAACCTACCTCCACCTTCTATCTCTCCCCCTCTATCTGTCTGCCTGTTCCACCCACTCATTTCACCCTCTTTCTGTCAGAAACCCTCCTTTCACTTTCACTCTCTCCATTCTTCCCCCCACTCTATAATTTCACCCCATATGTCAGCATCCCCCTTGTTCTTTGTCACTCACTTTCTATACCCCACCTTCTTTTCCACCCTCTGTGAGTCTCCCTCGGCCTTATCTTTCCTCCCTTACTCCTAGCCTTATTTCTCTCTGCCTGTCTGCTTTATTAAAATATTCTGAATTGAATAAGCAGCAGCAGGCTCCAGGAGATGTCTGCTTGTGTGTCGGTCTGTCTGTCAGTCTTTCTGGCTGAGTTTCTGACAGACAAGGAGCCCCGAGGTGTCAAAATATCTCGCTGGCCATCTGACCAGAGACAGACATGAATGCACTGGACAGTGAATCACATCCGGGGCCCAGTGGAAAAATGTACTCGATTAATCATAAACGGTCTACGATTGCTCAGGGAATCGGTCACAGGGGGACAAATAATCACATTCATATAAAATGTGTAGGCTGTGAGACAGGTCTGCTATAGATATGCAGCATTTAACAGACCTGCGAATGCTTAAACTACTATTATTGGAGCTGGGCCCATTTGTAATGTTCTACCATAAGAAATAAATGTGCCTGTTTCTCATTTTGAGCATCTATCTTTTCAAATGCCTTTTTAATGAAGTAGTTAAGCCACCACATACACATACAAATACACACTTGGCAACCAGTATACAGCAAGATGAGTTAAACCCACTTGGTGTCCCTATAATGATTAAACAACCTTCATTTAAACCCCATGCATTGCAATGCCGCTGATCAATTAACATGATTTACTGTAGCGGTTCTGGACATAGCCATGCTAAACACTGACTTGGTGTCCTACTGTAGGATAGACCTTCCTTCATCACACCCTGGGGATGAGTTGTGGCAGAATAAACAGCCATTTGGACCCTCGTCTCTCTCCGCTGTGACTCTTTTCATGGAAATATGCGGCTTGAATCAACGCTCTGATGACACACAGCCATCTGTTGTTGTGTTAAGTGTGTTTGGGCATGAAGTGGAGAGAAAACACACAATCGCAGAATTTTTAAAAAAAAAATACAAAGCAGATACAACTGCGCACACGCACACACAGAAACGCAGTGTGTAGCTGCTATGCCAGACAAATACATGTACACAATCATAGATGCACACAATAATACAACAACGCACACACACACACACACACACACACACACACCTCCTCCCTCAGTCCCCAGAGTCACCCATCCTGAAATAGCAGAACTGAGGCCTTTTCAGTTTTTCACTTCATAGAACAGAGCTGGGGAATCAAATAAATAATAGACAAAGAGAGAGGGATAGTGATAGGACGACAAGTCAATGCATCTTTTCTCTGCAACAGTGTGGCGCACCTCTGAAGAACCTCTGAATCCCTTCCATTCTCCACACAGCGGAGAGGACCAATAGATTAAAACTGCATGGCACACACTGCTAAAACGAATAGCGCTAAAAATACATCCTTTTCACTGAGACATGAAAGAAAACTGCCTTTCCCCTGTCCAGTATTGAGCAGCCATTGATTTCAAGACAAAGGCTACACCTCCTCAAAGAGGTAAGAAAAATAGCAATCATACAGGCAATTATTTTCAAATGTGCCTGCAGCGGCCGATAATGTCAGCGCGCTCTCTTCCTAAATAAAGGGAGGGAAGGCAGGCGTCAAAGCTGCAGGCCCACTGCTGAAGACGAATGAGCCCATCCGCAGAATGCTTTGCTTTCATCTGGGCAGCATGACATGGCGCCCCATGCAGTGTGAGGCAGAGCTGTGCCTGGGGGACAGACGCATACAGACAGAGAGAAGAATATAGATTCTTTATTGAGCTCTGTGGAGCCAACACCAAGGCAAAGACCTTCTAAAGACCAGTGGCCAGATTGCCAGTGGCTTTCTCTTGTAGCCCTGCCATAGACAACAATCACTGGAGCTCCGCAGCCTATAGCATAGTTCTCTCTATGGGGTGGGAGCACAGAGTAGGCCTCTTTAGCTGGACCTATTCTAAAGACAGAGACAGAGGCAGACCTTCTCTCTCTCTCTCTCTAGGCGTGTACTTCAGACTCAGGCCTTTTCATTTTGATGTGCAGCAGCATCTGAGGAGAGGGGGATAGAAAGCTCTCTGCTGGGTCTAGCTCTCCACACTGCTGAACCACTCTAATGTTGTGAATAGAAATCTTCACTGGACTGGCTTCAAAGGAGGAAAATCAAGAGGCAGCAATGAAGAGGGGGGGCAAGGGAAGGACTAACTGGAGGCAAATAAAGAGGTCAACCTCAGGAGAAATCTGGGCAGTTGTTCAGGCTAGATAGGACAGATTCACATAAAAAAAAAGAAGCTTCCTTTTTATTTTACTGGTCTGAACAGCCATTAACGTCCTCGTACACAGCCTACCACACACGGAATTGCTTACGCCCTAGTTTTCTAAAGTTAACAGATTGAGAGAGGTAGAAAATGGGAGCAGCAAAGCATGGATAAAGGTAGAGAGGGATTGACTGAACACTAGGGATGGACAAATGAATACAAGAAGTAGGCAGAGATGAGAGAGAGGAAGAGGAGAGAGACTCCTCACCTACTTCAACCACTACTCATGCTGCAGTGGAAAGCCCTGCGGTCCATGCCTTAAGGCCCTGAGCCCACGCTTGGCCTATCAGTTTAAGATCAAAAAGAGCTCGCTTTAGCAAGACATATGGACTGAATAATGCATCTGCTTTATTTCCAGAAGGCTGGACAGGGTGAGTGGCAGAAAAAAAGCGGCAAATGTGCGCACTATTTGTTTATTATGAATGTATATAGTCTGTGTATGTGTATGTGCCTGTCTGGCTTTATGTGTGTGTTTGTTTGGAACCAGTTTTTTTTTTTTCTTCTACAGGCCAACTAGCCTCTCCACAGTGTCAGTCATTGTGATTGGACAGTGAATACGGTAGCCTGTAGCGTGCTGGAAAATGGGCTTCTGTGATGTCTCATTTGAATAGTCTGACAGCCAGGGGTGGAGGAGCAGCCTTGTAATGAATTATAAATACGAGGTGGGCGCAAGTTTCCCCCTGCAAACTGCTGAGAAAAGGTGAAGCACAAAGTCAAGTTCAGTCAGAAAGAAACTAGGCTTGCAACCTGCCAGAGGTCGGTCCCTCTCCAGCAAAACAAAAAAACACAAAACAGCTCGGTTTCATCCTCTGAGGAAAGGTCCCACTGAATATATGCACTGTATGATACCTATTCAGCCTGTGCAAGTCGAAGAAGACCTCATCTAAATTGTATAATGTGACACCAAGAGAGGGAGACAAACACAAGCATGCATAGGTGGGACATGATTATTCCCACATTATACTGTGTAGTGCAGTTCGCAGGCAAATATCACAAGGCATAACCCTTTGTTACTAACAAACCTGAAGTCCATGGCCGGTTAACCAGCAGTATCATGTCTGGAGCAGACGAGGGGTCATGCTCTTGGACCTGTGACCCCTGACCTGTGTGTGCAGGACCCCTGCTGATGATGATTTATGAGAGTAAAGGGAAGGGAAAGTGGGATTTCTAGCTTAATGAGTTAAACTAGAAAACACCTGACTTACGCACACTGAGTACATCACTATGTTACATACATATGATACATAATCACTGGAAATTTCCACAATGTGTTTTCGTTTTTTTGTCATCCGGCAAAAGCGACAGTCAGTAATGTCAGTACACCCCCCCCCCTTTTTGCGAGCACCTTACAATGAACAAGTGCGTTGTGTTTCTGGAATTAAGAAGAAACAGAATGCCACCAAACCTCCTTTCCATTTTCGAAGATGAGTCATCACAATGGCCTCAGCATCTCTCTGTCCTAGAAACACTTTTTTAAGACACTCTACGAGAAAGAGAGGACAACTGGAGGACTCACAGCGAGCGCGGGCATTGAGTCTGCAAAGCCAACGAGCATGTCCTTGGCCTTCTAACAGTCAGGGACGGTGTGAAGGACACCATTGGCATCCCACCATGGATTAGCCTGATGACACAGTTCTGCTGCTTGGCTTGAGCATTACATACTGTAGCACTGCCATGTCTCAGTAGGGATATATGACCTCCTTCTAATCCTCATAACAGACAAGTAATCATCTCTTCTGCAACAGTTGAGGACTCTTTCCTCTTTTAAGGCCGGTGACAGCAGAGCTGCCATCATTTTTTGCCCCCCAGAATTAGTAAAATCCAAACTGCAGTGAGCTGCATTAAATATTATTGACAACACTAAAAGGGGAATACTCTTATTGAGGCGGTTGCGCCATCTAGGGGCGAGTTTCTTATATTACAAGAGTGAAAGGTTAAAGGTAATGTCAAAACAGCAACGCATTTCAGTAAGAGAGAGAGGTGGCACATGCACGATATGAAATACTGAGCTGGAATATCTCATTTTATTTTTAAGAAGAAAACAGTATCCGCAGCTATCTATTCAAAAACACACTGGGAAAGAAAAGATGAGCTCGTCATGATGAGAATAACCACAGCCTGTACACACAGAGGAGAATCAGGGGGAGAAATCAACTTCAAGCGCTACTTTTTGGAGTCACCTTCACTTGTCTGCAGGGATCGGGACCGTAAACGAATTAACGGCTGGCTAATTTTAGCACAACAAGCCTTAAGTTACCTGTCCATGTCTTCTGTTCTGGGATAATGTAATATTTATTCCCCAGATGATCTGTCCCGACGTGATCGCGTACTATTCCAAACGTACGCCGCAGAACGCTGGCAATCCTGCTCATCTTCACAGGAAAAACCCTGTAAGTTTTTCTGCGTTTGGTGTCCCTTGTTAGCTGTCTGCCCTTTTACTAGGTTGTTTATGCAAGTGTGGGGGGGAAGAACCAATAAACTGTTTTGTGATTGGACGGCTATACTTGACCAGCCAATCGCCGTGTTCGTCATAGAATGGATATTACGTTCCAACATGGCGGCTGTTTGTATTGTGCTGCTGGGAAGCTAGTTGAAATTAAATGGAAAATAAACATTAAACGATCAAAGAAGGGTACTTTAAAAGATTTACATGAAACATAAAGATATCACGGCGCTTTGGATACAATATAATGCCTTGTTGGACGTCCAGAGTTTCAGTTTGGGCTATAAACTCCAGTGTAGGTAGCATGCTAGCCTTTAGCTATGCGAAAGATTAAATACTAGTCCTGCTCCAAAATTATTTTAGATCATTTTATTTCAAGTTGAAGCAATGTTGGGCTTTCTGACAGCAAGGCAGGCTGGTCTGGATGACCCTCTGCGACTGAGGCGTGCAGAGTCAACGAGAAGGTGAGACAGAATACAAGTATCTCAACAAGAGTGTAACAATAAGACTGCAGCGTGTCATCAGTTCACCCTAAAATAGAAAGAAAGGTAACAGTTGGCATGTTTGAAGATTTGAAAAGCTTTTACTTGCCAACGTTTGTCAGTTTCACTCAAATAAATGACTTCTGTAATTGTCTAAAGATTAACAGTTTCACTCGTTTGCATCATACATATTTGCTGCATCTTTTTCCTCACTATTATCTTATTTTGATCGCCTCCTTGGGCTGTGATGTTGTGATTCATAGCTCTTCCTCGTCCTGTTTTTCCAAAGGGTCCTCAGTCTGAAGTTGAATCCTGACAGGGACGTGGACAGAATCCATGGAAATGGCATCAACACCATTGACATTGACTCAATAGAGGGCAGATAGTAAGTCCACTTAGTCCTGATTTTCTGTTACTGATTCATAGATCACTACATCCCACCTGAAACTGCTTTTAACAGCAAAATTTGCAAACCGCAAGCTGTCAGTCTGTTCTAGGCAAGCGTTTGTGATAAGAGCCAAGTACAATACTTAGAGTTGAATGTCTTTCAGTCTTTGGATTCACAAAGCATTGAGAAATCACATTTGAAAAAAACCCAAGAGCTAAATCTCTTGAGACAATGTCCTATTCACCTCGGGTAATCCACAGACGTTTCTATTTAAAATGTGGAAGCTGTCAACCCTCTCTGTTGTTTAGCATGTTGTCTGGGGGAGCAGACGGAGTGATCGTCGTCTATGACCTGGAGAACTTCAATGGGAAGCCTCAGTACACCTGCAAGGCAGTTTGCACGGTAGGCAGGTGAGTGTTACTCAGTTTACTCATTTTGTCCACTAGAGGGTAGCACCGCACCTTTCACAGTACAATGTCTTTCAAAGCCATGTCCATTAGGCCACAGGCAGTACATACAAGTGAAATGGCACTCATCAGAATGTTTCTTCCCTCATTTATTACTTGAGGGCCATTATTAATGTCATGTGAACAGAAAAATCTTTCATTACATGGATCTGATTCTGATACACATCTAATTTCTGTCCGATATCCAAATGAATTTACCGCTGGCAAGAGCAGAGCATTAAGGATTGCAGTGTGAATATAGTTTTATTGTCCACACAGGGCAGATTATTTCATGCTACTTTAACATGCTGTTACATGTTTGTATTTTTGCATTTTGAACATACTGAGGGATGCAGATCACTGAAGAGTTTAATCAAGAATGTGTGTCTGTATGAAGTTGTGTTATGACTTTGTTTTTTTTTTTGTTTTTTTTATTTAGGTCAAGTCGGCATGTTCACAAATTCAGCGTTGAGACAGTCCAGTGGTACCCTTATGACACGGGCATGTTTGTCTCCAGTTCCTTTGACAAGACCATGAAAGTCTGGGACACTGAGACACTGAAGGTAAAGAACAGGGACTTGTTTAATGAGTTTATTAGGTACGACTGTTGCTAGTAAGTTCCCCTGTGTGCAGTATGTAAATTAGGATGGATAGGATTGGAAAGACCTTTGATTCTAATGCTGTCAGTATGAACTTTGTTACATTAGAGCTGAATTAACCTATAGGATTACACACATTTCCACAATAAACAGGTAACTCTGTTTTGCATATTAAGTAACTAGCTGACATTTGTTTTCATATAGCTCTGCTGCCGTTTCCCTCTTTTTGCTCTTTTCACTATCTCTTCCCGTCTCTTTCTTATTTTCTGCTTCATGCTTTCTACCTTTCTATGCCACATAGTCCCATATGGCAGGCCCTGAGCTGTGCTAGAGTTACACTGGCACCACGGTTACCTCAGAAGGTCAAGGAAGGGACAGAAAATAACCCAACGCCCTTTCATTTGTTTTACTCTGTGTGTCTCTGTCTCCGTGTCCCACAGAAACACACACACACACACACTCACTCATACCGATTTAATCATTTATAAGGATTGTGTATTTCCACATTTTTGTGTGCTTTGCATGGATGTGCACGTAGTGTATTTATGTGTGGTATTTCTATGCAAACAGAGCCTCCTCTGTGTGTGTGCCCATTGGCTGAGGCCACGCCGGTGCTGGCGCACACTGACAGATGGGGCACAGAGAGGCTTTTTATATTTGCTGAAGAATTTGCATTGTAACCGCCACTGCTGCTCAGGCGAGCGGCCTTCTGAGCTCTGAGCTGCTGCGCCCTCCCTCTCCACTCGCTTTTATTTCTGCCTAATTCATTCTCTGAAGCCCTTCCCTGCACTGTAGTAAATTTATTTATACTACAATCATTTTTAGGCCATGGCTTTATTTAAAGTCATCTGTATATTTTATCATACAATTAAGTTAATTCAGCACTACTAAATATACAGAGAGCTGAATTTCTGCCATGACTGATGCTCTCTGACTGTCCATCTCCCTCTCTCTCTCTGTCACTTCTTCAGCCTGCTGAGGTCTTTGAGTTTGAGGGCAATGTTTACAGCCACCACCTGTCTCCCATCGCCAGGAAGCACAGTCTCATTGCAGGTGTGTATGTGTGTGTGGATGCAGCCACAGTTTTTGATCCCAGTGAAGCAAAACAAACCAGCTGGAGTTGTCATTCTATTATTGCGTGCTAAAAAGCATTGAACTTAAGTCAAACATCTCATTTGTTACCCTGTGTGTCAGTTTGTTTCTCCAAGCAGTGTACTACAGCCGTCCCCACAGCACACTTCCTCTACATTGCAGGTTTTAACCCCTTGGTTATAAACTAAACCTAAAGGAGTCAAAAGCTAGTTTCACAAGACAGATTTCTGTGGGGCGAAAAAAAACAACAACGTAGGAATCTAGGTGTCACGTCGTCAACGTTACCAAGCTGGACCAACAGGTTACTCGTCTTCTCAGTGTGTTCTCATAAAGATTCACACTGTCACATACACACACACTTTGACACGCCTATTTCTAAGCTGAAGACAATCACAGCGTCTGTCTCTTTTTTTCCCATTCTTAATGTGTCCTTACGTCTCAGGTGTTACAGATGCTTGTCAAACAAGTTGCAAACATCCCTGGAGTCTTCTATTTTACCTAGGAAGACTCTCCTAAGGGAAAAGGCTCCTAAAAAGCAACTGTAGCTCATTAATTCTGCATCATTTGAGCTATTTAGATTTTAATTATGTCCCGATCACCTTCTTAAATTTTACCAACTATACACTGTCCCCCTCCCATGTTTACATGCTTGGTGTGTTAGCTCATGTTTGTCAGAAGTTCCTATCAGTTTGGTTTCATATTCACCACACCTTTTCTGTGAGAACCCGGGTCTCCAGTTACACTTTTGAAACACTTTCCCCTTATTTGTACGTTGCTGCAGATTATATTCACATATACCTTACCTGTACCTATCTGTAAAGTGTCACAGTATTGATAAGTAGGAATGTAATATTGAAATTGTTCGATTGGATGGAATTTTCAGCTTTTAAGTTATTCTCCTTTTTCAGTGTTTTAAATAGGAAATAATGGCTCCCTTTTGAGTCTCCCTCAACTATCTCTTTGTCTTTTTGTTTTTAGTTGGCACCAAAAACCCTAAAATCCAGCTGTGTGACCTAAAGTCTGGTTCACGGATTCACGTTCTGCAGGGTTAGTAGACTAGACCACAGATACACACCCTTACTTTTGCAGCTGTATTTCTCACACACGTAAACGATAACTTTCTCCCTCTAGGTCACAGAGCAGAGGTCCTGTCTGTGCGGTGGTCGCCCAGATACGAACACATCTTAGCCACCGCCAGGTAGGTGCTGTTGACTGTCTTTCTTTGGAGATTCACTCCCTGAAACCATCACTTAGTTTGCCCTCAGAGCCACATCAAAGAATAATGCCAAGTACAGAACAATCCCCACCATGTTGTGTCCCAGCAGTTTTTGTCATCTCAGTTCCTGCCCATCTGGCCACATTGCAACCCTGAGTCAAGGATAATGCCACCACATCGCATGCTAACTGTGGCACTCTAGTAGCCCTGTCAGTATGGCATATGGTAGATACAGTCCCCACCTGTTTTATGCTACATTAGACATGCTAATTAACCAATTGGGATCGGTGTGCTGTTGTCCCCGTGGACAGTAAGTGATTTTGAAAACAACTGGCACAGAGAGGCACTCAGAGAAGTGTATGATATTCTATTATGGAGCAGCATTTTAATTCCCAATTGAAAACTGACCTTTAAAAACAAACACTGTCTTACATACACTTGCGTATATGAAGCTCATCAGGTCGAACATGTATTGTACTTAATAAATCCTTATATTGTGCTTACTAGGATGATAAAACTAATCATTAATTTGAATAATTTATACGGCTATATTTTCATTCATTAACCAGGAGACCGTAAAACCAAATTAATACCCTCATTTTCTTTCTAAGTGCAGACAGCAAAGTGAAAGTATGGGATGTGCGTCGGGCTTCCGGGAGTCTGCTCACTCTGGACCAGCACAATGGGGACAAGTCAAAAGCCTCTTCTGAGGCAGGTAGTATTACCTCTCCCCTTTTCTCTCTTTTCCAATGCCTTTTTTCCTCATTCATCCTCAGTGGGTAGGGCTCTTGGTAGCCTTTATTTAGATAAATAGAAAAATACAGGCATCAGGACAGAAATTATTGTTCGACAGCCCCCTGGGGTGTTATTTTCTGAGTAAAAAATTGCTTGTGTGCTGATGTGTTGCATCATCCTGTTTTTTTCTCTTATTTCCCCTCGCTCAACCATATCAATCTACCAATCATTAAGCAATCCTACAACGTGGCATACACTGTAGTTGAGCTGCATAGACATTCTATATACATACAGTACAATAGGAAGTGCACATAAGCCCAAAACATGTCTTGAACTTGTAACTGATGCTTCTAGTGACAACAACAACTCTTGTATGTGTTTCTCTGGAGAGGAGGTCAACATTCTGCACATTCAGTATATCTTTTTGTTGCCTGAGATCCTGTTTGTGTTCGAGTGTTGAGAGGAAACCGGTTTTCAGTTAAACCAGTTAATCTCTGTTATTTTGTATAATAGTAGGAGGCAAGGGGGTTTTGACAACTACACTAAAAGCATGCCATTCATTGATATCTATGAGAAGTGATATGAAAAAAGGAGGAAGAGATGAGATGACTAATGCATGTTCCCATGTTTTTACCTATGTTTAATCAGTGAACACGGCTCATAATGGCAGAGTGAATGGCCTGTGCTTTACTGGTGATGGCCTCTACCTCCTCACTACTGGAACTGATGACCGTATGCGACTATGGAACAGTGCCACCGGGGAAAACACACTGGTAAAGTTTGTGTATGTGTGTGTGTGTGAGGGGGAGAGAGAGAGAGTTAAAGCTTTGTCCTTTGAACCTACCTGGATTAACACTTTGGAGTATGCAAATGCAGCATTTGCAGACCCATTTCAGTGTGAAGAACAATTTGAATAGATACCCAAAATATCCTGCTTGGTCCCTCCCAGTCTGTCTTTGGAACCCGCAGAAACTGTTCTTGGTGTGGTCATCAGCTGTCTCTGAAATACAGGCTCTGCCCAGCTGTCTATCCTGGATATCAGCAATGTCTTCGTCAGGAATGATGAAGTGGCAGTAATTAGTATGTAAACAAGTAAATCAGGTATTAATGTTTGGTTAACAATCACCCAGCGCTAACCAACAATCTGCCACTGTTAACTAAATTTGACAGCTTTCTTTACATCACTGCTCTTACAGGCTTGTCAGGGCAGATTCTTTGTCTGTTTTAGTTTTGGTCATGATAATAGAAAACAGTTGATGGGGAATCTCACACTGATACCTCTGAATGGGTGTTTTTGTTCAGACTGACCCAACAGGATGCCACTGTTTGTTTGTTTCAAGGCATTGGATCTGTCTAATATATAGAAAAATTGTATATATAACCCCCTACCACATAAACATAAGCTTACCCTAAAGCCAAGGAAAACTATACAATATGCCCAGGGGCGCTCACACAGCCTCCTGTTATGATTTCCTGCTTTGCTGCCTCATACTGTAGTTGCTATGGTGGGAATTTTTCCATCTTCAGACTGTAGCACCAGACAACCACTGACTTAAAGCATATGTGTCCTTCTCTGCTGGGTAAAGAGCAGAGTTGGATTAAAGCTGGAGTGGCAGGGATTTCTGTTGCACATTAAGGGATGTAAACGAAACACGTTACAGAATTCAAACCATGAAACAACACAGACTAGTAATTCTCCACCAGCAAGGTGAGGTAATTTGCTTGTTTGTGCCTGTCCGTCTTGATTTCAGGGTAAGGTCTTTGAATGTCTCAAATGATATTATTTAAATGAATGGCCTTAAATGGCTTTGAACACCTTAAGAGGCGTTTTATTCAGTCAGTTTAGTTTTAGCCTGAAAATTATGTTTTCTTGCTGTGCTGTTCTTCTAGTGAAATATTAAAGGTATCAGTGGTTTCATGCAAAAGCGGCATAGAAGAAGACTGCAAGCTACTAAACATGAATGTAAACAATACAGGATATTAAATATTTTAAAGGTTCCCTAGATCTTTAATATAAGCAGTTGTGCTTAATGGCTCACATGTTGTCACTAAAAGTGTCTGTTTCAAACGCCAAAAAGCTTCACATTCATCCAGGAACCCATCTGACATTGTGTCATAAGTTATAGTCATTATATTTGGGCATCCATCCACACAAGTGATCTGAATCTTGTGCCTTCACTGTTCGTCCCTCAGGTGAATTACGGGAAGGTCTGCAACGAGAGCCGTAAAAGGCTACAGTTCACAGTGTCGCGCGGCTGCAGCCCAGAGTTTGTGTTTGTGCCATGTGGCAGCTCAGTTGCAGTGTATGCCCTCCACACAGGAGAGCTGGTCACAATGCTCAGAGGTCACTACAACAACGTTGACTGCTGCGAGTTCCACCCAGACTACCAGGTGAGACGTACCAAAGTCCCAGGTGGTGATTGTTCCCAGCGTCTAGCCAGTGTACCCATCTACATCTATCTATCAGCAGTCCTTCCTTTGTTTGTATTTCCATTCATCTATTTCTGTTTGCTGTCAGTCAGGTCTAGTTGGTCTCTTACAAGAGAATCCAGGTCAGTTTCTTTCATTTACCTCATCAGTCGCTGTGGTGTTGTCACTGCAGTGAGAGCTATTAGAAATTTGCAATCACCATGGCATTCCCAAATGAGCCACTTCCCGAGGACAGATTACATGGTTAGGTCAACACGCCTCGTGCTATATTGAGCTACTATAAATGCAAATACAGGTACATCCTTTGTGTGGCCCAGGTCCAGCCTGAATGTGAACTGTGACAACATTATTTTCAGATGTCACATGGTGAAGGTTTAACTGCACTAAACGCCATCGCCTACATCAGTATCAGTTATAGGTGTTGCTTTCATTTCACCTCTGTAACATACAGTACTCTGCTTGTACTAAAGGATTGAAGGATGGGATTGTCAGAAAGCCAGCAGCGCAGGGATGTTGCAGAGTATTAAAGGTGCAAATTGTGAAGTTAAACATACAAAAAAATAAGATAAACATACAATATTAAAACAAAATTACAAACAATAAACGTTAAGCTCAGTTTTAGCACTGTGTATCCAAGTGACTGAAGCTAAAGGAGTGTGTCAAGTTGACTTTGTCAGAGCTGCCAATATCTGTAAAGTTAACTTGAAAGGTTCATGTTACAAGTAGCAGAAGACAACATACAACACAGATCTCATTATTATTATTATTGCTATTATTCAGGTTGATTTGATTATTTTAGTGCCCATATTTGATGATTCCACCATAAATGTATAAATTTAAAAAAGAGAATGACCAAATGTCAGTGGAAAACAATTCTGTTGCTAATTTTACAGTGGAGACACAAACGCACAGTTGGCCAAATATTTACATAACAGTCATATCTGACTAAAATTAATATTTGTTTTCATCCATGCTGAAATCAGTCTCTCAGTACACTTGTAAATCCATGTTTATCATATTACTATACTATGCTAGGGTACTTTTACTCAAGTTTCAGTAGTAGATAGTTTTATGCTGAGAAATAGCTTAATCATAAGGTAACTACATAAAGGTTGTACCTACTCATCATATTTATAGGGGCATGTCCAACCCACACCCTTGTTATTAGTCAACTCGACATCCGGTGCCAGACACAAGGTTTGTATGTGTAGAATGCAGTTTGACAGCCTGTCACGCTGGAGACCTATCCTGTCCTAGTCCATCTTGTCTGATGTAATGACACTGATCAGTCCCATGGCATCAACAATGTGTCCCATGAGTTCACTTGCATTGCGTGGACAGTTTTGAGCTTATTAATTATTTTACTCATGGTCCCAATCATGCTTGTTAACGCTGGTTTTCCCCTGGCACTGACACCATTGTTTGGAAGTGCTTTATAGTGACGTTTATGCTGCAACAGCAGTTCTTCTGTTATTTCCTCTAGCAGTGTGTCAGAACTGAGGTGTCCTTGTTCTTTGTATGTAGGAGCTGTACAGTGGAGGTAAAGACTGTAACATCCTGGCGTGGGTTCCTGTTCTTCGTGTCTCGGATGTGGAAGAAGAGTCAAATAGCACAAATACGGTAGGAAAACAGATATTGGGAACAGTTGTATAATCAAATAGCACTTTGAGGTAACACTATAATCAAGTGTTACATTTCAAGTGTCCATATCAAGGCCCCAATGACAATCTTAAAATGAACACAGTGATTAAAATCTGTCTCCTCTAAACTTTGTGTTACTTTGGTCTGTGTGTCAAACATGAGATCATAGATAATCAGTGAGTCATCTTAGGAATTTAAACCTCAGTGTTCCCCAACACAGTGCAACACAAAAATGTCACGACTACTCCGCTCTGTCATGCCTTTTCTGCATTCTATTAGTGCCTTTCGGATTAAAATGAGCTCCTGTCCTTTTATCGTTTAACCAGTTGGCACATTAACAAATTAATTGGTCATCATCAGTCATATAAAAATCAGGAAAATTTGACTGGCATGCGCGGTTACCGTAGACTGTATAAAACATGAATGCAGTCTCTGTGATGTCATCTATAGGTTTCTGAAGAGCCGTCGTAAAGCTCGCTTATAAAGTTTGGTGGCTAATCTCCCAGGAAGAGCGCTGTGAATGAAGCAGCTGTAAAATGGTGTCTTTTTTAGTGTCACAACCCCTGCAAAATTAGCTTTCAAGACTGAAACAGTGTACCAGACGGTAAACATGTTTATTTTTCCTGTGAAAACAAGGAACTGCAGTCTTTGGCACTTCACCATTGGTTTCATTTTACAGCCACACAGGTCGCCGCTTAGTGGTTACCTGCCAATTCTTTTCCCCTGCAGTGTAAACTCATATATGGTTGTGATATGTATCGTATTTTTTTTCGTTGTTTTTTTTAATAATTTTAACACTTGAGCTTAATGTCTTGATTCCTTGCAGGGTGCTGTGGGCCAGTCTTCAGTGAACCCTGCCTTTCAGGATGCATGGAGCAGTGATGAAGATTAATGCTGATGTTTTGAATGTGTGGACAAAGTAGACGTGCAGGTGTGCGACCATGCAAAAGAGCACACATCCTTCATGATAAAAAAAAAAAAAATAGACAGTTCCACAGATACCAGTAAAAAACAATTCATCATCGCAGACAAAGATGAAGGCCTTAAAATAAAATGTGTCAATAATTGTATGACTATATGCCCAATCGGCTGAATAATGTTTGTTTGTATATAATTTATGTAACATTGTTATTGTTCTGCATTTTTTTATTTGAATGCAAAGCCAATGTTGTCGTTGTCCCTAGCAACTTTCATGTTGCTGAAGTCCTCAATTTTGTATTTTCAATAATTCATTGTAGCCATGGGGCATATCTGACATTATGTAAATTACAGTATGTTCACTGTTTAATGATTTGGAGGTTCATCTTTCATGTCATTTTACAGCACTCACACACCTGTTCTGCTGACAGTAAAACTAATTGGTAATACATAATATTTTGGCTAGAAAGACATCATTTGTAACCTTTTTGAACAGGTTTGGTGTCAGTCTTTCAAGTTTGTGTTTCTGCAGCGGAATTGAGAATGGACTGCCCATAATCCTCACACGGGAGGAACTCCACGTTTAAAAAACACATTGTTTTGTTGTCATTGCTGACATACTTTGCATTTGTTTGTAAGTTTTGCTGTCATTTGCTGAAACTGGCCAAACAGCAGTGTGAAGTGATACTGAAGCCATTCTCTCGCTGTGCAACCTCCGCTCCCACCTCCTCCTCCCCCTCTCCACCTCCTTACAGTTTTACATATTGGCTTTGTTACCATGTGAACGCATGGGACCCAAATGAGCTCCAAGAAGACCAACAAATAACTTAAACAAAGAACTTTTCTTGAAAAATCCAGTGATTTTTTTTTTAATATGAAGACACTATTTAATGTCCACTATACTGTATCTATCAAAATATAATGTGTCAGTCAGCTGTTTTTTGACCCAAATTACCTGAAGTGACTTTAACTGTACAGTTTTTAATTTTTCTGTCTCTTGTCTTATAATAAACACACTGGGAAATACTCTTTCTCTGTGGTGTGTGTTTCTTTTTTTTTTCTTTTTTCTTTTTTTGCTGTGGTTTCAGGTTAATTGTGGAAAATAACAGCATTAATTGTCCCGGAAAAGGAAATAGTGTATTATTGCAAAATCTTTGATGAGCCAGCTATAAAGAATTCGCAATTGGCCAATCGGCGAATGGCTTGGCTTGAGATCAGACCACGCCCTCCGTTTTTAAAAGGGAAGACAGGCGCACGCTCACTCAGCACAGTGTGAAGCACACCTGTTGGAGAGCCGCAGATGAACCGGGAGTTTGGATACGGAGCAGAAGCGTTTTCTTTCAGTGTCAACGGGAGGTCTGAAGGTTAGTATGTGTGGCTTGTTTTATTAACTGAATCCGACTCAAGTGATGGGATAAAAAGGCAAAATGTTTGCGAGAGAAAAGGTGAGGACACTGGTACGTCGTGATTCTTTTTTTTTTTTTTTACTTCCTGCCATTGTGAGGGGGCTGGATGTACCTGTTAGACTTTTTTTTTTTTAATCAGCCACCTGGTTCTCATCAACTTGGTGAGTGTTACAGCGATACCTGTTTGGCTTTCTTCAAAGATGGTGCGCAGATTTACTGAAAATTGAGTGTTTGAACACGACTCTGAACTTTGTTTCTACACACAATAGAATTAATTAAAGATGTGTTAAATGTTTTTATATGCTACACATCAATACGTCTGTGTCAGTAACTGGCAGGTGTGCCATGGGAGTAGCAACCTTTACATCAGGATCCCTGACTATAACGTTAATTGGCGTGTCATGGCTTGCCATGTCGTCATCAGAATAGTAACACCAGACAGCCATGCCTTTTTTTTTTTTTTTTTTTAAACACAGTTCACTCGATGACTTACCCATGCCCTTTTCAAGTTCGTCCAGCATTCAGGTAGACACACCTTAAAAACCTGTCATGTAGGGTTATGCCCTCTGTACCTGTAGCAGACATGTTGTTTTAGTCTTCTTTAAATTTACTCACTTCATACAAGTTAATATTTGTTTAGAAAAAATCTAGCAGGCATATTTAGTTTGACTTCTGTTTTGTTAAAGTGATATCTGAGAGGTCCCCCCACCCCCCAGCATATTTCCTGAAAACACTGAACACACTGAAACCAGTAGAGCTAGTCATTTTGAACCCTACCCCGCTAAGCTTATATGGACCATGTAACTCCCAGCCAGGTTTCACCCCATGTGAAGGAACTCTTACAAATATGTTGCATTTTTTTATACAACCGTGCTTTAACTCATGATCCATTAGACTGTTGGGTTATGTTTAATGGCTGCAGTGCTGACACCAGGATCACTGGGAAAATGTAGCCCCATTTACCATCAGTTTTGAAAATTGGCATTCTGACATTATAATGTGAATTATTGTAAACTACAGCTGTTTTTAAACACCAATTGTGCCCTTTCTTGTCACAATGGTGTTCATCTTGCACTATACATCACACATTCATTGTTGCCAAAGAATGTCCATCCACAGGTTGTTCTCAAACGCTTGTAAAGCATCCCCCATTGAGAAAGGGCCAAGTTTCACTCCAGTTTCAACCACATGCCCGGTTTGAGTCCAGGCAGCATGCTCTTTTATGAAAAACATGCACTATATTGTAACTGGACAACAAATTATTTTTACATCAGCCATGTGTACATATTTCTAGACTAATTTCTAGTTGCACTGTTGTTCTTTCTCTGAAAACGGGGAGACACTGACTGCTACTCATTGTACTCCTCGTACACTCTTGGCTTTGTCCGCCTCAGATGCTCAGAGGGGCAGCAAAGAATGGCTGAGTGGTCTTTCTTTTTCCTAATACAGTCCAGCCTTTCAGCCACATGTAGTACAAATGACTACAGAGTTCTGATGTTATCATATACCAGATGCATGTGGCGGAAATGTGCACTGGTGGTTTCAGTGATTAGTTCAGGTCGAACTTGTTTTGTGTTGCTTGCTTACTTACTCACTCACTTCCTTTTCAGTAAGTAACTAGTAGCTAGCCATTAGTAACCTTGCTTGTTCCTCAACCTCAAACAACCTGAGTATGTATCTATGAGCATTTTATTAAACTGATCTCTTTGCTGCTCTTGAATACAAATATCTGGAATGTAATAAGAAGCACAGGATCAGTGAACTCATGTGGACCGAACTGACATCCTAACAGTTTGCCTTTTTCTATTTTTAGGTGAATTGCGAGGGTCTTGCGTAAAGATGGAATTTGATAACATAAAATCCTCGGCTGCTCTCATTTATGATGAGTTCATCCAAAATGCAGGTGAGTCAACCCACATAAAGCATTCAAGATCACTCTATGGCATGGACACTATACATTGTCAACCCTTTATGGGTTTATGTACCCTACCTCGCCTTTTCTGTATCTGAACCTTGTGTATCATATTTCTCTTACAGACTCACGGACAGAAGACTGGTTCCTTATGTCGTCTCCTCTCCCACAAACTATCGTCATCGCAGCATACATTTACTTCGTCACCTCGTTGGGGCCTCGGATAATGGAGAACCGGAAAGGCTTTGACCTCAAAGGAGTTCTCATAGTTTACAACTTCGGCGTGGTGGCGCTCTCACTCTACATGTGCTATGAAGTGAGTCATGTTATCCTTTTGTTATCCTTTTTAAATGGTGCACAGTATTTGGCCCGCTGAAATTGTTCTTTAATGCAAGAGTTCCCACAGAAATGCATACCCCCGGCTCATAGTGAAGCAAACGCCAGCATTTCTTTTGTTGAACTTGTAAGGAACAAAGTCATGACACATGCCATTGGCAGTCCTGTAAAACGCATTTTTGACTGTTGATCTGAGGTGAAACCAGATTGGCAAGTGCAGTCTTTCATCGTATTCTTAAAATGTTTCCTCAGAACTGCATAACTTCAACATGTCTTTGACCTGGGTTTTTCTTGTCAAGCTGTAGTTAATCTTATCGATGTACTTTGTTTCCAAAGATTTCTAAATGGGGTTAAGAAAAAGCAAGTAAAGCTGAAAGATTGTAGGTTTTTTTTTTTAAGAACTAAAAATTGAGACAATTTAACATTTAAAGATAGTTATTATGCCTTTTCCATACCCTTAGTTACTTCAATAACTAAACTATCAATCTTTACAGTTTGTGATGTCAGGATGGGGAACGGGATACTCTTTTCGCTGTGACCTGGTCAACTACTCTGATTCACCCCAGGCTATAAGGGTAAGTCACTCATTTACAGATTGAGATGTATTGCAACATCTGATTGAATTGGAACTGAACTAGGTAATAAGATCTGACTGAACCAGTACTGAAATATTCTTTGTCCCCTCTAGATGGCAGCAACATGCTGGCTTTACTACTTCTCAAAGTTCATTGAGATGTTGGACACGGTAAGTCGCTATATCACTGCGATTATTTGAGTTGAATTCACTTCCTTAGTGTACACTTAGTGTTGACTGCCCCTTTCTTTGACAAAAAAATGTTCTTATGTTCTTTTCCAGGTCTTCTTTGTGCTGAGAAAGAAGAATAGCCAGGTGACATTTCTTCATGTTTACCATCACTCGATCATGCCTTTCACATGGTGGTTTGGAGTTCGGTTTGCAGCAGGTAGGATTTCCTTTTTTAATGTGTGAGCAATATTTTCCATGACATGAATTTCTTTTGACATTTTGTGACTAATTATTCCTGACTCACACCCTATTTTCAGGTGGCATGGGGACCTTCCACGCCCTGCTTAATTGTGTCGTCCATGTTATCATGTACTCGTACTACGGCCTGACTGCCATGGGTCCCAGATACCAAAAGTACTTGTGGTGGAAGAAATACCTCACCACCATTCAGCTGGTAAGTCTTCGAATTCAAGACTACTTTATTTTTATATCTATGTTCTCAAGTGTACTTTATAAAGACCTGTGGTGAATCATGGTGATATAATCAACTCTTGCTTTATTTGTTACTCCCTAGATTCAGTTTGTCATGGTGACCAGCCACATCTCCCAGTATTTCTTCATGAAGGACTGCCCATACCAGTTCCCTATCTTCATTTACATCATTGGCCTGTATGGCCTGATTTTCCTGTTCCTCTTCCTCAACTTCTGGTACCACGCCTACACCAAGGGCAAGAGGCTGCCTAAAGTACTGCAGGCTCAGACATGGACACACCATACCAACGGAGTTATGAATGGAAACGCCAATCATGAAAAAGACGCGTGACGCAAGACTCTACTCATCAGGGGGTTTCGGGGTTGACCTCATTTACGTAAGCAAACTACTGCAGTCTGAGATTCAACCCCAGTTTGTTTGGACTGTATGTTTTTGACTGCTTTTCTACAACTGCAACAGACAATCTTTAAATTATGACCAAAGCTTTATGTATGAGGTTTGTTGACCCAAGCTGACGGGGTATTTTATTTTGTTTACACTGAAGGTAAAGCCCAAGTTCTGCTATGGAAGTTTCTAAATATCCATCCATATTTTTTTTTGTTTGTTTGTTTTTTATTTTTGTTTTTTTTCTTGTCAGAAATTATCCCCTTTATACACTGACTGTAGGGATTCACCTATGGTAAGACTGTAGGACCCTCAGTTATACAGTCATACTGGGCCTCCTCAAAAAGTTTCTAAAGCTGAGATCTTTTTTTTTTTTTTTTTTTTTTTTTTTTTTTTTTTTTTTTACTTTGAATTGATCTTACTTCTGAGAAGACTTTTAGGAAATCCAGCTTAGCTGTTTTAAGTTGCGCACTGAAAATTTAAGGTTTGTTTATTTCACTTGACCTATAATGACATTGACTGTTCTGAGTCGATGTGGTGTTTAGGCTACACATATTAAATGGTTACATGCATGCAGTACAGGTTGTTTTTTTTTTTTTTTTGGTTTTGTTTTTTTTTTAAAGTTTAATCACACATGCATTCCCACTTCTCTATGGCTTGAGTCACAACCGCTACTGATGGTACAAACGTCCAGTGAAAAGAGCCACCTTCATACAGTGGCGTCTTCATAATTGTCCGATGAAGTGTTGGTGTGACAGAGATGCCAGAGAGGAACACTGATGGCCCGCCGTGGTTCTTGTAGGATCCAGAACAGAGCTAGAGTTTTACTACTTCCTTATATTGCAAACAAACACTGTTTTATGGGACTGCATTGATTCACTATTTAGCCAAAAAAAAACCCAAACATGAGCAGCCTTGCTTGCCTGCTTTTAAAGTATTTTGTCTTGTGGTGAAACTCTGTGGCTAACAGAGTCTTCAGATGGCTGGAGTCAGGCAGCGCCTTTGGACTGAGGTCTGTGGGGTAGTTTTATGTATGGTTATGATGATCTTAAACTGAAAAGTGAATATAACACTCTGCTCCTTTTGGTGACTGAGGACAGGATCGAGCTTGGCATTTTTTTTTTTTTTTTTTTTTCATTGCAAACCAATGTTAACACAAAGGATTTAAAGATGGAGTGCATACAAAATAGAGGTGACCTTTTTGTTTTCAGTTCCTCATCTGATCCCTAATTACACAAATGGTTAATACTGTAAGAAATGATGTGACATGTTTATATTGTATTTTTTATGTATTTATATAAAAATAAATGATCAATGTACTTTGAATTACTCATTTTGCCTTTTCTGTTTATTTGGGGGAAAAAAAGGACCTCACTTAAACAAAATGGTCTCACAAATTTAATTGCAAAAAACACAAACTGCAGAATTTAAACCTGATAAGTTAAAACTTTAAACAAAACTTCACTAGCCTTGAAAAGTGATTAACTTTGGATGTGTAAGCTACCCTTGATTTAGTTTTTATTCTTGCAGAGTACAGCAGCTTCACTTGGGCTGCATTGCTAATAAGATGACAAGACTACTACCCTATAATGACATGAATTCTGGTAAGTTGAAAACTACTAAACTACTAAAATAACTTGTAGGTGATCCAAATGAAGCCTCTTGCACACCTAATGCACAGGTTGCAATTCTAATCTTGGCTTAAACATGTAGCTGGCAATGAATTTCATAAACCTCTAGAGTCTGACTTTATGACGTTACAATTTTTAATTGTTACTCTTTTCACCAGCAGGAGGTGCTGTTTAACTAAGAATGGAGATGCTGTTTGCTGTGTCGTTTTCAGTGCATTATATTAAGATGCATCACCACACATAAGATAATTTCACATTCATGGGAATATGTATGGCACCCCTGCTATAAGTCATCAGATCAGATGTATTATTGAACAAGGCACTATTTTTTATCTCCAAACATTGACTGTACCTCCATGTGGTTCACTGTATCAGCAGCATAATGAACCGTAAAGTGCCTTTTGCTGCTGCTGGGTGAGAAGCTTGTTTCTGATCAGTTTCTGTTAATGGAATACATTATCCTACCAGCCATACATTATTCAATTCATACTGAGGGATTTTCATCATATTGAATGCATTTTCTCAAGATAAATCATGGGAACTAGCAAAAAGCTACATGGGAATAGGCTTAAAACAACAAGGTAACATCCCAGAGAGTCCAGATCTCAATCAAATTCAGAATGTGGACTTGGAAAAAGGCTTTTCACTCACTATGTTCTCGCAACTTAACTTGACAAACCTTTTTCATAGAAGACTGAGGAGTCCAGATGTGGAAACCTATCCACACAGACTGAAGGATGTAACTGCTGCCAAAGGTGCATCCACTGGAAAGCGTGAATACTTATGCAAACAAGTGTTTTTATGTGTATTAGCAACAAATTGAGATCATATTGCATCTGTTTTCACTTTGACTTTATAGGGTTGTTTTTTCCTGTTGACAAGTGCAAAAAAAACGCCACATCGGTTGGGGGTGAATGTTTTTTTAGGAACTATATATCCTATATAACTTTCCAATATACACACATTTTTATCTTATATGTATGGAAACGGGCATCTCTTTCTCTAACACTTCCCCCTCTCTATTACACACTCCAAATCACACCCAGGAAACAGAAGAGCACACTGACCTGTCTATTGGATATCAGTACGTCATTTTGCATTTAAGTGGCACATAATGATATCACCACCAACCAACAGCCCCTGAACTTTTCTTTTCTTGAGTGACACTCGGCTGTGTGATGGCAAATATGAGAGCTTTTCATACATAAAAGGAAGCGGACATCATTACAACCACAAATGACAGAAATCATGTAAAGACTGCTGCTTTCCATGTAAATGGACTGCAGTAAATGAGTGCTGAAACTAACCGAATGAATGGAGAGATTAGAGCAGGCAGCAGGACAGTCCAACCCTTGGAGGCCATGGATGATCGCTCGCCACCATGATGAGTTCCAACAACCCCTGTCTGTCTCCAAGCCACACTGGCAGGGCCTTCCCTGGTTTTACTGAGGGAGAGGCTGGAATAACTAGGTCATTATCGGGCTGAATGTGTGAGACGGCTCATCACTGCAAATATGTGTTACACAAATGAGGTGAGTCAGTGAGCAGCATTTTTTTTCTGGCCAGTCCATGACCACATGATTTTAAAATGAATTTGTTCATATTACAAACGTTTAAGTTATGTTTGATTGTTTCAGTGTTCATATTTGCACAGAACACTTTATTTGAGTTTACACAGCGCATGTAGCAAAATGATAATCAGACTAATTATTAACATCTGCCACCCCCATATTTTAGTGACTTGTATTTGTTAGAAAAAATATCTGTGATATGTCAAAAAACATCTGGATCATTAATTATGGACAGACCATTTCCATATTTCAAACGATAATTCATTCGATTAATTCTAATAGTGGAAATAAACACTTTATTCCAACATTATTTACTGTGTCAGTCGGAGTGATTCCATAAATAAGGTCAACAGGCTCTAATTGTATTTGTGCAGTGACATTTTTGCTGCATTTTAATCTATTTACATTTTAAATGGACCACTGATGATTAAAATGCAGTTTCATTTCATTCATATGAGTCACACAGAAAACCATTTTAAAAGAAATTCAGAGATTTTTTTAATGTCAAAAGTTTCTTCCTATAAATTAAATTAAACTTTGTTTTGTTGCCAGGCAACTGTCAGTCAAATCTGATGACTACACCCACAAAATCCACAAAATAAACCATCCGAAACCAGCTGTGAATACAACAATGACATACTGTGGTATGGCCTTTTCAGTCAGTATAGCAAGCTTGTTAGCAAACATCCAGCAGATATGAAGCACATTATCGTTCATTTGGAGTTGTTTGGTTCACAATATGAATGTGAGTCATTCTCCTCTGGTTTTTGGCATCCACCAACCCATAAAATATATGGGTATAAAATACATGGAAATATTTATTTGTCTGCCATGCTAGAAAGGTAGTCTACAAGTGTGTTTTTTTCTCTGCAGTTGGAAATTATGCTGCGAGTGCAGTGAGATTGAACCAGACAGTGAAATTACTGGCTGCAAAACAAAAACAAAGTAATGAAAGAGGCTAAAAAAAACTCTGTAGAGCTGAGGGGAACTCCAGAATCCATTGATACTTATCTGTGGGTTCATAATTTTGCACCTTTCACATAAAAGCAGTTATGACTTTCCAGACAGGATACCACAGTTGTCACAAGTTCCACAATCAAAGGTCAGCATAACACAAAACATTACAAAATGTGGTACTGTGTGCCTCTTTGGTGACTGTAGGAGGACTCACAAGGCTTTTAAAATGGTAGAGTTATGATATACAGGAGGAGCCGATTTACAGATAAGAGAAAGAAAAAAGCTAGATGATAATAGCTTTTTCTGCAGACACTGTAATTTGTCAGGCAATGGCACCATCGTGTGCAACAGCAGCTTGTCGTGAGCATGTCTGTTTTCTTAACAGCAGTAGTCGTGACTCGTGACCACAGACCACCTCAGGGCATCTCCTGATTTTCCATCTCCTAGTGGGCTGACAGCAACATGAAAAGTACAACAAGATAAACAAAAGAAAGGTTCCACTGTTACGATACGTTCTAAACGTCAGTGAGAGACGTATCGTGTGGAAACGTAACGTGGAAATGTGTCGCAGCTCTTAAATGGTTAAATCTTTAATGGTGATTATGCAGAGTGAATTTAGCCAGTGAGAAAAGTGTTGTCCAGGTGGTCTGTTAAGTCCTTGATATTACCAAGTGCAAACTATGGACTGTGTGTGTGTGTGCGTGCGCTGCTGAGTCTGTCAGCAGAGAGCAGATGGCTATCTGAGAATAATTATTGGTATTTTAGATAATTGTGGGTATTTTGGTTGCCCTAATAATAACCTGATCTTCCTTTGTCCCCTTTTCTGTCTCCCTTTCTACTCCTATTAAGACCCCTTCAGCATAGAAAAAAGGAAGAATAACTATGATTTGGCTTATTAAAATTTAAATCACAGACATCACAATCTACGCTTATCAAAAGAGAAGCTCTCAGTACTTTTTATTACTTGAGAGAGAGAGGTTTTTCTAAGTCTGTACCTTGTTGTGATGTTTCTGTGTTTATTGTCAGTCACGACAAACTGATAATCTGCCTTGACGTGTTGTCTCCTTGGTTGAATCTGGTAGTTTTGATACAAGACCGGTCTTGAGGCAGAACAGATCTAGATTTCAGTGTCAGGATTCATTCTTTAGTAACATTTAGTGCTGAATTATTGATTCATCTTTTTAAAAAGAAGAGAAAAGTGATCCCATTATGATTCCTCAGAGACCAATGTAATGTTTTAAAAATGTCTTGTTTTGTCCTCCAACTGTCCAAAATACATGACAGCAAATCCTCACTAAACACTTTTTAATGAACAGTTGCATTCAGTTCTGCGGGGTATGTGATGCACCTGCACCTGCACATCTCTAGATGTGTATTTTCGACTGTGTGTTTATCCCTTTGGGCAAACCTTTGCAGAACACCGAGTCCCTACACCTCGCACCATGGAGAACATCTCTTCCCCCCTCTGTGTGGTAGCTGTCAACAGCTTTAGCAGTAACTCTGGGTGCACAGCAGTGGAACAAACATGGTGTGTTTTGGACCGAGGGATGTTTTCTAGATACTACCACAGTATATCATTTTGTCCCAAAGCAGACTTATTGATCACCGCCTTGTCTTCCAGTAAGGCCCCAGTAGAGTGAGTCTGGTCTGCTGTGTGTGTCAGCTGCTGCCTCTGTAAGCTGTCATATCTGTTTAAGGACAGGCATTGAAGAATGGCTATTTATGTAGCCTGCTTTCAGATTTTTAATGTGTTCATGTGGAATTTTCAGCCTTACACCCTTCAGGGTTTATTGATTAAAGACTTACCATTGGTCTGATGAAATCTCATATGTAAATTTCCTGCTGTGTACCTAGTGTATGATGTTTTGATGTAACAGTATGAAAGAGGAACAAAGTGTACACCCTTTGCATAGTATTAGCATAACCCTTCCACTCCTGTGAGTTTAACAAGCCTTGAGGCCAGGCAGCTTCGTACAGTAGCACTCCGCTTGCTTGTTTTGCTGAATCCCAGCCTGCATGCCTGTTTGCCTGGCTGTACCTTGAGGGCCTGCCTACTCTACTGCCTGTCTTACGTCTTGATTGCTTGTCTTCCCGTCATGAGACGGAATTTACCATTTAGATATTCATTGCAAAGTTACATCTTTAGGGAATAGTTTGTCATTTCAGGATTGATATGTGTTTGTTTAATATGAAGCTGGTGCCAGAAGATGGTTAGCTTAGCTTAGAATAAAGACAGGAAAGAGGGGGAAACCCTACCAGCATCTCTAGACATCATTTATTAACAATTTTATGGTGGGATTATGCGCTAAGACTAAATTTCTTTGTTGCCAGGGAAACCTGACAGTGATGACAAAACTTAGATTTTTTTTTTTTTTACATTTGGGCATTCAGGCTAGCTGTTTTTCCCTGTCTCTATAGTTTGTGCTAATCTAACCTACTTATTGTCTCCTGGCTCCAGCTTTATATTTTAACGACAGTTTTGAATGATGTCCATCTCTAATTTCACTAAACGAAAGCAAAGAAACGTGTTTGCCTAAATGTTAAATGATTTCTTTTGCTATTGACTTATCTTTGTTTGTGTTACATTCAACTAGCACACGGCCTTGGATGATAATTAAACAGATTCCTGCAAGACATGCAGGGAAGCACTTCCGTCTTGAACCAGAGATGAATGAAACACTATCACTTTAATCCACTGTGTGAAAAATGGCTGGCTGCTACAGCTGTCCATGCTCCAAGTCAATATTTGGAAGAGGGAAGTGGTACATTACAATCACAGTGCATTTGTGTAAGTGTAGTCTTCTCACTCTGGGAGCAATAGAAACATTACCTCAAAATGTGTTTGCAGAAATTCTCAAAAGTAACAACAGCACGGTTACATTTGCTGGATGCTGTTTCCTATTATCTCATCTCTCTGGGTGTTTTTGTGAGGTTTTATAGACTCCCTGAGCTTCGTTCATCCTTGTTATTGTAGTTGTCGTTTGCCATCACTTTTAGTTTAACAGCCTCTGATGGTGTCTGACAATGTACAGCCACAGGAATCCGCAATAAGAATACAGTGTGAGTAATATGATGTTTTCAGCCTGGATGAGAGCCTTTAGCTGAACATGTTCCAGGCATGTAAGAAAGGACTAGAGGCAGATTTGGCACCAGTTGTCCAGAGGGGCCTCTCATGGTACACACTTTGATTTGATTTGATTTGATTTGATTATTCCTGATGTATGCCATATATGGTGTTACATAGGTGCTGCTTTGAACTCTGTGGCATCATTCAAGCTCTTTATGGGTCTTATTGTGGAGCATGTGATCGGATTTCTAAATCCAGAGGTACTATAACTTTTACATCCATATTTCCTGAAGAGATCCACATGTGCACTGACTGAACTGAACTTAATTTGACCTGCAGTCCCGTTTAGTCTAAGGGGCTGCTCCAACAATTTAGTACCGCACTTTCATAACGTTGAGTTTTTATTTCCTTGTAGCAGCAGAAATATTGGATCATACATTTCTTATAATGTCATTTTGTACTTGTATTCTCATTAGACTCTTTCTGTCCATGTCTTTTAATAATTTTACCCTCAGTGTGGAGGGAGGTTTCTGTTGAGATAACCCATAACAAGTATCATTTTAAGACTAGCCCTTTCAGACCCACATAAGTTCTTATATAACTTACAAGAATATAACTACTCAAGGTCCACCTTTTCTAGAGCTCTCAACCAAATCTCATGTTCTGCATCCTCTGAGGAAGAAGTTAAGTGGAAAGTATAGACCTTGAGTTAAAGCAATGGTTTGATATTTTGGAAAATACATTCATACCACTCATATCTTTTTGTTCAATATGAAGCTACCTCCAACAACATCTGTCAACTGGTAACAAAGTCCACCCACCTGTGCCTTTATGGCTCACTAATACAATACAATGAATTTGTATTTGTGTACCACTGAACTCTGGCTACTCCCACTCTTGAAAGAGCACCCACTGCACTCATACTCATCATCATGGCATCATTGTTATCATCTAAACAAAATAAGCACACAAAGTTTTGTTCACACTTATCCAAATGTTTGAGATAACCAGGCAGCAGCTTAAAGTCCTGTCTGGCTAAATTAACCTCTTGACTGAGGTGAGAATCTCTCTTGACCAAACACCATGGCTCTGGTCGCTTCAGGGCAAAAAGAAAGTGTGCATGTGTTAATGTGTGCGTCACTGTGTGTCACTGATAGCTTAGGAGCCTAAATAAATATGACAGAGCCTGTTTCGGTAGAATACAAGTAGAATAGACATTTATTGGCTCAGCAACGCAAGCCATATCTGTCCTGTCAATGTGTTGTTTCATACAAAGAGTATTTGCAATCCATGTCTCTCTAAGGGGACACTGTATTCACCACGGTTGCTGAGGCAAGGGAGAGTCACATCATCTCTGGGAATTACAAGTGCATCTATGAGTGTGCTACTTATGTCAAAATATGTATATTTATATCTGATCTTCATATATTGTGAGTTGATATTAAAGAAAAGGTTTGTGGAATTATGCTTATGTGCTTTCTTGCCTAGAGTAAGTTAAGAAGATTGATACCACACACATATTTGACCACCTAGTCTGACCTGTACCCAAGAGACAGTTAGCTTAGCTTAGCTTAGCATTACATTTAGAATCAACGGGCCATGAGTCTGGCTCTGTACAAAGGTAACAAAATCCATCTAGCAGCAGTGATGAGACTTCAGGAAGTCAGGAAGAAATGTGCATTCCACATTACCCTCTGTAACACTTCACTTTTTTGGATCAGTTGAATTAAATAAATGCAAATGTGATCATTAGCTTTAGAGGTGTGTCATTAGGTATAGTATAGGTATAGTCTTTACTTACAGACTTTGGTCTTTGGCTGTAGCTTCATATTTCATGAACAGATATCAGAGTGATATCAAACTATTCCTTCAATATATGAAAGCACCACAAACAAATGAGCAAAAAGCACAATGGCACTGTTTTAAACCATAGCAAAGTCTAAATCATACACAAACTTTTAAAGAAAAGCTCATGATGAAATACTGAGTGAAGACATCTTTGCTGTACAACCATGTTAATGGATCTTTGGCAACCATTAGCGGATTACACAAATTCCAGTGTCTTGTTTCTCCGTCTGCTTGTTACTCTTTCTTCATGGAAATGTTTCCACAACAGATCTATTCTAATTACCCCCATAATGTAAATACTATACAGCAGTTCTTCTCATTCTGTCAAACTCATCTCCCTTGTGCACTTTTTTTTTTTTTTATATATAAATCCCTATCCTCTCCCCTCCTCTGAGTTTGTCCACGACCATGGGAACTTTCAGCAGGAGGGGGTGGGGGTTGGAGGCTGGAGCATGAGAAGCACACGATTGGCCAAGAGGCAGGACCCACTCTAACGCGATTGGCTGTGAGCCTTTGAGCTGTGAGCAGAGTTCCCTCCTTATTCCAGAGAGCATCAGTGAGCAGCGGAGTGGGACTTGCTGTGTTAGAGATGCACACCAGATCCTTTTGTTTGTTTTGGTTTCTCTGATTGGGACTCTCAGAGAGCAGACGGAAGACACTGTACGGTAGCCAGGAGTGGATAAATAAACTCTTTCTGGAACTTTCTCAAAAAGATATAAAGTAAGTTTTTATATTACCCTATTTTCCTCCCTGTCGCTCCTCCTTAGTAATAACTGTAATAGTAGTACAGTAGCTCTTTATTCTATGGGCTTACATTGGAGCAAAAGTCACATCACATTTCACATTGATTGTACCTGTATGATTATATGTCACAATGAAACTGAACTTGACCATTCAAAGTAACACATCAGTAATGTTAATGACGTTGACACAAATCTAATACAATGACAAATATGCACACATAGATACATAAACTCTTTACCACAGACTGAAATCAGAAGTTGTATGTGTGCATGTCCCAGTGTGTGTGTGAGTGTTTGTGTTTAAGTGTACGTGCATGGCCGTGCATGCACTTATGTGTACATGCACTGGAGGGGATGTACTTACATCCTGTGTCTTCGAAAGATGCAGCCTTGGTGTGTTAGGGCTGGAAACGGTGCAGTGCGACTTCACAGTGACCAACCTCATCAGCAAACTTGTCACTGCAACGCTTTGCATTGACAGGGGAGCTCAAGGACTCCCCTCCCAAAAAAAATCTCCCAGTGTGACTTTCAGGCTGCAGGGTTGTGGTGGCGGTAGTCGGCTATAAATAGGCCTGCTCCAAATTGTACTGCAGTCACACATAAATTCAGAAATGCCACAGTCATTGTTTGTATTTGAGGAGGGAGCACTTTGATCCTCTAAGCAGCTACAATAATACAATTAGACTACAGTGTAAACACAGATCAATTAAAGTATGACCTGATACCGTTTTTTTTTATTACAACAGCAACAATAGGAGAGGAGTGAGCGAGGCAAACAGAAACGGAGATGAACAATAAAAGTAGACTGATGTTAACAGCATGTCTGTCTGTGTGTGTTTTGTCAGGATGTACTGAACGTGTGGACGTAAGGGTGTGAAAAGTGTTTGCATGTGTCAGAGTTTGCCTTGTTTGACTGCCACATGTGGCAGAGCAACACCCAGCAACTTTAACTTCCAAGTAGGTTATCGCATCCGCTGCTCTGTCAACGAACAGCTCCCTTGATTTCCATACACATGCTTATCAAAACACTAGTCAAAGCAGCGTGCTATAGCATGAAGCGGACGACTTTGCAAATGTTGCAGTCCATACAAGGAGAGGAGGGAGCTGTGTCTTGTTATGATGTGTGCTCTCACAGGAAGAGTGAGTTTAAAAAGTTACATCATATCATTACACACAAATTAGACCCAGGATTTAGTGTTGAGCCAGCTGACCAGCTAACAAACATATGGACCTGTTTATGTTTCATATCCCAGCCCCTTGTTATAGGTGGAGAATATGACTCAAATGGCAGCGTTCTGAAGTTTGCTTCATAAAAAAAAGCAGCTTGCCATGATAGCTCTTCAATCCTCATTCTCATTTTTTTTTTTACTTAGCTCGAAGCCATCTAAAGGTAAAAAGTTAAAAGCTGCTCATGACGACAACAAAAAATGTCCTCCTGTCCTCTGTTGCTTCAGAGGAAAGGAATTAGCCTGCAGTTTCTAATATCTACCTGTCTGTCAGCCTGCTTGTGTCAGAGACCTTTTATTGCAGTGTAGAACACAGGGAGCCTTGTGTTTTACCTGACCTCTACTATGCAAATATATACTGTCAGAGTGCCAGCCAGCACAGCACTCCACCTCCATGTGGATGAATCTGTGAGATGAGAGTGGTACACTAAGGCCATTGTTTCACCTGTGCATCACCTGAGTGCTGAGATAAAGGCTGTAGTCACAAGCTGAGAGACTCTGACCTATAAGACAGAGTGTCCGCGCTCTCCTCCTCCTCACTTCTAGTTCACTGATGAAGTATCTACTGTGCTGAGATCAGATCAACTCAGTTAAGGCTGAATAATAGATGGCTGCACTGACTCGACAAGGACTTCTTTAAAACCACACAGCATCAGAGAATATTATTATGGAGCACACTTTAAATTTTTATTCTTAAAAACACGCTTCTACCCTTGTTGGTATGTTGCCTCAAGCTCTCTTTTCTGAATGAGTGCTGCAGCTTGCCAGTGTGAGTGAATGGGAGTGCAGAGTAATGAGTTTGGCTTGATGTAGTTTATGTGTACTATACAGGGACAACAAGCATCTGCACTGCTGCTCATGTCTTATTATCAGTCTGCAGCTGTGTGTGTCTGCATGTGCTGTGTGTGCACAAATCCTCCACTGGCTTCACTGTTGATCATCTGTAAGACTTAAACATAAAGTGACAATGTCGACTCAAGTGTTTATCACACTTTGTTGTATTCAGATGGCTCTGTGAGTGGGAGCAGCTATGAGTGATACAGCGAGTGATGCATCTATTATGAGTTTGCAGCGGTGACGGGTCAGGGGTCAAGCAATAGTGGGGGACTGCAGTGTTTGGTGCCAGCTAAGTCAAATGTCACAGGTTTCCCTGAGCCACTCTTGGCATTTTATGAGTGGGAGCTAATGGAAAATTATATCATTTGCTTTTCAAAGCATATTCATTACTGTAATAAGGCAGTGTTTGTTTTCCCCTGTTATTCTGGCAAGGGAGAGATATGCAAAAGTCCTCTAAAGCTCTTGTGCAGAAGGACTGCAATATGCATACATACACACAGACGCACACACAAACACGTATAAGCAAGCAATGCCAAAGGCATTTAAGTATCTTTTTATTAGAAACTCTGTTCCCATAACAATGAGCAGGAAAGTCTGTGTACTTAGGCCTTTAAGGGGTCATTTTGGGACTTTGCTGAATTTAACATAACATAACATAACATTTTACTTGGCTTGTTGATTGACTGTAAAAGTCCAGTCCTTTTAAATAGATGCTTCACAGGCATTTTCACCTATTACTTTTACATCTGCTTTTAACCTGAAAGTGACAGGAAACCGTTTTTTGGAATTAGGAACAGTTTGTTGCTTAGGTAAAAGATGTTCCCTGTCTCCAGATGTTTGGCAGTACTGTCATAAATCCAGTGATGGATGTGCTGTTTGATATGAAATGCAAGGACAAGTGTGACTTTTGAACCTTTAATGGAGTCTTTTCCTTTTGCTCAGCCTTAAAAGGCAGCATCATAGACATGCATTAAAACCATCCCACGACACATTATGAGTTACAGACATTTTCAAAGAGCACAGAGGAACAGATAGGAGAGGATAAATTTGTCTCCCTCTCGCTCTGCAGTAGAGCAAAACAAGCACTGACCTTTAGCACAGCTGGATGGTATTAAGGGGACCATAACGTGTCTTACTGTTAAGCCACATTGTTATTGTCAGCATTGTGGCAGAATTAGCCTTCAATTGATGTCATGTACACCAACATAAACAGGGAATGACGACACAGATGACGATACTTGACAGGATCTCTGCCTCTGCATCTGTGCGTGATGACTTTGTTACGTTAGGCAGGAAGAATGACCTCCAAGGGACGTGACGAGGAGAAGAAGAAGAAGAAGAAGAAGAGAGAAACAGCTGGGGCCTTGAGTTCACTTGTACACTTCCCTTTTCCTTTGTTACACTGGAAGTCCGGTCATTGTGTTCGTCAGCTTTTTAAAAAAAAAAACAAGAGTAGCAGCTTACACTACTTTTACATAGCTAGTTATTTGGGCTCTGCCCTGGCTTGGATTGTGGAGGGAATGGGCGGGGGGGGGCTTTATAATGTCTCAAGAGAGTGTTGGTATGCACTGGTCATCTTTTGGTCATCTCTCGCACGGCACATCCTGGTGCTTTGTTTGACAAATAGAAAACACTTTATTTTTCCAGCGCTGCAGAAAACTTTCCATAAACAACTGTTGACATTTTCTATGTTTAGACAGTGTCAGGGCAATGTTGCTTAAGATGTAGACAAAAGACTAGAAGAGCTTTGCTTACGCAGACTTGGGCAAGGTTTTCCCTGAAACCCAACTCCTTTGTTTTGTTTTTTCACATATCCAGTCAAACACACACACACACACACACACACACACACAAACATAGAGTGTCTATCCAACATTACCCCTATACTATCATAGTAGGACAGTATAACACACAATAGTGAAAAAAGAACATTTCAACAGTCCAGATGAGTGTTCAGCATTTAATGACTGTTCCAGTCTCACCACAGCTTCTTCCACAGAGAGTCAAACAACTGGATAGAGTTGCTCTGTAACATATCAACTTGTCTCTCACTGAGAACTGATTGCATTGCTTGGAATGAGCACACACCGCAAAGTAATTGGAGTTAAGTGCCTTTGACAGCTAGTGTTTGTGCAAGGAAGGGATGAATAAACATAGGGGTGGCACAGGGATTATTTGATTTTTTTCCTGCAACAGGGCCAAAAAGGATTTGCTTGAGCTTACTCTTGATATTTGCGTTGAGCCTCCATCTTCCTCTGAATGACATCTACTATAACACTGCTTTGCCAGTACGGACAGCTTGCCAGTTGGCAACAGTAATATTAAAACAAGGGCATTTGGTCAGGTGTCCTATATTATTTATCAGTTTATGGCCCTGATAAGAACTCTGCTTGGTCTAGAACACAGTGATGGAGTGAAGCCAGCTAGCTAACATTAGCTCAGGTAGGTTTTTCTTGCACCACTTCCCTGACATATAAAACAATTTATGACTCTTTGGGTATGCCCGAAAATAACTAGCTTGTATGACACAGGTGTCAGTAGGCAAAGTGTAGCCGGTTGGAACTGCTACATTTGAAGGCGGGGTGAAAAGCCTGCTGTCATTGAAAGACAAGAGGCAATTTTAATATGGGGATAATGGCACATGCTCTCAGTGTTGCTTGTTCACAGTGGAAAGTTGTGCAATGAGAGAGGAGTACAACCTGGCCAGTAGCTGCATTAAGGTCAGATTTTCTGTTTTGGAAAGATACAGAAATCCCTCCTCCTCTAATTTGGACATTGTAGGTGTGGGGGAAGGGGGTTTAAGATGGGTGTAAGGTTGAGATTAGCCATCTCACAGATGACTAGAGTTTGGACTACGATAAAGAAAAGCACAAATCAACTGAACAACATGCACAACAAGAGTCAATGTCTTTGTTCTGCCCTTTAAAAAAGTGCGTCCTTGGCAATATCAGTAAGTTACATCATATTTTTAGACTGTATCAGTGCCAGCTTTTGTATTGTGATGCCTTTGCATCTATAGGCTGTTAGTGTCTGCTTTTAAGCTAACTATAGTACATGCACTGGTAATAATTATGAATTTATTTCTTGTTAAATACTGAGTCTGTTTTTTCGTTAACATCATTATTCATGTCTGAGTATAGAGATTCATAAAAACTTGATTGCCATCACAAGGTCTTGGAAATTACATTGCTTACGTGGCTTATGAATCCAAAACAAAACAATACTGTTAATTTGGATTTGGAGCAGGTCTCTCAAGGCTGTTGTCTTGTTTTCAGGGGGGTTCTCATTGCAGTCTTAAGTCAACAATCATAAACTGGCTCCAGCTTATTCATGTTATTATTTTCCTGTTATATTGGCTTCATGGGAAATACATGTCACAAAAAGTCGTACACACAGTTTCTTCAGATGCGTCATATTCCTCTAAAATGAGACAAATGTTTTAGCTTTACCCTCATAATGTCCTCCCGGTTGCCATACATCTTTTGTCCTCTGGGGTCAAAAATGTCCCCGTCTGGTTTGACTGTTATTTAAAGCATATAGTATAAATTGTCAATTCGGTGTTACACCTTTAGTCTTACTTCGGTCCAACCCATTACCACAAATTGTTACCTTTGTTTTTGAATTTAGGGCCAATAGAACTTGTTTACATAAAAGTATACTCTGTTGTTGAGTTAACCCCGTTTTGGGGTCAGACAACAAGCAATAAGTTAGTGTGCCAGCTTGCTTTATTTTTTTACATCATCCTCATCACATCTAAATTGCAGAGCTTTTTGGTTTATACCACTGCTTCTCATTGCCAAAATAAAAGATATATGTACTTATAGCCATCTTGCCTTTACTATAATATTTCTTAAGACAATGGCTATCATCTATGGTAACTCCCTCTAGTGGAAATTGGAGGAATCCCTGAAATATATTTGTTATACTATCGAAATATTACAAGAGAAGAGATTGCTGGAATGTAATGTAAAATAAATTTTACATTTTGTTTCAGTATCTAACTACTATGTAGTCACGTTCATGCACGTAGCACACACATGCATCCATGATTAGTTGCGAGTTCAAATGTGATGTCGAGATAGTAGGAGGTAAAATGAATAGTTCAAAAACACTGCACAGTGCAGATCATAAATATCCCTTTTCTCTTCATATTAGGAATAAACCTGCCTCCTGCGTAAAATGCCCGTAGCTGAATAGGGTTGTCATAGTGGTGACACTATACAGAGCCTAATGTTTTTTGAAGTGGTATGGCAGTGTAAAAAGTTTGATGAGAACTACAAAACTGCTGAGCTACTGAGTTTCCAACATAGGTTAACAATTCTCTGTTATTATCTGTTTTAGCCATCTGCTTCACATGAGGTGGCTTTCTGGATTTAGATAAATCTCACTAATTTCACTGGGTAGTATATTATCTGCAGTCTTTAGTAGGCACTTTAATGGGGCATGACCACATGGTGGTTGGTGCCCGACTCACAAATATTAGATTTCACAAAATATCCTGCTCTCTATCAGCCATTTGCGGTTCTGTCATCATCACTCCCATGTCTCTGCTGTGGGTAGTCATGGGATCAAATCATTTGACTCTATTTGTAGTCTGTATTCTGCATTCATATAATGAATCCGTATATTCTGTGCAATTTAATATAAATTAAATATATATGGACACAGCTCCTTTTGAATGTGGAAGGCATTAGAAGCACATTACATAATCTTATTGCTACCGCACAGTATTACAGTCCCAATAATTATTCATCATGGCTTATCTGAATGTCTCATCATATTCTGATCCTTATAATTCCATTTATCTGTTATTTATCCATACACGGATGTGAGATGGGACCACACACAGATACACTAGATGTTCCCATGACATGAAAAGTAATTAAGCAAAATTAAACCCTTGTGTATAGTAAAGGGGTGCATTGTTTTTTGGCTGTTTGCCCTCTTCCTGGTTTCATTTGTTGTCTGGTTCAGACTAGATAAATGCTCTCTGCAGTAATACGTCACTCTCTATTTTACTTTCCCACTCCTACTCTCTGTTTCTTTCACCACAGTGGGTGAAAGAGTATTCAGTGAAGTCGCAGGGTCTAATTCCATGTGACCATCTAAGGATGTCAGCTCACAAGCCTCAGGCATACCTAAATTAATCTCATATCTCATAACATGTTGATCTGTAGCATAGAGATGGGTTTGCACTTGGCTTGGTCTCATAAATCAGTCAAACAAATGATTAAGTTATACAGTTCCAGGGCTTTGAACAATGAATTGTACCTAATATAATTTTAATGGATACATACGATGCATTACTTTACTGAATGCATGAATTCTGTGTCATTTGTCATGGAGTTATTGAAAATTCTACTGAAATGAGCTTTTGGTGCACAACACCATTTGCTTGTTGACAAACCTCACTGTGAACCAAGTGTTGTCTTTACATTATATGCCCCAATTCCATGTAACAACTGAGGGGAATCAAGAGTTTGCGATAAATCTGTTCTGCTATTTTAGACACTGACTATCTTGTGCAGCCCTAATTAATGAGAAATGTTTTCTCTGGATGAACAAGTTGGGTAAGTGTATCTGCTGGAAAATATTTGGTTTTATGGTTGTCTGGTATTACGCAGACAGCAGCCAGCATTTCTCTGTGGTTTGATGCTGTTTCAAACTGGCAGATCTGGTCATCACAGGGGTTCACTGGACAAATTGGCCCCGCACTCCTTATATTCCTGCCACTGGAAATGTTTTTATGTATTAAAATAAGATTACAGATATTTAATCAGCTTTCTGGGTCTTCTCATGTAATCAGAGGTCAAACAGGGCCTCAGTGGGTGGGTCTGCTTTACATAACATGACGAGAAATAAGAAACGACACGTCACCTCAGAGCAGTAGAGTTTTGGCAGTCCTTTCCTCAGCTGATTGGTCTGTCTGCTTTGCTTACCTTAACCCTGTGTAATGTTCAAACACCCTGCCCAGGGGAGGGAGCTCCTGTGTTTCATGGGGTTTATAACTGAATATAAACCCCATAAATTCAGTGGTAATGATCATAAATGATCAGATACCATAAACAAAAGTATATTTAAGGCACAATAGACTGGCTGTAGCCTACAGCAGACATTTTGACTTGTGTAAGCTGGAAAAACACAAGAGGACTTAATGCAATAACAATAACAACGTCTCAGTTCAATTAAATGTCCACCTAACAGTGACTGGGAATCAGCACACGCAATATCAGGACCTCCTCTAAGTGGAATGCAAATATTATTTTTTAATTGAGTTTATTCACAAACAGCATGGTAAAGATAGCTGCTAATGCCGGGGACACACAGAGAAATCATACAGCCGTTACATTAAAAAGGATGGTTTATAACTTCAAATTAATGATATAGTATTGACTTTTAAAGTAAAAAAGCTAAGCAATACATTTTCATAGGAACAGGGAAATTCAGAATCAATATATTTGGAAATAAATGTAAAAACATATAAAATGCATATAAAAATAGTATATAAAAAGTAAAATAATCAGGACAAAACCAAAATGAATGCCATAAATCAACCAGTCACTCACACCTGTGAGTTTTCTGCTATGACTTATCAAAATGCCCTCCATGTAAGCGTCTTCTGTAACAACAAAACTGTACTGACACGGGTATAGACTAGCTGTCAGATTATTTACAATATCCCAAAAACAGACACCATGTTCACACGTAATGTCTGTTTTTAACACGTGAAATCAGAAAACAAGTTTTAACATGCAGCTAACCTTCAGTTTGGAGGCACTCCCAAAGTTCTTGTTCTCACAGAGAACCTGTACCTTAGCAGCAGCTGACGTTAGCAAGCTCGCTAAGAGCACAGCAGCCATTTTGACATGGAAACACGCGTTACCCATGATATTAATTAAGGTTCTGTTCCATTCATTGCGGAACCAACACGCACCACAGCGGCACCCTGACACTGTTTGACTTGAATAGAACAGAACCTTAATTAGTATCATTGGTGACACCTGTGTTTACCCTGCTATTTCATGTCAAAATGGCTACTATGAAAAAGGTCTAAGGACAACTTTGCCGTTAACTTTTGCTGGAGGCTTATCGCCTCCCTAACCCATAAGGTATTCTGCCTGCACGCCAAGCCAAGCTAACACATCTCAGACCAGTTCACCCACCGCTGCATGCACAGAAGACGTTCATCAAACTTCTGGGAAGACAGCAAACAACCTGACACCCAAATTGTACAGAGTAAAGCGTGTTACAGGAATTATTGACTAACACTATGTTATTTTAAAAAGACACAGAAAAAACACGTTAATTCTTACTAAATAAGGTGTTACTGCCCAACGCTGCACTGTTTTTTATATTCAAAAATTAATATGTAATGCTAAAAGTCTGGGTGCAATATTGTGCATGCATTCACAGGAAGAAACTCTGCCAGTTAAAATGCTGTGGGAGAGAAAAGGTGTAACACAGGCGGAGCAGACACATTCACAGGAGCTGACGCTATTGTGCCAGGGGAAAAATCATGTCGTGCTTTGGGTAAAAATGTTCTAATGTGCCAGGGCGCAGCATCATGGTTTTTATTCTGTGCTTATGTGTGTGTGTGCAGCAAACCTCTGATAGTAGGACTGCGTACTGTGGGCTTCAGAATAAGCAAACAATAAATTGGAAAGTAAATCAAACTTTCATTATCATATGATCACACTGTGCAATTATCACATTTCCAAGCTCTTATGAAATAAGCAAGCAGTGCTTCTTTCATATACTGTAATTCCAACATAGCGAGGAGCATAATGTTAACAGATATAAATAATACCAGCCCCCAACATAAAGCATATGTTGCATCTGTGTTTAGTTTGGTGTATTTTCCAAAGCCTGTGTTGAAATATGGATAAGGACTGGCAAGGCATCCAGCTTTATTTACACTGCCAGTCATTCTCTAACTTGCTGGGTCATTAGACGGGAAGAAACCACTAAGACTGGCTTTGCAACCTTGACATTAAGAGCCATCGCTGTCTTCAGTCAGTCATCAGTACCCATATTAAATCAAATCTGATGGGAGAGATGCAGGCTGAGATTCACTCACCACTGCGTGCCTGCTGTTTTTTTGCTGGGCTGTACGGATAGGAGTGACTCATCTCGAGCTTTACAGGGCTACTTCTGCCTTGGGTCAGTGATGTCATTAGGCCATAGTGGGCCATGTGTATGAGAGAAACAGGGTAGTGGACAATGCTTTATGTGTGTAAGAGGGATGGAAAAAGAAGCTCTCAGTTGAGGATAAAAAGATAAAACACACCAGAAATGCTTTAAATTGTGCAATTCTATATCAACAATAATTAGTGGATGAACAGTATAGTAGCAGATACTTTGTTAACAATTTGTAGCCTCATATAAATGTAGATAGTCACTGGGGATTAAGAAAAACATTGTACAAACTTATTTTGTGGCATGTTTTTTATCATAAAGACAGATGGACAGCGGATATTTGGAGTGAAAGCTGGTGTGAACATACATCCAGCTACAGCTCTCTGGGGACCTCTGCTGGCAGATTAAAGCAGAGCACACTATTTTCATGCATTTACATTATGCCTTGATTTTTAATTGTAGGAATCTCTTTACATCTTTATGTCAACTCTGATTATTCATCTGCATTTTACTGTTTGCGCACAGCATACCACTGCTACTGACTGACATACTGTGCTGTGATTCACTGCAGGCTTTTTTTTTACAACAACTGGTCCACAGTGAGCTATAAGCTAGTGCTGACACAAAGGCTTTAATTATCATTAAATAATAAAGAGGATATATAGAATTCACTTTAAAGGCATCAGACGACAGTAAGACTCTAATTGGCTCTTAAAACACATTATAGTAAAATAAGATATTTACATTTACTTGATAGACTACAGTTTATGGCCAAGATTAACTAAATTGGTCTAGAATTACAATCTAAATACAATTTTTGGTCAGATAATTTTGGTTTGATCGTTTGTCAGGGTGACAATAGATTTCATTGTGTTAAAGCAGCATCAATTTTTTTTTTTTTGGCCACTTGGGGGCAGTGACACAAGCTGTAACACAGTATTCTTAACATGAATGAATTGTGAACAATAAAAAAAAACATTATTGAGGGGAATTGAGATATCTTATCGAAACAACCAAACACCATTTTGTTTATAAGCATGTAAACAAATAAACCATTTACACATTCAGTGGATATGAAGCACCATTCACATGGAGCTGTGTTCATGTCCACCTGGGACCCCTCCTGGGATGATATATATTTTTCTAGCTGCTAATTTCTCCACTATGTTTAACAGCTAGTCGCTAACTTTGTCTATCAGCTGTCTGGTGATGTGGAGGTAGTGCACAGTGGGTCTATCTGAACATTTCTGCTGAAAACAGCTGTCTTCTGTGGCTGGAAGCAGAGTTGAGGAGAGTTAATAGTTAATGATTCTGTAAAATCAAAACAAAAATAAAGACCTGCCCCATTTATACTGACATTAAGAATTAAAGAGAGTGTGTACTCATACATTTTGTAACTCCATAAAATTAACATGAACTCTAATAACACTTACTCAGAGAAATGTGACATTTAAAAAAAACAAGCATTTATTAAGTTATGATCATGATCCTTTAGAGGGATACTTCAGTGATTTCCCATTGCACTTTCATTGGAACCAAGTGTGGCAGAATACTGAAATTAATTATAGTTATAAACATAAAATACATTGTTGTTTTTTTTGTTTTTTTTTTGCCAGTTCAGTGATTTCCCATTGCACTTTCATTAGTTTGAGGGACGTGCAAGAGGCAGGTTAAAAAAATAAAATCAGGGCAGCAGAGTCTGAGATACCATGACTGGTCATTCCTGGTAGGAGTTGATAAATAAAGTAAATAATTTAACGCCATATGTCTTTCGTTAGACTCTTGCTGCATGGTAAATTTCTCCGACTGTCAAACTCAGATTTAAGCTTCAGAGCCACAGAAGATATCATGCATCTGTTTTCTCAGGATTTTCCCGCAATGAGTAACCTGAACTTGTGGTAGTAATAATCTAAGTCTTGGAGGATTTAAGAACCCTCATGTCGTGATAAACTAAACTATCATGAACATGTTTTTTCTTAGTAGAAGATGTGGTCATTGGTGAAAACAGGCATTTGACAGCAGGTGTAGCCTTTGTTGAGCCAGAATTCGCCTCACTTTGTACATATACATGCACCAAATAACTTACTTAATTTTGAATTTTCACATTTTAAAAATGGCAAAGCTTTCATCAGATGATGCAAAAATGTTTTACCTGGAGGCTTTATTCAAAAATAAGTGGAAAATTTACCTCCAGTGATCACACCAGATGCAAAACTAGGTAAATGGCACCCCAGTTTGTGGAGTTAGAAAGCTTTTTCTCTGTTGCAGCACCTATCAGGCTAATGATGCAGACACATTTTTACATCAGATCCTCCCCCATGCGGTTTCACCACATTTGCTGCAAACAGAAAGCACAATATGCCCACATGTAGCTGAACTTACCTGACCATCATTCTTCATCTTTTTTTATGGCATAGGCTTCCTTATTGAATTATTTTTAGTGGCATTAAAAAGATGTTAGTGGCTCTAAAACTAAAGTTTAGGAGATCCAGGAAGTGCTTTATGGTTTTTTCAGCTTTTATTGAAATTATAGACATGCAGTCCTTCTTTAAGTGGTGAGACATCCAATAAATTGTCTGAGGAACCTGGAATAGAAGTAATTTCAATCAGATAGACACTCGCCGATGCACAGTTGATTATCAAGCTGTTTTCAAAATACTCCCACATCTGATGACCCCAATTTCACCGCACAAAAAGCAAACAATAAAATGTGTGACTCATAGTTGGGTCTGCAGGACAATAGAAAGAATATAAGACAATTATTTTCAAGGAGCTTGAGGTGTGAGAGCTAATTTACATTTCAAGTAAATGTTATTGTATTTTCATCCCTGGTCCACTTGCTGTGAAATTGTTTCGAGCTGCTACAAAGGGCTCATCACTGTCAACAAAGTGCTGTTGGAATGAATGGAAAGGAAATTGAGCTGTTTTGCCAGATATGGCTTAATAACAGCCACATTCAATTTGTCCACGCTTGAGAGTGAATTGCAGCTCCTACAGGCACTGCATATGTTCAAGTGTATAGTTTTGAAGTGTGGAATAAGGACTATCACTATCTCTCATGCAAGTGAGATTCTGTGTGAAATGACAGCACACATCTATCATTTCCAGGTTGTGTTTGAAGGGTGTGTGTGCACACACGTTGGCATGCCTTTGACTTCTTGTGCATGAGTGTGCGTGAGTGTGATTGCATTACGGGAGGTGACAGCCCCCCAGTGGTTTGATAGGAGCTGATTTATGTGATGCATGGACTGAGGGGTTGCTGTGGCAGTCAATGGTAGTCCTCCAGGACATGGCAAGGTCAGCCAAACAAAAGCTGGGGATCTGGTCCTCAGTAGTGTCTCTAAATACAATAATTGTAAATAATGTTCAGACTTGTCTTTCTTATTATTACTACCATGTCTAGTGAGTGCAGCACCACTTGGAGGAGCCACTGACTGCTATGTTTTGACTCAGTCTGCCACTCGACACAAAGAGCCGAGGCTTCATTTATTCTTTCTTACAAGAGCCTTCAAAAGCCTTCTTGCTTCAAAAGTGGTTCAGCAGTCATCTTAAAGCTGCAATCAGTGACCAAAATACAATAACTAAATCAATAGGATGATAATTCGCACTGCCATCTTTCGATAAGTGAAACAACTTCATGAGGTGGAAAAATCCACTTCAGGCAATGGCTGAGAAATGAGGCTGATTGGATGATACATGGGGAGCTTTTAGCGAGCATCAAACAAGTGTCACTGCCTATTTACTCTAAAAACACTGTGATGTACCGTATAATAGGTTATGATTTATTTTAATTTAAAGAGACTAAGATGGCACAGCTTTGACTGATTTGTTTATTGCTTGCCTCATTTTAGTATTTACCATCTAAGCTTGACAATTAATGTCAGTGATGTATAATCTTCCAGTGGCTTTTCTTCAAAGTATTAGCTTGACAAATTGAACAAAAAGCATACTTGATTAATGTGGTCTATGCAGATCAGCCTACAAAGAGAATAAAAGTGACTGGCTATTTCAACAAAGCCACAGCGCCTGCTCATCTCAGCTGATTGAATGGCTACAATAAAAGGCTGAGATACTTTTGAGCGATTATTCAATAAGCAGCTGTGAGAGCTCAACAAGAGAAAAGAGACATTTCACACAGCGGCTGAAATTTAGAGCATATTAGACAGCCATGACCTTTTACTGCTGGGTGAGGAGAAGTCATAGCTCAGCTCAGTTTTTGCTCACTCGCTTAATGTGATCACCCAGGATAAACTGCCATCGCTCTCCTAAAGATGGCAGGAAGTTAATTGAAAAAGCCAGTGGAGGATGTATCAAAGGGACGGGAGAAAAAAAAAGCATCTGCAGCCAGTTTTCATACATACATACATACATACATACATACTATACCTAGATCTCTCTGGCAGGAGGATCTGTAGTTCTAATCACACCTCACGCAACTAATACTTGAGCCCAGACAGAAATCAACCCCCTGTGGTTGCACTGTTGGCACATGCCCTGCCACACTGATCCATCACACACACCCAAGACACACAAACAATAAAAGACTCCTGCCTGCAAAACAACACATAAGACAAGATCTGTTTGTTTTAGACACTGGTGTTGCTGACGGGCAGGTCTCGCAAGCATCAGAAAGACAAGTGTATTGTCACTGTGTCTGATAGAGAAGTGTCATGTGACTCGTTATTCAGTTTAAAAATGTATTTGTGTCGCAGGGAGTGCATACCTGCATGAACAACCTATGGTGGGGAAGATTTGGAAAACTTAAAAGTTTGCATGTCAAAATACTTTTGTCCTTTTAATGCAGCTTTCAGGAGCATGTATAGCGAGGTAAATAATAATGGTTGGCTGAGATCAAGAGTGATGTTGTTTATCCATCTTTTTCTCCCGCTGTGTACTTTGTGTCTGCGCCATGTCTCCTGCTGATTCAGGTTTTTTTTTTTTTTTTGCTAAATTAGCCTTGTGCTGTCAAGGCCAAAATCTACGTTATTTTGAAGACTCATCACATTTGGGCTGTAGGCCCGCCCTGAAGAGAGAACAAGAGAGATGGGCAAGAGGGAGGGTTTATTTTAGATATTTTAACAGCTCCTTCTGTTTAATTCAAGTCCTGATGGACTTTTAGCTGACTTACAGCTTCCATGAATTTGCAAATTTGATCATGACACTGTGAATCCGTAGAAGTGCCCGTTAATGACAAAACTTGTGTGCGCTAAGACACTGAGTTCCTGACAGATGCAAAATGTCAACTACATCGCCACATTTAGAAAAGTTTGTAACACTCTGTCTGTTAATTAGATTTTTTCAGCATTGTCAGGCTGTGCAGAGAGCAGCATTGACTATTTATTGTCTCAAAACTGCAGTCTAGACAAATTCAAAATAATTGACTGGGCTTTCCAGACAGGCACTGATACAACAGAAGCGCAACTGTGTGGGATGTGTCATGTACAACATGGCCAACAAGGCTGTGCAGACAGCACAATCAAAAGGACTTGGATTATTATAACACTTAATGACTGCAGAGGGATAGGGAAATGTGAGATGCCAAGAAATGTTTAGACTGAAAATTTACATATCTTGCACTGCTGCTGTGTTAAGAGATTCTGGTGGCTCTGCTGAGACAAATCAGTTATGATGCCAGACCCTGTAACTGTGGTTGAGCATGATGGTTCATAGCAGTTAACACTTGCAGAAATAGCTGAATAGGTCAAGGCTGTGGTTTTGCCCTGGGGTTATCTTGTGCTCTGTGTTCATGATTATGTTGCTTTGTGCGCCTCATGACATAAAAATTTTAGATTTGTTAGCTTTTACAGATTACACCATAACTGGGCTGGACCCCACTGTAGTCCACTTAGAGTACAGGACCAAATCTATATTTTAACATTGTGTTGTTGTTATCGTTTGATACACCTGCAGTCTGAATGGCACTGTTCTCAGTGTGTTAATACTTTGGATTTGAAATGAACTGCTGCAAACATGATTGGTGTGAAATTAAAATAATGCTTTAAATTTTCCCTGTTGGATGCCACTTTGATCATGGGTCGGTAGGAGCATATGCCGAGAAGCTCAAGGAACAAGGAAACAAGGAAGCAAGAAGGAATGCCTGTGGTATTTATTGTGTGTATACAACTGTGTTGTATGTGCATGTGCATGCTTGGTGCAGTGTATATGTTGCCTCTACACCAGGTTCTCTTTAATACTAAATATCTTTCATGGTCAGAGACATTTTATTTATTCCAAAGGCAACATCATGCAAAGCCTGTGCACCATGTCATGACCAATCCCTCTCCTCTCCTCTCCTCTCCTCTCCTCTCCTCTCCTCTCCTCAGAGCCCAATCGATGGAGACTGTCCAGCCAGCTCTGTCTGTTTTTCTGGCTGTGGTAATTATCTGGCCATCCTGTCACTCCACATCTATTTAGTGGAGATGGGCCTGAGCTAAAGGACCTTTGTCGAGGATAATGTGTGACCTGTTTAACTGATCTCTCATTCAAAGTAGATCTAGTGTTGTTGATGAGTCTTTATAGCGTAGAGTTGGTGTTGTTTCTAAGCTCATGGACCATGGAAATGAAGGATTATGTAGTAAATGGCAAGTGACATGCAGGTATATGTGTTGGTTTGTATTGGATGTGCTGAATTGTTTCCTTGGGCATCACTAATGTAGAACACACACACAAAATTGATCAAAAAAAATATACAGACAGTGGGAATTGTTATAAAAAAGCAGAGCAAAATGATGATTTCTGAATTGTCTGCTTGCTTTGTTGATACTTCTCCCAGGTTGATGACAACAAGAGAAAACTTCAATGTGACAGGACTGCTGAAACACAGATAGACTGTCTGTAAACGCTCCAAACAAACCACACCAAAATTTGATTATTTATTCCTTTGAAGTTCTACAAGATTTTCAGCATGTGCCACAACGCTTTACACTCTGTGAATGGTTGTGGGCATCTAGTTCAGCACAACTGGTCTTGGCTAAGTGTGTTTGTGTGTGTGGGTGTGTGAGAGAGAGAGAGAGAGAGGGAAGAGGGTGAGGCAGGTGTAGTCTTGAGGTTATTAGGCCAGGTAAACAGAACAGGGTTGTGTAACTCTGGCTGATAATTCACTGACCTTTACCTTTTACACTCTAATGCATTGTAATAGGCCAATGGATCCCAGCATGCCTCCTTTCCCACCAACACAAACACATGCATGATGTTCCTTGTTGAACAGGCACACACACACATGCACACACACAGTACCTGGTTGTCCTGGAGATCAAAGCTTTCATATTCTCAAACCACAAAAGCCCTGGGATGAACTTAACCCAGCCTGTCCTATCTTACTTGAAAAGAACAGATTTTCACAGAAAATCACAGATTCTTTTTGTCATTTAGTCAAAACTTTACATGAAGTAACCTCATTTTTTTTTTAAAATCCAGCAGAATATTTGATTCACTTTTAAAGTTTACATGACCAGTTTGGGAATGAGTAGTTAGTCGTAATAATAGTAGTAGTAGTTAGAGATGGGTTGCCTCCTCTCAAATGGTTTTCACATACCTTTTATTCCCTTCTGATTAACTCTGACTAAAGCCTGCCTGTTTTCAGAGGTGGCACGCACCATGCAAAAGAATGACCGGTCCAGGGACGACAACCAGCCGGACAGTGTAAGTGAACACCAGCTTTGTCTTTTTGCATTTGTATTCCTGTTTATTTTCCCTTTTACATCATTTTATTTGTCATCTTTATTACTCATGACACCTTGATAGCCTTTGTTTTCCGTCTTCATATGGCAAAACCATTTTTTTTGTCTTTTGCACACCTATATGTAATTATGTAATGGTCTGTGGGTGTCCTGATTCAGACTTTCCATGAACATGTAACTTACTTAACACAATTAATAATTTCTGTGGTGATATGGTAACAATAAATGGAACAGTGAATGTATCAGCACTCGGTCTGCTGCTCTGATCTTTAACTTGGATATTTTGCCTGGATTAGTGAGGTGAAACCTTTATTTTGTATGATTCATTTCAAAACATATTACAGCGTGGTGTTCATGATGCACAGCACACATTCCTTTGATGGTGTGTTGATGTTTGGTACAAATCTAGAATGTAAACATATTGTCTCAGCAAAGAGTCCGAAGCAGAACTCAAACATGATACTGTGCCTCGGGGACCCACTATTAGCTATAAAAACAGGTAGGTTTAATAGTTTCCCTGAAAAGAAGGGCTTTGTTGTGTTTTATTGTTTATGACATGATAATTTAAGAGTTTTGTAAAATGTGCTTCTTTTCTGATGACTTCTTCCGGTGTGATAATAAATTATTGATGATTTTATTTGTAGCACTTTGGACAGGAGAAGTTCTTTACAATATGATGTTATTTCTAAAAGGTTATATTCTGGTCTGGTGTCTGATAAGTCCTTGACGGTGCACTGGGTACGCTAGGGTGACAACTAATGATTATTTTCATTTTCAGTTAATCAGTTAATTAATTGGTTAACTGTTTGGTCTATAAAATGTCAAACACATTTCCCAACTTTTCAAAATCAACAATTCCAGAGGCCCAACCCAAAGTGATATCTTTTTTTTTAAACCAAGATATTCTAACATAATAAATAAAATAAAGGAGACGCAAGAATAATGGACATTTTTGTTTGAAAAATACTTGCAAGATTAATCGTTCAAAATAGTTGCTGATGAACTAATCATTTGAGCTCTATATGGCATAATAAATAACATAAAATATCAGAATAAATGCAAATGCATATACACACACACTTGAAAAGCATGACAACCAATAATTTGTATGATTTAATCCCGCTATGGAGTTTCCAATATTGTCAGCTGTAGTATTTATAACACTATTTTATACAAACTCCACAGAAGTTCAAACCTTGTTTGTTAATTTCAAAACATATCTCCTGCTTCATCCATCCCCCATGACAGCTACACTGGCATCTAACCCACGGTATCTGGGCTCTCACATGGTGTTGTCAGAGTTGTGTGCAAGCTGTCCATCGCCCACCACTATCCATCTGGATTTTAATAGGCAGGTTCCTGGAAATCCTAACAAACAACTAGAGAGGTCAGCGATGCTGTGTTTAACCAGAGATGGAGCCCAGATATCGCAGGAGCGGACACCAGCAGGCTTATCCCCCACTGCATGAATAAGATATTCAATCATACTCTACGGCTGTTGACCTTGAGTTGAAGTTCAAACGTAGCACCAGCGTGCAAGTCTTTCAAATGGGCTGACATAAAAAAGGAAATACATTGATTATGCAGATGGAGAATTTTCCCTGAAAAGACACTTGTGGGAATATCAGCCAAAATATAAATGACAGGTTTAAAAGGGGAGGTAAGCTGTTGTAAGTTTGACACTTTTCTGTGTGAATAATATTGAAAGGTGAGACAGAAATGTCAAAATGGCCATTACAGCCTGGCAGCACTTCTTCACTTTGTCTTGGTCTGTATAGAAATCATATTATTATTTGTTTTATAGTTCAAGTGCATGGGATATGAGTGTACTGCATGGGTTTTGTATTAAACTGTGTTGTAGCCAACTGTAAACTGTAAAAAATCTACACACATCTGCCTGCAGGATAGGCTGCTCAAACTGACACATAACATTACATTAGAACAAAAAGCATACAGTCCCAGTGACACTATTAAAAAGAGCTGCATAAATATAAATGGTTATTAAAAAAAAAAAACTGACGACAGGAACAAATGACCTTTTAAAATGGAATAAAACCACTACTAATGGAACAAAAACTGATTGATGATTCATATTTTGTCTCTCTGAGGAGGCAGTGAATTTTAAAATTACACACTATACATAACTAAAGAGATGTCCTGGGGAAAAATAATTTTAATTATTTTTTTCGTTCATTACTAGTGGGGGAAAAGACTCCAAAGTGAGTGCTACAATTCAATTTCCAATGAAATCATAACTACGATATGAGCAGAGATCTGGAGAGATAAGCAATAGTTCATGTCAGATGTGCCTGTGATTAATGTCTTCATCAATTAAGAGGAGAGCAGGGAAACTGGGATAGAGAAGAGACACAAGTGTGAGAGGAATGGGTGGGACATCAAGAGAGGACAGGTAATTAGAGAGAAGAGAAGAGAGGTGGAGGGTGAAGTTAAGACAAGAAGTGAATGTGAAAAACAAACTGAGAGCAGCAGAGATGCTCCCTCATCATCCTGAAGGGCATATTGAGGTAGAGCAGGGACACAGGCTGCGCTGATGAATACGTTTCGCAAAGCTCTCGGGGGCTGTCCAATCAGGCAGCGCCATTGATGAATAGTCATGAGTCACCTTATCAGCATCACCATGGTTACGCAGATGTGACTGTGGCCCTGTGAATGTGATGAGGGAATAGAAATGGGCCAAACGCCGCTCCGTCTTCTTCCCGCGCACATCTTGATCACCAATTACAGCCCAGCAGGGGAGCATCCAGGCCATGTGCTTGCGCCCCTCTGGCCCTGAGGATAAGGAGACGCGGTTTTGAGTGAGGTGAACGGACCAGGGAATATGGTGGAGACGATGGTTAGGGTTTCAATGCATGGAAAGAGTGCAAAGAGGGAGGAGAAGAAGGACAATTTGAATTCAGCTTGAATTATATGCTTCTTAAAATCACTTTTAATGCCAGTAAAGCCAGTTGACACACAGCACATCCAGGTGAAGGCTGGCAGGATGAGGAGAAGGGGAAGTGGATGACAAGATATTAAATGAAAAGAGCGGGGAAATTAGATTTAACAGAATCAGATGAGGGGGATATTATCAGAGAAGCGGAAAAGTGACTGAAGGATGAGCAGGACAAGAGACAGCTGCAGGAGATCAAATAAAGAAAATGGACATGGCATAATGGAATAAAAGGCTGGGACAAGTAATGATTTATAATTCCCTAACCTTTTACACAGACATCAACACTCTGAAGTGCAATTTTGTGATGATCAATTCCCAAAAAGCCACTGCTCTAGCTCTTAACACTTGTTGGAATCCGCTTCAGGATTTGACAGACCCATTAAATTGGGTACCACTTATCTACAACAATAATACCAAGCAGTGTTTTTTAATATCTCAGCTCAAAGAGGAAGGGCTCTTTATCTTTCCTCTTAATCCACCTCACACTAATTTTTCATCTAAAATGACTGTTTACTGTATCATACACGGTGAAGGTCATTGTTCTGATAAACCTGATAATTGCAGTCTTCTTATCACTGATTTGACAAGCCCAGTGCAAACAATGTTAATTGTTTTGGAGCCACTGCTTATCCACCAGATTATTTATTTATGAGAGAGTGGAGCAATCTACTGCATATTTGAAACATGTAATTAGATTAGCAGGCAGCTTCATGCAAAGAAGACATATATGCAGGCACTCAATTATATGTCTTTAACCCCCCTATCTATCCAAATGCTGTGTACCTCTGCATGCTCTATTGTCTGTGTTGAACCTACACTAAAAGGTGGCCATGTGCACAATCATCCACGTACATGTTTAGAGAGGTAGGCAGGCTCAGTATTTATTTATTCTCCTACACCTTGTGTAAAGAAACATTACCACCCGCTCGCCGTTCTCATTTCACAGCCTGTTGACTGCATTTAAAATGTGATTAATCTTGCATAAGGTGTTTGGCAGCGTATTTCAGCGCGGATGTGGGCTTGATGCATGATGTAAGAGTGGTTTGTGAACTCCGCCCTGGGAAGGTCGACATGGAGGATTCATGGAGTGATTAATCTGCCACACTGTTAGTGTCACAGTTTACCCAGATTCAATTCATGGATGACATACACTTTGTTTCTCACTTCCCCATTACAAAACACTGCAGACACTGATGCTTTGTCTTCAGAGCAGCTCCAGTGTCTTTATATATATTATTACAACTCAGCTTAATCTCTCTAGATCACAGTAGTGACCCTGACCCTTTGCACAGACAAGAAAAATTGAGAAAATTGTCTAGTAACTTATCAGTGACCCGTCAGTGTTATCTAACATTTTTTTTCTGCAACTGCTGCAAAAGTTTTCCCCTCCCTGTAGGTTTGAGGTTCTTCCTGGGTATTTCATCTCAGTTGTTCTTGCACAGACCAATGCATCACAAAGCTATGCCTGAAGCAGAGGAAGACTCTAGGTCGTGTCCCTGCCAGACATTTCTTCTGCTGTCTACAAGGCTACTGGAGAGGGGCTTTTTGAAACTAATTGATTTATCTCTCTCACAACCTCCAGCATGACACTTCTGTACACCGCTGTTACTTCTTTATCACCTGTCATGCTAGTTGTCTCCTGTAATCTTTTCTCACGTCTCATTTTTCTCACTTTTGCTGCTGAGATAAATAGGAAACAAGAGGATATGTGCCACTATAGTGTCCTCTGCGTGGGTCTTACAACCTACTATATCCTAACACTTCTTCAATCTTCACAAGATTGGAAACATAAATATTTTTATCATAGGATGCTATGTCACATGAAAATAAAAATAAATATGTTTATTCAAATTGTACAAGGGTGATGTAAATATGAATGGAAATGTAAGACACTGTTGCTTGAGATGGAAAAGAGGGAGGAAAAAAAGGCTTCATGTATGCCATGACTGTCTAAGAATAGAAAGGCAATTTGCATATAACAGTGGCAGCAGATACCTAGCAGAGGCAAGGAAAACTGACGGTAAATAACAGGAGGAATGTTTGAATTCACTGTTACTGCCACATGTGGTGCAGCTGCACATACATGTCACACAGTATGCGCCATGAAACTGAGGCATTCTGATGATCGATGGAGAATTAAGATCGCTAGAGAACCAATAAAGGTTTGAACAATTGACTGCCGCTTCCAGTAAAAACCTTTTTGATGTATGTCGTGTGCAATAAAAAACATCTTGAAATCACCTCAATGTGTTTTTTTCTTTCTGTACTTCTCTCGATACCGCTGCAAATCCACTGAAATCCAAAGATGTTACCTATAGATGTTAAATATAAACTTCACAGGAAAGCCACTGTTTCACCATGTAATCTTATAGTAGGATTCCCCCCCTATGTTTTATTCATGCTGCATATTGTACTGTTCCCATGTATGGCCACCATGAACCATAACATTTACCTGTGAAGTAGAGTATTCCCAATCCTGATTTACTAACCACACGTGAACTCTGCAGTAAGGTTCTGAGCACTGTGTACTGTAGGAGATGAACAGAGTTCATTTTTATTACCCCACAGGATACTGCGTTTTACAACCACGTGATCCACCAGATCAAGCACTAAAATACACACACTCTGGTTGTAAATACCAGTAACTCACCATGGTAGCGACAGATAAACCTGTGTTGTTGAGGCAACCCTTTTACTAAGACAGCATCTGCCAAGAAAACCAAACCTGTGACTGTTGGAGACATTCAGATTGTAGAGTAACATGAGCCATAGATATCAAGTTTGCCTAAATAGATAAGGTTACATACACTATGCGTTCTTTTCAAAGCCAAAGAAGCTATCAATAAAGTGAGCTTGTCGATAAAATCTCCTTCTCTCCCCTTTGTTCCAAATGTACTGTTGTCTCCCAGAAAGCAGGAGAGCTGCCTATGTACCAGCAGATAAATGGAAGGACCAAACTGTTTTTTTAACGTGGTGATTTACTACATCTCCTCCAATAGCAATCTTTCTTCCCCCCCCCACCCCCCCACCCCCTTCCTCCCTTTGTCTGTCTTAACTTCTTTCCCAGCCACTTCTCTCGTTGCTTCCAGGCTTTACCCAGAATCCATTTAAGATTCACTCTGATAAAATCAATTGCTAAATTCCGAGCACAGAGATGAATGATGGTGCTGACGATCAAGGGTTGCACATACTGAATATGGTGCAGGTTGCCCCCCTGGCTTGAAGTAATGATGGTGCATTCCTGTATTTTAATCTAACCTTTGATGCATTTCGTGATCACAGACATTTCATTGAACAGTAATGTACAGCTGTTTTAGGAACGTTTGATCAAAATGATCTTGATTCAGTCTCTCTTGTCTTGTAACGTAAAACAATACAACATTGATATAAGGTAACCATGAACTGAAATTGTGATAAGAGAGGAAGTGAGGGAATGCCTCTTAACTAGCTGCAGGTAATGCTCTAACACTCTCAGCAGATGGTGTCGGTAGGATAACCTGCTGAAAGATTAAAAAAGAAAGCGATCTTCCACACGTCGGCACGTGTACTGCATACTATTTTTCTAGGACATTATTTCTTTATGAGCATAATTATCATAAAACTAAAAGAGCTGACAGGGCCGAGGTCTTGTCCAGATGCTGTTTCCACTGTTAACTTTGATGCCATCTTAATCTCTCAAAAGGTCAACAGAAAAAAGGTGCTAATGAAAAATTCAGTTTATAAAAAGGGGTGGCTTCCTGTTTGCCGGCAAAATGGTCTAATTGATGTGAATTCATTCATAAATCATGCACGAAGGAGGACTTTAACCACCTTTAATAGCTGATCTCTATGTGATACGGTTTGATCCCAATGATATAGTTTGGGAATGGAGATGGACAGTAAACAACAATGTTTGATGTGCAGCAGGACCATTAGAAAGGGGAAACAGTGAAAAGGTGTCCACATCACTGGACTTAATCACAAAGTGACAAGAGAAGACAAGAAGAGGACTGAATTAGGATAAAGGAAATGTAATAAAATGTTTGTTTCTACACTGTGTTCTACCTCTTTGCCCTCACAGAAACTCCTTTCTCTCAGATTTTCTCTCTGGGCCATGCAAACATAAGTAATCTGAGGGCTAAGGTCAGGACAGAACACTTCTTGCTTTGATTTATTAACTCCCCAAGCCACCAAAATCGCATTAAATGCTCATTGAAACCAATTATCCCCGCAGTGAATGAAGTATTTCTTTACCATGACATAAAAGGAGGTCTCAAGATACTTTATGCTGAAGTGTCGCTTTATCTAGAGCATAAACAATTACAGATGCAGCAACTCCCCCTGGAGTGAGGCCTCATGAAAGTGAAACAAACCATAAAGTGTACGTATAACCTCTGTGCTGTGTTGCTTTCATCCATCTCACAGAGCTAATGTTAATAAGATAGCTAGTAAGCTAGTAGCTCAAGTGTACCATCACCCATTGAATATGGACAACCATTTTGAAGCCTCAAAATGGAGGTGTGGAGCTGGTGGGTGACATACAGTACTGGGATTTGGTTGCGCGTTGACTCAGTTTTTAAGCAGGAAAAAAAATGGCGACCTGCTTGCTTACAGACTCTCATGTCGCAGCTCAACAGTGCGCTGAAATAGCCTAGTTTGATAGTTCAGCCTGAGTTTCGTGACCCCAGTGTATTGCACCTGATGAACTAACTGAAAATTACTTTTCTTATTCATTTATCATTCATTTTACGCTAAATTGGACCATAATTTACAAAATGAACTTCATGCTGTATGGAAGAAGACTTGAAATTAGCGATTGAGACTATGAACTCATGAGGGCACAAGCGAGAAGTACGGCCATTTTCCCATAAAGCTAAATACATCCTGACTTTAAAAAAAAAAAAAAATTATTAGAAAGAATACAGAAAGAAATACAGGTCACCTCCACGTTGGCTTCACTTCACAGACTCAGAAGCTCTGTCCACTAATTATATATACTATGTCAGTGTAGTAGTTACAGCTGCTGCCTGAGAAAGCTGTCATTTCAGCCAACAAAACTGACTGCAGCCATCGGCTACAAATTAGAAGCTGTTTTTGTCAATCTTCGTCTGGAATCCCCCAAAATATTACGAATGACACATAGGAAATCAGCCGTCACCCTTCTTGTAAACTGCATATATGCCATGTGAAAGCTGAAATCTTGGCAGGCGTAGCAACAGTAACTAAGGAGGCAAGTTTTTAGCAAGAAGTTGTTTTGATAACTGCTGTAAAATCTTCTCTTTTATTGATATCTTCCTACAAAATACAAGAGTTAAACATGAATACTTAGCAGAAGGATGATGCTGATTTAATAAAATCCCCTACACAAACAGTTCGTGCAGACCACCAATGGATTGGCACATAAAGTACACAGAGAGCACAGAAGAGTCACAGCAGACCAATTAACCTTTAACTGATCCCACTTATCATAAAGGACCACTTCAGGCATTAGGAGAGACAGCACAAGTGAGTGAAAATGAAGGACTGTGTGTATAATCACACGATACACACACACACATGGTTGGATGTCCTAACCTTTGCGCTTTTTGCAGTCTCTTGTGTTATACCTCTCACCCATGACATAACTAATATCATTTTTTCATGCTATTCATTTACTCTTTTAGTTTTCGATCAAAGAAGATACACCACTGGACACGAGCTGACTACATTTTTTAAACTTGACTATTGCTATAAAGGAGAATATTCAAATGTTTAAAGTTTAAGATGATGGTGAACACTGCTACTTTCTCTGAAAATTCTGGTCTTCACTTTTGCTGACAAATGTATGGACATAAAATCAAATAAAGTACAGAAAGGCAAGGAATAATGAAGAGCATAAATCATTCATAGAGTGCTTTAATAGGCATAGTAACAATTTTAAAAAAAGCAAAGGGCCTAAATGTCAGTTTATGGTTAATACTGACTTACCTTCATTGACTCATTTGATCCATCATCTATCTGCTTTACCTTCAGCCAGCTAAAAATTGAGGGTTAATCATGTTGGCTCCCTCGTTCCCCTCTGTAAACCACCATCCATGAGTCCAATACAGGTAATTATGTTGGAATGAAAGGCTCACTTGCTTCCTCGATGAAGATTGGCATTTTGATGGATGCAGGACGGGGGGTTGTGTACAAAGGAGGGGAGGGTGAAGCAGTAGAGTCACGACAAAGAGGGGAGACAAACACACATATCAGTGCTCTGAGAGGTCCTTCTGGTTTAATAGAGACATATAATGCTGTATGGTGCTAACTGCCAGGATAATTCATTTGTTTGCACTTGGAGGGCGAATAGGTGTTTTTGTTCAGCGGGTTGCCCCAGGCCTTCTTGGCACAGCAAATCAATCTACAGCCTTGATTACAAAAAGTTGGGATGCTGTGTAAAAGGTAAAACTACCAAAACTACTACAAACTAACAACAACATTTGTATTATTCCATCTTAGGAGTACTGTTTGTGCTTTACTTAGCAGGAACTTGCAGGTAACAGAGTACATACACATTGCATGCATTGCTATAGGTAGGATGTCAAGAAAACAGCATTTCCTACGCCCCCTTACAGGTTAATAATCTATAGCTATAATCTTAAGAGCTATATGGAAGGTAAATGTTAATGGTTGACCCTTACTTAAAAGGGAAGCCTTGTTATTCATGCAGAACAAATGGGAACTCCTCATGGTTTGCGGCAAGATTAATGGCACAGAATCTGCCTCGATTTATCATACTGTCTCAACAGCTCACTCTATATGTGTGTATGCTTGTGTATTCAAGTTAAGTCCTAAATCAAAGATAGTCCTGGAACCACTCAATACGCAAATAACTGATTACCACAGTGCTGCCCCTAAGGACAGTGTAAGAAGAAACAGCATAAAATTGAGCTCCTCCTGTCCAAATCTTGGTTGCATTCTGTGTTTACTAAGAGGGGAAGGTAGTCTCTTGTGCTGGAGGCTAATACAAAGCAAGAAATATATCAATTTGCATATTAAAAATAGACTTTTGCATTAAAAAATGTGTTTGGTCTTTGTCAAAATGAGACTGATATCTGCCATTGGATTTCTGGGTGTATTCAGTGAAAAAGTTTGACGATAATGTAGGACACATTGTTTTGAAGCTGTCTTGTTTTCAAAAGAGATGCTCTGCTGCTGCCGTCAACCACTTAATGATGTACTGACCACCTGATGTGTGTCCTCCAGGTTAACTTGCTACTGTAGAATCAGTTTCTCTCCTTTCACACTCAGATGTACACAGTCTGAGCTTTCGATGGCTCTTGCCTCCCACTGAAATTTTTATCACTTGATTGCACTTTTCACCTCTCTTGACCCAGTGTGATGATTACAATTTTTTTCTTGGTTCCTTCATCAGACTTTCTGTTTGAACCTTCTTAGGTCCTCAACAGTAACAGTAACCCACTGCTGAACATCACCATTGCTATTATAATCTTGTTAATAACACTTTTAGGTTCCCAACTGACTCATCTATGATTATTCTGTCATTATTAATGTTAAATGTTGTGATGCATACATAAGTTCAGAGCCATATGCAAGAGGCATTTAAGATGCAAATTGTATGGGCACGTACACCCTTCTTAAATTAATAAAATGCAAATAAAGTAAAATAAAATGCAAACATACAAAACTATTCCATATAGGGCCCAGTTGTGTAAAGCAAAAATAAAACCATTAATATACAACATAAAGATGGAAAAGCAATAAATATTAACCAGAGACTCTGGGTCCTTTAGCTTATGGAGGGAAATATGGAGGGTATATATAAACAGACATACATACATACACAACAGTTGACTCTATAATGCAATAAAACTTGATATAAATATACTGTATGTTCAAATAAATAGTGTTTACACACATTTTGTATCTACTAAAAAAAAAAAAAAAAACACCAAGATTGTGAGTCCAAATTAATAAAAATTTAACGAGATCCTCTTCTTGACTACAGCCTTTCCCCCTCCTGTGAGAGGCCGTCAAAGTTTTTGTATTGCATCTTTTTGTCAGGAAGGACTCAACCAAGGACACAGTATAATGGTAAAAACACAAAATTAAATAGCAGCATGACAACAAAACGACAAACAAAATGTGTTAACTCAAATGAGAAAAGAAGCTGCAGCCTATTGTGAAAAACAAAAAAACGCCATTACTTTAAGTGCATTTGTGTTAGCGCTAGTTATGACGTCTTGGCCATGCAGTGGTGCAGGAATAACAGACAGAAAATGTATTGAGAAACTGTATGCTGTAATATATTATCATATATATTAAGTGATAAAATCATTTTTGACCACATGGGTGCAGAAATCATTGACAAGTCAACTTATTGAAGGTACTTCACACCAACGGGCCAGCTACAGTACACAGGTGTTTTCACTTATTTGCTTGATTAGTCATGTCTGAGGACTTCGGGCCTTAGGGACTGTGCGAGTGAGTGACTAAGTGACCTTGTTCTGACGTTCTGATTAGTTTCGTTGCACCTGTTAAGGTGGTAAAGGTTACACCACGGTCAGAATAAGTGAAAATCTGTGGGTGTGCAGGGCCTTAAAGTTATTACTGTGTGGCTAACATGTTAGCTAACAGCTGGCAATTTACACATTGAGCAGACACAGGGCAACCTTAGCACTATTTCTGACAACTTGGCAAATGTAAATCCAATATCCCTTATGATTATGTTTCGGTAACAACCCTGTATAACAGGGTCTTTAGCTGCTAAATGCTCTGCTATGTTTATCAGCTAACTGCTAACTCGTGTGTGTGCCCTTTGGTGCTGGGGAGGTAGGCTATTTTTATCAGTGCTTTTCTGTGAAGAACAGCTGAAATATACCAAATAGTAAAGTCGTGGGACATTTAAAACCAAAACAATTAGCTGTAAGATGAGTCAGAGGACTTAGGTAGAAGTGAGGAGAACTGCAGAGTTGGTGCTAATTATCTAATTAACACATTATATACACTCAAATAAATGTTTGCTTTAGTGGTTTGTTGGATTATGTTTGAGCTCCACTGGAGCAAGGTAGCTGGAAGCAGCAGCATGTTGCCCATCTGGAAAATTGAACAACATCCCTAAAGGAATCCAAAGATAAATCTTCCCTATTTAGCATCAGCACTGTGGCCTTTTCCCTTGTAGACAATAATATACAGCCGTTGCACAGTTTATTAGTTCAATACAACAATCCTGCAATCAAGTCTACCTTCATGAAGATTGTAATGTTCAAATTTTGTTGAGATGTTAATTCAACTCAAGGATCATTTGGAGGATGTAATTTGTGGTGCTGTGTTAAGCTGTTAAACTGTATTGCATTATACAGGGAGGCTTTTCTGTTACTTTGCCTTCCGGTTTAATATAAATGGTTGTAAATGTGTATAAGAGTGTATTTTCTACACAAATTAACATGCATGTCACATGGTCAACAATGTTTTCTACAAAAAGTTTCTTGACTGACAATTGGCCAAACTTTTAGCTGACAATGGTGGGGTGACTAATCATCCATGTACTGTTCAACATAATATATCACAAAAGGTCTTTTAAACATTAACAGACTTTTCAGTAATTTCAGAACTAGGGGAACCTTTGACTTTGAGCAGATAAGGCAAAAATGTGCTGAAACAGACAGCAGCAACTTACAACATCTGATTTTTTATTACATTTGTTTACCCTTTTCTACACTTTTCCATTCAAACAATGCACACTTTGAACTCTTTTGACTTTGAACACTTTGAACTTTGAACTGGATTCTGCGTGGAGCAAAACCATTTACTGACTATTTTACTGCGTACGCTTACTTTATTCTTATATCTATGATTTTTTCTGTTAAATCCCTGTTTGGACAGTTTCTGTGTTCTGTGAAGAATCTCTGATTCTGATCTGGTCATTCTTTTCTTTGTATTCATTCAATTCACCTACCCTTCTGTCTTTCTCCTCCAGGCGTCCGATGAGTCATCTGACTCCCCGGAGCCGGGGCCAGTCACCTGCATGGAGCCCTTCCTGGTGCGGAGGCTGTCTTGTCGAACGGTCCAGTTGCCCCCTTTAGCCTTTAGACAGGCAGAACAGTACTACTGTGATCGCAAGCCGGAGTCAGACACAGTTACAGTTCCACCACGACCTACAACACTGCCACTACGCACCCCGCCTCTTATCGCCATCACCTCTGCTGACACTAGCAGGTAGGAGGATGTGGATGTGTGTGTGTCTTTTCACTGACAAAATGTCTTTCAGTGGAATGGGTAATTAGAGTACGAGGTAAGTAGAGTAGAGTGGTTTGGTGGATCAATACAGAACCTGTTTGAAGTGACTGAGGACACATCACTTACTAAGTACCTGTCACTGTGCTTAAAGGTTGAAATGTGTTTTTTAAATATTTAATGGTTTGAATTACTTCTGGTGCGACTTCCTTGTAGCGAAATTCTTCCATTAGAAACTCCAATTTAAGTAGTCTATAACTAGAGAGCCTTGTGCGATAGATAAATTTATATGTGTATGAAGTCTTAGATCTAAACCACAGTTAAAGTCTATCTCGAAACCGGCCCCAGATGTTGTCTGAAGACAAACATGACTTATATTAAAAGTTGGAGCAGCTGTATGCAGCTCAGAATGTAGAGAGGGTTGCACATTAATCATTATATTGGTATTTCAATATCTTTGTAAATTAAAATTCAAATGAATGTCATGTAAAAAAAAAAAAAAAAGCTTGTTAATCAACTGTCAGCTCTCATTGTGCAGATGTCTGAGTGCAGTTTTACAGAGGGACTATCAGTCCCTCTCTTCAGCTGCCGCTTCACTTAAAAAACTAAGATGAAAACTGAAAATACATGTTCAGGTGACAGAATGTTAGTTGTGATGGATTACCCATTCCATGTCCCACCTATTACTGTAAGTCACTTTCATACCATGGTAAATGAACAGAAAACAATGGCTGCTTGAAAGGTAGGAAATCAATTCCAGTATGACTTGGAAAGTGGTGACAGTAACACAAAGTATGAATAACGAACCACTGGTATTTAAATGATCCCAGACTGGCTACATGCTCAAAGCAGTGTGACTCATCAAATAACAGGGCCTAATAGATTTATATTTATCACCACTGACACTTTCTAATCTTAAAACAGGGGATGCGATTCACAATTTGAAACATAATATACAAGATAAAAGTGACCTCTCATAGAAAAAACAATAAAGATCTGTCCCTGTTGTGGTTTTGATTAATCCACAACATATCAGCTGTTGATTTTTAATTTGAATGTATTACTTGGTTTTTTCAGTAGCGCAAACACATGGATGAGAAATGGTGAGCGTTACTTTTAGTGTTACACTTTAGTGTGACCTTACAACAGCTTCACAAAGACTCCACCTACCCTCCCCTATCTGGACGATGCTGGAGAGTGTGTCAGAGTGGTTTAGGTGAAATGAGGTTTGGCAGAGACAGACACAAAGTCTCCAACCAGGATGATTCTCTGAGGGCAGACAGAAAACAAACATAGCAAACAGCATTCAGTATTAAAGACAATGTTCAATGGGAATGCTATAATTTAACCAATTTATTTAGCGAACTGTCCAGAAATATATTCAGACACCTGGAAATGCCCAATTTCCCTGGGTTAATATTGCACATGGAAACAGATGACAGAGGTAACTTGTCAATAAAAGAGAAAGTAATGCTCCTCTGACTTGTCTTTGATCGAGATTGCATGCTTCAAAAGGCTCTGTGTCTCACTCATCAGCATCGTGCTACCTGCATAACACTGTTCAGAGGCTCGTTGTGTGCCAGATGAGACATAAAATGCATCAGCTTACTCTTTTTTTCCCTCTACTTGTTCCTGTCTTGTCCTTCTGTCTTTCTCTCTTTGCCGAGGATGATGGGAACTTCGGTGTCTCACAGAGTGAATAAACAATAGAGAAAACAGTAGTGAGGTACAGCTTATTAATAAGGCCTAAGCTGTTAAAATGGCTTTAATTAGAGAATGTTATGAGTAGACTTAGTAGACAGGCTTTAAAATGTGTTTTTGACTTAGACTTTTTTATATGGAAAACGCTGGCATCTCTTAGTTCTAAATTATATTTTCAGACAGCCAAAACAATTTTCACAATGCACAAGAGTGATAATAATAATTTCCTCTGCTTCAAAATTGCTGCTTAAATATCAAAAGCATGTTGATTCCAAGAAGTAAAGTGTATTTTCATCTGTAGCTTGGTTTGTAACACATCTAGATTGGTCAGAACATTGTCTACTGTATCAGCGACAGAAACCTTTACCCATAATGAAGAAGCATAGTCAATGCTTTATAATTTACCTGCCATTGTGATAATGCCAAAAAAGTGTTGTCAGGTATCAGATGTAGTTGAGTAAACTCATCCTCTCTGAATGATTGTCAGCAAACTTTTATGTGAACTTCAGAAAAGGGCAGACTTTTCCCAAGTGTGTTTGACTGACCTCTCTTTGAAAATCATGTCACACTGGCTGGATAAGGATTGGGTGACTTGAAAGTAGGTTGTGTGAATATTTGAAGGAAGACAAAGGCAGGACAGGCCTGTCAGTGTCTCCTCTTCAGATGGTTTAATCGAGTATTTTCAATTATGTTGTGTTGATGTAAACTCAAGGTGTTTTGTTACGTAATATAGTATATGTTCAACAATGTTTTTGGCTTTGATTGCATAACTGTGGATTTATGGTAATGGAAATGGAAATGGTAATGGAAAAGAAAAGCCTACCTATTGAAGCATCAGTCATGTTCCACCATGTTAACACCACATCAAGCTAATTTGACTGCTTTTATAACAGAACATACTGCGCATTTTAAGCGATTTGAGAGAAAAAAAAAAAGAACTGTAGGGTGAAAAATGGGTGATGGGGAGAATTTTAACAAAGGCAATACATCTTAACTTTGCTTCAAGCTTGATACATCTATAATTTAGCACAGCAGTAAGTAGAAATATACAGTTGTGAAGCATCAAGGATGAAAGACGCGCGTGCACTAAATGCTCCAACTTCAACTTTGAGTGTATTTAATGTCATTAACTTTGTAAATGAGGCTGTTTGCAGTATTAATGCCCAGAAGTAGCACAAAGCAGTACACGAAGTTTCCATTAGATGCTCTCATAATGTCTCTCATTGTCTCTGCCTCGTCAGTGACTAGCAAACACTTAGCATGCACCAACACTATGACAGTTTTTGTTTAATCTATAGCTAGGGGGGAGATGTTTACATAAAATATAGCCCACAGTGCCTAAAAACACATAAACATAGAACATATTGATTGGGCTGGTAAGTCCTAAGAGAGCGTGATTTGCTGGTACTACAGTATGAATACCATAACAGTGGTAAACAGTGGATGAGGTTTTGTTTTGTTTACATATGTAAACTTTATAACTGCATTGGAGACAAGACCCGCAGATGAGCACAACTCATTACCAGCACATCAACAAATGAACTAACAACACGAACCAACAGATGGTCATTATGCTCTATAGGTGAAAACGTGTTATATAAATGTACAATGACAAGCCTGTATCATTATCAGTATTAGTACTGGATATTGGCTCAGAGCCAAGCGATCAGTAAATGGATTTTCCAAGACTAAAATGCCATCATGTGTCAGAGATCAATTGGAAATGAACTGTTTTTGTGTCTTCTTTTTTGTTTACTTCTATAAATACACACACACACAAACATACATGCAGATTATAGATGCACCAAGTGCACCAATGCAGACAACTAAATTCAGTACACTGGTAGAATTTAGGCCAATCTTTTAGCAGTGATGAAATGATACAATGAAACTGCAATTAGACATTAGTTCTAGACTATAAGTAAAGACATTTATACACAAACATTTATTACGTTCGTGCAAATCTCAGTATATTCTGGAAGGTTTATAACTTCAGCTTGCTGTGAAATGTTCAGGGTTTGGCTGACAACCTGCTCTGTTAAATAGAGTCAGTGTTGGCACAGATACTAGTCAGGTGGAATCACTAATTACTGACTGTGCTAAAAGTGATCTCAGTCATTATTATTAACATATCATATGAATTAAATTAAATTAAAATGTATCAAAACATATTAATGATACAGTTGACAGTATATATATATATATACATATATATTCAACCGGTTGGGGTTTGATGTTTAAATAGTTAATAAATACAAGTGACAAACATTTATGCAAGGTGTGCTAACTTAAAAAGTTGCCCATCCAGTATATTGTTTGGTGAAGGTGCAGGCTGGGATACAATTCTAAACAGACATAGTGTTGCTGTGTCAGTGTATCCCTGTAGGGAGTCAGTAGGTGAAGGTGCAGCTACACAAAGTACACAGTGGTGTTGCTCATGTATACATGCATGTGCTCCTATTATTTCTGTTCTCTCTGTGTGCTGTCCGGCCTCTACTACACCTACCCGTTGCCTTGTTTCGTACAAAATTACATTTCTGCTGTTAACACAGGAGAGATTGCATTCCCCACACTGTTACTTCCCAGAGTAATGGGCTTGAGCTGCAAGGGAGGTAGGAAAGAAATCAGTCTTCCCTGAAAGTCCCCTTCTCCTGGAAATGATGACAAACAGAACAGAGGAGGAGATTTAACAAGGTGGCTGGATGTTTGCACTCCTCTGTACCCCCGTGGACATCACAGGCATAGGCACACATCCTGCAATGACACACAGATGAATGAATTACAAAGGTGAGCTTATTTTACCTGCAGTGTGTTTAATGTCTGCTCTAACTAATTCTATCCGGAGGATGTCCACTTCTACAACACTACAACAGAAACTAATACTCATCTGGACTATTGGATCATACTACTGATTCAGTGTTATTATGTGATTTGGCCACCTGGTTCTCTGCCCACTCCCACCTCCTGCTTTTCACTCATGGAGGCTTTTCCGGGGAGGTGCTTTGGGTGGGCCCCTCATGTTTAATGTATTATCCTGTTCCCTATATCCCATCGCCGCTTGTTCCTGCAGGGGACTTGAGAAGGGAAGAACAGTGTTGTCATGACTGGATGGTTTTACGCATGCCGTACGTCAAGTGAACTACAGCCGCGAGGGTTCACAGAAGTTTGTGTTATATTGTGGAGAGACTATCCGCCCGTGTGGACTGACCTGTACTGCACATCTCATGCTTGCACCTTGCTGAAATGGGCGTGTACGGAGAAAGCGGGGAGCACTTGGAAACCAGACCCAATTGAGAGTTTTTCCTCGTAGCCTCACTTAGGGACACTTCCTCCCCTTCCAAACCGCAGTTTTCGAGGTGTACCTCGTGATGCGTAAATGGATTCATTTCTGGTCCTGTCCAATGTGTTTCTGCAGGGCAGTGAGGATAAAGTTGATGGAGCTAACTCATTACGTGAGATCCAAAAAGACCCCAAACTGGCCGTGAAGCACCCAGAGTAACTAAAAAGTTGCCTGAATTACTGCGACGGTTCTAATTTTGCCTTAGGAGTTATTTTTTAATTTCTAAAAACATCCAACTCGCAGTGTTGTTAAACCCCCCCTGTCCTCCCTCCACCTTACCCCGGGTCATTTTATTTGAATGCTCCTAAAGTGTTTACTTCTTTTTAAAAAGCGTTTTAAAAAACAATTTGGCAAGGAGGATGGACCCTGCCTGCGGGAAAGTAGGGACTGCGCCCTTGGTCGCCGCCGGCGGAACCGGCGTGAGCGCGAAGGCGCCCAAACATCTGTGGAGGCAGCAGAACCAGGCAGCGCTCTCTCCGCTCCACCACCACGCGCTGGTAGTGCGCAAGAACGATCGCGTGAGACAAAGAGGCTTTTCGGACACCGAAAGATACCTCAACCCGAGGAACATGGACCGGACTTACGCAGTGGACACGGGGCACCGACCCGGGCTGAAGAAATCCAGGATGTCGTGGCCGTCGTCGTTTCAAGGTCTTCGACGGTAAGGGCAAAAAAGAGAAACTGCTTTTCTTCATCTTGTGTCTCTTTCTAATTTCCCTCGATGAAGATGGGCGTTGTGTGGATGCCTGACGCGCAAGGTCGGATAAGTCTTTTGGATCGTATTTAGTCATAACTTTGAGGACGATACGCTCATTTTTTTTGGCTCAGCCTATGTTCGACCTCTGTTTTACATCACTTTTTGTGCCCCACTGTCGAAAGCATTTACTACGCACAGTAATGTAATGTTAAAGAAAGGCTGGATAAAGTATATTGCTCAGCCGATGGCGAAAAGGTAAAAAAAACCAAGAGAAATAGACACCAAATTATCACATTAAGAGCACTGCGGTCAAGCCTCTTTACACACTTAAATCCCTCTATCCCACAACTTAAATCTGTTTCATATTTTTAGAACAACGGAGCGAACAGTTGGCTGTTTTAATCTAGGTCAGAAAGATGTGTGAGCCTGAAAAGGGTCGGTTAGTATCTCGAAAAAAGAAATCATGAAAGTCAAAAGAGGTGAGTGAGTGGTGTTTTTTTTATGTTTATGCTTATATCTGTTATATCTGGCACAATTAGAGATAATGTATGAAAGGAAAAGAGGAACTGATGGAGATAAAAGGTAGGCGTTCATTAGGCAGGTCACAGGGATTATTCATAGGTGCCTTGCCCTGAACAGAACGCCTAAGATAGTGTTTACTGGATCACTAGGTAGACCAATATTCATGTTTGTAAGTTAAATTATACTTATTATACTAGTCTCTGTGAGGGAAGGAGATACGGTAGGAGGGCTTTACATCATCACTAATACATGATGACCACATTCTTTTGAAATGACACTCACAATAATCTGACTCACTGCACATGACAGCATGGATAATATTAGCGCATATATGACAAGCACTGGGTTCTTCAGATGTAGCTTGCGCCATATGTATTAAACCAGAGCAGCTACTGTAAAATGACAGCAGTAATGTTTGCAGCAACAGCAATTTCAGTGAAGCCTGCCTGCATATAGACAGACACAAAAGCGGCTCTGCACTCAGACAGCCCGGGTGTGTGGGGAAATGTTTCTGCTCTAATTACTCACTTGTTCTGGGAAGGAGGGAGGAACAAAAAAAAAAAAGACTAACTCAAATGAAATCTGAGAAGGTCACTTCAGCTCCCTGGCTTAAGTGACTCTTGCGGATGCACGTTTCTCTCAGTCAGATCGCCAACTCCTTTGTGTCTTCCTTTCATAAAAAAAACATTTCGTTCGGACAGGAGTGATACTTGCCTGCAGGTCGAGTCAGCAGTCGACTATAGAAAGTCCACTGGCTTGTGTGGCCGACAGACAGAATGGTCCCTGTCACAGTGGCAGACTCGTCACATGGAGGAGAAGCCAGGAAGATGAGGGAGGGAGGGAAGAGAGCACAGATGGAAGTGACATTGCAGAGTGGTATGCTGGACTACAACACCCATGTGATGTTAAGATGTTGCACGGAACTTGTACTTTATCCTAACATAATGAAATTTAACAGGAGATGTTTGTGCGATGCAATTGCATCAAATATCATTTAAGCACATTTCACTTCTGCTTCAGGAGGGTAATTATACGTAGATTAACCCAAACAAATCAGATTTAAGACAGGACGCTAATTACATAAGAGGCACATTGCACTCCAGTGCATATATTATACATATTTAGGTTTAAGTCATGTGCTTTATTGACTTTTCTAATTATGGCAGCAGCAGGTCACATTGTCAAATGAAAAACTCAAGCTGTTGCTGCAAGTCACCCAAACAAGACATATTTCCTTAGTATAACAGATATACACAACTTCTGAGGCAGTGTTCCTGTAGAAAACTTAATAAGAAGAGCCTGCTACGTTTGCTCAACACATACAATTCATATCAATCTTACATATAGAGAGAGACAGGATTTTTTTCCCCAGAGGACTGTGGATGTTGCTGTGTGTGCCCGAGCGGCTCGTTTGGCACAAGGTCCAGCAGCCCCAAGGTAAAACACATCACCCAAATGTGTCACAATCTAGGCTGAGCCTGAATGCTGCTCAAGGCCTCTATGAGACCTCAGAAAGAATCTGGAGCATCCTTTGATGAGGAGATGGCATTTCTCCCATTTCTCCCCTACTGCTTGCCTGTCCCTGCCATGGGGGTGTTGCAGGAGGGGAGGGGGCGTTTATCTATGGAGATGTCATTGAAGAGGAGGATCATGATTTCTCTTCTCTCTGTCAAATCGCAATCAAGATTTGGCAGTGAGTGGAAAAGGAAATGTCAAAACAAAAAAAGGATGAAACATCTAAGTAGGGGTGGGATGGAAGGTGCTCCATCTGGACAGTTTGTCCCCTCAGTAGCAGCAGATTGGAAAACGTACTCCTGGCCTCTCACTGTACGCTGTATTTAACAGTCGTTGATTTTTCTCCAACCAGTCCTCCTCCTACTGTGACTGCCGGTGCCAGAGTGAGGTTTTTTAGCCAGTATAAAGCATAACCCCCTGGCTATGTCATTAGATCCCAAGGGTGTTAGTGAGTGAGGCAGGAACTGCTATTGGGTACGTGGCTATATATAACCCCAGTCATGGCCATAATCATACTGCATAGGCTGCTCCATAACTGGCACAATACACATCTACTGTATGGCTGTACTCCCAGGCATGTGAAAGATGCCCAGAATGTGCTAATGAATACACTGCGGACATGGTACTAAACTTTCCATTAGCAGAGATCAGCATCAAACATCTTGTAGCTTAGGTAATAAAATGGGTCATGAGTGATAATTTCTGACACTGTATGATTTTCTTTTGTGTTTAGTGTCACAGTAAGAGCTGATAATTATGTGAATGTCAGCCCCTTGTCTAGGTCTTTTTTCTAGGAGTATTGAGTATTTTCTTGAGCATGTACATCAAGAAGTTACTGATGCATCCATATCGATTATTGACATTGTAGTCTGTCAAACATAGAGTAAAGCCAAAAGCTTATTGAAATGTTATAAAAGGGTCATTGTAGTAGATGTACAGTACATATACAATGCTTAGGGGATAAAGGCTTCTTCTATTTAATCAAGGAACATATGCATGCATAGAAGTGAGTGGAATATGGTTGTATTCCATTCACTAAGTAGATGGAATATAACCAGAAACACTCATGGTAAACCATAAAAACCCATGCCACTTGACAGCTACTCAGAAGCCATTAGCGCTTCTATAGTATTTACAGTCACAGTTTCAGTCAGCCTGCCTGTCAGCCTTGTCTGTAATACAGTTATAAAGTAACATTCTTTAATTGTAATTGTAGTTGAAAAGTTTCTTGACCTCTAAAACACCAACGCTCCTCAAGTACAGCGACCTCGACACACACATTGTGTTACTTTTCGTTTTGATGGCCGCTTTACTGATTTCACTGGGTTTTCCTGTCTCTCATGGACATGTTGCCAAAATGTGAAGTGCGGTACAGTTTGACGGGGACTTCCTTTATCATAACAAATCTGAATCTTCACTGGCCTCACAAATCAGTTTGATTACGATTCACCTGTCAATGATTCTCAATGATTGTCTTATTTTGCTACTGCTGCTGTAGTTTGATTCAACGCATATAAAAAGCAACAGCTTTTCATACCAGTATATGTGTGACTCACCTCAGTACGTAAGCATAACTATTACTGTTATTGCTACATACGAGTCAGTCGTGACAGAAGTCCGGGAATCGCATGTAATGGCTAATCAACAAGCTCTTTGTGTGCCACAGTCTGTCTCTTCTTCTTTCTCGGAGTTGGACGGAAAAGTTGACAGCACCTCCTCAATTTTTGACTGACTGGCTGGGCTCGCTGCATTCTTTATTGTTGCAGACGTTAGCTCAGGATGAAAACAGCTAGTGTGGAGAGAGAGAGGGGGATAACATGCAGCAAAAGGCCACAGGTCAGATTCAAACCCTGGGCCGCTGCAGCAAGGACTGAGCCTTTGTACATGGGGTGCACAGTGTACCTACTGAGCTAACCCCCGCCTGCCCTCTTTATTAAGCGTATCCACTGCATCCATGCAGAATTTTCCATGTCTGCATTGTGATGCATTTTAGAATTGAGAGATTTCCACATTGTGTGTGTGTGTGTGTGTGTGTGTGCGCCTTCTCTTTTGTCAGTTCTTATCCAACCTTTGATCAATAAGGAAACCTGACATATAAGACATGTAGTGGCTTTTAAAAGGATACATTTTCTTTTATTAGGTCTGAATATGTTGGTGCTTAAATGGTGTGATGAAGCCAGCATACTGTATGTGGACACGTGTATGTACTGTAAGGTAGAGCTCTCCATATATTGAAAACTTGGAAATATAAATGCAGGGACAGTTTAGCAGCCTCTGCTTCTCTTTTGTAGAGCATGAAGTGACAACACAAATCTCTTTTATTGATTCCTTCAATTTTAGTGTTGCAACAATGAAAGCGGTAGCAGCAATTGCTTTCCTTGTTTTGGGGTCAGACAGCTCTCTGTGATCATTATATAGCCCATCTAATTTCAATCAAAACTACATGAAAATAAAAGAAAACAATTTTGTAGGCTATTTGATTATAGGCACAGAGTAAGTCGTGTCTTATACCAAAGCAAATACTGATTGAAATCAAAGTTCACAACTGGGAAAATGAATGTTTAATGCACACATCTGTTGTTGTGCAGCACAGCAGTTAGAAGGGCGAAGTGGGATCCTGTTCAGGGAACATATTTGTCCAATGTGAAAACTGGACATTGTCCAGCGGGAACCACAGGCCAGTGTGTGTGACTGGCTCCAGGAAAACATTATTGCTTCATAAAGTACAGGAGCTGTGCTGAAATGGGGATATCTCAAATAGAAACGGAGCTCTAACAGCGTATGTGAAGCGGAGCGGGCTGGTCATCTAATTTTTACCAGCAGGAACAGGCATTTGTTTTTCATAGCTCCCCCCTGGCTCTCTTTTCCTCACTGGTCATCTGTTAGGCTAATAAAATGCATGAAAACCGTTTTTGAAGGACAGACTTGTAACAGGCTACAAGCCAGAGCCTCTTTAGACTGGCTGCTTGATGCTGTGTGATTCCCTGGGCTCTTGGCTGGCTGTGCTGTGCTGATCATATTACACTCCACAGGGTGATAAAGACTCTAGCTGGGCTAGCGACTGGTCTAGTCTAAAGTATGCTGATTATAGCTTTAAGAGAGACCATACAGCCATATGAATTATTGATTATTTCTGTCAGAATATCTGTATCAAAGCTGTGGCGAGACCCATGAAAACAGAAATTAGTCAGCATTTATTAGAGTACAATTTTAAAAGGCACATGGTCATTAAATATTTGTGTTACTTGAAAGCTAAGGGCCAAGTAAAAGTTATTAAACAGTCAAGTGTTAGTCATTTTTGTATTTCAAATGGAGGTGATCAAATTCTTCCTAGAAACGGGTGGTATTGGACAGAGGTGTGAGTGAAAAAACCTGTGCAGACCTCTAATGTTGGGCTGGACAATATGGCAAAACATTTTTATCATGATAATCTTTTCTGTATTGTTTGATACTGATATTTATCACGATATATAATTTGATAATGTTGCCATTTTGAAGAGTATCCTGATAATGATCGAAGCCTGAGAGAATCAGAGTTTGAGTTGTTTGTTTGTATTGAATAATAAAAATAAAAGTATACAAAATATGAATAAATATATAAATAAAAATGTAAAATGAATACCTTTGCAAACATGTTTATCTGCCATAATAAAACAAAACATGTTAGCTTGCCTTGTAATATAACTTAAAAATAATGTGGTACCTTTTCAGCTATTGGAAAAGATCAGTGTTTCCTGCCTTGATTGGACCAATGGCATATTTTGCTGTATTTAACATTGCGTTACTTTTTTGTCAACAACTTCCTTAGCTTTGGAGCATAACATGACTTAACTTAATATATGTGTTCTGCTTGTTCAATAGGTGTTTAAATTAGTCATATTGTCTTCCTTTTGTTGCACTTATGGATAATTAGTATAATGAGTCATTGAAATCAGTAACATATGTCCTAAAGTCTGTTTCATTCCCTCTATTGTAAGCTCTGCTCTGAAGTTAAACTACTGTGTGTGATAGAGGCAGCAACAGAGAGAGAGAAAGAGGCAAAAAACACTTTAGTGCCACTCATTCTTCTTGTCTTTTTCAGAGGCAATCTACTGTAATATCTACTTTCTTCACTGGTAGGGGATTGGCGTGTACTTTGACGTGCAAGAAAAAAAAACAACCTGCAGCCTAACTGGCTGTTATCTTGTTTATTTCCACTGTGTGATAGGCTGTTAGATCTATCCATATCGTCAAAAAGCGGCAAAAGTTTACCATCGTTATCATTAAATTTTTTTTCACAATCCCATATTGAGATCGTTTTATCACCTACTCTACCGCCCTTTCAGTGGCATGCTGATGAAGTAGACAAAATTGAGGAACAACTTACTCCCCAACATCCAGTGATGTCACAATGAAAACATATGATCTGACTCAATGGCTTTGGAAGAGCAGTTAGGTTGCAACAGATAGCAGGAGGGCAGCTATTAAGCACTACCTGCTCGAAGAAATGGACTAACAATAAACAACCTGACAGCAAGTTGCAAGGCTCCCTGAACACGATCAGGATTCTTGTACTGCATCGTAATGGAGGGAGTGTTGTGGGAACTGTCAGTCCTGCTAGGTCTTAATACCCCATGCCTGTTTCTCAGATTACTCCCCTCAGATTTGAAATAATTCTTTTTCCCCCCCTTTGCCAATGTTCTTTCTTACACTGTCAATCAGTGTGTTATCTTGAGACACACAGTATATATTCTCCTCCTGATTCACTGATGCAAATACATGCACACTCACAAGTAACGTAGGTCTGTGCACATAAGCTCACACTGCCATACAGCTACTACCCTGTTTTCATCTTTTCCTTCAATCTTTCCTATTGTCTTTATCGTCTCTGTCTTGCTCTCACACATGCTGTTTACGTCTATTGATTCCCCTTCCTGTTTGCCTCTCAGGCGGCGTTTCTTGCAGCATCTGTCAGCTCTAATCTGAAGACCTGCCACACACACACATCTGAACCAACCTGCTATGGTCATGAAACATGAAACGAACCCTGTGGTGGGTTGCATCTTGACCACTTGGACAAATGCCTTTCTCTAGCTCTGCATCATTGAAAAGACAGCTAGATAAATGAGGCCTGTGTTACTGTATAGCTTGAGTAATACGTGTCACTATTACAAGTCCAATCTACATTTAAAGTATATAAGTATATTTTACCTTGAACCCTGAAGCAAATTAATGCAGCTATATGCACTTTGAGCTAATCTAATCAAATATTTGCTTTGAGGGTGTTTTGTATACCTTTATTTGAGATTTGATTGACAGTGATGAGATGACAGGAAAGGGGAGAAATGGGGAATGACAATAAAGATCCCCCACCAAAGTGGACCTGGGGACGTTGTAATTCTCAGTCCTTGCCTTGACTCCTAAGCCACAGAGATGCTAATATTAGACTTGACAATAGCAAGAACATTCAAACGGATACCCATGATTCTCTGTTTCTGCTATATGAATACATTGGCTATTATTTGCCAACATGTTAGCCATAAAAGCCTGGATGTTCTGTTATGACCATATGTTTGTTGCCACATGGTCGAATCACAAACAGACCAGTTGGTAATAAACTTGAGCCAGAATGCAGACACTCACAGACATGGGCACTTGGGCGGATGACCACATGTCCATCATGTGAACCCTTGAGACCACCTAGCTGCTTGACTGTATTTTCTGCCTTTTTAGTGGTATATAGTAGAATACAGCTTCAGTGTTATGATGGTAATGATAAAGTAAATTGAATCAAATTTGTAATTAAGAGAATTATGGAGGCACTGCATTAACAAATGATCAAATGCCAAGGCTTGCCAGCAGGTATGCGATGGCTTTTGTGGTGTACAGTATAACTTCCCTGCAGAAACACAAGGTCATCTGTAATTTGCATATTTGTTTCCTTGAGACAGATACAAAAAAAAAAAAAAAAAAAGAAGCAGCCTATTTGAAAGTATGCATGAATAAATTCATGTTTCATCAGTGCTGTTGCAGATTTACTGTGCTTGGAAGGAAATCTAACATGTTTCATATGATCTAGATATCAACTTGAAATGGCTTTTTTCTAATTACCACCACCAAGGGCAATATATCTTCGACTGTCAGCACGTTTATGGAAAAATGATTCCAAATAACAGGGTAAATGCAAAAATTTTCACTTTTGTTAACATTGTGAGATGGATCACTTATAATATAGAAATATATAGTGATTGCTGATGCAGATTTGCATAATGTAGAGGACTGGTTATTGTTAAAATCAGCAGACTTTACAGAAAGTAAAATGTAGTAAGTAAAGTTTTCTTATATACGTCTTTTCTTTTCTCATTAATCGATTCTTTCATTTTTAGATTTCCCATATAGGCTCAAAAGGTTGACAGCAGAAATAATCTATTCATCTCTACGATCAGAACAGTCTTTGTTTTGCCAAGTTATGCCTAAATATACCGTTTCCAATTGTAGCTTGCATGGGGACCTTCTGTTGCAACAAACACATACAAAAGTGGCATACACAGCTGAAAACAACCTACCATGCTTTCTACAAATGGAAGCAGTGTGTTTAGTCAGAGTGTTCTAAGCGTGGTGATGGACAGCTAAAAACATGGATTGTTCTGCAGGAGTTATAGGGAACAGAATTATGAAACCTTTTTTTCTGTAATTCAACATGACCATAGGAAGCTCTTCAAAGAGAATGCAGCGATCTTTTACTGCTAACTTTCAAGCCTACAGGGTGTGTGTATGTGATATTGAGAAGGTTTTAGGTGGAGTAGCAGTTTAGGACCATGAGTCATGAGTTGATTTCAGTCCACTATGGGGATTTGACTAGCTAATAAATCGGCCCTGGACCATTTTCTTATTAACAGGAGATGGATTTCGTAGCAGGGCCCATAGGGAAGATTGTGCAGGCTGGTCTTGATGGGTTCCTATTACAGAGCCATTAGTAGAACCCTTCAGATTGTTTAGCAATTTTTGCAATTACATCATCATAAGAGACCGTTCTGCTGTACACAACAGCCCACCAGGATTATCTAACAGCTTTGTTTGGTTTATCACCTTTTAGAATGACTTTAAAATAGCTGATATATATATTTTTTAAACTAATTACTAATTTTCTCATTGCTGCTAATTTTGAGTTTGACACTCTGCAGTCATTGTCTTTACAGGTTCAAAATTTAAAAAGGACATTTTTTCACATCAGTATTGTAAATGTTTTGTAAATCTCTTTAGCATGATGAAGTTGTTAACAATGCATTTTGGGATCCAACCAGTCCGATCCCATGACACTGAGCAAGTACTTATTGCCTGATTTGTAACCACACATGCAAAAAAAAAAAAAAATACCATTTAATATATTCTTATGTACAATACACAACAACTGAATGTTGGCTGTGTAACTGTAAAATGATCAAATGAAACAATCATTTTAGCACTGCTAAATCGCTATTGTTAGCATGTGAACAAGGCTAGCAACATTAAAGTAATTAGCCACCCCAAATCTTTAGCCTTTTTAGTATCATTTTTAGGCTAGATATTCACTCAACAAAATGAATTCCCACAGTAACATGTTTCACAGTGGATAAAAGTATCAGAATATTCACAGAAACATCTAAAACTACTCCCAAGCCTACAGGGGAGTATTTTATAATAAAAGAGTTTTGGATGGAGAATTCCTTTAAGCCTTTTAAGTGGCGTCACATCAATAAAATCAATAAAATAGTCGGGGATGTGTGGGTTAGTGCCATAAAGCACACTTCTTGCAGGTACCTGGTGCATAAAGTTACATAATGCAAGAACAGGTGTACGGGGCATGGCACAGGTACCATTCACCTGATTATATATCAGTGTAGCAAAATGATTTAAAATCTTATTTTATGGTAGAAAAGGAACCTACAATATGGCTTTAACCAGTCATAAGTGTGCAAAATAACATTGCGTCTGTCTGTAAAAAGAAATATGATCAGTTATAAACACTCATTGGTCAGTGTTTTCTACTGGCATTGTTTTTTTGGAACTGTACAAGTCTATGTGATTCGTACTATTCCAACCATCTTTACACATATATATTTAAAGGCCATTGACTATTAGGCTATAAAGAAAAGTACACATAAACCCCAACTACAGCATAGTAGTTGTTGTAGTATGTGAAGTTACTTTTTATTCTCTTTTGCATTAGTTTTGCTGCTGTACAGCTCTGTCTTTATTAAATCTAGCAGTGCATCCAGTTCACAAGCAAAATACTTCTTCTAACCCAGATATCTACTTCCATTACAGTCTCCCTGCAATGTTCTCCATTTTTTTGTGTAACTGTGCCCTTTATAAATCTGTATAAATACTCACTTCCACCTTGGATATGTCTTGAAATGTGGTTATGACATTCATTACATATTTCTGATGCATGCTGTGTGAAGTCTGACTTCAAAAATCGATATTTTGCCTTAAACATCAAAAATGTCAATGTCACTCGCACAGTAGTGGCTAACCACAAAGTAAAGACTGTAGTTTTCACCTTTCACAGACGGTGACACTTGACAGCACACATTCAGCAGCTTTTCAGAGTTGTACAAAGAACTTGTCCATATCTGTCAATCTTATGAAATTGGAAAAAATAACAGTCTTGAAAATCTGTAGATTTTCCTGTAATAATACTGACAATGGCTTCCCTTTAACAGTGCCATCCACACTTTTTTGTACTGTTAATTTGCACGATTTCATGGCCAGTTGTACAATAAATTAGATTTATTAAGTATGAAATAGATCCATCCTGTTTGAGGCGAATCATAATCTGCTTGCATTTTCCCTGAATGCATTTTACAGAAGGTCACCTTGCTCATTTGGGAAATAGTCGCCATGGCTACATTAGTTAGAGGGGTGCACTGATTTCATTAGTGATGAGATCTCATGAGGATGCTTTGAGGACAGTAGAGCAGAGTGCAGGAAAGGGGTGTGTAGGGAGATTATTCGTGGAGAACAGCAGAAGATGGGGAAGTTCTTGTCTGAAGCAGTTTTCATCAAACTGTTGAGTAGGTGCTCACTTTTTTAAACCTTAAGGGCTGGTGGGGTATGGTGGCAGCTGTCTTTACAATTTATACATTTAAAAAAGTATGTGGCCCACTTGGGTCTGGTTTGCAATCGGATGAATGATTTTTTTTCTTATGCAACCTTGGTTCTTATTGCCATCAGTTCTTTCTTAGGTTTTCATTTTTCTCCAACAGTACGACCACACAGAGAAAAAAAAGGCGAAGCCAAAAACTGAATTTAGAATTTGAATTTAATTTAGAAAAATATTTAGAAAACTGTCTAAGTTTTTGTATGAGGGAGATACAGTCAACACATTTTTAGACACAATATGTTCTGCTGAGGAACATAATTTTGTCCGTTTACAAGAAAATTCCACAAGGTACCTTCCTGTTTGCTGTTTTGCTACGTGCGTGCAAAGTTTTGTTGGAATGGCAGCTGCTTGAATGCAAAATGTTTCAGTGACATGACAATTGCATCATGTTGACAAAGCAACAACTCTGAAAAAAAAAAAAGTTAGTAGTTTTCCCCATCCACATTAGGATCACAGATAACTTGGTTAGCCTTCAGCCTGATTTTTGCCACACTTGACATCTGTCCAGATTCATGTCAAGAAATGTTTGCCTGGCAGACTGTTTTCTCCAAAGAAGGAGTCAAAGAAATCGCTCACAGCCTCACGATGTGAATGCAGGAGTTGTTAGAGGCCCTGCAATTTCTGCTATACTTTTTGATTTGGCCGTATATGCACAGAGTTAGAAAGGGAAAGAGAAAATGTGGTAGCTTGTTACATTTGATCTATTTTTTCTAGATGCAGGACTGATTAAAAAAATTGCGACGTGTCTGCAGGGCATCCTTGAGCACTGAATGGCTGTGCCCTACTTCCATCGTCTCCCTCAGGAATGGCCTACCTGCCTGTGTTCATCTACATCATTTAGCTCAAGATGACTCAAGGCTCCATCCACTGTAACATAACAGAAATTCATATTTCATCGGCTGCAGGGTTAAAAATAAGTATTTTGACCAATTTGATACACATTTTTCCTATTGCTTGTGTAATTAATGTGCTGGAACTCAAACTCAAGATTGTTAGAATCCAGAAGTTTTCAGACTTGACGGCACCAGATAACAATGCTACTACGTAAATCTACTCTTAAACTCGCATGTTAATAAACCTCAAAGGCCATCACAAGAAGTCTCCCCTTCAGAGTTTGCTACACTCGTAGTTGACAACATGCTTTCTTTGAGGTTGTGGACGAGGTTCATAGCATTGCCATTCTTCATTGTCTTTGCTCTCAGGCAGAACTCACTGCCAGCTGCGGTTTCAGCCTCACATGACACTCTGAAACCACGCCATACCCATACAGTGTGTTCATCAGGGAGTGAAATCGCAACCGTATCTTAACCTATTTGTCTTCTCTTGTCTTGCTCCATTCATCTTACACACCCACTGTCAGGACTTGCACTAGCTATAAATGGGCAGTGTTGAAGTTAAAGAGGAAGCACTGGAGAGAGAGAGAGAGAGAGAGAGAGGGAAAGAGAGAAAGGAAATTAGTTTGATTTCCGTTGAATTGTTAAAAAAAAATCCTGCACATTTAAATAGAGAATACTGTTTTTTAACATATTTTATTAAAATACATTGAAGCATGGGAGAACTTTGGTTACATTTGATATCTAATAAAGTGCATGTACTACCCATATCTGCTGTCGATGCTGCAATTACTCACTGTGCACTGTAATTTCAAAGTTGTGAGCTGCACAGTACACAAACATGACATTGAGCGTGTGAGCCATAATGAGTGAAGTTTGCCCTCTAGCATATTTCCCTCAAGTCAGTATGTAATGAGACTGCAGGTCTCTCCATCATATTGAATCATTGTTTGACTTCTGGTCCTAAGTCAGTCCCACCTCTGATGCTATAAACACTGCGAACTGGGTCATATGCCTGTGTCAAAGGACTTCCTTACTGTGTCCACATACCATGTTATGTACTTGGCGGCTAGTTGTACTTATGTACTTAGTGGTATTTTCTTACACTAAAAGGTTTTTTCTGCAGTTTGTCCTTGTCTTCTTAAGGTTGTTGTCATCATTACACGATGCAGTTTTCTTTTTTGTGAAGCATTTATAAACTATAGAGAAGTGCTACATAAATGGAGTGCACTCTGAGAAAGTGTGTGCCATTTAGCCAGACATAGACATACTATACTAGTCAGCTGGTCTAGATGTGACAGATAGAGAAGAGTCTCACAGAGGGGATTTTATTTAATTACGTGTTCAGTTTAAATATTTTCTATAGAACTTTAACAGATTTATAATCAGATTTATAGCTGCAAGTGTAGGCAGCCAGTAAGACAATGATTCATATTTCTAATTTTCACCACCATATCACACTGACAAGCTGAGATCACAAGGAGAATGTCTCTTTTCTACCTTTCACTCAGGAGACTAAACTTAGCAGTGAAATTAGAGAAGTCAGTAGTCTGCTTGACTTATTTTCTTGCAAATGACATACTACCCTTTTTATAATGTGGAGAAATCTGGTTTTTATTATAGGCCTACTGACTGTCTGTTCAAATTAGTAGCTGTGGTGGTTAATGAGCCAGAAGATAATCATACTATAAAATTCTTGTTTGTTGTGTGCTTGTTTTTCTGCTAGCATAATGTCTGTTGTTGCACAAATCACTGGTTTTATGTATTGTAAAGAATGCACATTCTGTAATGCTTATATTTTTGCTGCAGTTTACTTAATGCAATGCTTTTTTTCTTTGATTTGCATACCAAGAGTTATTGCAAGCACAACACAGTCTGTTAAAGACAACACTCTTTTTTTTATTCTGGCTTTCATTTAAGTGGTTCTAATGGTACTGCATACCTCTTATATAGATCTCGCTGATGTGTACTGACTCTCCAGTGCTCTGGCTTTGTCCCTAAGCGGCTGACTTCTTTCTCCACTGTCTCTCTCGCTCTTGCTCTCTTGTACTCTGTGAGTGGCTCATGTCTTCCCCAGAGAGGAGTTGTGTATATATAATTTCCCCCCAGTATGCTTCAGTCTCTGCTCCCTGCGGTATTCTCTGGTGATGAATAGAGCTCCACAGATCTGAAAGAAGTCAGGATTTAAACTGCACCAAATACACAGTAGCTATAAACCACTGTCCCTCTGCTGCCACATAACCAAGATCCATTAAAGCCATACTGAAGGTTAAGAATTTGTTTTTCGCCGCTGTATTGAATATCAATGTGGGCCTGACTGAATGTGGGCTTGACCACACGTGGCATGAATATGATGCTTGATATATTTGACACAGACTTTAAAGAAACGCATATATACTTTTCTTTTTATGTTTCACGTGTTTGCTGGTGTTTTTTGTGTCTTCATATGAACTTGCGTTGAGGTCGGTGGAGTTGGAGTGGCACAGCAAAGTTTGTATTCATGCAAATCAGTGCATGCGGTGCAGTTTTGGTACCCACTTTAGCTTGAAACTGTGTTTTCAAGAGTAACTTACTAACTAGCTTAACTGCAAAGCACTTTTTTTTGTAGGTTTTGCTATTGAAGGCACACACAAAGCTTTCATGTTCTTCTTTGACTTTGAAGTGCATTCTTTCATCTAGCACAGATTTAAATGCACCACAAAATAATTGTTTTTGCAGTTTGGAATCTGAACCCATTAAAATTAGAGCTGAGACAATTAGTTGATGAGCCTCGTTTCAGCTTCTCAATTGTGTGCTTGTCCTTGGCCTATGTTATAGTTAATTGAATCCTGAATTTTTGGATTTGGCCGCTGCAATTTGAAGATAATTTATACCCCAAACAATTAACAAAGCCACTTGACACTGATTGAGAAAACAACTGTATAACAACCACATAATGAAAATAATTAATAGTTGCAGCTGTCACTTAGATTTATCGGTGATCATTTCAAATAACCTCCTTCACTGCTGCCTGTAGGATGTACAGTATGAAGTATTTTTCCTCCGAAATCCTGTTAGCCCTCACACAACAGCAGGAATAATACATGCGCCCCATCTGCAGTCTCTAATTTGAGGAATGTGCTGTGAGTAATTACACGTGGGTCAACAGTGTGGGTATCTTAAGTAATTAAATCCTCTGAAACATCGCCAGTGTCTAGAAAAATACGACCTTTTGTGCTTTCCTGCATCTCGGTTCGAGCAGAGGAAGCAGCATCACAGCTCATAAGGTTTTTTTTTTTCTTAAAGCAAAATGTCACAGTTTTCTGTGATCTAATCTAAAAAAACATTTTAAACAGAATTAATATGTTGAGCTGTCAACAAACATGCCACTGATTTTCTCACACCTTGGACTGGAATTGCTTTGGGAATGTAAACATCCTATGGCGTGACTAACTGGATGCAAACTCTAATCACTTTAGTAAACAACAAGACTTGTTTGAGTTGTTCTTTTTGTCTTTTTTCCCACAGAGGGAACGCAGAAGAAAGAGGCTGTACTACATAGCAGTGCTTTGAGCTAAATGCTAACATACAACTGAGGTTGTCGGCCATATCATTAATTTCTCAAGTATTTTGATTTATACTTATGTATTGGACACATTTCTACCAAAGATTAAAACCACCAAAGTGGTGGATCACAATCAGACAACCAATCAAATGACAAATCCAAACGTACAAAGTTCTCTAAGTGTAAAAAGTGATGGGATTATTTTGAAGGTTGAGGCCACACAGGCGGCAACGTTCAAAGAAAAGTTGAGCAGCAGCCTGTCCGGGCAGCAACAAAACCTCCCAAGCTTTGAGATCGAACTATTCTGAAAATTAAGAAGTAGTTGGACATCGAAGTTGACGCCAATAAATGCGTTGCCGAATGTTGGCAAAGTAAAGGTGCCGCTGGAGGGGCTCAGGGAACAGTGAAATGTACTCCTCTTGATGAGTGTCTGGCTTCTATAATTGGAAACTGCCTTGTCAGTGGTGTTATTCCACAGAGGGAAATAGACACAGACCTGGCAATGGATAAAGCTGCTGTTGGGGAATAGTTGCTTTCTTATGCACAAAGAGCTTTTGAATTGAACACTTTACAATGCCACTTGGTAAAATATACTTGGATTCTGAGACAAAGAAAAGAACATGGATGTTTCTTATGACAAGGTATGTAACTTTAATGCTATATCATGAAGTAAACAGCATGAAAAGGCGCACTGAAACATGTTTCTGTATTATCTTTATATGTATTCACTTGTTTTTTTGACTGTGGTCTGTCTGCAACATTGTTGTTTTGAAGTCTCTGTGTTGTGGCCAATAGCCTTACAGCCACAACTCAGTCCAGTCCACTGCCTGTCTAATCCAGAGGAAAATGGAGTAAGCCTGATATCACTCCAGATGCCATGTTAGTTAGGAGATGTAAGGTTGAGATGAATAACAATGTTCTAACAATGAGACACAAAGGTTTAAGCATTTAAAGTGCAACATCTTCCAAGCCCATGTAGATAGAAGTTAAACAGACGATAGATGGTGGTGATGTAAGGAAGTGGAGTGCCCTATGATTGGTGTCAGAGGCAGAATAACATAATATTAAAGATTAAGATCAAGGTTGACTGAACACAGGAAGATAACTGATTAGTTAGACAGGGGGAAGTGAGGAACTTGAGAAATGCAGTCAATGAGCTTTGACAGCATGGGGAAAAATGAGCGATGAGCTTGAAATGCATGAGTGACTGTTGACAGTGTTGAGAGTGTTGAAAGAGAGGAGCTCACTAATTAACGAAGGAAAAGAGTGGAACATGAGAAAAGAGAGATTTCTTATTGAAGTTTTGTAAAAGTTTCACCAAAAAGCTAATCTAAGGAGATCAGCTAGACGTGTACTTAATGCGACAAACTCATAAGATGCATATGATTGAATAAATAATTACAGTAATTACAGTAAAAAATTCAGCAAAACCCACATTATGTTCCAGTAATCAAATTGTAAGCCAGATAAACAGATATTTGAAAACAATGTGAGTTAGCTAATTTAAAATTCCTAATCTAAACATATTCTATATATGTTTATTACATTACAATATATGACAGCTTCTATCACTTACTGTAAATATGAAAATTGGAGGAACAGCATACTAAACATTGCTAGCCAAAAGCACACAATAAAACATACAATTAACTAATAGAAATGTTTGCCACTTAGACACACACAACAGCACCAAGCATCTTCTTAAAAAGTAGAGGCCAGTGTGCGTCTTGTAGTCTTTTCTATAGTTACTGCACAGACACAGCAAAGGGATTAAACCCATATTAATGTAAAAGAGCATCCAGACTGATTTCTTTTAACATGCAAGGTTTATTTTAGATTCAGTCCACAGACTAAAAGGCTGAGGTCTTTATGTTTAAATTTACACTTGTCGTTTTCAGGTGGATGCAAGGACAAAGTGCTTCATGACATTTAAAATGTCAGAAAAACCTTCTGGCACATTAATAAAAATGTCCTCGTTGTTTTGAAATAGACTCTAGAGTACAGGGTAGAGAGCAGGGTAGAATTATTATTCTTATTTTGTTTTCATGTAATTTAATGCTAATGTGTTTTGTTATTAAATACATTTGTTATTCTAATGTAATTTACAGTTTCATGTTTTTTTTTACATTCCATTACACTTTTAACAGTATGGTTAGTATGGCAGGAGTTTCATTGTCCTCATCATTAAATAATGCATGCATGCACTTTGTGTTTTTAAACTGACTGCGGGGCGACTGAATCCTGACATCTTTGTCTCTTAATCTGTGACATATGTTGATGTTAAATGGTCTCTGTGGAGTCCCTCCTGTCTGAGCCATCTGGCTTGAATAGTTGAAGTGTTACGAGGTGCACTCTTCTGCAGATGTCTGTTAACTGATGTGTGGGGCACTAGCGAGAGGGCTACTCAAATTAGCAGCCTCCCTCGAGTCTTTCAAGTCTATACATACACATACACATACATCTGTACATCAAGGACCTGCTTTTTCCTGCAACTAAGACATATGGAATGTGCTGACAGGAGATATGTCAGAGTCTGGCTTTAAATCACATGGATAACGATGGACTTTCATGCTAATGAGTTTAACTTTTTACTGAAAAGCAATTATTGAAAACTTCTTTGATATACCGAAATCCATTTTTATGTTGTAGTCAGCATTACACAGCACTCACAGTAACAGTACAGCACAGATGCAAAGGAGGTTCCTAATTTATAAACTGGCCCACATGAACGAGTCAGGTGACCTCAGCTGTCTGTCACTGCTTTGTAACACATTGTTATTGTTGATTTTGTTGTGAGTCTAACCGATACCCTCGGGGTTACAGTTATAGATTAAATCCCTCATGGGACGGTGTTGTTCAATGTTGTCATGAGAAGCAGCTGTGGAGCTTGTTTGGTTTCCGAAAAGCTAATGTTTTACTAGCAAACACAGCAGTTTAATTAGTCTCCTTCATATCCCTCAGCTAGTATTGAAGAAAGTAATGCATTAAAATCAGTAATTTAATTTTATGCATCCCAGTGAAAGATGTTACACAACTGCATCAAACTTTCTTCAGAAAATCCAATAATTTATCTGAATTACCAGGCATTTAAAATCCAATTACCCAATTTGCTGAATCAAGCCTCTCTTGGTATGATTGGTATACTGTGAAATGCTTAACAGATACAGCTCTTTCATGGGGGCAGCCACAGATCTGGATCACTGCCACACTGATCAGCTGTTTCTTATGGATCATGATGTATTTCATGTTAAATAGTTGATATGTTTTTGAGATATCCTGCATATAATCAGACCCACTCCGTACAGGGATGAAAACATAATCTTGTTGGGGGATGCAATACACTGTATTCGCGCATTCCAGGGTGGCTTTACTTTGTATTAGCTCTTATCTTAGCGAGAAGGTGACATTCTCAATTGTTAAATGATAAAGATGAATAGAGGGATGTACATACATGTGAGGAGAGAATGGCTTTGTAGAGGTTGATCTTTGAGGGTCGGCTGAAAGGAGGAAGCGTGCATCTCTATACGAAGGGGATATTATATCGAGATGGTATGTGGTATTGAGGTCAGCTGGGCTTGTTTCATAGAGGTCATGCAGCTCTTTGCTTACCGGTGATGTACATTAAAGCTGTGTGAGACTGAATAGTGTTTTTCTGACTAACACAGATCAGTTGTGGCTCATGATTGTGTTAGGGCTGCTGGAGCACTTAGACTTCCTTGTGGGATTACAGCTAAATGGATGGATTGTTGCTCTCTATTATTGCTGAACATATTCAGATTGTCGTGTACACAGTAACGTGAAGACAGTGACAAACTAGATTAAGATTTTTCTTCATCAAATGTAGTTTATCATAGCACACAGTAAGGGGGAAAGCATTGGCATTAGTGTGTAAGCGTGTATGGCCCTGAGAGTGAATATACTTACTGCAACATCTCTCTAGGCCACTCATTAATAACAACACCCTGGGGAGCTGATGTATACACAGAGCGTAGAAAAGGAGAAAGAAGGTTAAATGTGTGTGCGACTGCATCATTGTGTGTGTGTGTGTTCTGTGACTCTGTCCTCTTGGAAACAGAAGGTGGGCCAGCCAACCAGTCAGCCAATCAGCCAGGCAGCTATATAACCAATTCCCCAGCTGAGAAGAGAGCAGAAACAACGGCCAGACAGTCACCCAACCGAACATGCATTCACTAAGCAAGCTGCCAGTCAGGTGATTTACCAGCTGCCAAGCATCTAGGCATTCAAGTCAGTCAGCCAGCAAAGTGGTCTTCTTCCTCACTCTTTCAGTGGATAATGAAATAAACATTTCTTTCTGTCCATCTTGGGTTAGATACATTAAATCTCAAATGAGGAGCCATTGTTGTGCTCTTTTCCTCAGCACAGCAGCCACGTCCATGTCCATGCATGCTAAAATCCTGTTTCCTATTCTCCCAGTGCCACACATATACTTACTGCAGCTTTTACTCTTCTGTTTCTGTTCTTGTCTTTATCGCTTTTGATGTGTGAGCATGACCGGGGCCACAGCCCAGAGTCTAACCGAGAGACTGAACAAGTATATTTGCGAGTGATTTGAATTCCAGACACGTCGGCACAATCTGAATGGAGTACATTAAATGGTAAATGCTTTGCGTTTTCTCATAAGATGCTGCTGATGTGCTTTTGAGCAAGGCACTGAACGGCCAGATGTAGCAAGGGCTGCTCAGTGGCTTAAAGTAGGATTAGGCTGTCCGTTTATTCAGTGTGAATCAAATTAGACAAATAATTATTGCAGATGCATTTGTTGAAATATGAAAATTGCCTGGCTGTGATCTGAAACTCAAGCAGCATTTTGTACTTTCACTTGAACCATGAAAATTTGATTTTCTGTGTTTAATATAATCACCCAAGGCTTAAAGAAATGAAATTATGAAAGAATCAGTCAGAAACAACATTAGTGTGGGAGATGTCCTCAAGCACAGACTATTCACAAAAAGAGCTAAGAGCAAATCATATGAATAAGTTATGACCCTGCCAAAACTGGCGTACTGTACATGGATATACTAATAGGCTATACATCAGAGAGGCAGTGAGGGGCCCATTGAGAGATGCAGTTGTTATTTGAAGTGGTGAGAGACAGCTAAATGCCTGATACACCACTGAAGAGATGAAAGTGGAGCAGAGCTCAGAGCCTTAAGTGACTCTTCAGTAACAAGCACAGAAAAAAGAGCAGGGTGAATTTGAAGGGGCTGTAGTGTTTCTCTATGCAACATGAGTGTGAGCACTCTACTTCCCCTGCCTGTGAAGTTACAATCTCTGACTTTTCTTCCTTGCTGTTTTGTACTTTTATGTCATCTTTTATTGCCTTGCTACATCTTTTCTACTTTATTTTTTGTTGGTATCTTTTAAAATACTACTTTACTAATACTTTATGTTTAGGATTATGAATCTCAAATAATATTCAGTCAAACATTCAGCCACTGAGATCATAACTCCTAACATTGTTCATTAGATGTTATATCAGTACCACAGTATGATGCAGGGGTCAAGTGAGAACGTCAAGTGAGGGAGCCTCAGAGCAACAGTAAGTATATGTATAGTAAAGAACCCTGCATGTACCAGTTTGTGCCTTTGCAATAGGATGATTGGTCCCAAAATAACTAACCCCAAAGCCTGTCTAATACTAGATAACCCACTATCAATATTTAACACTTTAAAAGGAATCCTTTGACATTTTGGGACACAAGCTTATTTGCTTTCTTGTAAACAGTCAGGTAAGAAGATCGAAACCACATTCATGTCTGCATTTCACATTATCTTTTGCTGTCCTTAGAGGTGGGCATACAACAAATAAGGTATAATCTGTAGTTCAAACAACATTAGCTCTTCTGGCCAGTACTCGGTTGCATTAAGCAGTGAAGATTTGCATGTATAATACATATACAAAATATAATATGTTAATTAGTGTTTTTTTTTTTGTTTTTGCACAGAATAAGGTTAGATGTTTTCCCCTGTTTCTTTATGCTAGGCTAAGCTAACCATCTTTAACTCCTTGCAAACAAAATCTTTGACAATCAAGCATTCCAACATTTTTAATAAAAAGACATAAGTTTCTTCTTTTTGTTTTTTTTTAGAAGTCAGTTCAGTTTTTTCGGCAAAATGTAATCAACATAGCACAAAGGCAAAAAGAGGATTTCATTATCGTTTACCAGCTGTGAAAAAAAATAAAAAAAATAATAATACTGCACACACTAGTCCAGCTCAAAAGCAAAACAACAAGAGCTCAGCAGGTATGTACAGTAATTATCTGGTGCTTGTGGCTGGTTCATGTACATCTGAGAGAAGAGTTGGCATGTGCAGGGAGGCACTGGGCATGTTTTCTTCTTAAGGGAGCACAGAGGAGTGGACAGTGGAGAGGACAAAGAGCCCCACCCCCACAGTCCACTCCTTTATCACCGCCACTAACACCATCAGGCTTCGACAGGGTCACACCACACATGTCTACTGGGGCCACAGAAATAACAGAGGGCATGTTGGGAGGCACACAAGGGTGGAGGAGAGTGGAGAGGAACAGTGGGAAGTAGAGCGGATGATGCTGCACTCTGAGGCTAGGAAGAATCAGGGGCTAGGGCAGATATTGTAGTGGTCTGTGGAAAAGCAATGAGCGGGACAGCTACATGTAGAAAACATGGAAAACAAACATGATGATGTGTGGACAACTGAGATCAAGCTATTGCTGCAGTGAGCATGTGGTTAGAATTAGATTAAAGCGTCTGTGCTGCCTCTAAGATGGTATCATATATGGAATCAGTATATCGTAAAAGAGTTGAGGATGCTTGATCCTGCAGTAGATAAAGATTACATGTTTTCTCATATTTCTGCCTCAGGAGAAACATGATGATCTAAAGTGGGTGGAAGAAAACCTGTTGGCTTCTAGGCATCCCAGACAACCCATTCATTTCCATATTACAGTATCTCTTCATGACAGCAGGCATCAACTATCATGTAATCCACCGAAACTGAGACAATAACACTGAGCACAGGTGGACTTTGTGTATTCACATACTATAAAAATAAATACATTTCTATGCAAGTAAGTCATAAAAAAGTCACTTAGATGTGTAATCTGGAATAAATTGAAGATGTAATAGCTTTTTTTCAAACACAGCTCTCTTTTGCTCTATTATATTTTACATTGCCATCTTGTAACCGAGCACATATTTTAAAAGAAACTTTAATTTTACAGTTTGCTCAGAACAGATAAACGCACAATTTATAGCAACTCATAATTGAAACGCTTCTGCAGAGCCATTCCTTATTGTAAGCCATCATTTCCCATACAGATCTCGTTCTGTGGAGAGAAAGAGAGATCTGTGTAGAAGTGGTAGTTCTAAAAAGAACATATTAATTAATATGCAGCGACTAAATATGTGGAACATTAACTGAGAAGTATGACTCATTTTCTACCTGTATCAGCACATGCCACCTTGTGACTTAACTCCAATGCCCATCAGACACAGGCATGTTAGTATTAGTATGTATTAGACTAGAGTAATTTTAGAAATGTCAGTAGTTTTCCACAGCACAGAGACAGATATTCTGCAGGAGATTATGTGCTCTTATTTGAGAATATCTTTTTAAAAAACGAAACACTGTTTTTGAATCTTATATAATGTTCCTAAATTGTTAGTCCCTCTAAATGTCTACTATGGACTATTTCTGTCATCTGTATGCTATTTTAGCCGTAAATTGTTTACAAATGAAGTCACACATGCATACCACTTATTAGAAGTAAGTATAATAGCTTTTTAACTACAGTTTTTACTGTTGTGCTGAAGACCTGCAGTAAACCCAAATGATTCCCACATCTTGGTGGCCTGAGTACATGAACATGTTGACCAACACCCAGATTATGATCTCACTCTAAATTTGATTACTCAGTCAGTAAAACATTGTCCGTCCCTAAGTCCTACTGGTGATATACAGCTATATGAAACCATGAACCTCAGGCATCCTAGCTATCTGTACAGTCTACATGGGTGCTTTTTGTCTATTATAAGCTGGATATCTGTTTAAAAAATGTTCATACGATGTAGCAAATCAAATTTTTATGTTTGGTTCATTTGGCAAGAGAAAGAAAACATGAAGTTGTCTGTTGGCATAATTCAAGTTTTGTTGCTTTCTTGTGTAAGCTGTTCAGTAACTAAAATAATCACTTTTTCTCGTTCAGTAATGGAAGCTAATGAATAGATGGGAAAAAGAGATTGTGCCAGAATTACTAGAAATATAAAATTCTGCGTCTGACTTCCTCAATGGTCCTCACATCATTACTTTGTAGAATTGAATTCAGTATAATTATTGTGTCAAATGAACCTTAATGAACATGATCTAAATTAAAATGGCTCAAATGTCCATCCAAACCTTTCATCCAAAAACACACAAAATCCCGCTCTTGGTTATGCATTTTTACATTGGAAACTTTAGAGCTTAAACATAATAACACAGGTAAAGTAAACTTGAACTTTAAGTTTTCGAGTAACCTTGGCTTTCTATGCATAATCCTGGTAAATCAGAGTTATTATTGTGCATACATCATATTGATTTACAAAAAGTACATTAATTGTGAAGGAGCTACTGTAGTCTTTCATACAGCCAGTAATTATTGCAATCTGATGGGAAGTTCTAAAAGTTTCAGGGTGATTTTATCTGGAATTCAGATGATTATGTTCTCCATAAAAATACAACAAAGTACAGAAATCACAAGGCTGTCTTTGCATTTTTTAACAGATAAACTGAACTCAAGATTTAAGCAACAAAGTAGTGAATTCATGAAATAAGAAAGTCTCCTAGGGAATAACATTAAATTGGTGTTGGTCTCCCTGACTGCCCTCATTTTCTCCGCTATGATGAGATCAGCAGAAATAAAATATCTTTGAACTTTTATTTTCCCATTTGCCTGACTTTTATTCCCATCACTTAGCAGTTCCCGCGGTCTTCCACTGTGCTCTTTGTTAGGCCAGTGTGGCTTGGAAACTGTTGATGGAAGTGCTTTTCTTTGGCTGGTGTCAAAACATGTGCCACACCATGGCGTGGGTGTGTGAAAGATTAATATGTTTGCTTGAGATTCAAGGCTTTCGCTCTGTCTCTCTCTGTCAGTATACTGGAGAAGTAAGTAGCTGGTGGCTGAGCTGGGCAGTCAAACTGTGTGAGGTTTGAATCTGTACCAAACCAGCCTGATGTATCATGAGTCTATCCTCACTGCAAACATGAATAACATGACAGTCCAGTTGTTGAGTCAGTTTACTTTATTTCCAGATCTGTGGTCCATGGAAGAAAAAGATCAGGCATGATTGTCTGCAAAAGATTAGGATAGTCCATTTAAAAATTTGATGAAAGATGGAGTATATGAGACATAAAAAGATCATATGTCTTAGTCTTTTCAGCTGTTCTGTGAAATCACAGCATGGAAACAACCAATGTTCTCTCAAGAAAATAGTAATGCATTGCTTTGCCTGTTGTTGTTGTTGTTATTACTGATGAATGATATTAATAAATCTTTATATTGTACGTTCAATTCCTGCATGTTATCATACTGTGCCTATGTTTCTGGGAAATGTCAGCCCGAGTTTCAGTGCTGTTCACTCGACAAGCTCAAATAGCAGAGTTCTGTGGAAATTCTCTTTTTAATTCTCGGGATAATGAGACCAAACTCAACACTGATCGGCTTTAAGTTTGGAAACAGCTCTTCTGTTTTATTTTTCCGCCTTGTTGAACAAGTTTCCATCATTATCTTAGGTTGGGAGCATGGAAACAACAAACTTTATTGTATAAATGACATTGTTATGCAATTCTGTCATGTCATACTTCATTTAGAATTGAAGGATTAAAATCATGAGATCAAAAATAAATTATTAGTAGGGCTTCTTCACAGCAGACACTTTGACTTGTCATAATAGGAAAAGCACAGGTGTTATAATAACATTAGTGATGTTCAAGTGTCCCTGTAAGCCATGACAGTGTGACAATGAGCCAGCATACACAATACTAGAGCCCTGAAACTGAGGCAGCTAAATGGAATTAATCCATTATTGTTTTATTATTCACACCTTTGCTTTTCCTGCTGTGACACTGTGTTTGTGTCAGAATGTCTCGAATGTCAAGTTGACTAACGCTATCCTTAAAGGCAAGCTGCGCCACCGACACAAGTCTGCTTCCAGCTCTTGGAAAGTACTGTGTTGGAAAGTTGCTTTTTACTTATGTTGAATGATATTATGAGATATGACAGATAATCGTCTCTGTGTTATGAGTGATAATTATTTGTGTGTTTTGGTCCCATGAGTGGGCATACAGAGTTCTGTTTGAAGACAAACAAACAGTCAACAGAGATGTCCCTTATTAGGACAGAACAAATGGCCAGTAGCAGGTCATTTTCGGTGACCAATTGAGAGGGGCAAGGGGTGTACGCCCAACATCAACAGCCACTGGAAAATGTGTAAACCTCCACCTGTGACGTAGGTTATGAATAACTAATGATGCTTGGCAGTGAACCTTCACATGCTTTTGCAAAGCACCTCAGGCTTTTATTTACACTGAATCAAATAAAAGTCTTTATTATTCTGATGACGTGGCTTCCATGAGTTGTGACTTGAGTCTCAGATACCACAGTGTTATATGTGAAATGAATTGTACAAAGTTTCCTGTGGCTTCAGAGGGAGCTGCATGGTGAAAGTGAGAACATACTGGTACCCATATCATTAAAAAAAGTTTCACTTTTGAAGTCTAGTGAAAGTTCTTCAACAACTGCTGAGAGTCACCCAGGTGTTATAATGGAAAGTGGAGATTAGTATGTATTTTCTCATTAATAATTCACTGTCAATTTTGAGGAGTAATTCCCCTCTCATCATGCATCAGTGGCCACCCCACACCCATGTCTGCAAATCCCAGCATCATCCCCCTAATAGCCCCCTCCTAAATGAGCCATACGCTTACCTCATTTAACAGATTATTTGTAATGAGCGTAGTCATTTCTCTGTGTTGATCTGGAGAGCGCTCTCGTGTGTGGATTAGATATGAGTAGTGTTTAGTTTATATACAAATATATATATAACAAATATACAACGAACTGTACTTAAACGCTGATTATGTACAAAAGATGAGGTGTAAAACATCCCATCCTTTATTAAAGTGAGATTCAGATAAGGAGGAAAAAAGGTCACTAACATTATTAGTGTCTTCCACCATGGAATGGAATTCCACTCACCTGTCATCCACCACATAAATAAAACTATGGTATTTCCTGCTAATGCAAAGAAGCATATAAGCATGCATATATAAATGTGTCCCAAAAGAAAGCACATATAAATAGATGCATTGACATTCATACACACAGAGAGATACACAAGTCCAGGTACAGCATTCCTGGGACCACCATGTTTGCTCTATTTCTTGAGCTACTCCACTCTTCCTGGCCTCCTCTCTCCCCTCATCTCCTCTCAACCTCTCTTTTTTTTGTCCCCACGGTCATTTGTATTCATCCACTTTCATTTACTGTCACCCGGTGTCAGTTGCAGCCTGCTCTGAGCTCCTCTCTTACTTGGCAAGCAGCTCCGTTCGCTTTCCTCCCTCACACTCGTCCATCCCCATGTTCTGCATCTCCCCAGCCCATTTCCCCTCATCATGGCATGCTGTGTGCACATCAGACTGCAGCACAATAAATAACCACTATTGCAGTGCTCCAAAATAAATGCAACTGAACACAAGACAGATACACAAAGGCTGCCATTCAATGGCATGCACGTTCACATGCACACATTTAATCAAACGTTCCAGCGGTGTATTCTAATGGATCCTGGCCAAGGTCTATATTACTTCTTTCCTTGGCAGTGAACCCAGTAATAACTGAGGACTCCCTGAAGTTTTAGCTTACTAGGTCATTCAGCCTTGACGCACATTGGCTTCAACTCATAATACATAGAGAATTGCAGTGATGATAAGGACAGTGTCAGTAACAGGAATAGATGCTCTTTGAATATATATTTTTTAGCTCTATTATTTTCCCTTTCTCCTGACTCTGTTACATGTCGCCCTTAATTTTGAGCCACTGGAGTTAGTGTTGGATATCAGATACTTAAATGTTGCTTCTGCCTTTTAGAAAGCATCAATGCACTTGATTTCATAATGATGAATGTGAAAACACAGCCCATTTCTTATTTAGTGCCCACAGGCAGAAGTAACCTAATTACAAATCTAATTTTTAGATCTGCACATCTCAAACTGTAACGTGGGCTGCCTATTATTTACAGAATAATCCAGTTCTACCACAGCCGCTCCGTCAGTTGTAATTCAACAATGTGCATGCGCCAGAATATGTGAGCATGTTTGTGGGCTTTTAGACCAGGAGGGGTGAGGGTGTGACCTTTGACCGTCAGTGGGAGGGACCACAGTCCGTGTCAGGGTCACGATGACAGCTGTGCTAGGCAACTAACTGTCCATGAGATAACCTCACAGTGGCTGAGAGACCAGCTGTAAAGATCAGCAGGAAGATGGGGCGATAGATGATAATGGGGAGAAAAGGTACAAATGTGATGATTGAAATGAACAGGAAAAGTAGGGTAAAGAATCTGTGTTTAGTGAGACAGGGATAGATGATGTACTTGCGGTCCAGAGTTTCAGACTAAAGAAAACAAAAACAGAACTGTCAGGTTCATGAATAAAATGAAATAAGAATGGAACATTTCAGTGTAGAAAGGCATTATGTATCTCCAAATTCAGCACTGTTTGTGTGTGTGTGTTTCAAAGGGTTTTGTTTTGATGATACAAGCAGGTTTTGTTTTGCCCCCTTCAGCTCTGTTATATGTTATGCACACTGAAGCACCATGGCTCATATGTGGACGAGTGCCACATCTTGTCATTTTCTTGCACCACACTGTCCTTAAAAACAAAACAACAACAAAAAAACAACAACTGAGAGGCACTGCTAATTCACATTCAATCTACAGTTTGTTTCCCACGTTTTTTTTTTGTTTTGTTTTGTTCAGAAGAGTGGACTGGCTCCATTTTGCATGTACAAGGCCGACTGCTTTCATCTCAGGCTGTGAGTCATCCAAAGCAAGACCTCCTTAAATGTTAAAACTATAAAGAAGAATGTCACTGCTCAAAGGGAGGAAAACACAATGCTTCTTAACAGCACTGCTTGGTCACGATAAAAATAAACAGTTGATATAACTGAGATTCTCAGGAAATTAGAGCTGTAGTGACCCAAGATGGCCTAAGATGGAGATGAGCCCTGAACAGAGTCGATGTCAAATCAAAGACTAACACAAGTGTAACAGCATAAACACACACATCACACACCACATCACTGTTATAGCTGTATTAACCTGTCTCTTCATGGTTTATATAAACCTCAGTGTAGTTTGGTTTGCATCTTTGTGATGACTTTATTGTAGAAAAAGTTTCTAATCAACTGCTGCCATCTATTGGTCACAAATATAAAACTAACTCTGTGCTTGATATTTGATTCTTTCATGCTTTCATGATGTTTATATTTTTGGAAATTTCCGGTACATAAAAGAGCATGTTGAGCGTTGCGATCACATCTGACAATGTAGGACATCAAGAAGGTGTTTTTATACCTCTAAATACTGATGGATGTATGGTCTCACTTTTCTGAATTGTATGATTATGTTTTGCCCCACGTTCTTTGCAGCAGCTGTAACAAAAATGTTTTTATGTATAAAATAGGGTTTGAGAAACATTTTAGAAGGTGATTGCTGAAGTTGTTGGTGAAATCTTGTAACTGTGGTTAAATTTACAAGATTCCAATACCAATTTATTTGGAGGGAGGCTGAGATGTTTTGCTGAAAACACAGTCCATTTTACAAGTGCTCAGGGATTAAATTGCAATAAAAATGCCTCTACGGAAAGTATGATTTGCCCTTTTGAACATTTTTAAATGGTTATCTGCGCACCAGAGTGAGTTAAAGTTTGTTAGTCCAGCGCATTTTTTTTTCTCTCTGCAGTACCTTTTTAAAATTTATGGTCAGCAGCTAATCACTGGGGTAATTTGATTGCACCCATATGTTCTTCTTCATTTGTTTTGATGGTGTTTACTTAATCTAATCGTGCAGCAGTGTTAGTAACTCTGGGTGAAAGCATCAAAATATAAATGTACAATAAATCATAGAACAAGAAGGAAAGAGGAAAAAATACACAATTATCCACACTGTTACTGTAACTGGCTCCTAAATCTCACAGTGGTAGAAAATGTCCACATGAGGGAGGCAGAGCTTCATCAAGGTGTGGGTGCATTGTGTCTGTTAGTCATATAATGGCTGGTAAAGACATTGAACTGTAGAGAAACCCGCATTTAAATCATCCTTTCAGCTCCCCTCATTAGCTCTCTGCTTGTCTCCTCCCATTAAACATTATTTCAGCAGTGTCACATCACCATTTACATGTTACCTAGACCATTTTTAGCCGATTCTCATCTTCCTCCAACCAGTCAAAGTGTCCTTGGGCAAGATACTGAACCCCAAACTGCCTCTAATGGTCGTGCCACCGGTGTGTGATTGTGTATATGGGTGAGCTTTGTATCATTGAGTGTTTTGGATAGGAAGTGCTGTATGTGGTACTGCTGATGAGCAGTTGGCGCTTTGCATGGCAGCCTCTGCCACCAGTGTATTAATATGTGTGTAAATGGGTGAATGTGACAAGTGTTGTAAAGTGCTTTGAGTGGTCTGTATAAATCCATTAATAAAGTCCACTGGAGCAGTTGGGGTTAAGGGCCTTGCTCAAGGGAACCTCGGGGGTGATGTTGAGGGAGTGGCAAGTGCTGCTATTTCAATTTCCTAACCCAGATTTATCCTGCCGGTTCTGGGGATTGAACCGACAAATTGAATCTATGTAAGCGGTAACCATAGCAATAGATACATGTAATAAATCTTCATCATCTTAGACATCCTTTGACATAATAAGAAATTAGGTGCACGGATTTGATTGTCAAGTGTCATGCAGAGGACCCTTTGCCAATAACAACCCAGACTCCAGACTGTGCTCGGAGAGGTGACAGCATGCTGTGTGCTGCCAAAAGCAAGGCATCAAATCTGTCAAGATTAAACAATATTTTGCAAGGAACTTGTAGGCAATGAGCTCCGACAGTGTTCCGCTATCATTTTTCAATCTAAGTTTTATTTTGTATGTTCGAAGAACACAAATGGGAAATTAAAGTGTTTAGACATTTGTCAAAACTTAGTCAGAGCTGAATTATGTATGAAGATGAATACAAACAAAACTAAATGGTCTTATATTCAGTTTCCTTCTGTGCATGCAGAAGTTGAGGTATCTGCTCTATTATTGTCTCCAGATAATGTATGAATCATACATCTGCTATATATCCTCTAGGCTAGTACATAATGCACAAGGTTTGAGACTATATCATTAACACCTACACAGAATGCTACATTTGTGAAGCATATAATGTTCAGTTGAGTCCAGAGAGGTGCTGATTCATGCCTGTGTACATTTGTTTTTCTTTTAACCTTCGGGTGTGTATTTGTCAGATTAGACTGCATTATATTGCATGAAAGGCTATTGGATTACATTTAACTGTCAGGTGTTTGTACTTTTCAAGTGGGGGAAGTTTGGTGTATCAGATTTTTTGCCGGAGACTGCAACAAAAACCCTGCCTACACTTAGTGTTGAAGGTACATTTAAAATGTCAATTGAAGCAATAAATTCCTCAATGTGTGCTATATTTACAGAGGAATAGCTGCAAAATCTGTTCTTCTTCCAGCACCAGTACTGTCACGTACAGTAATGTAGTTGGTATCAAGGAAGACTACAGGATATTTCAGCTTACTGATATTTATACGTGGAGGAATTCATTCACTTGGCAACGTGGTGTAATCTTGATTAGCAGCCAGTAGCTGACTTAGCTTGGGCAGTGGGCGTGGGTCCAAGTAATTTAATGTCCAAGGGATGAAGCATTAACATGATTAATTTAAAATGTAACAGCGCAAACTATTTAGGGGATAGCTAATGGTGTTGAATGAGTTGTGTGAGTGTTGGATTAAGATGTACCTTAGTTACGTGATGATAGCTTACCTATGCAAAGTGTAGTGCAAATACAAAATGTATCTTGTGTCATTAAATTAAAGGACTAGCTTGTAGGATTTAGTGGCATAATTGCTGATTGCAACCCCCTTACCTCTTTAAGAGTCAGTGTTTAGTTTGTCCATTCTGGGCTACAGTAGAAATATGCTGGTTCAACCTGACAGACTCTGCAAGAGAACCTGTGGTGTCTGTAGATGTAAGGCTCATTCTAAATGAACAATTATAATTCTTATTTTCAGATAATTAAACACTATTTCATGTTATTCTCATGCCATATTCTATAAATAGAGATCCCTAAACACTGGACCTTTAACCAGAAATGTAGGAATTCTCTCTTGTACCCATGAAATGAATTGTATCTTGCCTGCAGGCAATAGCATTTCAAGCGCTACACATAGTAAAAAGTGGCTTTGACAGGCTGCATTGTTTAGGAATCGTAATATAGATTTTTTTTTTCTTTTGTAAAACACATTTTTTTAAAATGGCTGTGGTCAGGGCTGGTGCCCATTGTGCTTTTATCTGTGTTCTCAGTTCATGCCAGTGTTGTGGACTGTACTGTACGTGTTTGTGTGTTATGGGTCTGTTCAAGTGTCTGCATATACCATACTTTTGCCCTGCTAATTGGCTTCTGTTTCTTTGCTTTTATTCACCCAGTCTTTAGTTCTTGAAAAACCCACGTGTCCCTCTCCATCCATGTTGCTCCTGGTAACTAGCGGGAAATGCACATAGACGTCATGTGCAGCAACAGGGAATTTTTTTTTTTTTTTTTACAAAGAAAAGGCGACAAAAAGATGAGCAGTAAGACAAGTTGCAGAAGAGATATGGAAGGAAAGATAGAAGTTAAAGAGAGGACAAGGAGTGGGAAAGAATGATGGTAATGATGCATGATGGTGTGTTCATGTGAGAGAAAAACAGATAAAATGCTTAAAAGATGGCATTCATCAGGTATTGTAAGGTGATGATGAATTGCAAGCTGTCAAATGAAGGCCAACTGTTCTCCATTGCTGTCAGGGCTGAAAGTGTCTGACTGACTGCCGCAGCTTGTCTTTGACTAAGGGTTGCATTTTGATGATGGTGACAGACCAAAAGCACCAACCATTGCAGCTTCAGAAAATGTAACATTTTTCAAAACTAAGAGTTTTTAAAAAAAATTTTTTTAATTTTATGGAAGGGTTTTCCACACTATAAGGGAGCATGCGATCCAGATTGGACAAATGTTTGCTTTGTCCCTAATATATGGTGTCAGCAACTGTTTCTTTTTACATGCCCACAAGGAGCTTCACCGTGAGGGCGTAATGTGCCTGCAGGTTCAGCCCCTCCAAATCAACCATCCTTTGTACAGGATTACCAGTCAACCAGTAAGATCTGCTATTGTGGCAACAAGGGCACCAATTGTGTTTATTTGAAGACACGACCAAGTCTGAGGTACTGGCAGCAGGAATCAAAGCACTTTTTTCAGTCTTTGTGGTGATGGAAAAGAATTTTACCCTTGGACCACCAATACACAGGGTACACCATTGTTTATTTGCAATGATTTTTTTCCCCCTCTCAGTTCCAAGCTCTTTTTCACCTAAACTATTCCTTGTAGAACATATGTGATGAGTACATTCTACAGGTCCTCTTTGATAAGGCCAACGGTTTTCTCATTCAAACCTACTACTGTATAATTATGACGGTAACATAGCCAATTTCCTTGATGAGGATTCTTGTATAGGTTGATGAAACATGAGTCTTTCTGTATAGAACTGCGGCACTGTAAATGCCATGTCTTGTTGGAGAATGGTTTGAACATGTTCCCTACCTGCTGCCACAAACCCAAGTTTATAGGTCAGACACAAGATAACCAGTAATAATCCAGTTTTCATGTGCATCACATAGAAATTTAGAAATTTGTGCATTAAGAAAGTCTGTCCTGAAGAGACAATGCATATACCTGCTGTAAGCTCTCATGCTTAATTGGTGCAACATTGTAACAATTTGAAAAACAGATGTATTAATGTATTTTATTTTTGTATGTGTTCTGCTGGTTTATAGGTGCTATGTATCGGAAAATTGGTTTCTTTTGGTCATTTGAAGGGAATTCTAAGTGGCTCCTAAGCTGCTGGGTGATGCCAAAGCAGTTGCATGGCTACAGAGTATCAACGTGTCACTAGCTCATTGCTAAGGTTGGCATGGAAGGACAGTTTGTTGGGAGGTTGCTGGATGGTTACTACAGTCTTCCAAGATTATTGCCAAGATGTTGCTAGAATACTGCATTGGTGTTATGGGTGGTAGGTTGTGTTTTGCTTTTGTGGTTGTTAGGATGCTGCAGTGAAGCATTCCATGTGGCTTGCATACTAACTCAAACTATCATATTTATACATTGTATTTTTTAATTTAACAAACATAAGTAATTTGGGAGTTGCAGGACAAATTACATGCCAAAGGTGCAAATTCCGGACATATATTGGACTGCCAAAGAATATTGTACAGACATTGATGATCCCCAGTGGATGAATTCAAATGACTTTGGTGATTGCCAGGTTTTCATCTAGCACCTCCAGCAGGCCAGTGTTCTGATTTACCCATTAAAATCTCTTCAAATCTACTAAATTAATTGGCACAAAGTTTGGAACACACATTCATAGTTACTACATGATGTATCCTAAATAACTTCTCTTGTAGTGCCACCAACAGGTTAACATTTTTGGCTTAGAGTTACCATTCTAGTGCTAAACGAAAATGCCAACTGTAAACCTTATACCCATGTCTTTGTGTGCATGTTGCAATATTGATGTTACCATTCAGGTCATAACACCACTGTGCTACCACTGTGTAGAGCAGGTAGCATGGCTGTTAGTCTGGTTTCCCTGAATCTCTGGAATGTGAACTGTAGCCAGAGAGTGATCCCCCGATTATGTTTTAATCTGCATTTTCTTTTCTTTTTTTTTGTGACTGCATGTCTGGAATAGGAGAGCTTAAATTACATGAGCCCAGAGCTTAGTAAACACTGCATACTAGTTTGAGCATATGCCAGAGAACAGCCAAAGACAAACTTTGATTGTATTATTTTGCATTTGTGTTGGGTTGATAATTAATGAATAGTCTTGATAAGAAATGCGTAGTACATTGTGCTGCTTTAGGTTTGCTGCTGAGCCAAGTTAAAGCTACCCCTGTTGACTGCTTTGACATTAGGTGATGTGTGCTGTGGGGCACTTGTAGAAACTGGATAATAAAAATGGTACAGTAAAATTGTTGACACCTGGAGGTACATTTTTTTAGGTTGTCTGGTAGTTGAAAGTAGAATGACTAAAAGCTGGTTAGAGGCAGGTATGTTCTCAATTCCAGATAAGTTGCCGGTTGCTAGGTTGAGGAGGGAAAAGGCTGGGGGGTAGCATATTACATTCAGCAGGCAATGTTTTCATATTCACCAGCATGTCTGCCCTCATTTAAAAAACTAGTACTGCGAAAGGGAGTGGCAGAAGCCGGAGGCTCTTTCCTATATTGTCTTGCAAATGTTAATAAAATGCAAATCCAATCCAATTTGTGCTCATGTGCACATACAGGTGTACACACAGCATCACTTGCTGTTCCTAAAAGGATGTCCTCTGAAGCGGAGTCTGGATTGAGGGCTACTTAATAACTAATGGGTGCTTTTAGTGCAGTCTGCTGCATCGAGAAATGCACCCACACAGATGCATGTACCTCGACTCTCAGACGCATGCATGCGTATAACATTTTTTCACATTGTTACTCAGGATTAACATGTCTTTCTCTTCATACCTCCTCATTTTCTCCTCTGTTGTGTGTGTGTGTGTATGTGTGTGTGTACATACACTCTCAAACACTCTCTCACACATGCTCACGCTCTGCTCAGCTCCAAAGGATCAGTAGCTTATAAACTGGCTGCAGTCAGCAGTCAGTCTCTCTGTCGAGGGAGAGGGAGGGAGGATAAATTGCTTCGACTGGATAGAACAGATCTGAACGAAGCCTTACTGGATTGTGTCATACTGGGCAGAGGCTTTTAACTGGTGAACTAACACTGGTTCCTTTTTACCAGACAGAACTGGACTGTTCTGGGCTTGAATTGACTGAATTAGTTCAGCTAAACTCTTGCTGGGCTAGATATCACTGGACTGTGTTGAGTTCGCCTGCAGGCCAGGGGGAGAAAGGGCTGGAATAGACGGAATTCCCTGTTCTTTTTTTTTTTTTTTTTTTTTTTTCCCCTCATCCCGCCCTCCCTCTCTCCTTCCATCCTCCTCTCATCTTCTCCCTTGCACTTTCACAGCAGACATCCAGTGTTGCAGAGCAGACAAAGGCAGCAGCCCTCAGTGCTTCTGTTCATCTGCTGGCTCCTTAAAAGACGGAAAGGGGGAAAAGAGACCAGGGATTTTTCTTCTCTTTTATATCCCCTGCTTTTGTACAGAGGTAGCTGCTGGTGTGTGGAATTACCAGCAGAGCTTTTCAGTTTATCATCCAGAGGATTTTTGGATGTTTTTTATTTTTTTATTTTTTACAGATTCCTAAATTTTGATGGAATCCGCGGACTGTGACAGAGAAGAAGCATACGCTTAGTGTTTGCATTGCTTTGTCTCTGATATATATTTTTGCTGCCTTTTATTGTTCATTCATTTGGCCGGTGCTGGTGGTGTTGGTGGTGAAGCCGGGGGCAGGCATGGCCCAGCAGGCAGGCATGGGGGTGACCCACCAGGACACCCTGGCAGTGCCCCCCATGCCCAAACACTCCGGCCTGAATGAAGACCTGGTGAAGATCCTACGGGAGAACCTGCTGCAGCCGGAGAGGCCAAGAGGACACCGGCGGTCTCCCTCCTCCATCTCCCCCCGCCTTTCCCCCCGCAACTCGCCACGACTGCTTCGTCGCATGCTGCTCAACAACAACATTCACAAACAGAGGCGCTTCACTGTCGCACACACATGGTGAGACTTGGACGGGCAGATAGAACAGCTGTGTGGCTGTTGTGTGTTGGTTGATATGCAGCTGCATAGGCACACAAAGTGCTGTGTGTGTTTGTCTTTTGTCAGACAGCATGTGGTCTAAACCGCACCCATGGCAAACTTTCAAGGTCGGGACCGTGTTTGTTGAACACTGTGTGCGAGGAGGGTTGTGTGTGTGATAAGCCATTTGAGTAATTAAACTTTGTTTGTGGTTTAACTTGAATGCTTTCGTCTCACAGAGAAATGGCAGGAGCGCGCGTGAGCAAATCTCTCTTCTAGGTTATACATGTCAAATCTCCTAGGAAACCCTTCTCACCTCAGATAATGAGTTTCTCTGTCTCTCTTCATCTCTGTCCAGCTTAATCGCTGTTTCTATCTCTCTCCCTCTCTCCCTACGTGTGTCACTCCCCCTATCTTCCCCTACCCTCCCCTTCCCATGCTATCTCTGCTTTTACCTCTGTGTGATATACACTTTGTGCAGTATGTGTAGAGATATACCCCAAAGCTGCCTGTCTTGTTAGTTGGGTAGTACCATCTATCACTACATTTCTTTCCTCCTGCTGTGGTTTCCTCTCCACACCTGCCTGCCTGCAGTTTTTGACTATTAATTAGTCTTCTATTCCTGGCTGTCTATCAGCCTCTGTTGCATTCGCCCACGCTTCATCCCCCTCCCCTCATCTCATAGCTATTCCCCATTCAGGCCCCCCTCACCCCCCGTACCTCCCGCCTTTTCCCCACTCTCATTTTTGTCTATCTCTTCCATTAGACCACCTCCCTTCTGGCATCCGGATCAGGCTCATGACGTAATTGAAAAATTCACATATTCTCACATAAATTCACATATCAGAAATTCTGCACTCTGCTACCTCCCAGTTCTCTCCTTTGCTTCTACCTTTAGGTGTGTTGTATCTCAATTTTTTTAAACATTTAAACAGTTTCTTCCAGTTTCCCCTCATTCTCTTCACTTCTTCACTTCTATCTCACTATCTCCATTTTTAATCCCCCATTTCCCGTATTCTTTCATCTATCATTCCTCCACTCATTCACATTTATCATCTCTCCTCCCTGCTTCTATCTTCTCTCCCTTTGCTTCTCCTTATAACTGATGCCATTAATAGCTCAGGGAGATATACAGATCTCATAGGTCCTATAGCTTTTTTCTATTTTAGAAGCTCACTGCTTTCCTGCGTGTCTGTATAATTTAAATTTTATGAATTAATTATCTGTGTGCAAAATTAAACTGGCTCAGTGTGTGCGCGCAAATGTGGTTTGTACGTGGTTGTTAATTCAGATTATGTAATTTTACACACCACCACCATCGTTCTCCCATGTGCCTCTTTAAGCAGAAAGCTATTTCTCACAGTTCCGTAATAAGAAGCAGAAACACTTTGGTTCTCAGTATGGATTTTCCCTGTTCTGGTGTGATGCTTAGCTTTGTCATCAGCATGGCAGTAAGGCTACTGAGCCTGATGAAAATCCCACTTATTAAATTTTTACAACTGATGAAAACAGCAGGGGTGAAAAGAGCAAGTGGCAGTTGGCATGATGTGTTCATTATAGATAAGAAAATAGCCAAAAGACCAAATGTTAGCTTAGCATATTTTAATAAAATGCTGCTCAGCATATTCTGTTATGATACTCTGGCAGTATATGCATGGAGGTGAGCTTCATTTTTTATGGGGGGATCAATTTAGATTACTGTAAAATCAAAGATTCACAAATGTTCCCATCTACTGCTTTCTTATGTGTCTGAGTTCCCTATCTCTTCATGCATTCCTGCAGACCCTTCCTGTATGCAGGTTTGCTAGTTGGACTGACAAACTACTCCAATCAGAGCAAGAATCTGCCCAGTAATCAGAAATATAGGCCAAAGGTCCTCAGGGCGACTAATTGATTGGAATATAGCCCAGCTTTACATTTGTGGATACCACATCACCATCAATGCCCACTGAAAATCATTTTAACTAGCCCAATTTAATAAAAAGTAACCCTAATTGGGTGGAAAAAACATCCAATCTGGCAACACTGGCTGTTTATAGTATACATGAACATATTTAATCATGTATCAAAAATCCCATGAAAACCAACAGTGAATTTGTAGTTTGAAGTATTATCTGTACTGCCAAATCCTGATGCAGATTATGTCCATGGGCCATAAAATGCTGCTGCAGTCCATTAAATATTAAAAACACATAAAATAGCCATGCTGGACCTGGTTTCTAAAGCATGTTCAGGGACATCCAAGAAAAATCGAAAATGCAATCCACGAATGTTGTGACTCTACAGACTTGTGTGTTGGACAATTTCTCTGTTGGTTTTGGTCTTTTCAATGGATTTTTTTTCAAATTAAAAGAAAGTCCCCATTAGACTTTTAAATGTCATTTTAAAATGTCAGTCTTCAGTTCTTTTTGATAGCTAACATTCATTCTGTTGTTTATCCTTGACTACATAATTTGAATAAAACACTTCTCTGATTTCCGCTCACACATTCTTCACAGTCAGTGTTTGATGCCATTTGGCCTTCACCTGAGCATGCTGCAGAAAACATCTCAGTACATGTGACAGAGAAATGGAAGGTGTTTGCTTTTTCATGTATCCATGTGAATCTGGGATAATTTGAATTGGGGTGACAGGGGGGCAAGAACAGGAAAAGACAGTGATGAGGAAGGGCAATGATCACTTAATAACTGCGTAACTTGTTGGTCATGTACCTGTATTGTTCTTGACATTTGAAAGAACAGGTGGCAGACAGAATATCAGACAGAGATGAAACGAGTGTGGGAGGTTAGGAGGGGAAAAAAATGGTGTATTTGTGTGTACATGTGTGAACAAGGGCACAGGAGAGAGACAATTTGTTTGTAAGTGAGAGACACCATCAAATGGCTGTAAGCAGTAGCAAGGTTGACAACTGCAGTGCAATTTACTCCAATCACCTCCTCATTGTTTTACAGCTGCAGGGAATCACAGGGCCGCTGCGCTGTAAATCTGGTGACATACACAGCCCTCAGTGGCTCCACTCCACACTTCATTAATAAGACAATCCTTCTCCATCGACCGATTGGCCTGATGTACTCCTTTTCTGTTGTTATGGGTACATCACCATGAAAATTATACACACATTGTTTTACAGTCACTTTGAGGATACTTGCATACTTGCATTTCTGTTTGGCTTCTCTGCTCTGAATAAAATTGATTGACTGTAATTCTTTGCAAAGACATTTTTTTGGGGATTTAATGAAATATAATGACTTGAGTTCAGTGTTAAAGGATTTTATCTCTTTATTTGGCAGATTTTAACTCCAAACATCCCTGATTGTTGACAAAATGTGATGATGGTGCAGTGGAATTTTAAAAGCTATAAATATTTGAGCTGTAATTTGGCTGAGGGGATTTTAAGTAGAGCGTGGTGGTTCTTATTCAATTGTTGCCAGTGTTATTACAGCCTAAGCTGCTGCACTACCACCAACAGCAGCAGAAGCATTAGTGCAGCTTTCTGTATGGAATTAAAGAGCATATCTGCAAAACTGGGTGTGTTGACAACAGACTTAAGACTCAATTTTACATTGTGCCTTGCTATGAGGGGATATGTTTAGGATTTAAGGCTGTTTTTAACAATAGCTGAGGCACATTCACTCTGCAGTCGTTGGAAATATGCAGTCTTAAATTAAGTGCGATGAGAGTTGATGGTAATGATATGTATAAATTGATTTTCAACCAGTTCCTAATAACTCCTTAATGTACAGTCTGATCATGAGTCTTTCATTCATATATATATATATATATATATATATATATATATATATATATATGGACATATTACCAACATACAGCACCTTCTGTTAAATGCTTACATGTTTGCCTTGTGACACAGTATGACAGGAGGTTAATTGCTTTTAAGAACCATGTCTGCCTCATAATGTGTTTAAAGTCCCTAAGATGGTTATTGTTGAAAAATGCACCTGCATGTGAGAAGGCATTGAAAAATCATAAAGTTCTTCATTGATTGCTCTCAGCCTGAAAAGAGAGAGAGAAAAAAACACAATAAAGCAAGGGCTTAATGGCATGCTCTCACCTTCAAGTGACAGACAGACCGACACTCACGACTCAGTTTTTGTATTCTCTGCATCTGAATAACTCTGTTGATATCCTGTTTTCAACTTTCCTCCTCACTGACCCTGAGGTATTTTTAATGCTGTTGCACAACAGTGTCTGATGCTGCATTGCAACAGTGCTAGTGTCTCTTTATGTAACAGGAGAGGGGGATTTCAGCGAGGGGAGAACAGGTGGCTCTGACTGGTGGTGCTGATGCCAGTGCTTCTCTGCTGGCTGATTGGTTTGACTGGCGAGTTTTTGGTGGAGATGGCTGGAGGGTTGGACAGATGTGGACAGCTGAATGATGGATTGATGGATAGCTAGAAGAATGTTTTGATGATTGATGAGTGGGTGAAAGCAGGAAGGGTGGGATGGAGGGAAGGAAGCAGAGCAGAAGAGAACGGAGAGTGTGGGAGTAGAGGACCTCAAGCTAAACACAGTGGTGCTAATCTAGGCAGAGCATGACTCTCTCTACTTCTCACTCGGTTATATCACATCTCTCTCTCTGTATGTCTTTCCTGCTTTCTCTCTCATTCCTCTTTGGCATTTCCTCCCTTAAGGAAGCTGATATAGCTGCTACACTTGTCATGGTCTTGCAATTGTTCATAAGTTATATGACTTATGGTTGGAGTCTGACAAAACATTTATTTTTTAAAGAATTAGTTTGACAGTGTTTAGAGGAAGTCACTGCTCCTGGACAAGAAGTAGTCCAGTACATAACCCCTTATAAAACCATCACTTAATTTTTATTTTGGAGGAGCTAATAGGCAGTTTTTCTTTTTCCTTTTGGCAGCAGCAGGCTAGTTATTTACCCTTTCCAGCCTATAAGCTGCTCTATGATATTGCCAGTGGTATCAATCATCTGATCTAACTGAAGCAAGAAAGCGGAGTGTATTTCCCAAAGCTAATCCTTTTAGGTTGACAAAGTTTTAGACTAGGCTTCATTATTTGTCAAGCACAAATGCCACATATTCTGTGTTTTTTGCTACTGAATGTCGGTCGGATAAACCATGCAAGTTGGAAATTACAGTAAATGAAAAGAAATTAAAAGATAATGAAAAGCCCTAATCAAAAATTACATTTTAAAATATTTTGGTTGCAAGAGTAGTGCAAGCCTTTTAAGGGGAGATTAACACACAACTGTAACACAGTTCTGTCACAAAATGTCCTTCAGCAAAGCTCAGTGCCCCAAATATGTGTGTATACTTGTCTGTAGACCTTTGTGGTAAATACAATTAAATATGAGGTGGTTTAGATGGTTAAATTCAGCACTGTTTGTCAGAAACATTTTCCTGTTTTTCAGTACTTTGCTGCAGAGGTAATTTTCAACCCTTAATACAGAACTGATGTGTTTACCCTGTTACTGCCTCCTTAGTGAGTTTTCAGCCATTGCTAAGTCTAAATCTAAATCTACAGCTACCTCTGAGTGTGGCTTTTAGATGACATATCTATTAATAGTCAGCGCCATTTTGCCTGTTCTTTTGTATTCCCAGCCTTCCTTTCCGTGGTCCATACCTTCCAAACATTTATTGTTTTCAGGGTGTAGCTTTAAATAATTGCCTTCCATTCCTTTGTGGTGGCTTTGGATTGCAACTGGCATCCTGCTGTGTAGTAAGGAGGATTCTCCAGGTTTTATCAACCCAAACATGGCTCTCTACCCGGGAGAATAGAGAGCATGTGATTTGCATACATATGAGCATTGCTGCTGCTGTTGCTGCCGCTGTGTTAACAGTACTGGCTGTATGACACATCAGCACAATAAAGGCTTTTCATTTAAAAAGACAGGCAGATTTGGACTGAACAGTGAAATCTAACACACATGATTTTGCACACATGCACACAAACGTACACTAATAGAGACATACACAATCTGTATGTGTGATTCTTTCACTATTAAAGATTAGACAGAGCTCCGGTTATATGACTCAGCTTCGATTTAGTATGCTGAGCTAGTGGCCAAGTCAGTGTTGGCTGAGATGAATAAGAAAACTGAGATTATATAACTGTGTGACTGGAAAAGACTGGGAAAGAGAGAAGGGTGAGTGAGACAGAGAGGGATACAGGAAGATGCTGGAAGTGTATTTCAAATTCCACCAACTGTAATATATCACATAAAAATAAGGAAGCTCTTTGGAATTATGGCTCTAATCCAACCGTCTCATTTCTTATGGAGTTGTAGAAAATGGAATAATTTGGAAAATATTAATACATCAGTGCCATATCACCTCATTATAAACAGAGCTTCTACTCTGTGTTGTACCTTGTATTCTTGCTAACTTGGAATGACTGCAGAAGAGTCATACATTAAAGACCTGCAAATAACACGAAGGCTCAGAAATGGAAACAAAGTTCTACCTACAGCAGAAAACCTTTCAAACCCTTTCATTGTAAAGAACCAAATTTAGAAAGAATGTCTCTCCTTTGTAATTTTGAAAGGTCAAAATGAAACAAACTTCCTTACACTGTATTTGCTAGAATGCCCTGTAGTTTTATTTTAGAATAGACAAAGCCCAAATTTTGGAAGTATAAAAAACAAGCCTGTGGTTTCCATACAAACACATTTATGAAATCTGTCAGCTTGAATTTGCTAAACTTGAAGCTTTATGGTGCACGTTTTGCACACAGGAGATTTGTGAAGCTGTATCTGCATTTGGATAAACATGACTGGACCTAAAAGTGTCAAACTAGGCAATGCTGATCAAATGTGAACCAAGATTCTGTTACTGCAGTTACCATTTCTCATCACGGATGATTTCAGAAACATATTTTAGTGTGCCGTTTATCTGTAATTCAAGAAAGTTTGTGAACAAGTGGCCATTTTTTCCCACTTTGAAACAGAAGAGTCAAAACCAAGCAACGCCCAACTTGCAGTACAACTGCCCACCATCCGAAATGTTTAGTGACCAAGTGCGTCATTACTGGAGGTTTCCATCTTAACCCAGTGGAACGCATTCGACATATCATAGCTGTTGGTTTACTTAATCTCAGGTCAGAATATGATACACATTTAACTGAAGTGTTTCTAGTGGTATCTCTTATAAGTTATATATTGAAACTTGTTCTAAATTTGATACATGTTAAAGTAGAAGTAACCATCAATTTTTAATTATGTTGAATCAGGGGTTTGGAAACTGGCAATTCATTTTACTGACTGTAATCAAGGAGCAAGTTGAGGTAAAAGTTAATATCTGCTGACATATAAACCCCTAATTGTATCTGATGTATGGACACATAATGTACTCACTCTGAATGCTGAATGTGTTTCCAGACTGCAAAAGAAATATTTAAAAAAACGCCTCTTACACTCTATCATTTGGAAAAATGTTTTAAGTAGATGTTTCCAAATTTGTACATCTGAGTCTGCCTAAGCTCCTGTGAATGTTTTAGGCCATTCAGCTCAGTCTCCTTCCTCCGCTCTTCATTTTCTTCACATCGTGATCATCAAGCCCAGCGCAATGCCAGAAGCATTCAGGCTCGCATCCATTACATGTCAAATTCTATAAACCTTTTGAAAACCAGTTGGGACATAACACCGCCTCCAGTTCTAAATCTTTTTTCTTTTTTTTTTTTTTTGTACATGTTAAAAATTATGATACCACCCAGTCTAAATAGGATTGTCATTTTCCTGAAGCATGTTGATCCCTGTGACATTCAGCTCATTTCGGTTCAGCAGGCCTTCGGTGAACTGAAATAAAGGGTTATGTGCATATTGATATTCATTTGCATGTAGACACATAAAAGTGTGTTAGCAGTGGTTACTGCACTACTAGATTTAATTAAATGATGACCAGAATGAATCTGAGTTGAAGAGGCCACAGCTGCAGGGCTCCATCAAAGGTCTTTTGATATGTTGATATCTTTTTAATTCAACAAAATCACGGAAAGATTCTGTCAGTGCTCTAGCATGTCAACCATTCATGTGATCTGTTTGCACTTTGTGTAATTCACTGCTATTTCATGGTTTATACATTATAGAGAAATAAATCTGTTGGATTATGATTGTTAGTAAGCCTTTATGTTCATATTATTCCACCAAATACACAGGAAGATGGATAATGGATATAGAGTGAGTAAAACACACAAATTGTGGGATATTTTTCAGCTCATTTCGCTTGTTTAGTCTGTTTATTCATCTCATCAGGACAAAGTCTTTGCACCTTATACCTTAACAGGTTTCTATCTAATTAGTGGACTGTTCCTGCTCTTCCTCTCTACCTTCCTTCATACTGTCATCTTTAATTCTCTTGCACACACTTTCATTATCTTCAGCTGCGCTTCATTTCTGATGATTTCGCCACAAGAACTTTGACTTGATTGCTGAGGGAGAATTCAGTTACTGATTAGGGGGCTGCTCTGATAAACGCAGCTGCACCAGAGCCTGGACAGAATAGCCTGAGGTTGGAAAGAGTTGAGAAGATAATTAATTTTTTTTTTTTTTTTTTTTTTTTTGTAGCTATGAGTATCTTTGTAATGGACTGCAGATGGCCATGTACTCTTTTGTGCATATGAGATGCGGAGGTTGAGAGGTACTGGCTACATTTCCTTCCCCAAAGCTTCATTCTCACCACAGTGAAGATTCTCCTTATCGCAGAAAGAAAAGAGACAAGTCTCACTCCTCCAAATGACGGTTGGATGTGGCCTAAAGCTTTCATTATCATTTTGTCTGTGAGAGCCTTATTAGCCTGAGGTGAGATCCATTAATGATGCATGGCTGTGGTAAATCCATTGGTCATTTCTGATTATAGTTGGCAGGCTCTGCTCATTAAAGTGTAATTGAAACTACTCATGTCATAATGCCTATTTTCTGTGCTTAGACACCATTAAGGTCTTTTTAGGTCTTTGTCGATTCACACATAGAAAAAATATTAAGCCTGAACTACTGCTGTATTAAAAGGTAAATACACATCTGTTGCAGATTAGTGTGTATGTACAGTATATTTAAAATATTTGGTTCATAATACTTTGTATTATTTCCATAAAACAATTAAACAAAGTAGTTTCACTGACAAACTTTAGTAGATTAGTACACACACAAGTATTTGCAGTATTACCAAATAACATAACTGTCATAGATGAGAATTAGATTTTGAGGTTTGATACCCTATTTTAACTCTCTCCCCACTCATTGAAATACTTGGAAATTTAAATGTTCAACCCTGGAATGTTATTGGTGGATATAGGAAGACATTTTTTTTTTTTGACTTTTTTAAAAAGTGTCAGTTTAAGGCTGCAAATCAAAGTTACCATATACGGTCACTCGCCCACCTAGGGTAAAAAAAAAAAAAAAAAAAATCAGACATTTGTCTTACGGAACTTATGACACTTATTTTAAAATATCACACATGTGATACAGTGCAAAAAATGTTAGGGTTCGAGTGGGATCCAGTAGAGGCCATAGCAACGCTACCTGTGACATAGCCTGACAATCGCTGACTGGCTGGAGAAAGTCACGTGATTCTGCTCCTTCATTGAGAGACGTGGGGCACCATTTTAAAAGCCCATGGAAGTGACCATATATAGTCCCTTGCCCGATAAAGGGTTAAATGTGCACATTGATGGCTGAAGAGGAGACACAGACTTTTCTTTAGCACAATATCACAAAAGAAATGTGTTTCAGAGATGTCTGGTCAAGGATGTGGAGTAGATTTATGGATAAGAAATGATGCCCTTAAGAAACTTGTCATCTTCCTCTGAAAAGAATAGAAAAGAAAAGAAAGTCTGTCCTTGCTCAGAAAGTCGTGATCATTTTTTATTTATTTATTTATTTTTTAAACCTTTTCTCCACATCCACATCCGCTCACTCTTTATTTTCCTCTGGCTACTACTCATACAATACCTTATTCTGTTCACGTCTCCTATCAGCTTGTCAAGGTTTGGTGGATATTGAGCTGCTGCATTCAAGGACATTGTACAGTGTAAGGCGCCTCTGAGCTGGCGTCATCTACCATCATCTACCAAAATCCCAGGCCCTGTTTCATCTCTTTGAATTTACTTCACTCTAGTCTTTTAGTCGTCGTAAGCCAGACACGTAATGACATGGCAAGCTGCATCTTGTCATCGATGCAGCATTTGCAAAGACGCAGAGTGTAAAACATTTTTGAAAAAAGTAGTTAAACTTTACAGTAGATGCAGCGTAGATAATCTACTCTGCATTCTTGTCTCCATTTTCGGGTTGGCCGGTAGCAATTCATCTGTTTCTCTTCCGTTTTTGCGACCCTCCCCCCCTTCCTCCCCCCAGCTTCATCAATCCACCTTGCTCTTCTCTATCTGAATGAGGCCTCAGTACACAGAGACAGTGTGTCCACCTCTGGCAGTTCTAATGAGTTGCATGTCCAATTAAGATGCAGCTGCCTCCTGTGTTGTGAAACCGTCCTGTTATTGATGTCATCCCTTGATCATTTTTCACAGCTGCTTCCAATATCCTGCTCTTTATGAGGGTGTGTTTTCATCTTTTACGTGTTCGCATTTGTGTGCGTATGTGTGTGCAAATAAAGACTGTGCAAACACATCTGCACATTCATGTGTGTGTGTGCATGGCTGTGTGTGTCTATTCCCCTTTATAAGTGTGTGTGTGTTCTTGTTTGTGTAAGTACCTATCCTGATTACCAGTCTTCTGATGTCTGCCTGTCTGACCACTGGGGCCGTCTCCTCTGATTGCTTTGATTCAGTGCCTCTGCATGCAGTATTAAAAGACGAAAAATGAACAGTGTGCTCTGAGCATGAGGCAATTGGTCTGCACATAGTGTCTCATGTTTCTCAGGAGGCAGAGACTGAGGGAGACAGCGGGAGTAACTCCATGCGTGCACAGCTGTATGTGTGCATATTAGTGCACGTGCGTGCATGTACAAGTATCTCGATAGACTTCTCACCATTCAGAGCTTCAGTGTAATGTTAATACTTGTGTGTGATATCCGCGGCAAAATCATCATAGCCAGTTATTTGTACAAGTCTGCTCTGGTGGCTCATGTTTGTGATTTGCGTCAAATTATTGCTCATGTAATGCTACAACTGATTTCCTATCCACAGCCATCTGCAGTATAGTTATATGTTTGGACTGTATTATGAAACAAACAAATAATGGAACAGAACCCAAGCTACACATCTTGCATTAGAACGGCATTGAAATATTTTTATTGTGATTAAATTGCAAATCCGTTAATCTCAAAATATATACAATGTATGTTGCTGATATGGCTTTTGCAGAGCCACGCTGCTGTTTAGGCCAGATGCACGAGTGGCAGGTTTATCTGTGAGCGAGCAGATGGTTTGGAGGAATGAGCGTAAAGTTGGCACAGTAGGTGTCATGGAGGAGGAAAAGTTGATTGGGTAAGGAGAGTTGCATTTTCTGTCAGGTTGTCCAGTACCAATGAAATTAGGAGTGTATTTGTTGTCAGAGTATTCGCTAACTGTGACAGACCAGCTATAAAGAGCACATATTTGTTTTAAAGGTCCAGTGTGTAAGATTTGGTAGTATTTCTTGGCAGCAATTAAATATAATATTCATAAGTATGTTTTCATTAGTGCATAATAAACTGAATATATGAATCGTTGTGTCTTCATTGTCTTAAAATGAGCCCTTTATATCTCCAGTAAGAGTGGGTCCTCTTCCATGGAGTCCGCCATTTTGAACTGACATTTTTGTACAGTAGCTCAGAAGAGACAAACCACAACTGATCTAGATATGGCCTTTTGCTTATTATGTGAATTTCGCAGCCCGGGTTTTTCCTGCATTCTTAGAAGGAGAGAGTGAAACGTCGGAGGGTATTCATTTCATTGCGAACTGTAACTTCACTGCTAGGTGCCACTAAATCCTACGCACTGGACCTTTAAATAGGACTGAAACTAATACATATTTTCATTTTCAGTTAATTTTTGATGAACTGATTTTTTAACTGATTTTAACAAAGTGAGAATGTCAGTAAATTAAAATGATTATTATAGATATTATTTAGTAATTTGTATATTATTAACATATTAGTATTTCATTTTTAAATATCATGCTCATCAATATCAGTATGTCACGACAACCCCAAGTCTGAACTACAATTCTAAACCCCCAAATATTCAATTTACAATAACATAAAACTGTGAAAAGCAGAAAATCCTCACACTGTAAAAACTTGAACCAGAGACTGATGAATTACTTAAAAGCCTGATAAATTATTAACATTCTTAAGGACTGATTTATTGTCATTTTCACACTAGATTTATTTTTAAATACAGTCAAACTGGAATGGGACAAGGCTAAGAATGTAACTAAAATGGATGATACTCACAGCTTTGAGTATAAAACAGACATCTCATCGGACAACGGGAAAACTGGCAAAATACATGTGACTGGCTGAAGCTTCTCTGTGTGGAGTTTGCATGTTCTTCCCGTGTCTGTGTAGCTTTCTCCCACAGTCCAAAGAGGTGTGATTGTGCACATGAAAGGTTGTTAGTCTCCATGTGTCAGCCCTATGATGAACTGGTGACAGGATGTACCGTGCCCCTCGCTCAATGTCAGCTGGAATTGGTTCCATCCCCCCGTGACTCTGAGGATTAGCCATTATGGAAAATGGATGGATGGCATAATTTATACTAATAATTGTAATAGTAAATTATGCATGCATGTAACACTACTGTTGATTCAAGGCTATGTTTTACTGTAGGCGGTCGACAGGCTTGTTGTGGTCCTGGCATCTCATAAAAGATGTTTTCTCTCATCATGCTCCTGAGGAACAATGCAGTGATATTTTCATTCTTACATGCAATGACAACACTCAATTAAAATTAGCACAACATTGATTCCAATCTCTTATTTGACTAATAAAATTGTAATTATCTGCATAAAATCCTGAGCGCTCAGTGGAGAAACATTTGACTTAATGAACCAAAGTTCTGTACATATTACATGTTATTCTGTGTTCTGTACTGATATTTTCTAATGGCTCTCCCAACACCTCTGAAGATTTCTATTTATAGAAATAGATTTGTGAGCGTGTTGCAGCACCAGCTATGTGTGTTGGCTACATTAACAAGGTCTTTTTGCTAGCTTTCAGGGAGTGTTTTGATATTGACCTGGAGTGGAAGGATTAGTGCAGGTGCTTGAAACAGATCACGGACTCAGACCACCTCTCATGGCTTTAAATGGACGCTCTTGGCCGAAACAACTGTCAAACCACAGGAGAGTGAAAAGATAGGCTTATGGGTTCAGGAGATGAACGTGTGTAAGCCATGATTCACTGGTCGGTTTTGAAAACACCAATCACTGACATTTCCCTCCCTATTTTCTAAGAATATGTTTTCCGTAAAGCTAGCTATATACACCGATTTTACCCTAGATACTAGTGATTATCCCGGCTGAAAGCGCTCATCAAAATAGGTTTCAAGTTCCTTCACCTAAATCAGTATCTTCTCAGCTGTGAATCCTTTTTTCTTAATAAACTTGCCTTCATTTGTTGCTTTTTTTTTTTTTTTTGACATTTCTTATTACCCGGTGAGTTTTTTCAACAAACTGAACAATGTCTGCTCTTCAATCCCACAGGTTCAGTAGCTTGGCAACATGCACTGCGGTAATGCCCACACATAGTGTAAACAGGGAAACAGGAAACACACAGGGCAACACTTACATCACACTTCCCCCACTACACGTACAAACACACAGATTCATGCATACAAACTCCAAAAATTTGCAGACATGTAGCCAGTTATGCTTTTTGCTACTAGTGCTTACATATAAGAAAATATTAAAAAGTCTCACACTAATAAGAGATATATATTTGTAATGTATGCTGTTGTTGCTGGCCAAAACTAAGAAATATAGTCTTACTTGTAGCTTGACATTAGTTTGTGTCAGTGGTTTCGAAAAGGTTTCATTATTGCAGTGGTGTTTGTAGGTGGAAAATGGTTGACCAACAACCACTTTTGATTGATGGATGACAAGAGAATTACAGATTACATTTGTTGAAATGGCCTGTGTAATTACAATGACCAGTGTGCTGAGTTGTTGCTGTCCCATAATGGGATAAAGTTTATTTTTCTCTGACTTGGAGGCTTTAAATATCAGCACAGTGTGGTCAGCACAGTTTTCATTTTCAGCTCGGAGCCAGGAAAGGATAAAACAAATTCTATACGAAAAGTGCCGTTGGCTATATCGAGTAGATTAATTGGATTCAGTAGTACAAGCTGCAGTTGCATTGGAGGAACAGGAAACCGTTCAAAACATCCACTTCTGGCATGAGCATGAGTTGATGTTTTTTTGGAGAGTGGTGGCATCATCACCTTTTTGCTGCACGTGTTCGTCCTCCGTGTACTCAAGCCACACTGCATGTTTCTTCCAGACGGCAGTAACAGTTTCGTCTTTAAACATCCCCTTTGTGTCGCCTCTTTAAGGGCTGCCTTCAGCTCATTTTGCAGACTCCAAGAGGGAGGTGGCAAAGGCTGTTAGGTCGGTTAAAAAAACACCATCCAGATGCTCATCTTGGCAGAGCTCAATAGCTGTAAAGTGAAATTTAGCTGCTGTGCATAGCAATGCACAAACTAGGCATTTGTGTTTATCTCCATTACACTCTTTAGGTTAAATGTGATAATCAGACTGAGCCCGTTCTCTTCAACTTGCTGGTTCTGCTTTTATATTTAATGTTTGAATATGCTGTCACTTTAGGCAGCAGTGTTTGCTGTTCCAAGCAAACAATGGCTCTAAACAATATCCTGCAGCTGCTTGGCACCAAGGAGTTTAACCTTCAGTCTGTCTTTCAAAGGTAAACTTTGGTTAAACTTTTGATAATCCACTTTGTTCAGAATGACTTCTCCATCTCCGAAAGGACTAATTTCAGCTAGCCAATATGAGTGATAGCAAATTGGTTTTAAAATTATGCAATACTTTACTTTATTTCTAATTTAAAACATTTAAGGTGGCATTGGTGGCAATTAGATTTTGTTAGCTTTCAACTGAGGCAAGCTAACTGCTTCCCCCTGTTTTCAATCCTTATGCTAAGCTACTGTAAGCTAACAAACAGCTGGCTGTAGCCTCATATTTAGTGTACAACTGAGAGTGGTATCGATCTTCTGTTCTACTCTGTGCGAGTCAGTCACAGAATTAAACTATTCTATGAATCCACAAACCTTAAATATTTAAATATTGTAGCATTAATCAGTATTATTCTACATTTCTTTCAGAATCGACAAATTGAATTCAGTCATTACTTCAAAACAATGGTGTTCTTATCATTTGAATAGCCCTTCCAGTGACATTTTTACATCAATATAGTCACAATTATGATGCGACGATACTGTTTCATAAACAGAATACTGCACATCCTGTTCAGCATTGCAACAGGTTGAGAGAAAGAGGTGAGGAACAGTGATTCACACATCATGAACTCTGAGTGACCTGGTCTGGCATAGAATCTCCTGCACTTCGAGCACCCTGCTTTCAAAGGGTTTATGACATTTTCTGTCCACTGTAGATAAATCATTTGGTGCTGATGTAGTGTTTTCTATTGAGGTTGATGGTATAGCAGAGATATCTAACACATGCACTTATACTGTATGCATACATCAGTATTCAGCAAACGTCTCAGTGAACAGGGGTGCCATCAGAGGACCCTGGACGTCTGTATCTGTCATTGATTTTTCAGAAACGGTGCTTGTATCCACTTGTCGTGTTAAAATAGACTCGTTGGTTTCTGTGACAACAGGCAGCTAACCTGGATATGAACCCCATCGGCATTAAGGGAGTGCTGTGTGTCCAAGCATGTTGGAAGGCTTTGTGTTCATCGCTTGTGGAGAGATGACCTTTTTATGTGGCTGTGTGCCTTCACTCTTCTTGGCATGAGGTTTGATTGCATATCTTGTCAACACAATTGAATCCAGGGTGCTTACACCTCAATTTCAGTGCTCAGACTCTCTGTGGACCTTGAGCGCATCTGTTTTCTAAAGGTGTTAGTTATTTTAGGCAGTTCATAGGATTTCCCCATAATTGGGTTCACCTGCGCTCAAATTTCCAACGTGTCACATTGCACCAGCTAAGTTAGCACAGTGGAATAAACAGCCACTGTGCTAGACTCCAACCTTTCTGTCTTGTAATATTGATAACAAGCTTGAAATAAGCAGCTAATTTTAGAATCTAATCTACCTTGATATTTGACTAAGGAAATAATGGCCATCATGCCACAGCTTCTCTTAATTACTTCTGGTGTGTGTTTGATTAAAGTGCTTCAATGCCATGCCTCCCCTGTGGTATGAGATGTGTATTGATATTGTGCATGTGGGCACTTGTGTGTAATCTTCTTTTAAAATTGGTATTCGACAGAAAGCTTATCTCAAAAGCCAGGGAGGAAGAGGTGGAGGAGGGAGAAAAAGGGAGAGGAGGAAAGAAATGAAAGTAGGATCTGTGTCTTTTGCGTCAGTGGCGTGATTCTGCGTTGACTTCTTTGTTTAGACTTAACTTGTTTCCGCTGGATGAAGCATGAGACTTGCATCTTGGGAATGGTAAGCTGTGTTTTTGGCATGAGTGTAGCAAGCCATTTTCAACACTGTACTCATTGTAAGACAGCTGATGTTCTTTTTCTTGCACTGTCAGAGAAGGGTGTATTGAATAAAACTGATCTGCAGTATTAAAAGAAACAGGAATAGTTTTTAGTCATCAGTGAAAGAAAAATCTGTTCTTCTTGATATGAAACAACCCAGAAATCATCCGTGGTTCAGCAAAACAGCTTTTGAGACATCTCTTGATCTTGGAGTAAAAATACTGCACCTTTGGTTTCAGTTGAGTTACCTTGGGCATCTTATGATGTGTCCTGGTTGCTTTTCTGCAGAGGTTTTTGGGGCATATCCAACTTAGAGGAGAACACGCCTGCGGGATTACATATGCCATCTGGGCCTGGGATCCCCCAGGATGAGCTGGTAGACATGGCCGGGGAGAAAAATGTCTGTGTTACCTTGCTTAGCCTGCTGCCACCGCTTGTGTCTTATAGAATTGCTGACATATTTCTGAACTGAAATCAAAATCTGTCACTTTCTATACAGCAGCATTAAATTTTCCCTCACATCTTCATTTCCCAGGTTGCTTTGTCACTGGGATAGAACAGACAGTTTATATGCAGGATGTCTTTTCTCTCTTTGAAGACCTTTTTTTATGTGCTGCTGTATGATGCAACCGGTGATATAAGGTCTATTAGAGGGCTGTTAGAGCAGAGTGGAGCGGTGATCTTGTCTATACAATAGTCTTACAGTAAACATATTTTCAGAAATACTGATATTATGTAAAGCACCATAAACTGCTCCATCTTAAGTAGAGACATAAACAAGATAAGCATGCACATTTATCTCTTATAAGGGCTGAGGCAGCAAGTGATGGAGGATTTGCCATAAATCAGATGGTTGGTTTTAGCATGCATCAGCAAGTTGAACTGTACAGACCATTTTCTTAAGTTGCTGACCAGTGTGTTTAGTTATGATGCAGCAAAAACCATTTTACCTTGAACAATGTAATGTGATGCAGTAATAGTACAGGCTTTTTTTTTTTTTTTAAATGCCAAAAATAATGCCAAATATTCACTCTTCCGGAAATCAGTGCGTTTGTGGGTGCATTTATGCAGCACTGGCCTGAAACGTGAGTCAGCCTCTGTATCATTGCCTTGGAAACTCTTGAATGCGCGTACCACTGCTATCAGAGTGGCTCCTTTTAAGTTACTGTGGGACACAAGCGCATGGGATGTATATTAGCTAGCATGACAGCCATGAATTGTGCACCATGTTTTCATGATGCTAAAGTTTTACGTCTTCTGCGCCACGTCAATATGCCATCCCGCTCGCCTCATCTTAGGGTGGCGAGGCCTGAAGAGCATTCTGTAGGGGAAACACTGTGATGTAATAGATGCAGAAGTTCTGTCATGACTTTCTCATCCCACAGTGATATTTAAAAAAGACTTTCTAATCAGTAAAAATGCTTAGTTATAATACAACCATTAGTCCAAATCAGTGGAATAACTCTAAATTATGAAATGTGATCCATGAAATCTGAAAGTGATACAGAGTGTGTTTAAAAATTAATATTTGAATGTCATTAAAGCTGACTTCTAGCACTTTCTAGGGATCTAATTTATAATGTAGACATTCACAGACCAACGCCACATGAGCAGGGGAGGCCTGCATAATTCATGGGGATGGAAAATGCTCTAACAAGCTGTGAGAGTAATTTCATGATGATGATGATACCTTTATTGTCCCCTGGGAGAAATTAATTGCGTGTGACAGGCTGTCAGTTGACATTACAAAACAAACAGCAGTATAACAACACATACATCTACAGTCAACCACACAAGTAATTCATAAATATAATATAACTGAGTGCTATTGTATACTGCCAGGCAGAAAATATTCCCAGCATGATTTTTATGAGGTTGTGGCACCCTGTACAGCTTACTGCAGCTCGTATTTTCTGTTTAAAGAATGTGCTGCATCATTCACAATAATGAATCTCTTCCTAATTGCACAAGTCTCAGATATTCTGTAGATGCCACTGTGCTTAGACATGCCTCAGGGATTTTTCTGGCCTCTCGCCCATTCCAAATAAAGCTTACTATTTCTATTTCATGTGAATATTTTACTGAAAGTCTGTGGGGTTAGCTTACTCCTACAGAGTTTCTCCTTGCTTTCAAGGAGTGATTCAATTAAAGAACATGAAAAATATGAGAAGGGCACAGCGGCATTCATTATATAATACTTTGTCCTTAAGATTGCCACCTCCTGATATTATAACAATATTAGCCAAATGAGGTTTGTTTGTATGTGAGATGTATGTGTGTGTTGTTTTCTGTGCTTTGTGTGTATATATTTCTAATACAGGAGCTTAAACAATTAGTCCATTAGTCAATGGATGGATTAATCTCTGAAAAAAATTATAATGGGCATTCATCACTAATTTCTATTTTATAAACAAACTGATACATCGATAGAAAAATAATTGTTGTAAGTAAAGTATGACATTTTAAGGACATGTTAAAACATAGGATTCCAACATTGCATCAGAACAATCCCTTTAATCCCACTGGGACTGCCTGCTTTTCATCGTCTTAAAAGATTGGGTTACCAAATCCAAATGCAGATCAGTAGTGACAAACCATCAGTTGATTTGTGTCAGTATTATAGGTAACAACAACAGAACAAAGCATGCATGTGATGCGACGCAGCTGTACAACAGTGACAAATCATGCTGAATTTTCAGGACCTTTTGAAGTTCTCATGATTTTGATCAGCCTGACAAATACAGCTTTAAAAATGTACCGGGCATGTGTGCCTCCAGGTTTTGTTTCGTGTTACATTACATGCTGGTATGGAACAGTTATATTGCAGCTCTTCTTCACCTTTAGGTTTGATTGACTACTGTACTCAGGGGTGAGAGTGTGTGGGCCCATATCATGTCATCAATGCATACTTTCTATTCATTGCCTTACACCACTTGTGCACCTTATTCAGTATATTTGTACATAAGTTTTGCATCAGTTTCACCAATATCAGGGCAGTGATTGTTCTGAGTTTGTCAGACCAAAGAAGAAAGTGTTATTAATCACCCAGCCAAATTTGAATGATTAAAAATATCAACAAGTTTATGAAATTTGGTGTCAGTATTCTCAACTGTGGAGGCATGTCTGCTGAAGGCACTGAAGCCACGCCCACTCGCGGGAGCAGTCAAGCAGCAATTTTGAAGCGACTGAAACGTGTCAGATGAGTTCAGAAAATGACATGACTAACTTTGAAACACTCTGAGTGAGAGGAATTAATCTCTATCTCTCTGCTAGGGGTGCAGGGGTATGCTCATGGGTGGCCTCAGTGTGTCATCGAGCCACCCTTTAGGACCGCCCACAAAATCCTGGACTGAAAACTGGTGAAAAACAATTTTAACCTCTAACTCCACATTTCAGTAATATATTGTTCAAAGTCTTTTCACATGTTTTCAGCAACTATTTTCCAACATATTTAATGTATTTTGAAAGAAATCTCAGAATTACCTTTACACAGACTTTAATCACACAAATCTCACATACTTTTAATTTTAACATTTAGCAACCTCAACTTGAAGTGGGTCATGTGACTTGATGTTGCATGTAGTCCTTGCACATACCGTATGTGAACATATGGGGTGGCTGACTGGGGTGTGCTGACATGGTTTTGCAGGTGTGATTGTGTGTATATGAGTAGGTGCAAACGTGAATCTCTTTCAGTGTATTTCGGCACATATGTATGTTTGCATTTGCTTGTATGTGTGCAAGGCTGCAGCACATTAGGATAGGGTGAAGGCATCAGCAATGTCTGCCAATGGTGGGAAAGCAGCTATTGGTGA